>OV121137.1:0-2424147 GCA_921294245.1 Brassicogethes aeneus
CACATATCAGAGTGCGTAATGACGGGGTGTCAAAAATGACAGGTGTCAAAAAATGACTGATGTCAAAAATTCCTTATCTTTGGGGCCCACAAAATTAACCTAAAAATTGTAATTGCAATTAATATATTCAGTGGTGAGATGTAATTGCGGGGTTTGAAAACGTTCGAAATTGATCAAAAATGACAGGTGTCCAAGACCTTGACGTGACCTTAACGTGACCTTGGCATGACCTTGAAAATGACAGGTGTCAAAAATGACAGGTGTCAAAAATGACAGGTGTCAAAAATGACAGGTGTCAAAGATGACGGGTGTCAAAAATGACGGGTGTTAAAAATGACAGGTGTCAAAAATGACTGGTGGTCAAAAATGACAGGTGTCAAAAATGACTGGTGTCAAAAATGACAGGTGTCAAAAATGACAGGTGTCAAAAATGACGGGTGTCAAAAATGACGGGTGTCAAAAATGACTGGTGTCAAAAATGACAGGTTGTCAAAATGACAGGTGTCAAAATGACAGGTGTCAAAAAATGACAGGTGTCAAAAATGACAGGTGTCAAAGATGACGGGTGTCAAAAATGACGGGTGTCAAACATGACAGGTGTTAAAAAATGACAAGTGTCAAAAATGACCTGTGTCAAAAATTTCTTATCTTTGGGGCGCACAAAATTAACCTTAAAATTGTAATTGCAATTAATATATTTACAGTGGTGAGATGTAATTGCGGGGTTCGGAAACGTTCGGAATTGATAAAAAATGACAGGTGTGTCCAAGACCTTGACGTGACCTTAAACGTGACCTTGGCATGACCTTGAAAATGACAGGTGTCAAAAATGATGGGTGTCAAAAATGACGGGTGTCAAAAATGACGGGTGTCAAAAATGACTGGTGTCAAAAATGGACAGGTGTCAAAATGACGGGTTTCTTAAATGACAAGTGTCAAAAATGACAGGTGTCAAAATGACAGGTGTCAAAATGACAGCTGTCAAAAATGGACAGGTGTCAAAGATGACGGGTGTCAAAAATGACGGGTGTCAAAATGACAGCTGTCAAAAATGACAGGTGTCAAAAATGACGGGTGTCAAAAATGACAGGTGTCAAAAATGACAGGTGTCAAAAAATGACAGGTGTCAAAAATGACGGGTGTCAAAAATGACAGGTGTCAAAAATGACAGGTGTCAAAAATGATGGGTGTCAAAAATGACTGGTGTCAAAATGACGGGTGTCAAAAATGACAGGTGTCAAATGACAGGTGTCAAAAATGACAGGTGTCAAAAATGACGGGTGTCAAAAATGACAGGTGTCAAAAATGACAGGTGTCAAAAAATGACAGGTGTCAAAAATGACGGGTGTCAAAAATGACAGGTGTCAAAATGATGGGTGTCAAAAATGACTGGTGTCAAAAATGACTGGTGTCAAAAATGACGGGTGTCAAAAATGACGGGTGTCAAAATGACAGGTGTCAAAAATGACAGGTGTCAAAAATGACGGGTGTCAAAAATGACAGGTGTCAAAAATGACAGGTGTCAAAAAATGATGGGTGTCAAAAATGACTGGTGTCAAAAATGACTGGTGTCAAAAATGACAGGTGTCAAAAATGACAGGTGTTAAAATGACACGTGTCAAAAATGACAGATGTCAAAAATGACAGGTGTCAAAGATGACGGGTGTCAAAAATGACGGGTGTCAAAAATGACGGGTGTCAAAAATGGACGGGTGTTAAAAATGACAGGTGTCAAAATGACAGGTGTCAAAAATGACAGGTGTGAAAAATGACGGGTGTCAAAAATGACTGGTGTTAAAAGTTACTGGTGTCAAAAAATGACGGGTGTCAAAAATGACAGGTGTCAAAAAATGACGGGTGTCAAAAAATGACGGGGTGTCTTAATGACAAGTGTCAAAAATGACTGGTGTCAAAAATGACAGGTGTCAAAAATGACTGGTGTCAAAAATGACAGGTGTCAAAAATGACAGGTGGAAAAATGGACGGGTGTCAAAAATGACTGGTGTCAAAAATGGACTGGTGTCAAAAATGAAAGGTGTCAAAAATGACAGGTGTCAAAAATGACGGGTGTCAAAAATGACTGGTGTCAAAAAATGACAGGGTGTCAAAAATGACAGGTGTTTAAAATGACACGTGTCAAAAATGACAGGTGTCAAAAATGACAGGTGTCAAAGATGACGGGTGTCAAAAATGACGGGTGTCAAAAATGACGGGTGTCAAAATGACGGGTGTCAAAATGACTGGTGTCCAAAAATGACGGGTGTCAAAAATGACTGGTGTCAAAAATGACAGGTGTCAAAAATGACAGGTGTCAAAATGACAGGTGTCAAAATGACAGGTGTCAAAAATGACAGGTGTCAAAAATGACAGGTGTCAAAGATGACAAGTGTCAAAAAATGACGGGTGTCAAACATGAAGGGTGTTAAAAATGACAAGTGTCTAAAATGACCTGTGTCAAAAATGACGGGTGTCAAAAATGACAGGTGTCAAAAATGACAAGTGTCAAAAATGACTGGTGTTAAAATGACTGGTGTCAAAAATGACAGGTGTCAAAAATGACAGGTGTCAAAATGACAGGTGTCAAAATGACAGGTGTCAAAATGACAGGTGTCAAAAATGACAGGTGTCAAAGATGACCGGGTGTAAAAAATGACGGGTGTCAAAATGACAGCTGTCAAAAATGACAGGTGTCAAAAATGACGGGTGTCAAAGATGACGGGTGTCAAAAATGACAGGTGTCAAAAATGACGGGGGTTAAAAATGACAAGTGGTCAAAAATGACTGATGTCAAAAATTCCTTATCTTTGGGGCGCACCAAAATTAACCTAAAAATTGTAATTGCAATTAATATATTCACAGTGGTGACAGGTGTCAAAAATGGACGGGTGTCAAAAATGACTGGTGTTAAAAAATGACTGGTGTCAAAAATGACAGGTGTCCAAAATGACAGGTGTCAAAATGACAGGTGTCAAAATGACAGGTGTCAAAATGACAGGTGTCAAAAATGACAGGTGTCAAAGATGACGGGTGTCAAAAATGACGGGTGTCAAAATGACAGGTGTCAAAAATGACAGGTGTCAAAAATGACGGGTGTCAAAAATGACAGGTGTCAAAAATGACAGGTGTCAAAAATGATGGGTGTCAAAAATGACTGGTGTCAAAAATGACTGGTGTCAAAAATGACAGGTGTCAAAAATGACAGGTGTTAAAATGACACGTGTCAAAAATGACAGATGTCAAAAATGACAGGTGTCAAAGATGACGGGTGTCAAAAATGACGGGTGTCAAAAATGACGGGTGTCAAAAATGACGGGTGTTAAAAATGACAGGTGTCAAAATGACAGGTGTCAAAAATGACAGGTGTGAAAAATGACGGGTGTCAAAAATGACTGGTGTTAAAAGTTACTGGTGTCAAAAATGACGGGTGTCAAAAATGACGGGTGTCAAAAATGACAGGTGTCAAAAATGACGGGTGTCAAAAATGACAGGTGTCAAAAATGACAAGTGTCAAAAATGACTGGTGTCAAAAATGACAGGTGTCAAAAATGACAAGTGTCAAAAATGACTGGTGTCAAAAATGACAGGTGTCAAAAATGACAAGTGTCAAAAATGACAGGTGTCAAAAATGACTGGTGTCAAAAATGACAGGTGTCAAAAATGACAGGTGTGAAAAATGACAAGTGTCAAAAATGACGGGTGTCAAAAATGACAGGTGTCAAAAATGACGGGTGTCAAAAATGACGGGTGTCAAAAATGACGGGTGTCAAAAATGACGGGTGTCAAAAATGACTGGTGTCAAAAATGACAGGTGTCAAAAATGACGGGTTTCTTAAATGACAAGTGTCAAAAATGACTGGTGTCAAAAATGACAGGTGTCAAAAATGACGGGTGTTAAAAATGACGGGTGTCAAAAATGACGGGTGTCTTAAATGACAAGTGTCAAAAATGACTGGTGTCAAAAATGACAGGTGTCAAAAATGACAGGTGTCAAAAATTACTGGTGTCAAAAATGACAGGTGTCAAAAATGACAGGTGTGAAAAATGACGGGTGTCAAAAATGACAGGTGTCAAAAATGACTGATGTCAAAAATTCCTTATCTTTGGGGCCCACAAAATTAACCTAAAAATTGTAATTGCAATTAATATATTCAGTGGTGAGATGTAATTGCGGGGTTTGAAAACGTTCGAAATTGATCAAAAATGACAGGTGTCCAAGACCTTGACGTGACCTTAACGTGACCTTGGCATGACCTTGAAAATGACAGGTGTCAAAAATGACAGGTGTCAAAAATGACAGGTGTCAAAAATGACAGGTGTCAAAGATGACGGGTGTCAAAAATGACGGGTGTTAAAAATGACAGGTGTCAAAAATGACTGGTGTCAAAAATGACAGGTGTCAAAAATGACTGGTGTCAAAAATGACAGGTGTCAAAAATGACAGGTGTCAAAAATGACGGGTGTCAAAAATGACGGGTGTCAAAAATGACTGGTGTCAAAAATGACAGGTGTCAAAATGACAGGTGTCAAAATGACAGGTGTCAAAAATGACAGGTGTCAAAAATGACAGGTGTCAAAGATGACGGGTGTCAAAAATGACGGGTGTCAAACATGACAGGTGTTAAAAATGACAAGTGTCAAAAATGACCTGTGTCAAAAATTTCTTATCTTTGGGGCGCACAAAATTAACCTTAAAATTGTAATTGCAATTAATATATTTACAGTGGTGAGATGTAATTGCGGGGTTCGGAAACGTTCGGAATTGATAAAAAATGACAGGTGTCCAAGACCTTGACGTGACCTTAACGTGACCTTGGCATGACCTTGAAAATGACAGGTGTCAAAAATGATGGGTGTCAAAAATGACGGGTGTCAAAAATGACGGGTGTCAAAAATGACTGGTGTCAAAAATGACAGGTGTCAAAATGACGGGTTTCTTAAATGACAAGTGTCAAAAATGACAGGTGTCAAAATGACAGGTGTCAAAATGACAGCTGTCAAAAATGACAGGTGTCAAAGATGACGGGTGTCAAAAATGACGGGTGTCAAAATGACAGCTGTCAAAAATGACAGGTGTCAAAAATGACGGGTGTCAAAAATGACAGGTGTCAAAAATGACAGGTGTCAAAAATGACAGGTGTCAAAAATGACGGGTGTCAAAAATGACAGGTGTCAAAAATGACAGGTGTCAAAAATGATGGGTGTCAAAAATGACTGGTGTCAAAAATGACGGGTGTCAAAAATGACAGGTGTCAAAATGACAGGTGTCAAAAATGACAGGTGTCAAAAATGACGGGTGTCAAAAATGACAGGTGTCAAAAATGACAGGTGTCAAAAATGACAGGTGTCAAAAATGACGGGTGTCAAAAATGACAGGTGTCAAAAATGACAGGTGTCAAAAATGATGGGTGTCAAAAATGACTGGTGTCAAAAATGACTGGTGTCAAAAATGACGGGTGTCAAAAATGACGGGTGTCAAAATGACAGGTGTCAAAAATGACAGGTGTCAAAAATGACGGGTGTCAAAAATGACAGGTGTCAAAAATGACAGGTGTCAAAAATGATGGGTGTCAAAAATGACTGGTGTCAAAAATGACTGGTGTCAAAAATGACAGGTGTCAAAAATGACAGGTGTTAAAATGACACGTGTCAAAAATGACAGATGTCAAAAATGACAGGTGTCAAAGATGACGGGTGTCAAAAATGACGGGTGTCAAAAATGACGGGTGTCAAAAATGACGGGTGTTAAAAATGACAGGTGTCAAAATGACAGGTGTCAAAAATGACAGGTGTGAAAAATGACGGGTGTCAAAAATGACTGGTGTTAAAAGTTACTGGTGTCAAAAATGACGGGTGTCAAAAATGACAGGTGTCAAAAATGACGGGTGTCAAAAATGACGGGTGTCTTAAATGACAAGTGTCAAAAATGACTGGTGTCAAAAATGACAGGTGTCAAAAATGACTGGTGTCAAAAATGACAGGTGTCAAAAATGACAGGTGTGAAAAATGACGGGTGTCAAAAATGACTGGTGTCAAAAATGACTGGTGTCAAAAATGAAAGGTGTCAAAAATGACAGGTGTCAAAAATGACGGGTGTCAAAAATGACTGGTGTCAAAAATGACAGGTGTCAAAAATGACAGGTGTTAAAATGACACGTGTCAAAAATGACAGGTGTTAAAAATGACAGGTGTCAAAGATGACGGGTGTCAAAAATGACGGGTGTCAAAAATGACGGGTGTCAAAAATGACGGGTGTCAAAAATGACTGGTGTCAAAAATGACGGGTGTCAAAAATGACTGGTGTCAAAAATGACAGGTGTCAAAAATGACAGGTGTCAAAATGACAGGTGTCAAAATGACAGGTGTCAAAAATGACAGGTGTCAAAAATGACAGGTGTCAAAGATGACAAGTGTCAAAAATGACGGGTGTCAAACATGACGGGTGTTAAAAATGACAAGTGTCTAAAATGACCTGTGTCAAAAATGACGGGTGTCAAAAATGACAGGTGTCAAAAATGACAAGTGTCAAAAATGACTGGTGTTAAAAATGACTGGTGTCAAAAATGACAGGTGTCAAAAATGACAGGTGTCAAAATGACAGGTGTCAAAATGACAGGTGTCAAAAATGACAGGTGTCAAAAATGACAGGTGTCAAAGATGACGGGTGTAAAAAATGACGGGTGTCAAAATGACAGCTGTCAAAAATGACAGGTGTCAAAAATGACGGGTGTCAAAGATGACGGGTGTCAAAAATGACAGGTGTCAAAAATGACGGGGGTTAAAAATGACAAGTGTCAAAAATGACTGATGTCAAAAATTCCTTATCTTTGGGGCGCACAAAATTAACCTAAAAATTGTAATTGCAATTAATATATTCACAGTGGTGACAGGTGTCAAAAATGACGGGTGTCAAAAATGACTGGTGTTAAAAATGACTGGTGTCAAAAATGACAGGTGTCAAAAATGACAGGTGTCAAAATGACAGGTGTCAAAATGACAGGTGTCAAAAATGACAGGTGTCAAAAATGACAGGTGTCAAAGATGACGGGTGTCAAAAATGACGGGTGTCAAAATGACAGGTGTCAAAAATGACAGGTGTCAAAAATGACGGGTGTCAAAAATGACAGGTGTCAAAAATGACAGGTGTCAAAAATGATGGGTGTCAAAAATGACTGGTGTCAAAAATGACTGGTGTCAAAAATGACAGGTGTCAAAAATGACAGGTGTTAAAATGACACGTGTCAAAAATGACAGATGTCAAAAATGACAGGTGTCAAAGATGACGGGTGTCAAAAATGACGGGTGTCAAAAATGACGGGTGTCAAAAATGACGGGTGTTAAAAATGACAGGTGTCAAAATGACAGGTGTCAAAAATGACAGGTGTGAAAAATGACGGGTGTCAAAAATGACTGGTGTTAAAAGTTACTGGTGTCAAAAATGACGGGTGTCAAAAATGACGGGTGTCAAAAATGACAGGTGTCAAAAATGACGGGTGTCAAAAATGACAGGTGTCAAAAATGACAAGTGTCAAAAATGACTGGTGTCAAAAATGACAGGTGTCAAAAATGACAAGTGTCAAAAATGACTGGTGTCAAAAATGACAGGTGTCAAAAATGACAAGTGTCAAAAATGACAGGTGTCAAAAATGACTGGTGTCAAAAATGACAGGTGTCAAAAATGACAGGTGTGAAAAATGACAAGTGTCAAAAATGACGGGTGTCAAAAATGACAGGTGTCAAAAATGACGGGTGTCAAAAATGACGGGTGTCAAAAATGACGGGTGTCAAAAATGACGGGTGTCAAAAATGACTGGTGTCAAAAATGACAGGTGTCAAAAATGACGGGTTTCTTAAATGACAAGTGTCAAAAATGACTGGTGTCAAAAATGACAGGTGTCAAAAATGACGGGTGTTAAAAATGACGGGTGTCAAAAATGACGGGTGTCTTAAATGACAAGTGTCAAAAATGACTGGTGTCAAAAATGACAGGTGTCAAAAATGACAGGTGTCAAAAATTACTGGTGTCAAAAATGACAGGTGTCAAAAATGACAGGTGTGAAAAATGACGGGTGTCAAAAATGACAGGTGTCAAAAATGATGGGTGTCAAAATGACAGGTGTCAAAAATGACAGGTGTCAAAAATGACGGGTGTCAAAAATGACAGGTGTCAAAAATGACAGGTGTCAAAAATGATGGGTGTCAAAAATGACAGGTGTCAAAAATGACGGGTGTCAAAAATGACAGGTGTCAAAAATGACAGGTGTCAAAAATGACAGGTGTCAAAAATGATGGGTGTCAAAAATGACTGGTGTCAAAAATGACTGGTGTCAAAAATGACAGGTGTCAAAAATGACAGGTGTTAAAATGACACGTGTCAAAAATGACAGATGTCAAAAATGACAGGTGTCAAAGATGACGGGTGTCAAAAATGACGGGTGTCAAAAATGACGGGTGTCAAAAATGACGGGTGTTAAAAATGACAGGTGTCAAAATGACAGGTGTCAAAAATGACAGGTGTGAAAAATGACGGGTGTCAAAAATGACTGGTGTTAAAAGTTACTGGTGTCAAAAATGACGGGTGTCAAAAATGACGGGTGTCAAAAATGACAGGTGTCAAAAATGACGGGTGTCAAAAATGACAGGTGTCAAAAATGACAAGTGTCAAAAATGACTGGTGTCAAAAATGACAGGTGTCAAAAATGACAAGTGTCAAAAATGACTGGTGTCAAAAATGACAGGTGTCAAAAATGACAAGTGTCAAAAATGACAGGTGTCAAAAATGACTGGTGTCAAAAATGACAGGTGTCAAAAATGACAGGTGTGAAAAATGACAAGTGTCAAAAATGACGGGTGTCAAAAATGACAGGTGTCAAAAATGACGGGTGTCAAAAATGACGGGTGTCAAAAATGACGGGTGTCAAAAATGACGGGTGTCAAAAATGACTGGTGTCAAAAATGACAGGTGTCAAAAATGACGGGTTTCTTAAATGACAAGTGTCAAAAATGACTGGTGTCAAAAATGACAGGTGTCAAAAATGACGGGTGTTAAAAATGACGGGTGTCAAAAATGACGGGTGTCTTAAATGACAAGTGTCAAAAATGACTGGTGTCAAAAATGACAGGTGTCAAAAATGACAGGTGTCAAAAATTACTGGTGTCAAAAATGACAGGTGTCAAAAATGACAGGTGTGAAAAATGACGGGTGTCAAAAATGACAGGTGTCAAAAATGACTGATGTCAAAAATTCCTTATCTTTGGGGCCCACAAAATTAACCTAAAAATTGTAATTGCAATTAATATATTCAGTGGTGAGATGTAATTGCGGGGTTTGAAAACGTTCGGAATTGATCAAAAATGACAGGTGTCCAAGACCTTGACGTGACCTTAACGTGACCTTGGCATGACCTTAAAAATGACAGGTGTCAAAAATGACAGGTGTCAAAAATGACAGGTGTCAAAAATGACAGGTGTCAAAGATGACGGGTGTCAAAAATGACGGGTGTTAAAAATGACAGGTGTCAAAAATGACTGGTGTCAAAAATGACAGGTGTCAAAAATGACTGGTGTCAAAAATGACAGGTGTCAAAAATGACAGGTGTCAAAAATGACGGGTGTCAAAAATGACGGGTGTCAAAAATGACTGGTGTCAAAAATGACAGGTGTCAAAATGACAGGTGTCAAAATGACAGGTGTCAAAAATGACAGGTGTCAAAAATGACAGGTGTCAAAGATGACGGGTGTCAAAAATGACGGGTGTCAAACATGACAGGTGTTAAAAATGACAAGTGTCAAAAATGACCTGTGTCAAAAATTTCTTATCTTTGGGGCGCACAAAATTAACCTTAAAATTGTAATTGCAATTAATATATTTACAGTGGTGAGATGTAATTGCGGGGTTCGGAAACGTTCGGAATTGATAAAAAATGACAGGTGTCCAAGACCTTGACGTGACCTTAACGTGACCTTGGCATGACCTTGAAAATGACAGGTGTCAAAAATGACGGGTGTCAAAAATGACGGGTGTCAAAAATGACGGGTGTCAAAAATGACTGGTGTCAAAAATGACAGGTGTCAAAATGACGGGTTTCTTAAATGACAAGTGTCAAAAATGACAGGTGTCAAAATGACAGGTGTCAAAATGACAGCTGTCAAAAATGACAGGTGTCAAAGATGACGGGTGTCAAAAATGACGGGTGTCAAAATGACAGCTGTCAAAAATGACAGGTGTCAAAAATGACGGGTGTCAAAGATGACGGGTGTCAAAAATGACAGGTGTCAAAAATGACGGGGGTTAAAAATGACAAGTGTCAAAAATGACTGATGTCAAAAATTCCTTATCTTTGGGGCGCACAAAATTAACCTAAAAATTGTAATTGCAATTAATATATTCACAGTGGTGACAGGTGTCAAAAATGACGGGTGTCAAAAATGACTGGTGTTAAAAATGACTGGTGTCAAAAATGACAGGTGTCAAAAATGACAGGTGTCAAAATGATAGGTGTCAAAATGACAGGTGTCAAAAATGACAGGTGTCAAAAATGACAGGTGTCAAAGATGACGGGTGTCAAAAATGACGGGTGTCAAAATGACAGGTGTCAAAAATGACAGGTGTCAAAAATGACGGGTGTCAAAAATGACAGGTGTCAAAAATGACAGGTGTCAAAAATGACGGGTGTCAAAAATGACTGGTGTCAAAAATGACTGGTGTCAAAAATGACAGGTGTCAAAAATGACAGGTGTTAAAATGACACGTGTCAAAAATGACAGATGTCAAAAATGACAGGTGTCAAAGATGACGGGTGTCAAAAATGACGGGTGTCAAAAATGACGGGTGTCAAAAATGACGGGTGTTAAAAATGACAGGTGTCAAAATGACAGGTGTCAAAAATGACAGGTGTGAAAAATGACGGGTGTCAAAAATGACTGGTGTTAAAAGTTACTGGTGTCAAAAATGACGGGTGTCAAAAATGACGGGTGTCAAAAATATCAGGTGTCAAAAATGACGGGTGTCAAAAATGACGGGTGTCTTAAATGACAGGTGTCAAAAATGACAGGTGTTAAAATGACACGTGTCAAAAATGACAGGTGTCAAAAATGACAGGTGTTAAAATGACACGTGTCAAAAATGACAGATGTCAAAAATGACAGGTGTCAAAGATGACGGGTGTCAAAAATGACGGGTGTCAAAATGACAGGTGTCAAAAATGACAGGTGTCAAAATGACAGGTGTCAAAAATGACAGGTGTCAAAAATGACGGGTGTCAAAAATGACAGGTGTCAAAAATGACAGGTGTCAAAAATGACAGGTGTCAAAAATGACGGGTGTCAAAAATGACAGGTGTCAAAAATGACAGGTGTCAAAAATGATGGGTGTCAAAAATGACTGGTGTCAAAAATGACGGGTGTCAAAAATGACAGGTGTCAAAATGACAGGTGTCAAAAATGACAGGTGTCAAAAATGACGGGTGTCAAAAATGACAGGTGTCAAAAATGACAGGTGTCAAAAATGACAGGTGTCAAAAATGACGGGTGTCAAAAATGACAGGTGTCAAAAATGACAGGTGTCAAAAATGATGGGTGTCAAAAATGACTGGTGTCAAAAATGACTGGTGTCAAAAATGACGGGTGTCAAAAATGACGGGTGTCAAAATGACAGGTGTCAAAAATGACAGGTGTCAAAAATGACGGGTGTCAAAAATGACAGGTGTCAAAAATGACAGGTGTCAAAAATGATGGGTGTCAAAAATGACTGGTGTCAAAAATGACTGGTGTCAAAAATGACAGGTGTCAAAAATGACAGGTGTTAAAATGACACGTGTCAAAAATGACAGATGTCAAAAATGACAGGTGTCAAAGATGACGGGTGTCAAAAATGACGGGTGTCAAAAATGACGGGTGTCAAAAATGACGGGTGTTAAAAATGACAGGTGTCAAAATGACAGGTGTCAAAAATGACAGGTGTGAAAAATGACGGGTGTCAAAAATGACTGGTGTTAAAAGTTACTGGTGTCAAAAATGACGGGTGTCAAAAATGACGGGTGTCAAAAATGACAGGTGTCAAAAATGACGGGTGTCAAAAATGACGGGTGTCTTAAATGACAAGTGTCAAAAATGACTGGTGTCAAAAATGACAGGTGTCAAAAATGACTGGTGTCAAAAATGACAGGTGTCAAAAATGACAGGTGTGAAAAATGACGGGTGTCAAAAATGACTGGTGTCAAAAATGACTGGTGTCAAAAATGAAAGGTGTCAAAAATGACAGGTGTCAAAAATGACGGGTGTCAAAAATGACTGGTGTCAAAAATGACAGGTGTCAAAAATGACGGGTGTCAAAAATGACGGGTGTCAAAAATGACTGGTGTCAAAAATGACGGGTGTCAAAAATGACTGGTGTCAAAAATGACAGGTGTGAAAAATGACGGGTGTCAAAAATGACAGGTGTCAAAAATGACTGATGTCAAAAATTCCTTATCTTTGGGGCCCACAAAATTAACCTAAAAATTGTAATTGCAATTAATATATTCAGTGGTGAGATGTAATTGCGGGGTTTGAAAACGTTCGGAATTGATCAAAAATGACAGGTGTCCAAGACCTTGACGTGACCTTAACGTGACCTTGGCATGACCTTGAAAATGACAGGTGTCAAAAATGACAGGTGTCAAAAATGACAGGTGTCAAAAATGACAGGTGTCAAAGATGACGGGTGTCAAAAATGACGGGTGTTAAAAATGACAGGTGTCAAAAATGACTGGTGTCAAAAATGACAGGTGTCAAAAATGACTGGTGTCAAAAATGACAGGTGTCAAAAATGACAGGTGTCAAAAATGACGGGTGTCAAAAATGACGGGTGTCAAAAATGACTGGTGTCAAAAATGACAGGTGTCAAAATGACAGGTGTCAAAATGACAGGTGTCAAAAATGACAGGTGTCAAAAATGACAGGTGTCAAAGATGACGGGTGTCAAAAATGACGGGTGTCAAACATGACAGGTGTTAAAAATGACAAGTGTCAAAAATGACCTGTGTCAAAAATTTCTTATCTTTGGGGCGCACAAAATTAACCTTAAAATTGTAATTGCAATTAATATATTTACAGTGGTGAGATGTAATTGCGGGGTTCGGAAACGTTCGGAATTGATAAAAAATGACAGGTGTCCAAGACCTTGACGTGACCTTAACGTGACCTTGGCATGACCTTGAAAATGACAGGTGTCAAAAATGACGGGTGTCAAAAATGACGGGTGTCAAAAATGACGGGTGTCAAAAATGACTGGTGTCAAAAATGACAGGTGTCAAAATGACGGGTTTCTTAAATGACAAGTGTCAAAAATGACAGGTGTCAAAATGACAGGTGTCAAAATGACAGCTGTCAAAAATGACAGGTGTCAAAGATGACGGGTGTCAAAAATGACGGGTGTCAAAATGACAGGTGTCAAAATGACAGCTGTCAAAAATGACAGGTGTCAAAGATGACGGGTGTCAAAAATGACGGGTGTCAAAATGACAGCTGTCAAAAATGACAGGTGTCAAAAATGACGGGTGTCAAAAATGACAGGTGTCAAAAATGACAGGTGTCAAAAATGACAGGTGTCAAAAATGACGGGTGTCAAAAATGACAGGTGTCAAAAATGACAGGTGTCAAAAATGATGGGTGTCAAAAATGACTGGTGTCAAAAATGACGGGTGTCAAAAATGACAGGTGTCAAAATGACAGGTGTCAAAAATGACAGGTGTCAAAAATGACGGGTGTCAAAAATGACAGGTGTCAAAAATGACAGGTGTCAAAAATGACAGGTGTCAAAAATGACGGGTGTCAAAAATGACAGGTGTCAAAAATGACAGGTGTCAAAAATGATGGGTGTCAAAAATGACTGGTGTCAAAAATGACTGGTGTCAAAAATGACGGGTGTCAAAAATGACGGGTGTCAAAATGACAGGTGTCAAAAATGACAGGTGTCAAAAATGACGGGTGTCAAAAATGACAGGTGTCAAAAATGACAGGTGTCAAAAATGATGGGTGTCAAAAATGACTGGTGTCAAAAATGACTGGTGTCAAAAATGACAGGTGTCAAAAATGACAGGTGTTAAAATGACACGTGTCAAAAATGACAGATGTCAAAAATGACAGGTGTCAAAGATGACGGGTGTCAAAAATGACGGGTGTCAAAAATGACGGGTGTCAAAAATGACGGGTGTTAAAAATGACAGGTGTCAAAATGACAGGTGTCAAAAATGACAGGTGTGAAAAATGACGGGTGTCAAAAATGACTGGTGTTAAAAGTTACTGGTGTCAAAAATGACGGGTGTCAAAAATGACAGGTGTCAAAAATGACGGGTGTCAAAAATGACGGGTGTCTTAAATGACAAGTGTCAAAAATGACTGGTGTCAAAAATGACAGGTGTCAAAAATGACTGGTGTCAAAAATGACAGGTGTCAAAAATGACAGGTGTGAAAAATGACGGGTGTCAAAAATGACTGGTGTCAAAAATGACTGGTGTCAAAAATGAAAGGTGTCAAAAATGACAGGTGTCAAAAATGACGGGTGTCAAAAATGACTGGTGTCAAAAATGACAGGTGTCAAAAATGACAGGTGTTAAAATGACACGTGTCAAAAATGACAGGTGTTAAAAATGACAGGTGTCAAAGATGACGGGTGTCAAAAATGACGGGTGTCAAAAATGACGGGTGTCAAAAATGACGGGTGTCAAAAATGACTGGTGTCAAAAATGACGGGTGTCAAAAATGACTGGTGTCAAAAATGACAGGTGTCAAAAATGACAGGTGTCAAAATGACAGGTGTCAAAATGACAGGTGTCAAAAATGACAGGTGTCAAAAATGACAGGTGTCAAAGATGACAAGTGTCAAAAATGACGGGTGTCAAACATGACGGGTGTTAAAAATGACAAGTGTCTAAAATGACCTGTGTCAAAAATGACGGGTGTCAAAAATGACAGGTGTCAAAAATGACAAGTGTCAAAAATGACTGGTGTTAAAAATGACTGGTGTCAAAAATGACAGGTGTCAAAAATGACAGGTGTCAAAATGACAGGTGTCAAAATGACAGGTGTCAAAAATGACAGGTGTCAAAAATGACAGGTGTCAAAGATGACGGGTGTAAAAAATGACGGGTGTCAAAATGACAGCTGTCAAAAATGACAGGTGTCAAAAATGACGGGTGTCAAAGATGACGGGTGTCAAAAATGACAGGTGTCAAAAATGACGGGGGTTAAAAATGACAAGTGTCAAAAATGACTGATGTCAAAAATTCCTTATCTTTGGGGCGCACAAAATTAACCTAAAAATTGTAATTGCAATTAATATATTCACAGTGGTGACAGGTGTCAAAAATGACGGGTGTCAAAAATGACTGGTGTTAAAAATGACTGGTGTCAAAAATGACAGGTGTCAAAAATGACAGGTGTCAAAATGACAGGTGTCAAAATGACAGGTGTCAAAAATGACAGGTGTCAAAAATGACAGGTGTCAAAGATGACGGGTGTCAAAAATGACGGGTGTCAAAATGACAGGTGTCAAAAATGACAGGTGTCAAAAATGACGGGTGTCAAAAATGACAGGTGTCAAAAATGACAGGTGTCAAAAATGATGGGTGTCAAAAATGACTGGTGTCAAAAATGACTGGTGTCAAAAATGACAGGTGTCAAAAATGACAGGTGTTAAAATGACACGTGTCAAAAATGACAGATGTCAAAAATGACAGGTGTCAAAGATGACGGGTGTCAAAAATGACGGGTGTCAAAAATGACGGGTGTCAAAAATGACGGGTGTTAAAAATGACAGGTGTCAAAATGACAGGTGTCAAAAATGACAGGTGTGAAAAATGACGGGTGTCAAAAATGACTGGTGTTAAAAGTTACTGGTGTCAAAAATGACGGGTGTCAAAAATGACGGGTGTCAAAAATGACAGGTGTCAAAAATGACGGGTGTCAAAAATGACAGGTGTCAAAAATGACAAGTGTCAAAAATGACTGGTGTCAAAAATGACAGGTGTCAAAAATGACAAGTGTCAAAAATGACTGGTGTCAAAAATGACAGGTGTCAAAAATGACAAGTGTCAAAAATGACAGGTGTCAAAAATGACTGGTGTCAAAAATGACAGGTGTCAAAAATGACAGGTGTGAAAAATGACAAGTGTCAAAAATGACGGGTGTCAAAAATGACAGGTGTCAAAAATGACGGGTGTCAAAAATGACGGGTGTCAAAAATGACGGGTGTCAAAAATGACGGGTGTCAAAAATGACTGGTGTCAAAAATGACAGGTGTCAAAAATGACGGGTTTCTTAAATGACAAGTGTCAAAAATGACTGGTGTCAAAAATGACAGGTGTCAAAAATGACGGGTGTTAAAAATGACGGGTGTCAAAAATGACGGGTGTCTTAAATGACAAGTGTCAAAAATGACTGGTGTCAAAAATGACAGGTGTCAAAAATGACAGGTGTCAAAAATTACTGGTGTCAAAAATGACAGGTGTCAAAAATGACAGGTGTGAAAAATGACGGGTGTCAAAAATGACAGGTGTCAAAAATGATGGGTGTCAAAATGACAGGTGTCAAAAATGACAGGTGTCAAAAATGACGGGTGTCAAAAATGACAGGTGTCAAAAATGACAGGTGTCAAAAATGATGGGTGTCAAAAATGACAGGTGTCAAAAATGACGGGTGTCAAAAATGACAGGTGTCAAAAATGACAGGTGTCAAAAATGACAGGTGTCAAAAATGATGGGTGTCAAAAATGACTGGTGTCAAAAATGACTGGTGTCAAAAATGACAGGTGTCAAAAATGACAGGTGTTAAAATGACACGTGTCAAAAATGACAGATGTCAAAAATGACAGGTGTCAAAGATGACGGGTGTCAAAAATGACGGGTGTCAAAAATGACGGGTGTCAAAAATGACGGGTGTTAAAAATGACAGGTGTCAAAATGACAGGTGTCAAAAATGACAGGTGTGAAAAATGACGGGTGTCAAAAATGACTGGTGTTAAAAGTTACTGGTGTCAAAAATGACGGGTGTCAAAAATGACGGGTGTCAAAAATGACAGGTGTCAAAAATGACGGGTGTCAAAAATGACAGGTGTCAAAAATGACAAGTGTCAAAAATGACTGGTGTCAAAAATGACAGGTGTCAAAAATGACAAGTGTCAAAAATGACTGGTGTCAAAAATGACAGGTGTCAAAAATGACAAGTGTCAAAAATGACAGGTGTCAAAAATGACTGGTGTCAAAAATGACAGGTGTCAAAAATGACAGGTGTGAAAAATGACAAGTGTCAAAAATGACGGGTGTCAAAAATGACAGGTGTCAAAAATGACGGGTGTCAAAAATGACGGGTGTCAAAAATGACGGGTGTCAAAAATGACGGGTGTCAAAAATGACTGGTGTCAAAAATGACAGGTGTCAAAAATGACGGGTTTCTTAAATGACAAGTGTCAAAAATGACTGGTGTCAAAAATGACAGGTGTCAAAAATGACGGGTGTTAAAAATGACGGGTGTCAAAAATGACGGGTGTCTTAAATGACAAGTGTCAAAAATGACTGGTGTCAAAAATGACAGGTGTCAAAAATGACAGGTGTCAAAAATTACTGGTGTCAAAAATGACAGGTGTCAAAAATGACAGGTGTGAAAAATGACGGGTGTCAAAAATGACAGGTGTCAAAAATGACTGATGTCAAAAATTCCTTATCTTTGGGGCCCACAAAATTAACCTAAAAATTGTAATTGCAATTAATATATTCAGTGGTGAGATGTAATTGCGGGGTTTGAAAACGTTCGGAATTGATCAAAAATGACAGGTGTCCAAGACCTTGACGTGACCTTAACGTGACCTTGGCATGACCTTAAAAATGACAGGTGTCAAAAATGACAGGTGTCAAAAATGACAGGTGTCAAAAATGACAGGTGTCAAAGATGACGGGTGTCAAAAATGACGGGTGTTAAAAATGACAGGTGTCAAAAATGACTGGTGTCAAAAATGACAGGTGTCAAAAATGACTGGTGTCAAAAATGACAGGTGTCAAAAATGACAGGTGTCAAAAATGACGGGTGTCAAAAATGACGGGTGTCAAAAATGACTGGTGTCAAAAATGACAGGTGTCAAAATGACAGGTGTCAAAATGACAGGTGTCAAAAATGACAGGTGTCAAAAATGACAGGTGTCAAAGATGACGGGTGTCAAAAATGACGGGTGTCAAACATGACAGGTGTTAAAAATGACAAGTGTCAAAAATGACCTGTGTCAAAAATTTCTTATCTTTGGGGCGCACAAAATTAACCTTAAAATTGTAATTGCAATTAATATATTTACAGTGGTGAGATGTAATTGCGGGGTTCGGAAACGTTCGGAATTGATAAAAAATGACAGGTGTCCAAGACCTTGACGTGACCTTAACGTGACCTTGGCATGACCTTGAAAATGACAGGTGTCAAAAATGACGGGTGTCAAAAATGACGGGTGTCAAAAATGACGGGTGTCAAAAATGACTGGTGTCAAAAATGACAGGTGTCAAAATGACGGGTTTCTTAAATGACAAGTGTCAAAAATGACAGGTGTCAAAATGACAGGTGTCAAAATGACAGCTGTCAAAAATGACAGGTGTCAAAGATGACGGGTGTCAAAAATGACGGGTGTCAAAATGACAGCTGTCAAAAATGACAGGTGTCAAAAATGACGGGTGTCAAAGATGACGGGTGTCAAAAATGACAGGTGTCAAAAATGACGGGGGTTAAAAATGACAAGTGTCAAAAATGACTGATGTCAAAAATTCCTTATCTTTGGGGCGCACAAAATTAACCTAAAAATTGTAATTGCAATTAATATATTCACAGTGGTGACAGGTGTCAAAAATGACGGGTGTCAAAAATGACTGGTGTTAAAAATGACTGGTGTCAAAAATGACAGGTGTCAAAAATGACAGGTGTCAAAATGATAGGTGTCAAAATGACAGGTGTCAAAAATGACAGGTGTCAAAAATGACAGGTGTCAAAGATGACGGGTGTCAAAAATGACGGGTGTCAAAATGACAGGTGTCAAAAATGACAGGTGTCAAAAATGACGGGTGTCAAAAATGACAGGTGTCAAAAATGACAGGTGTCAAAAATGACGGGTGTCAAAAATGACTGGTGTCAAAAATGACTGGTGTCAAAAATGACAGGTGTCAAAAATGACAGGTGTTAAAATGACACGTGTCAAAAATGACAGATGTCAAAAATGACAGGTGTCAAAGATGACGGGTGTCAAAAATGACGGGTGTCAAAAATGACGGGTGTCAAAAATGACGGGTGTTAAAAATGACAGGTGTCAAAATGACAGGTGTCAAAAATGACAGGTGTGAAAAATGACGGGTGTCAAAAATGACTGGTGTTAAAAGTTACTGGTGTCAAAAATGACGGGTGTCAAAAATGACGGGTGTCAAAAATATCAGGTGTCAAAAATGACGGGTGTCAAAAATGACGGGTGTCTTAAATGACAGGTGTCAAAAATGACAGGTGTTAAAATGACACGTGTCAAAAATGACAGGTGTCAAAAATGACAGGTGTTAAAATGACACGTGTCAAAAATGACAGATGTCAAAAATGACAGGTGTCAAAGATGACGGGTGTCAAAAATGACGGGTGTCAAAATGACAGGTGTCAAAAATGACAGGTGTCAAAATGACAGGTGTCAAAAATGACAGGTGTCAAAAATGACGGGTGTCAAAAATGACAGGTGTCAAAAATGACAGGTGTCAAAAATGACAGGTGTCAAAAATGACGGGTGTCAAAAATGACAGGTGTCAAAAATGACAGGTGTCAAAAATGATGGGTGTCAAAAATGACTGGTGTCAAAAATGACGGGTGTCAAAAATGACAGGTGTCAAAATGACAGGTGTCAAAAATGACAGGTGTCAAAAATGACGGGTGTCAAAAATGACAGGTGTCAAAAATGACAGGTGTCAAAAATGACAGGTGTCAAAAATGACGGGTGTCAAAAATGACAGGTGTCAAAAATGACAGGTGTCAAAAATGATGGGTGTCAAAAATGACTGGTGTCAAAAATGACTGGTGTCAAAAATGACGGGTGTCAAAAATGACGGGTGTCAAAATGACAGGTGTCAAAAATGACAGGTGTCAAAAATGACGGGTGTCAAAAATGACAGGTGTCAAAAATGACAGGTGTCAAAAATGATGGGTGTCAAAAATGACTGGTGTCAAAAATGACTGGTGTCAAAAATGACAGGTGTCAAAAATGACAGGTGTTAAAATGACACGTGTCAAAAATGACAGATGTCAAAAATGACAGGTGTCAAAGATGACGGGTGTCAAAAATGACGGGTGTCAAAAATGACGGGTGTCAAAAATGACGGGTGTTAAAAATGACAGGTGTCAAAATGACAGGTGTCAAAAATGACAGGTGTGAAAAATGACGGGTGTCAAAAATGACTGGTGTTAAAAGTTACTGGTGTCAAAAATGACGGGTGTCAAAAATGACGGGTGTCAAAAATGACAGGTGTCAAAAATGACGGGTGTCAAAAATGACGGGTGTCTTAAATGACAAGTGTCAAAAATGACTGGTGTCAAAAATGACAGGTGTCAAAAATGACTGGTGTCAAAAATGACAGGTGTCAAAAATGACAGGTGTGAAAAATGACGGGTGTCAAAAATGACTGGTGTCAAAAATGACTGGTGTCAAAAATGAAAGGTGTCAAAAATGACAGGTGTCAAAAATGACGGGTGTCAAAAATGACTGGTGTCAAAAATGACAGGTGTCAAAAATGACGGGTGTCAAAAATGACGGGTGTCAAAAATGACTGGTGTCAAAAATGACGGGTGTCAAAAATGACTGGTGTCAAAAATGACAGGTGTGAAAAATGACGGGTGTCAAAAATGACAGGTGTCAAAAATGACTGATGTCAAAAATTCCTTATCTTTGGGGCCCACAAAATTAACCTAAAAATTGTAATTGCAATTAATATATTCAGTGGTGAGATGTAATTGCGGGGTTTGAAAACGTTCGGAATTGATCAAAAATGACAGGTGTCCAAGACCTTGACGTGACCTTAACGTGACCTTGGCATGACCTTGAAAATGACAGGTGTCAAAAATGACAGGTGTCAAAAATGACAGGTGTCAAAAATGACAGGTGTCAAAGATGACGGGTGTCAAAAATGACGGGTGTTAAAAATGACAGGTGTCAAAAATGACTGGTGTCAAAAATGACAGGTGTCAAAAATGACTGGTGTCAAAAATGACAGGTGTCAAAAATGACAGGTGTCAAAAATGACGGGTGTCAAAAATGACGGGTGTCAAAAATGACTGGTGTCAAAAATGACAGGTGTCAAAATGACAGGTGTCAAAATGACAGGTGTCAAAAATGACAGGTGTCAAAAATGACAGGTGTCAAAGATGACGGGTGTCAAAAATGACGGGTGTCAAACATGACAGGTGTTAAAAATGACAAGTGTCAAAAATGACCTGTGTCAAAAATTTCTTATCTTTGGGGCGCACAAAATTAACCTTAAAATTGTAATTGCAATTAATATATTTACAGTGGTGAGATGTAATTGCGGGGTTCGGAAACGTTCGGAATTGATAAAAAATGACAGGTGTCCAAGACCTTGACGTGACCTTAACGTGACCTTGGCATGACCTTGAAAATGACAGGTGTCAAAAATGACGGGTGTCAAAAATGACGGGTGTCAAAAATGACGGGTGTCAAAAATGACTGGTGTCAAAAATGACAGGTGTCAAAATGACGGGTTTCTTAAATGACAAGTGTCAAAAATGACAGGTGTCAAAATGACAGGTGTCAAAATGACAGCTGTCAAAAATGACAGGTGTCAAAGATGACGGGTGTCAAAAATGACGGGTGTCAAAATGACAGCTGTCAAAAATGACAGGTGTCAAAAATGACGGGTGTCAAAGATGACGGGTGTCAAAAATGACAGGTGTCAAAAATGACGGGGGTTAAAAATGACAAGTGTCAAAAATGACTGATGTCAAAAATTCCTTATCTTTGGGGCGCACAAAATTAACCTAAAAATTGTAATTGCAATTAATATATTCACAGTGGTGACAGGTGTCAAAAATGACGGGTGTCAAAAATGACTGGTGTTAAAAATGACTGGTGTCAAAAATGACAGGTGTCAAAAATGACAGGTGTCAAAATGATAGGTGTCAAAATGACAGGTGTCAAAAATGACAGGTGTCAAAAATGACAGGTGTCAAAGATGACGGGTGTCAAAAATGACGGGTGTCAAAATGACAGGTGTCAAAAATGACAGGTGTCAAAAATGACGGGTGTCAAAAATGACAGGTGTTAAAAATGACAGGTGTCAAAATGACAGGTGTCAAAAATGACGGGTGTCTTAAATGACAAGTGTCAAAAATGACTGGTGTCAAAAATGACAGGTGTCAAAAATGACTGGTGTCAAAAATGACAGGTGTCAAAAATGACTGGTGTCAAAAATGAAAGGTGTCAAAAATGACAGGTGTCAAAAATGACGGGTGTCAAAAATGACGGGTGTCAAAAATGACAGGTGTCAAAAATGACGGGTGTCAAAAATGACGGGTGTCTTAAATGACAAGTGTCAAAAATGACTGGTGTCAAAAATGACAGGTGTCAAAAATGACTGGTGTCAAAAATGACAGGTGTCAAAAATGACAGGTGTGAAAAATGACGGGTGTCAAAAATGACTGGTGTCAAAAATGACTGGTGTCAAAAATGAAAGGTGTCAAAAATGACAGGTGTCAAAAATGACGGGTGTCAAAAATGACTGGTGTCAAAAATGACAGGTGTCAAAAATGACAGGTGTTAAAATGACACGTGTCAAAAATGACAGGTGTCAAAAATGACAGGTGTCAAAGATGACGGGTGTCAAAAATGACGGGTGTCAAAAATGACGGGTGTCAAAAATGACGGGTGTCAAAAATGACTGGTGTCAAAAATGACGGGTGTCAAAAATGACTGGTGTCAAAAATGACAGGTGTCAAAAATGACAGGTGTCAAAATGACAGGTGTCAAAATGACAGGTGTCAAAAATGACAGGTGTCAAAAATGACAGGTGTCAAAGATGACAAGTGTCAAAAATGACGGGTGTCAAACATGACGGGTGTTAAAAATGACAAGTGTCTAAAATGACCTGTGTCAAAAATGACGGGTGTCAAAAATGACAGGTGTCAAAAATGACAAGTGTCAAAAATGACTGGTGTTAAAAATGACTGGTGTCAAAAATGACAGGTGTCAAAAATGACAGGTGTCAAAATGACAGGTGTCAAAATGACAGGTGTCAAAAATGACAGGTGTCAAAAATGACAGGTGTCAAAAATTACTGGTGTCAAAAATGACAGGTGTCAAAAATGACAGGTGTGAAAAATGACGGGTGTCAAAAATGACAGGTGTCAAAAATGACTGATGTCAAAAATTCCTTATCTTTGGGGCCCACAAAATTAACCTAAAAATTGTAATTGCAATTAATATATTCAGTGGTGAGATGTAATTGCGGGGTTTGAAAACGTTCGGAATTGATCAAAAATGACAGGTGTCCAAGACCTTGACGTGACCTTAACGTGACCTTGGCATGACCTTGAAAATGACAGGTGTCAAAAATGACAGGTGTCAAAAATGACAGGTGTCAAAAATGACAGGTGTCAAAGATGACGGGTGTCAAAAATGACGGGTGTTAAAAATGACAGGTGTCAAAAATGACTGGTGTCAAAAATGACAGGTGTCAAAAATGACTGGTGTCAAAAATGACAGGTGTCAAAAATGACAGGTGTCAAAAATGACGGGTGTCAAAAATGACGGGTGTCAAAAATGACTGGTGTCAAAAATGACAGGTGTCAAAATGACAGGTGTCAAAATGACAGGTGTCAAAAATGACAGGTGTCAAAAATGACAGGTGTCAAAGATGACGGGTGTCAAAAATGACGGGTGTCAAACATGACAGGTGTTAAAAATGACAAGTGTCAAAAATGACCTGTGTCAAAAATTTCTTATCTTTGGGGCGCACAAAATTAACCTTAAAATTGTAATTGCAATTAATATATTTACAGTGGTGAGATGTAATTGCGGGGTTCGGAAACGTTCGGAATTGATAAAAAATGACAGGTGTCCAAGACCTTGACGTGACCTTAACGTGACCTTGGCATGACCTTGAAAATGACAGGTGTCAAAAATGACGGGTGTCAAAAATGACGGGTGTCAAAAATGACGGGTGTCAAAAATGACTGGTGTCAAAAATGACAGGTGTCAAAATGACGGGTTTCTTAAATGACAAGTGTCAAAAATGACAGGTGTCAAAATGACAGGTGTCAAAATGACAGCTGTCAAAAATGACAGGTGTCAAAGATGACGGGTGTCAAAAATGACGGGTGTCAAAATGACAGCTGTCAAAAATGACAGGTGTCAAAAATGACGGGTGTCAAAGATGACGGGTGTCAAAAATGACAGGTGTCAAAAATGACGGGGGTTAAAAATGACAAGTGTCAAAAATGACTGATGTCAAAAATTCCTTATCTTTGGGGCGCACAAAATTAACCTAAAAATTGTAATTGCAATTAATATATTCACAGTGGTGACAGGTGTCAAAAATGACGGGTGTCAAAAATGACTGGTGTTAAAAATGACTGGTGTCAAAAATGACAGGTGTCAAAAATGACAGGTGTCAAAATGATAGGTGTCAAAATGACAGGTGTCAAAAATGACAGGTGTCAAAAATGACAGGTGTCAAAGATGACGGGTGTCAAAAATGACGGGTGTCAAAATGACAGGTGTCAAAAATGACAGGTGTCAAAAATGACGGGTGTCAAAAATGACAGGTGTCAAAAATGACAGGTGTCAAAAATGACGGGTGTCAAAAATGACTGGTGTCAAAAATGACTGGTGTCAAAAATGACAGGTGTCAAAAATGACAGGTGTTAAAATGACACGTGTCAAAAATGACAGATGTCAAAAATGACAGGTGTCAAAGATGACGGGTGTCAAAAATGACGGGTGTCAAAAATGACGGGTGTCAAAAATGACAAGTGTTAAAAATGACAGGTGTCAAAATGACAGGTGTCAAAAATGACAGGTGTGAAAAATGACGGGTGTCAAAAATGACTGGTGTTAAAAGTTACTGGTGTCAAAAATGACGGGTGTCAAAAATGACGGGTGTCAAAAATATCAGGTGTCAAAAATGACGGGTGTCAAAAATGACGGGTGTCTTAAATGACAGGTGTCAAAAATGACAGGTGTTAAAATGACACGTGTCAAAAATGACAGGTGTCAAAAATGACAGGTGTTAAAATGACACGTGTCAAAAATGACAGATGTCAAAAATGACAGGTGTCAAAGATGACGGGTGTCAAAAATGACGGGTGTCAAAATGACAGGTGTCAAAAATGACAGGTGTCAAAATGACAGGTGTCAAAAATGACAGGTGTCAAAAATGACGGGTGTCAAAAATGACAGGTGTCAAAAATGACAGGTGTCAAAAATGACAGGTGTCAAAAATGACGGGTGTCAAAAATGACAGGTGTCAAAAATGACAGGTGTCAAAAATGATGGGTGTCAAAAATGACTGGTGTCAAAAATGACTGGTGTCAAAAATGACAGGTGTCAAAAATGACAGGTGTTAAAATGACACGTGTCAAAAATGACAGATGTCAAAAATGACAGGTGTCAAAGATGACGGGTGTCAAAGATGACGGGTGTCAAAAATGACGGGTGTCTTAAATGACAGGTGTCAAAAATGACAGGTGTCAAAAATGACGGGTTTCTTAAATGACAAGTGTCAAAAATGACTGGTGTCAAAAATGACAGGTGTCAAAAATGACGGGTGTTAAAAATGACGGGTGTCAAAAATGACGGGTGTCTTAAATGACAGGTGTCAAAAATGACAGGTGTCAAAGATGACGGGTGTCAAAAATGACGGGTGTTAAAAATGACAGGTGTCAAAAATGACTGGTGTCAAAAATGACAGGTGTCAAAAATGACTGGTGTCAAAAATGACAGGTGTCAAAAATGACAGGTGTCAAAAATGACGGGTGTCAAAAATGACGGGTGTCAAAAATGACTGGTGTCAAAAATGACAGGTGTCAAAATGACAGGTGTCAAAATGACAGGTGTCAAAAATGACAGGTGTCAAAAATGACAGGTGTCAAAGATGACGGGTGTCAAAAATGACGGGTGTCAAACATGACAGGTGTTAAAAATGACAAGTGTCAAAAATGACCTGTGTCAAAAATTTCTTATCTTTGGGGCGCACAAAATTAACCTTAAAATTGTAATTGCAATTAATATATTTACAGTGGTGAGATGTAATTGCGGGGTTCGGAAACGTTCGGAATTGATAAAAAATGACAGGTGTCCAAGACCTTGACGTGACCTTAACGTGACCTTGGCATGACCTTGAAAATGACAGGTGTCAAAAATGACGGGTGTCAAAAATGACGGGTGTCAAAAATGACGGGTGTCAAAAATGACTGGTGTCAAAAATGACAGGTGTCAAAATGACGGGTTTCTTAAATGACAAGTGTCAAAAATGACAGGTGTCAAAATGACAGGTGTCAAAATGACAGCTGTCAAAAATGACAGGTGTCAAAGATGACGGGTGTCAAAAATGACGGGTGTCAAAATGACAGCTGTCAAAAATGACAGGTGTCAAAAATGACGGGTGTCAAAGATGACGGGTGTCAAAAATGACAGGTGTCAAAAATGACGGGGGTTAAAAATGACAAGTGTCAAAAATGACTGATGTCAAAAATTCCTTATCTTTGGGGCGCACAAAATTAACCTAAAAATTGTAATTGCAATTAATATATTCACAGTGGTGACAGGTGTCAAAAATGACGGGTGTCAAAAATGACTGGTGTTAAAAATGACTGGTGTCAAAAATGACAGGTGTCAAAAATGACAGGTGTCAAAATGATAGGTGTCAAAATGACAGGTGTCAAAAATGACAGGTGTCAAAAATGACAGGTGTCAAAGATGACGGGTGTCAAAAATGACGGGTGTCAAAATGACAGGTGTCAAAAATGACAGGTGTCAAAAATGACGGGTGTCAAAAATGACAGGTGTCAAAAATGACAGGTGTCAAAAATGACGGGTGTCAAAAATGACTGGTGTCAAAAATGACTGGTGTCAAAAATGACAGGTGTCAAAAATGACAGGTGTTAAAATGACACGTGTCAAAAATGACAGATGTCAAAAATGACAGGTGTCAAAGATGACGGGTGTCAAAAATGACGGGTGTCAAAAATGACGGGTGTCAAAAATGACAAGTGTTAAAAATGACAGGTGTCAAAATGACAGGTGTCAAAAATGACAGGTGTGAAAAATGACGGGTGTCAAAAATGACTGGTGTTAAAAGTTACTGGTGTCAAAAATGACGGGTGTCAAAAATGACGGGTGTCAAAAATATCAGGTGTCAAAAATGACGGGTGTCAAAAATGACGGGTGTCTTAAATGACAGGTGTCAAAAATGACAGGTGTTAAAATGACACGTGTCAAAAATGACAGGTGTCAAAAATGACAGGTGTTAAAATGACACGTGTCAAAAATGACAGATGTCAAAAATGACAGGTGTCAAAGATGACGGGTGTCAAAAATGACGGGTGTCAAAATGACAGGTGTCAAAAATGACAGGTGTCAAAATGACAGGTGTCAAAAATGACAGGTGTTAAAAATGACGGGTGTCAAAAATGACAGGTGTCAAAAATGACAGGTGTCAAAAATGACAGGTGTCAAAAATGACGGGTGTCAAAAATGACAGGTGTCAAAAATGACAGGTGTCAAAAATGATGGGTGTCAAAAATGACTGGTGTCAAAAATGACGGGTGTCAAAAATGACAGGTGTCAAAATGACAGGTGTCAAAAATGACAGGTGTCAAAAATGACGGGTGTCAAAAATGACAGGTGTCAAAAATGACAGGTGTCAAAAATGACAGGTGTCAAAAATGACGGGTGTCAAAAATGACAGGTGTCAAAAATGACAGGTGTCAAAAATGATGGGTGTCAAAAATGACTGGTGTCAAAAATGACTGGTGTCAAAAATGACGGGTGTCAAAAATGACGGGTGTCAAAATGACAGGTGTCAAAAATGACAGGTGTCAAAAATGACGGGTGTCAAAAATGACAGGTGTCAAAAATGACAGGTGTCAAAAATGATGGGTGTCAAAAATGACTGGTGTCAAAAATGACTGGTGTCAAAAATGACAGGTGTCAAAAATGACAGGTGTTGAAATGACACGTGTCAAAAATGACAGATGTCAAAAATGACAGGTGTCAAAGATGACGGGTGTCAAAAATGACGGGTGTCAAAAATGACGGGTGTCAAAAATGACGGGTGTTAAAAATGACAGGTGTCAAAATGACAGGTGTCAAAAATGACAGGTGTAAAAAATGACGGGTGTCAAAAATGACTGGTGTTAAAAGTTACTGGTGTCAAAAATGACGGGTGTCAAAAATGACGGGTGTCAAAAATGACAGGTGTCAAAAATGACGGGTGTCAAAAATGACGGGTGTCTTAAATGACAAGTGTCAAAAATGACTGGTGTCAAAAATGACAGGTGTCAAAAATGACTGGTGTCAAAAATGACAGGTGTCAAAAATGACAGGTGTGAAAAATGACGGGTGTCAAAAATGACTGGTGTCAAAAATGACTGGTGTCAAAAATGAAAGGTGTCAAAAATGACAGGTGTCAAAAATGACGGGTGTCAAAAATGACTGGTGTCAAAAATGACAGGTGTCAAAAATGACAGGTGTTAAAATGACACGTGTCAAAAATGACAGGTGTCAAAAATGACAGGTGTCAAAGATGACGGGTGTCAAAAATGACGGGTGTCAAAAATGACGGGTGTCAAAAATGACGGGTGTCAAAAATGACTGGTGTCAAAAATGACGGGTGTCAAAAATGACTGGTGTCAAAAATGACAGGTGTCAAAAATGACAGGTGTCAAAATGACAGGTGTCAAAATGACAGGTGTCAAAAATGACAGGTGTCAAAAATGACAGGTGTCAAAGATGACAAGTGTCAAAAATGACGGGTGTCAAACATGACGGGTGTTAAAAATGACAAGTGTCTAAAATGACCTGTGTCAAAAATGACGGGTGTCAAAAATGACAGGTGTCAAAAATGACAAGTGTCAAAAATGACTGGTGTTAAAAATGACTGGTGTCAAAAATGACAGGTGTCAAAAATGACAGGTGTCAAAATGACAGGTGTCAAAATGACAGGTGTCAAAAATGACAGGTGTCAAAAATGACAGGTGTCAAAGATGACGGGTGTAAAAAATGACGGGTGTCAAAATGACAGCTGTCAAAAATGACAGGTGTCAAAAATGACGGGTGTCAAAGATGACGGGTGTCAAAAATGACAGGTGTCAAAAATGACGGGGGTTAAAAATGACAAGTGTCAAAAATGACTGATGTCAAAAATTCCTTATCTTTGGGGCGCACAAAATTAACCTAAAAATTGTAATTGCAATTAATATATTCACAGTGGTGACAGGTGTCAAAAATGACGGGTGTCAAAAATGACTGGTGTTAAAAATGACTGGTGTCAAAAATGACAGGTGTCAAAAATGACAGGTGTCAAAATGACAGGTGTCAAAATGACAGGTGTCAAAAATGACAGGTGTCAAAAATGACAGGTGTCAAAGATGACGGGTGTCAAAAATGACGGGTGTCAAAATGACAGGTGTCAAAAATGACAGGTGTCAAAAATGACGGGTGTCAAAAATGACAGGTGTCAAAAATGACAGGTGTCAAAAATGATGGGTGTCAAAAATGACTGGTGTCAAAAATGACTGGTGTCAAAAATGACAGGTGTCAAAAATGACAGGTGTTAAAATGACACGTGTCAAAAATGACAGATGTCAAAAATGACAGGTGTCAAAGATGACGGGTGTCAAAGATGACGGGTGTCAAAAATGACGGGTGTCTTAAATGAACGGTGTCAAAAATGACAGGTGTCAAAAATGACGGGTTTCTTAAATGACAAGTGTCAAAAATGACTGGTGTCAAAAATGACAGGTGTCAAAAATGACGGGTGTTAAAAATGACGGGTGTCAAAAATGACGGGTGTCTTAAATGACAGGTGTCAAAAATGACAGGTGTCAAAGATGACGGGTGTCAAAAATGACGGGTGTTAAAAATGACAGGTGTCAAAAATGACTGGTGTCAAAAATGACAGGTGTCAAAAATGACTGGTGTCAAAAATGACAGGTGTCAAAAATGACAGGTGTCAAAAATGACGGGTGTCAAAAATGACGGGTGTCAAAAATGACTGGTGTCAAAAATGACAGGTGTCAAAATGACAGGTGTCAAAATGACAGGTGTCAAAAATGACAGGTGTCAAAAATGACAGGTGTCAAAGATGACGGGTGTCAAAAATGACGGGTGTCAAACATGACAGGTGTTAAAAATGACAAGTGTCAAAAATGACCTGTGTCAAAAATTTCTTATCTTTGGGGCGCACAAAATTAACCTTAAAATTGTAATTGCAATTAATATATTTACAGTGGTGAGATGTAATTGCGGGGTTCGGAAACGTTCGGAATTGATAAAAAATGACAGGTGTCCAAGACCTTGACGTGACCTTAACGTGACCTTGGCATGACCTTGAAAATGACAGGTGTCAAAAATGACGGGTGTTAAAAATGACGGGTGTCAAAAATGACGGGTGTCAAAAATGACTGGTGTCAAAAATGACAGGTGTCAAAATGACGGGTTTCTTAAATGACAAGTGTCAAAAATGACAGGTGTCAAAATGACAGGTGTCAAAATGACAGCTGTCAAAAATGACAGGTGTCAAAGATGACGGGTGTCAAAAATGACGGGTGTCAAAAATGACAGGTGTCAAAAATGACGGGGGTTAAAAATGACAAGTGTCAAAAATGACTGATGTCAAAAATTCCTTATCTTTGGGGCGCACAAAATTAACCTAAAAATTGTAATTGCAATTAATATATTCACAGTGGTGACAGGTGTCAAAAATGACGGGTGTCAAAAATGACTGGTGTTAAAAATGACTGGTGTCAAAAATGACAGGTGTCAAAAATGACAGGTGTCAAAATGACAGGTGTCAAAATGACAGGTGTCAAAAATGACAGGTGTCAAAAATGACAGGTGTCAAAGATGACGGGTGTCAAAAATGACGGGTGTCAAAATGACAGGTGTCAAAAATGACAGGTGTCAAAAATGACGGGTGTCAAAAATGACAGGTGTCAAAAATGACAGGTGTCAAAAATGATGGGTGTCAAAAATGACTGGTGTCAAAAATGACTGGTGTCAAAAATGACAGGTGTCAAAAATGACAGGTGTTAAAATGACACGTGTCAAAAATGACAGATGTCAAAAATGACAGGTGTCAAAGATGACGGGTGTCAAAGATGACGGGTGTCAAAAATGACGGGTGTCTTAAATGACAGGTGTCAAAAATGACAGGTGTCAAAAATGACGGGTTTCTTAAATGACAAGTGTCAAAAATGACTGGTGTCAAAAATGACAGGTGTCAAAAATGACGGGTGTTAAAAATGACGGGTGTCAAAAATGACGGGTGTCTTAAATGACAGGTGTCAAAAATGACAGGTGTCAAAGATGACGGGTGTCAAAAATGACGGGTGTTAAAAATGACAGGTGTCAAAAATGACTGGTGTCAAAAATGACAGGTGTCAAAAATGACTGGTGTCAAAAATGACAGGTGTCAAAAATGACAGGTGTCAAAAATGACGGGTGTCAAAAATGACGGGTGTCAAAAATGACTGGTGTCAAAAATGACAGGTGTCAAAATGACAGGTGTCAAAATGACAGGTGTCAAAAATGACAGGTGTCAAAAATGACAGGTGTCAAAGATGACGGGTGTCAAACATGACAGGTGTTAAAAATGACAAGTGTCAAAAATGACCTGTGTCAAAAATTTCTTATCTTTGGGGCGCACAAAATTAACCTTAAAATTGTAATTGCAATTAATATATTTACAGTGGTGAGATGTAATTGCGGGGTTCGGAAACGTTCGGAATTGATAAAAAATGACAGGTGTCCAAGACCTTGACGTGACCTTAACGTGACCTTGGCATGACCTTGAAAATGACAGGTGTCAAAAATGACGGGTGTCAAAAATGACGGGTGTCAAAAATGACGGGTGTCAAAAATGACTGGTGTCAAAAATGACAGGTGTCAAAATGACGGGTTTCTTAAATGACAAGTGTCAAAAATGACAGGTGTCAAAATGACAGGTGTCAAAATGACAGCTGTCAAAAATGACAGGTGTCAAAGATGACGGGTGTCAAAAATGACGGGTGTCAAAATGACAGCTGTCAAAAATGACAGGTGTCAAAAATGACGGGTGTCAAAGATGACGGGTGTCAAAAATGACAGGTGTCAAAAATGACGGGGGTTAAAAATGACAAGTGTCAAAAATGACTGATGTCAAAAATTCCTTATCTTTGGGGCGCACAAAATTAACCTAAAAATTGTAATTGCAATTAATATATTCACAGTGGTGACAGGTGTCAAAAATGACGGGTGTCAAAAATGACTGGTGTTAAAAATGACTGGTGTCAAAAATGACAGGTGTCAAAAATGACAGGTGTCAAAATGATAGGTGTCAAAATGACAGGTGTCAAAAATGACAGGTGTCAAAAATGACAGGTGTCAAAGATGACGGGTGTCAAAAATGACGGGTGTCAAAATGACAGGTGTCAAAAATGACAGGTGTCAAAAATGACGGGTGTCAAAAATGACAGGTGTCAAAAATGACAGGTGTCAAAAATGACGGGTGTCAAAAATGACTGGTGTCAAAAATGACTGGTGTCAAAAATGACAGGTGTCAAAAATGACAGGTGTTAAAATGACACGTGTCAAAAATGACAGATGTCAAAAATGACAGGTGTCAAAGATGACGGGTGTCAAAAATGACGGGTGTCAAAAATGACGGGTGTCAAAAATGACAAGTGTTAAAAATGACAGGTGTCAAAATGACAGGTGTCAAAAATGACAGGTGTGAAAAATGACGGGTGTCAAAAATGACTGGTGTTAAAAGTTACTGGTGTCAAAAATGACGGGTGTCAAAAATGACGGGTGTCAAAAATATCAGGTGTCAAAAATGACGGGTGTCAAAAATGACGGGTGTCTTAAATGACAGGTGTCAAAAATGACAGGTGTTAAAATGACACGTGTCAAAAATGACAGGTGTCAAAAATGACAGGTGTTAAAATGACACGTGTCAAAAATGACAGATGTCAAAAATGACAGGTGTCAAAGATGACGGGTGTCAAAAATGACGGGTGTCAAAATGACAGGTGTCAAAAATGACAGGTGTCAAAATGACAGGTGTCAAAAATGACAGGTGTTAAAAATGACGGGTGTCAAAAATGACAGGTGTCAAAAATGACAGGTGTCAAAAATGACAGGTGTCAAAAATGACGGGTGTCAAAAATGACAGGTGTCAAAAATGACAGGTGTCAAAAATGATGGGTGTCAAAAATGACTGGTGTCAAAAATGACGGGTGTCAAAAATGACAGGTGTCAAAATGACAGGTGTCAAAAATGACAGGTGTCAAAAATGACGGGTGTCAAAAATGACAGGTGTCAAAAATGACAGGTGTCAAAAATGACAGGTGTCAAAAATGACGGGTGTCAAAAATGACAGGTGTCAAAAATGACAGGTGTCAAAAATGATGGGTGTCAAAAATGACTGGTGTCAAAAATGACTGGTGTCAAAAATGACGGGTGTCAAAAATGACGGGTGTCAAAATGACAGGTGTCAAAAATGACAGGTGTCAAAAATGACGGGTGTCAAAAATGACAGGTGTCAAAAATGACAGGTGTCAAAAATGATGGGTGTCAAAAATGACTGGTGTCAAAAATGACTGGTGTCAAAAATGACAGGTGTCAAAAATGACAGGTGTTAAAATGACACGTGTCAAAAATGACAGATGTCAAAAATGACAGGTGTCAAAGATGACGGGTGTCAAAAATGACGGGTGTCAAAAATGACGGGTGTCAAAAATGACGGGTGTTAAAAATGACAGGTGTCAAAATGACAGGTGTCAAAAATGACAGGTGTAAAAAATGACGGGTGTCAAAAATGACTGGTGTTAAAAGTTACTGGTGTCAAAAATGACGGGTGTCAAAAATGACGGGTGTCAAAAATGACAGGTGTCAAAAATGACGGGTGTCAAAAATGACGGGTGTCTTAAATGACAAGTGTCAAAAATGACTGGTGTCAAAAATGACAGGTGTCAAAAATGACTGGTGTCAAAAATGACAGGTGTCAAAAATGACAGGTGTGAAAAATGACGGGTGTCAAAAATGACTGGTGTCAAAAATGACTGGTGTCAAAAATGAAAGGTGTCAAAAATGACAGGTGTCAAAAATGACGGGTGTCAAAAATGACTGGTGTCAAAAATGACAGGTGTCAAAAATGACAGGTGTTAAAATGACACGTGTCAAAAATGACAGGTGTCAAAAATGACAGGTGTCAAAGATGACGGGTGTCAAAAATGACGGGTGTCAAAAATGACGGGTGTCAAAAATGACGGGTGTCAAAAATGACTGGTGTCAAAAATGACGGGTGTCAAAAATGACTGGTGTCAAAAATGACAGGTGTCAAAAATGACAGGTGTCAAAATGACAGGTGTCAAAATGACAGGTGTCAAAAATGACAGGTGTCAAAAATGACAGGTGTCAAAGATGACAAGTGTCAAAAATGACGGGTGTCAAACATGACGGGTGTTAAAAATGACAAGTGTCTAAAATGACCTGTGTCAAAAATGACGGGTGTCAAAAATGACAGGTGTCAAAAATGACAAGTGTCAAAAATGACTGGTGTTAAAAATGACTGGTGTCAAAAATGACAGGTGTCAAAAATGACAGGTGTCAAAATGACAGGTGTCAAAATGACAGGTGTCAAAAATGACAGGTGTCAAAAATGACAGGTGTCAAAGATGACGGGTGTAAAAAATGACGGGTGTCAAAATGACAGCTGTCAAAAATGACAGGTGTCAAAAATGACGGGTGTCAAAGATGACGGGTGTCAAAAATGACAGGTGTCAAAAATGACGGGGGTTAAAAATGACAAGTGTCAAAAATGACTGATGTCAAAAATTCCTTATCTTTGGGGCGCACAAAATTAACCTAAAAATTGTAATTGCAATTAATATATTCACAGTGGTGACAGGTGTCAAAAATGACGGGTGTCAAAAATGACTGGTGTTAAAAATGACTGGTGTCAAAAATGACAGGTGTCAAAAATGACAGGTGTCAAAATGACAGGTGTCAAAATGACAGGTGTCAAAAATGACAGGTGTCAAAAATGACAGGTGTCAAAGATGACGGGTGTCAAAAATGACGGGTGTCAAAATGACAGGTGTCAAAAATGACAGGTGTCAAAAATGACGGGTGTCAAAAATGACAGGTGTCAAAAATGACAGGTGTCAAAAATGATGGGTGTCAAAAATGACTGGTGTCAAAAATGACTGGTGTCAAAAATGACAGGTGTCAAAAATGACAGGTGTTAAAATGACACGTGTCAAAAATGACAGATGTCAAAAATGACAGGTGTCAAAGATGACGGGTGTCAAAGATGACGGGTGTCAAAAATGACGGGTGTCTTAAATGACAGGTGTCAAAAATGACAGGTGTCAAAAATGACGGGTTTCTTAAATGACAAGTGTCAAAAATGACTGGTGTCAAAAATGACAGGTGTCAAAAATGACGGGTGTTAAAAATGACGGGTGTCAAAAATGACGGGTGTCTTAAATGACAGGTGTCAAAAATGACAGGTGTCAAAGATGACGGGTGTCAAAAATGACGGGTGTTAAAAATGACAGGTGTCAAAAATGACTGGTGTCAAAAATGACAGGTGTCAAAAATGACTGGTGTCAAAAATGACAGGTGTCAAAAATGACAGGTGTCAAAAATGACGGGTGTCAAAAATGACGGGTGTCAAAAATGACTGGTGTCAAAAATGACAGGTGTCAAAATGACAGGTGTCAAAATGACAGGTGTCAAAAATGACAGGTGTCAAAAATGACAGGTGTCAAAGATGACGGGTGTCAAAAATGACGGGTGTCAAACATGACAGGTGTTAAAAATGACAAGTGTCAAAAATGACCTGTGTCAAAAATTTCTTATCTTTGGGGCGCACAAAATTAACCTTAAAATTGTAATTGCAATTAATATATTTACAGTGGTGAGATGTAATTGCGGGGTTCGGAAACGTTCGGAATTGATAAAAAATGACAGGTGTCCAAGACCTTGACGTGACCTTAACGTGACCTTGGCATGACCTTGAAAATGACAGGTGTCAAAAATGACGGGTGTCAAAAATGACGGGTGTCAAAAATGACGGGTGTCAAAAATGACTGGTGTCAAAAATGACAGGTGTCAAAATGACGGGTTTCTTAAATGACAAGTGTCAAAAATGACAGGTGTCAAAATGACAGGTGTCAAAATGACAGCTGTCAAAAATGACAGGTGTCAAAGATGACGGGTGTCAAAAATGACGGGTGTCAAAATGACAGCTGTCAAAAATGACAGGTGTCAAAAATGACGGGTGTCAAAGATGACGGGTGTCAAAAATGACAGGTGTCAAAAATGACGGGGGTTAAAAATGACAAGTGTCAAAAATGACTGATGTCAAAAATTCCTTATCTTTGGGGCGCACAAAATTAACCTAAAAATTGTAATTGCAATTAATATATTCACAGTGGTGACAGGTGTCAAAAATGACGGGTGTCAAAAATGACTGGTGTTAAAAATGACTGGTGTCAAAAATGACAGGTGTCAAAAATGACAGGTGTCAAAATGATAGGTGTCAAAATGACAGGTGTCAAAAATGACAGGTGTCAAAAATGACAGGTGTCAAAGATGACGGGTGTCAAAAATGACGGGTGTCAAAATGACAGGTGTCAAAAATGACAGGTGTCAAAAATGACGGGTGTCAAAAATGACAGGTGTCAAAAATGACAGGTGTCAAAAATGACGGGTGTCAAAAATGACTGGTGTCAAAAATGACTGGTGTCAAAAATGACAGGTGTCAAAAATGACAGGTGTTAAAATGACACGTGTCAAAAATGACAGATGTCAAAAATGACAGGTGTCAAAGATGACGGGTGTCAAAAATGACGGGTGTCAAAAATGACGGGTGTCAAAAATGACGGGTGTTAAAAATGACAGGTGTCAAAATGACAGGTGTCAAAAATGACAGGTGTGAAAAATGACGGGTGTCAAAAATGACTGGTGTTAAAAGTTACTGGTGTCAAAAATGACGGGTGTCAAAAATGACGGGTGTCAAAAATATCAGGTGTCAAAAATGACGGGTGTCAAAAATGACGGGTGTCTTAAATGACAGGTGTCAAAAATGACAGGTGTTAAAATGACACGTGTCAAAAATGACAGGTGTCAAAAATGACAGGTGTTAAAATGACACGTGTCAAAAATGACAGATGTCAAAAATGACAGGTGTCAAAGATGACGGGTGTCAAAAATGACGGGTGTCAAAATGACAGGTGTCAAAAATGACAGGTGTCAAAATGACAGGTGTCAAAAATGACAGGTGTTAAAAATGACGGGTGTCAAAAATGACAGGTGTCAAAAATGACAGGTGTCAAAAATGACAGGTGTCAAAAATGACGGGTGTCAAAAATGACAGGTGTCAAAAATGACAGGTGTCAAAAATGATGGGTGTCAAAAATGACTGGTGTCAAAAATGACGGGTGTCAAAAATGACAGGTGTCAAAATGACAGGTGTCAAAAATGACAGGTGTCAAAAATGACGGGTGTCAAAAATGACAGGTGTCAAAAATGACAGGTGTCAAAAATGACAGGTGTCAAAAATGACTGGTGTCAAAAATGACGGGTGTCAAAAATGACAGGTGTCAAAATGACAGGTGTCAAAAATGACAGGTGTCAAAAATGATGGGTGTCAAAAATGACTGGTGTCAAAAATGACAGGTGTCAAAAATGACTGGTGTCAAAAATGACAGGTGTCAAAATGACGGGTTTCTTAAATGACAAGTGTCAAAAATGACAGGTGTCAAAATGACAGGTGTCAAAATGACAGCTGTCAAAAATGACAGGTGTCAAAGATGACGGGTGTCAAAAATGACGGGTGTCAAAATGACAGCTGTCAAAAATGACAGGTGTCAAAAATGACGGGTGTCAAAGATGACAGGTGTCAAAAATGACAGGTGTCAAAAATGACGGGGGTTAAAAATGACAAGTGTCAAAAATGACTGATGTCAAAAATTCCTTATCTTGGGGCGCACAAAATTAACCTAAAAATTGTAATTGCAATTAATATATTCACAGTGGTGACAGGTGTCAAAAATGACGGGTGTCAAAAATGACTGGTGTTAAAAATGACTGGTGTCAAAAATGACAGGTGTCAAAAATGACAGGTGTCAAAATGATAGGTGTCAAAATGACAGGTGTCAAAAATGACAGGTGTCAAAAATGACAGGTGTCAAAGATGACGGGTGTCAAAAATGACGGGTGTCAAAATGACAGGTGTCAAAAATGACAGGTGTCAAAAATGACGGGTGTCAAAAATGACAGGTGTCAAAAATGACAGGTGTCAAAAATGACGGGTGTCAAAAATGACTGGTGTCAAAAATGACTGGTGTCAAAAATGACAGGTGTCAAAAATGACAGGTGTTAAAATGACACGTGTCAAAAATGACAGATGTCAAAAATGACAGGTGTCAAAGATGACGGGTGTCAAAAATGACGGGTGTCAAAAATGACGGGTGTCAAAAATGACAAGTGTTAAAAATGACAGGTGTCAAAATGACAGGTGTCAAAAATGACAGGTGTGAAAAATGACGGGTGTCAAAAATGACTGGTGTTAAAAGTTACTGGTGTCAAAAATGACGGGTGTCAAAAATGACGGGTGTCAAAAATATCAGGTGTCAAAAATGACGGGTGTCAAAAATGACGGGTGTCTTAAATGACAGGTGTCAAAAATGACAGGTGTTAAAATGACACGTGTCAAAAATGACAGGTGTCAAAAATGACAGGTGTTAAAATGACACGTGTCAAAAATGACAGATGTCAAAAATGACAGGTGTCAAAGATGACGGGTGTCAAAAATGACGGGTGTCAAAATGACAGGTGTCAAAAATGACAGGTGTCAAAATGACAGGTGTCAAAAATGACAGGTGTCAAAAATGACGGGTGTCAAAAATGACAGGTGTCAAAAATGACAGGTGTCAAAAATGACAGGTGTCAAAAATGACGGGTGTCAAAAATGACAGGTGTCAAAAATGACAGGTGTCAAAAATGATGGGTGTCAAAAATGACTGGTGTCAAAAATGACGGGTGTCAAAAATGACAGGTGTCAAAATGACAGGTGTCAAAAATGACAGGTGTCAAAAATGACGGGTGTCAAAAATGACAGGTGTCAAAAATGACAGGTGTCAAAAATGACAGGTGTCAAAAATGACGGGTGTCAAAAATGACAGGTGTCAAAAATGACAGGTGTCAAAAATGATGGGTGTCAAAAATGACTGGTGTCAAAAATGACTGGTGTCAAAAATGACGGGTGTCAAAAATTACGGGTGTCAAAATGACAGGTGTCAAAAATGACAGGTGTCAAAAATGACGGGTGTCAAAAATGACAGGTGTCAAAAATGACAGGTGTCAAAAATGATGGGTGTCAAAAATGACTGGTGTCAAAAATGACTGGTGTCAAAAATGACAGGTGTCAAAAATGACAGGTGTTAAAATGACACGTGTCAAAAATGACAGATGTCAAAAATGACAGGTGTCAAAGATGACGGGTGTCAAAAATGACGGGTGTCAAAAATGACGGGTGTCAAAAATGACGGGTGTTAAAAATGACAGGTGTCAAAATGACAGGTGTCAAAAATGACAGGTGTAAAAAATGACGGGTGTCAAAAATGACTGGTGTTAAAAGTTACTGGTGTCAAAAATGACGGGTGTCAAAAATGACGGGTGTCAAAAATGACAGGTGTCAAAAATGACGGGTGTCAAAAATGACGGGTGTCTTAAATGACAAGTGTCAAAAATGACTGGTGTCAAAAATGACAGGTGTCAAAAATGACTGGTGTCAAAAATGACAGGTGTCAAAAATGACAGGTGTGAAAAATGACGGGTGTCAAAAATGACTGGTGTCAAAAATGACTGGTGTCAAAAATGAAAGGTGTCAAAAATGACAGGTGTCAAAAATGACGGGTGTCAAAAATGACTGGTGTCAAAAATGACAGGTGTCAAAAATGACAGGTGTTAAAATGACACGTGTCAAAAATGACAGGTGTCAAAAATGACAGGTGTCAAAGATGACGGGTGTCAAAAATGACGGGTGTCAAAAATGACGGGTGTCAAAAATGACGGGTGTCAAAAATGACTGGTGTCAAAAATGACGGGTGTCAAAAATGACTGGTGTCAAAAATGACAGGTGTCAAAAATGACAGGTGTCAAAATGACAGGTGTCAAAATGACAGGTGTCAAAAATGACAGGTGTCAAAAATGACAGGTGTCAAAGATGACAAGTGTCAAAAATGACGGGTGTCAAACATGACGGGTGTTAAAAATGACAAGTGTCTAAAATGACCTGTGTCAAAAATGACGGGTGTCAAAAATGACAGGTGTCAAAAATGACAAGTGTCAAAAATGACTGGTGTTAAAAATGACTGGTGTCAAAAATGACAGGTGTCAAAAATGACAGGTGTCAAAATGACAGGTGTCAAAATGACAGGTGTCAAAAATGACAGGTGTCAAAAATGACAGGTGTCAAAGATGACGGGTGTAAAAAATGACGGGTGTCAAAATGACAGCTGTCAAAAATGACAGGTGTCAAAAATGACGGGTGTCAAAGATGACGGGTGTCAAAAATGACAGGTGTCAAAAATGACGGGGGTTAAAAATGACAAGTGTCAAAAATGACTGATGTCAAAAATTCCTTATCTTTGGGGCGCACAAAATTAACCTAAAAATTGTAATTGCAATTAATATATTCACAGTGGTGACAGGTGTCAAAAATGACGGGTGTCAAAAATGACTGGTGTTAAAAATGACTGGTGTCAAAAATGACAGGTGTCAAAAATGACAGGTGTCAAAATGACAGGTGTCAAAATGACAGGTGTCAAAAATGACAGGTGTCAAAAATGACAGGTGTCAAAGATGACGGGTGTCAAAAATGACGGGTGTCAAAATGACAGGTGTCAAAAATGACAGGTGTCAAAAATGACGGGTGTCAAAAATGACAGGTGTCAAAAATGACAGGTGTCAAAAATGATGGGTGTCAAAAATGACTGGTGGCAAAAATGACTGGTGTCAAAAATGACAGGTGTCAAAAATGACAGGTGTTAAAATGACACGTGTCAAAAATGACAGATGTCAAAAATGACAGGTGTCAAAGATGACGGGTGTCAAAGATGACGGGTGTCAAAAATGACGGGTGTCTTAAATGACAGGTGTCAAAAATGACAGGTGTCAAAAATGACGGGTTTCTTAAATGACAAGTGTCAAAAATGACTGGTGTCAAAAATGACAGGTGTCAAAAATGACGGGTGTTAAAAATGACGGGTGTCAAAAATGACGGGTGTCTTAAATGACAGGTGTCAAAAATGACAGGTGTCAAAAATGACGGGTGTTAAAAATGACAGGTGTCAAAAATGACTGGTGTCAAAAATGACAGGTGTCAAAAATGACTGGTGTCAAAAATGACAGGTGTCAAAAATGACAGGTGTCAAAAATGACGGGTGTCAAAAATGACGGGTGTCAAAAATGACTGGTGTCAAAAATGACAGGTGTCAAAATGACAGGTGTCAAAATGACAGGTGTCAAAAATGACAGGTGTCAAAAATGACAGGTGTCAAAGATGACGGGTGTCAAAAATGACGGGTGTCAAACATGACAGGTGTTAAAAATGACAAGTGTCAAAAATGACCTGTGTCAAAAATTTCTTATCTTTGGGGCGCACAAAATTAACCTTAAAATTGTAATTGCAATTAATATATTTACAGTGGTGAGATGTAATTGCGGGGTTCGGAAACGTTCGGAATTGATAAAAAATGACAGGTGTCCAAGACCTTGACGTGACCTTAACGTGACCTTGGCATGACCTTGAAAATGACAGGTGTCAAAAATGACGGGTGTCAAAAATGACGGGTGTCAAAAATGACGGGTGTCAAAAATGACTGGTGTCAAAAATGACAGGTGTCAAAATGACGGGTTTCTTAAATGACAAGTGTCAAAAATGACAGGTGTCAAAATGACAGGTGTCAAAATGACAGCTGTCAAAAATGACAGGTGTCAAAGATGACGGGTGTCAAAAATGACGGGTGTCAAAATGACAGCTGTCAAAAATGACAGGTGTCAAAAATGACGGGTGTCAAAGATGACGGGTGTCAAAAATGACAGGTGTCAAAAATGACGGGGGTTAAAAATGACAAGTGTCAAAAATGACTGATGTCAAAAATTCCTTATCTTTGGGGCGCACAAAATTAACCTAAAAATTGTAATTGCAATTAATATATTCACAGTGGTGACAGGTGTCAAAAATGACGGGTGTCAAAAATGACTGGTGTTAAAAATGACTGGTGTCAAAAATGACAGGTGTCAAAAATGACAGGTGTCAAAATGATAGGTGTCAAAATGACAGGTGTCAAAAATGACAGGTGTCAAAAATGACAGGTGTCAAAGATGACGGGTGTCAAAAATGACGGGTGTCAAAATGACAGGTGTCAAAAATGACAGGTGTCAAAAATGACGGGTGTCAAAAATGACAGGTGTCAAAAATGACAGGTGTCAAAAATGACGGGTGTCAAAAATGACTGGTGTCAAAAATGACTGGTGTCAAAAATGACAGGTGTCAAAAATGACAGGTGTTAAAATGAAACGTGTCAAAAATGACAGATGTCAAAAATGACAGGTGTCAAAGATGACGGGTGTCAAAAATGACGGGTGTCAAAAATGACGGGTGTCAAAAATGACAAGTGTTAAAAATGACAGGTGTCAAAATGACAGGTGTCAAAAATGACAGGTGTGAAAAATGACGGGTGTCAAAAATGACTGGTGTTAAAAGTTACTGGTGTCAAAAATGACGGGTGTCAAAAATGACGGGTGTCAAAAATATCAGGTGTCAAAAATGACGGGTGTCAAAAATGACGGGTGTCTTAAATGACAGGTGTCAAAAATGACAGGTGTTAAAATGACACGTGTCAAAAATGACAGGTGTCAAAAATGACAGGTGTTAAAATGACACGTGTCAAAAATGACAGATGTCAAAAATGACAGGTGTCAAAGATGACGGGTGTCAAAAATGACGGGTGTCAAAATGACAGGTGTCAAAAATGACAGGTGTCAAAATGACAGGTGTCAAAAATGACAGGTGTTAAAAATGACGGGTGTCAAAAATGACAGGTGTCAAAAATGACAGGTGTCAAAAATGACAGGTGTCAAAAATGACGGGTGTCAAAAATGACAGGTGTCAAAAATGACAGGTGTCAAAAATGATGGGTGTCAAAAATGACTGGTGTCAAAAATGACGGGTGTCAAAAATGACAGGTGTCAAAATGACAGGTGTCAAAAATGACAGGTGTCAAAAATGACGGGTGTCAAAAATGACAGGTGTCAAAAATGACAGGTGTCAAAAATGACAGGTGTCAAAAATGACGGGTGTCAAAAATGACAGGTGTCAAAAATGACAGGTGTCAAAAATGATGGGTGTCAAAAATGACTGGTGTCAAAAATGACTGGTGTCAAAAATGACGGGTGTCAAAAATGACGGGTGTCAAAATGACAGGTGTCAAAAATGACAGGTGTCAAAAATGACGGGTGTCAAAAATGACAGGTGTCAAAAATGACAGGTGTCAAAAATGATGGGTGTCAAAAATGACTGGTGTCAAAAATGACTGGTGTCAAAAATGACAGGTGTCAAAAATGACAGGTGTTAAAATGACACGTGTCAAAAATGACAGATGTCAAAAATGACAGGTGTCAAAGATGACGGGTGTCAAAAATGACGGGTGTCAAAAATGACGGGTGTCAAAAATGACGGGTGTTAAAAATGACAGGTGTCAAAATGACAGGTGTCAAAAATGACAGGTGTAAAAAATGACGGGTGTCAAAAATGACTGGTGTTAAAAGTTACTGGTGTCAAAAATGACGGGTGTCAAAAATGACGGGTGTCAAAAATGACAGGTGTCAAAAATGACGGGTGTCAAAAATGACGGGTGTCTTAAATGACAAGTGTCAAAAATGACTGGTGTCAAAAATGACAGGTGTCAAAAATGACTGGTGTCAAAAATGACAGGTGTCAAAAATGACAGGTGTGAAAAATGACGGGTGTCAAAAATGACTGGTGTCAAAAATGACTGGTGTCAAAAATGAAAGGTGTCAAAAATGACAGGTGTCAAAAATGACGGGTGTCAAAAATGACTGGTGTCAAAAATGACAGGTGTCAAAAATGACAGGTGTTAAAATGACACGTGTCAAAAATGACAGGTGTCAAAAATGACAGGTGTCAAAGATGACGGGTGTCAAAAATGACGGGTGTCAAAAATGACGGGTGTCAAAAATGACGGGTGTCAAAAATGACTGGTGTCAAAAATGACGGGTGTCAAAAATGACTGGTGTCAAAAATGACAGGTGTCAAAAATGACAGGTGTCAAAATGACAGGTGTCAAAATGACAGGTGTCAAAAATGACAGGTGTCAAAAATGACAGGTGTCAAAGATGACAAGTGTCAAAAATGACGGGTGTCAAACATGACGGGTGTTAAAAATGACAAGTGTCTAAAATGACCTGTGTCAAAAATGACGGGTGTCAAAAATGACAGGTGTCAAAAATGACAAGTGTCAAAAATGACTGGTGTTAAAAATGACTGGTGTCAAAAATGACAGGTGTCAAAAATGACAGGTGTCAAAATGACAGGTGTCAAAATGACAGGTGTCAAAAATGACAGGTGTCAAAAATGACAGGTGTCAAAGATGACGGGTGTAAAAAATGACGGGTGTCAAAATGACAGCTGTCAAAAATGACAGGTGTCAAAAATGACGGGTGTCAAAGATGACGGGTGTCAAAAATGACAGGTGTCAAAAATGACGGGGGTTAAAAATGACAAGTGTCAAAAATGACTGATGTCAAAAATTCCTTATCTTTGGGGCGCACAAAATTAACCTAAAAATTGTAATTGCAATTAATATATTCACAGTGGTGACAGGTGTCAAAAATGACGGGTGTCAAAAATGACTGGTGTTAAAAATGACTGGTGTCAAAAATGACAGGTGTCAAAAATGACAGGTGTCAAAATGACAGGTGTCAAAATGACAGGTGTCAAAAATGACAGGTGTCAAAAATGACAGGTGTCAAAGATGACGGGTGTCAAAAATGACGGGTGTCAAAATGACAGGTGTCAAAAATGACAGGTGTCAAAAATGACGGGTGTCAAAAATGACAGGTGTCAAAAATGACAGGTGTCAAAAATGATGGGTGTCAAAAATGACTGGTGTCAAAAATGACTGGTGTCAAAAATGACAGGTGTCAAAAATGACAGGTGTTAAAATGACACGTGTCAAAAATGACAGATGTCAAAAATGACAGGTGTCAAAGATGACGGGTGTCAAAGATGACGGGTGTCAAAAATGACGGGTGTCTTAAATGACAGGTGTCAAAAATGACAGGTGTCAAAAATGACGGGTTTCTTAAATGACAAGTGTCAAAAATGACTGGTGTCAAAAATGACAGGTGTCAAAAATGACGGGTGTTAAAAATGACGGGTGTCAAAAATGACGGGTGTCTTAAATGACAGGTGTCAAAAATGACAGGTGTCAAAGATGACGGGTGTCAAAAATGACGGGTGTTAAAAATGACAGGTGTCAAAAATGACTGGTGTCAAAAATGACAGGTGTCAAAAATGACTGGTGTCAAAAATGACAGGTGTCAAAAATGACAGGTGTCAAAAATGACGGGTGTCAAAAATGACGGGTGTCAAAAATGACTGGTGTCAAAAATGACAGGTGTCAAAATGACAGGTGTCAAAATGACAGGTGTCAAAAATGACAGGTGTCAAAAATGACAGGTGTCAAAGATGACGGGTGTCAAAAATGACGGGTGTCAAACATGACAGGTGTTAAAAATGACAAGTGTCAAAAATGACCTGTGTCAAAAATTTCTTATCTTTGGGGCGCACAAAATTAACCTTAAAATTGTAATTGCAATTAATATATTTACAGTGGTGAGATGTAATTGCGGGGTTCGGAAACGTTCGGAATTGATAAAAAATGACAGGTGTCCAAGACCTTGACGTGACCTTAACGTGACCTTGGCATGACCTTGAAAATGACAGGTGTCAAAAATGACGGGTGTCAAAAATGACGGGTGTCAAAAATGACGGGTGTCAAAAATGACTGGTGTCAAAAATGACAGGTGTCAAAATGACGGGTTTCTTAAATGACAAGTGTCAAAAATGACAGGTGTCAAAATGACAGGTGTCAAAATGACAGCTGTCAAAAATGACAGGTGTCAAAGATGACGGGTGTCAAAAATGACGGGTGTCAAAATGACAGCTGTCAAAAATGACAGGTGTCAAAAATGACGGGTGTCAAAGATGACGGGTGTCAAAAATGACAGGTGTCAAAAATGACGGGGGTTAAAAATGACAAGTGTCAAAAATGACTGATGTCAAAAATTCCTTATCTTTGGGGCGCACAAAATTAACCTAAAAATTGTAATTGCAATTAATATATTCACAGTGGTGACAGGTGTCAAAAATGACGGGTGTCAAAAATGACTGGTGTTAAAAATGACTGGTGTCAAAAATGACAGGTGTCAAAAATGACAGGTGTCAAAATGATAGGTGTCAAAATGACAGGTGTCAAAAATGACAGGTGTCAAAAATGACAGGTGTCAAAGATGACGGGTGTCAAAAATGACGGGTGTCAAAATGACAGGTGTCAAAAATGACAGGTGTCAAAAATGACGGGTGTCAAAAATGACAGGTGTCAAAAATGACAGGTGTCAAAAATGACGGGTGTCAAAAATGACTGGTGTCAAAAATGACTGGTGTCAAAAATGACAGGTGTCAAAAATGACAGGTGTTAAAATGACACGTGTCAAAAATGACAGATGTCAAAAATGACAGGTGTCAAAGATGACGGGTGTCAAAAATGACGGGTGTCAAAAATGACGGGTGTCAAAAATGACGGGTGTTAAAAATGACAGGTGTCAAAATGACAGGTGTCAAAAATGACAGGTGTGAAAAATGACGGGTGTCAAAAATGACTGGTGTTAAAAGTTACTGGTGTCAAAAATGACGGGTGTCAAAAATGACGGGTGTCAAAAATATCAGGTGTCAAAAATGACGGGTGTCAAAAATGACGGGTGTCTTAAATGACAGGTGTCAAAAATGACAGGTGTTAAAATGACACGTGTCAAAAATGACAGGTGTCAAAAATGACAGGTGTTAAAATGACACGTGTCAAAAATGACAGATGTCAAAAATGACAGGTGTCAAAGATGACGGGTGTCAAAAATGACGGGTGTCAAAATGACAGGTGTCAAAAATGACAGGTGTCAAAATGACAGGTGTCAAAAATGACAGGTGTTAAAAATGACGGGTGTCAAAAATGACAGGTGTCAAAAATGACAGGTGTCAAAAATGACAGGTGTCAAAAATGACGGGTGTCAAAAATGACAGGTGTCAAAAATGACAGGTGTCAAAAATGATGGGTGTCAAAAATGACTGGTGTCAAAAATGACGGGTGTCAAAAATGACAGGTGTCAAAATGACAGGTGTCAAAAATGACAGGTGTCAAAAATGACGGGTGTCAAAAATGACAGGTGTCAAAAATGACAGGTGTCAAAAATGACAGGTGTCAAAAATGACGGGTGTCAAAAATGACAGGTGTCAAAAATGACAGGTGTCAAAAATGATGGGTGTCAAAAATGACTGGTGTCAAAAATGACTGGTGTCAAAAATGACGGGTGTCAAAAATGACGGGTGTCAAAATGACAGGTGTCAAAAATGACAGGTGTCAAAAATGACGGGTGTCAAAAATGACAGGTGTCAAAAATGACAGGTGTCAAAAATGATGAGTGTCAAAAATGACTGGTGTCAAAAATGACTGGTGTCAAAAATGACAGGTGTCAAAAATGACAGGTGTTAAAATGACACGTGTCAAAAATGACAGATGTCAAAAATGACAGGTGTCAAAGATGACGGGTGTCAAAAATGACGGGTGTCAAAAATGACGGGTGTCAAAAATGACGGGTGTTAAAAATGACAGGTGTCAAAATGACAGGTGTCAAAAATGACAGGTGTAAAAAATGACGGGTGTCAAAAATGACTGGTGTTAAAAGTTACTGGTGTCAAAAATGACGGGTGTCAAAAATGACGGGTGTCAAAAATGACAGGTGTCAAAAATGACGGGTGTCAAAAATGACGGGTGTCTTAAATGACAAGTGTCAAAAATGACTGGTGTCAAAAATGACAGGTGTCAAAAATGACTGGTGTCAAAAATGACAGGTGTCAAAAATGACAGGTGTGAAAAATGACGGGTGTCAAAAATGACTGGTGTCAAAAATGACTGGTGTCAAAAATGAAAGGTGTCAAAAATGACAGGTGTCAAAAATGACGGGTGTCAAAAATGACTGGTGTCAAAAATGACAGGTGTCAAAAATGACAGGTGTTAAAATGACACGTGTCAAAAATGACAGGTGTCAAAAATGACAGGTGTCAAAGATGACGGGTGTCAAAAATGACGGGTGTCAAAAATGACGGGTGTCAAAAATGACGGGTGTCAAAAATGACTGGTGTCAAAAATGACGGGTGTCAAAAATGACTGGTGTCAAAAATGACAGGTGTCAAAAATGACAGGTGTCAAAATGACAGGTGTCAAAATGACAGGTGTCAAAAATGACAGGTGTCAAAAATGACAGGTGTCAAAATGACAGGTGTCAAAATGACAGGTGTCAAAAATGACAGGTGTCAAAAATGACAGGTGTCAAAGATGACGGGTGTCAAAAATGACGGGTGTCAAAAATGACAGGTGTCAAAAATGACAGGTGTCAAAAATGATGGGTGTCAAAAATGACTGGTGTCAAAAATGACTGGTGTCAAAAATGACAGGTGTCAAAAATGACAGGTGTTAAAATGACACGTGTCAAAAATGACAGATGTCAAAAATGACAGGTGTCAAAGATGACGGGTGTCAAAAATGACGGGTGTCAAAATGACAGGTGTCAAAATGACAGGTGTCAAAAATGACAGGTGTCAAAAATGACAGGTGTCAAAGATGACGGGTGTCAAAAATGACGGGTGTCAAAATGACAGGTGTCAAAAATGACAGGTGTCAAAAATGACGGGTGTCAAAAATGACAGGTGTCAAAAATGACAGGTGTCAAAAATGATGGGTGTCAAAAATGACTGGTGTCAAAAATGACTGGTGTCAAAAATGACAGGTGTCAAAAATGACAGGTGTTAAAATGACACGTGTCAAAAATGACAGATGTCAAAAATGACAGGTGTCAAAGATGACGGGTGTCAAAGATGACGGGTGTCAAAAATGACGGGTGTCTTAAATGACAGGTGTCAAAAATGACAGGTGTCAAAAATGACGGGTTTCTTAAATGACAAGTGTCAAAAATGACTGGTGTCAAAAATGACAGGTGTCAAAAATGACGGGTGTTAAAAATGACGGGTGTCAAAAATGACGGGTGTCTTAAATGACAGGTGTCAAAAATGACAGGTGTCAAAGATGACGGGTGTCAAAAATGACGGGTGTTAAAAATGACAGGTGTCAAAAATGACTGGTGTCAAAAATGACAGGTGTCAAAAATGACTGGTGTCAAAAATGACAGGTGTCAAAAATGACAGGTGTCAAAAATGACGGGTGTCAAAAATGACGGGTGTCAAAAATGACTGGTGTCAAAAATGACAGGTGTCAAAATGACAGGTGTCAAAATGACAGGTGTCAAAAATGACAGGTGTCAAAAATGACAGGTGTCAAAGATGACGGGTGTCAAAAATGACGGGTGTCAAACATGACAGGTGTTAAAAATGACAAGTGTCAAAAATGACCTGTGTCAAAAATTTCTTATCTTTGGGGCGCACAAAATTAACCTTAAAATTGTAATTGCAATTAATATATTTACAGTGGTGAGATGTAATTGCGGGGTTCGGAAACGTTCGGAATTGATAAAAAATGACAGGTGTCCAAGACCTTGACGTGACCTTAACGTGACCTTGGCATGACCTTGAAAATGACAGGTGTCAAAAATGACGGGTGTCAAAAATGACGGGTGTCAAAAATGACGGGTGTCAAAAATGACTGGTGTCAAAAATGACAGGTGTCAAAATGACGGGTTTCTTAAATGACAAGTGTCAAAAATGACAGGTGTCAAAATGACAGGTGTCAAAATGACAGCTGTCAAAAATGACAGGTGTCAAAGATGACGGGTGTCAAAAATGACGGGTGTCAAAATGACAGCTGTCAAAAATGACAGGTGTCAAAAATGACGGGTGTCAAAGATGACGGGTGTCAAAAATGACAGGTGTCAAAAATGACGGGGGTTAAAAATGACAAGTGTCAAAAATGACTGATGTCAAAAATTCCTTATCTTTGGGGCGCACAAAATTAACCTAAAAATTGTAATTGCAATTAATATATTCACAGTGGTGACAGGTGTCAAAAATGACGGGTGTCAAAAATGACTGGTGTTAAAAATGACTGGTGTCAAAAATGACAGGTGTCAAAAATGACAGGTGTCAAAATGATAGGTGTCAAAATGACAGGTGTCAAAAATGACAGGTGTCAAAAATGACAGGTGTCAAAGATGACGGGTGTCAAAAATGACGGGTGTCAAAATGACAGGTGTCAAAAATGACAGGTGTCAAAAATGACGGGTGTCAAAAATGACAGGTGTCAAAAATGACAGGTGTCAAAAATGACGGGTGTCAAAAATGACTGGTGTCAAAAATGACTGGTGTCAAAAATGACAGGTGTCAAAAATGACAGGTGTTAAAATGACACGTGTCAAAAATGACAGATGTCAAAAATGACAGGTGTCAAAGATGACGGGTGTCAAAAATGACGGGTGTCAAAAATGACGGGTGTCAAAAATGACGGGTGTTAAAAATGACAGGTGTCAAAATGACAGGTGTCAAAAATGACAGGTGTGAAAAATGACGGGTGTCAAAAATGACTGGTGTTAAAAGTTACTGGTGTCAAAAATGACGGGTGTCAAAAATGACGGGTGTCAAAAATATCAGGTGTCAAAAATGACGGGTGTCAAAAATGACGGGTGTCTTAAATGACAGGTGTCAAAAATGACAGGTGTTAAAATGACACGTGTCAAAAATGACAGGTGTCAAAAATGACAGGTGTTAAAATGACACGTGTCAAAAATGACAGATGTCAAAAATGACAGGTGTCAAAGATGACGGGTGTCAAAAATGACGGGTGTCAAAATGACAGGTGTCAAAAATGACAGGTGTCAAAATGACAGGTGTCAAAAATGACAGGTGTCAAAAATGACGGGTGTCAAAAATGACAGGTGTCAAAAATGACAGGTGTCAAAAATGACAGGTGTCAAAAATGACGGGTGTCAAAAATGACAGGTGTCAAAAATGACAGGTGTCAAAAATGATGGGTGTCAAAAATGACTGGTGTCAAAAATGACGGGTGTCAAAAATGACAGGTGTCAAAATGACAGGTGTCAAAAATGACAGGTGTCAAAAATGACGGGTGTCAAAAATGACAGGTGTCAAAAATGACAGGTGTCAAAAATGACAGGTGTCAAAAATGACGGGTGTCAAAAATGACAGGTGTCAAAAATGACAGGTGTCAAAAATGATGGGTGTCAAAAATGACTGGTGTCAAAAATGACTGGTGTCAAAAATGACGGGTGTCAAAAATGACGGGTGTCAAAATGACAGGTGTCAAAAATGACAGGTGTCAAAAATGACGGGTGTCAAAAATGACAGGTGTCAAAAATGACAGGTGTCAAAAATGATGGGTGTCAAAAATGACTGGTGTCAAAAATGACTGGTGTCAAAAATGACAGGTGTCAAAAATGACAGGTGTTAAAATGACACGTGTCAAAAATGACAGATGTCAAAAATGACAGGTGTCAAAGATGACGGGTGTCAAAAATGACGGGTGTCAAAATGACAGGTGTCAAAATGACAGGTGTCAAAAATGACAGGTGTCAAAAATGACAGGTGTCAAAGATGACGGGTGTCAAAAATGACGGGTGTCAAAATGACAGGTGTCAAAAATGACAGGTGTCAAAAATGACGGGTGTCAAAAATGACAGGTGTCAAAAATGACAGGTGTCAAAAATGATGGGTGTCAAAAATGACTGGTGTCAAAAATGACTGGTGTCAAAAATGACAGGTGTCAAAAATGACAGGTGTTAAAATGACACGTGTCAAAAATGACAGATGTCAAAAATGACAGGTGTCAAAGATGACGGGTGTCAAAGATGACGGGTGTCAAAAATGACGGGTGTCTTAAATGACAGGTGTCAAAAATGACAGGTGTCAAAAATGACGGGTTTCTTAAATGACAAGTGTCAAAAATGACTGGTGTCAAAAATGACAGGTGTCAAAAATGACGGGTGTTAAAAATGACGGGTGTCAAAAATGACGGGTGTCTTAAATGACAGGTGTCAAAAATGACAGGTGTCAAAGATGACGGGTGTCAAAAATGACGGGTGTTAAAAATGACAGGTGTCAAAAATGACTGGTGTCAAAAATGACAGGTGTCAAAAATGACTGGTGTCAAAAATGACAGGTGTCAAAAATGACAGGTGTCAAAAATGACGGGTGTCAAAAATGACGGGTGTCAAAAATGACTGGTGTCAAAAATGACAGGTGTCAAAATGACAGGTGTCAAAATGACAGGTGTCAAAAATGACAGGTGTCAAAAATGACAGGTGTCAAAGATGACGGGTGTCAAAAATGACGGGTGTCAAACATGACAGGTGTTAAAAATGACAAGTGTCAAAAATGACCTGTGTCAAAAATTTCTTATCTTTGGGGCGCACAAAATTAACCTTAAAATTGTAATTGCAATTAATATATTTACAGTGGTGAGATGTAATTGCGGGGTTCGGAAACGTTCGGAATTGATAAAAAATGACAGGTGTCCAAGACCTTGACGTGACCTTAACGTGACCTTGGCATGACCTTGAAAATGACAGGTGTCAAAAATGACGGGTGTCAAAAATGACGGGTGTCAAAAATGACGGGTGTCAAAAATGACTGGTGTCAAAAATGACAGGTGTCAAAATGACGGGTTTCTTAAATGACAAGTGTCAAAAATGACAGGTGTCAAAATGACAGGTGTCAAAATGACAGCTGTCAAAAATGACAGGTGTCAAAGATGACGGGTGTCAAAAATGACGGGTGTCAAAATGACAGCTGTCAAAAATGACAGGTGTCAAAAATGACGGGTGTCAAAGATGACGGGTGTCAAAAATGACAGGTGTCAAAAATGACGGGGGTTAAAAATGACAAGTGTCAAAAATGACTGATGTCAAAAATTCCTTATCTTTGGGGCGCACAAAATTAACCTAAAAATTGTAATTGCAATTAATATATTCACAGTGGTGACAGGTGTCAAAAATGACGGGTGTCAAAAATGACTGGTGTTAAAAATGACTGGTGTCAAAAATGACAGGTGTCAAAAATGACAGGTGTCAAAATGATAGGTGTCAAAATGACAGGTGTCAAAAATGACAGGTGTCAAAAATGACAGGTGTCAAAGATGACGGGTGTCAAAAATGACGGGTGTCAAAATGACAGGTGTCAAAAATGACAGGTGTCAAAAATGACGGGTGTCAAAAATGACAGGTGTCAAAAATGACAGGTGTCAAAAATGACGGGTGTCAAAAATGACTGGTGTCAAAAATGACTGGTGTCAAAAATGACAGGTGTCAAAAATGACAGGTGTTAAAATGACACGTGTCAAAAATGACAGATGTCAAAAATGACAGGTGTCAAAGATGACGGGTGTCAAAAATGACGGGTGTCAAAAATGACGGGTGTCAAAAATGACGGGTGTTAAAAATGACAGGTGTCAAAATGACAGGTGTCAAAAATGACAGGTGTGAAAAATGACGGGTGTCAAAAATGACTGGTGTTAAAAGTTACTGGTGTCAAAAATGACGGGTGTCAAAAATGACGGGTGTCAAAAATATCAGGTGTCAAAAATGACGGGTGTCAAAAATGACGGGTGTCTTAAATGACAGGTGTCAAAAATGACAGGTGTTAAAATGACACGTGTCAAAAATGACAGGTGTCAAAAATGACAGGTGTTAAAATGACACGTGTCAAAAATGACAGATGTCAAAAATGACAGGTGTCAAAGATGACGGGTGTCAAAAATGACGGGTGTCAAAATGACAGGTGTCAAAAATGACAGGTGTCAAAATGACAGGTGTCAAAAATGACAGGTGTCAAAAATGACGGGTGTCAAAAATGACAGGTGTCAAAAATGACAGGTGTCAAAAATGACAGGTGTCAAAAATGACGGGTGTCAAAAATGACAGGTGTCAAAAATGACAGGTGTCAAAAATGATGGGTGTCAAAAATGACTGGTGTCAAAAATGACGGGTGTCAAAAATGACAGGTGTCAAAATGACAGGTGTCAAAAATGACAGGTGTCAAAAATGACGGGTGTCAAAAATGACAGGTGTCAAAAATGACAGGTGTCAAAAATGACAGGTGTCAAAAATGACGGGTGTCAAAAATGACAGGTGTCAAAAATGACAGGTGTCAAAAATGATGGGTGTCAAAAATGACTGGTGTCAAAAATGACTGGTGTCAAAAATGACGGGTGTCAAAAATGACGGGTGTCAAAATGACAGGTGTCAAAAATGACAGGTGTCAAAAATGACGGGTGTCAAAAATGACAGGTGTCAAAAATGACAGGTGTCAAAAATGATGGGTGTCAAAAATGACTGGTGTCAAAAATGACTGGTGTCAAAAATGACAGGTGTCAAAAATGACAGGTGTTAAAATGACACGTGTCAAAAATGACAGATGTCAAAAATGACAGGTGTCAAAGATGACGGGTGTCAAAAATGACGGGTGTCAAAAATGACGGGTGTCAAAAATGACGGGTGTTAAAAATGACAGGTGTCAAAATGACAGGTGTCAAAAATGACAGGTGTGAAAAATGACGGGTGTCAAAAATGACTGGTGTTAAAAGTTACTGGTGTCAAAAATGACGGGTGTCAAAAATGGCAGGTGTCAAAAATGACGGGTGTCAAAAATGACGGGTGTCTTAAATGACAAGTGTCAAAAATGACTGGTGTCAAAAATGACAGGTGTCAAAAATGACTGGTGTCAAAAATGACAGGTGTCAAAAATGACAGGTGTGAAAAATGACGGGTGTCAAAAATGACTGGTGTCAAAAATGACTGGTGTCAAAAATGAAAGGTGTCAAAAATGACAGGTGTCAAAAATGACGGGTGTCAAAAATGACTGGTGTCAAAAATGACAGGTGTCAAAAATGACAGGTGTTAAAATGACACGTGTCAAAAATGACAGGTGTCAAAAATGACAGGTGTCAAAGATGACGGGTGTCAAAAATGACGGGTGTCAAAAATGACGGGTGTCAAAAATGACGGGTGTCAAAAATGACTGGTGTCAAAAATGACGGGTGTCAAAAATGACTGGTGTCAAAAATGACAGGTGTCAAAAATGACAGGTGTCAAAATGACAGGTGTCAAAATGACAGGTGTCAAAATGACAGGTGTCAAAAATGACAGGTGTCAAAAATGACAGGTGTCAAAATGACAGGTGTCAAAAATGACAGGTGTCAAAATGACAGGTGTCAAAATGACAGGTGTCAAAATGACAGGTGTCAAAAATGACAAGTGTCAAAAATGACGGGTGTCAAACATGACGGGTGTTAAAAATGACAAGTGTCCAAAATGACCTGTGTCAAAAATGACGGGTGTCAAAAATGACAGGTGTCAAAAATGACAAGTGTCAAAAATGACTGGTGTTAAAAATGACTGGTGTCAAAAATGACAGGTGTCAAAAATGACAGGTGTCAAAATGACAGGTGTCAAAATGACAGGTGTCAAAAATGACAGGTGTCAAAAATGACAGGTGTCAAAGATGACGGGTGTAAAAAATGACGGGTGTCAAAATGACAGCTGTCAAAAATGACAGGTGTCAAAAATGACGGGTGTCAAAGATGACGGGTGTCAAAAATGACAGGTGTCAAAAATGACGGGGGTTAAAAATGACAAGTGTCAAAAATGACTGATGTCAAAAATTCCTTATCTTTGGGGCGCACAAAATTAACCTAAAAATTGTAATTGCAATTAATATATTCACAGTGGTGACAGGTGTCAAAAATGACGGGTGTCAAAAATGACTGGTGTTAAAAATGACTGGTGTCAAAAATGACAGGTGTCAAAAATGACAGGTGTCAAAATGACAGGTGTCAAAATGACAGGTGTCAAAAATGACAGGTGTCAAAAATGACAGGTGTCAAAGATGACGGGTGTCAAAAATGACGGGTGTCAAAATGACAGGTGTCAAAAATGATGGGTGTCAAAAATGACTGGTGTCAAAAATGACTGGTGTCAAAAATGACAGGTGTCAAAAATGACAGGTGTTAAAATGACACGTGTCAAAAATGACAGATGTCAAAAATGACAGGTGTCAAAGATGACGGGTGTCAAAAATGACGGGTGTCAAAAATGACGGGTGTCAAAAATGACGGGTGTTAAAAATGACAGGTGTCAAAATGACAGGTGTCAAAAATGACAGGTGTGAAAAATGACGGGTGTCAAAAATGACTGGTGTTAAAAGTTACTGGTGTCAAAAATGACGGGTGTCAAAAATGACGGGTGTCAAAAATGACAGGTGTCAAAAATGACGGGTGTCAAAAATGACAGGTGTCAAAAATGACAAGTGTCAAAAATGACTGGTGTCAAAAATGACAGGTGTCAAAAATGACAAGTGTCAAAAATGACTGGTGTCAAAAATGACAGGTGTCAAAAATGACAAGTGTCAAAAATGACAGGTGTCAAAAATGACTGGTGTCAAAAATGACAGGTGTCAAAAATGACAGGTGTGAAAAATGACAAGTGTCAAAAATGACGGGTGTCAAAAATGACAGGTGTCAAAAATGACGGGTGTCAAAAATGACGGGTGTCAAAAATGACGGGTGTCAAAAATGACGGGTGTCAAAAATGACTGGTGTCAAAAATGACAGGTGTCAAAAATGACGGGTGTCAAAATGACAGGTGTCAAAAATGACGGGTGTCAAAAATGACAGGTGTCAAAAATGACAGGTGTCAAAAATGACGGGTGTCAAAAATGACTGGTGTCAAAAATGACTGGTGTCAAAAATGACAGGTGTCAAAAATGACAGGTGTCAAAATGACGGGTTTCTTAAATGACAAGTGTCAAAAATGACAGGTGTCAAAATGACAGGTGTCAAAATGACAGCTGTCAAAAATGACAGGTGTCAAAGATGACGGGTGTCAAAAATGACGGGTGTCAAAATGACAGCTGTCAAAAATGACAGGTGTCAAAAATGACAGGTGTCAAAAATGACGGGTGTCAAAATGACAGGTGTCAAAAATGACGGGTGTCAAAAATGACAGGTGTCAAAAATGACAGGTGTCAAAAATGACGGGTGTCAAAAATGACGGGTGTCAAAAATGACGGGTGTCAAAAATGACTGGTGTCAAAAATGACAGGTGTCAAAATGACGGGTTTCTTAAATGACAAGTGTCAAAAATGACAGGTGTCAAAATGACAGGTGTCAAAATGACAGCTGTCAAAAATGACAGGTGTCAAAGATGACGGGTGTCAAAAATGACGGGTGTCAAAATGACAGCTGTCAAAAATGACAGGTGTCAAAAATGACGGGTGTCAAAGATGACGGGTGTCAAAAATGACAGGTGTCAAAAATGACGGGGGTTAAAAATGACAAGTGTCAAAAATGACTGATGTCAAAAATTCCTTATCTTTGGGGCGCACAAAATTAACCTAAAAATTGTAATTGCAATTAATATATTCACAGTGGTGACAGGTGTCAAAAATGACGGGTGTCAAAAATGACTGGTGTTAAAAATGACTGGTGTCAAAAATGACAGGTGTCAAAAATGACAGGTGTCAAAATGATAGGTGTCAAAATGACAGGTGTCAAAAATGACAGGTGTCAAAAATGACAGGTGTCAAAGATGACGGGTGTCAAAAATGACGGGTGTCAAAATGACAGGTGTCAAAAATGACAGGTGTCAAAAATGACGGGTGTCAAAAATGACAGGTGTCAAAAATGACAGGTGTCAAAAATGACGGGTGTCAAAAATGACTGGTGTCAAAAATGACTGGTGTCAAAAATGACAGGTGTCAAAAATGACAGGTGTTAAAATGACACGTGTCAAAAATGACAGATGTCAAAAATGACAGGTGTCAAAGATGACGGGTGTCAAAAATGACGGGTGTCAAAAATGACGGGTGTCAAAAATGACGGGTGTTAAAAATGACAGGTGTCAAAATGACAGGTGTCAAAAATGACAGGTGTGAAAAATGACGGGTGTCAAAAATGACTGGTGTTAAAAGTTACTGGTGTCAAAAATGACGGGTGTCAAAAATGACGGGTGTCAAAAATATCAGGTGTCAAAAATGACGGGTGTCAAAAATGACGGGTGTCTTAAATGACAGGTGTCAAAAATGACAGGTGTTAAAATGACACGTGTCAAAAATGACAGGTGTCAAAAATGACAGGTGTTAAAATGACACGTGTCAAAAATGACAGATGTCAAAAATGACAGGTGTCAAAGATGACGGGTGTCAAAAATGACGGGTGTCAAAATGACAGGTGTCAAAAATGACAGGTGTCAAAATGACAGGTGTCAAAAATGACAGGTGTCAAAAATGACGGGTGTCAAAAATGACAGGTGTCAAAAATGACAGGTGTCAAAAATGACAGGTGTCAAAAATGACGGGTGTCAAAAATGACAGGTGTCAAAAATGACAGGTGTCAAAAATGATGGGTGTCAAAAATGACTGGTGTCAAAAATGACGGGTGTCAAAAATGACAGGTGTCAAAATGACAGGTGTCAAAAATGACAGGTGTCAAAAATGACGGGTGTCAAAAATGACAGGTGTCAAAAATGACAGGTGTCAAAAATGACAGGTGTCAAAAATGACGGGTGTCAAAAATGACAGGTGTCAAAAATGACAGGTGTCAAAAATGATGGGTGTCAAAAATGACTGGTGTCAAAAATGACTGGTGTCAAAAATGACGGGTGTCAAAAATGACGGGTGTCAAAATGACAGGTGTCAAAAATGACAGGTGTCAAAAATGACGGGTGTCAAAAATGACAGGTGTCAAAAATGACAGGTGTCAAAAATGATGGGTGTCAAAAATGACTGGTGTCAAAAATGACTGGTGTCAAAAATGACAGGTGTCAAAAATGACAGGTGTTAAAATGACACGTGTCAAAAATGACAGATGTCAAAAATGACAGGTGTCAAAGATGACGGGTGTCAAAAATGACGGGTGTCAAAAATGACGGGTGTCAAAAATGACGGGTGTTAAAAATGACAGGTGTCAAAATGACAGGTGTCAAAAATGACAGGTGTGAAAAATGACGGGTGTCAAAAATGACTGGTGTTAAAAGTTACTGGTGTCAAAAATGACGGGTGTCAAAAATGGCAGGTGTCAAAAATGACGGGTGTCAAAAATGACGGGTGTCTTAAATGACAAGTGTCAAAAATGACTGGTGTCAAAAATGACAGGTGTCAAAAATGACTGGTGTCAAAAATGACAGGTGTCAAAAATGACAGGTGTGAAAAATGACGGGTGTCAAAAATGACTGGTGTCAAAAATGACTGGTGTCAAAAATGAAAGGTGTCAAAAATGACAGGTGTCAAAAATGACGGGTGTCAAAAATGACTGGTGTCAAAAATGACAGGTGTCAAAAATGACAGGTGTTAAAATGACACGTGTCAAAAATGACAGGTGTCAAAAATGACAGGTGTCAAAGATGACGGGTGTCAAAAATGACGGGTGTCAAAAATGACGGGTGTCAAAAATGACGGGTGTCAAAAATGACTGGTGTCAAAAATGACGGGTGTCAAAAATGACTGGTGTCAAAAATGACAGGTGTCAAAAATGACAGGTGTCAAAATGACAGGTGTCAAAATGACAGGTGTCAAAATGACAGGTGTCAAAAATGACAGGTGTCAAAAATGACAGGTGTCAAAATGACAGGTGTCAAAAATGACAGGTGTCAAAATGACAGGTGTCAAAATGACAGGTGTCAAAATGACAGGTGTCAAAAATGACAAGTGTCAAAAATGACGGGTGTCAAACATGACGGGTGTTATAAATGACAAGTGTCTAAAATGACCTGTGTCAAAAATGACGGGTGTCAAAAATGACAGGTGTCAAAAATGACAAGTGTCAAAAATGACTGGTGTTAAAAATGACTGGTGTCAAAAATGACAGGTGTCAAAAATGACAGGTGTCAAAATGACAGGTGTCAAAATGACAGGTGTCAAAAATGACAGGTGTCAAAAATGACAGGTGTCAAAGATGACGGGTGTAAAAAATGACGGGTGTCAAAATGACAGCTGTCAAAAATGACAGGTGTCAAAAATGACGGGTGTCAAAGATGACGGGTGTCAAAAATGACAGGTGTCAAAAATGACGGGGGTTAAAAATGACAAGTGTCAAAAATGACTGATGTCAAAAATTCCTTATCTTTGGGGCGCACAAAATTAACCTAAAAATTGTAATTGCAATTAATATATTCACAGTGGTGACAGGTGTCAAAAATGACGGGTGTCAAAAATGACTGGTGTTAAAAATGACTGGTGTCAAAAATGACAGGTGTCAAAAATGACAGGTGTCAAAATGACAGGTGTCAAAATGACAGGTGTCAAAAATGACAGGTGTCAAAAATGACAGGTGTCAAAGATGACGGGTGTCAAAAATGACGGGTGTCAAAATGACAGGTGTCAAAAATGACAGGTGTCAAAAATGACGGGTGTCAAAAATGACAGGTGTCAAAAATGACAGGTGTCAAAAATGATGGGTGTCAAAAATGACTGGTGTCAAAAATGACTGGTGTCAAAAATGACAGGTGTCAAAAATGACAGGTGTTAAAATGACACGTGTCAAAAATGACAGATGTCAAAAATGACAGGTGTCAAAGATGACGGGTGTCAAAAATGACGGGTGTCAAAAATGACGGGTGTCAAAAATGACGGGTGTTAAAAATGACAGGTGTCAAAATGACAGGTGTCAAAAATGACAGGTGTGAAAAATGACGGGTGTCAAAAATGACTGGTGTTAAAAGTTACTGGTGTCAAAAATGACGGGTGTCAAAAATGACGGGTGTCAAAAATGACAGGTGTCAAAAATGACGGGTGTCAAAAATGACAGGTGTCAAAAATGACAAGTGTCAAAAATGACTGGTGTCAAAAATGACAGGTGTCAAAAATGACAAGTGTCAAAAATGACTGGTGTCAAAAATGACAGGTGTCAAAAATGACAAGTGTCAAAAATGACAGGTGTCAAAAATGACTGGTGTCAAAAATGACAGGTGTCAAAAATGACAGGTGTGAAAAATGACAAGTGTCAAAAATGACGGGTGTCAAAAATGACAGGTGTCAAAAATGACGGGTGTCAAAAATGACGGGTGTCAAAAATGACGGGTGTCAAAAATGACGGGTGTCAAAAATGACTGGTGTCAAAAATGACAGGTGTCAAAAATGACGGGTTTCTTAAATGACAAGTGTCAAAAATGACTGGTGTCAAAAATGACAGGTGTCAAAAATGACGGGTGTTAAAAATGACGGGTGTCAAAAATGACGGGTGTCTTAAATGACAAGTGTCAAAAATGACTGGTGTCAAAAATGACAGGTGTCAAAAATGACAGGTGTCAAAAATTACTGGTGTCAAAAATGACAGGTGTCAAAAATGACAGGTGTGAAAAATGACGGGTGTCAAAAATGACAGGTGTCAAAAATGACTGATGTCAAAAATTCCTTATCTTTGGGGCCCACAAAATTAACCTAAAAATTGTAATTGCAATTAATATATTCAGTGGTGAGATGTAATTGCGGGGTTTGAAAACGTTCGGAATTGATCAAAAATGACAGGTGTCCAAGACCTTGACGTGACCTTAACGTGACCTTGGCATGACCTTGAAAATGACAGGTGTCAAAAATGACAGGTGTCAAAAATGACAGGTGTCAAAAATGACAGGTGTCAAAGATGACGGGTGTCAAAAATGACGGGTGTTAAAAATGACAGGTGTCAAAAATGACTGGTGTCAAAAATGACAGGTGTCAAAAATGACTGGTGTCAAAAATGACAGGTGTCAAAAATGACAGGTGTCAAAAATGACGGGTGTCAAAAATGACGGGTGTCAAAAATGACTGGTGTCAAAAATGACCGGTGTCAAAATGACAGGTGTCAAAATGACAGGTGTCAAAAATGACAGGTGTCAAAAATGACAGGTGTCAAAGATGACGGGTGTCAAAAATGACGGGTGTCAAACATGACAGGTGTTAAAAATGACAAGTGTCAAAAATGACCTGTGTCAAAAATTTCTTATCTTTGGGGCGCACAAAATTAACCTTAAAATTGTAATTGCAATTAATATATTTACAGTGGTGAGATGTAATTGCGGGGTTCGGAAACGTTCGGAATTGATAAAAAATGACAGGTGTCCAAGACCTTGACGTGACCTTAACGTGACCTTGGCATGACCTTGAAAATGACAGGTGTCAAAAATGACGGGTGTCAAAAATGACGGGTGTCAAAAATGACGGGTGTCAAAAATGACTGGTGTCAAAAATGACAGGTGTCAAAATGACGGGTTTCTTAAATGACAAGTGTCAAAAATGACAGGTGTCAAAATGACAGGTGTCAAAATGACAGCTGTCAAAAATGACAGGTGTCAAAGATGACGGGTGTCAAAAATGACGGGTGTCAAAATGACAGCTGTCAAAAATGACAGGTGTCAAAAATGACGGGTGTCAAAAATGACAGGTGTCAAAAATGACAGGTGTCAAAAATGACAGGTGTCAAAAATGACGGGTGTCAAAAATGACAGGTGTCAAAAATGACAGGTGTCAAAAATGATGGGTGTCAAAAATGACTGGTGTCAAAAATGACGGGTGTCAAAAATGACAGGTGTCAAAATGACAGGTGTCAAAAATGACAGGTGTCAAAAATGACGGGTGTCAAAAATGACAGGTGTCAAAAATGACAGGTGTCAAAAATGACAGGTGTCAAAAATGACGGGTGTCAAAAATGACAGGTGTCAAAAATGACAGGTGTCAAAAATGATGGGTGTCAAAAATGACTGGTGTCAAAAATGACTGGTGTCAAAAATGACGGGTGTCAAAAATGACGGGTGTCAAAATGACAGGTGTCAAAAATGACAGGTGTCAAAAATGACGGGTGTCAAAAATGACAGGTGTCAAAAATGACAGGTGTCAAAAATGATGGGTGTCAAAAATGACTGGTGTCAAAAATGACTGGTGTCAAAAATGACAGGTGTCAAAAATGACAGGTGTTAAAATGACACGTGTCAAAAATGACAGATGTCAAAAATGACAGGTGTCAAAGATGACGGGTGTCAAAAATGACGGGTGTCAAAAATGACGGGTGTCAAAAATGACGGGTGTTAAAAATGACAGGTGTCAAAATGACAGGTGTCAAAAATGACAGGTGTGAAAAATGACGGGTGTCAAAAATGACTGGTGTTAAAAGTTACTGGTGTCAAAAATGACGGGTGTCAAAAATGACAGGTGTCAAAAATGACGGGTGTCAAAAATGACGGGTGTCATAAATGACAAGTGTCAAAAATGACTGGTGTCAAAAATGACAGGTGTCAAAAATGACTGGTGTCAAAAATGACAGGTGTCAAAAATGACAGGTGTGAAAAATGACGGGTGTCAAAAATGACTGGTGTCAAAAATGACTGGTGTCAAAAATGAAAGGTGTCAAAAATGACAGGTGTCAAAAATGACGGGTGTCAAAAATGACTGGTGTCAAAAATGACAGGTGTCAAAAATGACAGGTGTTAAAATGACACGTGTCAAAAATGACAGGTGTCAAAAATGACAGGTGTCAAAGATGACGGGTGTCAAAAATGACGGGTGTCAAAAATGACGGGTGTCAAAAATGACGGGTGTCAAAAATGACGGGTGTCAAAAATGACTGGTGTCAAAAATGACGGGTGTCAAAAATGACTGGTGTCAAAAATGACAGGTGTCAAAAATGACAGGTGTCAAAATGACAGGTGTCAAAATGACAGGTGTCAAAAATGACAGGTGTCAAAAATGACAGGTGTCAAAGATGACAAGTGTCAAAAATGACGGGTGTCAAACATGACGGGTGTTAAAAATGACAAGTGTCTAAAATGACCTGTGTCAAAAATGACGGGTGTCAAAAATGACAGGTGTCAAAAATGACAAGTGTCAAAAATGACTGGTGTTAAAAATGACTGGTGTCAAAAATGACAGGTGTCAAAATGACAGGTGTCAAAATGACAGGTGTCAAAAATGACAGGTGTCAAAAATGACAGGTGTCAAAGATGACGGGTGTAAAAAATGACGGGTGTCAAAATGACAGCTGTCAAAAATGACAGGTGTCAAAAATGACGGGTGTCAAAGATGACGGGTGTCAAAAATGACAGGTGTCAAAAATGACGGGGGTTAAAAATGACAAGTGTCAAAAATGACTGATGTCAAAAATTCCTTATCTTTGGGGCGCACAAAATTAACCTAAAAATTGTAATTGCAATTAATATATTCACAGTGGTGACAGGTGTAAAAAATGACGGGTGTCAAAAATGACTGGTGTTAAAAATGACTGGTGTCAAAAATGACAGGTGTCAAAAATGACAGGTGTCAAAATGACAGGTGTCAAAATGACAGGTGTCAAAAATGACAGGTGTCAAAAATGACAGGTGTCAAAGATGACGGGTGTCAAAAATGACGGGTGTCAAAATGACAGGTGTCAAAAATGACAGGTGTCAAAAATGACGGGTGTCAAAAATGACAGGTGTCAAAAATGACAGGTGTCAAAAATGATGGGTGTCAAAAATGACTGGTGTCAAAAATGACTGGTGTCAAAAATGACAGGTGTCAAAAATGACAGGTGTTAAAATGACACGTGTCAAAAATGACAGATGTCAAAAATGACAGGTGTCAAAGATGACGGGTGTCAAAAATGACGGGTGTCAAAAATGACGGGTGTCAAAAATGACGGGTGTTAAAAATGACAGGTGTCAAAATGACAGGTGTCAAAAATGACAGGTGTGAAAAATGACGGGTGTCAAAAATGACTGGTGTTAAAAGTTACTGGTGTCAAAAATGACGGGTGTCAAAAATGACGGGTGTCAAAAATGACGGGTGTCAAAAATGACAGGTGTCAAAAATGACGGGTGTCAAAAATGACAGGTGTCAAAAATGACAAGTGTCAAAAATGACTGGTGTCAAAAATGACAGGTGTCAAAAATGACAAGTGTCAAAAATGACTGGTGTCAAAAATGACAGGTGTCAAAAATGACAAGTGTCAAAAATGACAGGTGTCAAAAATGACTGGTGTCAAAAATGACAGGTGTCAAAAATGACAGGTGTGAAAAATGACAAGTGTCAAAAATGACGGGTGTCAAAAATGACAGGTGTCAAAAATGACGGGTGTCAAAAATGACGGGTGTCAAAAATGACGGGTGTCAAAAATGACGGGTGTCAAAAATGACTGGTGTCAAAAATGACAGGTGTCAAAAATGACGGGTTTCTTAAATGACAAGTGTCAAAAATGACTGGTGTCAAAAATGACAGGTGTCAAAAATGACGGGTGTTAAAAATGACGGGTGTCAAAAATGACGGGTGTCTTAAATGACAAGTGTCAAAAATGACTGGTGTCAAAAATGACAGGTGTCAAAAATGACAGGTGTCAAAAATTACTGGTGTCAAAAATGACAGGTGTCAAAAATGACAGGTGTGAAAAATGACGGGTGTCAAAAATGACAGGTGTCAAAAATGACTGATGTCAAAAATTCCTTATCTTTGGGGCCCACAAAATTAACCTAAAAATTGTAATTGCAATTAATATATTCAGTGGTGAGATGTAATTGCGGGGTTTGAAAACGTTCGGAATTGATCAAAAATGACAGGTGTCCAAGACCTTGACGTGACCTTAACGTGACCTTGGCATGACCTTGAAAATGACAGGTGTCAAAAATGACAGGTGTCAAAAATGACAGGTGTCAAAAATGACAGGTGTCAAAGATGACGGGTGTCAAAAATGACGGGTGTTAAAAATGACAGGTGTCAAAAATGACTGGTGTCAAAAATGACAGGTGTCAAAAATGACTGGTGTCAAAAATGACAGGTGTCAAAAATGACAGGTGTCAAAAATGACGGGTGTCAAAAATGACGGGTGTCAAAAATGACTGGTGTCAAAAATGACAGGTGTCAAAATGACAGGTGTCAAAATGACAGGTGTCAAAAATGACAGGTGTCAAAAATGACAGGTGTCAAAGATGACGGGTGTCAAAAATGACAGGTGTCAAAAATGACGGGGGTTAAAAATGACAAGTGTCAAAAATGACTGATGTCAAAAATTCCTTATCTTTGGGGCGCACAAAATTAACCTAAAAATTGTAATTGCAATTAATATATTCACAGTGGTGACAGGTGTCAAAAATGACGGGTGTCAAAAATGACTGGTGTTAAAAATGACTGGTGTCAAAAATGACAGGTGTCAAAAATGACTGGTGTCAAAATGACAGGTGTCAAAATGACAGGTGTCAAAAATGACAGGTGTCAAAAATGACAGGTGTCAAAGATGACGGGTGTCAAAAATGACGGGTGTCAAAATGACAGGTGTCAAAAATGACAGGTGTCAAAAATGACGGGTGTCAAAAATGACAGGTGTCAAAAATGACAGGTGTCAAAAATGATGGGTGTCAAAAATGACTGGTGTCAAAAATGACTGGTGTCAAAAATGACAGGTGTCAAAAATGACAGGTGTTAAAATGACACGTGTCAAAAATGACAGATGTCAAAAATGACAGGTGTCAAAGATGACGGGTGTCAAAAATGACGGGTGTCAAAAATGACGGGTGTCAAAAATGACGGGTGTTAAAAATGACAGGTGTCAAAATGACAGGTGTCAAAAATGACAGGTGTGAAAAATGACGGGTGTCAAAAATGACTGGTGTTAAAAGTTACTGGTGTCAAAAATGACGGGTGTCAAAAATGACGGGTGTCAAAAATGACAGGTGTCAAAAATGACGGGTGTCAAAAATGACAGGTGTCAAAAATGACAAGTGTCAAAAATGACTGGTGTCAAAAATGACAGGTGTCAAAAATGACAAGTGTCAAAAATGACTGGTGTCAAAAATGACAGGTGTCAAAAATGACAAGTGTCAAAAATGACAGGTGTCAAAAATGACTGGTGTCAAAAATGACAGGTGTCAAAAATGACAGGTGTGAAAAATGACAAGTGTCAAAAATGACGGGTGTCAAAAATGACAGGTGTCAAAAATGACGGGTGTCAAAAATGACGGGTGTCAAAAATGACGGGTGTCAAAAATGACGGGTGTCAAAAATGACTGGTGTCAAAAATGACAGGTGTCAAAAATGACGGGTTTCTTAAATGACAAGTGTCAAAAATGACTGGTGTCAAAAATGACAGGTGTCAAAAATGACGGGTGTTAAAAATGACGGGTGTCAAAAATGACGGGTGTCTTAAATGACAAGTGTCAAAAATGACTGGTGTCAAAAATGACAGGTGTCAAAAATGACAGGTGTCAAAAATTACTGGTGTCAAAAATGACAGGTGTCAAAAATGACAGGTGTGAAAAATGACGGGTGTCAAAAATGACAGGTGTCAAAAATGACTGATGTCAAAAATTCCTTATCTTTGGGGCCCACAAAATTAACCTAAAAATTGTAATTGCAATTAATATATTCAGTGGTGAGATGTAATTGCGGGGTTTGAAAACGTTCGGAATTGATCAAAAATGACAGGTGTCCAAGACCTTGACGTGACCTTAACGTGACCTTGGCATGACCTTGAAAATGACAGGTGTCAAAAATGACAGGTGTCAAAAATGACAGGTGTCAAAAATGACAGGTGTCAAAGATGACGGGTGTCAAAAATGACGGGTGTTAAAAATGACAGGTGTCAAAAATGACTGGTGTCAAAAATGACAGGTGTCAAAAATGACTGGTGTCAAAAATGACAGGTGTCAAAAATGACAGGTGTCAAAAATGACGGGTGTCAAAAATGACGGGTGTCAAAAATGACTGGTGTCAAAAATGACCGGTGTCAAAATGACAGGTGTCAAAATGACAGGTGTCAAAAATGACAGGTGTCAAAAATGACAGGTGTCAAAGATGACGGGTGTCAAAAATGACGGGTGTCAAACATGACAGGTGTTAAAAATGACAAGTGTCAAAAATGACCTGTGTCAAAAATTTCTTATCTTTGGGGCGCACAAAATTAACCTTAAAATTGTAATTGCAATTAATATATTTACAGTGGTGAGATGTAATTGCGGGGTTCGGAAACGTTCGGAATTGATAAAAAATGACAGGTGTCCAAGACCTTGACGTGACCTTAACGTGACCTTGGCATGACCTTGAAAATGACAGGTGTCAAAAATGACGGGTGTCAAAAATGACGGGTGTCAAAAATGACGGGTGTCAAAAATGACTGGTGTCAAAAATGACAGGTGTCAAAATGACGGGTTTCTTAAATGACAAGTGTCAAAAATGACAGGTGTCAAAATGACAGGTGTCAAAATGACAGCTGTCAAAAATGACAGGTGTCAAAGATGACGGGTGTCAAAAATGACGGGTGTCAAAATGACAGCTGTCAAAAATGACAGGTGTCAAAAATGACGGGTGTCAAAAATGACAGGTGTCAAAAATGACAGGTGTCAAAAATGACAGGTGTCAAAAATGACGGGTGTCAAAAATGACAGGTGTCAAAAATGACAGGTGTCAAAAATGATGGGTGTCAAAAATGACTGGTGTCAAAAATGACGGGTGTCAAAAATGACAGGTGTCAAAATGACAGGTGTCAAAAATGACAGGTGTCAAAAATGACGGGTGTCAAAAATGACAGGTGTCAAAAATGACAGGTGTCAAAAATGACAGGTGTCAAAAATGACGGGTGTCAAAAATGACAGGTGTCAAAAATGACAGGTGTCAAAAATGATGGGTGTCAAAAATGACTGGTGTCAAAAATGACTGGTGTCAAAAATGACGGGTGTCAAAAATGACGGGTGTCAAAATGACAGGTGTCAAAAATGACAGGTGTCAAAAATGACGGGTGTCAAAAATGACAGGTGTCAAAAATGACAGGTGTCAAAAATGATGGGTGTCAAAAATGACTGGTGTCAAAAATGACTGGTGTCAAAAATGACAGGTGTCAAAAATGACAGGTGTTAAAATGACACGTGTCAAAAATGACAGATGTCAAAAATGACAGGTGTCAAAGATGACGGGTGTCAAAAATGACGGGTGTCAAAAATGACGGGTGTCAAAAATGACGGGTGTTAAAAATGACAGGTGTCAAAATGACAGGTGTCAAAAATGACAGGTGTGAAAAATGACGGGTGTCAAAAATGACTGGTGTTAAAAGTTACTGGTGTCAAAAATGACGGGTGTCAAAAATGACAGGTGTCAAAAATGACGGGTGTCAAAAATGACGGGTGTCATAAATGACAAGTGTCAAAAATGACTGGTGTCAAAAATGACAGGTGTCAAAAATGACTGGTGTCAAAAATGACAGGTGTCAAAAATGACAGGTGTGAAAAATGACGGGTGTCAAAAATGACTGGTGTCAAAAATGACTGGTGTCAAAAATGAAAGGTGTCAAAAATGACAGGTGTCAAAAATGACGGGTGTCAAAAATGACTGGTGTCAAAAATGACAGGTGTCAAAAATGACAGGTGTTAAAATGACACGTGTCAAAAATGACAGGTGTCAAAAATGACAGGTGTCAAAGATGACGGGTGTCAAAAATGACGGGTGTCAAAAATGACGGGTGTCAAAAATGACGGGTGTCAAAAATGACGGGTGTCAAAAATGACTGGTGTCAAAAATGACGGGTGTCAAAAATGACTGGTGTCAAAAATGACAGGTGTCAAAAATGACAGGTGTCAAAATGACAGGTGTCAAAATGACAGGTGTCAAAAATGACAGGTGTCAAAAATGACAGGTGTCAAAGATGACAAGTGTCAAAAATGACGGGTGTCAAACATGACGGGTGTTAAAAATGACAAGTGTCTAAAATGACCTGTGTCAAAAATGACGGGTGTCAAAAATGACAGGTGTCAAAAATGACAAGTGTCAAAAATGACTGGTGTTAAAAATGACTGGTGTCAAAAATGACAGGTGTCAAAAATGACAGGTGTCAAAATGACAGGTGTCAAAATGACAGGTGTCAAAAATGACAGGTGTCAAAAATGACAGGTGTCAAAGATGACGGGTGTAAAAAATGACGGGTGTCAAAATGACAGCTGTCAAAAATGACAGGTGTCAAAAATGACGGGTGTCAAAGATGACGGGTGTCAAAAATGACAGGTGTCAAAAATGACGGGGGTTAAAAATGACAAGTGTCAAAAATGACTGATGTCAAAAATTCCTTATCTTTGGGGCGCACAAAATTAACCTAAAAATTGTAATTGCAATTAATATATTCACAGTGGTGACAGGTGTAAAAAATGACGGGTGTCAAAAATGACTGGTGTTAAAAATGACTGGTGTCAAAAATGACAGGTGTCAAAAATGACAGGTGTCAAAATGACAGGTGTCAAAATGACAGGTGTCAAAAATGACAGGTGTCAAAAATGACAGGTGTCAAAGATGACGGGTGTCAAAAATGACGGGTGTCAAAATGACAGGTGTCAAAAATGACAGGTGTCAAAAATGACGGGTGTCAAAAATGACAGGTGTCAAAAATGACAGGTGTCAAAAATGATGGGTGTCAAAAATGACTGGTGTCAAAAATGACTGGTGTCAAAAATGACAGGTGTCAAAAATGACAGGTGTTAAAATGACACGTGTCAAAAATGACAGATGTCAAAAATGACAGGTGTCAAAGATGACGGGTGTCAAAAATGACGGGTGTCAAAAATGACGGGTGTCAAAAATGACGGGTGTTAAAAATGACAGGTGTCAAAATGACAGGTGTCAAAAATGACAGGTGTGAAAAATGACGGGTGTCAAAAATGACTGGTGTTAAAAGTTACTGGTGTCAAAAATGACGGGTGTCAAAAATGACGGGTGTCAAAAATGACGGGTGTCAAAAATGACAGGTGTCAAAAATGACGGGTGTCAAAAATGACAGGTGTCAAAAATGACAAGTGTCAAAAATGACTGGTGTCAAAAATGACAGGTGTCAAAAATGACAAGTGTCAAAAATGACTGGTGTCAAAAATGACAGGTGTCAAAAATGACAAGTGTCAAAAATGACAGGTGTCAAAAATGACTGGTGTCAAAAATGACAGGTGTCAAAAATGACAGGTGTGAAAAATGACAAGTGTCAAAAATGACGGGTGTCAAAAATGACAGGTGTCAAAAATGACGGGTGTCAAAAATGACGGGTGTCAAAAATGACGGGTGTCAAAAATGACGGGTGTCAAAAATGACTGGTGTCAAAAATGACAGGTGTCAAAAATGACGGGTTTCTTAAATGACAAGTGTCAAAAATGACTGGTGTCAAAAATGACAGGTGTCAAAAATGACGGGTGTTAAAAATGACGGGTGTCAAAAATGACGGGTGTCTTAAATGACAAGTGTCAAAAATGACTGGTGTCAAAAATGACAGGTGTCAAAAATGACAGGTGTCAAAAATTACTGGTGTCAAAAATGACAGGTGTCAAAAATGACAGGTGTGAAAAATGACGGGTGTCAAAAATGACAGGTGTCAAAAATGACTGATGTCAAAAATTCCTTATCTTTGGGGCCCACAAAATTAACCTAAAAATTGTAATTGCAATTAATATATTCAGTGGTGAGATGTAATTGCGGGGTTTGAAAACGTTCGGAATTGATCAAAAATGACAGGTGTCCAAGACCTTGACGTGACCTTAACGTGACCTTGGCATGACCTTGAAAATGACAGGTGTCAAAAATGACAGGTGTCAAAAATGACAGGTGTCAAAAATGACAGGTGTCAAAGATGACGGGTGTCAAAAATGACGGGTGTTAAAAATGACAGGTGTCAAAAATGACTGGTGTCAAAAATGACAGGTGTCAAAAATGACTGGTGTCAAAAATGACAGGTGTCAAAAATGACAGGTGTCAAAAATGACGGGTGTCAAAAATGAGGGGTGTCAAAAATGACTGGTGTCAAAAATGACAGGTGTCAAAATGACAGGTGTCAAAATGACAGGTGTCAAAAATGACAGGTGTCAAAAATGACAGGTGTCAAAGATGACGGGTGTCAAAAATGACGGGTGTCAAACATGACAGGTGTTAAAAATGACAAGTGTCAAAAATGACCTGTGTCAAAAATTTCTTATCTTTGGGGCGCACAAAATTAACCTTAAAATTGTAATTGCAATTAATATATTTACAGTGGTGAGATGTAATTGCGGGGTTCGGAAACGTTCGGAATTGATAAAAAATGACAGGTGTCCAAGACCTTGACGTGACCTTAACGTGACCTTGGCATGACCTTGAAAATGACAGGTGTCAAAAATGACGGGTGTCAAAAATGACGGGTGTCAAAAATGACGGGTGTCAAAAATGACTGGTGTCAAAAATGACAGGTGTCAAAATGACGGGTTTCTTAAATGACAAGTGTCAAAAATGACAGGTGTCAAAATGACAGGTGTCAAAATGACAGCTGTCAAAAATGACAGGTGTCAAAGATGACGGGTGTCAAAAATGACGGGTGTCAAAATGACAGCTGTCAAAAATGACAGGTGTCAAAAATGACGGGTGTCAAAGATGACGGGTGTCAAAAATGACAGGTGTCAAAAATGACGGGGGTTAAAAATGACAAGTGTCAAAAATGACAAGTGTCAAAAATGACTGATGTCAAAAATTCCTTATCTTTGGGGCGCACAAAATTAACCTAAAAATTGTAATTGCAATTAATATATTCACAGTGGTGACAGGTGTCAAAAATGACGGGTGTCAAAAATGACTGGTGTTAAAAATGACTGGTGTCAAAAATGACAGGTGTCAAAAATGACAGGTGTCAAAATGATAGGTGTCAAAATGACAGGTGTCAAAAATGACAGGTGTCAAAAATGACAGGTGTCAAAGATGACGGGTGTCAAAAATGACGGGTGTCAAAATGACAGGTGTCAAAAATGACAGGTGTCAAAAATGACGGGTGTCAAAAATGACAGGTGTCAAAAATGACAGGTGTCAAAAATGACGGGTGTCAAAAATGACTGGTGTCAAAAATGACTGGTGTCAAAAATGACAGGTGTCAAAAATGACAGGTGTTAAAATGACACGTGTCAAAAATGACAGATGTCAAAAATGACAGGTGTCAAAGATGACGGGTGTCAAAAATGACGGGTGTCAAAAATGACGGGTGTCAAAAATGACGGGTGTTAAAAATGACAGGTGTCAAAATGACAGGTGTCAAAAATGACAGGTGTGAAAAATGACGGGTGTCAAAAATGACTGGTGTTAAAAGTTACTGGTGTCAAAAATGACGGGTGTCAAAAATGACGGGTGTCAAAAATATCAGGTGTCAAAAATGACGGGTGTCAAAAATGACGGGTGTCTTAAATGACAGGTGTCAAAAATGACAGGTGTTAAAATGACACGTGTCAAAAATGACAGGTGTCAAAAATGACAGGTGTTAAAATGACACGTGTCAAAAATGACAGATGTCAAAAATGACAGGTGTCAAAGATGACGGGTGTCAAAAATGACGGGTGTCAAAATGACAGGTGTCAAAAATGACAGGTGTCAAAATGACAGGTGTCAAAAATGACAGGTGTCAAAAATGACGGGTGTCAAAAATGACAGGTGTCAAAAATGACAGGTGTCAAAAATGACAGGTGTCAAAAATGACGGGTGTCAAAAATGACAGGTGTCAAAAATGACAGGTGTCAAAAATGATGGGTGTCAAAAATGACTGGTGTCAAAAATGACGGGTGTCAAAAATGACAGGTGTCAAAATGACAGGTGTCAAAAATGACAGGTGTCAAAAATGACGGGTGTCAAAAATGACAGGTGTCAAAAATGACAGGTGTCAAAAATGACAGGTGTCAAAAATGACGGGTGTCAAAAATGACAGGTGTCAAAAATGACAGGTGTCAAAAATGATGGGTGTCAAAAATGACTGGTGTCAAAAATGACTGGTGTCAAAAATGACGGGTGTCAAAAATGACGGGTGTCAAAATGACAGGTGTCAAAAATGACAGGTGTCAAAAATGACGGGTGTCAAAAATGACAGGTGTCAAAAATGACAGGTGTCAAAAATGATGGGTGTCAAAAATGACTGGTGTCAAAAATGACTGGTGTCAAAAATGACAGGTGTCAAAAATGACAGGTGTTAAAATGACACGTGTCAAAAATGACAGATGTCAAAAATGACAGGTGTCAAAGATGACGGGTGTCAAAAATGACGGGTGTCAAAAATGACGGGTGTCAAAAATGACGGGTGTTAAAAATGACAGGTGTCAAAATGACAGGTGTCAAAAATGACAGGTGTGAAAAATGACGGGTGTCAAAAATGACTGGTGTTAAAAGTTACTGGTGTCAAAAATGACGGGTGTCAAAAATGACGGGTGTCAAAAATGACAGGTGTCAAAAATGACGGGTGTCAAAAATGACGGGTGTCTTAAATGACAAGTGTCAAAAATGACTGGTGTCAAAAATGACAGGTGTCAAAAATGACTGGTGTCAAAAATGACAGGTGTCAAAAATGACAGGTGTGAAAAATGACGGGTGTCAAAAATGACTGGTGTCAAAAATGACTGGTGTCAAAAATGAAAGGTGTCAAAAATGACAGGTGTCAAAAATGACGGGTGTCAAAAATGACTGGTGTCAAAAATGACAGGTGTCAAAAATGACAGGTGTTAAAATGACACGTGTCAAAAATGACAGGTGTCAAAAATGACAGGTGTCAAAGATGACGGGTGTCAAAAATGACGGGTGTCAAAAATGACGGGTGTCAAAAATGACGGGTGTCAAAAATGACTGGTGTCAAAAATGACGGGTGTCAAAAATGACTGGTGTCAAAAATGACAGGTGTCAAAAATGACAGGTGTCAAAATGACAGGTGTCAAAATGACAGGTGTCAAAAATGACAGGTGTCAAAAATGACAGGTGTCAAAGATGACAAGTGTCAAAAATGACGGGTGTCAAACATGACGGGTGTTAAAAATGACAAGTGTCTAAAATGACCTGTGTCAAAAATGACGGGTGTCAAAAATGACAGGTGTCAAAAATGACAAGTGTCAAAAATGACTGGTGTTAAAAATGACTGGTGTCAAAAATGGCAGGTGTCAAAAATGACAGGTGTCAAAATGACAGGTGTCAAAATGACAGGTGTCAAAAATGACAGGTGTCAAAAATGACAGGTGTCAAAGATGACGGGTGTAAAAAATGACGGGTGTCAAAATGACAGCTGTCAAAAATGACAGGTGTCAAAAATGACGGGTGTCAAAGATGACGGGTGTCAAAAATGACAGGTGTCAAAAATGACGGGGGTTAAAAATGACAAGTGTCAAAAATGACTGATGTCAAAAATTCCTTATCTTTGGGGCGCACAAAATTAACCTAAAAATTGTAATTGCAATTAATATATTCACAGTGGTGACAGGTGTCAAAAATGACGGGTGTCAAAAATGACTGGTGTTAAAAATGACTGGTGTCAAAAATGACAGGTGTCAAAAATGACAGGTGTCAAAATGACAGGTGTCAAAATGACAGGTGTCAAAAATGACAGGTGTCAAAAATGACAGGTGTCAAAGATGACGGGTGTCAAAAATGACGGGTGTCAAAATGACAGGTGTCAAAAATGACAGGTGTCAAAAATGACGGGTGTCAAAAATGACAGGTGTCAAAAATGACAGGTGTCAAAAATGATGGGTGTCAAAAATGACTGGTGTCAAAAATAACTGGTGTCAAAAATGACAGGTGTCAAAAATGACAGGTGTTAAAATGACACGTGTCAAAAATGACAGATGTCAAAAATGACAGGTGTCAAAGATGACGGGTGTCAAAAATGACGGGTGTCAAAAATGACGGGTGTCAAAAATGACGGGTGTTAAAAATGACAGGTGTCAAAATGACAGGTGTCAAAAATGACAGGTGTGAAAAATGACGGGTGTCAAAAATGACTGGTGTTAAAAGTTACTGGTGTCAAAAATGACGGGTGTCAAAAATGACGGGTGTCAAAAATGACAGGTGTCAAAAATGACGGGTGTCAAAAATGACGGGTGTCTTAAATGACAAGTGTCAAAAATGACTGGTGTCAAAAATGACAGGTGTCAAAAATGACTGGTGTCAAAAATGACAGGTGTGAAAAATGACGGGTGTCAAAAATGACTGGTGTCAAAAATGACTGGTGTCAAAAATGAAAGGTGTCAAAAATGACAGGTGTCAAAAATGACGGGTGTCAAAAATGACTGGTGTCAAAAATGACAGGTGTCAAAAATGACAGGTGTTAAAATGACACGTGTCAAAAATGACAGGTGTCAAAAATGACAGGTGTCAAAGATGACGGGTGTCAAAAATGACGGGTGTCAAAAATGACGGGTGTCAAAAATGACGGGTGTTAAAAATGACAGGTGTCAAAATGACAGGTGTCAAAAATGACAGGTGTCAAAAATGACGGGTGTCAAAAATGACGGGTGTCAAAAATGACGGGTGTCAAAAATGACTGGTGTCAAAAATGACAGGTGTCAAAAATGACTGGTGTCAAAAATGACAGGTGTCAAAAATGACGGGTGTCAAAAATGACGGGTGTCAAAAATGACGGGTGTCAAAAATGACAAGTGTCAAAAATGACTGGTGTCAAAAATTTCTTATCTTTGGGGGCGCACAAAATTAACCTAAAAATTGTAATTGCAATTAATATATTTACAGTGGTGAGATGTAATTGCGGGGTTCGGAAACGTTCGGAATTGATAAAAAATGACAGGTGTCCAAGACCTTGACGTGACCTTAACGTGACCTTGGCATGACCTTGAAAATGACAGGTGTCAAAAATGACGGGTGTCAAAAATGACGGGTGTCAAAAATGACGGGTGTCAAAAATGACTGGTGTCAAAAATGACAGGTGTCAAAAATGACAGGTGTGAAAAATGACAAGTGTCAAAAATGACAGGTGTCTTAAATGACAAGTGTCAAAAATGACTGGTGTCAAAAATGACAGGTGTCAAAAATGACAGGTGTCAAAAATGACTGGTGTCAAAAATGACAGGTGTCAAAAATGACAAGTGTCAAAAATGACAGGTGTCAAAAATGACTGGTGTCAAAAATAACAGGTGTCAAAAATGACAGGTGTGAAAAATGACAAGTGTCAAAAATGACGGGTGTCAAAAATGACAGGTGTCAAAAATGACTGGTGTCAAAAATGACAGGTGTCAAAAATGACAGGTGTGAAAAATGACAAGTGTCAAAAATGACGGGTGTCAAAAATGACAGGTGTCAAAAATGACGGGTGTCAAAAATGACGGGTGTCAAAAATGACGGGTGTCAAAAATGACGGGTGTCAAAAATGACTGGTGTCAAAAATGACAGGTGTCAAAAATGACGGGTTTCTTAAATGACAAGTGTCAAAAATGACTGGTGTCAAAAATGACAGGTGTCAAAAATGACGGGTGTTAAAAATGACGGGTGTCAAAAATGACTGGTGTCAAAAATGACAGGTGTCAAAAATGACTGGTGTCAAAAATGACAGGTGTCAAAAATGACAGGTGTCAAAAATGACAAGTGTCAAAAATGACGGGTGTCAAAAATGACTGGTGTCAAAAATGACAGGTGTCAAAATGACAGGTGTCAAAATGACAGGTGTCAAAAATGACAGGTGTCAAAAATGACAGGTGTCAAAGATGACGGGTGTCAAAAATGACGGGTGTCAAACATGACAGGTGTTAAAAATGACAAGTGTCAAAAATGACCTGTGTCAAAAATTTCTTATCTTTGGGGCGCACAAAATTAACCTTAAAATTGTAATTGCAATTAATATATTTACAGTGGTGAGATGTAATTGCGGGGTTCGGAAACGTTCGGAATTGATAAAAAATGACAGGTGTCCAAGACCTTGACGTGACCTTAACGTGACCTTGGCATGACCTTGAAAATGACAGGTGTCAAAAATGACGGGTGTCAAAAATGACGGGTGTCAAAAATGACGGGTGTCAAAAATGACTGGTGTCAAAAATGACAGGTGTCAAAATGACGGGTTTCTTAAATGACAAGTGTCAAAAATGACAGGTGTCAAAATGACAGGTGTCAAAATGACAGCTGTCAAAAATGACAGGTGTCAAAAATGACGGGTGTCAAAAATGACGGGTGTCAAAATGACAGCTGTCAAAAATGACAGGTGTCAAAAATGACGGGTGTCAAAGATGACGGGTGTCAAAAATGACAGGTGTCAAAAATGACGGGGGTTAAAAATGACAAGTGTCAAAAATGACTGATGTCAAAAATTCCTTATCTTTGGGGCGCACAAAATTAACCTAAAAATTGTAATTGCAATTAATATATTCACAGTGGTGACAGGTGTCAAAAATGACGGGTGTCAAAAATGACTGGTGTTAAAAATGACTGGTGTCAAAAATGACAGGTGTCAAAAATGACAGGTGTCAAAATGATAGGTGTCAAAATGACAGGTGTCAAAAATGACAGGTGTCAAAAATGACAGGTGTCAAAGATGACGGGTGTCAAAAATGACGGGTGTCAAAATGACAGGTGTCAAAAATGACAGGTGTCAAAAATGACGGGTGTCAAAAATGACAGGTGTCAAAAATGACAGGTGTCAAAAATGACGGGTGTCAAAAATGACTGGTGTCAAAAATGACTGGTGTCAAAAATGACAGGTGTCAAAAATGACAGGTGTTAAAATGACACGTGTCAAAAATGACAGATGTCAAAAATGACAGGTGTCAAAGATGACGGGTGTCAAAAATGACGGGTGTCAAAAATGACGGGTGTCAAAAATGACGGGTGTTAAAAATGACAGGTGTCAAAATGACAGGTGTCAAAAATGACAGGTGTGAAAAATGACGGGTGTCAAAAATGACTGGTGTTAAAAGTTACTGGTGTCAAAAATGACGGGTGTCAAAAATGACGGGTGTCAAAAATATCAGGTGTCAAAAATGACGGGTGTCAAAAATGACGGGTGTCTTAAATGACAGGTGTCAAAAATGACAGGTGTTAAAATGACACGTGTCAAAAATGACAGGTGTCAAAAATGACAGGTGTTAAAATGACACGTGTCAAAAATGACAGATGTCAAAAATGACAGGTGTCAAAGATGACGGGTGTCAAAAATGACGGGTGTCAAAATGACAGGTGTCAAAAATGACAGGTGTCAAAATGACAGGTGTCAAAAATGACAGGTGTCAAAAATGACGGGTGTCAAAAATGACAGGTGTCAAAAATGACAGGTGTCAAAAATGACAGGTGTCAAAAATGACGGGTGTCAAAAATGACAGGTGTCAAAAATGACAGGTGTCAAAAATGATGGGTGTCAAAAATGACTGGTGTCAAAAATGACGGGTGTCAAAAATGACAGGTGTCAAAATGACAGGTGTCAAAAATGACAGGTGTCAAAAATGACGGGTGTCAAAAATGACAGGTGTCAAAAATGACAGGTGTCAAAAATGACAGGTGTCAAAAATGACGGGTGTCAAAAATGACAGGTGTCAAAAATGACAGGTGTCAAAAATGATGGGTGTCAAAAATGACTGGTGTCAAAAATGACTGGTGTCAAAAATGACGGGTGTCAAAAATGACGGGTGTCAAAATGACAGGTGTCAAAAATGACAGGTGTCAAAAATGACGGGTGTCAAAAATGACAGGTGTCAAAAATGACAGGTGTCAAAAATGATGGGTGTCAAAAATGACTGGTGTCAAAAATGACTGGTGTCAAAAATGACAGGTGTCAAAAATGACAGGTGTTAAAATGACACGTGTCAAAAATGACAGATGTCAAAAATGACAGGTGTCAAAGATGACGGGTGTCAAAAATGACGGGTGTCAAAAATGACGGGTGTCAAAAATGACGGGTGTTAAAAATGACAGGTGTCAAAATGACAGGTGTCAAAAATGACAGGTGTGAAAAATGACGGGTGTCAAAAATGACTGGTGTTAAAAGTTACTGGTGTCAAAAATGACGGGTGTCAAAAATGACGGGTGTCAAAAATGACAGGTGTCAAAAATGACGGGTGTCAAAAATGACGGGTGTCTTAAATGACAAGTGTCAAAAATGACTGGTGTCAAAAATGACAGGTGTCAAAAATGACTGGTGTCAAAAATGACAGGTGTCAAAAATGACAGGTGTGAAAAATGACGGGTGTCAAAAATGACTGGTGTCAAAAATGACTGGTGTCAAAAATGAAAGGTGTCAAAAATGACAGGTGTCAAAAATGACGGGTGTCAAAAATGACTGGTGTCAAAAATGACAGGTGTCAAAAATGACAGGTGTTAAAATGACACGTGTCAAAAATGACAGGTGTCAAAAATGACAGGTGTCAAAGATGACGGGTGTCAAAAATGACGGGTGTCAAAAATGACGGGTGTCAAAAATGACGGGTGTCAAAAATGACTGGTGTCAAAAATGACGGGTGTCAAAAATGACTGGTGTCAAAAATGACAGGTGTCAAAAATGACAGGTGTCAAAATGACAGGTGTCAAAATGACAGGTGTCAAAAATGACAGGTGTCAAAAATGACAGGTGTCAAAGATGACAAGTGTCAAAAATGACGGGTGTCAAACATGACGGGTGTTAAAAATGACAAGTGTCTAAAATGACCTGTGTCAAAAATGACGGGTGTCAAAAATGACAGGTGTCAAAAATGACAAGTGTCAAAAATGACTGGTGTTAAAAATGACTGGTGTCAAAAATGACAGGTGTCAAAAATGACAGGTGTCAAAATGACAGGTGTCAAAATGACAGGTGTCAAAAATGACAGGTGTCAAAAATGACAGGTGTCAAAGATGACGGGTGTAAAAAATGACGGGTGTCAAAATGACAGCTGTCAAAAATGACAGGTGTCAAAAATGACGGGTGTCAAAGATGACGGGTGTCAAAAATGACAGGTGTCAAAAATGACGGGGGTTAAAAATGACAAGTGTCAAAAATGACTGATGTCAAAAATTCCTTATCTTTGGGGCGCACAAAATTAACCTAAAAATTGTAATTGCAATTAATATATTTACAGTGGTGACAGGTGTCAAAAATGACAGGTGTCAAAAATGACTGGTGTTAAAAATGACTGGTGTCAAAAATGACAGGTGTCAAAAATGACAGGTGTCAAAATGACAGGTGTCAAAATGACAGGTGTCAAAAATGACAGGTGTCAAAAATGACAGGTGTCAAAGATGACGGGTGTCAAAAATGACGGGTGTCAAAATGACAGGTGTCAAAAATGACAGGTGTCAAAAATGACGGGTGTCAAAAATGACAGGTGTCAAAAATGACAGGTGTCAAAAATGATGGGTGTCAAAAATGACTGGTGTCAAAAATGACTGGTGTCAAAAATGACAGGTGTCAAAAATGACAGGTGTTAAAATGACACGTGTCAAAAATGACAGATGTCAAAAATGACAGGTGTCAAAGATGACGGGTGTCAAAAATGACGGGTGTCAAAAATGACGGGTGTCAAAAATGACGGGTGTTAAAAATGACAGGTGTCAAAATGACAGGTGTCAAAAATGACAGGTGTGAAAAATGACGGGTGTCAAAAATGACTGGTGTTAAAAGTTACTGGTGTCAAAAATGACGGGTGTCAAAAATGACGGGTGTCAAAAATGACAGGTGTCAAAAATGACGGGTGTCAAAAATGACGGGTGTCTTAAATGACAAGTGTCAAAAATGACTGGTGTCAAAAATGACAGGTGTCAAAAATGACTGGTGTCAAAAATGACAGGTGTCAAAAATGACAGGTGTGAAAAATGACGGGTGTCAAAAATGACTGGTGTCAAAAATGACTGGTGTCAAAAATGACAGGTGTCAAAAATGACAGGTGTCAAAATGACAGGTGTCAAAATGACAGCTGTCAAAAATGACAGGTGTCAAAGATGACGGGTGTCAAAAATGACGGGTGTCAAAATGACAGCTGTCAAAAATGACAGGTGTCAAAAATGACGGGTGTCAAAGATGACGGGTGTCAAAAATGACAGGTGTCAAAAATGACGGGGGTTAAAAATGACAAGTGTCAAAAATGACTGATGTCAAAAATTCCTTATCTTTGGGGCGCACAAAATTAACCTAAAAATTGTAATTGCAATTAATATATTCACAGTGGTGACAGGTGTCAAAAATGACGGGTGTCAAAAATGACTGGTGTTAAAAATGACTGGTGTCAAAAATGACAGGTGTCAAAAATGACAGGTGTCAAAATGATAGGTGTCAAAATGACAGGTGTCAAAAATGACAGGTGTCAAAAATGACAGGTGTCAAAGATGACGGGTGTCAAAAATGACGGGTGTCAAAATGACAGGTGTCAAAAATGACAGGTGTCAAAAATGACAGGTGTCAAAAATGACAGGTGTCAAAAATGACAGGTGTCAAAAATGACGGGTGTCAAAAATGACTGGTGTCAAAAATGACTGGTGTCAAAAATGACAGGTGTCAAAAATGACAGGTGTTAAAATGACACGTGTCAAAAATGACAGATGTCAAAAATGACAGGTGTCAAAGATGACGGGTGTCAAAAATGCCGGGTGTCAAAAATGACGGGTGTCAAAAATGACGGGTGTTAAAAATGACAGGTGTCAAAATGACAGGTGTCAAAAATGACAGGTGTGAAAAATGACGGGTGTCAAAAATGACTGGTGTTAAAAGTTACTGGTGTCAAAAATGACGGGTGTCAAAAATGACGGGTGTCAAAAATGACAGGTGTCAAAAATGACGGGTGTCAAAAATGACGGGTGTCTTAAATGACAAGTGTCAAAAATGACTGGTGTCAAAAATGACAGGTGTCAAAAATGACTGGTGTCAAAAATGACAGGTGTCAAAAATGACAGGTGTGAAAAATGACGGGTGTCAAAAATGACTGGTGTCAAAAATGACTGGTGTCAAAAATGAAAGGTGTCAAAAATGACAGGTGTCAAAAATGACGGGTGTCAAAAATGACAGGTGTCAAAAATGACAGGTGTCAAAAATGACGGGTGTCAAAAATGACTGGTGTCAAAAATGACAGGTGTCAAAAATGACAGGTGTTAAAATGACACGTGTCAAAAATGACAGGTGTCAAAAATGACAGGTGTCAAAGATGACGGGTGTCAAAAATGACGGGTGTCAAAAATGACGGGTGTCAAAAATGACGGGTGTTAAAAATGACAGGTGTCAAAATGACAGGTGTCAAAAATGACAGGTGTCAAAAATGACGGGTGTCAAAAATGACGGGTGTCAAAAATGACGGGTGTCAAAAATGACTGGTGTCAAAAATGACAGGTGTCAAAAATGACTGGTGTCAAAAATGACAGGTGTCAAAAATGACGGGTGTCAAAAATGACGGGTGTCAAAAATGACGGGTGTCAAAAATGACAAGTGTCAAAAATGACTGGTGTCAAAAATTTCTTATCTTTGGGGGCGCACAAAATTAACCTAAAAATTGTAATTGCAATTAATATATTTACAGTGGTGAGATGTAATTGCGGGGTTCGGAAACGTTCGGAATTGATAAAAAATGACAGGTGTCCAAGACCTTGACGTGACCTTAACGTGACCTTGGCATGACCTTGAAAATGACAGGTGTCAAAAATGACGGGTGTCAAAAATGACGGGTGTCAAAAATGACTGGTGTCAAAAATGACAGGTGTCAAAAATGACAGGTGTGAAAAATGACAAGTGTCAAAAATGACGGGTGTCTTAAATGACAAGTGTCAAAAATGACTGGTGTCAAAAATGACAGGTGTCAAAAATGACAAGTGTCAAAAATGACTGGTGTCAAAAATGACAGGTGTCAAAAATGACAAGTGTCAAAAATGACAGGTGTCAAAAATGACTGGTGTCAAAAATGACAGGTGTCAAAAATGACAGGTGTGAAAAATGACAAGTGTCAAAAATAACGGGTGTCAAAAATGACAGGTGTCAAAAATGACGGGTGTCAAAAATGACGGGTGTCAAAAATGACGGGTGTCAAAAATGACGGGTGTCAAAAATGACTGGTGTCAAAAATGACAGGTGTCAAAAATGACGGGTTTCTTAAATGACAAGTGTCAAAAATGACTGGTGTCAAAAATGACAGGTGTCAAAAATGACGGGTGTTAAAAATGACGGGTGTCAAAAATGACGGGTGTCTTAAATGACAAGTGTCAAAAATGACTGGTGTCAAAAATGACAGGTGTCAAAAATGACAGGTGTCAAAGATGACGGGTGTCAAAAATGACGGGTGTTAAAAATGACAGGTGTCAAAAATGACTGGTGTCAAAAATGACAGGTGTCAAAAATGACTGGTGTCAAAAATGACAGGTGTCAAAAATGACAGGTGTCAAAAATGACGGGTGTCAAAAATGACGGGTGTCAAAAATGACTGGTGTCAAAAATGACAGGTGTCAAAATGACAGGTGTCAAAATGACAGGTGTCAAAAATGACAGGTGTCAAAAATGACAGGTGTCAAAGATGACGGGTGTCAAAAATGACGGGTGTCAAACATGACAGGTGTTAAAAATGACAAGTGTCAAAAATGACCTGTGTCAAAAATTTCTTATCTTTGGGGCCCACAAAATTAACCTAAAAATTGTAATTGCAATTAATATATTCAGTGGTGAGATGTAATTGCGGGGTTCGGAAACGTTCGGAATTGATAAAAAATGACAGGTGTCCAAGACCTTGACGTGACCTTAACGTGACCTTGGCATGACCTTGAAAATGACAGGTGTCAAAAATGACGGGTGTCAAAAATGACGGGTGTCAAAAATGACGGGTGTCAAAAATGACTGGTGTCAAAAATGACAGGTGTCAAAATGACGGGTTTCTTAAATGACAAGTGTCAAAAATGACAGGTGTCAAAATGACAGGTGTCAAAATGACAGCTGTCAAAAATGACAGGTGTCAAAGATGACGGGTGTCAAAAATGACGGGTGTCAAAATGACAGCTGTCAAAAATGACAGGTGTCAAAAATGACGGGTGTCAAAGATGACGGGTGTCAAAAATGACAGGTGTCAAAAATGACGGGGGTTAAAAATGACAAGTGTCAAAAATGACTGATGTCAAAAATTCCTTATCTTTGGGGCGCACAAAATTAACCTAAAAATTGTAATTGCAATTAATATATTCACAGTGGTGACAGGTGTCAAAAATGACGGGTGTCAAAAATGACTGGTGTTAAAAATGACTGGTGTCAAAAATGACAGGTGTCAAAAATGACAGGTGTCAAAATGATAGGTGTCAAAATGACAGGTGTCAAAAATGACAGGTGTCAAAAATGACAGGTGTCAAAGATGACGGGTGTCAAAAATGACGGGTGTCAAAATGACAGGTGTCAAAAATGACAGGTGTCAAAAATGACGGGTGTCAAAAATGACAGGTGTCAAAAATGACAGGTGTCAAAAATGACGGGTGTCAAAAATGACTGGTGTCAAAAATGACTGGTGTCAAAAATGACAGGTGTCAAAAATGACAGGTGTTAAAATGACACGTGTCAAAAATGACAGATGTCAAAAATGACAGGTGTCAAAGATGACGGGTGTCAAAAATGACGGGTGTCAAAAATGACGGGTGTCAAAAATGACGGGTGTTAAAAATGACAGGTGTCAAAATGACAGGTGTCAAAAATGACAGGTGTGAAAAATGACGGGTGTCAAAAATGACTGGTGTTAAAAGTTACTGGTGTAAAAATGACGGGTGTCAAAAATGACGGGTGTCAAAAATGACAGGTGTCAAAAATGACGGGTGTCAAAAATGACGGGTGTCTTAAATGACAAGTGTCAAAAATGACTGGTGTCAAAAATGACAGGTGTCAAAAATGACTGGTGTCAAAAATGACAGGTGTCAAAAATGACAGGTGTGAAAAATGACGGGTGTCAAAAATGACTGGTGTCAAAAATGACTGGTGTCAAAAATGAAAGGTGTCAAAAATGACAGGTGTCAAAAATGACGGGTGTCAAAAATGACAGGTGTCAAAAATGACAGGTGTCAAAAATGACGGGTGTCAAAAATGACTGGTGTCAAAAATGACAGGTGTCAAAAATGACAGGTGTTAAAATGACACGTGTCAAAAATGACAGGTGTCAAAAATGACAGGTGTCAAAGATGACGGGTGTCAAAAATGACGGGTGTCAAAAATGACGGGTGTCAAAAATGACGGGTGTTAAAAATGACAGGTGTCAAAATGACAGGTGTCAAAAATGACAGGTGTCAAAAATGACGGGTGTCAAAAATGACGGGTGTCAAAAATGACGGGTGTCAAAAATGACTGGTGTCAAAAATGACAGGTGTCAAAAATGACTGGTGTCAAAAATGACAGGTGTCAAAAATGACGGGTGTCAAAAATGACGGGTGTCAAAAATGACTGGTGTCAAAAATTTCTTATCTTTGGGGGCGCACAAAATTAACCTAAAAATTGTAATTGCAATTAATATATTTACAGTGGTGAGATGTAATTGCGGGGTTCGGAAACGTTCGGAATTGATAAAAAATGACAGGTGTCCAAGACCTTGACGTGACCTTAACGTGACCTTGGCATGACCTTGAAAATGACAGGTGTCAAAAATGACGGGTGTCAAAAATGACGGGTGTCAAAAATGACGGGTGTCAAAAATGACTGGTGTCAAAAATGACAAGTGTCAAAAATGACGGGTGTCAAAAATGACGGGTGTCAAAAATGACAGGTGTCAAAAATGACGGGTGTCAAAAATGACGGGTGTCTTAAATGACAAGTGTCAAAAATGACTGGTGTCAAAAATGACAGGTGTCAAAAATGACTGGTGTCAAAAATGACAGGTGTCAAAAATGACAGGTGTGAAAAATGACGGGTGTCAAAAATGACTGGTGTCAAAAATGACTGGTGTCAAAAATGAAAGGTGTCAAAAATGACAGGTGTCAAAAATGACGGGTGTCAAAAATGACAGGTGTCAAAAATGACAGGTGTCAAAAATGACGGGTGTCAAAAATGACTGGTGTCAAAAATGACAGGTGTCAAAAATGACAGGTGTTAAAATGACACGTGTCAAAAATGACAGGTGTCAAAAATGACAGGTGTCAAAGATGACGGGTGTCAAAAATGACGGGTGTCAAAAATGACGGGTGTCAAAAATGACGGGTGTTAAAAATGACAGGTGTCAAAATGACAGGTGTCAAAAATGACAGGTGTCAAAAATGACGGGTGTCAAAAATGACGGGTGTCAAAAATGACGGGTGTCAAAAATGACTGGTGTCAAAAATGACAGGTGTCAAAAATGACTGGTGTCAAAAATGACAGGTGTCAAAAATGACGGGTGTCAAAAATGACGGGTGTCAAAAATGACGGGTGTCAAAAATGACAAGTGTCAAAAATGACTGGTGTTAAAAATGACTGGTGTCAAAAATGACAGGTGTCAAAAATGACAGGTGTCAAAATGATAGGTGTCAAAATGACAGGTGTCAAAAATGACAGGTGTCAAAAATGACAGGTGTCAAAGATGACGGGTGTCAAAAATGACGGGTGTCAAAATGACAGGTGTCAAAAATGACAGGTGTCAAAAATGACGGGTGTCAAAAATGACAGGTGTCAAAAATGACAGGTGTCAAAAATGACGGGTGTCAAAAATGACTGGTGTCAAAAATGACTGGTGTCAAAAATGACAGGTGTCAAAAATGACAGGTGTTAAAATGACACGTGTCAAAAATGACAGATGTCAAAAATGACAGGTGTCAAAGATGACGGGTGTCAAAAATGACGGGTGTCAAAAATGACGGGTGTCAAAAATGACGGGTGTTAAAAATGACAGGTGTCAAAATGACAGGTGTCAAAAATGACAGGTGTGAAAAATGACGGGTGTCAAAAATGACTGGTGTTAAAAGTTACTGGTGTCAAAAATGACGGGTGTCAAAAATGACGGGTGTCAAAAATGACAGGTGTCAAAAATGACGGGTGTCAAAAATGACGGGTGTCTTAAATGACAAGTGTCAAAAATGACTGGTGTCAAAAATGACAGGTGTCAAAAATGACTGGTGTCAAAAATGACAGGTGTCAAAAATGACAGGTGTGAAAAATGACGGGTGTCAAAAATGACTGGTGTCAAAAATGACTGGTGTCAAAAATGAAAGGTGTCAAAAATGACAGGTGTCAAAAATGACGGGTGTCAAAAATGACAGGTGTCAAAAATGACAGGTGTCAAAAATGACGGGTGTCAAAAATGACTGGTGTCAAAAATGACAGGTGTCAAAAATGACAGGTGTTAAAATGACACGTGTCAAAAATGACAGGTGTCAAAAATGACAGGTGTCAAAGATGACGGGTGTCAAAAATGACGGGTGTCAAAAATGACGGGTGTCAAAAATGACGGGTGTTAAAAATGACAGGTGTCAAAATGACAGGTGTCAAAAATGACAGGTGTCAAAAATGACGGGTGTCAAAAATGACGGGTGTCAAAAATGACGGGTGTCAAAAATGACTGGTGTCAAAAATGACAGGTGTCAAAAATGACTGGTGTCAAAAATGACAGGTGTCAAAAATGACGGGTGTCAAAAATGACGGGTGTCAAAAATGACTGGTGTCAAAAATTTCTTATCTTTGGGGGCGCACAAAATTAACCTAAAAATTGTAATTGCAATTAATATATTTACAGTGGTGAGATGTAATTGCGGGGTTCGGAAACGTTCGGAATTGATAAAAAATGACAGGTGTCCAAGACCTTGACGTGACCTTAACGTGACCTTGGCATGACCTTGAAAATGACAGGTGTCAAAAATGACGGGTGTCAAAAATGACGGGTGTCAAAAATGACGGGTGTCAAAAATGACTGGTGTCAAAAATGACAAGTGTCAAAAATGACGGGTGTCAAAAATGACGGGTGTCAAAAATGACAGGTGTCAAAAATGACGGGTGTCAAAAATGACGGGTGTCTTAAATGACAAGTGTCAAAAATGACTGGTGTCAAAAATGACAGGTGTCAAAAATGACTGGTGTCAAAAATGACAGGTGTCAAAAATGACAGGTGTGAAAAATGACGGGTGTCAAAAATGACTGGTGTCAAAAATGACTGGTGTCAAAAATGAAAGGTGTCAAAAATGACAGGTGTCAAAAATGACGGGTGTCAAAAATGACAGGTGTCAAAAATGACAGGTGTCAAAAATGACGGGTGTCAAAAATGACTGGTGTCAAAAATGACAGGTGTCAAAAATGACAGGTGTTAAAATGACACGTGTCAAAAATGACAGGTGTCAAAAATGACAGGTGTCAAAGATGACGGGTGTCAAAAATGACGGGTGTCAAAAATGACGGGTGTCAAAAATGACGGGTGTTAAAAATGACAGGTGTCAAAATGACAGGTGTCAAAAATGACAGGTGTCAAAAATGACGGGTGTCAAAAATGACGGGTGTCAAAAATGACGGGTGTCAAAAATGACTGGTGTCAAAAATGACAGGTGTCAAAAATGACTGGTGTCAAAAATGACAGGTGTCAAAAATGACGGGTGTCAAAAATGACGGGTGTCAAAAATGACGGGTGTCAAAAATGACAAGTGTCAAAAATGACTGGTGTCAAAAATTTCTTATCTTTGGGGGCGCACAAAATTAACCTAAAAATTGTAATTGCAATTAATATATTTACAGTGGTGAGATGTAATTGCGGGGTTCGGAAACGTTCGGAATTGATAAAAAATGACAGGTGTCCAAGACCTTGACGTGACCTTAACGTGACCTTGGCATGACCTTGAAAATGACAGGTGTCAAAAATGACGGGTGTCAAAAATGACGGGTGTCAAAAATGACGGGTGTCAAAAATGACTGGTGTCAAAAATGACAGGTGTCAAAAATGACAGGTGTGAAAAATGACAAGTGTCAAAAATGACGGGTGTCTTAAATGACAAGTGTCAAAAATGACTGGTGTCAAAAATGACAGGTGTCAAAAATGACAAGTGTCAAAAATGACTGGTGTCAAAAATGACAGGTGTCAAAAATGACAAGTGTCAAAAATGACAGGTGTCAAAAATGACTGGTGTCAAAAATGACAGGTGTCAAAAATGACAGGTGTGAAAAATGACAAGTGTCAAAAATGACGGGTGTCAAAAATGACAGGTGTCAAAAATGACGGGTGTCAAAAATGACGGGTGTCAAAAATGACGGGTGTCAAAAATGACGGGTGTCAAAAATGACTGGTGTCAAAAATGACAGGTGTCAAAAATGACGGGTTTCTTAAATGACAAGTGTCAAAAATGACTGGTGTCAAAAATGACAGGTGTCAAAAATGACGGGTGTTAAAAATGACGGGTGTCAAAAATGAGGGGTGTCTTAAATGACAAGTGTCAAAAATGACTGGTGTCAAAAATGACAGGTGTCAAAAATGACAGGTGTCAAAAATTACTGGTGTCAAAAATGACAGGTGTCAAAAATGACAGGTGTAAAAAATGACGGGTGTCAAAAATGACAGGTGTCAAAAATGACTGATGTCAAAAATTCCTTATCTTTGGGGCCCACAAAATTAACCTAAAAATTGTAATTGCAATTAATATATTCAGTGGTGAGATGTAATTGCGGGGTTTGAAAACGTTCGGAATTGATCAAAAATGACAGGTGTCCAAGACCTTGACGTGACCTTAACGTGACCTTGGCATGACCTTGAAAATGACAGGTGTCAAAAGTGACAGGTGTCAAAAATGACAGGTGTCAAAAATGACAGGTGTCAAAGATGACGGGTGTCAAAAATGACGGGTGTTAAAAATGACAGGTGTCAAAAATGACTGGTGTCAAAAATGACAGGTGTCAAAAATGACTGGTGTCAAAAATGACAGGTGTCAAAAATGACAGGTGTCAAAAATGACGGGTGTCAAAAATGACGGGTGTCAAAAATGACTGGTGTCAAAAATGACAGGTGTCAAAATGACAGGTGTCAAAATGACAGGTGTCAAAAATGACAGGTGTCAAAAATGACAGGTGTCAAAGATGACGGGTGTCAAAAATGACGGGTGTCAAACATGACAGGTGTTAAAAATGACAAGTGTCAAAAATGACCTGTGTCAAAAATTTCTTATCTTTGGGGCGCACAAAATTAACCTTAAAATTGTAATTGCAATTAATATATTTACAGTGGTGAGATGTAATTGCGGGGTTCGGAAACGTTCGGAATTGATAAAAAATGACAGGTGTCCAAGACCTTGACGTGACCTTAACGTGACCTTGGCATGACCTTGAAAATGACAGGTGTCAAAAATTACGGGTGTCAAAAATGACGGGTGTCAAAAATGACGGGTGTCAAAAATGACTGGTGTCAAAAATGACAGGTGTCAAAATGACGGGTTTCTTAAATGACAAGTGTCAAAAATGACTGGTGTCAAAAATGACGGGTGTCAAAAATGACAGGTGTCAAAAATGACTGATGTCAAAAATTCCTTATCTTTGGGGCGCACAAAATTAACCTAAAAATTGTAATTGCAATTAATATATTCAGTGGTGAGATGTAATTGCGGGGTTCGAAAAAGTTCGAAATTGATCAAAAATGACAGGTGTCCAAGACCTTGACGTGACATTAACGTGACCTTGGCATGACCTTGAAAATGACAGGTGTCAAAAATGACAGGTGTCAAAGATGACGGGTGTCAAAAATGACGGGTGTCAAAAATGACGGGTGTTAAAAATGACAGGTGTCAAAAATGACTGGTGTCAAAAATGACAGGTGTCAAAAATGACTGGTGTCAAAAATGACAGGTGTCAAAAATGACAGGTGTCAAAAATGACAGGTGTCAAAGATGACGGGTGTCAAAAATGACGGGTGTCAAACATGACGGGTGTTAAAAATGACAAGTGTCTAAAATGACCTGTGTCAATAATGACAGGTGTCAAAAATGACAGGTGTCAAAAATGACAAGTGTCAAAAATGACTGGTGTTAAAAATGACTGGTGTCAAAAATGACAGGTGTCAAAAATGACAGGTGTCAAAATGACAGGTGTCAAAATGACAGGTGTCAAAAATGACAGGTGTCAAAAATGACAGGTGTCAAAGATGACGGGTGTCAAAAATGACGGGTGTAAAAATGACAGCTGTCAAAAATGACAGGTGTCAAAAATGACGGGTGTCAAAGATGACGGGTGTCAAAAATGACAGGTGTCAAAAATGACAGGTGTCAAAAATGACGGGGGTTAAAAATGACAAGTGTCAAAAATGACTGATGTCAAAAATTCCTTATCTTTGGGGCGCACAAAATTAACCTAAAAATTGTAATTGCAATTAATATATTCACAGTGGTGACAGGTGTCAAAAATGACGGGTGTCAAAAATGACTGGTGTTAAAAATGACTGGTGTCAAAAATGACAGGTGTCAAAAATGACAGGTGTCAAAATGACAGGTGTCAAAATGACAGGTGTCAAAAATGACAGGTGTCAAAAATGACAGGTGTCAAAGATGACGGGTGTCAAAAATGACGGGTGTCAAAATGACAGGTGTCAAAAATGACAGGTGTCAAAAATGACGGGTGTCAAAAATGACAGGTGTCAAAAATGACAGGTGTCAAAAATGACGGGTGTTAAAAATGACAGGTGTCAAAAATGACTGGTGTCAAAAATGACAGGTGTCAAAAATGACTGGTGTCAAAAATGACGGGTGTCAAAAATGACAGGTGTCAAAAATGACTGATGTCAAAAATTCCTTATCTTTGGGGCGCACAAAATTAACCTAAAAATTGTAATTGCAATTAATATATTCAGTGGTGAGATTTAATTGCGGGGTTCGAAAACGTTCGAAATTGATCAAAAATGACAGGTGTCCAAGACCTTGACGTGACATTAACGTGACCTTGGCATGACCTTGAAAATGACAGGTGTCAAAAATGACAGGTGTCAAAGATGACGGGTGTCAAAAATGACGGGTGTCAAAAATGACGGGTGTTAAAAATGACAGGTGTCAAAAATGACTGGTGTCAAAAATGACAGGTGTCAAAAATGACTGGTGTCAAAAATGACAGGTGTCAAAAATGACAGGTGTCAAAAATGACGGGTGTCAAAAATGACTGGTGTCAAAAATGACAGGTGTCAAAAATGACAGGTGTCAAAATGACAGGTGTCAAAATGACAGGTGTCAAAATGACAGGTGTCAAAAATGACAGGTGTCAAAAATGACAGGTGTCAAAGATGACGGGTGTCAAAAATGACGGGTGTCAAACATGACGGGTGTTAAAAATGACAAGTGTCTAAAATGACCTGTGTCAAAAATGACGGGTGTCAAAATTGACAGGTGTCAAAAATGACAAGTGTCAAAAATGACTGATGTTAAAAATGACTGGTGTCAAAAATGACAGGTGTCAAAAATGACAGGTGTCAAAATGACAGGTGTCAAAATGACAGGTGTCAAAATGACAGGTGTCAAAAATGACAGGTGTCAAAAATGACAGGTGTCAAAGATGACGGGTGTCAAAAATGACGGGTGTCAAAATGACAGCTGTCAAAAATGACAGGTGTCAAAAATGACGGGTGTCAAAGATGACGGGTGTCAAAAATGACAGGTGTCAAAAATGACGGGGGTTAAAAATGACAAGTGTCAAAAATGACTGATGTCAAAAATTCCTTATCTTTGGGGCGCACAAAATTAACCTAAAAATTGTAATTGCAATTAATATATTCACAGTGGTGACAGGTGTCAAAAATGACGGGTGTCAAAAATGACTGGTGTTAAAAATGACTGGTGTCAAAAATGACAGGTGTCAAAGATGACGGGTGTCAAAAATGACGGGTGTCAAAATGACAGCTGTCAAAAATGACAGGTGTCAAAAATGACTGGTGTTAAAAATGACTGGTGTCAAAAATGACAGGTGTCAAAGATGACGGGTGTCAAAAATGACGGGTGTCAAAATGACAGCTGTCAAAAATGACAGGTGTCAAAAATGACGGGTGTCAAAGATGACAGGTGTCAAAAATGACTGGTGTCAAAAATGACGGGTGTCAAAAATGACGGGTGTCAAAAATGACTGGTGTTAAAAATGACTGGTGTCAAAAATGACAGGTGTCAAAAATGACAGGTGTTAAAATGACACGTGTCAAAAATGACAGATGTCAAAAATGACAGGTGTCAAAGATGACGGGTGTCAAAAATGACGGGTGTCAAAAATGACGGGTGTCAAAAATGACAAGTGTTAAAAATGACAGGTGTCAAAATGACAGGTGTCAAAAATGACAGGTGTGAAAAATGACGGGTGTCAAAAATGACTGGTGTTAAAAGTTACTGGTGTCAAAAATGACGGGTGTCAAAAATGACGGGTGTCAAAAATGACAGTTGTCAAAAATGACGGGTGTCAAAAATGACGGGTGTCTTAAATGACAAGTGTCAAAAATGACTGGTGTCAAAAATGACAGGTGTCAAAAATGACGGGTGTCAAAAATGACGGGTGTCAAAATGACAGGTGTCAAAAATGACAGGTGTCAAAGATGACGGGTGTCAAAAATGACGGGTGTCAAAAATGACGGGTGTCAAAAATGACGGGTGTTAAAAATGACAGGTGTCAAAATGACAGGTGTCAAAAATGACAGGTGTCAAAAATGACGGGTGTCAAAAATGACGGGTGTCAAAAATGACGGGTGTCAAAAATGACTGGTGTCAAAAATGACAGGTGTCAAAAATGACTGGTGTCAAAAATGACAGGTGTCAAAAATGACGGGTGTCAAAAATGACGGGTGTCAAAAATGACGGGTGTCAAAAATGACAAGTGTCAAAAATGACTGGTGTCAAAAATTTCTTATCTTTGGGGGCGCACAAAATTAACCTAAAAATTGTAATTGCAATTAATATATTTACAGTGGTGAGATGTAATTGCGGGGTTCGGAAACGTTCGGAATTGATAAAAAATGACAGGTGTCCAAGACCTTGACGTGACCTTAACGTGACCTTGGCATGACCTTGAAAATGACAGGTGTCAAAAATGACGGGTGTCAAAAATGACGGGTGTCAAAAATGACGGGTGTCAAAAATGACTGGTGTCAAAAATGACAGGTGTCAAAAATGACAGGTGTGAAAAATGACAAGTGTCAAAAATGACGGGTGTCTTAAATGACAAGTGTCAAAAATGACTGGTGTCAAAAATGACAGGTGTCAAAAATGACAAGTGTCAAAAATGACTGGTGTCAAAAATGACAGGTGTCAAAAATGACAAGTGTCAAAAATGACAGGTGTCAAAAATGACTGGTGTCAAAAATGACAGGTGTCAAAAATGACAGGTGTGAAAAATGACAAGTGTCAAAAATGACGGGTGTCAAAAATGACAGGTGTCAAAAATGACGGGTGTCAAAAATGACGGGTGTCAAAAATGACGGGTGTCAAAAATGACGGGTGTCAAAAATGACTGGTGTCAAAAATGACAGGTGTCAAAAATGACGGGTTTCTTAAATGACAAGTGTCAAAAATGACTGGTGTCAAAAATGACAGGTGTCAAAAATGACGGGTGTTAAAAATGACGGGTGTCAAAAATGACGGGTGTCTTAAATGACAAGTGTCAAAAATGACTGGTGTCAAAAATGACAGGTGTCAAAAATGACAGGTGTCAAAAATTACTGGTGTCAAAAATGACAGGTGTCAAAAATGACAGGTGTGAAAAATGACGGGTGTCAAAAATGACAGGTGTCAAAAATGACTGATGTCAAAAATTCCTTATCTTTGGGGCCCACAAAATTAACCTAAAAATTGTAATTGCAATTAATATATTCAGTGGTGAGATGTAATTGCGGGGTTTGAAAACGTTCGGAATTGATCAAAAATGGCAGGTGTCCAAGACCTTGACGTGACCTTAACGTGACCTTGGCATGACCTTGAAAATGACAGGTGTCAAAAATGACAGGTGTCAAAAATGACAGGTGTCAAAGATGACGGGTGTCAAAAATGACGGGTGTTAAAAATGACAGGTGTCAAAAATGACTGGTGTCAAAAATGACAGGTGTCAAAAATGACTGGTGTCAAAAATGACAGGTGTCAAAAATGACAGGTGTCAAAAATGACGGGTGTCAAAAATGACGGGTGTCAAAAATGACTGGTGTCAAAAATGACAGGTGTCAAAATGACAGGTGTCAAAATGACAGGTGTCAAAAATGACAGGTGTCAAAAATGACAGGTGTCAAAGATGACGGGTGTCAAAAATGACGGGTGTCAAACATGACAGGTGTTAAAAATGACAAGTGTCAAAAATTTCTTATCTTTGGGGCGCACAAAATTAACCTTAAAATTGTAATTGCAATTAATATATTCACAGTGGTGACAGGTGTCAAAAATGACGGGTGTCAAAAATGACTGGTGTTAAAAATGACTGGTGTCAAAATGACAGGTGTCAAAAATGACAGGTGTCAAAAATGACGGGTGTCAAAAATGACAGCTGTCAAAAATGACAGGTGTCAAAAATGACGGGTGTCAAAGATGACGGGTGTCAAAAATGACAGGTGTCAAAAATGACGGGGGTTAAAAATGACAAGTGTCAAAAATGACTGATGTCAAAAATTCCTTATCTTTGGGGCGCACAAAATTAACCTAAAAATTGTAATTGCAATTAATATATTCACAGTGGTGACAGGTGTCAAAAATGACAGGTGTCAAAGATGACGGGTGTCAAAAATGACGGGTGTCAAAATGACAGGTGTCAAAAATGACAGGTGTCAAAAATGACGGGTGTCAAAAATGACAGGTGTCAAAAATGACAGGTGTCAAAAATGACGGGTGTTAAAAATGACAGGTGTCAAAAATGACTGGTGTCAAAAATGACAGGTGTCAAAAATGACTGGTGTCAAAAATGACGGGTGTCAAAAATGACAGGTGTCAAAAATGACTGATGTCAAAAATTCCTTATCTTTGGGGCGCACAAAATTAACCTAAAAATTGTAATTGCAATTAATATATTCAGTGGTGAGATGTAATTGCGGGGTTCGAAAACGTTCGAAATTGATCAAAAATGACAGGTGTCCAAGACCTTGACGTGACATTAACGTGACCTTGGCATGACCTTGAAAATGACAGGTGTCAAAAATGACAGGTGTCAAAGATGACGGGTGTCAAAAATGACGGGTGTCAAAAATGACGGGTGTTAAAAATGACAGGTGTCAAAAATGACTGGTGTCAAAAATGACAGGTGTCAAAAATGACTGGTGTCAAAAATGACAGGTGTCAAAAATGACAGGTGTCAAAAATGACGGGTGTCAAAAATGACTGGTGTCAAAAATGACAGGTGTCAAAAATGACAGGTGTCAAAATGACAGGTGTCAAAATGACAGGTGTCAAAATGACAGGTGTCAAAAATGACAGGTGTCAAAAATGACAGGTGTCAAAGATGACAAGTGTCAAAAATGACGGGTGTCAAACATGACGGGTGTTAAAAATGACAAGTGTCTAAAATGACCTGTGTCAAAAATGACGGGTGTCAAAATTGACAGGTGTCAAAAATGACAAGTGTCAAAAATGACTGATGTTAAAAATGACTGGTGTCAAAAATGACAGGTGTCAAAAATGACAGGTGTCAAAATGACAGGTGTCAAAATGACAGGTGTCAAAATGACAGGTGTCAAAAATGACAGGTGTCAAAAATGACAGGTGTCAAAGATGACGGGTGTCAAAAATGACGGGTGTCAAAATGACAGCTGTCAAAAATGACAGGTGTCAAAAATGACGGGTGTCAAAGATGACGGGTGTCAAAAATGACAGGTGTCAAAAATGACGGGGGTTAAAAATGACAAGTGTCAAAAATGACTGATGTCAAAAATTCCTTATCTTTGGGGCGCACAAAATTAACCTAAAAATTGTAATTGCAATTAATATATTCACAGTGGTGACAGGTGTCAAAAATGACGGGTGTCAAAAATGACTGGTGTTAAAAATGACTGGTGTCAAAAATGACAGGTGTCAAAGATGACGGGTGTCAAAAATGACGGGTGTCAAAATGACAGCTGTCAAAAATGACAGGTGTCAAAAATGACTGGTGTTAAAAATGACTGGTGTCAAAAATGACAGGTGTCAAAGATGACGGGTGTCAAAAATGACGGGTGTCAAAATGACAGCTGTCAAAAATGACAGGTGTCAAAAATGACGGGTGTCAAAGATGACAGGTGTCAAAAATGACTGGTGTCAAAAATGACGGGTGTCAAAAATGACGGGTGTCAAAAATGACTGGTGTTAAAAATGACTGGTGTCAAAAATGACAGGTGTCAAAAATGACAGGTGTTAAAATGACACGTGTCAAAAATGACAGATGTCAAAAATGACAGGTGTCAAAGATGACGGGTGTCAAAAATGACGGGTGTCAAAAATGACGGGTGTCAAAAATGACGGGTGTTAAAAATGACAGGTGTCAAAATGACAGGTGTCAAAAATGACAGGTGTAAAAAATGACGGGTGTCAAAAATGACTGGTGTTAAAAGTTACTGGTGTCAAAAATGACGGGTGTCAAAAATGACGGGTGTCAAAAATGACAGGTGTCAAAAATGACGGGTGTCAAAAATGACGGGTGTCTTAAATGACAAGTGTCAAAAATGACTGGTGTCAAAAATGACAGGTGTCAAAAATGACTGGTGTCAAAAATGACAGGTGTCAAAAATGACAGGTGTGAAAAATGACGGGTGTCAAAAATGACTGGTGTCAAAAATGACTGGTGTCAAAAATGACAGGTGTCAAAAATGACAGGTGTCAAAAATGACGGGTGTCAAAAATGACAGGTGTCAAAAATGACAGGTGTCAAAAATGACGGGTGTCAAAAATGACTGGTGTCAAAAATGACAGGTGTCAAAAATGACAGGTGTTAAAATGACACGTGTCAAAAATGACAGGTGTCAAAAATGACAGGTGTCAAAGATGACGGGTGTCAAAAATGACGGGTGTCAAAAATGACGGGTGTCAAAAATGACGGGTGTTAAAAATGACAGGTGTCAAAATGACAGGTGTCAAAAATGACAGGTGTCAAAAATGACGGGTGTCAAAAATGACGGGTGTCAAAAATGACAGGTGTCAAAAATGACTGGTGTCAAAAATGACAGTTGTCAAAAATGACGGGTGTCAAAAATGACGGGTGTCAAAAATGACGGGTGTCAAAAATGACAAGTGTCAAAAATGACTGGTGTCAAAAATTTCTTATCTTTGGGGGCGCACAAAATTAACCTAAAAATTGTAATTGCAATTAATATATTTACAGTGGTGAGATGTAATTGCGGGGTTCGGAAACGTTCGAAATTGATAAAAAATGACAGGTGTCCAAGACCTTGACGTGACCTTAACGTGACCTTGGCATGACCTTGAAAATGACAGGTGTCAAAAATGACGGGTGTCAAAAATGACGGGTGTCAAAAATGACGGGTGTCAAAAATGACGGGTGTCAAAAATGACAGGTGTCAAAAATGACAGGTGTCAAAAATGACGGGTGTCAAAAATGACTGGTGTCAAAAATGACAGGTGTCAAAAATGACAGGTGTTAAAATGACACGTGTCAAAAATGACAGGTGTCAAAAATGACAGGTGTCAAAGATGACGGGTGTCAAAAATGACGGGTGTCAAAAATGACGGGTGTCAAAAATGACGGGTGTCAAAAATGACAGGTGTCAAAAATGACAGGTGTCAAAAATGACAGGTGTCAAAAATGACAGGTGTCAAAAATGACAGGTGTCAAAAATGACTGGTGTCAAAAATGACAGGTGTCAAAAATGACGGGTGTCAAAAATGACGGGTGTCAAAAATGACAGGTGTCAAAAATGACAGGTGTCAAAAATGACGGGTGTCAAAAATGACGGGTGTCTTAAATGACAAGTGTCAAAAATGACTGGTGTCAAAAATGACAGGTGTCAAAAATGACTGGTGTCAAAAATGACAGGTGTCAAAAATGACAGGTGTGAAAAATGACGGGTGTCAAAAATGACTGGTGTCAAAAATGACAGGTGTGAAAAATGACAGGTGTCAAAAATGACGGGTGTCAAAAATGACGGGTGTCTTAAATGACAAGTGTCAAAAATGACTGGTGTCAAAAATGACAGGTGTCAAAAATGACTGGTGTCAAAAATGACAGGTGTCAAAAATGACTGGTGTCAAAAATGACAGGTGTCAAAAATGACAGGTGTCAAAGATGACGGGTGTCAAAAATGACGGGTGTCAAAAATGACGGGTGTCAAAAATGACGGGTGGTAAAAATGACAGGTGTCAAAATGACAGGTGTCAAAAATGACAGGTGTCAAAAATGACGGGTGTCAAAGATGACGGGTGTCAAAAATGACGGGTGTCAAAAATGACGGGTGTCAAAAATGACGGGTGGTAAAAATGACAGGTGTCAAAATGACAGGTGTCAAAATGACAGGTGTCAAAAATGACAGGTGTCAAAAATGACGGGTGTCAAAGATGACAAGTGTCAAAAATGACGGGTGTCAAACATGACGGGTGTTAAAAATGACAAGTGTCTAAAATGACCTGTGTCAAAAATGACTGGTGTCAAAAATGACAGGTGTCAAAAATGACGGGTGTCAAAAATGACGGGTGTCAAAAATGACAGGTGTCAAAAATGACAGGTGTCAAAAATGACGGGTGTCAAAAATGACGGGTGTCTTAAATGACAAGTGTCAAAAATGACTGGTGTCAAAAATGACAGGTGTCAAAAATGACTGATGTCAAAAATTCCTTATCTTTGGGGCCCACAAAATTAACCTAAAAATTGTAATTGCAATTAATATATTCAGTGGTGAGATGTAATTGCGGGGTTTGAAAACGTTCGGAATTGATCAAAAATGACAGGTGTCCAAGACCTTGACGTGACCTTAACGTGACCTTGGCATGACCTTGAAAATGACAGGTGTCAAAAATGACAGGTGTCAAAAATGACAGGTGTCAAAGATGACGGGTGTCAAAAATGACGGGTGTTAAAAATGACAGGTGTCAAAAATGACTGGTGTCAAAAATGACAGGTGTCAAAAATGACTGGTGTCAAAAATGACAGGTGTCAAAATGACAGCTGTCAAAAATGACAGGTGTCAAAAATGACTGGTGTTAAAAATGACTGGTGTCAAAAATGACAGGTGTCAAAGATGACGGGTGTCAAAAATGACGGGTGTCAAAATGACAGCTGTCAAAAATGACAGGTGTCAAAAATGACGGGTGTCAAAGATGACAGGTGTCAAAAATGACTGGTGTCAAAAATGACGGGTGTCAAAAATGACGGGTGTCAAAAATGACTGGTGTTAAAAATGACTGGTGTCAAAAATGACAGGTGTCAAAAATGACAGGTGTTAAAATGACACGTGTCAAAAATGACAGATGTCAAAAATGACAGGTGTCAAAGATGACGGGTGTCAAAAATGACGGGTGTCAAAAATGACGGGTGTCAAAAATGACGGGTGTTAAAAATGACAGGTGTCAAAATGACAGGTGTCAAAAATGACAGGTGTAAAAAATGACGGGTGTCAAAAATGACTGGTGTTAAAAGTTACTGGTGTCAAAAATGACGGGTGTCAAAAATGACGGGTGTCAAAAATGACAGGTGTCAAAAATGACGGGTGTCAAAAATGACGGGTGTCTTAAATGACAAGTGTCAAAAATGACTGGTGTCAAAAATGACAGGTGTCAAAAATGACTGGTGTCAAAAATGACAGGTGTCAAAAATGACAGGTGTGAAAAATGACGGGTGTCAAAAATGACTGGTGTCAAAAATGACTGGTGTCAAAAATGACAGGTGTCAAAAATGACAGGTGTCAAAAATGACGGGTGTCAAAAATGACAGGTGTCAAAAATGACAGGTGTCAAAAATGACGGGTGTCAAAAATGACTGGTGTCAAAAATGACAGGTGTCAAAAATGACAGGTGTTAAAATGACACGTGTCAAAAATGACAGGTGTCAAAAATGACAGGTGTCAAAGATGACGGGTGTCAAAAATGACGGGTGTCAAAAATGACGGGTGTCAAAAATGACGGGTGTTAAAAATGACAGGTGTCAAAATGACAGGTGTCAAAAATGACAGGTGTCAAAAATGACGGGTGTCAAAAATGACGGGTGTCAAAAATGACAGGTGTCAAAAATGACTGGTGTCAAAAATGACAGTTGTCAAAAATGACGGGTGTCAAAAATGACGGGTGTCAAAAATGACGGGTGTCAAAAATGACAAGTGTCAAAAATGACTGGTGTCAAAAATTTCTTATCTTTGGGGGCGCACAAAATTAACCTAAAAATTGTAATTGCAATTAATATATTTACAGTGGTGAGATGTAATTGCGGGGTTCGGAAACGTTCGAAATTGATAAAAAATGACAGGTGTCCAAGACCTTGACGTGACCTTAACGTGACCTTGGCATGACCTTGAAAATGACAGGTGTCAAAAATGACGGGTGTCAAAAATGACGGGTGTCAAAAATGACGGGTGTCAAAAATGACGGGTGTCAAAAATGACAGGTGTCAAAAATGACAGGTGTCAAAAATGACGGGTGTCAAAAATGACTGGTGTCAAAAATGACAGGTGTCAAAAATGACAGGTGTTAAAATGACACGTGTCAAAAATGACAGGTGTCAAAAATGACAGGTGTCAAAGATGACGGGTGTCAAAAATGACGGGTGTCAAAAATGACGGGTGTCAAAAATGACGGGTGTCAAAAATGACAGGTGTCAAAAATGACAGGTGTCAAAAATGACAGGTGTCAAAAATGACAGGTGTCAAAAATGACAGGTGTCAAAAATGACTGGTGTCAAAAATGACAGGTGTCAAAAATGACGGGTGTCAAAAATGACGGGTGTCAAAAATGACAGGTGTCAAAAATGACAGGTGTCAAAAATGACGGGTGTCAAAAATGACGGGTGTCTTAAATGACAAGTGTCAAAAATGACTGGTGTCAAAAATGACAGGTGTCAAAAATGACTGGTGTCAAAAATGACAGGTGTCAAAAATGACAGGTGTGAAAAATGACGGGTGTCAAAAATGACTGGTGTCAAAAATGACAGGTGTGAAAAATGACAGGTGTCAAAAATGACGGGTGTCAAAAATGACGGGTGTCTTAAATGACAAGTGTCAAAAATGACTGGTGTCAAAAATGACAGGTGTCAAAAATGACTGGTGTCAAAAATGACAGGTGTCAAAAATGACTGGTGTCAAAAATGACAGGTGTCAAAAATGACAGGTGTCAAAGATGACGGGTGTCAAAAATGACGGGTGTCAAAAATGACGGGTGTCAAAAATGACGGGTGGTAAAAATGACAGGTGTCAAAATGACAGGTGTCAAAAATGACAGGTGTCAAAAATGACGGGTGTCAAAGATGACGGGTGTCAAAAATGACGGGTGTCAAAAATGACGGGTGTCAAAAATGACGGGTGGTAAAAATGACAGGTGTCAAAATGACAGGTGTCAAAATGACAGGTGTCAAAAATGACAGGTGTCAAAAATGACGGGTGTCAAAGATGACAAGTGTCAAAAATGACGGGTGTCAAACATGACGGGTGTTAAAAATGACAAGTGTCTAAAATGACCTGTGTCAAAAATGACTGGTGTCAAAAATGACAGGTGTCAAAAATGACGGGTGTCAAAAATGACGGGTGTCAAAAATGACAGGTGTCAAAAATGACAGGTGTCAAAAATGACGGGTGTCAAAAATGACGGGTGTCTTAAATGACAAGTGTCAAAAATGACTGGTGTCAAAAATGACAGGTGTCAAAAATGACTGATGTCAAAAATTCCTTATCTTTGGGGCCCACAAAATTAACCTAAAAATTGTAATTGCAATTAATATATTCAGTGGTGAGATGTAATTGCGGGGTTTGAAAACGTTCGGAATTGATCAAAAATGACAGGTGTCCAAGACCTTGACGTGACCTTAACGTGACCTTGGCATGACCTTGAAAATGACAGGTGTCAAAAATGACAGGTGTCAAAAATGACAGGTGTCAAAGATGACGGGTGTCAAAAATGACGGGTGTTAAAAATGACAGGTGTCAAAAATGACTGGTGTCAAAAATGACAGGTGTCAAAAATGACTGGTGTCAAAAATGACAGGTGTCAAAAATGACAGGTGTCAAAAATGACGGGTGTCAAAAATGACGGGTGTCAAAAATGACTGGTGTCAAAAATGACAGGTGTCAAAATGACAGGTGTCAAAATGACAGGTGTCAAAAATGACAGGTGTCAAAAATGACAGGTGTCAAAGATGACGGGTGTCAAAAATGACGGGTGTCAAACATGACAGGTGTTAAAAATGACAAGTGTCAAAAATTTCTTATCTTTGGGGCGCACAAAATTAACCTTAAAATTGTAATTGCAATTAATATATTCACAGTGGTGACAGGTGTCAAAAATGACGGGTGTCAAAAATGACTGGTGTTAAAAATGACTGGTGTCAAAATGACAGGTGTCAAAAATGACAGGTGTCAAAAATGACGGGTGTCAAAAATGACAGCTGTCAAAAATGACAGGTGTCAAAAATGACGGGTGTCAAAGATGACGGGTGTCAAAAATGACAGGTGTCAAAAATGACGGGGGTTAAAAATGACAAGTGTCAAAAATGACTGATGTCAAAAATTCCTTATCTTTGGGGCGCACAAAATTAACCTAAAAATTGTAATTGCAATTAATATATTCACAGTGGTGACAGGTGTCAAAAATGACAGGTGTCAAAGATGACGGGTGTCAAAAATGACGGGTGTCAAAATGACAGGTGTCAAAAATGACAGGTGTCAAAAATGACGGGTGTCAAAAATGACAGGTGTCAAAAATGACAGGTGTCAAAAATGACGGGTGTTAAAAATGACAGGTGTCAAAAATGACTGGTGTCAAAAATGACAGGTGTCAAAAATGACTGGTGTCAAAAATGACGGGTGTCAAAAATGACAGGTGTCAAAAATGACTGATGTCAAAAATTCCTTATCTTTGGGGCGCACAAAATTAACCTAAAAATTGTAATTGCAATTAATATATTCAGTGGTGAGATGTAATTGCGGGGTTCGAAAACGTTCGAAATTGATCAAAAATGACAGGTGTCCAAGACCTTGACGTGACATTAACGTGACCTTGGCATGACCTTGAAAATGACAGGTGTCAAAAATGACAGGTGTCAAAGATGACGGGTGTCAAAAATGACGGGTGTCAAAAATGACGGGTGTTAAAAATGACAGGTGTCAAAAATGACTGGTGTCAAAAATGACAGGTGTCAAAAATGACTGGTGTCAAAAATGACAGGTGTCAAAAATGACAGGTGTCAAAAATGACGGGTGTCAAAAATGACTGGTGTCAAAAATGACAGGTGTCAAAAATGACAGGTGTCAAAATGACAGGTGTCAAAATGACAGGTGTCAAAATGACAGGTGTCAAAAATGACAGGTGTCAAAAATGACAGGTGTCAAAGATGACAAGTGTCAAAAATGACGGGTGTCAAACATGACGGGTGTTAAAAATGACAAGTGTCTAAAATGACCTGTGTCAAAAATGACGGGTGTCAAAATTGACAGGTGTCAAAAATGACAAGTGTCAAAAATGACTGATGTTAAAAATGACTGGTGTCAAAAATGACAGGTGTCAAAAATGACAGGTGTCAAAATGACAGGTGTCAAAATGACAGGTGTCAAAATGACAGGTGTCAAAAATGACAGGTGTCAAAAATGACAGGTGTCAAAGATGACGGGTGTCAAAAATGACGGGTGTCAAAATGACAGCTGTCAAAAATGACAGGTGTCAAAAATGACGGGTGTCAAAGATGACGGGTGTCAAAAATGACAGGTGTCAAAAATGACGGGGGTTAAAAATGACAAGTGTCAAAAATGACTGATGTCAAAAATTCCTTATCTTTGGGGCGCACAAAATTAACCTAAAAATTGTAATTGCAATTAATATATTCACAGTGGTGACAGGTGTCAAAAATGACGGGTGTCAAAAATGACTGGTGTTAAAAATGACTGGTGTCAAAAATGACAGGTGTCAAAGATGACGGGTGTCAAAAATGACGGGTGTCAAAATGACAGCTGTCAAAAATGACAGGTGTCAAAAATGACTGGTGTTAAAAATGACTGGTGTCAAAAATGACAGGTGTCAAAGATGACGGGTGTCAAAAATGACGGGTGTCAAAATGACAGCTGTCAAAAATGACAGGTGTCAAAAATGACGGGTGTCAAAGATGACAGGTGTCAAAAATGACTGGTGTCAAAAATGACGGGTGTCAAAAATGACGGGTGTCAAAAATGACTGGTGTTAAAAATGACTGGTGTCAAAAATGACAGGTGTCAAAAATGACAGGTGTTAAAATGACACGTGTCAAAAATGACAGATGTCAAAAATGACAGGTGTCAAAGATGACGGGTGTCAAAAATGACGGGTGTCAAAAATGACGGGTGTCAAAAATGACGGGTGTCAAAAATGACAGGTGTCAAAAATGACGGGTGTCAAAAATGACGGGTGTCTTAAATGACAAGTGTCAAAAATGACTGGTGTCAAAAATGACAGGTGTCAAAAATGACTGGTGTCAAAAATGACAGGTGTCAAAAATGACAGGTGTAAAAAATGACGGGTGTCAAAAATGACTGGTGTCAAAAATGACTGGTGTCAAAAATGACAGGTGTCAAAAATGACAGGTGTCAAAAATGACGGGTGTCAAAAATGACAGGTGTCAAAAATGACAGGTGTCAAAAATGACGGGTGTCAAAAATGACTGGTGTCAAAAATGACAGGTGTCAAAAATGACAGGTGTTAAAATGACACGTGTCAAAAATGACAGGTGTCAAAAATGACAGGTGTCAAAGATGACGGGTGTCAAAAATGACGGGTGTCAAAAATGACGGGTGTCAAAAATGACGGGTGTTAAAAATGACAGGTGTCAAAATGACAGGTGTCAAAAATGACAGGTGTCAAAAATGACGGGTGTCAAAAATGACGGGTGTCAAAAATGACAGGTGTCAAAAATGACTGGTGTCAAAAATGACAGTTGTCAAAAATGACGGGTGTCAAAAATGACGGGTGTCAAAAATGACGGGTGTCAAAAATGACAAGTGTCAAAAATGACTGGTGTCAAAAATTTCTTATCTTTGGGGGCGCACAAAATTAACCTAAAAATTGTAATTGCAATTAATATATTTACAGTGGTGAGATGTAATTGCGGGGTTCGGAAACGTTCGAAATTGATAAAAAATGACAGGTGTCCAAGACCTTGACGTGACCTTAACGTGACCTTGGCATGACCTTGAAAATGACAGGTGTCAAAAATGACGGGTGTCAAAAATGACGGGTGTCAAAAATGACGGGTGTCAAAAATGACGGGTGTCAAAAATGACAGGTGTCAAAAATGACAGGTGTCAAAAATGACGGGTGTCAAAAATGACTGATGTCAAAAATGACAGGTGTCAAAAATGACAGGTGTTAAAATGACACGTGTCAAAAATGACAGGTGTCAAAAATGACAGGTGTCAAAGATGACGGGTGTCAAAAATGACGGGTGTCAAAAATGACGGGTGTCAAAAATGACGGGTGTCAAAAATGACAGGTGTCAAAAATGACAGGTGTCAAAAATGACAGGTGTCAAAAATGACAGGTGTCAAAAATGACAGGTGTCAAAAATGACTGGTGTCAAAAATGACAGGTGTCAAAAATGACGGGTGTCAAAAATGACGGGTGTCAAAAATGACAGGTGTCAAAAATGACAGGTGTCAAAAATGACGGGTGTCAAAAATGACGGGTGTCTTAAATGACAAGTGTCAAAAATGACTGGTGTCAAAAATGACAGGTGTCAAAAATGACTGGTGTCAAAAATGACAGGTGTCAAAAATGACAGGTGTGAAAAATGACGGGTGTCAAAAATGACTGGTGTCAAAAATGACAGGTGTGAAAAATGACAGGTGTCAAAAATGACGGGTGTCAAAAATGACGGGTGTCTTAAATGACAAGTGTCAAAAATGACTGGTGTCAAAAATGACAGGTGTCAAAAATGACTGGTGTCAAAAATGACAGGTGTCAAAAATGACTGGTGTCAAAAATGACAGGTGTCAAAAATGACAGGTGTCAAAGATGACGGGTGTCAAAAATGACGGGTGTCAAAAATGACGGGTGTCAAAAATGACGGGTGGTAAAAATGACAGGTGTCAAAATGACAGGTGTCAAAAATGACAGGTGTCAAAAATGACGGGTGTCAAAGATGACGGGTGTCAAAAATGACGGGTGTCAAAAATGACGGGTGTCAAAAATGACGGGTGTCAAAAATGACGGGTGGTAAAAATGACAGGTGTCAAAATGACAGGTGTCAAAATGACAGGTGTCAAAAATGACAGGTGTCAAAAATGACGGGTGTCAAAGATGACAAGTGTCAAAAATGACGGGTGTCAAACATGACGGGTGTTAAAAATGACAAGTGTCTAAAATGACCTGTGTCAAAAATGACTGGTGTCAAAAATGACAGGTGTCAAAAATGACGGGTGTCAAAAATGACGGGTGTCAAAAATGACAGGTGTCAAAAATGACAGGTGTCAAAAATGACGGGTGTCAAAAATGACGGGTGTCTTAAATGACAAGTGTCAAAAATGACTGGTGTCAAAAATGACAGGTGTCAAAAATGACTGGTGTCAAAAATGACAGGTGTCAAAAATGACAGGTGTGAAAAATGACGGGTGTCAAAAATGACTGGTGTCAAAAATGACTGGTGTCAAAAATGAAAGGTGTCAAAAATGACAGGTGTCAAAAATGACGGGTGTCAAAAATGACACGTGTCAAAAATGACGGGTGTCAAAAATGACTGGTGTCAAAAATGACAGGTGTCAAAAATGACAGGTGTGAAAAATGACAAGTGTCAAAAATGACGGGTGTCTTAAATGACAAGTGTCAAAAATGACTGGTGTCAAAAATGACAGGTGTCAAAAATGACAAGTGTCAAAAATGACTGGTGTCAAAAATGACAGGTGTCAAAAATGACAAGTGTCAAAAATGACAGGTGTCAAAAATGACTGGTGTCAAAAATGACAGGTGTCAAAAATGACAGGTGTAAAAAATGACAAGTGTCAAAAATGACGGGTGTCAAAAATGACAGGTGTCAAAAATGACGGGTGTCAAAAATGACGGGTGTCAAAAATGACGGGTGTCAAAAATGACGGGTGTCAAAAATGACTGGTGTCAAAAATGACAGGTGTCAAAAATGACAGGTGTCAAAAATGACGGGTTTCTTAAATGACAAGTGTCAAAAATGACTGGTGTCAAAAATGACAGGTGTCAAAAATGACGGGTGTTAAAAATGACGGGTGTCAAAAATGACGGGTGTCTTAAATGACAAGTGTCAAAAATGACTGGTGTCAAAAATGACAGGTGTCAAAAATGACAGGTGTCAAAAATTACTGGTGTCAAAAATGACAGGTGTCAAAAATGACAGGTGTGAAAAATGACGGGTGTCAAAAATGACAGGTGTCAAAAATGACTGATGTCAAAAATTCCTTATCTTTGGGGCCCACAAAATTAACCTAAAAATTGTAATTGCAATTAATATATTCAGTGGTGAGATGTAATTGCGGGGTTTGAAAACGTTCGAAATTGATCAAAAATGACAGGTGTCCAAGACCTTGACGTGACCTTAACGTGACCTTGGCATGACCTTGAAAATGACAGGTGTCAAAAATGACAGGTGTCAAAAATGACAGGTGTCAAAAATGACAGGTGTCAAAGATGACGGGTGTCAAAAATGACGGGTGTTAAAAATGACAGGTGTCAAAAATGACTGGTGTCAAAAATGACAGGTGTCAAAAATGACTGGTGTCAAAAATGACAGGTGTCAAAAATGACAGGTGTCAAAAATGACGGGTGTCAAAAATGACGGGTGTCAAAAATGACTGGTGTCAAAAATGACAGGTGTCAAAATGACAGGTGTCAAAATGACAGGTGTCAAAAATGACAGGTGTCAAAAATGACAGGTGTCAAAGATGACGGGTGTCAAAAATGACGGGTGTCAAACATGACAGGTGTTAAAAATGACAAGTGTCAAAAATGACCTGTGTCAAAAATTTCTTATCTTTGGGGCGCACAAAATTAACCTTAAAATTGTAATTGCAATTAATATATTTACAGTGGTTAGATGTAATTGCGGGGTTCGGAAACGTTCGGAATTGATAAAAAATGACAGGTGTCCAAGACCTTGACGTGACCTTAAGGTGACCTTGGCATGACCTTGAAAATGACAGGTGTCAAAAATGACGGGTGTCAAAAATGACGGGTGTCAAAAATGACGGGTGTCAAAAATGACTGGTGTCAAAAATGACAGGTGTCAAAATGACGGGTTTCTTAAATGACAAGTGTCAAAAATGACTGGTGTCAAAAATGACGGGTGTCAAAAATGACAGGTGTCAAAAATGACTGATGTCAAAAATTCCTTATCTTTGGGGCGCACAAAATTAACCTAAAAATTGTAATTGCAATTAATATATTCAGTGGTGAGATGTAATTGCGGGGTTCGAAAAAGTTCGAAATTGATCAAAAATGACAGGTGTCCAAGACCTTGACGTGACATTAACGTGACCTTGGCATGACCTTGAAAATGACAGGTGTCAAAAATGACAGGTGTCAAAGATGACGGGTGTCAAAAATGACGGGTGTCAAAAATGACGGGTGTTAAAAATGACAGGTGTCAAAAATGACTGGTGTCAAAAATGACAGGTGTCAAAAATGACTGGTGTCAAAAATGACAGGTGTCAAAAATGACAGGTGTCAAAAATGACAGGTGTCAAAGATGACGGGTGTCAAAAATGACGGGTGTCAAACATGACGGGTGTTAAAAATGACAAGTGTCTAAAATGACCTGTGTCAAAAATGACAGGTGTCAAAAATGACAGGTGTCAAAAATGACAAGTGTCAAAAATGACTGGTGTTAAAAATGACTGGTGTCAAAAATGACAGGTGTCAAAAATGACAGGTGTCAAAATGACAGGTGTCAAAATGACAGGTGTCAAAAATGACAGGTGTCAAAAATGACAGGTGTCAAAGATGACGGGTGTCAAAAATGACGGGTGTAAAAATGACAGCTGTCAAAAATGACAGGTGTCAAAAATGACGGGTGTCAAAGATGACGGGTGTCAAAAATGACAGGTGTCAAAAATGACAGGTGTCAAAAATGACGGGGGTTAAAAATGACAAGTGTCAAAAATGACTGATGTCAAAAATTCCTTATCTTTGGGGCTCACAAAATTAACCTAAAAATTGTAATTGCAATTAATATATTCACAGTGGTGACAGGTGTCAAAAATGACGGGTGTCAAAAATGACTGGTGTTAAAAATGACTGGTGTCAAAAATGACAGGTGTCAAAAATGACAGGTGTCAAAATGACAGGTGTCAAAATGACAGGTGTCAAAGATGACGGGTGTCAAAAATGACGGGTGTCAAAATGACAGGTGTCAAAAATGACAGGTGTCAAAAATGACGGGTGTCAAAAATGACAGGTGTCAAAAATGACAGGTGTCAAAAATGACGGGTGTTAAAAATGACAGGTGTCAAAAATGACTGGTGTCAAAAATGACAGGTGTCAAAAATGACTGGTGTCAAAAATGACATGTGTCAAAAATGACAGGTGTCAAAAATGACTGATGTCAAAAATTCCTTATCTTTGGGGCGCACAAAATTAACCTAAAAATTGTAATTGCAATTAATATATTCAGTGGTGAGATGTAATTGCGGGGTTCGAAAACGTTCGAAATTGATCAAAAATGACAGGTGTCCAAGACCTTGACGTGACATTAACGTGACCTTGGCATGACCTTGAAAATGACAGGTGTCAAAAATGACAGGTGTCAAAGATGACGGGTGTCAAAAATGACGGGTGTCAAAAATGACGGGTGTTAAAAATGACAGGTGTCAAAAATGACTGGTGTCAAAAATGACAGGTGTCAAAAATGACTGGTGTCAAAAATGACAGGTGTCAAAAATGACAGGTGTCAAAAATGACGGGTGTCAAAAATGACTGGTGTCAAAAATGACAGGTGTCAAAAATGACAGGTGTCAAAATGACAGGTGTCAAAATGACAGGTGTCAAAATGACAGGTGTCAAAAATGACAGGTGTCAAAAATGACAGGTGTCAAAGATGACAAGTGTCAAAAATGACGGGTGTCAAACATGACGGGTGTTAAAAATGACAAGTGTCTAAAATGACCTGTGTCAAAAATGACGGGTGTCAAAATTGACAGGTGTCAAAAATGACAAGTGTCAAAAATGACTGATGTTAAAAATGACTGGTGTCAAAAATGACAGGTGTCAAAAATGACAGGTGTCAAAATGACAGGTGTCAAAATGACAGGTGTCAAAATGACAGGTGTCAAAAATGACAGGTGTCAAAAATGACAGGTGTCAAAGATGACGGGTGTCAAAAATGACGGGTGTCAAAATGACAGCTGTCAAAAATGACAGGTGTCAAAAATGACGGGTGTCAAAGATGACGGGTGTCAAAAATGACAGGTGTCAAAAATGACGGGGGTTAAAAATGACAAGTGTCAAAAATGACTGATGTCAAAAATTCCTTATCTTTGGGGCGCACAAAATTAACCTAAAAATTGTAATTGCAATTAATATATTCACAGTGGTGACAGGTGTCAAAAATGACGGGTGTCAAAAATGACTGGTGTTAAAAATGACTGGTGTCAAAAATGACAGGTGTCAAAGATGACGGGTGTCAAAAATGACGGGTGTCAAAATGACAGCTGTCAAAAATGACAGGTGTCAAAAATGACTGGTGTTAAAAATGACTGGTGTCAAAAATGACAGGTGTCAAAGATGACGGGTGTCAAAAATGACGGGTGTCAAAATGACAGCTGTCAAAAATGACAGGTGTCAAAAATGACGGGTGTCAAAGATGACAGGTGTCAAAAATGACTGGTGTCAAAAATGACGGGTGTCAAAAATGACGGGTGTCAAAAATGACTGGTGTTAAAAATGACTGGTGTCAAAAATGACAGGTGTCAAAAATGACAGGTGTTAAAATGACACGTGTCAAAAATGACAGATGTCAAAAATGACAGGTGTCAAAGATGACGGGTGTCAAAAATGACGGGTGTCAAAAATGACGGGTGTCAAAAATGACGGGTGTTAAAAATGACAGGTGTCAAAATGACAGGTGTCAAAAATGACAGGTGTGAAAAATGACGGGTGTCAAAAATGACTGGTGTTAAAAGTTACTGGTGTCAAAAATGACGGGTGTCAAAAATGACGGGTGTCAAAAATGACAGGTGTCAAAAATGACGGGTGTCAAAAATGACGGGTGTCTTAAATGACAAGTGTCAAAAATGACTGGTGTCAAAAATGACAGGTGTCAAAAATGACTGGTGTCAAAAATGACTGGTGTCAAAAATGACAGGTGTCAAAAATGACAGGTGTCAAAATGACAGGTGTCAAAATGACAGGTGTCAAAATGACAGGTGTCAAAAATGACAGGTGTCAAAAATGACAGGTGTCAAAGATGACAAGTGTCAAAAATGACGGGTGTCAAACATGACGGGTGTTAAAAATGACAAGTGTCTAAAATGACCTGTGTCAAAAATGACGGGTGTCAAAATTGACAGGTGTCAAAAATGACAAGTGTCAAAAATGACTGATGTTAAAAATGACTGGTGTCAAAAATGACAGGTGTCAAAAATGACAGGTGTCAAAATGACAGGTGTCAAAATGACAGGTGTCAAAATGACAGGTGTCAAAAATGACAGGTGTCAAAAATGACAGGTGTCAAAGATGACGGGTGTCAAAAATGACGGGTGTCAAAATGACAGCTGTCAAAAATGACAGGTGTCAAAAATGACGGGTGTCAAAGATGACGGGTGTCAAAAATGACAGGTGTCAAAAATGACGGGGGTTAAAAATGACAAGTGTCAAAAATGACTGATGTCAAAAATTCCTTATCTTTGGGGCGCACAAAATTAACCTAAAAATTGTAATTGCAATTAATATATTCACAGTGGTGACAGGTGTCAAAAATGACGGGTGTCAAAAATGACTGGTGTTAAAAATGACTGGTGTCAAAAATGACAGGTGTCAAAGATGACGGGTGTCAAAAATGACGGGTGTCAAAATGACAGCTGTCAAAAATGACAGGTGTCAAAAATGACTGGTGTTAAAAATGACTGGTGTCAAAAATGACAGGTGTCAAAGATGACGGGTGTCAAAAATGACGGGTGTCAAAATGACAGCTGTCAAAAATGACAGGTGTCAAAAATGACGGGTGTCAAAGATGACAGGTGTCAAAAATGACTGGTGTCAAAAATGACGGGTGTCAAAAATGACGGGTGTCAAAAATGACTGGTGTTAAAAATGACTGGTGTCAAAAATGACAGGTGTCAAAAATGACAGGTGTTAAAATGACACGTGTCAAAAATGACAGATGTCAAAAATGACAGGTGTCAAAGATGACGGGTGTCAAAAATGACGGGTGTCAAAAATGACGGGTGTCAAAAATGACGGGTGTTAAAAATGACAGGTGTCAAAATGACAGGTGTCAAAAATGACAGGTGTGAAAAATGACGGGTGTCAAAAATGACTGGTGTTAAAAGTTACTGGTGTCAAAAATGACGGGTGTCAAAAATGACGGGTGTCAAAAATGACTAGTGTCAAAAATGACGGGTGTCTTAAATGACAAGTGTCAAAAATGACTGGTGTCAAAAATGACAGGTGTCAAAAATGACTGGTGTCAAAAATGACAGGTGTCAAAAATGACAGGTGTGAAAAATGACGGGTGTCAAAAATGACTGGTGTCAAAAATGACTGGTGTCAAAAATGACAGGTGTCAAAAATGACAGGTGTCAAAAATGACGGGTGTCAAAAATGACGGGTGTTAAAAATGACAGGTGTCAAAATGACAGGTGTCAAAAATGACAGGTGTCAAAAATGACGGGTGTCAAAAATGACGGGTGTCAAAAATGACTGGTGTCAAAAATGACAGGTGTCAAAAATGACTGGTGTCAAAAATGACAGGTGTCAAAAATGACGGGTGTCAAAAATGACGGGTGTCAAAAATGACTGGTGTCAAAAATGACAGGTGTCAAAAATGACTGGTGTCAAAAATGACAGTTGTCAAAAATGACGGGTGTCAAAAATGACGGGTGTCAAAAATGACGGGTGTCAAAAATGACAGGTGTCAAAAATGACTGGTGTTAAAAATGACTGGTGTCAAAAATGACAGGTGTCAAAGATGACGGGTGTCAAAAATGACGGGTGTCAAAATGACAGCTGTCAAAAATGACAGGTGTCAAAAATGACGGGTGTCAAAGATGACAGGTGTCAAAAATGACTGGTGTCAAAAATGACGGGTGTCAAAAATGACGGGTGTCAAAAATGACTGGTGTTAAAAATGACTGGTGTCAAAAATGACAGGTGTCAAAAATGACAGGTGTTAAAATGACACGTGTCAAAAATGACAGATGTCAAAAATGACAGGTGTCAAAGATGACGGGTGTCAAAAATGACGGGTGTCAAAAATGACGGGTGTCAAAAATGACGGGTGTTAAAAATGACAGGTGTCAAAATGACAGGTGTCAAAAATGACAGGTGTGAAAAATGACGGGTGTCAAAAATGACTGGTGTTAAAAGTTACTGGTGTCAAAAATGACGGGTGTCAAAAATGACGGGTGTCAAAAATGACAGGTGTCAAAAATGACGGGTGTCAAAAATGACGGGTGTCTTAAATGACAAGTGTCAAAAATGACTGGTGTCAAAAATGACAGGTGTCAAAAATGACTGGTGTCAAAAATGACTGGTGTCAAAAATGACAGGTGTCAAAAATGACAGGTGTCAAAATGACAGGTGTCAAAATGACAGGTGTCAAAATGACAGGTGTCAAAAATGACAGGTGTCAAAAATGACAGGTGTCAAAGATGACAAGTGTCAAAAATGACGGGTGTCAAACATGACGGGTGTTAAAAATGACAAGTGTCTAAAATGACCTGTGTCAAAAATGACGGGTGTCAAAATTGACAGGTGTCAAAAATGACAAGTGTCAAAAATGACTGATGTTAAAAATGACTGGTGTCAAAAATGACAGGTGTCAAAAATGACAGGTGTCAAAATGACAGGTGTCAAAATGACAGGTGTCAAAATGACAGGTGTCAAAAATGACAGGTGTCAAAAATGACAGGTGTCAAAGATGACGGGTGTCAAAAATGACGGGTGTCAAAATGACAGCTGTCAAAAATGACAGGTGTCAAAAATGACGGGTGTCAAAGATGACGGGTGTCAAAAATGACAGGTGTCAAAAATGACGGGGGTTAAAAATGACAAGTGTCAAAAATGACTGATGTCAAAAATTCCTTATCTTTGGGGCGCACAAAATTAACCTAAAAATTGTAATTGCAATTAATATATTCACAGTGGTGACAGGTGTCAAAAATGACGGGTGTCAAAAATGACTGGTGTTAAAAATGACTGGTGTCAAAAATGACAGGTGTCAAAGATGACGGGTGTCAAAAATGACGGGTGTCAAAATGACAGCTGTCAAAAATGACAGGTGTCAAAAATGACTGGTGTTAAAAATGACTGGTGTCAAAAATGACAGGTGTCAAAGATGACGGGTGTCAAAAATGACGGGTGTCAAAATGACAGCTGTCAAAAATGACAGGTGTCAAAAATGACGGGTGTCAAAGATGACAGGTGTCAAAAATGACTGGTGTCAAAAATGACGGGTGTCAAAAATGACGGGTGTCAAAAATGACTGGTGTTAAAAATGACTGGTGTCAAAAATGACAGGTGTCAAAAATGACAGGTGTTAAAATGACACGTGTCAAAAATGACAGATGTCAAAAATGACAGGTGTCAAAGATGACGGGTGTCAAAAATGACGGGTGTCAAAAATGACGGGTGTCAAAAATGACGGGTGTTAAAAATGACAGGTGTCAAAATGACAGGTGTCAAAAATGACAGGTGTGAAAAATGACGGGTGTCAAAAATGACTGGTGTTAAAAGTTACTGGTGTCAAAAATGACGGGTGTCAAAAATGACGGGTGTCAAAAATGACGGGTGTCAAAAATGACGGGTGTCTTAAATGACAAGTGTCAAAAATGACTGGTGTCAAAAATGACAGGTGTCAAAAATGACTGGTGTCAAAAATGACAGGTGTCAAAAATGACAGGTGTGAAAAATGACGGGTGTCAAAAATGACTGGTGTCAAAAATGACTGGTGTCAAAAATGACAGGTGTCAAAAATGACAGGTGTCAAAAATGACGGGTGTCAAAAATGACGGGTGTTAAAAATGACAGGTGTCAAAATGACAGGTGTCAAAAATGACAGGTGTCAAAAATGACGGGTGTCAAAAATGACGGGTGTCAAAAATGACTGGTGTCAAAAATGACAGGTGTCAAAAATGACTGGTGTCAAAAATGACAGGTGTCAAAAATGACGGGTGTCAAAAATGACGGGTGTCAAAAATGACTGGTGTCAAAAATGACAGGTGTCAAAAATGACTGGTGTCAAAAATGACAGTTGTCAAAAATGACGGGTGTCAAAAATGACGGGTGTCAAAAATGACGGGTGTCAAAAATGACAAGTGTCAAAAATGACTGGTGTCAAAAATTTCTTATCTTTGGGGGCGCACAAAATTAACCTAAAAATTGTAATTGCAATTAATATATTTACAGTGGTGAGATGTAATTGCGGGGTTCGGAAACGTTCGGAATTGATAAAAAATGACAGGTGTCCAAGACCTTGACGTGACCTTAACGTGACCTTGGCATGACCTTGAAAATGACAGGTGTCAAAAATGACGGGTGTCAAAAATGACGGGTGTCAAAAATGACGGGTGTCAAAAATGACGGGTGTCAAAAATGACAGGTGTCAAAAATGACAGGTGTCAAAAATGACGGGTGTCAAAAATGACTGGTGTCAAAAATGACAGGTGTCAAAAATGACAGGTGTTAAAATGACACGTGTCAAAAATGACAGGTGTCAAAAATGACAGGTGTCAAAGATGACGGGTGTCAAAAATGACGGGTGTCAAAAATGACGGGTGTCAAAAATGACGGGTGTCAAAAATGACAGGTGTCAAAAATGACAGGTGTCAAAAATGACAGGTGTCAAAAATGACAGGTGTCAAAAATGACAGGTGTCAAAAATGACAGGTGTCAAAAATGACTGGTGTCAAAAATGACAGGTGTCAAAAATGACGGGTGTCAAAAATGACGGGTGTCAAAAATGACAGGTGTCAAAAATGACAGGTGTCAAAAATGACGGGTGTCAAAAATGACGGGTGTCTTAAATGACAAGTGTCAAAAATGACTGGTGTCAAAAATGACAGGTGTCAAAAATGACAGGTGTGAAAAATGACGGGTGTCAAAAATGACTGGTGTCAAAAATGACTGGTGTCAAAAATGAAAGGTGTCAAAAATGACAGGTGTCAAAAATGACGGGTGTCAAAAATGACAGGTGTCAAAAATGACAGGTGTCAAAAATGACGGGTGTCAAAAATGACTGGTGTCAAAAATGACAGGTGTCAAAAATGACAGGTGTTAAAATGACACGTGTCAAAAATGACAGGTGTCAAAAATGACAGGTGTCAAAGATGACGGGTGTCAAAAATGACGGGTGTCAAAAATGACGGGTGTCAAAAATGACGGGTGGTAAAAATGACAGGTGTCAAAATGACAGGTGTCAAAAATGACAGGTGTCAAAAATGACGGGTGTCAAAAATGACGGGTGTCAAAAATGACGGGTGTCAAAAATGACTGGTGTCAAAAATGACAGGTGTCAAAAATGACTGGTGTCAAAAATGACAGGTGTCAAAAATGACGGGTGTCAAAAATGACGGGTGTCAAAAATGACGGGTGTCAAAAATGACAAGTGTCAAAAATGACTGGTGTCAAAAATTTCTTATCTTTGGGGGCGCACAAAATTAACCTAAAAATTGTAATTGCAATTAATATATTTACAGTGGTGAGATGTAATTGCGGGGTTCGGAAACGTTCGGAATTGATAAAAAATGACAGGTGTCCAAGACCTTGACGTGACCTTAACGTGACCTTGGCATGACCTTGAAAATGACAGGTGTCAAAAATGACGGGTGTCAAAAATGACGGGTGTCAAAAATGACGGGTGTCAAAAATGACTGGTGTCAAAAATGACAGGTGTCAAAAATGACAGGTGTGAAAAATGACAAGTGTCAAAAATGACTGGTGTCAAAAATGACTGGTGTCAAAAATGACAGGTGTCAAAAATGACAGGTGTTAAAATGACACGTGTCAAAAATGACAGGTGTCAAAGATGACGGGTGTCAAAAATGACGGGTGTCAAAAATGACGGGTGTCAAAAATGACGGGTGTTAAAAATGACAGGTGTCAAAATGACAGGTGTCAAAAATGACAGGTGTGAAAAATGACGGGTGTCAAAAATGACTGGTGTTAAAAGTTACTGGTGTCAAAAATGACGGGTGTCAAAAATGACGGGTGTCAAAAATGACAGGTGTGAAAAATGACGGGTGTCAAAAATGACTGGTGTCAAAAATGACTGGTGTCAAAAATGAAAGGTGTCAAAAATGACAGGTGTCAAAAATGACGGGTGTCAAAAATGACTGGTGTCAAAAATGACAGGTGTCAAAAATGACTGGTGTCAAAAATGACAGGTGTCAAAAATGACGGGTGTCAAAAATGACGGGTGTCAAAAATGACGGGTGTCAAAAATGACAAGTGTCAAAAATGACTGGTGTCAAAAATTTCTTATCTTTGGGGGCGCACAAAATTAACCTAAAAATTGTAATTGCAATTAATATATTTACAGTGGTGAGATGTAATTGCGGGGTTCGGAAACGTTCGGAATTGATAAAAAATGACAGGTGTCCAAGACCTTGACGTGACCTTAACGTGACCTTGGCATGACCTTGAAAATGACAGGTGTCAAAAATGACGGGTGTCAAAAATGACGGGTGTCAAAAATGACGGGTGTCAAAAATGACGGGTGTCAAAAATGACAAGTGTCAAAAATGATTGGTGTCAAAAATTTCTTATCTTTGGGGGCGCACAAAATTAACCTAAAAATTGTAATTGCAATTAATATATTTACAGTGGTGAGATGTAATTGCGGGGTTCGGAAACGTTCGGAATTGATAAAAAATGACAGGTGTCCAAGACCTTGACGTGACCTTAACGTGACCTTGGCATGACCTTGAAAATGACAGGTGTCAAAAATGACGGGTGTCAAAAATGACGGGTGTCAAAAATGACGGGTGTCAAAAATGACTGGTGTCAAAAATGACAGGTGTCAAAAATGACAGGTGTGAAAAATGACAAGTGTCAAAAATGACAGGTGTCTTAAATGACAAGTGTCAAAAATGACTGGTGTCAAAAATGACAGGTGTCAAAAATGACAGGTGTCAAAAATGACTGGTGTCAAAAATGACAGGTGTCAAAAATGACAAGTGTCAAAAATGACAGGTGTCAAAAATGACTGGTGTCAAAAATGACAGGTGTCAAAAATGACAGGTGTGAAAAATGACAAGTGTCAAAAATGACGGGTGTCAAAAATGACAGGTGTCAAAAATGACGGGTGTCAAAAATGACGGGTGTCAAAAATGACGGGTGTCAAAAATGACGGGTGTCAAAAATGACTGGTGTCAAAAATGACAGGTGTCAAAAATGACGGGTTTCTTAAATGACAAGTGTCAAAAATGACTGGTGTCAAAAATGACAGGTGTCAAAAATGACGGGTGTTAAAAATGACGGGTGTCAAAAATGACGGGTGTCTTAAATGACAAGTGTCAAAAATGACTGGTGTCAAAAATGACAGGTGTCAAAAATGACAGGTGTCAAAAATTACTGGTGTCAAAAATGACAGGTGTCAAAAATGACAGGTGTGAAAAATGACGGGTGTCAAAAATGACAGGTGTCAAAAATGACTGATGTCAAAAATTCCTTATCTTTGGGGCCCACAAAATTAACCTAAAAATTGTAATTGCAATTAATATATTCAGTGGTGAGATGTAATTGCGGGGTTTGAAAACGTTCGGAATTGATCAAAAATGACAGGTGTCCAAGACCTTGACGTGACCTTAACGTGACCTTGGCATGACCTTGAAAATGACAGGTGTCAAAAATGACAGGTGTCAAAAATGACAGGTGTCAAAAATGACAGGTGTCAAAGATGACGGGTGTCAAAAATGACGGGTGTTAAAAATGACGGGTGTTAAAAATGACTGGTGTCAAAAATGACTGGTGTCAAAAATGACAGGTGTCAAAGATGACGGGTGTCAAAAATGACGGGTGTCAAACATGACAGGTGTTAAAAATGACAAGTGTCAAAAATGACCTGTGTCAAAAATTTCTTATCTTTGGGGCGCACAAAATTAACCTTAAAATTGTAATTGCATTTAATATATTTACAGTGGTGAGATGTAATTGCGGGGTTCGGAAACGTTCGGAATTGATAAAAAATGACAGGTGTCCAAGACCTTGACGTGACCTTAACGTGACCTTGGCATAACCTTGAAAATGACAGGTGTCAAAAATGACGGGTGTCAAAAATGACGAGTGTCAAAAATGACGGGTGTCAAAAATGACTGGTGTCAAAAATGACAGGTGTCAAAATGACGGGTTTCTTAAATGACAAGTGTCAAAAATGACTGGTGTCAAAAATGACGGGTGTCAAAAATGACAGGTGTCAAAAATGACTGATGTCAAAAATTCCTTATCTTTGGGGCGCACAAAATTAACCTAAAAATTTTAATTGCAATTAATATATTCAGTGGTGAGATGTAATTGCGGGGTTCGAAAACGTTCGAAATTGATCAAAAATGACAGGTGTCCAAGACCTTGACGTGACATTAACGTGACCTTGGCATGACCTTGAAAATGACAGGTGTCAAAAATGACAGGTGTCAAAGATGACGGGTGTCAAAAATGACGGGTGTCAAAAATGACGGGTGTTAAAAATGACAGGTGTCAAAAATGACTGGTGTCAAAAATGACAGGTGTCAAAAATGACTGGTGTCAAAAATGACAGGTGTCAAAAATGACAGGTGTCAAAAATGACGGGTGTCAAAAATGACTGGTGTCAAAAATGACAGGTGTCAAAAATGACAGGTGTCAAAATGACAGGTGTCAAAATGACAGGTGTCAAAAATGACAGGTGTCAAAAATGACAGGTGTCAAAGATGACGGGTGTCAAAAATGACGGGTGTCAAACATGACGGGTGTTAAAAATGACAAGTGTCTAAAATGACCTTTGTCAAAAATGACAGGTGTCAAAAATGACAGGTGTCAAAAATGACAAGTGTCAAAAATGACTGGTGTTAAAAATGACTGGTGTCAAAAATGACAGGTGTCAAAAATGACAGGTGTCAAAATGACAGGTGTCAAAATGACAGGTGTCAAAAATGACAGGTGTCAAAAATGACAGGTGTCAAAGATGACGGGTGTCAAAAATGACGGGTGTCAAAATGACAGCTGTCAAAAATGACAGGTGTCAAAAATGACGGGTGTCAAAGATGACGGGTGTCAAAAATGACAGGTGTCAAAAATGACAGGTGTCAAAAATGACGGGGGTTAAAAATGACAAGTGTCAAAAATGACTGATGTCAAAAATTCCTTATCTTTGGGGCGCACAAAATTAACCTAAAAATTGTAATTGCAATTAATATATTCACAGTGGTGACAGGTGTTAAAAATGACGGGTGTCAAAAATGACTGGTGTTAAAAATGACTGGTGTCAAAAATGACAGGTGTCAAAAATGACAGGTGTCAAAGATGACGGGTGTCAAAAATGACGGGTGTCAAAATGACAGGTGTCAAAAATGACAGGTGTCAAAAATGACGGGTGTCAAAAATGACAGGTGTCAAAAATGACAGGTGTCAAAAATGACTGGTGTCAAAAATGACAGGTGTCAAAAATGACTGGTGTCAAAAATGACGGGTGTCAAAAATGACAGGTGTCAAAAATGACTGATGTCAAAAATTCCTTATCTTTGGGGCGCACAAAATTAACCTAAAAATTGTAATTGCAATTAATATATTCAGTGGTGAGATGTAATTGCGGGGTTCGAAAACGTTCGAAATTGATCAAAAATGACAGGTGTCCAAGACCTTGACGTGACATTAACGTGACCTTGGCATGACCTTGAAAATGACAGGTGTCAAAAATGACAGGTGTCAAAGGTGACGGGTGTCAAAAATGACGGGTGTCAAAAATGACGGGTGTTAAAAATGACAGGTGTCAAAAATGACTGGTGTCAAAAATGACAGGTGTCAAAAATGACTGGTGTCAAAAATGACAGGTGTCAAAAATGACAGGTGTCAAAAATGACGGGTGTCAAAAATGACTGGTGTCAAAAATGACAGGTGTCAAAAATGACAGGTGTCAAAATGACAGGTGTCAAAATGACAGGTGTCAAAATGACAGGTGTCAAAAATGACAGGTGTCAAAAATGACAGGTGTCAAAGATGACGGGTGTCAAAAATGACGGGTGTCAAACATGACGGGTGTTAAAAATGACAAGTGTCTAAAATGACCTGTGTCAAAAATGACGGGTGTCAAAAATGACAGGTGTCAAAAATGACAAGTGTCAAAAATGACTGATGTTAAAAATGACTGGTGTCAAAAATGACAGGTGTCAAAAATGACAGGTGTCAAAATGACAGGTGTCAAAATGACAGCTGTCAAAAATGACAGGTGTCAAAGATGACGGGTGTCAAAAATAACGGGTGTCAAAATGACAGCTGTCAAAAATGACAGGTGTCAAAAATGACGGGTGTCAAAGATGACGGGTGTCAAAAATGACAGGTGTCAAAAATGACGGGGGTTAAAAATGACAAGTGTCAAAAATGACTGATGTCAAAAATTCCTTATCTTTGGGGCGCACAAAATTAACCTAAAAATTGTAATTGCAATTAATATATTCACAGTGGTGACAGGTGTCAAAAATGACGGGTGTCAAAAATGACTGGTGTTAAAAATGACTGGTGTCAAAAATGACAGGTGTCAAAAATGACAGGTGTCAAAATGATAGGTGTCAAAATGACAGGTGTCAAAAATGACAGGTGTCAAAAATGACAGGTGTCAAAGATGACGGGTGTCAAAAATGACGGGTGTCAAAATGACAGGTGTCAAAAATGACAGGTGTCAAAAATGACGGGTGTCAAAAATGACAGGTGTCAAAAATGACAGGTGTCAAAAATGACGGGTGTCAAAAATGACTGGTGTCAAAAATGACTGGTGTCAAAAATGACAGGTGTCAAAAATGACAGGTGTTAAAATGACACGTGTCAAAAATGACAGATGTCAAAAATGACAGGTGTCAAAGATGACGGGTGTCAAAAATGACGGGTGTCAAAATGACAGGTGTCAAAAATGACAGGTGTCAAAATGACAGGTGTCAAAAATGACAGGTGTCAAAAATGACGGGTGTCAAAAATGACAGGTGTCAAAAATGACAGGTGTCAAAAATGACAGGTGTCAAAAATGACGGGTGTCAAAAATGACAGGTGTCAAAAATGACAGGTGTCAAAAATGATGGGTGTCAAAAATGACTGGTGTCAAAAATGACTGGTGTCAAAAATGACGGGTGTCAAAAATGACAGGTGTCAAAATGACAGGTGTCAAAAATGACAGGTGTCAAAAATGACGGGTGTCAAAAATGACAGGTGTCAAAAATGACAGGTGTCAAAAATGACAGGTGTCAAAAATGACGGGTGTCAAAAATGACAGGTGTCAAAAATGACAGGTGTCAAAAATGATGGGTGTCAAAAATGACTGGTGTCAAAAATGACTGGTGTCAAAAATGACGGGTGTCAAAAATGACGGGTGTCAAAATGACAGGTGTCAAAAATGACAGGTGTCAAAAATGACGGGTGTCAAAAATGACAGGTGTCAAAAATGACAGGTGTCAAAAATGATGGGTGTCAAAAATGACTGGTGTCAAAAATGACTGGTGTCAAAAATGACAGGTGTCAAAAATGACAGGTGTTAAAATGACACGTGTCAAAAATGACAGATGTCAAAAATGACAGGTGTCAAAGATGACGGGTGTCAAAAATGACGGGTGTCAAAAATGACGGGTGTCAAAAATGACGGGTGTTAAAAATGACAGGTGTCAAAATGACAGGTGTCAAAAATGACAGGTGTGAAAAATGACGGGTGTCAAAAATGACTGGTGTTAAAAGTTACTGGTGTCAAAAATGACGGGTGTCAAAAATGACGGGTGTCAAAAATGACAGGTGTCAAAAATGACGGGTGTCAAAAATGACGGGTGTCTTAAATGACAAGTGTCAAAAATGACTGGTGTCAAAAATGACAGGTGTCAAAAATGACTGGTGTCAAAAATGACAGGTGTCAAAAATGACAGGTGTGAAAAATGACGGGTGTCAAAAATGACTGGTGTCAAAAATGACTGGTGTCAAAAATGAAAGGTGTCAAAAATGACAGGTGTCAAAAATGACGGGTGTCAAAAATGACTGGTGTCAAAAATGACAGGTGTCAAAAATGACAGGTGTTAAAATGACACGTGTCAAAAATGACAGGTGTCAAAAATGACAGGTGTCAAAGATGACGGGTGTCAAAAATGACAGGTGTCAAAAATGACGGGTGTCAAAAATGACGGGTGTCAAAAATGACTGGTGTCAAAAATGACGGGTGTCAAAAATGACTGGTGTCAAAAATGACAGGTGTCAAAAATGACAGGTGTCAAAATGACAGGTGTCAAAATGACAGGTGTCAAAATGACAGGTGTCAAAAATGACAGGTGTCAAAAATGACAGGTGTCAAAGATGACAAGTGTCAAAAATGACGGGTGTCAAACATGACGAGTGTTAAAAATGACAAGTGTCTAAAATGACCTGTGTCAAAAATGACGGGTGTCAAAAATGACAGGTGTCAAAAATGACAAGTGTCAAAAATGACTGGTGTTAAAAATGACTGGTGTCAAAAATGACAGGTGTCAAAAATGACAGGTGTCAAAATGACAGGTGTCAAAATGACAGGTGTCAAAAATGACAGGTGTCAAAAATGACAGGTGTCAAAGATGACGGGTGTAAAAAATGACGGGTGTCAAAATGACAGCTGTCAAAAATGACAGGTGTCAAAAATGACGGGTGTCAAATATGACGGGTGTCAAAAATGACGGGTGTCAAAAATGACGGGGGTTAAAAATGACAAGTGTCAAAAATGACTGATGTCAAAAATTCCTTATCTTTGGGGCGCACAAAATTAACCTAAAAATTGTAATTGCAATTAATATATTCACAGTGGTGACAGGTGTCAAAAATGACGGGTGTCAAAAATGACTGGTGTTAAAAATGACTGGTGTCAAAAATGACAGGTGTCAAAAATGACAGGTGTCAAAATGACAGGTGTCAAAATGACAGGTGTCAAAAATGACAGGTGTCAAAAATGACAGGTGTCAAAGATGACGGGTGTCAAAAATGACGGGTGTCAAAATGACAGGTGTCAAAAATGACAGGTGTCAAAAATGACGGGTGTCAAAAATGACAGGTGTCAAAAATGACAGGTGTCAAAAATGATGGGTGTCAAAAATGACTGGTGTCAAAAATGACTGGTGTCAAAAATGACAGGTGTCAAAAATGACAGGTGTTAAAATGACACGTGTTAAAATGACACGTGTCAAAAATGACAGATGTCAAAAATGACAGGTGTCAAAGATGACGGGTGTCAAAAATGACGGGTGTCAAAAATGACGGGTGTCAAAAATGACGGGTGTTAAAAATGACAGGTGTCAAAATGACAGGTGTCAAAAATGACAGGTGTGAAAAATGACGGGTGTCAAAAATGACTGGTGTTAAAAGTTACTGGTGTCAAAAATGACGGGTGTCAAAAATGACGGGTGTCAAAAATGACAGGTGTCAAAAATGACGGGTGTCAAAAATGACGGGTGTCTTAAATGACAAGTGTCAAAAATGACTGGTGTCAAAAATGACAGGTGTCAAAAATGACGGGTGTCAAAAATGACTGGTGTCAAAAATGACTGGTGTCAAAAATGAAAGGTGTCAAAAATGACAGGTGTCAAAAATGACGGGTGTCAAAAATGACAGCTGTCAAAAATGACAGGTGTCAAAAATGACGGGTGTCAAAAATGACGGGTGTCAAAAATGACGGGTGTCAAAAATGACTGGTGTCAAAAATGACAGGTGTCAAAAATGACAGGTGTGAAAAATGACAAGTGTCAAAAATGACAGGTGTCTTAAATGACAAGTGTCAAAAATGACTGGTGTCAAAAATGACAGGTGTCAAAAATGACAGGTGTCAAAAATGACTGGTGTCAAAAATGACAGGTGTCAAAAATGACAAGTGTCAAAAATGACAGGTGTCAAAAATGACTGGTGTCAAAAATGACAGGTGTCAAAAATGACAGGTGTGAAAAATGACAAGTGTCAAAAATGACGGGTGTCAAAAATGACAGGTGTCAAAAATGACGGGTGTCAAAAATGACGGGTGTCAAAAATGACGGGTGTCAAAAATGACGGGTGTCAAAAATGACTGGTGTCAAAAATGACAGGTGTCAAAAATGACGGGTTTCTTAAATGACAAGTGTCAAAAATGACTGGTGTCAAAAATGACAGGTGTCAAAAATGACGGGTGTTAAAAATGACGGGTGTCAAAAATGACGGGTGTCTTAAATGACAAGTGTCAAAAATGACTGGTGTCAAAAATGACAGGTGTCAAAAATGACAGGTGTCAAAAATTACTGGTGTCAAAAATGACAGGTGTCAAAAATGACAGGTGTGAAAAATGACGGGTGTCAAAAATGACAGGTGTCAAAAATGACTGATGTCAAAAATTCCTTATCTTTGGGGCCCACAAAATTAACCTAAAAATTGTAATTGCAATTAATATATTCAGTGGTGAGATGTAATTGCGGGGTTTGAAAACGTTCGGAATTGATCAAAAATGACAGGTGTCCAAGACCTTGACGTGACCTTAACGTGACCTTGGCATGACCTTGAAAATGACAGGTGTCAAAAATGACAGGTGTCAAAAATGACAGGTGTCAAAAATGACAGGTGTCAAAGATGACGGGTGTCAAAAATGACGGGTGTTAAAAATGACTGGTGTCAAAAATGACTGGTGTCAAAAATGACAGGTGTCAAAAATGACTGGTGTCAAAAATGACAGGTGTCAAAAATGACAGGTGTCAAAAATGACGGGTGTCAAAAATGACGGGTGTCAAAAATGACTGGTGTCAAAAATGACAGGTGTCAAAATGACAGGTGTCAAAATGACAGGTGTCAAAAATGACAGGTGTCAAAAATGACAGGTGTCAAAGATGACGGGTGTCAAAAATGACGGGTGTCAAACATGACAGGTGTTAAAAATGACAAGTGTCAAAAATGACCTGTGTCAAAAATTTCTTATCTTTGGGGCGCACAAAATTAACCTTAAAATTGTAATTGCAATTAATATATTTACAGTGGTGAGATGTAATTGCGGGGTTCGGAAACGTTCGGAATTGATAAAAAATGACAGGTGTCCAAGACCTTGACGTGACCTTAACGTGACCTTGGCATAACCTTGAAAATGACAGGTGTCAAAAATGACGGGTGTCAAAAATGACGAGTGTCAAAAATGACGGGTGTCAAAAATGACTGGTGTCAAAAATGACAGGTGTCAAAATGACGGGTTTCTTAAATGACAAGTGTCAAAAATGACTGGTGTCAAAAATGACGGGTGTCAAAAATGACAGGTGTCAAAAATGACTGATGTCAAAAATTCCTTATCTTTGGGGCGCACAAAATTAACCTAAAAATTGTAATTGCAATTAATATATTCAGTGGTGAGATGTAATTGCGGGGTTCGAAAACGTTCGAAATTGATCAAAAATGACAGGTGTCCAAGACCTTGACGTGACATTAACGTGACCTTGGCATGACCTTGAAAATGACAGGTGTCAAAAATGACAGGTGTCAAAGATGACGGGTGTCAAAAATGACGGGTGTCAAAAATGACGGGTGTTAAAAATGACAGGTGTCAAAAATGACTGGTGTCAAAAATGACAGGTGTCAAAAATGACAGGTGTGAAAAATGACGGGTGTCAAAAATGACTGGTGTTAAAAGTTACTGGTGTCAAAAATGACGGGTGTCAAAAATGACGGGTGTCAAAAATGACAGGTGTCAAAAATGACGGGTGTCAAAAATGACGGGTGTCTTAAATGACAAGTGTCAAAAATGACTGGTGTCAAAAATGACAGGTGTCAAAAATGACGGGTGTCAAAAATGACTGGTGTCAAAAATGACTGGTGTCAAAAATGAAAGGTGTCAAAAATGACAGGTGTCAAAAATGACGGGTGTCAAAAATGACAGCTGTCAAAAATGACAGGTGTCAAAAATGACGGGTGTCAAAAATGACGGGTGTCAAAAATGACGGGTGTCAAAAATGACAAGTGTCAAAAATGACTGGTGTCAAAAATTTCTTATCTTTGGGGGCGCACAAAATTAACCTAAAAATTGTAATTGCAATTAATATATTTACAGTGGTGAGATGTAATTGCGGGGTTCGGAAACGTTCGGAATTGATAAAAAATGACAGGTGTCCAAGACCTTGACGTGACCTTAACGTGACCTTGGCATGACCTTGAAAATGACAGGTGTCAAAAATGACGGGTGTCAAAAATGACGGGTGTCAAAAATGACGGGTGTCAAAAATGACGGGTGTCAAAAATGACAAGTGTCAAAAATGATTGGTGTCAAAAATTTCTTATCTTTGGGGGCGCACAAAATTAACCTAAAAATTGTAATTGCAATTAATATATTTACAGTGGTGAGATGTAATTGCGGGGTTCGGAAACGTTCGGAATTGATAAAAAATGACAGGTGTCCAAGACCTTGACGTGACCTTAACGTGACCTTGGCATGACCTTGAAAATGACAGGTGTCAAAAATGACGGGTGTCAAAAATGACGGGTGTCAAAAATGACGGGTGTCAAAAATGACTGGTGTCAAAAATGACAGGTGTCAAAAATGACAGGTGTGAAAAATGACAAGTGTCAAAAATGACAGGTGTCTTAAATGACAAGTGTCAAAAATGACTGGTGTCAAAAATGACAGGTGTCAAAAATGACAGGTGTCAAAAATGACTGGTGTCAAAAATGACAGGTGTCAAAAATGACAAGTGTCAAAAATGACAGGTGTCAAAAATGACTGGTGTCAAAAATGACAGGTGTCAAAAATGACAGGTGTGAAAAATGACAAGTGTCAAAAATGACGGGTGTCAAAAATGACAGGTGTCAAAAATGACGGGTGTCAAAAATGACGGGTGTCAAAAATGACGGGTGTCAAAAATGACGGGTGTCAAAAATGACTGGTGTCAAAAATGACAGGTGTCAAAAATGACGGGTTTCTTAAATGACAAGTGTCAAAAATGACTGGTGTCAAAAATGACAGGTGTCAAAAATGACGGGTGTTAAAAATGACGGGTGTCAAAAATGACGGGTGTCTTAAATGACAAGTGTCAAAAATGACTGGTGTCAAAAATGACAGGTGTCAAAAATGACAGGTGTCAAAAATTACTGGTGTCAAAAATGACAGGTGTCAAAAATGACAGGTGTGAAAAATGACGGGTGTCAAAAATGACAGGTGTCAAAAATGACTGATGTCAAAAATTCCTTATCTTTGGGGCCCACAAAATTAACCTAAAAATTGTAATTGCAATTAATATATTCAGTGGTGAGATGTAATTGCGGGGTTTAAAAACGTTCGGAATTGATCAAAAATGACAGGTGTCCAAGACCTTGACGTGACCTTAACGTGACCTTGGCATGACCTTGAAAATGACAGGTGTCAAAAATGACAGGTGTCAAAAATGACAGGTGTCAAAGATGACGGGTGTCAAAAATGACGGGTGTTAAAAATGACTGGTGTCAAAAATGACTGGTGTCAAAAATGACAGGTGTCAAAAATGACTGGTGTCAAAAATGACAGGTGTCAAAAATGACAGTGTCAAAAATGACGGGTGTCAAAAATGACGGGTGTCAAAAATGACTGGTGTCAAAAATGACAGGTGTCAAAATGACAGGTGTCAAAATGACAGGTGTCAAAAATGACAGGTGTCAAAAATGACAGGTGTCAAAGATGACGGGTGTCAAAAATGACGGGTGTCAAACATGACAGGTGTTAAAAATGACAAGTGTCAAAAATGACCTGTGTCAAAAATTTCTTATCTTTGGGGCGCACAAAATTAACCTTAAAATTGTAATTGCAATTAATATATTTACAGTGGTGAGATGTAATTGCGGGGTTCGGAAACGTTCGGAATTGATAAAAAATGACAGGTGTCCAAGACCTTGACGTGACCTTAACGTGACCTTGGCATAACCTTGAAAATGACAGGTGTCAAAAATGACGGGTGTCAAAAATGACGAGTGTCAAAAATGACGGGTGTCAAAAATGACTGGTGTCAAAAATGACAGGTGTCAAAATGACGGGTTTCTTAAATGACAAGTGTCAAAAATGACTGGTGTCAAAAATGACGGGTGTCAAAAATGACAGGTGTCAAAAATGACTGATGTCAAAAATTCCTTATCTTTGGGGCGCACAAAATTAACCTAAAAATTGTAATTGCAATTAATATATTCAGTGGTGAGATGTAATTGCGGGGTTCGAAAACGTTCGAAATTGATCAAAAATGACAGGTGTCCAAGACCTTGACGTGACATTAACGTGACCTTGGCATGACCTTGAAAATGACAGGTGTCAAAAATGACAGGTGTCAAAGATGACGGGTGTCAAAAATGACGGGTGTCAAAAATGACGGGTGTTAAAAATGACAGGTGTCAAAAATGACTGGTGTCAAAAATGACAGGTGTCAAAAATGACTGGTGTCAAAAATGACAGGTGTCAAAAATGACAGGTGTCAAAAATGACGGGTGTCAAAAATGACTGGTGTCAAAAATGACAGGTGTCAAAAATGACAGGTGTCAAAATGACAGGTGTCAAAATGACAGGTGTCAAAAATGACAGGTGTCAAAAATGACAGGTGTCAAAGATGACGGGTGTCAAAAATGACGAGTGTCAAACATGACGGGTGTTAAAAATGACAAGTGTCTAAAATGACCTGTGTCAAAAATGACAGGTGTCAAAAATGACAGGTGTCAAAAATGACAAGTGTCAAAAATGACTGGTGTTAAAAATGACTGGTGTCAAAAATGACAGGTGTCAAAAATGACAGGTGTCAAAATGACAGGTGTCAAAATGACAGGTGTCAAAAATGACAGGTGTCAAAAATGACAGGTGTCAAAGATGACGGGTGTCAAAAATGACGGGTGTCAAAATGACAGCTGTCAAAAATGACAGGTGTCAAAAATGACGGGTGTCAAAGATGACGGGTGTCAAAAATGACAGGTGTCAAAAATGACAGGTGTCAAAGATGACGGGTGTCAAAAATGACGGGTGTCAAACATGACAGGTGTTAAAAATGACAAGTGTCAAAAATGACCTGTGTCAAAAATTTCTTATCTTTGGGGCGCACAAAATTAACCTTAAAATTGTAATTGCAATTAATATATTTACAGTGGTGAGATGTAATTGCGGGGTTCGGAAACGTTCGGAATTGATAAAAAATGACAGGTGTCCAAGACCTTGACGTGACCTTAACGTGACCTTGGCATAACCTTGAAAATGACAGGTGTCAAAAATGACGGGTGTCAAAAATGACGAGTGTCAAAAATGACGGGTGTCAAAAATGACTGGTGTCAAAAATGACAGGTGTCAAAATGACGGGTTTCTTAAATGACAAGTGTCAAAAATGACTGGTGTCAAAAATGACGGGTGTCAAAAATGACAGGTGTCAAAAATGACTGATGTCAAAAATTCCTTATCTTTGGGGCGCACAAAATTAACCTAAAAATTGTAATTGCAATTAATATATTCAGTGGTGAGATGTAATTGCGGGGTTCGAAAACGTTCGAAATTGATCAAAAATGACAGGTGTCCAAGACCTTGACGTGACATTAACGTGACCTTGGCATGACCTTGAAAATGACAGGTGTCAAAAATGACAGGTGTCAAAGATGACGGGTGTCAAAAATGACGGGTGTCAAAAATGACGGGTGTTAAAAATGACAGGTGTCAAAAATGACTGGTGTCAAAAATGACAGGTGTCAAAAATGACTGGTGTCAAAAATGACAGGTGTCAAAAATGACAGGTGTCAAAAATGACGGGTGTCAAAAATGACTGGTGTCAAAAATGACAGGTGTCAAAAATGACAGGTGTCAAAATGACAGGTGTCAAAATGACAGGTGTCAAAAATGACAGGTGTCAAAAATGACAGGTGTCAAAGATGACGGGTGTCAAAAATGACGAGTGTCAAACATGACGGGTGTTAAAAATGACAAGTGTCTAAAATGACCTGTGTCAAAAATGACAGGTGTCAAAAATGACAGGTGTCAAAAATGACAAGTGTCAAAAATGACTGGTGTTAAAAATGACTGGTGTCAAAAATGACAGGTGTCAAAAATGACAGGTGTCAAAATGACAGGTGTCAAAATGACAGGTGTCAAAAATGACAGGTGTCAAAAATGACAGGTGTCAAAGATGACGGGTGTCAAAAATGACGGGTGTCAAAATGACAGCTGTCAAAAATGACAGGTGTCAAAAATGACGGGTGTCAAAGATGACGGGTGTCAAAAATGACAGGTGTCAAAAATGACAGGTGTCAAAAATGACGGGGGTTAAAAATGACAAGTGTCAAAAATGACTGATGTCAAAAATTCCTTATCTTTGGGGCGCACAAAATTAACCTAAAAATTGTAATTGCAATTAATATATTCACAGTGGTGACAGGTGTTAAAAATGACGGGTGTCAAAAATGACTGGTGTTAAAAATGACTGGTGTCAAAAATGACAGGTGTCAAAAATGACAGGTGTCAAAATGACAGGTGTCAAAATGACAGGTGTCAAAAATGACAGGTGTCAAAAATGACAGGTGTCAAAGATGACGGGTGTCAAAAATGACGGGTGTCAAAATGACAGGTGTCAAAAATGACGGGTGTCAAAAATGACAGGTGTCAAAAATGACAGGTGTCAAAAATGACTGGTGTCAAAAATGACAGGTGTCAAAAATGACTGGTGTCAAAAATGACGGGTGTCAAAAATGACAGGTGTCAAAAATGACTGATGTCAAAAATTCCTTATCTTTGGGGCGCACAAAATTAACCTAAAAATTGTAATTGCAATTAATATATTCAGTGGTGAGATGTAATTGCGGGGTTCGAAAACGTTCGAAATTGATCAAAAATGACAGGTGTCCAAGACCTTGACGTGACATTAACGTGACCTTGGCATGACCTTGAAAATGACAGGTGTCAAAAATGACAGGTGTCAAAGATGACGGGTGTCAAAAATGACGGGTGTCAAAAATGACGGGTGTTAAAAATGACGGGTGTCAAAAATGACGGGTGTCAAAAATGACTGGTGTCAAAAATGACAGGTGTCAAAATGACAGGTGTCAAAATGACAGGTGTCAAAAATGACAGGTGTCAAAAATGACAGGTGTCAAAGATGACAGGTGTCAAAAATGACTGGTGTCAAAAATGACAGGTGTCAAAAATGACAGGTGTGAAAAATGACAAGTGTCAAAAATGACGGGTGTCAAAAATGACAGGTGTCAAAAATGACGGGTGTCAAAAATGACGGGTGTCAAAAATGACGGGTGTCAAAAATGACGGGTGTCAAAAATGACTGGTGTCAAAAATGACAGGTGTCAAAAATGACGGGTTTCTTAAATGACAAGTGTCAAAAATGACTGGTGTCAAAAATGACAGGTGTCAAAAATGACGGGTGTTAAAAATGACGGGTGTCAAAAATGACGGGTGTCTTAAATGACAAGTGTCAAAAATGACTGGTGTCAAAAATGACAGGTGTCAAAAATGACAGGTGTCAAAAATTACTGGTGTCAAAAATGACAGGTGTCAAAAATGACAGGTGTGAAAAATGACGGGTGTCAAAAATGACAGGTGTCAAAAATGACTGATGTCAAAAATTCCTTATCTTTGGGGCCCACAAAATTAACCTAAAAATTGTAATTGCAATTAATATATTCAGTGGTGAGATGTAATTGCGGGGTTTGAAAACGTTCGGAATTGATCAAAAATGACAGGTGTCCAAGACCTTGACGTGACCTTAACGTGACCTTGGCATGACCTTGAAAATGACAGGTGTCAAAAATGACAGGTGTCAAAAATGACAGGTGTCAAAAATGACAGGTGTCAAAGATGACGGGTGTCAAAAATGACGGGTGTTAAAAATGACTGGTGCCAAAAATGACTGGTGTCAAAAATGACAGGTGTCAAAAATGACTGGTGTCAAAAATGACAGGTGTCAAAAATGACAGGTGTCAAAAATGACGGGTGTCAAAAATGACGGGTGTCAAAAATGACTGGTGTCAAAAATGACAGGTGTCAAAATGACAGGTGTCAAAATGACAGGTGTCAAAAATGACAGGTGTCAAAAATGACAGGTGTCAAAGATGACGGGTGTCAAAAATGACGGGTGTCAAACATGACAGGTGTTAAAAATGACAAGTGTCAAAAATGACCTGTGTCAAAAATTTCTTATCTTTGGGGCGCACAAAATTAACCTTAAAATTGTAATTGCAATTAATATATTTACAGTGGTGAGATGTAATTGCGGGGTTCAGAAACGTTCGGAATTGATAAAAAATGACAGGTGTCCAAGACCTTGACGTGACCTTAACGTGACCTTGGCATAACCTTGAAAATGACAGGTGTCAAAAATGACGGGTGTCAAAAATGACGAGTGTCAAAAATGACGGGTGTCAAAAATGACTGGTGTCAAAAATGACAGGTGTCAAAATGACGGGTTTCTTAAATGACAAGTGTCAAAAATGACTGGTGTCAAAAATGACGGGTGTCAAAAATGACAGGTGTCAAAAATGACTGATGTCAAAAATTCCTTATCTTTGGGGCGCACAAAATTAACCTAAAAATTGTAATTGCAATTAATATATTTACAGTGGTGAGATGTAATTGCGGGGTTCGAAAACGTTCGAAATTGATCAAAAATGACAGGTGTCCAAGACCTTGACGTGACATTAACGTGACCTTGGCATGACCTTGAAAATGACAGGTGTCAAAAATGACAGGTGTCAAAGATGACGGGTGTCAAAAATGACGGGTGTCAAAAATGACGGGTGTTAAAAATGACAGGTGTCAAAAATGACTGGTGTCAAAAATGACAGGTGTCAAAAATGACAGGTGTCAAAAATGACGGGTGTCAAAAATGACTGGTGTCAAAAATGACAGGTGTCAAAAATGACAGGTGTCAAAATGACAGGTGTCAAAATGACAGGTGTCAAAAATGACTGGTGTCAAAAATGACAGGTGTCAAAAATGACAGGTGTCAAAATGACAGGTGTCAAAATGACAGGTGACAAAAATGACAGGTGTCAAAAATGACAGGTGTCAAAGATGACGGGTGTCAAAAATGACGGGTGTCAAACATGACGGGTGTTAAAAATGACAAGTGTCTAAAATGACCTGTGTCAAAAATGACAGGTGTCAAAAATGACAGGTGTCAAAAATGACAAGTGTCAAAAATGACTGGTGTTAAAAATGACTGGTGTCAAAAATGACAGGTGTCAAAAATGACAGGTGTCAAAATGACAGGTGTCAAAATGACAGGTGTCAAAAATGACAGGTGTCAAAAATGACAGGTGTCAAAGATGACGGGTGTCAAAAATGACGGGTGTCAAAATGACAGCTGTCAAAAATGACAGGTGTCAAAAATGACGGGTGTCAAAGATGACGGGTGTCAAAAATGACAGGTGTCAAAAATGACAGGTGTCAAAAATGACGGGGGTTAAAAATGACAAGTGTCAAAAATGACTGATGTCAAAAATTCCTTATCTTTGGGGCGCACAAAATTAACCTAAAAATTGTAATTGCAATTAATATATTCACAGTGGTGACAGGTGTCAAAAATGACGGGTGTCAAAAATGACGGGTGTCTTAAATGACAAGTGTCAAAAATGACTGGTGTCAAAAATGACAGGTGTCAAAAATGACTGGTGTCAAAAATGACAGGTGTCAAAAATGACAGGTGTGAAAAATGACGGGTGTCAAAAATGACTGGTGTCAAAAATGACTGGTGTCAAAAATGAAAGGTGTCAAAAATGACAGGTGTCAAAAATGACGGGTGTCAAAAATGACTGGTGTCAAAAATGACAGGTGTCAAAAATGACAGGTGTTAAAATGACACGTGTCAAAAATGACAGGTGTCAAAAATGACAGGTGTCAAAGATGACGGGTGTCAAAAATGACAGGTGTCAAAAATGACGGGTGTCAAAAATGACGGGTGTCAAAAATGACTGGTGTCAAAAATGACGGGTGTCAAAAATGACTGGTGTCAAAAATGACAGGTGTCAAAAATGACAGGTGTCAAAATGACAGGTGTCAAAATGACAGGTGTCAAAATGACAGGTGTCAAAAATGACAGGTGTCAAAAATGACAGGTGTCAAAGATGACAAGTGTCAAAAATGACGGGTGTCAAACATGACGAGTGTTAAAAATGACAAGTGTCTAAAATGACCTGTGTCAAAAATGACGGGTGTCAAAAATGACAGGTGTCAAAAATGACAAGTGTCAAAAATGACTGGTGTTAAAAATGACTGGTGTCAAAAATGACAGGTGTCAAAAATGACAGGTGTCAAAATGACAGGTGTCAAAATGACAGGTGTCAAAAATGACAGGTGTCAAAAATGACAGGTGTCAAAGATGACGGGTGTAAAAAATGACGGGTGTCAAAATGACAGGTGTGAAAAATGACAAGTGTCAAAAATGACAGGTGTCTTAAATGACAAGTGTCAAAAATGACTGGTGTCAAAAATGACAGGTGTCAAAAATGACAGGTGTCAAAAATGACTGGTGTCAAAAATGACAGGTGTCAAAAATGACAAGTGTCAAAAATGACAGGTGTCAAAAATGACTGGTGTCAAAAATGACAGGTGTCAAAAATGACAGGTGTGAAAAATGACAAGTGTCAAAAATGACGGGTGTCAAAAATGACAGGTGTCAAAAATGACGGGTGTCAAAAATGACGGGTGTCAAAAATGACGGGTGTCAAAAATGACGGGTGTCAAAAATGACTGGTGTCAAAAATGACAGGTGTCAAAAATGACGGGTTTCTTAAATGACAAGTGTCAAAAATGACTGGTGTCAAAAATGACAGGTGTCAAAAATGACGGGTGTTAAAAATGACGGGTGTCAAAAATGACGGGTGTCTTAAATGACAAGTGTCAAAAATGACTGGTGTCAAAAATGACAGGTGTCAAAAATGACAGGTGTCAAAAATTACTGGTGTCAAAAATGACAGGTGTCAAAAATGACAGGTGTGAAAAATGACGGGTGTCAAAAATGACAGGTGTCAAAAATGACTGATGTCAAAAATTCCTTATCTTTGGGGCCCACAAAATTAACCTAAAAATTGTAATTGCAATTAATATATTCAGTGGTGAGATGTAATTGCGGGGTTTGAAAACGTTCGGAATTGATCAAAAATGACAGGTGTCCAAGACCTTGACGTGACCTTAACGTGACCTTGGCATGACCTTGAAAATGACAGGTGTCAAAAATGACAGGTGTCAAAAATGACAGGTGTCAAAAATGACAGGTGTCAAAGATGACGGGTGTCAAAAATGACGGGTGTTAAAAATGACTGGTGTCAAAAATGACTGGTGTCAAAAATGACAGGTGTCAAAAATGACTGGTGTCAAAAATGACAGGTGTCAAAAATGACAGGTGTCAAAAATGACGGGTGTCAAAAATGACGGGTGTCAAAAATGACTGGTGTCAAAAATGACAGGTGTCAAAATGACAGGTGTCAAAATGACAGGTGTCAAAAATGACAGGTGTCAAAAATGACAGGTGTCAAAGATGACGGGTGTCAAAAATGACGGGTGTCAAACATGACAGGTGTTAAAAATGACAAGTGTCAAAAATGACCTGTGTCAAAAATTTCTTATCTTTGGGGCGCACAAAATTAACCTTAAAATTGTAATTGCAATTAATATATTTACAGTGGTGAGATGTAATTGCGGGGTTCGGAAACGTTCGGAATTGATAAAAAATGACAGGTGTCCAAGACCTTGACGTGACCTTAACGTGACCTTGGCATAACCTTGAAAATGACAGGTGTCAAAAATGACGGGTGTCAAAAATGACGAGTGTCAAAAATGACGGGTGTCAAAAATGACTGGTGTCAAAAATGACAGGTGTCAAAATGACGGGTTTCTTAAATGACAAGTGTCAAAAATGACTGGTGTCAAAAATGACGGGTGTCAAAAATGACAGGTGTCAAAAATGACTGATGTCAAAAATTCCTTATCTTTGGGGCGCACAAAATTAACCTAAAAATTGTAATTGCAATTAATATATTCAGTGGTGAGATGTAATTGCGGGGTTCGAAAACGTTCGAAATTGATCAAAAATGACAGGTGTCCAAGACCTTGACGTGACATTAACGTGACCTTGGCATGACCTTGAAAATGACAGGTGTCAAAAATGACAGGTGTCAAAGATGACGGGTGTCAAAAATGACGGGTGTCAAAAATGACGGGTGTTAAAAATGACAGGTGTCAAAAATGACTGGTGTCAAAAATGACAGGTGTCAAAAATGACAGGTGTGAAAAATGACGGGTGTCAAAAATGACTGGTGTTAAAAGTTACTGGTGTCAAAAATGACGGGTGTCAAAAATGACGGGTGTCAAAAATGACAGGTGTCAAAAATGACGGGTGTCAAAAATGACGGGTGTCTTAAATGACAAGTGTCAAAAATGACTGGTGTCAAAAATGACAGGTGTCAAAAATGACGGGTGTCAAAAATGACTGGTGTCAAAAATGACTGGTGTCAAAAATGAAAGGTGTCAAAAATGACAGGTGTCAAAAATGACGGGTGTCAAAAATGACAGCTGTCAAAAATGACAGGTGTCAAAAATGACGGGTGTCAAAAATGACGGGTGTCAAAAATGACGGGTGTCAAAAATGACAAGTGTCAAAAATGACTGGTGTCAAAAATTTCTTATCTTTGGGGGCGCACAAAATTAACCTAAAAATTGTAATTGCAATTAATATATTTACAGTGGTGAGATGTAATTGCGGGGTTCGGAAACGTTCGGAATTGATAAAAAATGACAGGTGTCCAAGACCTTGACGTGACCTTAACGTGACCTTGGCATGACCTTGAAAATGACAGGTGTCAAAAATGACGGGTGTCAAAAATGACGGGTGTCAAAAATGACGGGTGTCAAAAATGACAAGTGTCAAAAATGATTGGTGTCAAAAATTTCTTATCTTTGGGGGCGCACAAAATTAACCTAAAAATTGTAATTGCAATTAATATATTTACAGTGGTGAGATGTAATTGCGGGGTTCGGAAACGTTCGGAATTGATAAAAAATGACAGGTGTCAAAGATGACGGGTGTCAAAAATGACGGGTGTCAAAAATGACGGGTGTCAAAAATGACGGGTGTCAAAAATGACAGGTGTCAAAAATGACAGGTGTCAAAAATGACAGGTGTCAAAAATGACAGGTGTCAAAAATGACAGGTGTCAAAAATGACAGGTGTCAAAAATGACTGGTGTCAAAAATGACAGGTGTCAAAAATGACGGGTGTCAAAAATGACGGGTGTCAAAAATGACAGGTGTCAAAAATGACAGGTGTCAAAAATGACGGGTGTCAAAAATGACGGGTGTCTTAAATGACAAGTGTCAAAAATGACTGGTGTCAAAAATGACAGGTGTCAAAAATGACAGGTGTGAAAAATGACGGGTGTCAAAAATGACTGGTGTCAAAAATGACTGGTGTCAAAAATGAAAGGTGTCAAAAATGACAGGTGTCAAAAATGACGGGTGTCAAAAATGACAGGTGTCAAAAATGACAGGTGTCAAAAATGACGGGTGTCAAAAATGACTGGTGTCAAAAATGACAGGTGTCAAAAATGACAGGTGTTAAAATGACACGTGTCAAAAATGACAGGTGTCAAAAATGACAGGTGTCAAAGATGACGGGTGTCAAAAATGACGGGTGTCAAAAATGACGGGTGTCAAAAATGACGGGTGGTAAAAATGACAGGTGTCAAAATGACAGGTGTCAAAAATGACAGGTGTCAAAAATGACGGGTGTCAAAAATGACGGGTGTCAAAAATGACGGGTGTCAAAAATGACTGGTGTCAAAAATGACAGGTGTCAAAAATGACTGGTGTCAAAAATGACAGGTGTCAAAAATGACGGGTGTCAAAAATGACGGGTGTCAAAAATGACGGGTGTCAAAAATGACAAGTGTCAAAAATGACTGGTGTCAAAAATTTCTTATCTTTGGGGGCGCACAAAATTAACCTAAAAATTGTAATTGCAATTAATATATTTACAGTGGTGAGATGTAATTGCGGGGTTCGGAAACGTTCGGAATTGATAAAAAATGACAGGTGTCCAAGACCTTGACGTGACCTTAACGTGACCTTGGCATGACCTTGAAAATGACAGGTGTCAAAAATGACGGGTGTCAAAAATGACGGGTGTCAAAAATGACGGGTGTCAAAAATGACTGGTGTCAAAAATGACAGGTGTCAAAAATGACAGGTGTGAAAAATGACAAGTGTCAAAAATGACTGGTGTCAAAAATGACTGGTGTCAAAAATGACAGGTGTCAAAAATGACAGGTGTTAAAATGACACGTGTCAAAAATGACAGGTGTCAAAGATGACGGGTGTCAAAAATGACGGGTGTCAAAAATGACGGGTGTCAAAAATGACGGGTGTTAAAAATGACAGGTGTCAAAATGACAGGTGTCAAAAATGACAGGTGTGAAAAATGACGGGTGTCAAAAATGACTGGTGTTAAAAGTTACTGGTGTCAAAAATGACGGGTGTCAAAAATGACGGGTGTCAAAAATGACAGGTGTGAAAAATGACGGGTGTCAAAAATGACTGGTGTCAAAAATGACTGGTGTCAAAAATGAAAGGTGTCAAAAATGACAGGTGTCAAAAATGACGGGTGTCAAAAATGACTGGTGTCAAAAATGACAGGTGTCAAAAATGACTGGTGTCAAAAATGACAGGTGTCAAAAATGACGGGTGTCAAAAATGACGGGTGTCAAAAATGACGGGTGTCAAAAATGACAAGTGTCAAAAATGACTGGTGTCAAAAATTTCTTATCTTTGGGGGCGCACAAAATTAACCTAAAAATTGTAATTGCAATTAATATATTTACAGTGGTGAGATGTAATTGCGGGGTTCGGAAACGTTCGGAATTGATAAAAAATGACAGGTGTCCAAGACCTTGACGTGACCTTAACGTGACCTTGGCATGACCTTGAAAATGACAGGTGTCAAAAATGACGGGTGTCAAAAATGACGGGTGTCAAAAATGACGGGTGTCAAAAATGACGGGTGTCAAAAATGACAAGTGTCAAAAATGATTGGTGTCAAAAATTTCTTATCTTTGGGGGCGCACAAAATTAACCTAAAAATTGTAATTGCAATTAATATATTTACAGTGGTGAGATGTAATTGCGGGGTTCGGAAACGTTCGGAATTGATAAAAAATGACAGGTGTCCAAGACCTTGACGTGACCTTAACGTGACCTTGGCATGACCTTGAAAATGACAGGTGTCAAAAATGACGGGTGTCAAAAATGACGGGTGTCAAAAATGACGGGTGTCAAAAATGACTGGTGTCAAAAATGACAGGTGTCAAAAATGACAGGTGTGAAAAATGACAAGTGTCAAAAATGACAGGTGTCTTAAATGACAAGTGTCAAAAATGACTGGTGTCAAAAATGACAGGTGTCAAAAATGACAGGTGTCAAAAATGACTGGTGTCAAAAATGACAGGTGTCAAAAATGACAAGTGTCAAAAATGACAGGTGTCAAAAATGACTGGTGTCAAAAATGACAGGTGTCAAAAATGACAGGTGTGAAAAATGACAAGTGTCAAAAATGACGGGTGTCAAAAATGACAGGTGTCAAAAATGACGGGTGTCAAAAATGACGGGTGTCAAAAATGACGGGTGTCAAAAATGACGGGTGTCAAAAATGACTGGTGTCAAAAATGACAGGTGTCAAAAATGACGGGTTTCTTAAATGACAAGTGTCAAAAATGACTGGTGTCAAAAATGACAGGTGTCAAAAATGACGGGTGTTAAAAATGACGGGTGTCAAAAATGACGGGTGTCTTAAATGACAAGTGTCAAAAATGACTGGTGTCAAAAATGACAGGTGTCAAAAATGACAGGTGTCAAAAATTACTGGTGTCAAAAATGACAGGTGTCAAAAATGACAGGTGTGAAAAATGACGGGTGTCAAAAATGACAGGTGTCAAAAATGACTGATGTCAAAAATTCCTTATCTTTGGGGCCCACAAAATTAACCTAAAAATTGTAATTGCAATTAATATATTCAGTGGTGAGATGTAATTGCGGGGTTTGAAAACGTTCGGAATTGATCAAAAATGACAGGTGTCCAAGACCTTGACGTGACCTTAACGTGACCTTGGCATGACCTTGAAAATGACAGGTGTCAAAAATGACAGGTGTCAAAAATGACAGGTGTCAAAAATGACAGGTGTCAAAGATGACGGGTGTCAAAAATGACGGGTGTTAAAAATGACGGGTGTTAAAAATGACTGGTGTCAAAAATGACTGGTGTCAAAAATGACAGGTGTCAAAGATGACGGGTGTCAAAAATGACGGGTGTCAAACATGACAGGTGTTAAAAATGACAAGTGTCAAAAATGACCTGTGTCAAAAATTTCTTATCTTTGGGGCGCACAAAATTAACCTTAAAATTGTAATTGCAATTAATATATTTACAGTGGTGAGATGTAATTGCGGGGTTCGGAAACGTTCGGAATTGATAAAAAATGACAGGTGTCCAAGACCTTGACGTGACCTTAACGTGACCTTGGCATAACCTTGAAAATGACAGGTGTCAAAAATGACGGGTGTCAAAAATGACGAGTGTCAAAAATGACGGGTGTCAAAAATGACTGGTGTCAAAAATGACAGGTGTCAAAATGACGGGTTTCTTAAATGACAAGTGTCAAAAATGACTGGTGTCAAAAATGACGGGTGTCAAAAATGACAGGTGTCAAAAATGACTGATGTCAAAAATTCCTTATCTTTGGGGCGCACAAAATTAACCTAAAAATTTTAATTGCAATTAATATATTCAGTGGTGAGATGTAATTGCGGGGTTCGAAAACGTTCGAAATTGATCAAAAATGACAGGTGTCCAAGACCTTGACGTGACATTAACGTGACCTTGGCATGACCTTGAAAATGACAGGTGTCAAAAATGACAGGTGTCAAAGATGACGGGTGTCAAAAATGACGGGTGTCAAAAATGACGGGTGTTAAAAATGACAGGTGTCAAAAATGACTGGTGTCAAAAATGACAGGTGTCAAAAATGACTGGTGTCAAAAATGACAGGTGTCAAAAATGACAGGTGTCAAAAATGACGGGTGTCAAAAATGACTGGTGTCAAAAATGACAGGTGTCAAAAATGACAGGTGTCAAAATGACAGGTGTCAAAATGACAGGTGTCAAAAATGACAGGTGTCAAAAATGACAGGTGTCAAAGATGACGGGTGTCAAAAATGACGGGTGTCAAACATGACGGGTGTTAAAAATGACAAGTGTCTAAAATGACCTTTGTCAAAAATGACAGGTGTCAAAAATGACAGGTGTCAAAAATGACAAGTGTCAAAAATGACTGGTGTTAAAAATGACTGGTGTCAAAAATGACAGGTGTCAAAAATGACAGGTGTCAAAATGACAGGTGTCAAAATGACAGGTGTCAAAAATGACAGGTGTCAAAAATGACAGGTGTCAAAGATGACGGGTGTCAAAAATGACGGGTGTCAAAATGACAGCTGTCAAAAATGACAGGTGTCAAAAATGACGGGTGTCAAAGATGACGGGTGTCAAAAATGACAGGTGTCAAAAATGACAGGTGTCAAAAATGACGGGGGTTAAAAATGACAAGTGTCAAAAATGACTGATGTCAAAAATTCCTTATCTTTGGGGCGCACAAAATTAACCTAAAAATTGTAATTGCAATTAATATATTCACAGTGGTGACAGGTGTTAAAAATGACGGGTGTCAAAAATGACTGGTGTTAAAAATGACTGGTGTCAAAAATGACAGGTGTCAAAAATGACAGGTGTCAAAGATGACGGGTGTCAAAAATGACGGGTGTCAAAATGACAGGTGTCAAAAATGACAGGTGTCAAAAATGACGGGTGTCAAAAATGACAGGTGTCAAAAATGACAGGTGTCAAAAATGACTGGTGTCAAAAATGACAGGTGTCAAAAATGACTGGTGTCAAAAATGACGGGTGTCAAAAATGACAGGTGTCAAAAATGACTGATGTCAAAAATTCCTTATCTTTGGGGCGCACAAAATTAACCTAAAAATTGTAATTGCAATTAATATATTCAGTGGTGAGATGTAATTGCGGGGTTCGAAAACGTTCGAAATTGATCAAAAATGACAGGTGTCCAAGACCTTGACGTGACATTAACGTGACCTTGGCATGACCTTGAAAATGACAGGTGTCAAAAATGACAGGTGTCAAAGGTGACGGGTGTCAAAAATGACGGGTGTCAAAAATGACGGGTGTTAAAAATGACAGGTGTCAAAAATGACTGGTGTCAAAAATGACAGGTGTCAAAAATGACTGGTGTCAAAAATGACAGGTGTCAAAAATGACAGGTGTCAAAAATGACGGGTGTCAAAAATGACTGGTGTCAAAAATGACAGGTGTCAAAAATGACAGGTGTCAAAATGACAGGTGTCAAAATGACAGGTGTCAAAATGACAGGTGTCAAAAATGACAGGTGTCAAAAATGACAGGTGTCAAAGATGACGGGTGTCAAAAATGACGGGTGTCAAACATGACGGGTGTTAAAAATGACAAGTGTCTAAAATGACCTGTGTCAAAAATGACGGGTGTCAAAAATGACAGGTGTCAAAAATGACAAGTGTCAAAAATGACTGATGTTAAAAATGACTGGTGTCAAAAATGACAGGTGTCAAAAATGACAGGTGTCAAAATGACAGGTGTCAAAATGACAGCTGTCAAAAATGACAGGTGTCAAAGATGACGGGTGTCAAAAATGACGGGTGTCAAAATGACAGCTGTCAAAAATGACAGGTGTCAAAAATGACGGGTGTCAAAGATGACGGGTGTCAAAAATGACAGGTGTCAAAAATGACGGGGGTTAAAAATGACAAGTGTCAAAAATGACTGATGTCAAAAATTCCTTATCTTTGGGGCGCACAAAATTAACCTAAAAATTGTAATTGCAATTAATATATTCACAGTGGTGACAGGTGTCAAAAATGACGGGTGTCAAAAATGACTGGTGTTAAAAATGACTGGTGTCAAAAATGACAGGTGTCAAAAATGACAGGTGTCAAAATGATAGGTGTCAAAATGACAGGTGTCAAAAATGACAGGTGTCAAAAATGACAGGTGTCAAAGATGACGGGTGTCAAAAATGACGGGTGTCAAAATGACAGGTGTCAAAAATGACAGGTGTCAAAAATGACGGGTGTCAAAAATGACAGGTGTCAAAAATGACAGGTGTCAAAAATGACGGGTGTCAAAAATGACTGGTGTCAAAAATGACGGGTGTCAAAAATGACGGGTGTCTTAAATGACAAGTGTCAAAAATGACTGGTGTCAAAAATGACAGGTGTCAAAAATGACTGGTGTCAAAAATGACAGGTGTCAAAAATGACAGGTGTGAAAAATGACGGGTGTCAAAAATGACTGGTGTCAAAAATGACTGGTGTCAAAAATGACGGGTGTCAAAAATGACGGGTGTTAAAAATGACAGGTGTCAAAATGACAGGTGTCAAAAATGACAGGTGTGAAAAATGACGGGTGTCAAAAATGACTGGTGTTAAAAGTTACTGGTGGCAAAAATGACGGGTGTCAAAAATGACGGGTGTCAAAAATGACAGGTGTCAAAAATGACGGGTGTCAAAAATGACGGGTGTCTTAAATGACAAGTGTCAAAAATGACTGGTGTCAAAAATGACAGGTGTCAAAAATGACTGGTGTCAAAAATGACAGGTGTCAAAAATGACAGGTGTGAAAAATGACGGGTGTCAAAAATGACTGGTGTCAAAAATGACTGGTGTCAAAAATGAAAGGTGTCAAAAATGACAGGTGTCAAAAATGACGGGTGTCAAAAATGACTGGTGTCAAAAATGACAGGTGTCAAAAATGACAGGTGTTAAAATGACACGTGTCAAAAATGACAGGTGTCAAAAATGACAGGTGTCAAAGATGACGGGTGTCAAAAATGACAGGTGTCAAAAATGACGGGTGTCAAAAATGACGGGTGTCAAAAATGACTGGTGTCAAAAATGACGGGTGTCAAAAATGACTGGTGTCAAAAATGACAGGTGTCAAAAATGACAGGTGTCAAAATGACAGGTGTCAAAATGACAGGTGTCAAAATGACAGGTGTCAAAAATGACAGGTGTCAAAAATGACAGGTGTCAAAGATGACAAGTGTCAAAAATGACGGGTGTCAAACATGACGAGTGTTAAAAATGACAAGTGTCTAAAATGACCTGTGTCAAAAATGACGGGTGTCAAAAATGACAGGTGTCAAAAATGACAAGTGTCAAAAATGACTGGTGTTAAAAATGACTGGTGTCAAAAATGACAGGTGTCAAAAATGACAGGTGTCAAAATGACAGGTGTCAAAATGACAGGTGTCAAAAATGACAGGTGTCAAAAATGACAGGTGTCAAAGATGACGGGTGTAAAAAATGACGGGTGTCAAAATGACAGCTGTCAAAAATGACAGGTGTCAAAAATGACGGGTGTCAAATATGACGGGTGTCAAAAATGACGGGTGTCAAAAATGACGGGGGTTAAAAATGACAAGTGTCAAAAATGACTGATGTCAAAAATTCCTTATCTTTGGGGCGCACAAAATTAACCTAAAAATTGTAATTGCAATTAATATATTCACAGTGGTGACAGGTGTCAAAAATGACGGGTGTCAAAAATGACTGGTGTTAAAAATGACTGGTGTCAAAAATGACAGGTGTCAAAAATGACAGGTGTCAAAATGACAGGTGTCAAAATGACAGGTGTCAAAAATGACAGGTGTCAAAAATGACAGGTGTCAAAGATGACGGGTGTCAAAAATGACGGGTGTCAAAATGACAGGTGTCAAAAATGACAGGTGTCAAAAATGACGGGTGTCAAAAATGACAGGTGTCAAAAATGACAGGTGTCAAAAATGATGGGTGTCAAAAATGACTGGTGTCAAAAATGACTGGTGTCAAAAATGACAGGTGTCAAAAATGACAGGTGTTAAAATGACACGTGTTAAAATGACACGTGTCAAAAATGACAGATGTCAAAAATGACAGGTGTCAAAGATGACGGGTGTCAAAAATGACGGGTGTCAAAAATGACGGGTGTCAAAAATGACGGGTGTTAAAAATGACAGGTGTCAAAATGACAGGTGTCAAAAATGACAGGTGTGAAAAATGACGGGTGTCAAAAATGACTGGTGTTAAAAGTTACTGGTGTCAAAAATGACGGGTGTCAAAAATGACGGGTGTCAAAAATGACAGGTGTCAAAAATGACGGGTGTCAAAAATGACGGGTGTCTTAAATGACAAGTGTCAAAAATGACTGGTGTCAAAAATGACAGGTGTCAAAAATGACGGGTGTCAAAAATGACTGGTGTCAAAAATGACTGGTGTCAAAAATGAAAGGTGTCAAAAATGACAGGTGTCAAAAATGACGGGTGTCAAAAATGACAGCTGTCAAAAATGACAGGTGTCAAAAATGACGGGTGTCAAAAATGACGGGTGTCAAAAATGACGGGTGTCAAAAATGACTGGTGTCAAAAATGACAGGTGTCAAAAATGACAGGTGTCAAAATGATAGGTGTCAAAATGACAGGTGTCAAAAATGACAGGTGTCAAAAATGACAGGTGTCAAAGATGACGGGTGTCAAAAATGACGGGTGTCAAAATGACAGGTGTCAAAAATGACAGGTGTCAAAAATGACGGGTGTCAAAAATGACAGGTGTCAAAAATGACAGGTGTCAAAAATGACGGGTGTCAAAAATGACTGGTGTCAAAAATGACGGGTGTCAAAAATGACGGGTGTCTTAAATGACAAGTGTCAAAAATGACTGGTGTCAAAAATGACAGGTGTCAAAAATGACTGGTGTCAAAAATGACAGGTGTCAAAAATGACAGGTGTGAAAAATGACGGGTGTCAAAAATGACTGGTGTCAAAAATGACTGGTGTCAAAAATGACGGGTGTCAAAAATGACGGGTGTTAAAAATGACAGGTGTCAAAATGACAGGTGTCAAAAATGACAGGTGTGAAAAATGACGGGTGTCAAAAATGACTGGTGTTAAAAGTTACTGGTGGCAAAAATGACGGGTGTCAAAAATGACGGGTGTCAAAAATGACAGGTGTCAAAAATGACGGGTGTCAAAAATGACGGGTGTCTTAAATGACAAGTGTCAAAAATGACTGGTGTCAAAAATGACAGGTGTCAAAAATGACTGGTGTCAAAAATGACAGGTGTCAAAAATGACAGGTGTGAAAAATGACGGGTGTCAAAAATGACTGGTGTCAAAAATGACTGGTGTCAAAAATGAAAGGTGTCAAAAATGACAGGTGTCAAAAATGACGGGTGTCAAAAATGACTGGTGTCAAAAATGACAGGTGTCAAAAATGACAGGTGTTAAAATGACACGTGTCAAAAATGACAGGTGTCAAAAATGACAGGTGTCAAAGATGACGGGTGTCAAAAATGACAGGTGTCAAAAATGACGGGTGTCAAAAATGACGGGTGTCAAAAATGACTGGTGTCAAAAATGACGGGTGTCAAAAATGACTGGTGTCAAAAATGACAGGTGTCAAAAATGACAGGTGTCAAAATGACAGGTGTCAAAATGACAGGTGTCAAAATGACAGGTGTCAAAAATGACAGGTGTCAAAAATGACAGGTGTCAAAGATGACAAGTGTCAAAAATGACGGGTGTCAAACATGACGAGTGTTAAAAATGACAAGTGTCTAAAATGACCTGTGTCAAAAATGACGGGTGTCAAAAATGACAGGTGTCAAAAATGACAAGTGTCAAAAATGACTGGTGTTAAAAATGACTGGTGTCAAAAATGACAGGTGTCAAAAATGACAGGTGTCAAAATGACAGGTGTCAAAATGACAGGTGTCAAAAATGACAGGTGTCAAAAATGACAGGTGTCAAAGATGACGGGTGTAAAAAATGACGGGTGTCAAAATGACAGCTGTCAAAAATGACAGGTGTCAAAAATGACGGGTGTCAAATATGACGGGTGTCAAAAATGACGGGTGTCAAAAATGACGGGGGTTAAAAATGACAAGTGTCAAAAATGACTGATGTCAAAAATTCCTTATCTTTGGGGCGCACAAAATTAACCTAAAAATTGTAATTGCAATTAATATATTCACAGTGGTGACAGGTGTCAAAAATGACGGGTGTCAAAAATGACTGGTGTTAAAAATGACTGGTGTCAAAAATGACAGGTGTCAAAAATGACAGGTGTCAAAATGACAGGTGTCAAAATGACAGGTGTCAAAAATGACAGGTGTCAAAAATGACAGGTGTCAAAGATGACGGGTGTCAAAAATGACGGGTGTCAAAATGACAGGTGTCAAAAATGACAGGTGTCAAAAATGACGGGTGTCAAAAATGACAGGTGTCAAAAATGACAGGTGTCAAAAATGATGGGTGTCAAAAATGACTGGTGTCAAAAATGACTGGTGTCAAAAATGACAGGTGTCAAAAATGACAGGTGTTAAAATGACACGTGTTAAAATGACACGTGTCAAAAATGACAGATGTCAAAAATGACAGGTGTCAAAGATGACGGGTGTCAAAAATGACGGGTGTCAAAAATGACGGGTGTCAAAAATGACGGGTGTTAAAAATGACAGGTGTCAAAATGACAGGTGTCAAAAATGACAGGTGTGAAAAATGACGGGTGTCAAAAATGACTGGTGTTAAAAGTTACTGGTGTCAAAAATGACGGGTGTCAAAAATGACGGGTGTCAAAAATGACAGGTGTCAAAAATGACGGGTGTCAAAAATGACGGGTGTCTTAAATGACAAGTGTCAAAAATGACTGGTGTCAAAAATGACAGGTGTCAAAAATGACGGGTGTCAAAAATGACTGGTGTCAAAAATGACTGGTGTCAAAAATGAAAGGTGTCAAAAATGACAGGTGTCAAAAATGACGGGTGTCAAAAATGACAGCTGTCAAAAATGACAGGTGTCAAAAATGACGGGTGTCAAAAATGACGGGTGTCAAAAATGACGGGTGTCAAAAATGACTGGTGTCAAAAATGACAGGTGTCAAAAATGACAGGTGTGAAAAATGACAAGTGTCAAAAATGACAGGTGTCTTAAATGACAAGTGTCAAAAATGACTGGTGTCAAAAATGACAGGTGTCAAAAATGACAGGTGTCAAAAATGACTGGTGTCAAAAATGACAGGTGTCAAAAATGACAAGTGTCAAAAATGACAGGTGTCAAAAATGACTGGTGTCAAAAATGACAGGTGTCAAAAATGACAGGTGTGAAAAATGACAAGTGTCAAAAATGACGGGTGTCAAAAATGACAGGTGTCAAAAATGACGGGTGTCAAAAATGACGGGTGTCAAAAATGACGGGTGTCAAAAATGACGGGTGTCAAAAATGACTGGTGTCAAAAATGACAGGTGTCAAAAATGACGGGTTTCTTAAATGACAAGTGTCAAAAATGACTGGTGTCAAAAATGACAGGTGTCAAAAATGACGGGTGTTAAAAATGACGGGTGTCAAAAATGACGGGTGTCTTAAATGACAAGTGTCAAAAATGACTGGTGTCAAAAATGACAGGTGTCAAAAATGACAGGTGTCAAAAATTACTGGTGTCAAAAATGACAGGTGTCAAAAATGACAGGTGTGAAAAATGACGGGTGTCAAAAATGACAGGTGTCAAAAATGACTGATGTCAAAAATTCCTTATCTTTGGGGCCCACAAAATTAACCTAAAAATTGTAATTGCAATTAATATATTCAGTGGTGAGATGTAATTGCGGGGTTTGAAAACGTTCGGAATTGATCAAAAATGACAGGTGTCCAAGACCTTGACGTGACCTTAACGTGACCTTGGCATGACCTTGAAAATGACAGGTGTCAAAAATGACAGGTGTCAAAAATGACAGGTGTCAAAAATGACAGGTGTCAAAGATGACGGGTGTCAAAAATGACGGGTGTTAAAAATGACTGGTGTCAAAAATGACTGGTGTCAAAAATGACAGGTGTCAAAAATGACTGGTGTCAAAAATGACAGGTGTCAAAAATGACAGGTGTCAAAAATGACGGGTGTCAAAAATGACGGGTGTCAAAAATGACTGGTGTCAAAAATGACAGGTGTCAAAATGACAGGTGTCAAAATGACAGGTGTCAAAAATGACAGGTGTCAAAAATGACAGGTGTCAAAGATGACGGGTGTCAAAAATGACGGGTGTCAAACATGACAGGTGTTAAAAATGACAAGTGTCAAAAATGACCTGTGTCAAAAATTTCTTATCTTTGGGGCGCACAAAATTAACCTTAAAATTGTAATTGCAATTAATATATTTACAGTGGTGAGATGTAATTGCGGGGTTCGGAAACGTTCGGAATTGATAAAAAATGACAGGTGTCCAAGACCTTGACGTGACCTTAACGTGACCTTGGCATAACCTTGAAAATGACAGGTGTCAAAAATGACGGGTGTCAAAAATGACGAGTGTCAAAAATGACGGGTGTCAAAAATGACTGGTGTCAAAAATGACAGGTGTCAAAATGACGGGTTTCTTAAATGACAAGTGTCAAAAATGACTGGTGTCAAAAATGACGGGTGTCAAAAATGACAGGTGTCAAAAATGACTGATGTCAAAAATTCCTTATCTTTGGGGCGCACAAAATTAACCTAAAAATTGTAATTGCAATTAATATATTCAGTGGTGAGATGTAATTGCGGGGTTCGAAAACGTTCGAAATTGATCAAAAATGACAGGTGTCCAAGACCTTGACGTGACATTAACGTGACCTTGGCATGACCTTGAAAATGACAGGTGTCAAAAATGACAGGTGTCAAAGATGACGGGTGTCAAAAATGACGGGTGTCAAAAATGACGGGTGTTAAAAATGACAGGTGTCAAAAATGACTGGTGTCAAAAATGACAGGTGTCAAAAATGACAGGTGTGAAAAATGACGGGTGTCAAAAATGACTGGTGTTAAAAGTTACTGGTGTCAAAAATGACGGGTGTCAAAAATGACGGGTGTCAAAAATGACAGGTGTCAAAAATGACGGGTGTCAAAAATGACGGGTGTCTTAAATGACAAGTGTCAAAAATGACTGGTGTCAAAAATGACAGGTGTCAAAAATGACGGGTGTCAAAAATGACTGGTGTCAAAAATGACTGGTGTCAAAAATGAAAGGTGTCAAAAATGACAGGTGTCAAAAATGACGGGTGTCAAAAATGACAGCTGTCAAAAATGACAGGTGTCAAAAATGACGGGTGTCAAAAATGACGGGTGTCAAAAATGACGGGTGTCAAAAATGACAAGTGTCAAAAATGACTGGTGTCAAAAATTTCTTATCTTTGGGGGCGCACAAAATTAACCTAAAAATTGTAATTGCAATTAATATATTTACAGTGGTGAGATGTAATTGCGGGGTTCGGAAACGTTCGGAATTGATAAAAAATGACAGGTGTCCAAGACCTTGACGTGACCTTAACGTGACCTTGGCATGACCTTGAAAATGACAGGTGTCAAAAATGACGGGTGTCAAAAATGACGGGTGTCAAAAATGACGGGTGTCAAAAATGACGGGTGTCAAAAATGACAAGTGTCAAAAATGATTGGTGTCAAAAATTTCTTATCTTTGGGGGCGCACAAAATTAACCTAAAAATTGTAATTGCAATTAATATATTTACAGTGGTGAGATGTAATTGCGGGGTTCGGAAACGTTCGGAATTGATAAAAAATGACAGGTGTCCAAGACCTTGACGTGACCTTAACGTGACCTTGGCATGACCTTGAAAATGACAGGTGTCAAAAATGACGGGTGTCAAAAATGACGGGTGTCAAAAATGACGGGTGTCAAAAATGACTGGTGTCAAAAATGACAGGTGTCAAAAATGACAGGTGTGAAAAATGACAAGTGTCAAAAATGACAGGTGTCTTAAATGACAAGTGTCAAAAATGACTGGTGTCAAAAATGACAGGTGTCAAAAATGACAGGTGTCAAAAATGACTGGTGTCAAAAATGACAGGTGTCAAAAATGACAAGTGTCAAAAATGACAGGTGTCAAAAATGACTGGTGTCAAAAATGACAGGTGTCAAAAATGACAGGTGTGAAAAATGACAAGTGTCAAAAATGACGGGTGTCAAAAATGACAGGTGTCAAAAATGACGGGTGTCAAAAATGACGGGTGTCAAAAATGACGGGTGTCAAAAATGACGGGTGTCAAAAATGACTGGTGTCAAAAATGACAGGTGTCAAAAATGACGGGTTTCTTAAATGACAAGTGTCAAAAATGACTGGTGTCAAAAATGACAGGTGTCAAAAATGACGGGTGTTAAAAATGACGGGTGTCAAAAATGACGGGTGTCTTAAATGACAAGTGTCAAAAATGACTGGTGTCAAAAATGACAGGTGTCAAAAATGACAGGTGTCAAAAATTACTGGTGTCAAAAATGACAGGTGTCAAAAATGACAGGTGTGAAAAATGACGGGTGTCAAAAATGACAGGTGTCAAAAATGACTGATGTCAAAAATTCCTTATCTTTGGGGCCCACAAAATTAACCTAAAAATTGTAATTGCAATTAATATATTCAGTGGTGAGATGTAATTGCGGGGTTTGAAAACGTTCGGAATTGATCAAAAATGACAGGTGTCCAAGACCTTGACGTGACCTTAACGTGACCTTGGCATGACCTTGAAAATGACAGGTGTCAAAAATGACAGGTGTCAAAAATGACAGGTGTCAAAAATGACAGGTGTCAAAGATGACGGGTGTCAAAAATGACGGGTGTTAAAAATGACTGGTGTCAAAAATGACTGGTGTCAAAAATGACAGGTGTCAAAAATGACTGGTGTCAAAAATGACAGGTGTCAAAAATGACAGTGTCAAAAATGACGGGTGTCAAAAATGACGGGTGTCAAAAATGACTGGTGTCAAAAATGACAGGTGTCAAAATGACAGGTGTCAAAATGACAGGTGTCAAAAATGACAGGTGTCAAAAATGACAGGTGTCAAAGATGACGGGTGTCAAAAATGACGGGTGTCAAACATGACAGGTGTTAAAAATGACAAGTGTCAAAAATGACCTGTGTCAAAAATTTCTTATCTTTGGGGCGCACAAAATTAACCTTAAAATTGTAATTGCAATTAATATATTTACAGTGGTGAGATGTAATTGCGGGGTTCGGAAACGTTCGGAATTGATAAAAAATGACAGGTGTCCAAGACCTTGACGTGACCTTAACGTGACCTTGGCATAACCTTGAAAATGACAGGTGTCAAAAATGACGGGTGTCAAAAATGACGAGTGTCAAAAATGACGGGTGTCAAAAATGACTGGTGTCAAAAATGACAGGTGTCAAAATGACGGGTTTCTTAAATGACAAGTGTCAAAAATGACTGGTGTCAAAAATGACGGGTGTCAAAAATGACAGGTGTCAAAAATGACTGATGTCAAAAATTCCTTATCTTTGGGGCGCACAAAATTAACCTAAAAATTGTAATTGCAATTAATATATTCAGTGGTGAGATGTAATTGCGGGGTTCGAAAACGTTCGAAATTGATCAAAAATGACAGGTGTCCAAGACCTTGACGTGACATTAACGTGACCTTGGCATGACCTTGAAAATGACAGGTGTCAAAAATGACAGGTGTCAAAGATGACGGGTGTCAAAAATGACGGGTGTCAAAAATGACGGGTGTTAAAAATGACAGGTGTCAAAAATGACTGGTGTCAAAAATGACAGGTGTCAAAAATGACTGGTGTCAAAAATGACAGGTGTCAAAAATGACAGGTGTCAAAAATGACGGGTGTCAAAAATGACTGGTGTCAAAAATGACAGGTGTCAAAAATGACAGGTGTCAAAATGACAGGTGTCAAAATGACAGGTGTCAAAAATGACAGGTGTCAAAAATGACAGGTGTCAAAGATGACGGGTGTCAAAAATGACGAGTGTCAAACATGACGGGTGTTAAAAATGACAAGTGTCTAAAATGACCTGTGTCAAAAATGACAGGTGTCAAAAATGACAGGTGTCAAAAATGACAAGTGTCAAAAATGACTGGTGTTAAAAATGACTGGTGTCAAAAATGACAGGTGTCAAAAATGACAGGTGTCAAAATGACAGGTGTCAAAATGACAGGTGTCAAAAATGACAGGTGTCAAAAATGACAGGTGTCAAAGATGACGGGTGTCAAAAATGACGGGTGTCAAAATGACAGCTGTCAAAAATGACAGGTGTCAAAAATGACGGGTGTCAAAGATGACGGGTGTCAAAAATGACAGGTGTCAAAAATGACAGGTGTCAAAGATGACGGGTGTCAAAAATGACGGGTGTCAAACATGACAGGTGTTAAAAATGACAAGTGTCAAAAATGACCTGTGTCAAAAATTTCTTATCTTTGGGGCGCACAAAATTAACCTTAAAATTGTAATTGCAATTAATATATTTACAGTGGTGAGATGTAATTGCGGGGTTCGGAAACGTTCGGAATTGATAAAAAATGACAGGTGTCCAAGACCTTGACGTGACCTTAACGTGACCTTGGCATAACCTTGAAAATGACAGGTGTCAAAAATGACGGGTGTCAAAAATGACGAGTGTCAAAAATGACGGGTGTCAAAAATGACTGGTGTCAAAAATGACAGGTGTCAAAATGACGGGTTTCTTAAATGACAAGTGTCAAAAATGACTGGTGTCAAAAATGACGGGTGTCAAAAATGACAGGTGTCAAAAATGACTGATGTCAAAAATTCCTTATCTTTGGGGCGCACAAAATTAACCTAAAAATTGTAATTGCAATTAATATATTCAGTGGTGAGATGTAATTGCGGGGTTCGAAAACGTTCGAAATTGATCAAAAATGACAGGTGTCCAAGACCTTGACGTGACATTAACGTGACCTTGGCATGACCTTGAAAATGACAGGTGTCAAAAATGACAGGTGTCAAAGATGACGGGTGTCAAAAATGACGGGTGTCAAAAATGACGGGTGTTAAAAATGACAGGTGTCAAAAATGACTGGTGTCAAAAATGACAGGTGTCAAAAATGACTGGTGTCAAAAATGACAGGTGTCAAAAATGACAGGTGTCAAAAATGACGGGTGTCAAAAATGACTGGTGTCAAAAATGACAGGTGTCAAAAATGACAGGTGTCAAAATGACAGGTGTCAAAATGACAGGTGTCAAAAATGACAGGTGTCAAAAATGACAGGTGTCAAAGATGACGGGTGTCAAAAATGACGAGTGTCAAACATGACGGGTGTTAAAAATGACAAGTGTCTAATATGACCTGTGTCAAAAATGACAGGTGTCAAAAATGACAGGTGTCAAAAATGACAAGTGTCAAAAATGACTGGTGTTAAAAATGACTGGTGTCAAAAATGACAGGTGTCAAAAATGACAGGTGTCAAAATGACAGGTGTCAAAATGACAGGTGTCAAAAATGACAGGTGTCAAAAATGACAGGTGTCAAAGATGACGGGTGTCAAAAATGACGGGTGTCAAAATGACAGCTGTCAAAAATGACAGGTGTCAAAAATGACGGGTGTCAAAGATGACGGGTGTCAAAAATGACAGGTGTCAAAAATGACAGGTGTCAAAAATGACGGGGGTTAAAAATGACAAGTGTCAAAAATGACTGATGTCAAAAATTCCTTATCTTTGGGGCGCACAAAATTAACCTAAAAATTGTAATTGCAATTAATATATTCACAGTGGTGACAGGTGTTAAAAATGACGGGTGTCAAAAATGACTGGTGTTAAAAATGACTGGTGTCAAAAATGACAGGTGTCAAAAATGACAGGTGTCAAAATGACAGGTGTCAAAATGACAGGTGTCAAAAATGACAGGTGTCAAAAATGACAGGTGTCAAAGATGACGGGTGTCAAAAATGACGGGTGTCAAAATGACAGGTGTCAAAAATGACAGGTGTCAAAAATGACGGGTGTCAAAAATGACAGGTGTCAAAAATGACAGGTGTCAAAAATGACTGGTGTCAAAAATGACAGGTGTCAAAAATGACTGGTGTCAAAAATGACGGGTGTCAAAAATGACAGGTGTCAAAAATGACTGATGTCAAAAATTCCTTATCTTTGGGGCGCACAAAATTAACCTAAAAATTGTAATTGCAATTAATATATTCAGTGGTGAGATGTAATTGCGGGGTTCGAAAACGTTCGAAATTGATCAAAAATGACAGGTGTCCAAGACCTTGACGTGACATTAACGTGACCTTGGCATGACCTTGAAAATGACAGGTGTCAAAAATGACAGGTGTCAAAGATGACGGGTGTCAAAAATGACGGGTGTCAAAAATGACGGGTGTTAAAAATGACGGGTGTCAAAAATGACGGGTGTCAAAAATGACTGGTGTCAAAAATGACAGGTGTCAAAATGACAGGTGTCAAAATGACAGGTGTCAAAAATGACAGGTGTCAAAAATGACAGGTGTCAAAGATGACAGGTGTCAAAAATGACTGGTGTCAAAAATGACAGGTGTCAAAAATGACAGGTGTGAAAAATGACAAGTGTCAAAAATGACGGGTGTCAAAAATGACAGGTGTCAAAAATGACGGGTGTCAAAAATGACGGGTGTCAAAAATGACGGGTGTCAAAAATGACGGGTGTCAAAAATGACTGGTGTCAAAAATGACAGGTGTCAAAAATGACGGGTTTCTTAAATGACAAGTGTCAAAAATGACTGGTGTCAAAAATGACAGGTGTCAAAAATGACGGGTGTTAAAAATGACGGGTGTCAAAAATGACGGGTGTCTTAAATGACAAGTGTCAAAAATGACTGGTGTCAAAAATGACAGGTGTCAAAAATGACAGGTGTCAAAAATTACTGGTGTCAAAAATGACAGGTGTCAAAAATGACAGGTGTGAAAAATGACGGGTGTCAAAAATGACAGGTGTCAAAAATGACTGATGTCAAAAATTCCTTATCTTTGGGGCCCACAAAATTAACCTAAAAATTGTAATTGCAATTAATATATTCAGTGGTGAGATGTAATTGCGGGGTTTGAAAACGTTCGGAATTGATCAAAAATGACAGGTGTCCAAGACCTTGACGTGACCTTAACGTGACCTTGGCATGACCTTGAAAATGACAGGTGTCAAAAATGACAGGTGTCAAAAATGACAGGTGTCAAAAATGACAGGTGTCAAAGATGACGGGTGTCAAAAATGACGGGTGTTAAAAATGACTGGTGTCAAAAATGACTGGTGTCAAAAATGACAGGTGTCAAAAATGACTGGTGTCAAAAATGACAGGTGTCAAAAATGACAGGTGTCAAAAATGACGGGTGTCAAAAATGACGGGTGTCAAAAATGACTGGTGTCAAAAATGACAGGTGTCAAAATGACAGGTGTCAAAATGACAGGTGTCAAAAATGACAGGTGTCAAAAATGACAGGTGTCAAAGATGACGGGTGTCAAAAATGACGGGTGTCAAACATGACAGGTGTTAAAAATGACAAGTGTCAAAAATGACCTGTGTCAAAAATTTCTTATCTTTGGGGCGCACAAAATTAACCTTAAAATTGTAATTGCAATTAATATATTTACAGTGGTGAGATGTAATTGCGGGGTTCGGAAACGTTCGGAATTGATAAAAAATGACAGGTGTCCAAGACCTTGACGTGACCTTAACGTGACCTTGGCATAACCTTGAAAATGACAGGTGTCAAAAATGACGGGTGTCAAAAATGACGAGTGTCAAAAATGACGGGTGTCAAAAATGACTGGTGTCAAAAATGACAGGTGTCAAAATGACGGGTTTCTTAAATGACAAGTGTCAAAAATGACTGGTGTCAAAAATGACGGGTGTCAAAAATGACAGGTGTCAAAAATGACTGATGTCAAAAATTCCTTATCTTTGGGGCGCACAAAATTAACCTAAAAATTGTAATTGCAATTAATATATTTACAGTGGTGAGATGTAATTGCGGGGTTCGAAAACGTTCGAAATTGATCAAAAATGACAGGTGTCCAAGACCTTGACGTGACATTAACGTGACCTTGGCATGACCTTGAAAATGACAGGTGTCAAAAATGACAGGTGTCAAAGATGACGGGTGTCAAAAATGACGGGTGTCAAAAATGACGGGTGTTAAAAATGACAGGTGTCAAAAATGACTGGTGTCAAAAATGACAGGTGTCAAAAATGACAGGTGTCAAAAATGACGGGTGTCAAAAATGACTGGTGTCAAAAATGACAGGTGTCAAAAATGACAGGTGTCAAAATGACAGGTGTCAAAATGACAGGTGTCAAAAATGACTGGTGTCAAAAATGACAGGTGTCAAAAATGACAGGTGTCAAAATGACAGGTGTCAAAATGACAGGTGACAAAAATGACAGGTGTCAAAAATGACAGGTGTCAAAGATGACGGGTGTCAAAAATGACGGGTGTCAAACATGACGGGTGTTAAAAATGACAAGTGTCTAAAATGACCTGTGTCAAAAATGACAGGTGTCAAAAATGACAGGTGTCAAAAATGACAAGTGTCAAAAATGACTGGTGTTAAAAATGACTGGTGTCAAAAATGACAGGTGTCAAAAATGACAGGTGTCAAAATGACAGGTGTCAAAATGACAGGTGTCAAAAATGACAGGTGTCAAAAATGACAGGTGTCAAAGATGACGGGTGTCAAAAATGACGGGTGTCAAAATGACAGCTGTCAAAAATGACAGGTGTCAAAAATGACGGGTGTCAAAGATGACGGGTGTCAAAAATGACAGGTGTCAAAAATGACAGGTGTCAAAAATGACGGGGGTTAAAAATGACAAGTGTCAAAAATGACTGATGTCAAAAATTCCTTATCTTTGGGGCGCACAAAATTAACCTAAAAATTGTAATTGCAATTAATATATTCACAGTGGTGACAGGTGTCAAAAATGACGGGTGTCAAAAATGACGGGTGTCTTAAATGACAAGTGTCAAAAATGACTGGTGTCAAAAATGACAGGTGTCAAAAATGACTGGTGTCAAAAATGACAGGTGTCAAAAATGACAGGTGTGAAAAATGACGGGTGTCAAAAATGACTGGTGTCAAAAATGACTGGTGTCAAAAATGAAAGGTGTCAAAAATGACAGGTGTCAAAAATGACGGGTGTCAAAAATGACTGGTGTCAAAAATGACAGGTGTCAAAAATGACAGGTGTTAAAATGACACGTGTCAAAAATGACAGGTGTCAAAAATGACAGGTGTCAAAGATGACGGGTGTCAAAAATGACAGGTGTCAAAAATGACGGGTGTCAAAAATGACGGGTGTCAAAAATGACTGGTGTCAAAAATGACGGGTGTCAAAAATGACTGGTGTCAAAAATGACAGGTGTCAAAAATGACAGGTGTCAAAATGACAGGTGTCAAAATGACAGGTGTCAAAATGACAGGTGTCAAAAATGACAGGTGTCAAAAATGACAGGTGTCAAAGATGACAAGTGTCAAAAATGACGGGTGTCAAACATGACGAGTGTTAAAAATGACAAGTGTCTAAAATGACCTGTGTCAAAAATGACGGGTGTCAAAAATGACAGGTGTCAAAAATGACAAGTGTCAAAAATGACTGGTGTTAAAAATGACTGGTGTCAAAAATGACAGGTGTCAAAAATGACAGGTGTCAAAATGACAGGTGTCAAAATGACAGGTGTCAAAAATGACAGGTGTCAAAAATGACAGGTGTCAAAGATGACGGGTGTAAAAAATGACGGGTGTCAAAATGACAGCTGTCAAAAATGACAGGTGTCAAAAATGACGGGTGTCAAATATGACGGGTGTCAAAAATGACGGGTGTCAAAAATGACGGGGGTTAAAAATGACAAGTGTCAAAAATGACTGATGTCAAAAATTCCTTATCTTTGGGGCGCACAAAATTAACCTAAAAATTGTAATTGCAATTAATATATTCACAGTGGTGACAGGTGTCAAAAATGACGGGTGTCAAAAATGACTGGTGTTAAAAATGACTGGTGTCAAAAATGACAGGTGTCAAAAATGACAGGTGTCAAAATGACAGGTGTCAAAATGACAGGTGTCAAAAATGACAGGTGTCAAAAATGACAGGTGTCAAAGATGACGGGTGTCAAAAATGACGGGTGTCAAAATGACAGGTGTCAAAAATGACAGGTGTCAAAAATGACGGGTGTCAAAAATGACAGGTGTCAAAAATGACAGGTGTCAAAAATGATGGGTGTCAAAAATGACTGGTGTCAAAAATGACTGGTGTCAAAAATGACAGGTGTCAAAAATGACAGGTGTTAAAATGACACGTGTCAAAAATGACAGATGTCAAAAATGACAGGTGTCAAAGATGACGGGTGTCAAAAATGACGGGTGTCAAAAATGACGGGTGTCAAAAATGACGGGTGTTAAAAATGACAGGTGTCAAAATGACAGGTGTCAAAAATGACAGGTGTGAAAAATGACGGGTGTCAAAAATGACTGGTGTTAAAAGTTACTGGTGTCAAAAATGACGGGTGTCAAAAATGACGGGTGTCAAAAATGACAGGTGTCAAAAATGACGGGTGTCAAAAATGACGGGTGTCTTAAATGACAAGTGTCAAAAATGACTGGTGTCAAAAATGACAGGTGTCAAAAATGACGGGTGTCAAAAATGACTGGTGTCAAAAATGACTGGTGTCAAAAATGAAAGGTGTCAAAAATGACAGGTGTCAAAAATGACGGGTGTCAAAAATGACAGCTGTCAAAAATGACAGGTGTCAAAAATGACGGGTGTCAAAAATGACGGGTGTCAAAAATGACGGGTGTCAAAAATGACAAGTGTCAAAAATGACTGGTGTCAAAAATTTCTTATCTTTGGGGGCGCACAAAATTAACCTAAAAATTGTAATTGCAATTAATATATTTACAGTGGTGAGATGTAATTGCGGGGTTCGGAAACGTTCGGAATTGATAAAAAATGACAGGTGTCCAAGACCTTGACGTGACCTTAACGTGACCTTGGCATGACCTTGAAAATGACAGGTGTCAAAAATGACGGGTGTCAAAAATGACGGGTGTCAAAAATGACGGGTGTCAAAAATGACGGGTGTCAAAAATGACAAGTGTCAAAAATGATTGGTGTCAAAAATTTCTTATCTTTGGGGGCGCACAAAATTAACCTAAAAATTGTAATTGCAATTAATATATTTACAGTGGTGAGATGTAATTGCGGGGTTCGGAAACGTTCGGAATTGATAAAAAATGACAGGTGTCCAAGACCTTGACGTGACCTTAACGTGACCTTGGCATGACCTTGAAAATGACAGGTGTCAAAAATGACGGGTGTCAAAAATGACGGGTGTCAAAAATGACGGGTGTCAAAAATGACTGGTGTCAAAAATGACAGGTGTCAAAAATGACAGGTGTGAAAAATGACAAGTGTCAAAAATGACAGGTGTCTTAAATGACAAGTGTCAAAAATGACTGGTGTCAAAAATGACAGGTGTCAAAAATGACAGGTGTCAAAAATGACTGGTGTCAAAAATGACAGGTGTCAAAAATGACAAGTGTCAAAAATGACAGGTGTCAAAAATGACTGGTGTCAAAAATGACAGGTGTCAAAAATGACAGGTGTGAAAAATGACAAGTGTCAAAAATGACGGGTGTCAAAAATGACAGGTGTCAAAAATGACGGGTGTCAAAAATGACGGGTGTCAAAAATGACGGGTGTCAAAAATGACGGGTGTCAAAAATGACTGGTGTCAAAAATGACAGGTGTCAAAAATGACGGGTTTCTTAAATGACAAGTGTCAAAAATGACTGGTGTCAAAAATGACAGGTGTCAAAAATGACGGGTGTTAAAAATGACGGGTGTCAAAAATGACGGGTGTCTTAAATGACAAGTGTCAAAAATGACTGGTGTCAAAAATGACAGGTGTCAAAAATGACAGGTGTCAAAAATTACTGGTGTCAAAAATGACAGGTGTCAAAAATGACAGGTGTGAAAAATGACGGGTGTCAAAAATGACAGGTGTCAAAAATGACTGATGTCAAAAATTCCTTATCTTTGGGGCCCACAAAATTAACCTAAAAATTGTAATTGCAATTAATATATTCAGTGGTGAGATGTAATTGCGGGGTTTGAAAACGTTCGGAATTGATCAAAAATGACAGGTGTCCAAGACCTTGACGTGACCTTAACGTGACCTTGGCATGACCTTGAAAATGACAGGTGTCAAAAATGACAGGTGTCAAAAATGACAGGTGTCAAAAATGACAGGTGTCAAAAATGACAGGTGTCAAAGATGACGGGTGTCAAAAATGACGGGTGTTAAAAATGACTGGTGTCAAAAATGACTGGTGTCAAAAATGACAGGTGTCAAAAATGACTGGTGTCAAAAATGACAGGTGTCAAAAATGACAGGTGTCAAAAATGACGGGTGTCAAAAATGACGGGTGTCAAAAATGACTGGTGTCAAAAATGACAGGTGTCAAAATGACAGGTGTCAAAATGACAGGTGTCAAAAATGACAGGTGTCAAAAATGACAGGTGTCAAAGATGACGGGTGTCAAAAATGACGGGTGTCAAACATGACAGGTGTTAAAAATGACAAGTGTCAAAAATGACCTGTGTCAAAAATTTCTTATCTTTGGGGCGCACAAAATTAACCTTAAAATTGTAATTGCAATTAATATATTTACAGTGGTGAGATGTAATTGCGGGGTTCGGAAACGTTCGGAATTGATAAAAAATGACAGGTGTCCAAGACCTTGACGTGACCTTAACGTGACCTTGGCATAACCTTGAAAATGACAGGTGTCAAAAATGACGGGTGTCAAAAATGACGAGTGTCAAAAATGACGGGTGTCAAAAATGACTGGTGTCAAAAATGACAGGTGTCAAAATGACGGGTTTCTTAAATGACAAGTGTCAAAAATGACTGGTGTCAAAAATGACGGGTGTCAAAAATGACAGGTGTCAAAAATGACTGATGTCAAAAATTCCTTATCTTTGGGGCGCACAAAATTAACCTAAAAATTGTAATTGCAATTAATATATTCAGTGGTGAGATGTAATTGCGGGGTTCGAAAACGTTCGAAATTGATCAAAAATGACAGGTGTCCAAGACCTTGACGTGACATTAACGTGACCTTGGCATGACCTTGAAAATGACAGGTGTCAAAAATGACAGGTGTCAAAGATGACGGGTGTCAAAAATGACGGGTGTCAAAAATGACGGGTGTTAAAAATGACAGGTGTCAAAAATGACTGGTGTCAAAAATGACAGGTGTCAAAAATGACAGGTGTGAAAAATGACGGGTGTCAAAAATGACTGGTGTTAAAAGTTACTGGTGTCAAAAATGACGGGTGTCAAAAATGACGGGTGTCAAAAATGACAGGTGTCAAAAATGACGGGTGTCAAAAATGACGGGTGTCTTAAATGACAAGTGTCAAAAATGACTGGTGTCAAAAATGACAGGTGTCAAAAATGACGGGTGTCAAAAATGACTGGTGTCAAAAATGACTGGTGTCAAAAATGAAAGGTGTCAAAAATGACAGGTGTCAAAAATGACGGGTGTCAAAAATGACAGCTGTCAAAAATGACAGGTGTCAAAAATGACGGGTGTCAAAAATGACGGGTGTCAAAAATGACGGGTGTCAAAAATGACAAGTGTCAAAAATGACTGGTGTCAAAAATTTCTTATCTTTGGGGGCGCACAAAATTAACCTAAAAATTGTAATTGCAATTAATATATTTACAGTGGTGAGATGTAATTGCGGGGTTCGGAAACGTTCGGAATTGATAAAAAATGACAGGTGTCCAAGACCTTGACGTGACCTTAACGTGACCTTGGCATGACCTTGAAAATGACAGGTGTCAAAAATGACGGGTGTCAAAAATGACGGGTGTCAAAAATGACGGGTGTCAAAAATGACGGGTGTCAAAAATGACAAGTGTCAAAAATGATTGGTGTCAAAAATTTCTTATCTTTGGGGGCGCACAAAATTAACCTAAAAATTGTAATTGCAATTAATATATTTACAGTGGTGAGATGTAATTGCGGGGTTCGGAAACGTTCGGAATTGATAAAAAATGACAGGTGTCCAAGACCTTGACGTGACCTTAACGTGACCTTGGCATGACCTTGAAAATGACAGGTGTCAAAAATGACAAGTGTCAAAAATGACGGGTGTCAAAAATGACGGGTGTCAAAAATGACTGGTGTCAAAAATGACAGGTGTCAAAAATGACAGGTGTGAAAAATGACAAGTGTCAAAAATGACAGGTGTCTTAAATGACAAGTGTCAAAAATGACTGGTGTCAAAAATGACAGGTGTCAAAAATGACAGGTGTCAAAAATGACTGGTGTCAAAAATGACAGGTGTCAAAAATGACAAGTGTCAAAAATGACAGGTGTCAAAAATGACTGGTGTCAAAAATGACAGGTGTCAAAAATGACAGGTGTGAAAAATGACAAGTGTCAAAAATGACGGGTGTCAAAAATGACAGGTGTCAAAAATGACGGGTGTCAAAAATGACGGGTGTCAAAAATGACGGGTGTCAAAAATGACGGGTGTCAAAAATGACTGGTGTCAAAAATGACAGGTGTCAAAAATGACGGGTTTCTTAAATGACAAGTGTCAAAAATGACTGGTGTCAAAAATGACAGGTGTCAAAAATGACGGGTGTTAAAAATGACGGGTGTCAAAAATGACGGGTGTCTTAAATGACAAGTGTCAAAAATGACTGGTGTCAAAAATGACAGGTGTCAAAAATGACAGGTGTCAAAAATTACTGGTGTCAAAAATGACAGGTGTCAAAAATGACAGGTGTGAAAAATGACGGGTGTCAAAAATGACAGGTGTCAAAAATGACTGATGTCAAAAATTCCTTATCTTTGGGGCCCACAAAATTAACCTAAAAATTGTAATTGCAATTAATATATTCAGTGGTGAGATGTAATTGCGGGGTTTGAAAACGTTCGGAATTGATCAAAAATGACAGGTGTCCAAGACCTTGACGTGACCTTAACGTGACCTTGGCATGACCTTGAAAATGACAGGTGTCAAAAATGACAGGTGTCAAAAATGACAGGTGTCAAAAATGACAGGTGTCAAAAATGATGGGTGTCAAAAATGACGGGTGTCAAAAATGACGGGTGTCAAAAATGACGGGTGTCAAAAATGACGGGTGTTAAAAATGACAGGTGTCAAAATGACAGGTGTCAAAAATGACAGGTGTCAAAAATGACGGGTGTCAAAAATGACGGGTGTCAAAAATGACGGGTGTCAAAAATGACGGGTGTCAAAAATGACGGGTGTCAAAAATGACAGGTGTTAAAATGACACGTGTCAAAAATGACAGGTGTCAAAAATGACAGGTGTCAAAGATGACGGGTGTCAAAAATGACGGGTGTCAAAAATGACGGGTGTCAAAAATGACGGGTGTCAAAAATGACGGGTGTTAAAAATGACAGGTGTCAAAATGACAGGTGTCAAAAATGACAGGTGTCAAAAATGACGGGTGTCAAAAATGACGGGTGTCAAAAATGACGGGTGTCAAAAATGACTGGTGTCAAAAATGACAGGTGTCAAAAATGACTGGTGTCAAAAATGACAGGTGTCAAAAATGATGGGTGTCAAAAATGACGGGTGTCAAAAATGACGGGTGTCAAAAATGACAAGTGTCAAAAATGACTGGTGTCAAAAATTTCTTATCTTTGGGGGCGCACAAAATTAACCTAAAAATTGTAATTGCAATTAATATATTTACAGTGGTGAGATGTAATTGCGGGGTTCGGAAACGTTCGGAATTGATAAAAAATAACAGGTGTCCAAGACCTTGACGTGACCTTAACGTGACCTTGGCATGACCTTGAAAATGACAGGTGTCAAAAATGACGGGTGTCAAAAATGACGGGTGTCAAAAATGACGGGTGTCAAAAATGACTGGTGTCAAAAATGACAGGTGTCAAAAATGACAGGTGTGAAAAATGACAAGTGTCAAAAATGACGGGTGTCTTAAATGACAAGTGTCAAAAATGACGGGTGTCAAAAATGACTGGTGTCAAAAATGACAGGTGTCAAAAATGACAGGTGTGAAAAATGACAAGTGTCAAAAATGACAGGTGTCTTAAATGACAAGTGTCAAAAATGACGGGTGTCAAAATGACAGGTGTCAAAATGACGGGTTTCTTAAATGACAAGTGTCAAAAATGACTGGTGTCAAAAATGACGGGTGTCAAAAATGACAGGTGTCAAAAATGACTGATGTCAAAAATTCCTTATCTTTGGGGCGCACAAAATTAACCTAAAAATTGTAATTGCAATTAATATATTCAGTGGTGAGATGTAATTGCGGGGTTCGAAAACGTTCGAAATTGATCAAAAATGACAGGTGTCCAAGACCTTGACGTGACATTAACGTGACCTTGGCATGACCTTGAAAATGACAGGTGTCAAAAATGACAGGTGTCAAAGATGACGGGTGTCAAAAATGACGGGTGTCAAAAATGACGGGTGTTAAAAATGACAGGTGTCAAAAATGACTGGTGTCAAAAATGACAGGTGTCAAAAATGACTGGTGTCAAAAATGACAGGTGTCAAAAATGACAGGTGTCAAAAATGACGGGTGTCAAAGATGACTGGTGTCAAAAATGACAGGTGTCAAAAATGACAGGTGTCAAAATGACAGGTGTCAAAATGACAGGTGTCAAAAATGACAGGTGTCAAAAATGACAGGTGTCAAAGATGACGGGTGTCAAAAATGACGGGTGTCAAACATGACGGGTGTTAAAAATGACAAGTGTCTAAAATGACCTGTGTCAAAAATGACAGGTGTCAAAAATGACAGGTGTCAAAAATGACAAGTGTCAAAAATGACTGGTGTTAAAAATGACTGGTGTCAAAAATGACAGGTGTCAAAAATGACAGGTGTCAAAATGACAGGTGTCAAAATGACAGGTGTCAAAAATGACAGGTGTCAAAAATGACAGGTGTCAAAGATGACGGGTGTCAAAAATGACGGGTGTCAAAATGACAGCTGTCAAAAATGACAGGTGTCAAAAATGACGGGTGTCAAAGATGACGGGTGTCAAAAATGACGGGTGTCAAAAATGACGGGTGTCAAAAATGACGGGTGTTAAAAATGACAGGTGTCAAAATGACGGGGGTTAAAAATGACAAGTGTCAAAAATGACTGATGTCAAAAATTCCTTATCTTTGGGGCGCACAAAATTAACCTAAAAATTGTAATTGCAATTAATATATTCACAGTGGTGACAGGTGTCAAAGATGACGGGTGTCAAAAATGACGGGTGTCAAAAATGACGGGTGTTAAAAATGACAGGTGTCAAAAATGACTGGTGTCAAAAATGACAGGTGTCAAAAATGACTGGTGTCAAAAATGACAGGTGTCAAAAATGACAGGTGTCAAAAATGACGGGTGTCAAAAATGACTGGTGTCAAAAATGACAGGTGTCAAAAATGACAGGTGTCAAAATGACAGGTGTCAAAATGACAGGTGTCAAAAATGACAGGTGTCAAAAATGACAGGTGTCAAAGATGACGGGTGTCAAAAATGACGAGTGTCAAACATGACGGGTGTTAAAAATGACAAGTGTCTAAAATGACCTGTGTCAAAAATGACAGGTGTCAAAAATGACAGGTGTCAAAAATGACAAGTGTCAAAAATGACTGGTGTTAAAAATGACTGGTGTCAAAAATGACAGGTGTCAAAAATGACAGGTGTCAAAATGACAGGTGTCAAAATGACAGGTGTCAAAAATGACAGGTGTCAAAAATGACAGGTGTCAAAGATGACGGGTGTCAAAAATGACGGGTGTCAAAATGACAGCTGTCAAAAATGACAGGTGTCAAAAATGACGGGTGTCAAAGATGACGGGTGTCAAAAATGACAGGTGTCAAAAATGACAGGTGTCAAAGATGACGGGTGTCAAAAATGACGGGTGTCAAACATGACAGGTGTTAAAAATGACAAGTGTCAAAAATGACCTGTGTCAAAAATTTCTTATCTTTGGGGCGCACAAAATTAACCTTAAAATTGTAATTGCAATTAATATATTTACAGTGGTGAGATGTAATTGCGGGGTTCGGAAACGTTCGGAATTGATAAAAAATGACAGGTGTCCAAGACCTTGACGTGACCTTAACGTGACCTTGGCATAACCTTGAAAATGACAGGTGTCAAAAATGACGGGTGTCAAAAATGACGAGTGTCAAAAATGACGGGTGTCAAAAATGACTGGTGTCAAAAATGACAGGTGTCAAAATGACGGGTTTCTTAAATGACAAGTGTCAAAAATGACTGGTGTCAAAAATGACGGGTGTCAAAAATGACAGGTGTCAAAAATGACTGATGTCAAAAATTCCTTATCTTTGGGGCGCACAAAATTAACCTAAAAATTGTAATTGCAATTAATATATTCAGTGGTGAGATGTAATTGCGGGGTTCGAAAACGTTCGAAATTGATCAAAAATGACAGGTGTCCAAGACCTTGACGTGACATTAACGTGACCTTGGCATGACCTTGAAAATGACAGGTGTCAAAAATGACAGGTGTCAAAGATGACGGGTGTCAAAAATGACGGGTGTCAAAAATGACGGGTGTTAAAAATGACAGGTGTCAAAAATGACTGGTGTCAAAAATGACAGGTGTCAAAAATGACTGGTGTCAAAAATGACAGGTGTCAAAAATGACAGGTGTCAAAAATGACGGGTGTCAAAAATGACTGGTGTCAAAAATGACAGGTGTCAAAAATGACAGGTGTCAAAATGACAGGTGTCAAAATGACAGGTGTCAAAAATGACAGGTGTCAAAAATGACAGGTGTCAAAGATGACGGGTGTCAAAAATGACGAGTGTCAAACATGACGGGTGTTAAAAATGACAAGTGTCTAAAATGACCTGTGTCAAAAATGACAGGTGTCAAAAATGACAGGTGTCAAAAATGACAAGTGTCAAAAATGACTGGTGTTAAAAATGACTGGTGTCAAAAATGACAGGTGTCAAAAATGACAGGTGTCAAAATGACAGGTGTCAAAATGACAGGTGTCAAAAATGACAGGTGTCAAAAATGACAGGTGTCAAAGATGACGGGTGTCAAAAATGACGGGTGTCAAAATGACAGCTGTCAAAAATGACAGGTGTCAAAAATGACGGGTGTCAAAGATGACGGGTGTCAAAAATGACAGGTGTCAAAAATGACAGGTGTCAAAAATGACGGGGGTTAAAAATGACAAGTGTCAAAAATGACTGATGTCAAAAATTCCTTATCTTTGGGGCGCACAAAATTAACCTAAAAATTGTAATTGCAATTAATATATTCACAGTGGTGACAGGTGTTAAAAATGACGGGTGTCAAAAATGACTGGTGTTAAAAATGACTGGTGTCAAAAATGACAGGTGTCAAAAATGACAGGTGTCAAAATGACAGGTGTCAAAATGACAGGTGTCAAAAATGACAGGTGTCAAAAATGACAGGTGTCAAAGATGACGGGTGTCAAAAATGACGGGTGTCAAAATGACAGGTGTCAAAAATGACAGGTGTCAAAAATGACGGGTGTCAAAAATGACAGGTGTCAAAAATGACAGGTGTCAAAAATGACTGGTGTCAAAAATGACAGGTGTCAAAAATGACTGGTGTCAAAAATGACGGGTGTCAAAAATGACAGGTGTCAAAAATGACTGATGTCAAAAATTCCTTATCTTTGGGGCGCACAAAATTAACCTAAAAATTGTAATTGCAATTAATATATTCAGTGGTGAGATGTAATTGCGGGGTTCGAAAACGTTCGAAATTGATCAAAAATGACAGGTGTCCAAGACCTTGACGTGACATTAACGTGACCTTGGCATGACCTTGAAAATGACAGGTGTCAAAAATGACAGGTGTCAAAGATGACGGGTGTCAAAAATGACGGGTGTCAAAAATGACGGGTGTTAAAAATGACGGGTGTCAAAAATGACGGGTGTCAAAAATGACTGGTGTCAAAAATGACAGGTGTCAAAATGACAGGTGTCAAAATGACAGGTGTCAAAAATGACAGGTGTCAAAAATGACAGGTGTCAAAGATGACAGGTGTCAAAAATGACTGGTGTCAAAAATGACAGGTGTCAAAAATGACAGGTGTGAAAAATGACAAGTGTCAAAAATGACGGGTGTCAAAAATGACAGGTGTCAAAAATGACGGGTGTCAAAAATGACGGGTGTCAAAAATGACGGGTGTCAAAAATGACGGGTGTCAAAAATGACTGGTGTCAAAAATGACAGGTGTCAAAAATGACGGGTTTCTTAAATGACAAGTGTCAAAAATGACTGGTGTCAAAAATGACAGGTGTCAAAAATGACGGGTGTTAAAAATGACGGGTGTCAAAAATGACGGGTGTCTTAAATGACAAGTGTCAAAAATGACTGGTGTCAAAAATGACAGGTGTCAAAAATGACAGGTGTCAAAAATTACTGGTGTCAAAAATGACAGGTGTCAAAAATGACAGGTGTGAAAAATGACGGGTGTCAAAAATGACAGGTGTCAAAAATGACTGATGTCAAAAATTCCTTATCTTTGGGGCCCACAAAATTAACCTAAAAATTGTAATTGCAATTAATATATTCAGTGGTGAGATGTAATTGCGGGGTTTGAAAACGTTCGGAATTGATCAAAAATGACAGGTGTCCAAGACCTTGACGTGACCTTAACGTGACCTTGGCATGACCTTGAAAATGACAGGTGTCAAAAATGACAGGTGTCAAAAATGACAGGTGTCAAAAATGACAGGTGTCAAAGATGACGGGTGTCAAAAATGACGGGTGTTAAAAATGACTGGTGTCAAAAATGACTGGTGTCAAAAATGACAGGTGTCAAAAATGACTGGTGTCAAAAATGACAGGTGTCAAAAATGACAGGTGTCAAAAATGACGGGTGTCAAAAATGACGGGTGTCAAAAATGACTGGTGTCAAAAATGACAGGTGTCAAAATGACAGGTGTCAAAATGACAGGTGTCAAAAATGACAGGTGTCAAAAATGACAGGTGTCAAAGATGACGGGTGTCAAAAATGACGGGTGTCAAACATGACAGGTGTTAAAAATGACAAGTGTCAAAAATGACCTGTGTCAAAAATTTCTTATCTTTGGGGCGCACAAAATTAACCTTAAAATTGTAATTGCAATTAATATATTTACAGTGGTGAGATGTAATTGCGGGGTTCGGAAACGTTCGGAATTGATAAAAAATTACAGGTGTCCAAGACCTTGACGTGACCTTAACGTGACCTTGGCATAACCTTGAAAATGACAGGTGTCAAAAATGACGGGTGTCAAAAATGACGAGTGTCAAAAATGACGGGTGTCAAAAATGACTGGTGTCAAAAATGACAGGTGTCAAAATGACGGGTTTCTTAAATGACAAGTGTCAAAAATGACTGGTGTCAAAAATGACGGGTGTCAAAAATGACAGGTGTCAAAAATGACTGATGTCAAAAATTCCTTATCTTTGGGGCGCACAAAATTAACCTAAAAATTGTAATTGCAATTAATATATTTACAGTGGTGAGATGTAATTGCGGGGTTCGAAAACGTTCGAAATTGATCAAAAATGACAGGTGTCCAAGACCTTGACGTGACATTAACGTGACCTTGGCATGACCTTGAAAATGACAGGTGTCAAAAATGACAGGTGTCAAAGATGACGGGTGTCAAAAATGACGGGTGTCAAAAATGACGGGTGTTAAAAATGACAGGTGTCAAAAATGACTGGTGTCAAAAATGACAGGTGTCAAAAATGACAGGTGTCAAAAATGACGGGTGTCAAAAATGACTGGTGTCAAAAATGACAGGTGTCAAAAATGACAGGTGTCAAAATGACAGGTGTCAAAATGACAGGTGTCAAAAATGACTGGTGTCAAAAATGACAGGTGTCAAAAATGACAGGTGTCAAAATGACAGGTGTCAAAATGACAGGTGACAAAAATGACAGGTGTCAAAAATGACAGGTGTCAAAGATGACGGGTGTCAAAAATGACGGGTGTCAAACATGACGGGTGTTAAAAATGACAAGTGTCTAAAATGACCTGTGTCAAAAATGACAGGTGTCAAAAATGACAGGTGTCAAAAATGACAAGTGTCAAAAATGACTGGTGTTAAAAATGACTGGTGTCAAAAATGACAGGTGTCAAAAATGACAGGTGTCAAAATGACAGGTGTCAAAATGACAGGTGTCAAAAATGACAGGTGTCAAAAATGACAGGTGTCAAAGATGACGGGTGTCAAAAATGACGGGTGTCAAAATGACAGCTGTCAAAAATGACAGGTGTCAAAAATGACGGGTGTCAAAGATGACGGGTGTCAAAAATGACAGGTGTCAAAAATGACAGGTGTCAAAAATGACGGGGGTTAAAAATGACAAGTGTCAAAAATGACTGATGTCAAAAATTCCTTATCTTTGGGGCGCACAAAATTAACCTAAAAATTGTAATTGCAATTAATATATTCACAGTGGTGACAGGTGTCAAAAATGACGGGTGTCAAAAATGACGGGTGTCTTAAATGACAAGTGTCAAAAATGACTGGTGTCAAAAATGACAGGTGTCAAAAATGACTGGTGTCAAAAATGACAGGTGTCAAAAATGACAGGTGTGAAAAATGACGGGTGTCAAAAATGACTGGTGTCAAAAATGACTGGTGTCAAAAATGAAAGGTGTCAAAAATGACAGGTGTCAAAAATGACGGGTGTCAAAAATGACTGGTGTCAAAAATGACAGGTGTCAAAAATGACAGGTGTTAAAATGACACGTGTCAAAAATGACAGGTGTCAAAAATGACAGGTGTCAAAGATGACGGGTGTCAAAAATGACAGGTGTCAAAAATGACGGGTGTCAAAAATGACGGGTGTCAAAAATGACTGGTGTCAAAAATGACGGGTGTCAAAAATGACTGGTGTCAAAAATGACAGGTGTCAAAAATGACAGGTGTCAAAATGACAGGTGTCAAAATGACAGGTGTCAAAATGACAGGTGTCAAAAATGACAGGTGTCAAAAATGACAGGTGTCAAAGATGACAAGTGTCAAAAATGACGGGTGTCAAACATGACGAGTGTTAAAAATGACAAGTGTCTAAAATGACCTGTGTCAAAAATGACGGGTGTCAAAAATGACAGGTGTCAAAAATGACAAGTGTCAAAAATGACTGGTGTTAAAAATGACTGGTGTCAAAAATGACAGGTGTCAAAAATGACAGGTGTCAAAATGACAGGTGTCAAAATGACAGGTGTCAAAAATGACAGGTGTCAAAAATGACAGGTGTCAAAGATGACGGGTGTAAAAAATGACGGGTGTCAAAATGACAGCTGTCAAAAATGACAGGTGTCAAAAATGACGGGTGTCAAATATGACGGGTGTCAAAAATGACGGGTGTCAAAAATGACGGGGGTTAAAAATGACAAGTGTCAAAAATGACTGATGTCAAAAATTCCTTATCTTTGGGGCGCACAAAATTAACCTAAAAATTGTAATTGCAATTAATTTATTCACAGTGGTGACAGGTGTCAAAAATGACGGGTGTCAAAAATGACTGGTGTTAAAAATGACTGGTGTCAAAAATGACAGGTGTCAAAAATGACAGGTGTCAAAATGACAGGTGTCAAAATGACAGGTGTCAAAAATGACAGGTGTCAAAAATGACAGGTGTCAAAGATGACGGGTGTCAAAAATGACGGGTGTCAAAATGACAGGTGTCAAAAATGACAGGTGTCAAAAATGACGGGTGTCAAAAATGACAGGTGTCAAAAATGACAGGTGTCAAAAATGATGGGTGTCAAAAATGACTGGTGTCAAAAATGACTGGTGTCAAAAATGACAGGTGTCAAAAATGACAGGTGTTAAAATGACACGTGTCAAAAATGACAGATGTCAAAAATGACAGGTGTCAAAGATGACGGGTGTCAAAAATGACGGGTGTCAAAAATGACGGGTGTCAAAAATGACGGGTGTTAAAAATGACAGGTGTCAAAATGACAGGTGTCAAAAATGACAGGTGTGAAAAATGACGGGTGTCAAAAATGACTGGTGTTAAAAGTTACTGGTGTCAAAAATGACGGGTGTCAAAAATGACGGGTGTCAAAAATGACAGGTGTCAAAAATGACGGGTGTCAAAAATGACGGGTGTCTTAAATGACAAGTGTCAAAAATGACTGGTGTCAAAAATGACAGGTGTCAAAAATGACGGGTGTCAAAAATGACTGGTGTCAAAAATGACTGGTGTCAAAAATGAAAGGTGTCAAAAATGACAGGTGTCAAAAATGACGGGTGTCAAAAATGACAGCTGTCAAAAATGACAGGTGTCAAAAATGACGGGTGTCAAAAATGACGGGTGTCAAAAATGACGGGTGTCAAAAATGACAAGTGTCAAAAATGACTGGTGTCAAAAATTTCTTATCTTTGGGGGCGCACAAAATTAACCTAAAAATTGTAATTGCAATTAATATATTTACAGTGGTGAGATGTAATTGCGGGGTTCGGAAACGTTCGGAATTGATAAAAAATGACAGGTGTCCAAGACCTTGACGTGACCTTAACGTGACCTTGGCATGACCTTGAAAATGACAGGTGTCAAAAATGACGGGTGTCAAAAATGACGGGTGTCAAAAATGACGGGTGTCAAAAATGACGGGTGTCAAAAATGACAAGTGTCAAAAATGATTGGTGTCAAAAATTTCTTATCTTTGGGGGCGCACAAAATTAACCTAAAAATTGTAATTGCAATTAATATATTTACAGTGGTGAGATGTAATTGCGGGGTTCGGAAACGTTCGGAATTGATAAAAAATGACAGGTGTCCAAGACCTTGACGTGACCTTAACGTGACCTTGGCATGACCTTGAAAATGACAGGTGTCAAAAATGACGGGTGTCAAAAATGACGGGTGTCAAAAATGACGGGTGTCAAAAATGACTGGTGTCAAAAATGACAGGTGTCAAAAATGACAGGTGTGAAAAATGACAAGTGTCAAAAATGACAGGTGTCTTAAATGACAAGTGTCAAAAATGACTGGTGTCAAAAATGACAGGTGTCAAAAATGACAGGTGTCAAAAATGACTGGTGTCAAAAATGACAGGTGTCAAAAATGACAAGTGTCAAAAATGACAGGTGTCAAAAATGACTGGTGTCAAAAATGACAGGTGTCAAAAATGACAGGTGTGAAAAATGACAAGTGTCAAAAATGACGGGTGTCAAAAATGACAGGTGTCAAAAATGACGGGTGTCAAAAATGACGGGTGTCAAAAATGACGGGTGTCAAAAATGACGGGTGTCAAAAATGACTGGTGTCAAAAATGACAGGTGTCAAAAATGACGGGTTTCTTAAATGACAAGTGTCAAAAATGACTGGTGTCAAAAATGACAGGTGTCAAAAATGACGGGTGTTAAAAATGACGGGTGTCAAAAATGACGGGTGTCTTAAATGACAAGTGTCAAAAATGACTGGTGTCAAAAATGACAGGTGTCAAAAATGACAGGTGTCAAAAATTACTGGTGTCAAAAATGACAGGTGTCAAAAATGACAGGTGTGAAAAATGACGGGTGTCAAAAATGACAGGTGTCAAAAATGACTGATGTCAAAAATTCCTTATCTTTGGGGCCCACAAAATTAACCTAAAAATTGTAATTGCAATTAATATATTCAGTGGTGAGATGTAATTGCGGGGTTTGAAAACGTTCGGAATTGATCAAAAATGACAGGTGTCCAAGACCTTGACGTGACCTTAACGTGACCTTGGCATGACCTTGAAAATGACAGGTGTCAAAAATGACAGGTGTCAAAAATGACAGGTGTCAAAAATGACAGGTGTCAAAGATGACGGGTGTCAAAAATGACGGGTGTTAAAAATGACTGGTGTCAAAAATGACTGGTGTCAAAAATGACAGGTGTCAAAAATGACTGGTGTCAAAAATGACAGGTGTCAAAAATGACAGGTGTCAAAAATGACGGGTGTCAAAAATGACGGGTGTCAAAAATGACTGGTGTCAAAAATGACAGGTGTCAAAATGACAGGTGTCAAAATGACAGGTGTCAAAAATGACAGGTGTCAAAAATGACAGGTGTCAAAGATGACGGGTGTCAAAAATGACGGGTGTCAAACATGACAGGTGTTAAAAATGACAAGTGTCAAAAATGACCTGTGTCAAAAATTTCTTATCTTTGGGGCGCACAAAATTAACCTTAAAATTGTAATTGCAATTAATATATTTACAGTGGTGAGATGTAATTGCGGGGTTCGGAAACGTTCGGAATTGATAAAAAATGACAGGTGTCCAAGACCTTGACGTGACCTTAACGTGACCTTGGCATAACCTTGAAAATGACAGGTGTCAAAAATGACGGGTGTCAAAAATGACGAGTGTCAAAAATGACGGGTGTCAAAAATGACTGGTGTCAAAAATGACAGGTGTCAAAATGACGGGTTTCTTAAATGACAAGTGTCAAAAATGACTGGTGTCAAAAATGACGGGTGTCAAAAATGACAGGTGTCAAAAATGACTGATGTCAAAAATTCCTTATCTTTGGGGCGCACAAAATTAACCTAAAAATTGTAATTGCAATTAATATATTCAGTGGTGAGATGTAATTGCGGGGTTCGAAAACGTTCGAAATTGATCAAAAATGACAGGTGTCCAAGACCTTGACGTGACATTAACGTGACCTTGGCATGACCTTGAAAATGACAGGTGTCAAAAATGACAGGTGTCAAAGATGACGGGTGTCAAAAATGACGGGTGTCAAAAATGACGGGTGTTAAAAATGACAGGTGTCAAAAATGACTGGTGTCAAAAATGACAGGTGTCAAAAATGACAGGTGTGAAAAATGACGGGTGTCAAAAATGACTGGTGTTAAAAGTTACTGGTGTCAAAAATGACGGGTGTCAAAAATGACGGGTGTCAAAAATGACAGGTGTCAAAAATGACGGGTGTCAAAAATGACGGGTGTCTTAAATGACAAGTGTCAAAAATGACTGGTGTCAAAAATGACAGGTGTCAAAAATGACGGGTGTCAAAAATGACTGGTGTCAAAAATGACTGGTGTCAAAAATGAAAGGTGTCAAAAATGACAGGTGTCAAAAATGACGGGTGTCAAAAATGACAGCTGTCAAAAATGACAGGTGTCAAAAATGACGGGTGTCAAAAATGACGGGTGTCAAAAATGACGGGTGTCAAAAATGACAAGTGTCAAAAATGACTGGTGTCAAAAATTTCTTATCTTTGGGGGCGCACAAAATTAACCTAAAAATTGTAATTGCAATTAATATATTTACAGTGGTGAGATGTAATTGCGGGGTTCGGAAACGTTCGGAATTGATAAAAAATAACAGGTGTCCAAGACCTTGACGTGACCTTAACGTGACCTTGGCATGACCTTGAAAATGACAGGTGTCAAAAATGACGGGTGTCAAAAATGACGGGTGTCAAAAATGACGGGTGTCAAAAATGACGGGTGTCAAAAATGACAAGTGTCAAAAATGATTGGTGTCAAAAATTTCTTATCTTTGGGGGCGCACAAAATTAACCTAAAAATTGTAATTGCAATTAATATATTTACAGTGGTGAGATGTAATTGCGGGGTTCGGAAACGTTCGGAATTGATAAAAAATGACAGGTGTCCAAGACCTTGACGTGACCTTAACGTGACCTTGGCATGACCTTGAAAATGACAGGTGTCAAAAATGACGGGTGTCAAAAATGACGGGTGTCAAAAATGACGGGTGTCAAAAATGACTGGTGTCAAAAATGACAGGTGTCAAAAATGACAGGTGTGAAAAATGACAAGTGTCAAAAATGACAGGTGTCTTAAATGACAAGTGTCAAAAATGACTGGTGTCAAAAATGACAGGTGTCAAAAATGACAGGTGTCAAAAATGACTGGTGTCAAAAATGACAGGTGTCAAAAATGACAAGTGTCAAAAATGACAGGTGTCAAAAATGACTGGTGTCAAAAATGACAGGTGTCAAAAATGACAGGTGTGAAAAATGACAAGTGTCAAAAATGACGGGTGTCAAAAATGACAGGTGTCAAAAATGACGGGTGTCAAAAATGACGGGTGTCAAAAATGACGGGTGTCAAAAATGACGGGTGTCAAAAATGACTGGTGTCAAAAATGACAGGTGTCAAAAATGACGGGTTTCTTAAATGACAAGTGTCAAAAATGACTGGTGTCAAAAATGACAGGTGTCAAAAATGACGGGTGTTAAAAATGACGGGTGTCAAAAATGACGGGTGTCTTAAATGACAAGTGTCAAAAATGACTGGTGTCAAAAATGACAGGTGTCAAAAATGACAGGTGTCAAAAATTACTGGTGTCAAAAATGACAGGTGTCAAAAATGACAGGTGTGAAAAATGACGGGTGTCAAAAATGACAGGTGTCAAAAATGACTGATGTCAAAAATTCCTTATCTTTGGGGCCCACAAAATTAACCTAAAAATTGTAATTGCAATTAATATATTCAGTGGTGAGATGTAATTGCGGGGTTTGAAAACGTTCGGAATTGATCAAAAATGACAGGTGTCCAAGACCTTGACGTGACCTTAACGTGACCTTGGCATGACCTTGAAAATGACAGGTGTCAAAAATGACAGGTGTCAAAAATGACAGGTGTCAAAAATGACAGGTGTCAAAAATGATGGGTGTCAAAAATGACGGGTGTCAAAAATGACGGGTGTCAAAAATGACGGGTGTCAAAAATGACGGGTGTTAAAAATGACAGGTGTCAAAATGACAGGTGTCAAAAATGACAGGTGTCAAAAATGACGGGTGTCAAAAATGACGGGTGTCAAAAATGACGGGTGTCAAAAATGACGGGTGTCAAAAATGACGGGTGTCAAAAATGACAGGTGTTAAAATGACACGTGTCAAAAATGACAGGTGTCAAAAATGACAGGTGTCAAAGATGACGGGTGTCAAAAATGACGGGTGTCAAAAATGACGGGTGTCAAAAATGACGGGTGTCAAAAATGACGGGTGTTAAAAATGACAGGTGTCAAAATGACAGGTGTCAAAAATGACAGGTGTCAAAAATGACGGGTGTCAAAAATGACGGGTGTCAAAAATGACGGGTGTCAAAAATGACTGGTGTCAAAAATGACAGGTGTCAAAAATGACTGGTGTCAAAAATGACAGGTGTCAAAAATGATGGGTGTCAAAAATGACGGGTGTCAAAAATGACGGGTGTCAAAAATGACAAGTGTCAAAAATGACTGGTGTCAAAAATTTCTTATCTTTGGGGGCGCACAAAATTAACCTAAAAATTGTAATTGCAATTAATATATTTACAGTGGTGAGATGTAATTGCGGGGTTCGGAAACGTTCGGAATTGATAAAAAATAACAGGTGTCCAAGACCTTGACGTGACCTTAACGTGACCTTGGCATGACCTTGAAAATGACAGGTGTCAAAAATGACGGGTGTCAAAAATGACGGGTGTCAAAAATGACGGGTGTCAAAAATGACTGGTGTCAAAAATGACAGGTGTCAAAAATGACAGGTGTGAAAAATGACAAGTGTCAAAAATGACGGGTGTCTTAAATGACAAGTGTCAAAAATGACGGGTGTCAAAAATGACTGGTGTCAAAAATGACAGGTGTCAAAAATGACAGGTGTGAAAAATGACAAGTGTCAAAAATGACAGGTGTCTTAAATGACAAGTGTCAAAAATGACGGGTGTCAAAATGACAGGTGTCAAAATGACGGGTTTCTTAAATGACAAGTGTCAAAAATGACTGGTGTCAAAAATGACGGGTGTCAAAAATGACAGGTGTCAAAAATGACTGATGTCAAAAATTCCTTATCTTTGGGGCGCACAAAATTAACCTAAAAATTGTAATTGCAATTAATATATTCAGTGGTGAGATGTAATTGCGGGGTTCGAAAACGTTCGAAATTGATCAAAAATGACAGGTGTCCAAGACCTTGACGTGACATTAACGTGACCTTGGCATGACCTTGAAAATGACAGGTGTCAAAAATGACAGGTGTCAAAGATGACGGGTGTCAAAAATGACGGGTGTCAAAAATGACGGGTGTTAAAAATGACAGGTGTCAAAAATGACTGGTGTCAAAAATGACAGGTGTCAAAAATGACTGGTGTCAAAAATGACAGGTGTCAAAAATGACAGGTGTCAAAAATGACGGGTGTCAAAGATGACTGGTGTCAAAAATGACAGGTGTCAAAAATGACAGGTGTCAAAATGACAGGTGTCAAAATGACAGGTGTCAAAAATGACAGGTGTCAAAAATGACAGGTGTCAAAGATGACGGGTGTCAAAAATGACGGGTGTCAAACATGACGGGTGTTAAAAATGACAAGTGTCTAAAATGACCTGTGTCAAAAATGACAGGTGTCAAAAATGACAGGTGTCAAAAATGACAAGTGTCAAAAATGACTGGTGTTAAAAATGACTGGTGTCAAAAATGACAGGTGTCAAAAATGACAGGTGTCAAAATGACAGGTGTCAAAATGACAGGTGTCAAAAATGACAGGTGTCAAAAATGACAGGTGTCAAAGATGACGGGTGTCAAAAATGACGGGTGTCAAAATGACAGCTGTCAAAAATGACAGGTGTCAAAAATGACGGGTGTCAAAGATGACGGGTGTCAAAAATGACGGGTGTCAAAAATGACGGGTGTCAAAAATGACGGGTGTTAAAAATGACAGGTGTCAAAATGACGGGGGTTAAAAATGACAAGTGTCAAAAATGACTGATGTCAAAAATTCCTTATCTTTGGGGCGCACAAAATTAACCTAAAAATTGTAATTGCAATTAATATATTCACAGTGGTGACAGGTGTCAAAAATGACGGGTGTCAAAAATGACTGGTGTTAAAAATGACTGGTGTCAAAAATGACAGGTGTCAAAAATGACAGGTGTCAAAATGATAGGTGTCAAAATGACAGGTGTCAAAAATGACAGGTGTCAAAAATGACAGGTGTCAAAGATGACGGGTGTCAAAAATGACGGGTGTCAAAATGACAGGTGTCAAAAATGACAGGTGTCAAAAATGACGGGTGTCAAAAATGACAGGTGTCAAAAATGACAGGTGTCAAAAATGACGGGTGTCAAAAATGACTGGTGTCAAAAATGACTGGTGTCAAAAATGACAGGTGTCAAAAATGACAGGTGTTAAAATGACACGTGTCAAAAATGACAGATGTCAAAAATGACAGGTGTCAAAGATGACGGGTGTCAAAAATGACGGGTGTCAAAATGACAGGTGTCAAAAATGACAGGTGTCAAAATGACAGGTGTCAAAAATGACAGGTGTCAAAAATGACGGGTGTCAAAAATGACAGGTGTCAAAAATGACAGGTGTCAAAAATGATAGGTGTCAAAAATGACATGTGTCAAAAATGACAGGTGTCAAAAATGACAGGTGTCAAAAATGATGGGTGTCAAAAATGACTGGTGTCAAAAATGACTGGTGTCAAAAATGACGGGTGTCAAAAATGACAGGTGTCAAAATGACAGGTGTCAAAAATGACAGGTGTCAAAAATGACAGGTGTCAAAAATGACGGGTGTCAAAAATGACAGGTGTCAAAAATGACAGGTGTCAAAAATGACAGGTGTCAAAAATGACGGGTGTCAAAAATGACAGGTGTCAAAAATGACAGGTGTCAAAAATGATGGGTGTCAAAAATGACTGGTGTCAAAAATGACTGGTGTCAAAAATGACGGGTGTCAAAAATGACGGGTGTCAAAATGACAGGTGTCAAAAATGACAGGTGTCAAAAATGACGGGTGTCAAAAATGACAGGTGTCAAAAATGACAGGTGTCAAAAATGATGGGTGTCAAAAATGACTGGTGTCAAAAATGACTGGTGTCAAAAATGACAGGTGTCAAAAATGACAGGTGTTAAAATGACACGTGTCAAAAATGACAGATGTCAAAAATGACAGGTGTCAAAGATGACGGGTGTCAAAAATGACGGGTGTCAAAAATGACGGGTGTCAAAAATGACGGGTGTTAAAAATGACAGGTGTCAAAATGACAGGTGTCAAAAATGACAGGTGTGAAAAATGACGGGTGTCAAAAATGACTGGTGTTAAAAGTTACTGGTGTCAAAAATGACGGGTGTCAAAAATGACGGGTGTCAAAAATGACAGGTGTCAAAAATGACGGGTGTCAAAAATGACGGGTGTCTTAAATGACAAGTGTCAAAAATGACTGGTGTCAAAAATGACAGGTGTCAAAAATGACTGGTGTCAAAAATGACAGGTGTCAAAAATGACAGGTGTGAAAAATGACGGGTGTCAAAAATGACTGGTGTCAAAAATGACTGGTGTCAAAAATGAAAGGTGTTAAAAATGACAGGTGTCAAAAATGACGGGTGTCAAAAATGACTGGTGTCAAAAATGACAGGTGTCAAAAATGACGGGTGTCAAAAATGACTGGTGTCAAAAATGACGGGTGTCAAAAATGACTGGTGTCAAAAATGACAGGTGTCAAAAATGACAGGTGTCAAAATGACAGGTGTCAAAATGACAGGTGTCAAAATGACAGGTGTCAAAAATGACAGGTGTCAAAAATGACAGGTGTCAAAGATGACAAGTGTCAAAAATGACGGGTGTCAAACATGACGGGTGTTAAAAATGACAAGTGTCTAAAATGACCTGTGTCAAAAATGACGGGTGTCAAAAATGACAGGTGTCAAAAATGACAAGTGTCAAAAATGACTGGTGTTAAAAATGACTGGTGTCAAAAATGACAGGTGTCAAAAATGACAGGTGTCAAAATGACAGGTGTCAAAATGACAGGTGTCAAAAATGACAGGTGTCAAAAATGACAGGTGTCAAAGATGACGGGTGTAAAAAATGACGGGTGTCAAAATGACAGCTGTCAAAAATGACAGGTGTCAAAAATGACGGGTGTCAAAGATGACGGGTGTCAAAAATGACGGGTGTCAAAAATGACGGGGGTTAAAAATGACAAGTGTCAAAAATGACTGATGTCAAAAATTCCTTATCTTTGGGGCGCACAAAATTAACCTAAAAATTGTAATTGCAATTAATATATTCACAGTGGTGACAGGTGTCAAAAATGACTGGTGTTAAAAATGACTGGTGTCAAAAATGACAGGTGTCAAAAATGACAGGTGTCAAAATGACAGGTGTCAAAATGACAGGTGTCAAAAATGACAGGTGTCAAAAATGACAGGTGTCAAAGATGACGGGTGTCAAAAATGACGGGTGTCAAAATGACAGGTGTCAAAAATGACAGGTGTCAAAAATGACGGGTGTCAAAAATGACAGGTGTCAAAAATGACAGGTGTCAAAAATGATGGGTGTCAAAAATGACTGGTGTCAAAAATGACTGGTGTCAAAAATGACAGGTGTCAAAAATGACAGGTGTTAAAATGACACGTGTCAAAAATGACAGATGTCAAAAATGACAGGTGTCAAAGATGACGGGTGTCAAAAATGACGGGTGTCAAAAATGACGGGTGTCAAAAATGACGGGTGTTAAAAATGACAGGTGTCAAAATGACAGGTGTCAAAAATGACAGGTGTGAAAAATGACGGGTGTCAAAAATGACTGGTGTTAAAAGTTACTGGTGTCAAAAATGACGGGTGTCAAAAATGACGGGTGTCAAAAATGACAGGTGTCAAAAATGACGGGTGTCAAAAATGACGGGTGTCTTAAATGACAAGTGTCAAAAATGACTGGTGTCAAAAATGACAGGTGTCAAAAATGACTGGTGTCAAAAATGACAGGTGTCAAAAATGACAGGTGTGAAAAATGACGGGTGTCAAAAATGACTGGTGTCAAAAATGACTGGTGTCAAAAATGAAAGGTGTCAAAAATGACAGGTGTCAAAAATGACGGGTGTCAAAAATGACTGGTGTCAAAAATGACAGGTGTCAAAAATGACAGGTGTTAAAATGACACGTGTCAAAAATGACAGGTGTCAAAAATGACAGGTGTCAAAGATGACGGGTGTCAAAAATGACGGGTGTCAAAAATGACGGGTGTCAAAAATGACGGGTGTTAAAAATGACGGGTGTCAAAAATGACGGGTGTCAAAAATGACGGGTGTCAAAAATGACAGGTGTTAAAATGACACGTGTCAAAAATGACAGGTGTCAAAAATGACAGGTGTCAAAGATGACGGGTGTCAAAAATGACGGGTGTCAAAAATGACTGGTGTCAAAAATGACAGGTGTGAAAAATGACGGGTGTCAAAAATGACTGGTGTTAAAAGTTACTGGTGTCAAAAATGACGGGTGTCAAAAATGACTGGTGTCAAAAATGACAGGTGTCAAAAATGACAGGTGTTAAAATGACACGTGTCAAAAATGACAGGTGTCAAAAATGACAGGTGTCAAAGATGACGGGTGTTAAAAATTACAGGTGTCAAAATGACAGGTGTCAAAAATGACAGGTGTGAAAAATGACGGGTGTCAAAAATGACTGGTGTTAAAAGTTACTGGTGTCAAAAATGACGGGTGTCAAAAATGACTGGTGTTAAAAATGACTGGTGTCAAAAATGACAGGTGTCAAAAATGACGGGTGTTAAAAATGACAGGTGTCAAAATGACAGGTGTCAAAAATGACGGGTGTCAAAAATGACTGGTGTTAAAAATGACTGGTGTTAAAAATGACTGGTGTCAAAAATGAAAGGTGTCAAAAATGACGGGTGTTAAAAATGACAGGTGTCAAAATGACAGGTGTCAAAAATGACAGGTGTGAAAAATGACGGGTGTCAAAAATGACTGGTGTTAAAAGTTACTGGTGTCAAAAATGACGGGTGTCAAAAATGACTGGTGTCAAAAATGACAGGTGTCAAAAATGACAGGTGTTAAAATGACACGTGTCAAAAATGACAGGTGTCAAAAATGACGGGTGTCAAAAATGACGGGTGTCAAAAATGACGGGTGTCAAAAATGACGGGTGTCAAAAATGACGGGTGTCAAAAATGACGGGTGTCAAAAATGACGGGTGTTAAAAATGACAGGTGTCAAAATGACAGGTGTCAAAAATGACAGGTGTCAAAAATGACGGGTGTCAAAAATGACGGGTGTCAAAAATGACGGGTGTCAAAAATGACGGGTGTCAAAAATGACGGGTGTCAAAAATGACAGGTGTTAAAATGACACGTGTCAAAAATGACAGGTGTCAAAAATGACAGGTGTCAAAGATGACGGGTGTCAAAAATGACGGGTGTCAAAAATGACGGGTGTCAAAAATGACGGGTGTCAAAAATGACGGGTGTTAAAAATGACAGGTGTCAAAATGACAGGTGTCAAAAATGACAGGTGTCAAAAATGACGGGTGTCAAAAATGACGGGTGTCAAAAATGACGGGTGTCAAAAATGACTGGTGTCAAAAATGACAGGTGTCAAAAATGACTGGTGTCAAAAATGACAGGTGTCAAAAATGATGGGTGTCAAAAATGACGGGTGTCAAAAATGACGGGTGTCAAAAATGACAAGTGTCAAAAATGACTGGTGTCAAAAATTTCTTATCTTTGGGGGCGCACAAAATTAACCTAAAAATTGTAATTGCAATTAATATATTTACAGTGGTGAGATGTAATTGCGGGGTTCGGAAACGTTCGGAATTGATAAAAAATAACAGGTGTCCAAGACCTTGACGTGACCTTAACGTGACCTTGTCATGACCTTGAAAATGACAGGTGTCAAAAATGACGGGTGTCAAAAATGACGGGTGTCAAAAATGACGGGTGTCAAAAATGACTGGTGTCAAAAATGACAGGTGTCAAAAATGACAGGTGTGAAAAATGACAAGTGTCAAAAATGACGGGTGTCTTAAATGACAAGTGTCAAAAATGACGGGTGTCAAAAATGACTGGTGTCAAAAATGACAGGTGTCAAAAATGACAGGTGTGAAAAATGACAAGTGTCAAAAATGACAGGTGTCTTAAATGACAAGTGTCAAAAATGACGGGTGTCAAAATGACAGGTGTCAAAATGACGGGTTTCTTAAATGACAAGTGTCAAAAATGACGGGTGTCAAAAATGACTGGTGTCAAAAATGACAGGTGTCAAAAATGACAGGTGTCAAAAATGACGGGTGTCAAAAATGACTGGTGTCAAAAATGACAGGTGTCAAAAATGACAGGTGTCAAAATGACAGGTGTCAAAATGACAGGTGTCAAAAATGACAGGTGTCAAAAATGACAGGTGTCAAAGATGACGGGTGTCAAAAATGACGAGTGTCAAACATGACGGGTGTTAAAAATGACAAGTGTCTAAAATGACCTGTGTCAAAAATGACAGGTGTCAAAAATGACAGGTGTCAAAAATGACAAGTGTCAAAAATGACTGGTGTTAAAAATGACTGGTGTCAAAAATGACAGGTGTCAAAAATGACAGGTGTCAAAATGACAGGTGTCAAAATGACAGGTGTCAAAAATGACAGGTGTCAAAAATGACAGGTGTCAAAGATGACGGGTGTCAAAAATGACGGGTGTCAAAATGACAGCTGTCAAAAATGACAGGTGTCAAAAATGACGGGTGTCAAAGATGACGGGTGTCAAAAATGACAGGTGTCAAAAATGACAGGTGTCAAAAATGACGGGGGTTAAAAATGACAAGTGTCAAAAATGACTGATGTCAAAAATTCCTTATCTTTGGGGCGCACAAAATTAACCTAAAAATTGTAATTGCAATTAATATATTCACAGTGGTGACAGGTGTTAAAAATGACGGGTGTCAAAAATGACTGGTGTTAAAAATGACTGGTGTCAAAAATGACAGGTGTCAAAAATGACAGGTGTCAAAATGACAGGTGTCAAAATGACAGGTGTCAAAAATGACAGGTGTCAAAAATGACAGGTGTCAAAGATGACGGGTGTCAAAAATGACGGGTGTCAAAATGACAGGTGTCAAAAATGACAGGTGTCAAAAATGACGGGTGTCAAAAATGACAGGTGTCAAAAATGACAGGTGTCAAAAATGACTGGTGTCAAAAATGACAGGTGTCAAAAATGACTGGTGTCAAAAATGACGGGTGTCAAAAATGACAGGTGTCAAAAATGACTGATGTCAAAAATTCCTTATCTTTGGGGCGCACAAAATTAACCTAAAAATTGTAATTGCAATTAATATATTCAGTGGTGAGATGTAATTGCGGGGTTCGAAAACGTTCGAAATTGATCAAAAATGACAGGTGTCCAAGACCTTGACGTGACATTAACGTGACCTTGGCATGACCTTGAAAATGACAGGTGTCAAAAATGACAGGTGTCAAAGATGACGGGTGTCAAAAATGACGGGTGTCAAAAATGACGGGTGTTAAAAATGACGGGTGTCAAAAATGACGGGTGTCAAAAATGACTGGTGTCAAAAATGACAGGTGTCAAAATGACAGGTGTCAAAATGACAGGTGTCAAAAATGACAGGTGTCAAAAATGACAGGTGTCAAAGATGACAGGTGTCAAAAATGACTGGTGTCAAAAATGACAGGTGTCAAAAATGACAGGTGTGAAAAATGACAAGTGTCAAAAATGACGGGTGTCAAAAATGACAGGTGTCAAAAATGACGGGTGTCAAAAATGACGGGTGTCAAAAATGACGGGTGTCAAAAATGACGGGTGTCAAAAATGACTGGTGTCAAAAATGACAGGTGTCAAAAATGACGGGTTTCTTAAATGACAAGTGTCAAAAATGACTGGTGTCAAAAATGACAGGTGTCAAAAATGACGGGTGTTAAAAATGACGGGTGTCAAAAATGACGGGTGTCTTAAATGACAAGTGTCAAAAATGACTGGTGTCAAAAATGACAGGTGTCAAAAATGACAGGTGTCAAAAATTACTGGTGTCAAAAATGACAGGTGTCAAAAATGACAGGTGTGAAAAATGACGGGTGTCAAAAATGACAGGTGTCAAAAATGACTGATGTCAAAAATTCCTTATCTTTGGGGCCCACAAAATTAACCTAAAAATTGTAATTGCAATTAATATATTCAGTGGTGAGATGTAATTGCGGGGTTTGAAAACGTTCGGAATTGATCAAAAATGACAGGTGTCCAAGACCTTGACGTGACCTTAACGTGACCTTGGCATGACCTTGAAAATGACAGGTGTCAAAAATGACAGGTGTCAAAAATGACAGGTGTCAAAAATGACAGGTGTCAAAGATGACGGGTGTCAAAAATGACGGGTGTTAAAAATGACTGGTGTCAAAAATGACTGGTGTCAAAAATGACAGGTGTCAAAAATGACTGGTGTCAAAAATGACAGGTGTCAAAAATGACAGGTGTCAAAAATGACGGGTGTCAAAAATGACGGGTGTCAAAAATGACTGGTGTCAAAAATGACAGGTGTCAAAATGACAGGTGTCAAAATGACAGGTGTCAAAAATGACAGGTGTCAAAAATGACAGGTGTCAAAGATGACGGGTGTCAAAAATGACGGGTGTCAAACATGACAGGTGTTAAAAATGACAAGTGTCAAAAATGACCTGTGTCAAAAATTTCTTATCTTTGGGGCGCACAAAATTAACCTTAAAATTGTAATTGCAATTAATATATTTACAGTGGTGAGATGTAATTGCGGGGTTCGGAAACGTTCGGAATTGATAAAAAATGACAGGTGTCCAAGACCTTGACGTGACCTTAACGTGACCTTGGCATAACCTTGAAAATGACAGGTGTCAAAAATGACGGGTGTCAAAAATGACGAGTGTCAAAAATGACGGGTGTCAAAAATGACTGGTGTCAAAAATGACAGGTGTCAAAATGACGGGTTTCTTAAATGACAAGTGTCAAAAATGACTGGTGTCAAAAATGACGGGTGTCAAAAATGACAGGTGTCAAAAATGACTGATGTCAAAAATTCCTTATCTTTGGGGCGCACAAAATTAACCTAAAAATTGTAATTGCAATTAATATATTTACAGTGGTGAGATGTAATTGCGGGGTTCGAAAACGTTCGAAATTGATCAAAAATGACAGGTGTCCAAGACCTTGACGTGACATTAACGTGACCTTGGCATGACCTTGAAAATGACAGGTGTCAAAAATGACAGGTGTCAAAGATGACGGGTGTCAAAAATGACGGGTGTCAAAAATGACGGGTGTTAAAAATGACAGGTGTCAAAAATGACTGGTGTCAAAAATGACAGGTGTCAAAAATGACAGGTGTCAAAAATGACGGGTGTCAAAAATGACTGGTGTCAAAAATGACAGGTGTCAAAAATGACAGGTGTCAAAATGACAGGTGTCAAAATGACAGGTGTCAAAAATGACTGGTGTCAAAAATGACAGGTGTCAAAAATGACAGGTGTCAAAATGACAGGTGTCAAAATGACAGGTGACAAAAATGACAGGTGTCAAAAATGACAGGTGTCAAAGATGACGGGTGTCAAAAATGACGGGTGTCAAACATGACGGGTGTTAAAAATGACAAGTGTCTAAAATGACCTGTGTCAAAAATGACAGGTGTCAAAAATGACAGGTGTCAAAAATGACAAGTGTCAAAAATGACTGGTGTTAAAAATGACTGGTGTCAAAAATGACAGGTGTCAAAAATGACAGGTGTCAAAATGACAGGTGTCAAAATGACAGGTGTCAAAAATGACAGGTGTCAAAAATGACAGGTGTCAAAGATGACGGGTGTCAAAAATGACGGGTGTCAAAATGACAGCTGTCAAAAATGACAGGTGTCAAAAATGACGGGTGTCAAAGATGACGGGTGTCAAAAATGACAGGTGTCAAAAATGACAGGTGTCAAAAATGACGGGGGTTAAAAATGACAAGTGTCAAAAATGACTGATGTCAAAAATTCCTTATCTTTGGGGCGCACAAAATTAACCTAAAAATTGTAATTGCAATTAATATATTCACAGTGGTGACAGGTGTCAAAAATGACGGGTGTCAAAAATGACGGGTGTCTTAAATGACAAGTGTCAAAAATGACTGGTGTCAAAAATGACAGGTGTCAAAAATGACTGGTGTCAAAAATGACAGGTGTCAAAAATGACAGGTGTGAAAAATGACGGGTGTCAAAAATGACTGGTGTCAAAAATGACTGGTGTCAAAAATGAAAGGTGTCAAAAATGACAGGTGTCAAAAATGACGGGTGTCAAAAATGACTGGTGTCAAAAATGACAGGTGTCAAAAATGACAGGTGTTAAAATGACACGTGTCAAAAATGACAGGTGTCAAAAATGACAGGTGTCAAAGATGACGGGTGTCAAAAATGACAGGTGTCAAAAATGACGGGTGTCAAAAATGACGGGTGTCAAAAATGACTGGTGTCAAAAATGACGGGTGTCAAAAATGACTGGTGTCAAAAATGACAGGTGTCAAAAATGACAGGTGTCAAAATGACAGGTGTCAAAATGACAGGTGTCAAAATGACAGGTGTCAAAAATGACAGGTGTCAAAAATGACAGGTGTCAAAGATGACAAGTGTCAAAAATGACGGGTGTCAAACATGACGAGTGTTAAAAATGACAAGTGTCTAAAATGACCTGTGTCAAAAATGACGGGTGTCAAAAATGACAGGTGTCAAAAATGACAAGTGTCAAAAATGACTGGTGTTAAAAATGACTGGTGTCAAAAATGACAGGTGTCAAAAATGACAGGTGTCAAAATGACAGGTGTCAAAATGACAGGTGTCAAAAATGACAGGTGTCAAAAATGACAGGTGTCAAAGATGACGGGTGTAAAAAATGACGGGTGTCAAAATGACAGCTGTCAAAAATGACAGGTGTCAAAAATGACGGGTGTCAAATATGACGGGTGTCAAAAATGACGGGTGTCAAAAATGACGGGGGTTAAAAATGACAAGTGTCAAAAATGACTGATGTCAAAAATTCCTTATCTTTGGGGCGCACAAAATTAACCTAAAAATTGTAATTGCAATTAATTTATTCACAGTGGTGACAGGTGTCAAAAATGACGGGTGTCAAAAATGACTGGTGTTAAAAATGACTGGTGTCAAAAATGACAGGTGTCAAAAATGACAGGTGTCAAAATGACAGGTGTCAAAATGACAGGTGTCAAAAATGACAGGTGTCAAAAATGACAGGTGTCAAAGATGACGGGTGTCAAAAATGACGGGTGTCAAAATGACAGGTGTCAAAAATGACAGGTGTCAAAAATGACGGGTGTCAAAAATGACAGGTGTCAAAAATGACAGGTGTCAAAAATGATGGGTGTCAAAAATGACTGGTGTCAAAAATGACTGGTGTCAAAAATGACAGGTGTCAAAAATGACAGGTGTTAAAATGACACGTGTCAAAAATGACAGATGTCAAAAATGACAGGTGTCAAAGATGACGGGTGTCAAAAATGACGGGTGTCAAAAATGACGGGTGTCAAAAATGACGGGTGTTAAAAATGACAGGTGTCAAAATGACAGGTGTCAAAAATGACAGGTGTGAAAAATGACGGGTGTCAAAAATGACTGGTGTTAAAAGTTACTGGTGTCAAAAATGACGGGTGTCAAAAATGACGGGTGTCAAAAATGACAGGTGTCAAAAATGACGGGTGTCAAAAATGACGGGTGTCTTAAATGACAAGTGTCAAAAATGACTGGTGTCAAAAATGACAGGTGTCAAAAATGACGGGTGTCAAAAATGACTGGTGTCAAAAATGACTGGTGTCAAAAATGAAAGGTGTCAAAAATGACAGGTGTCAAAAATGACGGGTGTCAAAAATGACAGCTGTCAAAAATGACAGGTGTCAAAAATGACGGGTGTCAAAAATGACGGGTGTCAAAAATGACGGGTGTCAAAAATGACAAGTGTCAAAAATGACTGGTGTCAAAAATTTCTTATCTTTGGGGGCGCACAAAATTAACCTAAAAATTGTAATTGCAATTAATATATTTACAGTGGTGAGATGTAATTGCGGGGTTCGGAAACGTTCGGAATTGATAAAAAATGACAGGTGTCCAAGACCTTGACGTGACCTTAACGTGACCTTGGCATGACCTTGAAAATGACAGGTGTCAAAAATGACGGGTGTCAAAAATGACGGGTGTCAAAAATGACGGGTGTCAAAAATGACGGGTGTCAAAAATGACAAGTGTCAAAAATGATTGGTGTCAAAAATTTCTTATCTTTGGGGGCGCACAAAATTAACCTAAAAATTGTAATTGCAATTAATATATTTACAGTGGTGAGATGTAATTGCGGGGTTCGGAAACGTTCGGAATTGATAAAAAATGACAGGTGTCCAAGACCTTGACGTGACCTTAACGTGACCTTGGCATGACCTTGAAAATGACAGGTGTCAAAAATGACGGGTGTCAAAAATGACGGGTGTCAAAAATGACGGGTGTCAAAAATGACTGGTGTCAAAAATGACAGGTGTCAAAAATGACAGGTGTGAAAAATGACAAGTGTCAAAAATGACAGGTGTCTTAAATGACAAGTGTCAAAAATGACTGGTGTCAAAAATGACAGGTGTCAAAAATGACAGGTGTCAAAAATGACTGGTGTCAAAAATGACAGGTGTCAAAAATGACAAGTGTCAAAAATGACAGGTGTCAAAAATGACTGGTGTCAAAAATGACAGGTGTCAAAAATGACAGGTGTGAAAAATGACAAGTGTCAAAAATGACGGGTGTCAAAAATGACAGGTGTCAAAAATGACGGGTGTCAAAAATGACGGGTGTCAAAAATGACGGGTGTCAAAAATGACGGGTGTCAAAAATGACTGGTGTCAAAAATGACAGGTGTCAAAAATGACGGGTTTCTTAAATGACAAGTGTCAAAAATGACTGGTGTCAAAAATGACAGGTGTCAAAAATGACGGGTGTTAAAAATGACGGGTGTCAAAAATGACGGGTGTCTTAAATGACAAGTGTCAAAAATGACTGGTGTCAAAAATGACAGGTGTCAAAAATGACAGGTGTCAAAAATTACTGGTGTCAAAAATGACAGGTGTCAAAAATGACAGGTGTGAAAAATGACGGGTGTCAAAAATGACAGGTGTCAAAAATGACTGATGTCAAAAATTCCTTATCTTTGGGGCCCACAAAATTAACCTAAAAATTGTAATTGCAATTAATATATTCAGTGGTGAGATGTAATTGCGGGGTTTGAAAACGTTCGGAATTGATCAAAAATGACAGGTGTCCAAGACCTTGACGTGACCTTAACGTGACCTTGGCATGACCTTGAAAATGACAGGTGTCAAAAATGACAGGTGTCAAAAATGACAGGTGTCAAAAATGACAGGTGTCAAAGATGACGGGTGTCAAAAATGACGGGTGTTAAAAATGACTGGTGTCAAAAATGACTGGTGTCAAAAATGACAGGTGTCAAAAATGACTGGTGTCAAAAATGACAGGTGTCAAAAATGACAGGTGTCAAAAATGACGGGTGTCAAAAATGACGGGTGTCAAAAATGACTGGTGTCAAAAATGACAGGTGTCAAAATGACAGGTGTCAAAATGACAGGTGTCAAAAATGACAGGTGTCAAAAATGACAGGTGTCAAAGATGACGGGTGTCAAAAATGACGGGTGTCAAACATGACAGGTGTTAAAAATGACAAGTGTCAAAAATGACCTGTGTCAAAAATTTCTTATCTTTGGGGCGCACAAAATTAACCTTAAAATTGTAATTGCAATTAATATATTTACAGTGGTGAGATGTAATTGCGGGGTTCGGAAACGTTCGGAATTGATAAAAAATGACAGGTGTCCAAGACCTTGACGTGACCTTAACGTGACCTTGGCATAACCTTGAAAATGACAGGTGTCAAAAATGACGGGTGTCAAAAATGACGAGTGTCAAAAATGACGGGTGTCAAAAATGACTGGTGTCAAAAATGACAGGTGTCAAAATGACGGGTTTCTTAAATGACAAGTGTCAAAAATGACTGGTGTCAAAAATGACGGGTGTCAAAAATGACAGGTGTCAAAAATGACTGATGTCAAAAATTCCTTATCTTTGGGGCGCACAAAATTAACCTAAAAATTGTAATTGCAATTAATATATTCAGTGGTGAGATGTAATTGCGGGGTTCGAAAACGTTCGAAATTGATCAAAAATGACAGGTGTCCAAGACCTTGACGTGACATTAACGTGACCTTGGCATGACCTTGAAAATGACAGGTGTCAAAAATGACAGGTGTCAAAGATGACGGGTGTCAAAAATGACGGGTGTCAAAAATGACGGGTGTTAAAAATGACAGGTGTCAAAAATGACTGGTGTCAAAAATGACAGGTGTCAAAAATGACAGGTGTGAAAAATGACGGGTGTCAAAAATGACTGGTGTTAAAAGTTACTGGTGTCAAAAATGACGGGTGTCAAAAATGACGGGTGTCAAAAATGACAGGTGTCAAAAATGACGGGTGTCAAAAATGACGGGTGTCTTAAATGACAAGTGTCAAAAATGACTGGTGTCAAAAATGACAGGTGTCAAAAATGACGGGTGTCAAAAATGACTGGTGTCAAAAATGACTGGTGTCAAAAATGAAAGGTGTCAAAAATGACAGGTGTCAAAAATGACGGGTGTCAAAAATGACAGCTGTCAAAAATGACAGGTGTCAAAAATGACGGGTGTCAAAAATGACGGGTGTCAAAAATGACGGGTGTCAAAAATGACAAGTGTCAAAAATGACTGGTGTCAAAAATTTCTTATCTTTGGGGGCGCACAAAATTAACCTAAAAATTGTAATTGCAATTAATATATTTACAGTGGTGAGATGTAATTGCGGGGTTCGGAAACGTTCGGAATTGATAAAAAATAACAGGTGTCCAAGACCTTGACGTGACCTTAACGTGACCTTGGCATGACCTTGAAAATGACAGGTGTCAAAAATGACGGGTGTCAAAAATGACGGGTGTCAAAAATGACGGGTGTCAAAAATGACGGGTGTCAAAAATGACAAGTGTCAAAAATGATTGGTGTCAAAAATTTCTTATCTTTGGGGGCGCACAAAATTAACCTAAAAATTGTAATTGCAATTAATATATTTACAGTGGTGAGATGTAATTGCGGGGTTCGGAAACGTTCGGAATTGATAAAAAATGACAGGTGTCCAAGACCTTGACGTGACCTTAACGTGACCTTGGCATGACCTTGAAAATGACAGGTGTCAAAAATGACGGGTGTCAAAAATGACGGGTGTCAAAAATGACGGGTGTCAAAAATGACTGGTGTCAAAAATGACAGGTGTCAAAAATGACAGGTGTGAAAAATGACAAGTGTCAAAAATGACAGGTGTCTTAAATGACAAGTGTCAAAAATGACTGGTGTCAAAAATGACAGGTGTCAAAAATGACAGGTGTCAAAAATGACTGGTGTCAAAAATGACAGGTGTCAAAAATGACAAGTGTCAAAAATGACAGGTGTCAAAAATGACTGGTGTCAAAAATGACAGGTGTCAAAAATGACAGGTGTGAAAAATGACAAGTGTCAAAAATGACGGGTGTCAAAAATGACAGGTGTCAAAAATGACGGGTGTCAAAAATGACGGGTGTCAAAAATGACGGGTGTCAAAAATGACGGGTGTCAAAAATGACTGGTGTCAAAAATGACAGGTGTCAAAAATGACGGGTTTCTTAAATGACAAGTGTCAAAAATGACTGGTGTCAAAAATGACAGGTGTCAAAAATGACGGGTGTTAAAAATGACGGGTGTCAAAAATGACGGGTGTCTTAAATGACAAGTGTCAAAAATGACTGGTGTCAAAAATGACAGGTGTCAAAAATGACAGGTGTCAAAAATTACTGGTGTCAAAAATGACAGGTGTCAAAAATGACAGGTGTGAAAAATGACGGGTGTCAAAAATGACAGGTGTCAAAAATGACTGATGTCAAAAATTCCTTATCTTTGGGGCCCACAAAATTAACCTAAAAATTGTAATTGCAATTAATATATTCAGTGGTGAGATGTAATTGCGGGGTTTGAAAACGTTCGGAATTGATCAAAAATGACAGGTGTCCAAGACCTTGACGTGACCTTAACGTGACCTTGGCATGACCTTGAAAATGACAGGTGTCAAAAATGACAGGTGTCAAAAATGACAGGTGTCAAAAATGACAGGTGTCAAAAATGATGGGTGTCAAAAATGACGGGTGTCAAAAATGACGGGTGTCAAAAATGACGGGTGTCAAAAATGACGGGTGTTAAAAATGACAGGTGTCAAAATGACAGGTGTCAAAAATGACAGGTGTCAAAAATGACGGGTGTCAAAAATGACGGGTGTCAAAAATGACGGGTGTCAAAAATGACGGGTGTCAAAAATGACGGGTGTCAAAAATGACAGGTGTTAAAATGACACGTGTCAAAAATGACAGGTGTCAAAAATGACAGGTGTCAAAGATGACGGGTGTCAAAAATGACGGGTGTCAAAAATGACGGGTGTCAAAAATGACGGGTGTCAAAAATGACGGGTGTTAAAAATGACAGGTGTCAAAATGACAGGTGTCAAAAATGACAGGTGTCAAAAATGACGGGTGTCAAAAATGACGGGTGTCAAAAATGACGGGTGTCAAAAATGACTGGTGTCAAAAATGACAGGTGTCAAAAATGACTGGTGTCAAAAATGACAGGTGTCAAAAATGATGGGTGTCAAAAATGACGGGTGTCAAAAATGACGGGTGTCAAAAATGACAAGTGTCAAAAATGACTGGTGTCAAAAATTTCTTATCTTTGGGGGCGCACAAAATTAACCTAAAAATTGTAATTGCAATTAATATATTTACAGTGGTGAGATGTAATTGCGGGGTTCGGAAACGTTCGGAATTGATAAAAAATAACAGGTGTCCAAGACCTTGACGTGACCTTAACGTGACCTTGGCATGACCTTGAAAATGACAGGTGTCAAAAATGACGGGTGTCAAAAATGACGGGTGTCAAAAATGACGGGTGTCAAAAATGACTGGTGTCAAAAATGACAGGTGTCAAAAATGACAGGTGTGAAAAATGACAAGTGTCAAAAATGACGGGTGTCTTAAATGACAAGTGTCAAAAATGACGGGTGTCAAAAATGACTGGTGTCAAAAATGACAGGTGTCAAAAATGACAGGTGTGAAAAATGACAAGTGTCAAAAATGACAGGTGTCTTAAATGACAAGTGTCAAAAATGACGGGTGTCAAAATGACAGGTGTCAAAATGACGGGTTTCTTAAATGACAAGTGTCAAAAATGACTGGTGTCAAAAATGACGGGTGTCAAAAATGACAGGTGTCAAAAATGACTGATGTCAAAAATTCCTTATCTTTGGGGCGCACAAAATTAACCTAAAAATTGTAATTGCAATTAATATATTCAGTGGTGAGATGTAATTGCGGGGTTCGAAAACGTTCGAAATTGATCAAAAATGACAGGTGTCCAAGACCTTGACGTGACATTAACGTGACCTTGGCATGACCTTGAAAATGACAGGTGTCAAAAATGACAGGTGTCAAAGATGACGGGTGTCAAAAATGACGGGTGTCAAAAATGACGGGTGTTAAAAATGACAGGTGTCAAAAATGACTGGTGTCAAAAATGACAGGTGTCAAAAATGACTGGTGTCAAAAATGACAGGTGTCAAAAATGACAGGTGTCAAAAATGACGGGTGTCAAAGATGACTGGTGTCAAAAATGACAGGTGTCAAAAATGACAGGTGTCAAAATGACAGGTGTCAAAATGACAGGTGTCAAAAATGACAGGTGTCAAAAATGACAGGTGTCAAAGATGACGGGTGTCAAAAATGACGGGTGTCAAACATGACGGGTGTTAAAAATGACAAGTGTCTAAAATGACCTGTGTCAAAAATGACAGGTGTCAAAAATGACAGGTGTCAAAAATGACAAGTGTCAAAAATGACTGGTGTTAAAAATGACTGGTGTCAAAAATGACAGGTGTCAAAAATGACAGGTGTCAAAATGACAGGTGTCAAAATGACAGGTGTCAAAAATGACAGGTGTCAAAAATGACAGGTGTCAAAGATGACGGGTGTCAAAAATGACGGGTGTCAAAATGACAGCTGTCAAAAATGACAGGTGTCAAAAATGACGGGTGTCAAAGATGACGGGTGTCAAAAATGACGGGTGTCAAAAATGACGGGTGTCAAAAATGACGGGTGTTAAAAATGACAGGTGTCAAAATGACGGGGGTTAAAAATGACAAGTGTCAAAAATGACTGATGTCAAAAATTCCTTATCTTTGGGGCGCACAAAATTAACCTAAAAATTGTAATTGCAATTAATATATTCACAGTGGTGACAGGTGTCAAAAATGACGGGTGTCAAAAATGACTGGTGTTAAAAATGACTGGTGTCAAAAATGACAGGTGTCAAAAATGACAGGTGTCAAAATGATAGGTGTCAAAATGACAGGTGTCAAAAATGACAGGTGTCAAAAATGACAGGTGTCAAAGATGACGGGTGTCAAAAATGACGGGTGTCAAAATGACAGGTGTCAAAAATGACAGGTGTCAAAAATGACGGGTGTCAAAAATGACAGGTGTCAAAAATGACAGGTGTCAAAAATGACGGGTGTCAAAAATGACTGGTGTCAAAAATGACTGGTGTCAAAAATGACAGGTGTCAAAAATGACAGGTGTTAAAATGACACGTGTCAAAAATGACAGATGTCAAAAATGACAGGTGTCAAAGATGACGGGTGTCAAAAATGACGGGTGTCAAAATGACAGGTGTCAAAAATGACAGGTGTCAAAATGACAGGTGTCAAAAATGACAGGTGTCAAAAATGACGGGTGTCAAAAATGACAGGTGTCAAAAATGACAGGTGTCAAAAATGACAGGTGTCAAAAATGACATGTGTCAAAAATGACAGGTGTCAAAAATGACAGGTGTCAAAAATGATGGGTGTCAAAAATGACTGGTGTCAAAAATGACTGGTGTCAAAAATGACGGGTGTCAAAAATGACAGGTGTCAAAATGACAGGTGTCAAAAATGACAGGTGTCAAAAATGACAGGTGTCAAAAATGACGGGTGTCAAAAATGACAGGTGTCAAAAATGACAGGTGTCAAAGATGACAAGTGTCAAAAATGACGGGTGTCAAACATGACGGGTGTTAAAAATGACAAGTGTCTAAAATGACCTGTGTCAAAAATGACGGGTGTCAAAAATGACAGGTGTCAAAAATGACAAGTGTCAAAAATGACTGGTGTTAAAAATGACTGGTGTCAAAAATGACAGGTGTCAAAAATGACAGGTGTCAAAATGACAGGTGTCAAAATGACAGGTGTCAAAAATGACAGGTGTCAAAAATGACAGGTGTCAAAGATGACGGGTGTAAAAAATGACGGGTGTCAAAATGACAGCTGTCAAAAATGACAGGTGTCAAAAATGACGGGTGTCAAAGATGACGGGTGTCAAAAATGACGGGTGTCAAAAATGACGGGGGTTAAAAATGACAAGTGTCAAAAATGACTGATGTCAAAAATTCCTTATCTTTGGGGCGCACAAAATTAACCTAAAAATTGTAATTGCAATTAATATATTCACAGTGGTGACAGGTGTCAAAAATGACTGGTGTTAAAAATGACTGGTGTCAAAAATGACAGGTGTCAAAAATGACAGGTGTCAAAATGACAGGTGTCAAAATGACAGGTGTCAAAAATGACAGGTGTCAAAAATGACAGGTGTCAAAGATGACGGGTGTCAAAAATGACGGGTGTCAAAATGACAGGTGTCAAAAATGACAGGTGTCAAAAATGACGGGTGTCAAAAATGACAGGTGTCAAAAATGACAGGTGTCAAAAATGATGGGTGTCAAAAATGACTGGTGTCAAAAATGACTGGTGTCAAAAATGACAGGTGTCAAAAATGACAGGTGTTAAAATGACACGTGTCAAAAATGACAGATGTCAAAAATGACAGGTGTCAAAGATGACGGGTGTCAAAAATGACGGGTGTCAAAAATGACGGGTGTCAAAAATGACGGGTGTTAAAAATGACAGGTGTCAAAATGACAGGTGTCAAAAATGACAGGTGTGAAAAATGACGGGTGTCAAAAATGACTGGTGTTAAAAGTTACTGGTGTCAAAAATGACGGGTGTCAAAAATGACGGGTGTCAAAAATGACAGGTGTCAAAAATGACGGGTGTCAAAAATGACGGGTGTCTTAAATGACAAGTGTCAAAAATGACTGGTGTCAAAAATGACAGGTGTCAAAAATGACTGGTGTCAAAAATGACAGGTGTCAAAAATGACAGGTGTGAAAAATGACGGGTGTCAAAAATGACTGGTGTCAAAAATGACTGGTGTCAAAAATGAAAGGTGTCAAAAATGACAGGTGTCAAAAATGACGGGTGTCAAAAATGACTGGTGTCAAAAATGACAGGTGTCAAAAATGACAGGTGTTAAAATGACACGTGTCAAAAATGACAGGTGTCAAAAATGACAGGTGTCAAAGATGACGGGTGTCAAAAATGACGGGTGTCAAAAATGACGGGTGTCAAAAATGACGGGTGTTAAAAATGACGGGTGTCAAAAATGACGGGTGTCAAAAATGACGGGTGTCAAAAATGACAGGTGTTAAAATGACACGTGTCAAAAATGACAGGTGTCAAAAATGACAGGTGTCAAAGATGACGGGTGTCAAAAATGACGGGTGTCAAAAATGACTGGTGTCAAAAATGACAGGTGTGAAAAATGACGGGTGTCAAAAATGACTGGTGTTAAAAGTTACTGGTGTCAAAAATGACGGGTGTCAAAAATGACTGGTGTCAAAAATGACAGGTGTCAAAAATGACAGGTGTTAAAATGACACGTGTCAAAAATGACAGGTGTCAAAAATGACAGGTGTCAAAGATGACGGGTGTTAAAAATTACAGGTGTCAAAATGACAGGTGTCAAAAATGACAGGTGTGAAAAATGACGGGTGTCAAAAATGACTGGTGTTAAAAGTTACTGGTGTCAAAAATGACGGGTGTCAAAAATGACTGGTGTTAAAAATGACTGGTGTCAAAAATGACAGGTGTCAAAAATGACGGGTGTTAAAAATGACAGGTGTCAAAATGACAGGTGTCAAAAATGACGGGTGTCAAAAATGACTGGTGTTAAAAATGACTGGTGTTAAAAATGACTGGTGTCAAAAATGAAAGGTGTCAAAAATGACGGGTGTTAAAAATGACAGGTGTCAAAATGACAGGTGTCAAAAATGACAGGTGTGAAAAATGACGGGTGTCAAAAATGACTGGTGTTAAAAGTTACTGGTGTCAAAAATGACGGGTGTCAAAAATGACTGGTGTCAAAAATGACAGGTGTCAAAAATGACAGGTGTTAAAATGACACGTGTCAAAAATGACAGGTGTCAAAAATGACGGGTGTCAAAAATGACGGGTGTCAAAAATGACGGGTGTCAAAAATGACGGGTGTCAAAAATGACGGGTGTCAAAAATGACGGGTGTCAAAAATGACGGGTGTTAAAAATGACAGGTGTCAAAATGACAGGTGTCAAAAATGACAGGTGTCAAAAATGACGGGTGTCAAAAATGACGGGTGTCAAAAATGACGGGTGTCAAAAATGACGGGTGTCAAAAATGACGGGTGTCAAAAATGACAGGTGTTAAAATGACACGTGTCAAAAATGACAGGTGTCAAAAATGACAGGTGTCAAAGATGACGGGTGTCAAAAATGACGGGTGTCAAAAATGACGGGTGTCAAAAATGACGGGTGTCAAAAATGACGGGTGTTAAAAATGACAGGTGTCAAAATGACAGGTGTCAAAAATGACAGGTGTCAAAAATGACGGGTGTCAAAAATGACGGGTGTCAAAAATGACGGGTGTCAAAAATGACTGGTGTCAAAAATGACAGGTGTCAAAAATGACTGGTGTCAAAAATGACAGGTGTCAAAAATGATGGGTGTCAAAAATGACGGGTGTCAAAAATGACGGGTGTCAAAAATGACAAGTGTCAAAAATGACTGGTGTCAAAAATTTCTTATCTTTGGGGGCGCACAAAATTAACCTAAAAATTGTAATTGCAATTAATATATTTACAGTGGTGAGATGTAATTGCGGGGTTCGGAAACGTTCGGAATTGATAAAAAATAACAGGTGTCCAAGACCTTGACGTGACCTTAACGTGACCTTGGCATGACCTTGAAAATGACAGGTGTCAAAAATGACGGGTGTCAAAAATGACGGGTGTCAAAAATGACGGGTGTCAAAAATGACTGGTGTCAAAAATGACAGGTGTCAAAAATGACAGGTGTGAAAAATGACAAGTGTCAAAAATGACGGGTGTCTTAAATGACAAGTGTCAAAAATGACGGGTGTCAAAAATGACTGGTGTCAAAAATGACAGGTGTCAAAAATGACAGGTGTGAAAAATGACAAGTGTCAAAAATGACAGGTGTCTTAAATGACAAGTGTCAAAAATGACGGGTGTCAAAATGACAGGTGTCAAAATGACGGGTTTCTTAAATGACAAGTGTCAAAAATGACTGGTGTCAAAAATGACGGGTGTCAAAAATGACAGGTGTCAAAAATGACTGATGTCAAAAATTCCTTATCTTTGGGGCGCACAAAATTAACCTAAAAATTGTAATTGCAATTAATATATTCAGTGGTGAGATGTAATTGCGGGGTTCGAAAACGTTCGAAATTGATCAAAAATGACAGGTGTCCAAGACCTTGACGTGACATTAACGTGACCTTGGCATGACCTTGAAAATGACAGGTGTCAAAAATGACAGGTGTCAAAGATGACGGGTGTCAAAAATGACGGGTGTCAAAAATGACGGGTGTTAAAAATGACAGGTGTCAAAAATGACTGGTGTCAAAAATGACAGGTGTCAAAAATGACTGGTGTCAAAAATGACAGGTGTCAAAAATGACAGGTGTCAAAAATGACGGGTGTCAAAAATGACTGGTGTCAAAAATGACAGGTGTCAAAAATGACAGGTGTCAAAATGACAGGTGTCAAAATGACAGGTGTCAAAAATGACAGGTGTCAAAAATGACAGGTGTCAAAGATGACGGGTGTCAAAAATGACGGGTGTCAAACATGACGGGTGTTAAAAATGACAAGTGTCTAAAATGACCTGTGTCAAAAATGACAGGTGTCAAAAATGACAGGTGTCAAAAATGACAAGTGTCAAAAATGACTGGTGTTAAAAATGACTGGTGTCAAAAATGACAGGTGTCAAAAATGACAGGTGTCAAAATGACAGGTGTCAAAATGACAGGTGTCAAAAATGACAGGTGTCAAAAATGACAGGTGTCAAAGATGACGGGTGTCAAAAATGACGGGTGTCAAAATGACAGCTGTCAAAAATGACAGGTGTCAAAAATGACGGGTGTCAAAGATGACGGGTGTCAAAAATGACGGGTGTCAAAAATGACGGGTGTCAAAAATGACGGGTGTTAAAAATGACAGGTGTCAAAATGACGGGGGTTAAAAATGACAAGTGTCAAAAATGACTGATGTCAAAAATTCCTTATCTTTGGGGCGCACAAAATTAACCTAAAAATTGTAATTGCAATTAATATATTCACAGTGGTGACAGGTGTCAAAAATGACGGGTGTCAAAAATGACTGGTGTTAAAAATGACTGGTGTCAAAAATGACAGGTGTCAAAAATGACAGGTGTCAAAATGATAGGTGTCAAAATGACAGGTGTCAAAAATGACAGGTGTCAAAAATGACAGGTGTCAAAGATGACGGGTGTCAAAAATGACGGGTGTCAAAATGACAGGTGTCAAAAATGACAGGTGTCAAAAATGACGGGTGTCAAAAATGACAGGTGTCAAAAATGACAGGTGTCAAAAATGACGGGTGTCAAAAATGACTGGTGTCAAAAATGACTGGTGTCAAAAATGACAGGTGTCAAAAATGACAGGTGTTAAAATGACACGTGTCAAAAATGACAGATGTCAAAAATGACAGGTGTCAAAGATGACGGGTGTCAAAAATGACGGGTGTCAAAATGACAGGTGTCAAAAATGACAGGTGTCAAAATGACAGGTGTCAAAAATGACAGGTGTCAAAAATGACGGGTGTCAAAAATGACAGGTGTCAAAAATGACAGGTGTCAAAAATGACAGGTGTCAAAAATGACGGGTGTCAAAAATGACAGGTGTCAAAAATGACAGGTGTCAAAAATGATGGGTGTCAAAAATGACTGGTGTCAAAAATGACTGGTGTCAAAAATGACGGGTGTCAAAAATGACAGGTGTCAAAATGACAGGTGTCAAAAATGACAGGTGTCAAAAATGACGGGTGTCAAAAATGACAGGTGTCAAAAATGACAGGTGTCAAAAATGACAGGTGTCAAAAATGACGGGTGTCAAAAATGACAGGTGTCAAAAATGACAGGTGTCAAAAATGATGGGTGTCAAAAATGACTGGTGTCAAAAATGACTGGTGTCAAAAATGACGGGTGTCAAAAATGACGGGTGTCAAAATGACAGGTGTCAAAAATGACAGGTGTCAAAAATGACGGGTGTCAAAAATGACAGGTGTCAAAAATGACAGGTGTCAAAAATGATGGGTGTCAAAAATGACTGGTGTCAAAAATGACTGGTGTCAAAAATGACAGGTGTCAAAAATGACAGGTGTTAAAATGACACGTGTCAAAAATGACAGATGTCAAAAATGACAGGTGTCAAAGATGACGGGTGTCAAAAATGACGGGTGTCAAAAATGACGGGTGTCAAAAATGACGGGTGTTAAAAATGACAGGTGTCAAAATGACAGGTGTCAAAAATGACAGGTGTGAAAAATGACGGGTGTCAAAAATGACTGGTGTTAAAAGTTACTGGTGTCAAAAATGACGGGTGTCAAAAATGACGGGTGTCAAAAATGACAGGTGTCAAAAATGACGGGTGTCAAAAATGACGGGTGTCTTAAATGACAAGTGTCAAAAATGACTGGTGTCAAAAATGACAGGTGTCAAAAATGACTGGTGTCAAAAATGACAGGTGTCAAAAATGACAGGTGTGAAAAATGACGGGTGTCAAAAATGACTGGTGTCAAAAATGACTGGTGTCAAAAATGAAAGGTGTCAAAAATGACAGGTGTCAAAAATGACGGGTGTCAAAAATGACTGGTGTCAAAAATGACAGGTGTCAAAAATGACAGGTGTTAAAATGACAGGTGTCAAAAATGACGGGTGTCAAAAATGACGGGTGTCAAAAATGACTGGTGTCAAAAATGACGGGTGTCAAAAATGACTGGTGTCAAAAATGACAGGTGTCAAAAATGACAGGTGTCAAAATGACAGGTGTCAAAATGACAGGTGTCAAAATGACAGGTGTCAAAAATGACAGGTGTCAAAAATGACAGGTGTCAAAGATGAAAAGTGTCAAAAATGACGGGTGTCAAACATGACGGGTGTTAAAAATGACAAGTGTCTAAAATGACCTGTGTCAAAAATGACGGGTGTCAAAAATGACAGGTGTCAAAAATGACAAGTGTCAAAAATGACTGGTGTTAAAAATGACTGGTGTCAAAAATGACAGGTGTCAAAAATGACAGGTGTCAAAATGACAGGTGTCAAAATGACAGGTGTCAAAAATGACAGGTGTCAAAAATGACAGGTGTCAAAGATGACGGGTGTAAAAAATGACGGGTGTCAAAATGACAGCTGTCAAAAATGACAGGTGTCAAAAATGACGGGTGTCAAAGATGACGGGTGTCAAAAATGACGGGTGTCAAAAATGACGGGGGTTAAAAATGACAAGTGTCAAAAATGACTGATGTCAAAAATTCCTTATCTTTGGGGCGCACAAAATTAACCTAAAAATTGTAATTGCAATTAATATATTCACAGTGGTGACAGGTGTCAAAAATGACGGGTGTCAAAAATGACTGGTGTTAAAAATGACTGGTGTCAAAAATGACAGGTGTCAAAAATGACAGGTGTCAAAATGACAGGTGTCAAAATGACAGGTGTCAAAAATGACAGGTGTCAAAAATGACAGGTGTCAAAGATGACGGGTGTCAAAAATGACGGGTGTCAAAATGACAGGTGTCAAAAATGACAGGTGTCAAAAATGACGGGTGTCAAAAATGACAGGTGTCAAAAATGACAGGTGTCAAAAATGATGGGTGTCAAAAATGACTGGTGTCAAAAATGACTGGTGTCAAAAATGACAGGTGTCAAAAATGACAGGTGTTAAAATGACACGTGTCAAAAATGACAGATGTCAAAAATGACAGGTGTCAAAGATGACGGGTGTCAAAAATGACGGGTGTCAAAAATGACGGGTGTCAAAAATGACGGGTGTTAAAAATGACAGGTGTCAAAATGACAGGTGTCAAAAATGACAGGTGTGAAAAATGACGGGTGTCAAAAATGACTGGTGTTAAAAGTTACTGGTGTCAAAAATGACGGGTGTCAAAAATGACGGGTGTCAAAAATGACAGGTGTCAAAAATGACGGGTGTCAAAAATGACGGGTGTCTTAAATGACAAGTGTCAAAAATGACTGGTGTCAAAAATGACAGGTGTCAAAAATGACTGGTGTCAAAAATGACAGGTGTCAAAAATGACAGGTGTGAAAAATGACGGGTGTCAAAAATGACTGGTGTCAAAAATGACTGGTGTCAAAAATGAAAGGTGTCAAAAATGACAGGTGTCAAAAATGACGGGTGTCAAAAATGACTGGTGTCAAAAATGACAGGTGTCAAAAATGACAGGTGTTAAAATGACACGTGTCAAAAATGACAGGTGTCAAAAATGACAGGTGTCAAAGATGACGGGTGTCAAAAATGACGGGTGTCAAAAATGACGGGTGTCAAAAATGACGGGTGTTAAAAATGACGGGTGTCAAAAATGACGGGTGTCAAAAATGACGGGTGTCAAAAATGACAGGTGTTAAAATGACACGTGTCAAAAATGACAGGTGTCAAAAATGACAGGTGTCAAAGATGACGGGTGTCAAAAATGACGGGTGTCAAAAATGACTGGTGTCAAAAATGACAGGTGTGAAAAATGACGGGTGTCAAAAATGACTGGTGTTAAAAGTTACTGGTGTCAAAAATGACGGGTGTCAAAAATGACTGGTGTCAAAAATGACAGGTGTCAAAAATGACAGGTGTTAAAATGACACGTGTCAAAAATGACAGGTGTCAAAAATGACAGGTGTCAAAGATGACGGGTGTTAAAAATTACAGGTGTCAAAATGACAGGTGTCAAAAATGACAGGTGTGAAAAATGACGGGTGTCAAAAATGACTGGTGTTAAAAGTTACTGGTGTCAAAAATGACGGGTGTCAAAAATGACTGGTGTTAAAAATGACTGGTGTCAAAAATGACAGGTGTCAAAAATGACGGGTGTTAAAAATGACAGGTGTCAAAATGACAGGTGTCAAAAATGACGGGTGTCAAAAATGACTGGTGTTAAAAATGACTGGTGTTAAAAATGACTGGTGTCAAAAATGAAAGGTGTCAAAAATGACGGGTGTTAAAAATGACAGGTGTCAAAATGACAGGTGTCAAAAATGACAGGTGTGAAAAATGACGGGTGTCAAAAATGACTGGTGTTAAAAGTTACTGGTGTCAAAAATGACGGGTGTCAAAAATGACTGGTGTCAAAAATGACAGGTGTCAAAAATGACAGGTGTTAAAATGACACGTGTCAAAAATGACAGGTGTCAAAAATGACAGGTGTCAAAGATGACGGGTGTCAAAAATGACGGGTGTCAAAAATGACGGGTGTCAAAAATGACGGGTGTCAAAAATGACGGGTGTTAAAAATGACAGGTGTCAAAATGACAGGTGTCAAAAATGACAGGTGTCAAAAATGACGGGTGTCAAAAATGACGGGTGTCAAAAATGACGGGTGTCAAAAATGACGGGTGTCAAAAATGACGGGTGTCAAAAATGACAGGTGTTAAAATGACACGTGTCAAAAATGACAGGTGTCAAAAATGACAGGTGTCAAAGATGACGGGTGTCAAAAATGACGGGTGTCAAAAATGACGGGTGTCAAAAATGACGGGTGTCAAAAATGACGGGTGTTAAAAATGACAGGTGTCAAAATGACAGGTGTCAAAAATGACAGGTGTCAAAAATGACGGGTGTCAAAAATGACGGGTGTCAAAAATGACGGGTGTCAAAAATGACTGGTGTCAAAAATGACAGGTGTCAAAAATGACTGGTGTCAAAAATGACAGGTGTCAAAAATGATGGGTGTCAAAAATGACGGGTGTCAAAAATGACGGGTGTCAAAAATGACAAGTGTCAAAAATGACTGGTGTCAAAAATTTCTTATCTTTGGGGGCGCACAAAATTAACCTAAAAATTGTAATTGCAATTAATATATTTACAGTGGTGAGATGTAATTGCGGGGTTCGGAAACGTTCGGAATTGATAAAAAATAACAGGTGTCCAAGACCTTGACGTGACCTTAACGTGACCTTGGCATGACCTTGAAAATGACAGGTGTCAAAAATGACGGGTGTCAAAAATGACGGGTGTCAAAAATGACGGGTGTCAAAAATGACTGGTGTCAAAAATGACAGGTGTCAAAAATGACAGGTGTGAAAAATGACAAGTGTCAAAAATGACGGGTGTCTTAAATGACAAGTGTCAAAAATGACGGGTGTCAAAAATGACTGGTGTCAAAAATGACAGGTGTCAAAAATGACAGGTGTGAAAAATGACAAGTGTCAAAAATGACAGGTGTCTTAAATGACAAGTGTCAAAAATGACGGGTGTCAAAATGACAGGTGTCAAAATGACGGGTTTCTTAAATGACAAGTGTCAAAAATGACTGGTGTCAAAAATGACGGGTGTCAAAAATGACAGGTGTCAAAAATGACTGATGTCAAAAATTCCTTATCTTTGGGGCGCACAAAATTAACCTAAAAATTGTAATTGCAATTAATATATTCAGTGGTGAGATGTAATTGCGGGGTTCGAAAACGTTCGAAATTGATCAAAAATGACAGGTGTCCAAGACCTTGACGTGACATTAACGTGACCTTGGCATGACCTTGAAAATGACAGGTGTCAAAAATGACAGGTGTCAAAGATGACGGGTGTCAAAAATGACGGGTGTCAAAAATGACGGGTGTTAAAAATGACAGGTGTCAAAAATGACTGGTGTCAAAAATGACAGGTGTCAAAAATGACTGGTGTCAAAAATGACAGGTGTCAAAAATAACAGGTGTCAAAAATGACGGGTGTCAAAAATGACTGGTGTCAAAAATGACAGGTGTCAAAAATGACAGGTGTCAAAATGACAGGTGTCAAAATGACAGGTGTCAAAAATGACAGGTGTCAAAAATGACAGGTGTCAAAGATGACGGGTGTCAAAAATGACGGGTGTCAAACATGACGGGTGTTAAAAATGACAAGTGTCTAAAATGACCTGTGTCAAAAATGACAGGTGTCAAAAATGACAGGTGTCAAAAATGACAAGTGTCAAAAATGACTGGTGTTAAAAATGACTGGTGTCAAAAATGACAGGTGTCAAAAATGACAGGTGTCAAAATGACAGGTGTCAAAATGACAGGTGTCAAAAATGACAGGTGTCAAAAATGACAGGTGTCAAAGATGACGGGTGTCAAAAATGACGGGTGTCAAAATGACAGCTGTCAAAAATGACAGGTGTCAAAAATGACGGGTGTCAAAGATGACGGGTGTCAAAAATGACGGGTGTCAAAAATGACGGGTGTCAAAAATGACGGGTGTTAAAAATGACAGGTGTCAAAATGACGGGGGTTAAAAATGACAAGTGTCAAAAATGACTGATGTCAAAAATTCCTTATCTTTGGGGCGCACAAAATTAACCTAAAAATTGTAATTGCAATTAATATATTCACAGTGGTGACAGGTGTCAAAAATGACGGGTGTCAAAAATGACTGGTGTTAAAAATGACTGGTGTCAAAAATGACAGGTGTCAAAAATGACAGGTGTCAAAATGATAGGTGTCAAAATGACAGGTGTCAAAAATGACAGGTGTCAAAAATGACAGGTGTCAAAGATGACGGGTGTCAAAAATGACGGGTGTCAAAATGACAGGTGTCAAAAATGACAGGTGTCAAAAATGACGGGTGTCAAAAATGACAGGTGTCAAAAATGACAGGTGTCAAAAATGACGGGTGTCAAAAATGACTGGTGTCAAAAATGACTGGTGTCAAAAATGACAGGTGTCAAAAATGACAGGTGTTAAAATGACACGTGTCAAAAATGACAGATGTCAAAAATGACAGGTGTCAAAGATGACGGGTGTCAAAAATGACGGGTGTCAAAATGACAGGTGTCAAAAATGACAGGTGTCAAAATGACAGGTGTCAAAAATGACAGGTGTCAAAAATGACGGGTGTCAAAAATGACAGGTGTCAAAAATGACAGGTGTCAAAAATGACAGGTGTCAAAAATGACGGGTGTCAAAAATGACAGGTGTCAAAAATGACAGGTGTCAAAAATGATGGGTGTCAAAAATGACTGGTGTCAAAAATGACTGGTGTCAAAAATGACGGGTGTCAAAAATGACAGGTGTCAAAATGACAGGTGTCAAAAATGACAGGTGTCAAAAATGACGGGTGTCAAAAATGACAGGTGTCAAAAATGACAGGTGTCAAAAATGACAGGTGTCAAAAATGACGGGTGTCAAAAATGACAGGTGTCAAAAATGACAGGTGTCAAAAATGATGGGTGTCAAAAATGACTGGTGTCAAAAATGACTGGTGTCAAAAATGACTGGTGTCAAAAATGACGGGTGTCAAAAATGACGGGTGTCAAAATGACAGGTGTCAAAAATGACAGGTGTCAAAAATGACGGGTGTCAAAAATGACAGGTGTCAAAAATGACAGGTGTCAAAATGATGGGTGTCAAAAATGACTGGTGTCAAAAATCACTGGTGTCAAAAATGACAGGTGTCAAAAATGACAGGTGTTAAAATGACACGTGTCAAAAATGACAGATGTCAAAAATGACAGGTGTCAAAGATGACGGGTGTCAAAAATGACGGGTGTCAAAAATGACGGGTGTCAAAAATGACGGGTGTTAAAAATGACAGGTGTCAAAATGACAGGTGTCAAAAATGACAGGTGTGAAAAATGACGGGTGTCAAAAATGACTGGTGTTAAAAGTTACTGGTGTCAAAAATGACGGGTGTCAAAAATGACGGGTGTCAAAAATGACAGGTGTCAAAAATGACGGGTGTCAAAAATGACGGGTGTCTTAAATGACAAGTGTCAAAAATGACTGGTGTCAAAAATGACAGGTGTCAAAAATGACTGGTGTCAAAAATGACAGGTGTCAAAAATGACAGGTGTGAAAAATGACGGGTGTCAAAAATGACTGGTGTCAAAAATGACTGGTGTCAAAAATGAAAGGTGTCAAAAATGACAGGTGTCAAAAATGACGGGTGTCAAAAATGACTGGTGTCAAAAATGACAGGTGTCAAAAATGACAGGTGTTAAAATGACAGGTGTCAAAAATGACGGGTGTCAAAAATGACGGGTGTCAAAAATGACTGGTGTCAAAAATGACGGGTGTCAAAAATGACTGGTGTCAAAAATGACAGGTGTCAAAAATGACAGGTGTCAAAATGACAGGTGTCAAAATGACAGGTGTCAAAATGACAGGTGTCAAAAATGACAGGTGTCAAAAATGACAGGTGTCAAAGATGACAAGTGTCAAAAATGACGGGTGTCAAACATGACGGGTGTTAAAAATGACAAGTGTCTAAAATGACCTGTGTCAAAAATGACGGGTGTCAAAAATGACAGGTGTCAAAAATGACAAGTGTCAAAAATGACTGGTGTTAAAAATGACTGGTGTCAAAAATGACAGGTGTCAAAAATGACAGGTGTCAAAATGACAGGTGTCAAAATGACAGGTGTCAAAAATGACAGGTGTCAAAAATGACAGGTGTCAAAGATGACGGGTGTAAAGAATGACGGGTGTCAAAATGACAGCTGTCAAAAATGACAGGTGTCAAAAATGACGGGTGTCAAAGATGACGGGTGTCAAAAATGACGGGTGTCAAAAATGACGGGGGTTAAAAATGACAAGTGTCAAAAATGACTGATGTCAAAAATTCCTTATCTTTGGGGCGCACAAAATTAACCTAAAAATTGTAATTGCAATTAATATATTCACAGTGGTGACAGGTGTCAAAAATGACGGGTGTCAAAAATGACTGGTGTTAAAAATGACTGGTGTCAAAAATGACAGGTGTCAAAAATGACAGGTGTCAAAATGACAGGTGTCAAAATGACAGGTGTCAAAAATGACAGGTGTCAAAAATGACAGGTGTCAAAGATGACGGGTGTCAAAAATGACGGGTGTCAAAATGACAGGTGTCAAAAATGACAGGTGTCAAAAATGACGGGTGTCAAAAATGACAGGTGTCAAAAATGACAGGTGTCAAAAATGATGGGTGTCAAAAATGACTGGTGTCAAAAATGACTGGTGTCAAAAATGACAGGTGTCAAAAATGACAGGTGTTAAAATGACACGTGTCAAAAATGACAGATGTCAAAAATGACAGGTGTCAAAGATGACGGGTGTCAAAAATGACGGGTGTCAAAAATGACGGGTGTCAAAAATGACGGGTGTTAAAAATGACAGGTGTCAAAATGACAGGTGTCAAAAATGACAGGTGTGAAAAATGACGGGTGTCAAAAATGACTGGTGTTAAAAGTTACTGGTGTCAAAAATGACGGGTGTCAAAAATGAAGGGTGTCAAAAATGACAGGTGTCAAAAATGACGGGTGTCAAAAATGACGGGTGTCTTAAATGACAAGTGTCAAAAATGACTGGTGTCAAAAATGACAGGTGTCAAAAATGACTGGTGTCAAAAATGACAGGTGTCAAAAATGACAGGTGTGAAAAATGACGGGTGTCAAAAATGACTGGTGTCAAAAATGACTGGTGTCAAAAATGAAAGGTGTCAAAAATGACAGGTGTCAAAAATGACGGGTGTCAAAAATGACTGGTGTCAAAAATGACAGGTGTCAAAAATGACAGGTGTTAAAATGACACGTGTCAAAAATGACAGGTGTCAAAAATGACAGGTGTCAAAGATGACGGGTGTCAAAAATGACGGGTGTCAAAAATGACGGGTGTCAAAAATGACGGGTGTTAAAAATGACGGGTGTCAAAAATGACGGGTGTCAAAAATGACGGGTGTCAAAAATGACAGGTGTTAAAATGACACGTGTCAAAAATGACAGGTGTCAAAAATGACAGGTGTCAAAGATGACGGGTGTTAAAAATGACAGGTGTCAAAATGACAGGTGTCAAAAATGACAGGTGTGAAAAATGACGGGTGTCAAAAATGACTGGTGTTAAAAGTTACTGGTGTCAAAAATGACGGGTGTCAAAAATGACTGGTGTTTAAAATGACTGGTGTCAAAAATGACAGGTGTCAAAAATGACGGGTGTTAAAAATGACAGGTGTCAAAATGACAGGTGTCAAAAATGACGGGTGTCAAAAATGACTGGTGTTAAAAATGACTGGTGTTAAAAATGACTGGTGTCAAAAATGACAGGTGTCAAAAATGACGGGTGTTAAAAATGACAGGTGTCAAAATGACAGGTGTCAAAAATGACAGGTGTGAAAAATGACGGGTGTCAAAAATGACTGGTGTTAAAAGTTACTGGTGTCAAAAATGACGGGTGTCAAAAATGACTGGTGTCAAAAATGACAGGTGTCAAAAATGACAGGTGTTAAAATGACACGTGTCAAAAATGACAGGTGTCAAAAATGACAGGTGTCAAAGATGACGGGTGTCAAAAATGACGGGTGTCAAAAATGACGGGTGTCAAAAATGACGGGTGTCAAAAATGACGGGTGTTAAAAATGACAGGTGTCAAAATGACAGGTGTCAAAAATGACAGGTGTCAAAAATGACGGGTGTCAAAAATGACGGGTGTCAAAAATGACGGGTGTCAAAAATGACGGGTGTCAAAAATGACGGGTGTCAAAAATGACAGGTGTTAAAATGACACGTGTCAAAAATGACAGGTGTCAAAAATGACAGGTGTCAAAGATGACGGGTGTCAAAAATGACGGGTGTCAAAAATGACGGGTGTCAAAAATGACGGGTGTCAAAAATGACGGGTGTTAAAAATGACAGGTGTCAAAATGACAGGTGTCAAAAATGACAGGTGTCAAAAATGACGGGTGTCAAAAATGACGGGTGTCAAAAATGACGGGTGTCAAAAATGACTGGTGTCAAAAATGACAGGTGTCAAAAATTACTGGTGTCAAAAATGACAGGTGTCAAAAATGATGGGTGTCAAAAATGACGGGTGTCAAAAATGACGGGTGTCAAAAATGACAAGTGTCAAAAATGACTGGTGTCAAAAATTTCTTATCTTTGGGGGCGCACAAAATTAACCTAAAAATTGTAATTGCAATTAATATATTTACAGTGGTGAGATGTAATTGCGGGGTTCGGAAACGTTCGGAATTGATAAAAAATAACAGGTGTCCAAGACCTTGACGTGACCTTAACGTGACCTTGGCATGACCTTGAAAATGACAGGTGTCAAAAATGACGGGTGTCAAAAATGACGGGTGTCAAAAATGACGGGTGTCAAAAATGACTGGTGTCAAAAATGACAGGTGTCAAAAATGACAGGTGTGAAAAATGACAAGTGTCAAAAATGACGGGTGTCTTAAATGACAAGTGTCAAAAATGACTGGTGTCAAAAATGACAGGTGTCAAAAATGACAGGTGTCAAAAATGACTGGTGTCAAAAATGACAGGTGTCAAAAATGACAAGTGTCAAAAATGACAGGTGTCAAAAATGACTGGTGTCAAAAATGACAGGTGTCAAAAATGACAGGTGTGAAAAATGACAAGTGTCAAAAATGACGGGTGTCAAAAATGACAGGTGTCAAAAATGACGCTTGTCAAAAATGACGTGTGTCAAAAATGACGGGTGTCAAAAATGACGGGTGTCAAAAATGACTGGTGTCAAAAATGACAGGTGTCAAAAATGACGGGTTTCTTAAATGTTAAGTGTCAAAAATGACTGGTGTCAAAAATGACAGGTGTCAAAAATGACGGGTGTTAAAAATGACGGGTGTCAAAAATGACGGGTGTCTTAAATGACAAGTGTCAAAAATGACTGGTGTCAAAAATGACAGGTGTCAAAAATGACAGGTGTCAAAATGATAGGTGTCAAAATGACAGGTGTCAAAAATGACAGGTGTCAAAAATGACAGGTGTCAAAGATGACGGGTGTCAAAAATGACGGGTGTCAAAATGACAGGTGTCAAAAATGACAGGTGTCAAAAATGACGGGTGTCAAAAATGACAGGTGTCAAAAATGACAGGTGTCAAAAATGACGGGTGTCAAAAATGACTGGTGTCAAAAATGACAGGTGTCAAAAATGACAGGTGTCAAAATGACAGGTGTCAAAATGACAGGTGTCAAAAATGACAGGTGTCAAAAATGACAGGTGTCAAAGATGACGGGTGTCAAAAATGACGGGTGTCAAAATGACAGGTGTCAAAAATGACGGGTGTCAAAAATGACAGGTGTCAAAAATGACAGGTGTCAAAATGACAGGTGTCAAAATGACAGGTGTCAAAAATGACAGGTGTCAAAAATGACAGGTGTCAAAGATGACGGGTGTCAAAAATGACGGGTGTCAAAATGACAGGTGTCAAAAATGACGGGTGTCAAAAATGACGGGTGTCAAAAATGACGGGTGTCAAAAATGACGGGTGTCAAAAATGACTGGTGTCAAAAATGACAGGTGTCAAAATGACAGGTGTCAAAATGACACGTGTCAAAAATGACAGATGTCAAAAATGACAGGTGTCAAAGATGACGGGTGTCAAAAATGACGGGTGTCAAAAATGACGGGTGTCAAAAATGACGGGTGTTAAAAATGACAGGTGTCAAAATGACAGGTGTCAAAAATGACAGGTGTGAAAAATGACGGGTGTCAAAAATGACGGGTGTCAAAAATGACAGGTGTCAAAAATGACGGGTGTCAAAAATGACATGTGTCTTAAATGACAAGTGTCAAAAATGACTGGTGTCAAAAATGACAGGTGTCAAAAATGACTGGTGTCAAAAATGACAGGTGTCAAAAATGACAGGTGTGAAAAATGACGGGTGTCAAAAATGACTGGTGTCAAAAATGACTGGTGTCAAAAATGAAAGGTGTCAAAAATGACAGGTGTCAAAAATGACGGGTGTCAAAAATGACAGGTGTCAAAAATGACAGGTGTCAAAAATGACGGGTGTCAAAAATGACTGGTGTCAAAAATGACAGGTGTCAAAAATGACAGGTGTTAAAATGACACGTGTCAAAAATGACAGGTGTCAAAAATGACAGGTGTCAAAGATGACGGGTGTCAAAAATGACGGGTGTCAAAAATGACGGGTGTCAAAAATGACGGGTGTCAAAAATGACGGGTGTTAAAAATGACAGGTGTCAAAATGACAGGTGTCAAAAATGACAGGTGTCAAAAATGACGGGTGTCAAAAATGACGGGTGTCAAAAATGACGGGTGTCAAAAATGACTGGTGTCAAAAATGACAGGTGTCAAAAATGACTGGTGTCAAAAATGACAGGTGTCAAAAATGATGGGTGTCAAAAATGACGGGTGTCAAAAATGACGGGTGTCAAAAATGACAAGTGTCAAAAATGACTGGTGTCAAAAATTTCTTATCTTTGGGGGCGCACAAAATTAACCTAAAAATTGTAATTGCAATTAATATATTTACAGTGGTGAGATGTAATTGCGGGGTTCGGAAACGTTCGGAATTGATAAAAAATGACAGGTGTCCAAGACCTTGACGTGACCTTAACGTGACGTTGGCATGACCTTGAAAATGACAGGTGTCAAAAATGACGGGTGTCAAAAATGACGGGTGTCAAAAATGACGGGTGTCAAAAATGACTGGTGTCAAAAATGACAGGTGTCAAAAATGACAGGTGTGAAAAATGACAAGTGTCAAAAATGACGGGTGTCTTAAATGACAAGTGTCAAAAATGACTGGTGTCAAAAATGACAGGTGTCAAAAATGACAGGTGACAAAAATGACTGGTGTCAAAAATGACAGGTGTCAAAAATGACAAGTGTCAAAAATGACAGGTGTCAAAAATGACTGGTGTCAAAAATGACAGGTGTCAAAAATGACAGGTGTGAAAAATGACAAGTGTCAAAAATGACGGGTGTCAAAAATGACAGGTGTCAAAAATGACGGGTGTCAAAAATGACGGGTGTCAAAAATGACGGGTGTCAAAAATGACGGGTGTCAAAAATGACTGGTGTCAAAAATGACAGGTGTCAAAAATGACAGGTGTCAAAATGACAGGTGTCAAAATGACAGGTGTCAAAAATGACAGGTGTCAAAAATGACAGGTGTCAAAGATGACGGGTGTCAAAAATGACGGGTGTCAAAATGACAGGTGTCAAAATGACGGGTTTCTTAAATGACAAGTGTCAAAAATGACTGGTGTCAAAAATGACGGGTGTCAAAAATGACAGGTGTCAAAAATGACTGATGTCAAAAATTCCTTATCTTTGGGGCGCACAAAATTAACCTAAAAATTGTAATTGCAATTAATATATTCAGTGGTGAGATGTAATTGCGGGGTTCGAAAACGTTCGAAATTGATCAAAAATGACAGGTGTCCAAGACCTTGACGTGACATTAACGTGACCTTGGCATGACCTTGAAAATGACAGGTGTCAAAAATGACAGGTGTCAAAGATGACGGGTGTCAAAAATGACGGGTGTCAAAAATGACGGGTGTTAAAAATAACAGGTGTCAAAAATGACTGGTGTCAAAAATGACAGGTGTCAAAAATGACTGGTGTCAAAAATGACAGGTGTCAAAAATGACAGGTGTCAAAAATGACGGGTGTCAAAAATGACTGGTGTCAAAAATGACAGGTGTCAAAAATGACAGGTGTCAAAATGACAGGTGTCAAAATGACAGGTGTCAAAAATGACAGGTGTCAAAAATGACAGGTGTCAAAGATGACGGGTGTCAAAAATGACGGGTGTCAAACATGACGGGTGTTAAAAATGACAAGTGTCTAAAATGACCTGTGTCAAAAATGACAGGTGTCAAAAATGACAGGTGTCAAAAATGACAAGTGTCAAAAATGACTGGTGTTAAAAATGACTGGTGTCAAAAATGACAGGTGTCAAAAATGACAGGTGTCAAAATGACAGGTGTCAAAATGACAGGTGTCAAAAATGACAGGTGTCAAAAATGACAGGTGTCAAAGATGACGGGTGTCAAAAATGACGGGTGTCAAAATGACAGCTGTCAAAAATGACAGGTGTCAAAAATGACGGGTGTCAAAGATGACGGGTGTCAAAAATGACGGGTGTCAAAAATGACGGGTGTCAAAAATGACGGGTGTTAAAAATGACAGGTGTCAAAATGACGGGGGTTAAAAATGACAAGTGTCAAAAATGACTGATGTCAAAAATTCCTTATCTTTGGGGCGCACAAAATTAACCTAAAAATTGTAATTGCAATTAATATATTCACAGTGGTGACAGGTGTCAAAAATGACGGGTGTCAAAAATGACTGGTGTTAAAAATGACTGGTGTCAAAAATGACAGGTGTCAAAAATGACAGGTGTCAAAATGATAGGTGTCAAAATGACAGGTGTCAAAAATGACAGGTGTCAAAAATGACAGGTGTCAAAGATGACGGGTGTCAAAAATGACGGGTGTCAAAATGACAGGTGTCAAAAATGACAGGTGTCAAAAATGACGGGTGTCAAAAATGACAGGTGTCAAAAATGACAGGTGTCAAAAATGACGGGTGTCAAAAATGACTGGTGTCAAAAATGACTGGTGTCAAAAATGACAGGTGTCAAAAATGACAGGTGTTAAAATGACACGTGTCAAAAATGACAGATGTCAAAAATGACAGGTGTCAAAGATGACGGGTGTCAAAAATGACGGGTGTCAAAATGACAGGTGTCAAAAATGACAGGTGTCAAAATGACAGGTGTCAAAAATGACAGGTGTCAAAAATGACGGGTGTCAAAAATGACAGGTGTCAAAAATGACAGGTGTCAAAAATGACAGGTGTCAAAAATGACGGGTGTCAAAAATGACAGGTGTCAAAAATGACAGGTGTCAAAAATGATGGGTGTCAAAAATGACTGGTGTCAAAAATGACTGGTGTCAAAAATGACTGGTGTCAAAAATGACGGGTGTCAAAAATGACGGGTGTCAAAATGACAGGTGTCAAAAATGACAGGTGTCAAAAATGACGGGTGTCAAAAATGACAGGTGTCAAAAATGACAGGTGTCAAAATGATGGGTGTCAAAAATGACTGGTGTCAAAAATCACTGGTGTCAAAAATGACAGGTGTCAAAAATGACAGGTGTTAAAATGACACGTGTCAAAAATGACAGATGTCAAAAATGACAGGTGTCAAAGATGACGGGTGTCAAAAATGACGGGTGTCAAAAATGACGGGTGTCAAAAATGACGGGTGTTAAAAATGACAGGTGTCAAAATGACAGGTGTCAAAAATGACAGGTGTGAAAAATGACGGGTGTCAAAAATGACTGGTGTTAAAAGTTACTGGTGTCAAAAATGACGGGTGTCAAAAATGACGGGTGTCAAAAATGACAGGTGTCAAAAATGACGGGTGTCAAAAATGACGGGTGTCTTAAATGACAAGTGTCAAAAATGACTGGTGTCAAAAATGACAGGTGTCAAAAATGACTGGTGTCAAAAATGACAGGTGTCAAAAATGACAGGTGTGAAAAATGACGGGTGTCAAAAATGACTGGTGTCAAAAATGACTGGTGTCAAAAATGAAAGGTGTCAAAAATGACAGGTGTCAAAAATGACGGGTGTCAAAAATGACTGGTGTCAAAAATGACAGGTGTCAAAAATGACAGGTGTTAAAATGACAGGTGTCAAAAATGACGGGTGTCAAAAATGACGGGTGTCAAAAATGACTGGTGTCAAAAATGACGGGTGTCAAAAATGACTGGTGTCAAAAATGACAGGTGTCAAAAATGACAGGTGTCAAAATGACAGGTGTCAAAATGACAGGTGTCAAAATGACAGGTGTCAAAAATGACAGGTGTCAAAAATGACAGGTGTCAAAGATGACAAGTGTCAAAAATGACGGGTGTCAAACATGACGGGTGTTAAAAATGACAAGTGTCTAAAATGACCTGTGTCAAAAATGACGGGTGTCAAAAATGACAGGTGTCAAAAATGACAAGTGTCAAAAATGACTGGTGTTAAAAATGACTGGTGTCAAAAATGACAGGTGTCAAAAATGACAGGTGTCAAAATGACAGGTGTCAAAATGACAGGTGTCAAAAATGACAGGTGTCAAAAATGACAGGTGTCAAAGATGACGGGTGTAAAGAATGACGGGTGTCAAAATGACAGCTGTCAAAAATGACAGGTGTCAAAAATGACGGGTGTCAAAGATGACGGGTGTCAAAAATGACGGGTGTCAAAAATGACGGGGGTTAAAAATGACAAGTGTCAAAAATGACTGATGTCAAAAATTCCTTATCTTTGGGGCGCACAAAATTAACCTAAAAATTGTAATTGCAATTAATATATTCACAGTGGTGACAGGTGTCAAAAATGACGGGTGTCAAAAATGACTGGTGTTAAAAATGACTGGTGTCAAAAATGACAGGTGTCAAAAATGACAGGTGTCAAAATGACAGGTGTCAAAATGACAGGTGTCAAAAATGACAGGTGTCAAAAATGACAGGTGTCAAAGATGACGGGTGTCAAAAATGACGGGTGTCAAAATGACAGGTGTCAAAAATGACAGGTGTCAAAAATGACGGGTGTCAAAAATGACAGGTGTCAAAAATGACAGGTGTCAAAAATGATGGGTGTCAAAAATGACTGGTGTCAAAAATGACTGGTGTCAAAAATGACAGGTGTCAAAAATGACAGGTGTTAAAATGACACGTGTCAAAAATGACAGATGTCAAAAATGACAGGTGTCAAAGATGACGGGTGTCAAAAATGACGGGTGTCAAAAATGACGGGTGTCAAAAATGACGGGTGTTAAAAATGACAGGTGTCAAAATGACAGGTGTCAAAAATGACAGGTGTGAAAAATGACGGGTGTCAAAAATGACTGGTGTTAAAAGTTACTGGTGTCAAAAATGACGGGTGTCAAAAATGAAGGGTGTCAAAAATGACAGGTGTCAAAAATGACGGGTGTCAAAAATGACGGGTGTCTTAAATGACAAGTGTCAAAAATGACTGGTGTCAAAAATGACAGGTGTCAAAAATGACTGGTGTCAAAAATGACAGGTGTCAAAAATGACAGGTGTGAAAAATGACGGGTGTCAAAAATGACTGGTGTCAAAAATGACTGGTGTCAAAAATGAAAGGTGTCAAAAATGACAGGTGTCAAAAATGACGGGTGTCAAAAATGACTGGTGTCAAAAATGACAGGTGTCAAAAATGACAGGTGTTAAAATGACACGTGTCAAAAATGACAGGTGTCAAAAATGACAGGTGTCAAAGATGACGGGTGTCAAAAATGACGGGTGTCAAAAATGACGGGTGTCAAAAATGACGGGTGTTAAAAATGACGGGTGTCAAAAATGACGGGTGTCAAAAATGACGGGTGTCAAAAATGACAGGTGTTAAAATGACACGTGTCAAAAATGACAGGTGTCAAAAATGACAGGTGTCAAAGATGACGGGTGTTAAAAATGACAGGTGTCAAAATGACAGGTGTCAAAAATGACAGGTGTGAAAAATGACGGGTGTCAAAAATGACTGGTGTTAAAAGTTACTGGTGTCAAAAATGACGGGTGTCAAAAATGACTGGTGTTTAAAATGACTGGTGTCAAAAATGACAGGTGTCAAAAATGACGGGTGTTAAAAATGACAGGTGTCAAAATGACAGGTGTCAAAAATGACGGGTGTCAAAAATGACTGGTGTTAAAAATGACTGGTGTTAAAAATGACTGGTGTCAAAAATGACAGGTGTCAAAAATGACGGGTGTTAAAAATGACAGGTGTCAAAATGACAGGTGTCAAAAATGACAGGTGTGAAAAATGACGGGTGTCAAAAATGACTGGTGTTAAAAGTTACTGGTGTCAAAAATGACGGGTGTCAAAAATGACTGGTGTCAAAAATGACAGGTGTCAAAAATGACAGGTGTTAAAATGACACGTGTCAAAAATGACAGGTGTCAAAAATGACAGGTGTCAAAGATGACGGGTGTCAAAAATGACGGGTGTCAAAAATGACGGGTGTCAAAAATGACGGGTGTCAAAAATGACGGGTGTTAAAAATGACAGGTGTCAAAATGACAGGTGTCAAAAATGACAGGTGTCAAAAATGACGGGTGTCAAAAATGACGGGTGTCAAAAATGACGGGTGTCAAAAATGACGGGTGTCAAAAATGACGGGTGTCAAAAATGACAGGTGTTAAAATGACACGTGTCAAAAATGACAGGTGTCAAAAATGACAGGTGTCAAAGATGACGGGTGTCAAAAATGACGGGTGTCAAAAATGACGGGTGTCAAAAATGACGGGTGTCAAAAATGACGGGTGTTAAAAATGACAGGTGTCAAAATGACAGGTGTCAAAAATGACAGGTGTCAAAAATGACGGGTGTCAAAAATGACGGGTGTCAAAAATGACGGGTGTCAAAAATGACTGGTGTCAAAAATGACAGGTGTCAAAAATTACTGGTGTCAAAAATGACAGGTGTCAAAAATGATGGGTGTCAAAAATGACGGGTGTCAAAAATGACGGGTGTCAAAAATGACAAGTGTCAAAAATGACTGGTGTCAAAAATTTCTTATCTTTGGGGGCGCACAAAATTAACCTAAAAATTGTAATTGCAATTAATATATTTACAGTGGTGAGATGTAATTGCGGGGTTCGGAAACGTTCGGAATTGATAAAAAATAACAGGTGTCCAAGACCTTGACGTGACCTTAACGTGACCTTGGCATGACCTTGAAAATGACAGGTGTCAAAAATGACGGGTGTCAAAAATGACGGGTGTCAAAAATGACGGGTGTCAAAAATGACTGGTGTCAAAAATGACAGGTGTCAAAAATGACAGGTGTGAAAAATGACAAGTGTCAAAAATGACGGGTGTCTTAAATGACAAGTGTCAAAAATGACTGGTGTCAAAAATGACAGGTGTCAAAAATGACAGGTGTCAAAAATGACTGGTGTCAAAAATGACAGGTGTCAAAAATGACAAGTGTCAAAAATGACAGGTGTCAAAAATGACTGGTGTCAAAAATGACAGGTGTCAAAAATGACAGGTGTGAAAAATGACAAGTGTCAAAAATGACGGGTGTCAAAAATGACAGGTGTCAAAAATGACGCTTGTCAAAAATGACGTGTGTCAAAAATGACGGGTGTCAAAAATGACGGGTGTCAAAAATGACTGGTGTCAAAAATGACAGGTGTCAAAAATGACGGGTTTCTTAAATGACAAGTGTCAAAAATGACTGGTGTCAAAAATGACAGGTGTCAAAAATGACGGGTGTTAAAAATGACGGGTGTCAAAAATGACGGGTGTCTTAAATGACAAGTGTCAAAAATGACTGGTGTCAAAAATGACAGGTGTCAAAAATGACAGGTGTCAAAATGATAGGTGTCAAAATGACAGGTGTCAAAAATGACAGGTGTCAAAAATGACAGGTGTCAAAGATGACGGGTGTCAAAAATGACGGGTGTCAAAATGACAGGTGTCAAAAATGACAGGTGTCAAAAATGACGGGTGTCAAAAATGACAGGTGTCAAAAATGACAGGTGTCAAAAATGACGGGTGTCAAAAATGACTGGTGTCAAAAATGACAGGTGTCAAAAATGACAGGTGTCAAAATGACAGGTGTCAAAATGACAGGTGTCAAAAATGACAGGTGTCAAAAATGACAGGTGTCAAAGATGACGGGTGTCAAAAATGACGGGTGTCAAAATGACAGGTGTCAAAAATGACGGGTGTCAAAAATGACAGGTGTCAAAAATGACAGGTGTCAAAATGACAGGTGTCAAAATGACAGGTGTCAAAAATGACAGGTGTCAAAAATGACAGGTGTCAAAGATGACGGGTGTCAAAAATGACGGGTGTCAAAATGACAGGTGTCAAAAATGACGGGTGTCAAAAATGACGGGTGTCAAAAATGACGGGTGTCAAAAATGACGGGTGTCAAAAATGACTGGTGTCAAAAATGACAGGTGTCAAAATGACAGGTGTCAAAATGACACGTGTCAAAAATGACAGATGTCAAAAATGACAGGTGTCAAAGATGACGGGTGTCAAAAATGACGGGTGTCAAAAATGACGGGTGTCAAAAATGACGGGTGTTAAAAATGACAGGTGTCAAAATGACAGGTGTCAAAAATGACAGGTGTGAAAAATGACGGGTGTCAAAAATGACGGGTGTCAAAAATGACAGGTGTCAAAAATGACGGGTGTCAAAAATGACATGTGTCTTAAATGACAAGTGTCAAAAATGACTGGTGTCAAAAATGACAGGTGTCAAAAATGACTGGTGTCAAAAATGACAGGTGTCAAAAATGACAGGTGTGAAAAATGACGGGTGTCAAAAATGACTGGTGTCAAAAATGACTGGTGTCAAAAATGAAAGGTGTCAAAAATGACAGGTGTCAAAAATGACGGGTGTCAAAAATGACAGGTGTCAAAAATGACAGGTGTCAAAAATGACGGGTGTCAAAAATGACTGGTGTCAAAAATGACAGGTGTCAAAAATGACAGGTGTTAAAATGACACGTGTCAAAAATGACAGGTGTCAAAAATGACAGGTGTCAAAGATGACGGGTGTCAAAAATGACGGGTGTCAAAAATGACGGGTGTCAAAAATGACGGGTGTCAAAAATGACGGGTGTTAAAAATGACAGGTGTCAAAATGACAGGTGTCAAAAATGACAGGTGTCAAAAATGACGGGTGTCAAAAATGACGGGTGTCAAAAATGACGGGTGTCAAAAATGACTGGTGTCAAAAATGACAGGTGTCAAAAATGACTGGTGTCAAAAATGACAGGTGTCAAAAATGATGGGTGTCAAAAATGACGGGTGTCAAAAATGACGGGTGTCAAAAATGACAAGTGTCAAAAATGACTGGTGTCAAAAATTTCTTATCTTTGGGGGCGCACAAAATTAACCTAAAAATTGTAATTGCAATTAATATATTTACAGTGGTGAGATGTAATTGCGGGGTTCGGAAACGTTCGGAATTGATAAAAAATGACAGGTGTCCAAGACCTTGACGTGACCTTAACGTGACGTTGGCATGACCTTGAAAATGACAGGTGTCAAAAATGACGGGTGTCAAAAATGACGGGTGTCAAAAATGACGGGTGTCAAAAATGACTGGTGTCAAAAATGACAGGTGTCAAAAATGACAGGTGTGAAAAATGACAAGTGTCAAAAATGACGGGTGTCTTAAATGACAAGTGTCAAAAATGACTGGTGTCAAAAATGACAGGTGTCAAAAATGACAGGTGTCAAAAATGACTGGTGTCAAAAATGACAGGTGTCAAAAATGACAAGTGTCAAAAATGACAGGTGTCAAAAATGACTGGTGTCAAAAATGACAGGTGTCAAAAATGACAGGTGTGAAAAATGACAAGTGTCAAAAATGACGGGTGTCAAAAATGACAGGTGTCAAAAATGACGGGTGTCAAAAATGACGGGTGTCAAAAATGACGGGTGTCAAAAATGACGGGTGTCAAAAATGACTGGTGTCAAAAATGACAGGTGTCAAAAATGACGGGTTTCTTAAATGACAAGTGTCAAAAAAGACTGGTGTCAAAAATGACAGGTGTCAAAAATGACGGGTGTTAAAAATGACGGGTGTCAAAAATGACGGGTGTCTTAAATGACAAGTGTCAAAAATGACTGGTGTCAAAAATGACAGGTGTCAAAAATGACAGGTGTCAAAAATTACTGGTGTCAAAAATGACAGGTGTCAAAAATGACAGGTGTGAAAAATGACGGGTGTCAAAAATGACAGGTGTCAAAAATGACTGATGTCAAAAATTCCTTATCTTTGGGGCCCACAAAATTAACCTAAAAATTGTAATTGCAATTAATATATTCAGTGGTGAGATGTAATTGCGGGGTTTGAAAACGTTCAGAATTGATCAAAAATGACAGGTGTCCAAGACCTTGACGTGACCTTAACGTGACCTTGGCATGACCTTGAAAATGACAGGTGTCAAAAATGACAGGTGTCAAAAATGACAGGTGTCAAAAATGACAGGTGTCAAAGATGACGGGTGTCAAAAATGACGGGTGTTAAAAATGACAGGTGTCAAAAATGACTGGTGTCAAAAATGACAGGTGTCAAAAATGACTGGTGTCAAAAATGACAGGTGTCAAAAATGACAGGTGTCAAAAATGACGGGTGTCAAAAATGACGGGTGTCAAAAATGACTGGTGTCAAAAATGACAGGTGTCAAAATGACAGGTGTCAAAATGACAGGTGTCAAAAATGACAGGTGTCAAAAATGACAGGTGTCAAAGATGACGGGTGTCAAAAATGACGGGTGTCAAACATGACAGGTGTTAAAAATGACAAGTGTCAAAAATGACCTGTGTCAAAAATTTCTTATCTTTGGGGCGCACAAAATTAACCTTAAAATTGTAATTGCAATTAATATATTTACAGTGGTGAGATGTAATTGCGGGGTTCGGAAACGTTCGGAATTGATAAAAAATGACAGGTGTCCAAGACCTTGACGTGACCTTAACGTGACCTTGGCATGACCTTGAAAATGACAGGTGTCAAAAATGACGGGTGTCAAAAATGACGAGTGTCAAAAATGACGGGTGTCAAAATTGACTGGTGTCAAAAATGACAGGTGTCAAAATGACGGGTTTCTTAAATGACAAGTGTCAAAAATGACTGGTGTCAAAAATGACGGGTGTCAAAAATGACAGGTGTCAAAAATGACTGATGTCAAAAATTCCTTATCTTTGGGGCGCACAAAATTAACCTAAAAATTGTAATTGCAATTAATATATTCAGTGGTGAGATGTAATTGCGGGGTTCGAAAACGTTCGAAATTGATCAAAAATGACAGGTGTCCAAGACCTTGACGTGACATTAACGTGACCTTGGCATGACCTTGAAAATGACAGGTGTCAAAAATGACAGGTGTCAAAGATGACGGGTGTCAAAAATGACGGGTGTCAAAAATGACGGGTGTTAAAAATGACAGGTGTCAAAAATGACTGGTGTCAAAAATGACAGGTGTCAAAAATGACTGGTGTCAAAAATGACAGGTGTCAAAAATGACAGGTGTCAAAAATGACGGGTGTCAAAAATGACTGGTGTCAAAAATGACAGGTGTCAAAAATGACAGGTGTCAAAATGACAGGTGTCAAAATGACAGGTGTCAAAAATGACAGGTGTCAAAAATGACAGGTGTCAAAGATGACGGGTGTCAAAAATGACGGGTGTCAAACATGACGGGTGTTAAAAATGACAAGTGTCTAAAATGACCTGTGTCAAAAATGACAGGTGTCAAAAATGACAGGTGTCAAAAATGACAAGTGTCAAAAATGACTGGTGTTAAAAATGACTGGTGTCAAAAATGACAGGTGTCAAAAATGACAGGTGTCAAAATGACAGGTGTCAAAATGACAGGTGTCAAAAATGACAGGTGTCAAAAATGACAGGTGTCAAAGATGACGGGTGTCAAAAATGACGGGTGTCAAAATGACAGCTGTCAAAAATGACAGGTGTCAAAAATGACGGGTGTCAAAGATGACGGGTGTCAAAAATGACAGGTGTCAAAAATGACAGGTGTCAAAAATGACGGGGGTTAAAAATGACAAGTGTCAAAAATGACTGATGTCAAAAATTCCTTATCTTTGGGGCGCACAAAATTAACCTAAAAATTGTAATTGCAATAAATATATTCACAGTGGTGACAGGTGTTAAAAATGACGGGTGTCAAAAATGACTGGTGTTAAAAATGACTGGTGTCAAAAATGACAGGTGTCAAAAATGACAGGTGTCAAAATGACAGGTGTCAAAATGACAGGTGTCAAAAATGACAGGTGTCAAAAATGACAGGTGTCAAAGATGACGGGTGTCAAAAATGACGGGTGTCAAAAATGACGGGTGTCAAAATGACAGGTGTCAAAAATGACAGGTGTCAAAAATGACGGGTGTCAAAAATGACAGGTGTCAAAAATGACAGGTGTCAAAAATGACGGGTGTTAAAAATGACAGGTGTCAAAAATGACTGGTGTCAAAAATGACAGGTGTCAAAAATGACTGGTGTCAAAAATGACGGGTGTCAAAAATGACAGGTGTCAAAAATGACTGATGTCAAAAATTCCTTATCTTTGGGGCGCACAAAATTAACCTAAAAATTGTAATTGCAATTAATATATTCAGTGGTGAGATGTAATTGCGGGGTTCGAAAACGTTCGAAATTGATCAAAAATGACAGGTGTCCAAGACCTTGACGTGACATTAACGTGACCTTGGCATGACCTTGAAAATGAGAGGTGTCAAAAATGACAGGTGTCAAAAATGACAGGTGTCAAAAATGACAGGTGTCAAAAATGACAGGTGTCAAAGATGACGGGTGTCAAAAATGACGGGTGTCAAAAATGACGGGTGTCAAAATGACAGGTGTCAAAAATGACAGGTGTCAAAAATGACGGGTGTCAAAAATGACAGGTGTCAAAAATGACAGGTGTCAAAAATGACGGGTGTTAAAAATGACAGGTGTCAAAAATGACTGGTGTCAAAAATGACAGGTGTCAAAAATGACTGGTGTCAAAAATGACGGGTGTCAAAAATGACAGGTGTCAAAAATGACTGATGTCAAAAATTCCTTATCTTTGGGGCGCACAAAATTAACCTAAAAATTGTAATTGCAATTAATATATTCAGTGGTGAGATGTAATTGCGGGGTTCGAAAACGTTCGAAATTGATCAAAAATGACAGATGTCCAAGACCTTGACGTGACATTAACGTGACCTTGGCATGACCTTGAAAATGAGAGGTGTCAAAAATGACAGGTGTCAAAGATGACGGGTGTCAAAAATGACGGGTGTCAAAAATGACGGGTGTTAAAAATGACAGGTGTCAAAAATGACTGGTGTCAAAAATGACAGGTGTCAAAAATGACTGGTGTCAAAAATGACAGGTGTCAAAAATGACAGGTGTCAAAAATGACGGGTGTCAAAAATGACTGGTGTCAAAAATGACAGGTGTCAAAAATGACAGGTGTCAAAATGACAGGTGTCAAAATGACAGGTGTCAAAATGACAGGTGTCAAAAATGACAGGTGTCAAAAATGACAGGTGTCAAAGATGACGGGTGTCAAAAATGACGGGTGTCAAACATGACGGGTGTTAAAAATGACAAGTGTCTAAAATGACCTGTGTCAAAAATGACGGGTGTCAAAAATGACAGGTGTCAAAAATGACAAGTGTCAAAAATGACTGATGTTAAAAATGACTGGTGTCAAAAATGACAGGTGTCAAAAATGACAGGTGTCAAAATGACAGGTGTCAAAATGACAGGTGTCAAAAATGACAGGTGTCAAAGATGACGGGTGTCAAAAATGACAGGTGTCAAAATGACAGCTGTCAAAAATGACAGGTGTCAAAAATGACGGGTGTCAAAGATGACGGGTGTCAAAAATGACAGGTGTCAAAAATGACGGGGGTTAAAAATGACAAGTGTCAAAAATGACTGATGTCAAAAATTCCTTATCTTTGGGGCGCACAAAATTAACCTAAAAATTGTAATTGCAATTAATATATTCACAGTGGTGACAGGTGTCAAAAATGACGGGTGTCAAAAATGACTGGTGTTAAAAATGACTGGTGTCAAAAATGACAGGTGTCAAAAATGACAGGTGTCAAAATGATAGGTGTCAAAATGACAGGTGTCAAAAATGACAGGTGTCAAAAATGACAGGTGTCAAAGATGACGGGTGTCAAAAATGACGGGTGTCAAAATGACAGGTGTCAAAAATGACAGGTGTCAAAAATGACGGGTGTCAAAAATGACAGGTGTCAAAAATGACAGGTGTCAAAAATGACGGGTGTCAAAAATGACTGGTGTCAAAAATGACTGGTGTCAAAAATGACTGGTGTTAAAAATGACTGGTGTCAAAAATGACAGGTGTCAAAAATGACGGGTGTTAAAAATGACAGGTGTCAAAATGACAGGTGTCAAAAATGACAGGTGTGAAAAATGACGGGTGTCAAAAATGACTGGTGTTAAAAGTTACTGGTGTCAAAAATGACGGGTGTCAAAAATGACTGGTGTCAAAAATGACAGGTGTCAAAAATGACAGGTGTTAAAATGACACGTGTCAAAAATGACAGGTGTCAAAAATGACAGGTGTCAAAGATGACGGGTGTTAAAAATGACAGGTGTCAAAATGACAGGTGTCAAAAATGACAGGTGTGAAAAATGACGGGTGTCAAAAATGACTGGTGTTAAAAGTTACTGGTGTCAAAAATGACGGGTGTCAAAAATGACTGGTGTTAAAAATGACTGGTGTCAAAAATGACAGGTGTCAAAAATGACGGGTGTTAAAAATGACAGGTGTCAAAATGACAGGTGTCAAAAATGACGGGTGTCAAAAATGACTGGTGTTAAAAATGACTGGTGTTAAAAATGACTGGTGTCAAAAATGACAGGTGTCAAAAATGACGGGTGTTAAAAATGACAGGTGTCAAAATGACAGGTGTCAAAAATGACAGGTGTGAAAAATGACGGGTGTCAAAAATGACTGGTGTTAAAAGTTACTGGTGTCAAAAATGACGGGTGTCAAAAATGACTGGTGTCAAAAATGACAGGTGTCAAAAATGACAGGTGTTAAAATGACACGTGTCAAAAATGACAGGTGTCAAAAATGACAGGTGTCAAAGATGACGGGTGTCAAAAATGACGGGTGTCAAAAATGACGGGTGTCAAAAATGACGGGTGTCAAAAATGACGGGTGTTAAAAATGACAGGTGTCAAAATGACAGGTGTCAAAAATGACAGGTGTCAAAAATGACGGGTGTCAAAAATGACGGGTGTCAAAAATGACGGGTGTCAAAAATGACGGGTGTCAAAAATGACGGGTGTCAAAAATGACGGGTGTCAAAAATGACAGGTGTTAAAATGACACGTGTCAAAAATGACAGGTGTCAAAAATGACAGGTGTCAAAGATGACGGGTGTCAAAAATGACGGGTGTCAAAAATGACGGGTGTCAAAAATGACGGGTGTCAAAAATGACGGGTGTTAAAAATGACAGGTGTCAAAATGACAGGTGTCAAAAATGACAGGTGTCAAAAATGACGGGTGTCAAAAATGACGGGTGTCAAAAATGACGGGTGTCAAAAATGATGGGTGTCAAAAATGACGGGTGTCAAAAATGACGGGTGTCAAAAATGACAAGTGTCAAAAATGACTGGTGTCAAAAATTTCTTATCTTTGGGGGCGCACAAAATTAACCTAAAAATTGTAATTGCAATTAATATATTTACAGTGGTGAGATGTAATTGCGGGGTTCGGAAACGTTCGGAATTGATAAAAAATGACAGGTGTCCAAGACCTTGACGTGACCTTAACGTGACCTTGGCATGACCTTGAAAATGACAGGTGTCAAAAATGACGGGTGTCAAAAATGACGGGTGTCAAAAATGACGGGTGTCAAAAATGACGGGTGTCAAAAATGACTGGTGTCAAAAATGACAGGTGTCAAAAATGACAGGTGTGAAAAATGACAAGTGTCAAAAATGACGGGTGTCTTAAATGACAAGTGTCAAAAATGACTGGTGTCAAAAATGACAGGTGTCAAAAATGACAGGTGTCAAAAATGACTGGTGTCAAAAATGACAGGTGTCAAAAATGACAAGTGTCAAAAATGACAGGTGTCAAAAATGACTGGTGTCAAAAATGACAGGTGTCAAAAATGACAGGTGTGAAAAATGACAAGTGTCAAAAATGACGGGTGTCAAAAATGACAGGTGTCAAAAATGACGGGTGTCAAAAATGACGGGTGTCAAAAATGACGGGTGTCAAAAATGACGGGTGTCAAAAATGACTGGTGTCAAAAATGACAGGTGTCAAAAATGACGGGTTTCTTAAATGACAAGTGTCAAAAATGACTGGTGTCAAAAATGACAGGTGTCAAAAATGACGGGTGTTAAAAATGACGGGTGTCAAAAATGACGGGTGTCTTAAATGACAAGTGTCAAAAATGACTGGTGTCAAAAATGACAGGTGTCAAAAATGACAGGTGTCAAAAATTACTGGTGTCAAAAATGACAGGTGTCAAAAATGACAGGTGTGAAAAATGACGGGTGTCAAAAATGACAGGTGTCAAAAATGACTGATGTCAAAAATTCCTTATCTTTGGGGCCCACAAAATTAACCTAAAAATTGTAATTGCAATTAATATATTCAGTGGTGAGATGTAATTGCGGGGTTTGAAAACGTTCGGAATTGATCAAAAATGACAGGTGTCCAAGACCTTGACGTGACCTTAACGTGACCTTGGCATGACCTTGAAAATGACAGGTGTCAAAAATGACAGGTGTCAAAAATGACAGGTGTCAAAAATGACAGGTGTCAAAGATGACGGGTGTCAAAAATGACGGGTGTTAAAAATGACAGGTGTCAAAAATGACTGGTGTCAAAAATGACAGGTGTCAAAAATGACTGGTGTCAAAAATGACAGGTGTCAAAAATGACAGGTGTCAAAAATGACGGGTGTCAAAAATGACGGGTGTCAAAAATGACAGGTGTCAAAAATGACAGGTGTCAAAAATGACGGGTGTCAAAAATGACTGGTGTCAAAAATGACTGGTGTCAAAAATGACAGGTGTCAAAATGACAGGTGTCAAAAATGACAGGTGTCAAAAATGACAGGTGTCAAAGATGACGGGTGTCAAAAATGACGGGTGTCAAAATGACAGGTGTCAAAAATGACAGGTGTCAAAAATGACGGGTGTCAAAAATGACAGGTGTCAAAAATGACAGGTGTCAAAAATGACGGGTGTCAAAAATGACTGGTATCAAAAATGACTGGTGTCAAAAATGACTGGTGTTAAAAATGACTGGTGTCAAAAATGACAGGTGTCAAAAATGACGGGTGTTAAAAATGACAGGTGTCAAAATGACAGGTGTCAAAAATGACAGGTGTGAAAAATGACGGGTGTCAAAAATGACTGGTGTTAAAAGTTACTGGTGTCAAAAATGACGGGTGTCAAAAATGACTGGTGTCAAAAATGACAGGTGTCAAAAATGACAGGTGTTAAAATGACACGTGTCAAAAATGACAGGTGTCAAAAATGACAGGTGTCAAAGATGACGGGTGTTAAAAATGACAGGTGTCAAAATGACAGGTGTCAAAAATGACAGGTGTGAAAAATGACGGGTGTCAAAAATGACTGGTGTTAAAAGTTACTGGTGTCAAAAATGACGGGTGTCAAAAATGACTGGTGTTAAAAATGACTGGTGTCAAAAATGACAGGTGTCAAAAATGACGGGTGTTAAAAATGACAGGTGTCAAAATGACAGGTGTCAAAAATGACGGGTGTCAAAAATGACTGGTGTTAAAAATGACTGGTGTTAAAAATGACTGGTGTCAAAAATGACAGGTGTCAAAAATGACGGGTGTTAAAAATGACAGGTGTCAAAATGACAGGTGTCAAAAATGACAGGTGTGAAAATTGACGGGTGTCAAAAATGACTGGTGTTAAAAGTTACTGGTGTCAAAAATGACGGGTGTCAAAAATGACTGGTGTCAAAAATGACAGGTGTCAAAAATGACAGGTGTTAAAATGACACGTGTCAAAAATGACAGGTGTCAAAAATGACAGGTGTCAAAGATGACGGGTGTCAAAAATGACGGGTGTCAAAAATGACGGGTGTCAAAAATGACGGGTGTCAAAAATGACGGGTGTTAAAAATGACAGGTGTCAAAATGACAGGTGTCAAAAATGACAGGTGTCAAAAATGACGGGTGTCAAAAATGACGGGTGTCAAAAATGACGGGTGTCAAAAATGACGGGTGTCAAAAATGACGGGTGTCAAAAATGACGGGTGTCAAAAATGACAGGTGTTAAAATGACACGTGTCAAAAATGACAGGTGTCAAAAATGACAGGTGTCAAAGATGACGGGTGTCAAAAATGACGGGTGTCAAAAATGACGGGTGTCAAAAATGACGGGTGTCAAAAATGACGGGTGTCAAAAATGACGGGTGTCAAAAATGACGGGTGTCAAAAATGACTGGTGTCAAAAATGACAGGTGTCAAAAATGACAGGTGTGAAAAATGACAAGTGTCAAAAATGACGGGTGTCTTAAATGACAAGTGTCAAAAATGACTGGTGTCAAAAATGACAAGTGTCAAAAATGACTGGTGTCAAAAATTTCTTATCTTTGGGGGCGCACAAAATTAACCTAAAAATTGTAATTGCAATTAATATATTTACAGTGGTGAGATGTAATTGCGGGGTTCGGAAACGTTCGGAATTGATAAAAAATGACAGGTGTCCAAGACCTTGACGTGACCTTAACGTGACCTTGGCATGACCTTGAAAATGACAGGTGTCAAAAATGACGGGTGTCAAAAATGACGGGTGTCAAAAATGACGGGTGTCAAAAATGACTGGTGTCAAAAATGACAGGTGTCAAAAATGACAGGTGTGAAAAATGACAAGTGTCAAAAATGACGGGTGTCTTAAATGACAAGTGTCAAAAATGACTGGTGTCAAAAATGACAGGTGTCAAAAATGACAGGTGTCAAAAATGACTGGTGTCAAAAATGACAGGTGTCAAAAATGACAAGTGTCAAAAATGACAGGTGTCAAAAATGACTGGTGTCAAAAATGACAGGTGTCAAAAATGACAGGTGTGAAAAATGACAAGTGTCAAAAATGACGGGTGTCAAAAATGACAGGTGTCAAAAATGACGGGTGTCAAAAATGACGGGTGTCAAAAATGACGGGTGTCAAAAATGACGGGTGTCAAAAATGACTGGTGTCAAAAATGACAGGTGTCAAAAATGACGGGTTTCTTAAATGACAAGTGTCAAAAATGACTGGTGTCAAAAATGACAGGTGTCAAAAATGACGGGTGTTAAAAATGACGGGTGTCAAAAATGACGGGTGTCTTAAATGACAAGTGTCAAAAATGACTGGTGTCAAAAATGACAGGTGTCAAAAATGACAGGTGTCAAAAATTACTGGTGTCAAAAATGACAGGTGTCAAAAATGACAGGTGTGAAAAATGACGGGTGTCAAAAATGACAGGTGTCAAAAATGACTGATGTCAAAAATTCCTTATCTTTGGGGCCCACAAAATTAACCTAAAAATTGTAATTGCAATTAATATATTCAGTGGTGAGATGTAATTGCGGGGTTTGAAAACGTTCGGAATTGATCAAAAATGACAGGTGTCCAAGACCTTGACGTGACCTTAACGTGACCTTGGCATGACCTTGAAAATGACAGGTGTCAAAAATGACAGGTGTCAAAAATGACAGGTGTCAAAAATGACAGGTGTCAAAAATGACAGGTGTCAAAGATGACGGGTGTCAAAAATGACGGGTGTTAAAAATGACAGGTGTCAAAAATGACTGGTGTCAAAAATGACAGGTGTCAAAAATGACTGGTGTCAAAAATGACAGGTGTCAAAAATGACAGGTGTCAAAAATGACGGGTGTCAAAAATGACGGGTGTCAAAAATGACTGGTGTCAAAAATGACAGGTGTCAAAATGACAGGTGTCAAAATGACAGGTGTCAAAAATGACAGGTGTCAAAAATGACAGGTGTCAAAGATGACGGGTGTCAAAAATGACGGGTGTCAAACATGACAGGTGTTAAAAATGACAAGTGTCAAAAATGACCTGTGTCAAAAATTTCTTATCTTTGGGGCGCACAAAATTAACCTTAAAATTGTAATTGCAATTAATATATTTACAGTGGTGAGATGTAATTGCGGGGTTCGGAAACGTTCGGAATTGATAAAAAATGACAGGTGTCCAAGACCTTGACGTGACCTTAACGTGACCTTGGCATGACCTTGAAAATGACAGGTGTCAAAAATGACGGGTGTCAAAAATGACGAGTGTCAAAAATGACGGGTGTCAAAATTGACTGGTGTCAAAAATGACAGGTGTCAAAATGACGGGTTTCTTAAATGACAAGTGTCAAAAATGACTGGTGTCAAAAATGACGGGTGTCAAAAATGACAGGTGTCAAAAATGACTGATGTCAAAAATTCCTTATCTTTGGGGCGCACAAAATTAACCTAAAAATTGTAATTGCAATTAATATATTCAGTGGTGAGATGTAATTGCGGGGTTCGAAAACGTTCGAAATTGATCAAAAATGACAGGTGTCCAAGACCTTGACGTGACATTAACGTGACCTTGGCATGACCTTGAAAATGACAGGTGTCAAAAATGACAGGTGTCAAAGATGACGGGTGTCAAAAATGACGGGTGTCAAACATGACGGGTGTTAAAAATGACAAGTGTCTAAAATGACCTGTGTCAAAAATGACAGGTGTCAAAAATGACAGGTGTCAAAAATGACAAGTGTCAAAAATGACTGGTGTTAAAAATGACTGGTGTCAAAAATGACAGGTGTCAAAAATGACAGGTGTCAAAATGACAGGTGTCAAAATGACAGGTGTCAAAAATGACAGGTGTCAAAAATGACAGGTGTCAAAGATGACGGGTGTCAAAAATGACGGGTGTCAAAATGACAGCTGTCAAAAATGACAGGTGTCAAAAATGACGGGTGTCAAAGATGACGGGTGTCAAAAATGACAGGTGTCAAAAATGACAGGTGTCAAAAATGACGGGGGTTAAAAATGACAAGTGTCAAAAATGACTGATGTCAAAAATTCCTTATCTTTGGGGCGCACAAAATTAACCTAAAAATTGTAATTGCAATAAATATATTCACAGTGGTGACAGGTGTTAAAAATGACGGGTGTCAAAAATGACTGGTGTTAAAAATGACTGGTGTCAAAAATGACAGGTGTCAAAAATGACAGGTGTCAAAATGACAGGTGTTAAAATGACAGGTGTCAAAAATGACAGGTGTCAAAAATGACAGGTGTCAAAGATGACGGGTGTCAAAAATGACGGGTGTCAAAAATGACGGGTGTCAAAATGACAGGTGTCAAAAATGACAGGTGTCAAAAATGACGGGTGTCAAAAATGACAGGTGTCAAAAATGACAGGTGTCAAAAATGACGGGTGTTAAAAATGACAGGTGTCAAAAATGACTGGTGTCAAAAATGACAGGTGTCAAAAATGACTGGTGTCAAAAATGACGGGTGTCAAAAATGACAGGTGTCAAAAATGACTGATGTCAAAAATTCCTTATCTTTGGGGCGCACAAAATTAACCTAAAAATTGTAATTGCAATTAATATATTCAGTGGTGAGATGTAATTGCGGGGTTCGAAAACGTTCGAAATTGATCAAAAATGACAGGTGTCCAAGACCTTGACGTGACATTAACGTGACCTTGGCATGACCTTGAAAATGAGAGGTGTCAAAAATGACAGGTGTCAAAAATGACAGGTGTCAAAAATGACAGGTGTCAAAGATGACGGGTGTCAAAAATGACGGGTGTCAAAAATGACGGGTGTCAAAATGACAGGTGTCAAAAATGACAGGTGTCAAAAATGACGGGTGTCAAAAATGACAGGTGTCAAAAATGACAGGTGTCAAAAATGACGGGTGTTAAAAATGACAGGTGTCAAAAATGACTGGTGTCAAAAATGACAGGTGTCAAAAATGACTGGTGTCAAAAATGACGGGTGTCAAAAATGACAGGTGTCAAAAATGACTGATGTCAAAAATTCCTTATCTTTGGGGCGCACAAAATTAACCTAAAAATTGTAATTGCAATTAATATATTCAGTGGTGAGATGTAATTGCGGGGTTCGAAAACGTTCGAAATTGATCAAAAATGACAGGTGTCCAAGACCTTGACGTGACATTAACGTGACCTTGGCATGACCTTGAAAATGAGAGGTGTCAAAAATGACAGGTGTCAAAGATGACGGGTGTCAAAAATGACGGGTGTCAAAAATGACGGGTGTTAAAAATGACAGGTGTCAAAAATGACTGGTGTCAAAAATGACAGGTGTCAAAAATGACTGGTGTCAAAAATGACAGGTGTCAAAAATGACAGGTGTCAAAAATGACGGGTGTCAAAAATGACTGGTGTCAAAAATGACAGGTGTCAAAAATGACAGGTGTCAAAATGACAGGTGTCAAAATGACAGGTGTCAAAATGACAGGTGTCAAAAATGACAGGTGTCAAAAATGACAGGTGTCAAAGATGACGGGTGTCAAAAATGACGGGTGTCAAACATGACGGGTGTTAAAAATGACAAGTGTCTAAAATGACCTGTGTCAAAAATGACGGGTGTCAAAAATGACAGGTGTCAAAAATGACAAGTGTCAAAAATGACTGATGTTAAAAATGACTGGTGTCAAAAATGACAGGTGTCAAAAATGACAGGTGTCAAAATGACAGGTGTCAAAATGACAGGTGTCAAAAATGACAGGTGTCAAAGATGACGGGTGTCAAAAATGACAGGTGTCAAAATGACAGCTGTCAAAAATGACAGGTGTCAAAAATGACGGGTGTCAAAGATGACGGGTGTCAAAAATGACAGGTGTCAAAAATGACGGGGGTTAAAAATGACAAGTGTCAAAAATGACTGATGTCAAAAATTCCTTATCTTTGGGGCGCACAAAATTAACCTAAAAATTGTAATTGCAATTAATATATTCACAGTGGTGACAGGTGTCAAAAATGACGGGTGTCAAAAATGACTGGTGTTAAAAATGACTGGTGTCAAAAATGACAGGTGTCAAAAATGACAGGTGTCAAAATGATAGGTGTCAAAATGACAGGTGTCAAAAATGACAGGTGTCAAAAATGACAGGTGTCAAAGATGACGGGTGTCAAAAATGACGGGTGTCAAAATGACAGGTGTCAAAAATGACAGGTGTCAAAAATGACGGGTGTCAAAAATGACAGGTGTCAAAAATGACAGGTGTCAAAAATGACGGGTGTCAAAAATGACTGGTGTCAAAAATGACTGGTGTCAAAAATGACTGGTGTTAAAAATGACTGGTGTCAAAAATGACAGGTGTCAAAAATGACGGGTGTTAAAAATGACAGGTGTCAAAATGACAGGTGTCAAAAATGACAGGTGTGAAAAATGACGGGTGTCAAAAATGACTGGTGTTAAAAGTTACTGGTGTCAAAAATGACGGGTGTCAAAAATGACTGGTGTCAAAAATGACAGGTGTCAAAAATGACAGGTGTTAAAATGACACGTGTCAAAAATGACAGGTGTCAAAAATGACAGGTGTCAAAGATGACGGGTGTTAAAAATGACAGGTGTCAAAATGACAGGTGTCAAAAATGACAGGTGTGAAAAATGACGGGTGTCAAAAATGACTGGTGTTAAAAGTTACTGGTGTCAAAAATGACGGGTGTCAAAAATGACTGGTGTTAAAAATGACTGGTGTCAAAAATGACAGGTGTCAAAAATGACGGGTGTTAAAAATGACAGGTGTCAAAATGACAGGTGTCAAAAATGACGGGTGTCAAAAATGACTGGTGTTAAAAATGACTGGTGTTAAAAATGACTGGTGTCAAAAATGACAGGTGTCAAAAATGACGGGTGTTAAAAATGACAGGTGTCAAAATGACAGGTGTCAAAAATGACAGGTGTGAAAAATGACGGGTGTCAAAAATGACTGGTGTTAAAAGTTACTGGTGTCAAAAATGACGGGTGTCAAAAATGACTGGTGTCAAAAATGACAGGTGTCAAAAATGACAGGTGTTAAAATGACACGTGTCAAAAATGACAGGTGTCAAAAATGACAGGTGTCAAAGATGACGGGTGTCAAAAATGACGGGTGTCAAAAATGACGGGTGTCAAAAATGACGGGTGTCAAAAATGACGGGTGTTAAAAATGACAGGTGTCAAAATGACAGGTGTCAAAAATGACAGGTGTCAAAAATGACGGGTGTCAAAAATGACGGGTGTCAAAAATGACGGGTGTCAAAAATGACGGGTGTCAAAAATGACGGGTGTCAAAAATGACGGGTGTCAAAAATGACAGGTGTTAAAATGACACGTGTCAAAAATGACAGGTGTCAAAAATGACAGGTGTCAAAGATGACGGGTGTCAAAAATGACGGGTGTCAAAAATGACGGGTGTCAAAAATGACGGGTGTCAAAAATGACGGGTGTTAAAAATGACAGGTGTCAAAATGACAGGTGTCAAAAATGACAGGTGTCAAAAATGACGGGTGTCAAAAATGACGGGTGTCAAAAATGACGGGTGTCAAAAATGATGGGTGTCAAAAATGACGGGTGTCAAAAATGACGGGTGTCAAAAATGACAAGTGTCAAAAATGACTGGTGTCAAAAATTTCTTATCTTTGGGGGCGCACAAAATTAACCTAAAAATTGTAATTGCAATTAATATATTTACAGTGGTGAGATGTAATTGCGGGGTTCGGAAACGTTCGGAATTGATAAAAAATGACAGGTGTCCAAGACCTTGACGTGACCTTAACGTGACCTTGGCATGACCTTGAAAATGACAGGTGTCAAAAATGACGGGTGTCAAAAATGACGGGTGTCAAAAATGACGGGTGTCAAAAATGACGGGTGTCAAAAATGACTGGTGTCAAAAATGACAGGTGTCAAAAATGACAGGTGTGAAAAATGACAAGTGTCAAAAATGACGGGTGTCTTAAATGACAAGTGTCAAAAATGACTGGTGTCAAAAATGACAGGTGTCAAAAATGACAGGTGTCAAAAATGACTGGTGTCAAAAATGACAGGTGTCAAAAATGACAAGTGTCAAAAATGACAGGTGTCAAAAATGACTGGTGTCAAAAATGACAGGTGTCAAAAATGACAGGTGTGAAAAATGACAAGTGTCAAAAATGACGGGTGTCAAAAATGACAGGTGTCAAAAATGACGGGTGTCAAAAATGACGGGTGTCAAAAATGACGGGTGTCAAAAATGACGGGTGTCAAAAATGACTGGTGTCAAAAATGACAGGTGTCAAAAATGACGGGTTTCTTAAATGACAAGTGTCAAAAATGACTGGTGTCAAAAATGACAGGTGTCAAAAATGACGGGTGTTAAAAATGACGGGTGTCAAAAATGACGGGTGTCTTAAATGACAAGTGTCAAAAATGACTGGTGTCAAAAATGACAGGTGTCAAAAATGACAGGTGTCAAAAATTACTGGTGTCAAAAATGACAGGTGTCAAAAATGACAGGTGTGAAAAATGACGGGTGTCAAAAATGACAGGTGTCAAAAATGACTGATGTCAAAAATTCCTTATCTTTGGGGCCCACAAAATTAACCTAAAAATTGTAATTGCAATTAATATATTCAGTGGTGAGATGTAATTGCGGGGTTTGAAAACGTTCGGAATTGATCAAAAATGACAGGTGTCCAAGACCTTGACGTGACCTTAACGTGACCTTGGCATGACCTTGAAAATGACAGGTGTCAAAAATGACAGGTGTCAAAAATGACAGGTGTCAAAAATGACAGGTGTCAAAGATGACGGGTGTCAAAAATGACGGGTGTTAAAAATGACAGGTGTCAAAAATGACTGGTGTCAAAAATGACAGGTGTCAAAAATGACTGGTGTCAAAAATGACAGGTGTCAAAAATGACAGGTGTCAAAAATGACGGGTGTCAAAAATGACGGGTGTCAAAAATGACAGGTGTCAAAAATGACAGGTGTCAAAAATGACGGGTGTCAAAAATGACTGGTGTCAAAAATGACTGGTGTCAAAAATGACAGGTGTCAAAATGACAGGTGTCAAAAATGACAGGTGTCAAAAATGACAGGTGTCAAAGATGACGGGTGTCAAAAATGACGGGTGTCAAAATGACAGGTGTCAAAAATGACAGGTGTCAAAAATGACGGGTGTCAAAAATGACAGGTGTCAAAAATGACAGGTGTCAAAAATGACGGGTGTCAAAAATGACTGGTATCAAAAATGACTGGTGTCAAAAATGACTGGTGTTAAAAATGACTGGTGTCAAAAATGACAGGTGTCAAAAATGACGGGTGTTAAAAATGACAGGTGTCAAAATGACAGGTGTCAAAAATGACAGGTGTGAAAAATGACGGGTGTCAAAAATGACTGGTGTTAAAAGTTACTGGTGTCAAAAATGACGGGTGTCAAAAATGACTGGTGTCAAAAATGACAGGTGTCAAAAATGACAGGTGTTAAAATGACACGTGTCAAAAATGACAGGTGTCAAAAATGACAGGTGTCAAAGATGACGGGTGTTAAAAATGACAGGTGTCAAAATGACAGGTGTCAAAAATGACAGGTGTGAAAAATGACGGGTGTCAAAAATGACTGGTGTTAAAAGTTACTGGTGTCAAAAATGACGGGTGTCAAAAATGACTGGTGTTAAAAATGACTGGTGTCAAAAATGACAGGTGTCAAAAATGACGGGTGTTAAAAATGACAGGTGTCAAAATGACAGGTGTCAAAAATGACGGGTGTCAAAAATGACTGGTGTTAAAAATGACTGGTGTTAAAAATGACTGGTGTCAAAAATGACAGGTGTCAAAAATGACGGGTGTTAAAAATGACAGGTGTCAAAATGACAGGTGTCAAAAATGACAGGTGTGAAAATTGACGGGTGTCAAAAATGACTGGTGTTAAAAGTTACTGGTGTCAAAAATGACGGGTGTCAAAAATGACTGGTGTCAAAAATGACAGGTGTCAAAAATGACAGGTGTTAAAATGACACGTGTCAAAAATGACAGGTGTCAAAAATGACAGGTGTCAAAGATGACGGGTGTCAAAAATGACGGGTGTCAAAAATGACGGGTGTCAAAAATGACGGGTGTCAAAAATGACGGGTGTTAAAAATGACAGGTGTCAAAATGACAGGTGTCAAAAATGACAGGTGTCAAAAATGACGGGTGTCAAAAATGACGGGTGTCAAAAATGACGGGTGTCAAAAATGACGGGTGTCAAAAATGACGGGTGTCAAAAATGACGGGTGTCAAAAATGACAGGTGTTAAAATGACACGTGTCAAAAATGACAGGTGTCAAAAATGACAGGTGTCAAAGATGACGGGTGTCAAAAATGACGGGTGTCAAAAATGACGGGTGTCAAAAATGACGGGTGTCAAAAATGACGGGTGTCAAAAATGACGGGTGTCAAAAATGACGGGTGTCAAAAATGACTGGTGTCAAAAATGACAGGTGTCAAAAATGACAGGTGTGAAAAATGACAAGTGTCAAAAATGACGGGTGTCTTAAATGACAAGTGTCAAAAATGACTGGTGTCAAAAATGACAAGTGTCAAAAATGACTGGTGTCAAAAATTTCTTATCTTTGGGGGCGCACAAAATTAACCTAAAAATTGTAATTGCAATTAATATATTTACAGTGGTGAGATGTAATTGCGGGGTTCGGAAACGTTCGGAATTGATAAAAAATGACAGGTGTCCAAGACCTTGACGTGACCTTAACGTGACCTTGGCATGACCTTGAAAATGACAGGTGTCAAAAATGACGGGTGTCAAAAATGACGGGTGTCAAAAATGACGGGTGTCAAAAATGACTGGTGTCAAAAATGACAGGTGTCAAAAATGACAGGTGTGAAAAATGACAAGTGTCAAAAATGACGGGTGTCTTAAATGACAAGTGTCAAAAATGACTGGTGTCAAAAATGACAGGTGTCAAAAATGACAGGTGTCAAAAATGACTGGTGTCAAAAATGACAGGTGTCAAAAATGACAAGTGTCAAAAATGACAGGTGTCAAAAATGACTGGTGTCAAAAATGACAGGTGTCAAAAATGACAGGTGTGAAAAATGACAAGTGTCAAAAATGACGGGTGTCAAAAATGACAGGTGTCAAAAATGACGGGTGTCAAAAATGACGGGTGTCAAAAATGACGGGTGTCAAAAATGACGGGTGTCAAAAATGACTGGTGTCAAAAATGACAGGTGTCAAAAATGACGGGTTTCTTAAATGACAAGTGTCAAAAATGACTGGTGTCAAAAATGACAGGTGTCAAAAATGACGGGTGTTAAAAATGACGGGTGTCAAAAATGACGGGTGTCTTAAATGACAAGTGTCAAAAATGACTGGTGTCAAAAATGACAGGTGTCAAAAATGACAGGTGTCAAAAATTACTGGTGTCAAAAATGACAGGTGTCAAAAATGACAGGTGTGAAAAATGACGGGTGTCAAAAATGACAGGTGTCAAAAATGACTGATGTCAAAAATTCCTTATCTTTGGGGCCCACAAAATTAACCTAAAAATTGTAATTGCAATTAATATATTCAGTGGTGAGATGTAATTGCGGGGTTTGAAAACGTTCGGAATTGATCAAAAATGACAGGTGTCCAAGACCTTGACGTGACCTTAACGTGACCTTGGCATGACCTTGAAAATGACAGGTGTCAAAAATGACAGGTGTCAAAAATGACAGGTGTCAAAAATGACAGGTGTCAAAAATGACAGGTGTCAAAGATGACGGGTGTCAAAAATGACGGGTGTTAAAAATGACAGGTGTCAAAAATGACTGGTGTCAAAAATGACAGGTGTCAAAAATGACTGGTGTCAAAAATGACAGGTGTCAAAAATGACAGGTGTCAAAAATGACGGGTGTCAAAAATGACGGGTGTCAAAAATGACTGGTGTCAAAAATGACAGGTGTCAAAATGACAGGTGTCAAAATGACAGGTGTCAAAAATGACAGGTGTCAAAAATGACAGGTGTCAAAGATGACGGGTGTCAAAAATGACGGGTGTCAAACATGACAGGTGTTAAAAATGACAAGTGTCAAAAATGACCTGTGTCAAAAATTTCTTATCTTTGGGGCGCACAAAATTAACCTTAAAATTGTAATTGCAATTAATATATTTACAGTGGTGAGATGTAATTGCGGGGTTCGGAAACGTTCGGAATTGATAAAAAATGACAGGTGTCCAAGACCTTGACGTGACCTTAACGTGACCTTGGCATGACCTTGAAAATGACAGGTGTCAAAAATGACGGGTGTCAAAAATGACGAGTGTCAAAAATGACGGGTGTCAAAAATGACTGGTGTCAAAAATGACAGGTGTCAAAATGACGGGTTTCTTAAATGACAAGTGTCAAAAATGACTGGTGTCAAAAATAACGGGTGTCAAAAATGACAGGTGTCAAAAATGACTGATGTCAAAAATTCCTTATCTTTGGGGCGCACAAAATTAACCTAAAAATTGTAATTGCAATTAATATATTCAGTGGTGAGATGTAATTGCGGGGTTCGAAAACGTTCGAAATTGATCAAAAATGACAGGTGTCCAAGACCTTGACGTGACATTAACGTGACCTTGGCATGACCTTGAAAATGACAGGTGTCAAAAATGACAGGTGTCAAAGATGACGGGTGTCAAAAATGACGGGTGTTAAAAATGACAGGTGTCAAAAATGACTGGTGTCAAAAATGACTGGTGTCAAAAATGACAGGTGTCAAAAATGACAGGTGTCAAAAATGACGGGTGTCAAAAATGACTGGTGTCAAAAATGACAGGTGTCAAAAATGACAGGTGTCAAAATGACAGGTGTCAAAATGACAGGTGTCAAAAATGACAGGTGTCAAAAATGACAGGTGTCAAAAATGACGGGTGTCTTAAATGACAAGTGTCAAAAATGACTGGTGTCAAAAATGACAGGTGTCAAAAATGACAGGTGTCAAAAATGACTGGTGTCAAAAATGACAGGTGTCAAAAATGACAAGTGTCAAAAATGACAGGTGTCAAAAATGACTGGTGTCAAAAATGACAGGTGTCAAAAATGACAGGTGTGAAAAATGACAAGTGTCAAAAATGACGGGTGTCAAAAATGACAGGTGTCAAAAATGACGGGTGTCAAAAATGACGGGTGTCAAAAATGACGGGTGTCAAAAATGACGGGTGTCAAAAATGACTGGTGTCAAAAATGACAGGTGTCAAAAATGACGGGTTTCTTAAATGACAAGTGTCAAAAATGACTGGTGTCAAAAATGACAGGTGTCAAAAATGACGGGTGTTAAAAATGACGGGTGTCAAAAATGACGGGTGTCTTAAATGACAAGTGTCAAAAATGACTGGTGTCAAAAATGACAGGTGTCAAAAATGACAGGTGTCAAAAATTACTGGTGTCAAAAATGACAGGTGTCAAAAATGACAGGTGTGAAAAATGACGGGTGTCAAAAATGACAGGTGTCAAAAATGACTGATGTCAAAAATTCCTTATCTTTGGGGCCCACAAAATTAACCTAAAAATTGTAATTGCAATTAATATATTCAGTGGTGAGATGTAATTGCGGGGTTTGAAAACGTTCGGAATTGATCAAAAATGACAGGTGTCCAAGACCTTGACGTGACCTTAACGTGACCTTGGCATGACCTTGAAAATGACAGGTGTCAAAAATGACAGGTGTCAAAAATGACAGGTGTCAAAAATGACAGGTGTCAAAAATGACAGGTGTCAAAGATGACGGGTGTCAAAAATGACGGGTGTTAAAAATGACAGGTGTCAAAAATGACTGGTGTCAAAAATGACAGGTGTCAAAAATGACTGGTGTCAAAAATGACAGGTGTCAAAAATGACAGGTGTCAAAAATGACGGGTGTCAAAAATGACGGGTGTCAAAAATGACTGGTGTCAAAAATGACAGGTGTCAAAATGACAGGTGTCAAAATGACAGGTGTCAAAAATGACAGGTGTCAAAAATGACAGGTGTCAAAGATGACGGGTGTCAAAAATGACGGGTGTCAAACATGACAGGTGTTAAAAATGACAAGTGTCAAAAATGACCTGTGTCAAAAATTTCTTATCTTTGGGGCGCACAAAATTAACCTTAAAATTGTAATTGCAATTAATATATTTACAGTGGTGAGATGTAATTGCGGGGTTCGGAAACGTTCGGAATTGATAAAAAATGACAGGTGTCCAAGACCTTGACGTGACCTTAACGTGACCTTGGCATGACCTTGAAAATGACAGGTGTCAAAAATGACGGGTGTCAAAAATGACGAGTGTCAAAAATGACGGGTGTCAAAAATGACTGGTGTCAAAAATGACAGGTGTCAAAATGACGGGTTTCTTAAATGACAAGTGTCAAAAATGACTGGTGTCAAAAATAACGGGTGTCAAAAATGACAGGTGTCAAAAATGACTGATGTCAAAAATTCCTTATCTTTGGGGCGCACAAAATTAACCTAAAAATTGTAATTGCAATTAATATATTCAGTGGTGAGATGTAATTGCGGGGTTCGAAAACGTTCGAAATTGATCAAAAATGACAGGTGTCCAAGACCTTGACGTGACATTAACGTGACCTTGGCATGACCTTGAAAATGACAGGTGTCAAAAATGACAGGTGTCAAAGATGACGGGTGTCAAAAATGACGGGTGTTAAAAATGACAGGTGTCAAAAATGACTGGTGTCAAAAATGACTGGTGTCAAAAATGACAGGTGTCAAAAATGACAGGTGTCAAAAATGACGGGTGTCAAAAATGACTGGTGTCAAAAATGACAGGTGTCAAAAATGACAGGTGTCAAAATGACAGGTGTCAAAATGACAGGTGTCAAAAATGACAGGTGTCAAAAATGACAGGTGTCAAAAATGACAGGTGTCAAAAATGACGGGTGTCAAACATGACGGGTGTTAAAAATGACAAGTGTCTAAAATGACCTGTGTCAAAAATGACAGGTGTCAAAAATGACAGGTGTCAAAAATGACAAGTGTCAAAAATGACTGGTGTTAAAAATGACTGGTGTCAAAAATGACAGGTGTCAAAAATGACAGGTGTCAAAATGACAGGTGTCAAAATGACAGGTGTCAAAAATGACAGGTGTCAAAAATGACAGGTGTCAAAGATGACGGGTGTCAAAAATGACGGGTGTCAAAATGACAGCTGTCAAAAATGACAGGTGTCAAAAATGACGGGTGTCAAAGATGACGGGTGTCAAAAATGACAGGTGTCAAAAATGACAGGTGTCAAAAATGACGGGTTAAAAATGACAAGTGTCAAAAATGACTGATGTCAAAAATTCCTTATCTTTGGGGCGCACAAAATTAACCTAAAAATTGTAATTGCAATTAATATATTCACAGTGGTGACAGGTGTTAAAAATGACGGGTGTCAAAAATGACTGGTGTTAAAAATGACTGGTGTCAAAAATGACAGGTGTCAAAAATGACAGGTGTCAAAATGACAGGTGTCAAAATGACAGGTGTCAAAAATGACAGGTGTCAAAAATGACAGGTGTCAAAGATGACGGGTGTCAAAAATGACGGGTGTCAAAATGACAGGTGTCAAAAATGACAGGTGTCAAAAATGACGGGTGTCAAAAATGACAGGTGTCAAAAATGACAGGTGTCAAAAATGACGGGTGTTAAAAATGACAGGTGTCAAAAATGACTGGTGTCAAAAATGACAGGTGTCAAAAATGACTGGTGTCAAAAATGACGGGTGTCAAAAATGACAGGTGTCAAAAATGACTGATGTCAAAAATTCCTTATCTTTGGGGCGCACAAAATTAACCTAAAAATTGTAATTGCAATTAATATATTCAGTGGTGAGATGTAATTGCGGGGTTCGAAAACGTTCGAAATTGATCAAAAATGACAGGTGTCCAAGACCTTGACGTGACATTAACGTGACCTTGGCATGACCTTGAAAATGACAGGTGTCAAAAATGACAGGTGTCAAAGATGACGGGTGTCAAAAATGACGGGTGTCAAAAATGACGGGTGTTAAAAATGACAGGTGTCAAAAATGACTGGTGTCAAAAATGACAGGTGTCAAAAATGACTGGTGTCAAAAATGACGGGTGTCAAAAATGACAGGTGTCAAAAATGACGGGTGTCAAAAATGACAGGTGTCAAAAATGACTGGTGTCAAAAATGACAGGTGTCAAAAATGACGGGTGTCAAAAATGACAGGTGTCAAAAATGACAGGTGTCAAAAATGACGGGTGTCAAAAATGACAGGTGTCAAAAATGACAGGTGTCAAAAATGACTGGTGTCAAAAATGACGGGTGTCAAAAATGACAGGTGTCAAAAATGACTGATGTCAAAAATTCCTTATCTTTGGGGCGCACAAAATTAACCTAAAAATTGTAATTGCAATTAATATATTCAGTGGTGAGATGTAATTGCGGGGTTCGAAAACGTTCGAAATTGATCAAAAATGACAGGTGTCCAAGACCTTGACGTGACATTAACGTGACCTTGGCATGACCTTGAAAATGACAGGTGTCAAAAATGACAGGTGTCAAAGATGACGGGTGTCAAAAATGACGGGTGTCAAAAATGACGGGTGTTAAAAATGACAGGTGTCAAAAATGACTGGTGTCAAAAATGGCAGGTGTCAAAAATGACTGGTGTCAAAAATGACAGGTGTCAAAAATGACAGGTGTCAAAAATGACGGGTGTCAAAAATGACTGGTGTCAAAAATGACAGGTGTCAAAAATGACAGGTGTCAAAATGACAGGTGTCAAAATGACAGGTGTCAAAATGACAGGTGTCAAAAATGACAGGTGTCAAAAATGACAGGTGTCAAAGATGACGGGTGTCAAAAATGACGGGTGTCAAACATGACAGGTGTTAAAAATGACAAGTGTCTAAAATGACCTGTGTCAAAAATGACGGGTGTCAAAAATGACAGGTGTCAAAAATGACAAGTGTCAAAAATGACTGATGTTAAAAATGACTGGTGTCAAAAATGACAGGTGTCAAAAATGACAGGTGTCAAAGATGACGGGTGTCAAAAATGACGGGTGTCAAAATGACAGGTGTCAAAAATGACGGGTGTCAAAAATGACGGGTGTCAAAATGACGGGTGTCAAAAATGACAGGTGTCAAAAATGACGGGTGTCAAAAATGACAGGTGTCAAAAATGACAGGTGTCAAAAATGATGGGTGTCAAAAATGACTGGTGTCAAAAATGACTGATGTTAAAAATGACTGGTGTCAAAAATGACAGGTGTCAAAAATGACAGGTGTCAAAGATGACCTGTGTCAAAAATGACGGGTGTCAAAATGACAGGTGTCAAAAATGACAGGTGTCAAAAATGACGGGTGTCAAAAATGACAGGTGTCAAAAATGACGGGTGTCAAAAATGACGGGTGTCTTAAATGACAAGTGTCAAAAATGACTGGTGTCAAAAATGACAGGTGTCAAAGATGACGGGTGTCAAAAATGACAGGTGTCAAAAATGACGGGTGTCAAAAATGACGGGTGTTAAAAATGACTGGTGTCAAAAATGACAGGTGTCAAAAATGACAGGTGTTAAAATGACACGTGTCAAAAATGACAGATGTCAAAAATGACGGGTGTCAAAAATGACGGGTGTCTTAAATGACAAGTGTCAAAAATGACTGGTGTCAAAAATGACAGGTGTTAAAATGACAAGTGTCAAAAATGACAGGTGTCAAAAATGACGGGTGTCAAAAATGACGGGTGTCTTAAATGACAAGTGTCAAAAATGACTGGTGTCAAAAATGACAGGTGTCAAAGATGACGGGTGTCAAAAATGACAGGTGTCAAAAATGACGGGTGTCAAAAATGACTGGTGTCAAAAATGACTGATGTTAAAAATGACTGGTGTCAAAAATGACAGGTGTCAAAAATGACAGGTGTCAAAGATGACCTGTGTCAAAAATGACGGGTGTCAAAATGACAGGTGTCAAAAATGACAGGTGTCAAAAATGACGGGTGTCAAAAATGACAGGTGTCAAAAATGACGGGTGTCAAAAATGACGGGTGTCTTAAATGACAAGTGTCAAAAATGACTGGTGTCAAAAATGACAGGTGTCAAAGATGACGGGTGTCAAAAATGACGGGTGTCAAAAATGACGGGTGTCAAAAATGACGGGTGTTAAAAATGACAGGTGTCAAAATGACAGGTGTCAAAAATGACAGGTGTGAAAAATGACGGGTGTCAAAAATGACTGGTGTTAAAAGTTACTGGTGTCAAAAATGACGGGTGTCAAAAATGACGGGTGTCAAAAATGACAGGTGTCAAAAATGACGGGTGTCAAAAATGACGGGTGTCTTAAATGACAAGTGTCAAAAATGACTGGTGTCAAAAATGACAGGTGTCAAAAATGACAGGTGTCAAAAATGACAGGTGTCAAAAATGACAGGTGTGAAAAATGACGGGTGTCAAAAATGACTGGTGTCAAAAATGACTGGTGTCAAAAATGAAAGGTGTCAAAAATGACAGGTGTCAAAAATGACGGGTGTCAAAAATGACAGGTGTCAAAAATGACAGGTGTCAAAAATGACGGGTGTCAAAAATGACTGGTGTCAAAAATGACAGGTGTCAAAAATGACAGGTGTTAAAATGACACGTGTCAAAAATGACAGGTGTCAAAAATGACAGGTGTCAAAGATGACGGGTGTCAAAAATGACGGGTGTCAAAAATGACGGGTGTCAAAAATGACGGGTGTCAAAAATGACGGGTGTTAAAAATGACAGGTGTCAAAATGACAGGTGTCAAAAATGACAGGTGTCAAAAATGACGGGTGTCAAAAATGACGGGTGTCAAAAATGACGGGTGTCAAAAATGACTGGTGTCAAAAATGACAGGTGTCAAAAATGACTGGTGTCAAAAATGACAGGTGTCAAAAATGATGGGTGTCAAAAATGACGGGTGTCAAAAATGACGGGTGTCAAAAATGACAAGTGTCAAAAATGACTGGTGTCAAAAATTTCTTATCTTTGGGGGCGCACAAAATTAACCTAAAAATTGTAATTGCAATTAATATATTTACAGTGGTGAGATGTAATTGCGGGGTTCGGAAACGTTCGGAATTGATAAAAAATGACAGGTGTCCAAGACCTTGACGTGACCTTAACGTGACCTTGGCATGACCTTGAAAATGACAGGTGTCAAAAATGACGGGTGTCAAAAATGACGGGTGTCAAAAATGACGGGTGTCAAAAATGACTGGTGTCAAAAATGACAGGTGTCAAAAATGACAGGTGTGAAAAATGACAAGTGTCAAAAATGACGGGTGTCTTAAATGACAAGTGTCAAAAATGACTGGTGTCAAAAATGACAGGTGTCAAAAATGACTGGTGTCAAAAATGACAGGTGTCAAAAATGACAAGTGTCAAAAATGACAGGTGTCAAAAATGACTGGTGTCAAAAATGACAGGTGTCAAAAATGACAGGTGTGAAAAATGACAAGTGTCAAAAATGACGGGTGTCAAAAATGACAGGTGTCAAAAATGACGGGTGTCAAAAATGACGGGTGTCAAAAATGACGGGTGTCAAAAATGACGGGTGTCAAAAATGACTGGTGTCAAAAATGACAGGTGTCAAAAATGACGGGTTTCTTAAATGACAAGTGTCAAAAATGACTGGTGTCAAAAATGACAGGTGTCAAAAATGACGGGTGTTAAAAATGACGGGTGTCAAAAATGACGGGTGTCTTAAATGACAAGTGTCAAAAATGACTGGTGTCAAAAATGACAGGTGTCAAAAATGACAGGTGTCAAAAATTACTGGTGTCAAAAATGACAGGTGTCAAAAATGACAGGTGTGAAAAATGACGGGTGTCAAAAATGACAGGTGTCAAAAATGACTGATGTCAAAAATTCCTTATCTTTGGGGCCCACAAAATTAACCTAAAAATTGTAATTGCAATTAATATATTCAGTGGTGAGATGTAATTGCGGGGTTTGAAAACGTTCGGAATTGATCAAAAATGACAGGTGTCCAAGACCTTGACGTGACCTTAACGTGACCTTGGCATGACCTTGAAAATGACAGGTGTCAAAAATGACAGGTGTCAAAAATGACAGGTGTCAAAGATGACGGGTGTCAAAAATGACGGGTGTTAAAAATGACAGGTGTCAAAAATGACTGGTGTCAAAAATGACAGGTGTCAAAAATGACGGGTGTTAAAAATGACAGGTGTCAAAAATGACTGGTGTCAAAAATGACAGGTGTCAAAAATGACTGGTGTCAAAAATGACAGGTGTCAAAAATGACAGGTGTCAAAAATGACGGGTGTCAAAAATGACGGGTGTCAAAAATGACTGGTGTCAAAAATGACAGGTGTCAAAATGACAGGTGTCAAAATGACAGGTGTCAAAAATGACAGGTGTCAAAAATGACAGGTGTCAAAGATGACGGGTGTCAAAAATGACGGGTGTCAAACATGACAGGTGTTAAAAATGACAAGTGTCAAAAATGACCTGTGTCAAAAATTTCTTATCTTTGGGGCGCACAAAATTAACCTTAATATTGTAATTGCAATTAATATATTTACAGTGGTGAGATGTAATTGCGGGGTTCGGAAACGTTCGGAATTGATAAAAAATGACAGGTGTCCAAGACCTTGACGTGACCTTAACGTGACCTTGGCATGACCTTGAAAATGACAGGTGTCAAAAATGACGGGTGTCAAAAATGACGAGTGTCAAAAATGACGGGTGTCAAAAATGACTGGTGTCAAAAATGACAGGTGTCAAAATGACGGGTTTCTTAAATGACAAGTGTCAAAAATGACTGGTGTCAAAAATGACGGGTGTCAAAAATGACAGGTGTCAAAAATGACTGATGTCAAAAATTCCTTATCTTTGGGGCGCACAAAATTAACCTAAAAATTGTAATTGCAATTAATATATTCAGTGGTGAGATGTAATTGCGGGGTTCGAAAACGTTCGAAATTGATCAAAAATGACAGGTGTCCAAGACCTTGACGTGACATTAACGTGACCTTGGCATGACCTTGAAAATGACAGGTGTCAAAAATGACAGGTGTCAAAGATGACGGGTGTCAAAAATGACGGGTGTCAAAAATGACGGGTGTTAAAAATGACAGGTGTCAAAAATGACTGGTGTCAAAAATGACAGGTGTCAAAAATGACTGGTGTCAAAAATGACAGGTGTCAAAAATGACAGGTGTCAAAAATGACGGGTGTCAAAAATGACTGGTGTCAAAAATGACAGGTGTCAAAAATGACAGGTGTCAAAATGACAGGTGTCAAAATGACAGGTGTCAAAAATGACAGGTGTCAAAAATGACAGGTGTCAAAGATGACGGGTGTCAAAAATGACGGGTGTCAAACATGACGGGTGTTAAAAATGACAAGTGTCTAAAATGACCTGTGTCAAAAATGACAGGTGTCAAAAATGACAGGTGTCAAAAATGACAAGTGTCAAAAATGACTGGTGTTAAAAATGACTGGTGTCAAAAATGACAGGTGTCAAAAATGACAGGTGTCAAAATGACAGGTGTCAAAATGACAGGTGTCAAAAATGACAGGTGTCAAAAATGACAGGTGTCAAAGATGACGGGTGTCAAAAATGACGGGTGTCAAAATGACAGCTGTCAAAAATGACAGGTGTCAAAAATGACGGGTGTCAAAGATGACGGGTGTCAAAAATGACAGGTGTCAAAAATGACAGGTGTCAAAAATGACGGGGGTTAAAAATGACAAGTGTCAAAAATGACTGATGTCAAAAACTCCTTATCTTTGGGGCGCACAAAATTAACCTAAAAATTGTAATTGCAATTAATATATTCACAGTGGTGACAGGTGTTAAAAATGACGGGTGTCAAAAATGACTGGTGTTAAAAATGACTGGTGTCAAAAATGACAGGTGTCAAAAATGACAGGTGTCAAAATGACAGGTGTCAAAATGACAGGTGTCAAAAATGACAGGTGTCAAAAATGACAGGTGTCAAAGATGACGGGTGTCAAAAATGACAGGTGTCAAAATGACAGGTGTCAAAAATGACAGGTGTCAAAAATAACGGGTGTCAAAAATGACAGGTGTCAAAAATGACAGGTGTCAAAAATGACGGGTGTTAAAAATGACAGGTGTCAAAAATGACTGGTGTCAAAAATTCCTTATCTTTGGGGCGCACAAAATTAACCTAAAAATTGTAATTGCAATTAATATATTCAGTGGTGAGATGTAATTGCGGGGTTCGAAAACGTTCGAAATTGATCAAAAATGACAGGTGTCCAAGACCTTGACGTGACATTAACGTGACCTTGGCATGACCTTGAAAATGACAGGTGTCAAAAATGACAGGTGTCAAAGATGACGGGTGTCAAAAATGACGGGTGTCAAAAATGACGGGTGTTAAAAATGACAGGTGTCAAAAATGACTGGTGTCAAAAATGACAGGTGTCAAAAATGACTGGTGTCAAAAATGACAGGTGTCAAAAATGACAGGTGTCAAAAATGACGGGTGTCAAAAATGACTGGTGTCAAAAATGACAGGTGTCAAAAATGACAGGTGTCAAAATGACAGGTGTCAAAATGACAGGTGTCAAAATGACAGGTGTCAAAAATGACAGGTGTCAAAAATGACAGGTGTCAAAGATGACGGGTGTCAAAAATGACGAGTGTCAAACATGACGGGTGTTAAAAATGACAAGTGTCTAAAATGACCTGTGTCAAAAATGACGGGTGTCAAAAATGACAGGTGTCAAAAATGACAAGTGTCAAAAATGACTGATGTTAAAAATGACTGGTGTCAAAAATGACAGGTGTCAAAAATGACAGGTGTCAAAATGACAGGTGTCAAAATGACAGGTGTCAAAAATGACAGGTGTCAAAGATGACGGGTGTCAAAAATGACAGGTGTCAAAATGACAGCTGTCAAAAATGACAGGTGTCAAAAATGACGGGTGTCAAAGATGACGGGTGTCAAAAATGACAGGTGTCAAAAATGACGGGGGTTAAAAATGACAAGTGTCAAAAATGACTGATGTCAAAAATTCCTTATCTTTGGGGCGCACAAAATTAACCTAAAAATTGTAATTGCAATTAATATATTCACAGTGGTGACAGGTGTCAAAAATGACGGGTGTCAAAAATGACTGGTGTTAAAAATGACTGGTGTCAAAAATGACAGGTGTCAAAAATGACAGGTGTCAAAATGATAGGTGTCAAAATGACAGGTGTCAAAAATGACAGGTGTCAAAAATGACAGGTGTCAAAAATGACAGGTGTCAAAGATGACGGGTGTCAAAAATGACGGGTGTCAAAATGACAGGTGTCAAAAATGACAGGTGTCAAAAATGACGGGTGTCAAAAATGACAGGTGTCAAAAATGACAGGTGTCAAAAATGACGGGTGTCAAAAATGACTGGTGTCAAAAATGACTGGTGTCAAAAATGACTGGTGTTAAAAATGACTGGTGTCAAAAATGACAGGTGTCAAAAATGACGGGTGTTAAAAATGACAGGTGTCAAAATGACAGGTGTCAAAAATGACAGGTGTGAAAAATGACGGGTGTCAAAAATGACTGGTGTTAAAAGTTACTGGTGTCAAAAATGACGGGTGTCAAAAATGACTGGTGTCAAAAATGACAGGTGTCAAAAATGACAGGTGTTAAAATGACACGTGTCAAAAATGACAGGTGTCAAAAATGACAGGTGTCAAAGATGACGGGTGTTAAAAATGACAGGTGTCAAAATGACAGGTGTCAAAAATGACAGGTGTGAAAAATGACGGGTGTCAAAAATGACTGGTGTTAAAAGTTACTGGTGTCAAAAATGACGGGTGTCAAAAATGACTGGTGTTAAAAATGACTGGTGTCAAAAATGACAGGTGTCAAAAATGACGGGTGTTAAAAATGACAGGTGTCAAAATGACAGGTGTCAAAAATGACGGGTGTCAAAAATGACTGGTGTTAAAAATGACTGGTGTTAAAAATGACTGGTGTCAAAAATGACAGGTGTCAAAAATGACGGGTGTTAAAAATGACAGGTGTCAAAATGACAGGTGTCAAAAATGACAGGTGTGAAAAATGACGGGTGTCAAAAATGACTGGTGTTAAAAGTTACTGGTGTCAAAAATGACGGGTGTCAAAAATGACTGGTGTCAAAAATGACAGGTGTCAAAAATGACAGGTGTTAAAATGACACGTGTCAAAAATGACAGGTGTCAAAAATGACAGGTGTCAAAGATGACGGGTGTCAAAAATGACGGGTGTCAAAAATGACGGGTGTCAAAAATGACGGGTGTCAAAAATGACGGGTGTTAAAAATGACAGGTGTCAAAATGACAGGTGTCAAAAATGACAGGTGTCAAAAATGACGGGTGTCAAAAATGACGGGTGTCAAAAATGACGGGTGTCAAAAATGACGGGTGTCAAAAATGACGGGTGTCAAAAATGACGGGTGTCAAAAATGACAGGTGTTGAAATGACACGTGTCAAAAATGACAGGTGTCAAAAATGACAGGTGTCAAAGATGACGGGTGTCAAAAATGACGGGTGTCAAAAATGACGGGTGTCAAAAATGACGGGTGTCAAAAATGACGGGTGTTAAAAATGACAGGTGTCAAAATGACAGGTGTCAAAAATGACAGGTGTCAAAAATGACGGGTGTCAAAAATGACGGGTGTCAAAAATGACGGGTGTCAAAAATGACTGGTGTCAAAAATGACAGGTGTCAAAAATGACTGGTGTCAAAAATGACAGGTGTCAAAAATTACTGGTGTCAAAAATGACAGGTGTCAAAAATGACAGGTGTGAAAAATGACGGGTGTCAAAAATGACAGGTGTCAAAAATGACTGATGTCAAAAATGACAGGTGTGAAAAATGACGGGTGTCAAAAATAACAGGTGTCAAAAATGACGGGTGTCTTAAATGACAAGTGTCAAAAATGACTGGTGTCAAAAATGACAGGTGTCAAAAATGACAGGTGTCAAAAATTACTGGTGTCAAAAATGACAGGTGTCAAAAATGACAGGTGTGAAAAATGACGGGTGTCAAAAATGACAGGTGTCAAAAATGACTGATGTCAAAAATTCCTTATCTTTGGGGCCCACAAAATTAACCTAAAAATTGTAATTGCAATTAATATATTCAGTGGTGAGATGTAATTGCGGGGTTTGAAAACGTTCGGAATTGATCAAAAATGACAGGTGTCCAAGACCTTGACGTGACCTTAACGTGACCTTGGCATGACCTTGAAAATGACAGGTGTCAAAAATGACAGGTGTCAAAAATGACAGGTGTCAAAAATGACAGGTGTCAAAAATGACAGGTGTGAAAAATGACAAGTGTCAAAAATGACGGGTGTCTTAAATGACAAGTGTCAAAAATGACTGGTGTCAAAAATGACAGGTGTCAAAAATGACAGGTGTCAAAAATTACTGGTGTCAAAAATGACAGGTGTCAAAAATGACAGGTGTGAAAAATGACGGGTGTCAAAAATGACAGGTGTCAAAAATGACTGATGTCAAAAATTCCTTATCTTTGGGGCCCACAAAATTAACCTAAAAATTGTAATTGCAATTAATATATTCAGTGGTGAGATGTAATTGCGGGGTTTGAAAACGTTCGGAATTGATCAAAAATGACAGGTGTCCAAGACCTTGACGTGACCTTAACGTGACCTTGGCATGACCTTGAAAATGACAGGTGTCAAAAATGACAGGTGTCAAAAATGACAGGTGTCAAAAATGACAGGTGTCAAAGATGACGGGTGTCAAAAATGACGGGTGTTAAAAATGACAGGTGTCAAAAATGACTGGTGTCAAAAATGACAGGTGTCAAAAATGACTGGTGTCAAAAATGACAGGTGTCAAAAATGACAGGTGTCAAAAATGACGGGTGTCAAAAATGACGGGTGTCAAAAATGACTGGTGTCAAAAATGACAGGTGTCAAAATGACAGGTGTCAAAATGACAGGTGTCAAAAATGACAGGTGTCAAAAATGACAGGTGTCAAAGATGACGGGTGTCAAAAATGACGGGTGTCAAACATGACAGGTGTTAAAAATGACAAGTGTCAAAAATGACCTGTGTCAAAAATTTCTTATCTTTGGGGCGCACAAAATTAACCTTAAAATTGTAATTGCAATTAATATATTTACAGTGGTGAGATGTAATTGCGGGGTTCGGAAACGTTCGGAATTGATAAAAAATGACAGGTGTCCAAGACCTTGACGTGACCTTAACGTGACCTTGGCATGACCTTGAAAATGACAGGTGTCAAAAATGACGGGTGTCAAAAATGACGGGTGTCAAAAATGACGGGTGTCAAAAATGACGGGTGTCAAAAATGACTGGTGTCAAAAATGACAGGTGTCAAAAATGACAGGTGTGAAAAATGACAAGTGTCAAAAATGACGGGTGTCTTAAATGACAAGTGTCAAAAATGACTGGTGTCAAAAATGACAGGTGTCAAAAATGACAGGTGTCAAAAATGACTGGTGTCAAAAATGACAGGTGTCAAAAATGACAAGTGTCAAAAATGACAGGTGTCAAAAATGACTGGTGTCAAAAATGACAGGTGTCAAAAATGACAGGTGTGAAAAATGACAAGTGTCAAAAATGACGGGTGTCAAAAATGACAGGTGTCAAAAATGACGGGTGTCAAAAATGACGGGTGTCAAAAATGACGGGTGTCAAAAATGACGGGTGTCAAAAATGACTGGTGTCAAAAATGACAGGTGTCAAAAATGACGGGTTTCTTAAATGACAAGTGTCAAAAATGACTGGTGTCAAAAATGACAGGTGTCAAAAATGACGGGTGTTAAAAATGACGGGTGTCAAAAATGACGGGTGTCTTAAATGACAAGTGTCAAAAATGACTGGTGTCAAAAATGACAGGTGTCAAAATGACAGGTGTCAAAATGACAGGTGTCAAAAATGACAGGTGTCAAAAATGACAGGTGTCAAAGATGACGGGTGTCAAAAATGACGGGTGTCAAACATGACAGGTGTTAAAAATGACAAGTGTCAAAAATGACCTGTGTCAAAAATTTCTTATCTTTGGGGCGCACAAAATTAACCTTAATATTGTAATTGCAATTAATATATTTACAGTGGTGAGATGTAATTGCGGGGTTCGGAAACGTTCGGAATTGATAAAAAATGACAGGTGTCCAAGACCTTGACGTGACCTTAACGTGACCTTGGCATGACCTTGAAAATGACAGGTGTCAAAAATGACGGGTGTCAAAAATGACGAGTGTCAAAAATGACGGGTGTCAAAAATGACTGGTGTCAAAAATGACAGGTGTCAAAATGACGGGTTTCTTAAATGACAAGTGTCAAAAATGACTGGTGTCAAAAATGACGGGTGTCAAAAATGACAGGTGTCAAAAATGACTGATGTCAAAAATTCCTTATCTTTGGGGCGCACAAAATTAACCTAAAAATTGTAATTGCAATTAATATATTCAGTGGTGAGATGTAATTGCGGGGTTCGAAAACGTTCGAAATTGATCAAAAATGACAGGTGTCCAAGACCTTGACGTGACATTAACGTGACCTTGGCATGACCTTGAAAATGACAGGTGTCAAAAATGACAGGTGTCAAAGATGACGGGTGTCAAAAATGACGGGTGTCAAAAATGACGGGTGTTAAAAATGACAGGTGTCAAAAATGACTGGTGTCAAAAATGACAGGTGTCAAAAATGACTGGTGTCAAAAATGACAGGTGTCAAAAATGACAGGTGTCAAAAATGACGGGTGTCAAAAATGACTGGTGTCAAAAATGACAGGTGTCAAAAATGACAGGTGTCAAAATGACAGGTGTCAAAATGACAGGTGTCAAAAATGACAGGTGTCAAAAATGACAGGTGTCAAAGATGACGGGTGTCAAAAATGACGGGTGTCAAACATGACGGGTGTTAAAAATGACAAGTGTCTAAAATGACCTGTGTCAAAAATGACAGGTGTCAAAAATGACAGGTGTCAAAAATGACAAGTGTCAAAAATGACTGGTGTTAAAAATGACTGGTGTCAAAAATGACAGGTGTCAAAAATGACAGGTGTCAAAATGACAGGTGTCAAAATGACAGGTGTCAAAAATGACAGGTGTCAAAAATGACAGGTGTCAAAGATGACGGGTGTCAAAAATGACGGGTGTCAAAATGACAGCTGTCAAAAATGACAGGTGTCAAAAATGACGGGTGTCAAAGATGACGGGTGTCAAAAATGACAGGTGTCAAAAATGACAGGTGTCAAAAATGACGGGGGTTAAAAATGACAAGTGTCAAAAATGACTGATGTCAAAAACTCCTTATCTTTGGGGCGCACAAAATTAACCTAAAAATTGTAATTGCAATTAATATATTCACAGTGGTGACAGGTGTTAAAAATGACGGGTGTCAAAAATGACTGGTGTTAAAAATGACTGGTGTCAAAAATGACAGGTGTCAAAAATGACAGGTGTCAAAATGACAGGTGTCAAAATGACAGGTGTCAAAAATGACAGGTGTCAAAAATGACAGGTGTCAAAGATGACGGGTGTCAAAAATGACAGGTGTCAAAATGACAGGTGTCAAAAATGACAGGTGTCAAAAATAACGGGTGTCAAAAATGACAGGTGTCAAAAATGACAGGTGTCAAAAATGACGGGTGTTAAAAATGACAGGTGTCAAAAATGACTGGTGTCAAAAATTCCTTATCTTTGGGGCGCACAAAATTAACCTAAAAATTGTAATTGCAATTAATATATTCAGTGGTGAGATGTAATTGCGGGGTTCGAAAACGTTCGAAATTGATCAAAAATGACAGGTGTCCAAGACCTTGACGTGACATTAACGTGACCTTGGCATGACCTTGAAAATGACAGGTGTCAAAAATGACAGGTGTCAAAGATGACGGGTGTCAAAAATGACGGGTGTCAAAAATGACGGGTGTTAAAAATGACAGGTGTCAAAAATGACTGGTGTCAAAAATGACAGGTGTCAAAAATGACTGGTGTCAAAAATGACAGGTGTCAAAAATGACAGGTGTCAAAAATGACGGGTGTCAAAAATGACTGGTGTCAAAAATGACAGGTGTCAAAAATGACAGGTGTCAAAATGACAGGTGTCAAAATGACAGGTGTCAAAATGACAGGTGTCAAAAATGACAGGTGTCAAAAATGACAGGTGTCAAAGATGACGGGTGTCAAAAATGACGGGTGTCAAACATGACGGGTGTTAAAAATGACAAGTGTCTAAAATGACCTGTGTCAAAAATGACGGGTGTCAAAAATGACAGGTGTCAAAAATGACAAGTGTCAAAAATGACTGATGTTAAAAATGACTGGTGTCAAAAATGACAGGTGTCAAAAATGACAGGTGTCAAAATGACAGGTGTCAAAATGACAGGTGTCAAAAATGACAGGTGTCAAAGATGACGGGTGTCAAAAATGACAGGTGTCAAAATGACAGCTGTCAAAAATGACAGGTGTCAAAAATGACGGGTGTCAAAGATGACGGGTGTCAAAAATGACAGGTGTCAAAAATGACGGGGGTTAAAAATGACAAGTGTCAAAAATGACTGATGTCAAAAATTCCTTATCTTTGGGGCGCACAAAATTAACCTAAAAATTGTAATTGCAATTAATATATTCACAGTGGTGACAGGTGTCAAAAATGACGGGTGTCAAAAATGACTGGTGTTAAAAATGACTGGTGTCAAAAATGACAGGTGTCAAAAATGACAGGTGTCAAAATGATAGGTGTCAAAATGACAGGTGTCAAAAATGACAGGTGTCAAAAATGACAGGTGTCAAAAATGACAGGTGTCAAAAATGACGGGTGTCAAAAATGACTGGTGTCAAAAATGACTGGTGTCAAAAATGACTGGTGTTAAAAATGACTGGTGTCAAAAATGACAGGTGTCAAAAATGACGGGTGTTAAAAATGACAGGTGTCAAAATGACAGGTGTCAAAAATGACAGGTGTGAAAAATGACGGGTGTCAAAAATGACTGGTGTTAAAAATGACTGGTGTCAAAAATGACAAGTGTCAAAAATGACTGGTGTCAAAAATTTCTTATCTTTGGGGGCGCACAAAATTAACCTAAAAATTGTAATTGCAATTAATATATTTACAGTGGTGAGATGTAATTGCGGGGTTCGGAAACGTTCGGAATTGATAAAAAATGACAGGTGTCCAAGACCTTGACGTGACCTTAACGTGACCTTGGCATGACCTTGAAAATGACAGGTGTCAAAAATGACGGGTGTCAAAAATGACGGGTGTCAAAAATGACTGGTGTCAAAAATGACAGGTGTCAAAAATGACAGGTGTGAAAAATGACAAGTGTCAAAAATGACAGGTGTCAAAATGACAGGTGTCAAAAATGACAGGTGTGAAAAATGACGGGTGTCAAAAATGACTGGTGTTAAAAATGACTGGTGTCAAAAATGACAAGTGTCAAAAATGACTGGTGTCAAAAATTTCTTATCTTTGGGGGCGCACAAAATTAACCTAAAAATTGTAATTGCAATTAATATATTTACAGTGGTGAGATGTAATTGCGGGGTTCGGAAACGTTCGGAATTGATAAAAAATGACAGGTGTCCAAGACCTTGACGTGACCTTAACGTGACCTTGGCATGACCTTGAAAATGACAGGTGTCAAAAATGACGGGTGTCAAAAATGACGGGTGTCAAAAATGACTGGTGTCAAAAATGACAGGTGTCAAAAATGACAGGTGTGAAAAATGACAAGTGTCAAAAATGACGGGTGTCTTAAATGACAAGTGTCAAAAATGACTGGTGTCAAAAATGACAGGTGTCAAAAATGACAGGTGTGAAAAATGACAAGTGTCAAAAATGACGGGTGTCAAAAATGACAGGTGTCAAAAATGACGGGTGTCAAAAATGACGGGTGTCAAAAATGACGGGTGTCAAAAATGACGGGTGTCAAAAATGACTGGTGTGAAAAATGACAGGTGTCAAAAATGACGGGTTTCTTAAATGACAAGTGTCAAAAATGACTGGTGTCAAAAATGACGGGTGTTAAAAATGACAGGTGTCAAAAATGACTGGTGTCAAAAATGACAGGTGTCAAAAATGACTGGTGTCAAAAATGACAGGTGTCAAAAATGACAGGTGTCAAAAATGATGGGTGTCAAAAATGACGGGTGTCAAAAATGACTGGTGTCAAAAATGACAGGTGTCAAAATGACAGGTGTCAAAATGACAGGTGTCAAAAATGACAGGTGTCAAAAATGACAGGTGTCAAAAATGACAGGTGTGAAAAATGACAAGTGTCAAAAATGACGGGTGTCAAAAATGACAGGTCGTCACCTGAGAATTATAGTGTTCTATCTGCATTTTCTTTTTTTTATTCAGGTTAGTCTTGTTTTAAGTATTAAAGATGCATATTGTTCTATCTATATATAATTGGGGTAGAAATTGTACAGTTTAAACCTTAAACTTTACAATTTCTACCCCAATTATATATAGATAGACCAATATCATCTTTAAGACTTAAAACAAGACTAACCTGAATAAAAAAAGGAAAATGCAGATAGAACACTATAATTCTCAGGTGACGAGGTGTCAAAAATGACGGGTGTAAAAATGACGGGTGTCAAAAATGACAGGTGTCAAAAATGACGGGTGTCAAAAATGACGGGTGTCAAAAATGACTGGTGTCAAAAATGACAGGTGTCAAAATGACAGGTGTCAAAATGACAGGTGTCAAAAATGACAGGTGTCAAAAATGACAGGTGTCAAAGATGACGGGTGTCAAAAATGACGGGTGTCAAACATGACAGGTGTCAAAAATGACTGATGTCAAAAATTCCTTATCTTTGGGGCGCACAAAATTAACCTAAAAATTGTAATTGCAATTAATTTATTCAGTGGTGAGATGTAATTGCGGGGTTCGAAAACGTTCGAAATTGATCAAAAATGACAGGTGTCCAAGACCTTGACGTGACATTAACGTGACCTTGGCATGACCTTGAAAATGACAGGTGTCAAAAATGACAGGTGTCAAAGATGACGGGTGTCAAAAATGACGGGTGTCAAAAATGACGGGTGTTAAAAATGACAGGTGTCAAAAATGACTGGTGTCAAAATGACAGGTGTCAAAATGACAGGTGTCAAAATGACAGGTGTCAAAAATGACAGGTGTCAAAAATGACAGGTGTCAAAGATGACAGGTGTCAAAATGACAGGTGTCAAAAATGACGGGTGTCAAAAATGACTGGTGTCAAAAATGACAGGTGTCAAAAATGACAGGTGTCAAAATGACAGGTGTCAAAATGACAGGTGTCAAAATGACAGGGGTCAAAAATGACAGGTGTCAAAAATGACAGGTGTCAAAGATGACGGGTGTCAAAAATGACGGGTGTCAAACATGACGGGTGTTAAAAATGACAAGTGTCTAAAATGACCTGTGTCAAAAATGACGGGTGTCAAAAATGACAGGTGTCAAAAATGACAAGTGTCAAAAATGACTGATGTTAAAAATGACTGGTGTCAAAAATGACAGGTGTCAAAAATGACAGGTGTCAAAATGACAGGTGTCAAAATGACAGGTGTCAAAAATGACAGGTGTTAAAAATGACAGGTGTCAAAGATGACGAGTGTCAAAAATGACGGGTGTCAAAATGACAGCTGTCAAAAATGACAGGTGTCAAAAATGACGGGTGTCAAAGATGACGGGTGTCAAAAATGACAGGTGTCAAAAATGACGGGGGTTAAAAATGACAAGTGTCAAAAATGACTGATGTCAAAAATTCCTTATCTTTGGGGCGCACAAAATTAACCTAAAAATTGTAATTGCAATTAATATATTCACAGTGGTGACAGGTGTCAAAAATGACGGGTGTCAAAAATGACTGGTGTTAAAAATGACTGGTGTCAAAAATGACAGGTGTCAAAAATGACAGGTGTCAAAATGACAGGTGTCAAAATGACAGGTGTCAAAAATGACAGGTGTCAAAAATGACAGGTGTCAAAGATGACGGGTGTCAAAGATGACGGGTGTCAAAAATGACGGGTGTCAAAAATGACGAGTGTTAAAAATGACAGGTGTCAAAATGACAGGTGTCAAAAATGACAGGTGTCAAAAATGACGGGTGTCAAAAATGACGGGTGTCAAAAATGACGGGTGTCAAAAATGACTGGTGTCAAAAATGACAGGTGTCAAAAATGACCGGTGTCAAAAATGACAGTTGTCAAAAATGACGGGTGTCAAAAATGACGGGTGTCAAAAATGACGGGTGTCAAAAATGACTGGTGTCAAAAATTTCTTATCTTTGGGGGCGCACAAAATTAACCTAAAAATTGTAATTGCAATTAATTTATTCAGTGGTGAGATGTAATTGCGGGGTTCGAAAACGTTCGAAATTGATCAAAAATGACAGGTGTCCAAGACCTTGACGTGACATTAACGTGACCTTGGCATGACCTTGAAAATGACAGGTGTCAAAAATGACAGGTGTCAAAAATGACAGGTGTCAAAGATGACGGGTGTCAAAAATGACGGGTGTCAAAAATGACGGGTGTCAAAAATGACGGGTGTTAAAAATGACAGGTGTCAAAATGACAGGTGTCAAAAATGACAGGTGTCAAAAATGACGGGTGTCAAAAATGACGGGTGTCAAAAATGACGGGTGTCAAAAATGACTGGTGTCAAAAATGACAGGTGTCAAAAATGACCGGTGTCAAAAATGACAGTTGTCAAAAATGACGGGTGTCAAAAATGACGGGTGTCAAAAATGACGGGTGTCAAAAATGACAAGTGTCAAAAATGACTGGTGTCAAAAATTTCTTATCTTTGGGGGCGCACAAAATTAACCTAAAAATTGTAATTGCAATTAATATATTTACAGTGGTGAGATGTAATTGCGGGGTTCGGAAACGTTCGGAATTGATAAAAAATGACAGGTGTCCAAGACCTTGACGTGACCTTAACGTGACCTTGGCATGACCTTGAAAATGACAGGTGTCAAAAATGACGGGTGTCAAAAATGACGGGTGTCAAAAATGACGGGTGTCAAAAATGACAGGTGTCAAAAATGACAGGTGTCAAAAATGACGGGTGTCAAAAATGACTGGTGTCAAAAATGACAGGTGTCAAAAATGACAGGTGTTAAAATGACACGTGTCAAAAATGACAGGTGTCAAAAATGACAGGTGTCAAAGATGACGGGTGTCAAAAATGACGGGTGTCAAAAATGACGGGTGTCAAAAATGACGGGTGTCAAAAATGACAGGTGTCAAAAATGACAGGTGTCAAAAATGACAGGTGTCAAAAATGACAGGTGTCAAAAATGACAGGTGTCAAAAATGACAGGTGTCAAAAATGACTGGTGTCAAAAATGACTGGTGTCAAAAATGACAGGTGTCAAAAATGACGGGTGTCAAAAATGACGGGTGTCAAAAATGACGGGTGTCAAAAATGACAGGTGTCAAAAATGACGGGTGTCTTAAATGACAAGTGTCAAAAATGACTGGTGTCAAAAATGACAGGTGTCAAAAATGACTGGTGTCAAAAATGACAGGTGTCAAAAATGACAGGTGTGAAAAATGACGGGTGTCAAAAATGACTGGTGTCAAAAATGACTGGTGTCAAAAATGAAAGGTGTCAAAAATGACAGGTGTCAAAAATGACGGGTGTCAAAAATGACAGGTGTCAAAAATGACAGGTGTCAAAAATGACGGGTGTCAAAAATGACGGGTGTTAAAAATGACAGGTGTCAAAATGACAGGTGTCAAAAATGACAGGTGTCAAAAATGACGGGTGTCAAAAATGACGGGTGTCAAAAATGACGGGTGTCAAAAATGACTGGTGTCAAAAATGACAGGTGTCAAAAATGACTGGTGTCAAAAATGACAGGTGTCAAAAATGACGGGTGTCAAAAATGACGGGTGTCAAAAATGACAAGTGTCAAAAATGACTGGTGTCAAAAATGACAGGTGTCAAAAATGACAGGTGTCAAAAATGACTGGTGTCAAAAATGACTGGTGTCAAAAATGACAGGTGTCAAAAATGACGGGTGTCAAAAATGACGGGTGTCAAAAATGACGGGTGTCAAAAATGACAGGTGTCAAAAATGACGGGTGTCTTAAATGACAAGTGTCAAAAATGACTGGTGTCAAAAATGACAGGTGTCAAAAATGACTGGTGTCAAAAATGACAGGTGTCAAAAATGACAGGTGTGAAAAATGACGGGTGTCAAAAATGACTGGTGTCAAAAATGACTGGTGTCAAAAATGAAAGGTGTCAAAAATGACAGGTGTCAAAAATGACGGGTGTCAAAAATGACAGGTGTCAAAAATGACAGGTGTCAAAAATGACGGGTGTCAAAAATGACGGGTGTTAAAAATGACAGGTGTCAAAATGACAGGTGTCAAAAATGACAGGTGTCAAAAATGACGGGTGTCAAAAATGACGGGTGTCAAAAATGACGGGTGTCAAAAATGACTGGTGTCAAAAATGACAGGTGTCAAAAATGACTGGTGTCAAAAATGACAGGTGTCAAAAATGACGGGTGTCAAAAATGACGGGTGTCAAAAATGACAAGTGTCAAAAATGACTGGTGTCAAAAATTTCTTATCTTTGGGGGCGCACAAAATTAACCTAAAAATTGTAATTGCAATTAATATATTTACAGTGGTGAGATGTAATTGCGGGGTTCGGAAACGTTCGGAATTGATAAAAAATGACAGGTGTCCAAGACCTTGACGTGACCTTAACGTGACCTTGGCATGACCTTGAAAATGACAGGTGTCAAAAATGACGGGTGTCAAAAATGACAAGTGTCAAAAATGACTGGTGTCAAAAATTTCTTATCTTTGGGGGCGCACAAAATTAACCTAAAAATTGTAATTGCAATTAATATATTTACAGTGGTGAGATGTAATTGCGGGGTTCGGAAACGTTCGGAATTGATAAAAAATGACAGGTGTCCAAGACCTTGACGTGACCTTAACGTGACCTTGGCATGACCTTGAAAATGACAGGTGTCAAAAATGACGGGTGTCAAAAATGACGGGTGTCAAAAATGACTGGTGTCAAAAATGACAGGTGTCAAAAATGACAGGTGTGAAAAATGACAAGTGTCAAAAATGACGGGTGTCTTAAATGACAAGTGTCAAAAATGACTGGTGTCAAAAATGACAGGTGTCAAAAATGACAGGTGTGAAAAATGACAAGTGTCAAAAATGACGGGTGTCAAAAATGACAGGTGTCAAAAATGACGGGTGTCAAAAATGACGGGTGTCAAAAATGACGGGTGTCAAAAATGACGGGTGTCAAAAATGACTGGTGTGAAAAATGACAGGTGTCAAAAATGACGGGTTTCTTAAATGACAAGTGTCAAAAATGACTGGTGTCAAAAATGACGGGTGTTAAAAATGACAGGTGTCAAAAATGACTGGTGTCAAAAATGACAGGTGTCAAAAATGACTGGTGTCAAAAATGACAGGTGTCAAAAATGACAGGTGTCAAAAATGATGGGTGTCAAAAATGACGGGTGTCAAAAATGACTGGTGTCAAAAATGACAGGTGTCAAAATGACAGGTGTCAAAATGACAGGTGTCAAAAATGACAGGTGTCAAAAATGACAGGTGTCAAAAATGACAGGTGTGAAAAATGACAAGTGTCAAAAATGACGGGTGTCAAAAATGACAGGTCGTCACCTGAGAATTATAGTGTTCTATCTGCATTTTCTTTTTTTTATTCAGGTTAGTCTTGTTTTAAGTATTAAAGATGCATATTGTTCTATCTATATATAATTGGGGTAGAAATTGTACAGTTTAAACCTTAAACTTTACAATTTCTACCCCAATTATATATAGATAGACCAATATCATCTTTAAGACTTAAAACAAGACTAACCTGAATAAAAAAAGGAAAATGCAGATAGAACACTATAATTCTCAGGTGACGAGGTGTCAAAAATGACGGGTGTAAAAATGACGGGTGTCAAAAATGACAGGTGTCAAAAATGACGGGTGTCAAAAATGACGGGTGTCAAAAATGACTGGTGTCAAAAATGACAGGTGTCAAAATGACAGGTGTCAAAATGACAGGTGTCAAAAATGACAGGTGTCAAAAATGACAGGTGTCAAAGATGACGGGTGTCAAAAATGACGGGTGTCAAACATGACAGGTGTCAAAAATGACTGATGTCAAAAATTCCTTATCTTTGGGGCGCACAAAATTAACCTAAAAATTGTAATTGCAATTAATTTATTCAGTGGTGAGATGTAATTGCGGGGTTCGAAAACGTTCGAAATTGATCAAAAATGACAGGTGTCCAAGACCTTGACGTGACATTAACGTGACCTTGGCATGACCTTGAAAATGACAGGTGTCAAAAATGACAGGTGTCAAAGATGACGGGTGTCAAAAATGACGGGTGTCAAAAATGACGGGTGTTAAAAATGACAGGTGTCAAAAATGACTGGTGTCAAAATGACAGGTGTCAAAATGACAGGTGTCAAAATGACAGGTGTCAAAAATGACAGGTGTCAAAAATGACAGGTGTCAAAGATGACAGGTGTCAAAATGACAGGTGTCAAAAATGACGGGTGTCAAAAATGACTGGTGTCAAAAATGACAGGTGTCAAAAATGACAGGTGTCAAAATGACAGGTGTCAAAATGACAGGTGTCAAAATGACAGGTGTCAAAAATGACAGGTGTCAAAAATGACAGGTGTCAAAGATGACGGGTGTCAAAAATGACGGGTGTCAAACATGACGGGTGTTAAAAATGACAAGTGTCTAAAATGACCTGTGTCAAAAATGACGGGTGTCAAAAATGACAGGTGTCAAAAATGACAAGTGTCAAAAATGACTGATGTTAAAAATGACTGGTGTCAAAAATGACAGGTGTCAAAAATGACAGGTGTCAAAATGACAGGTGTCAAAATGACAGGTGTCAAAAATGACAGGTGTTAAAAATGACAGGTGTCAAAGATGACGAGTGTCAAAAATGACGGGTGTCAAAATGACAGCTGTCAAAAATGACAGGTGTCAAAAATGACGGGTGTCAAAGATGACGGGTGTCAAAAATGACAGGTGTCAAAAATGACGGGGGTTAAAAATGACAAGTGTCAAAAATGACTGATGTCAAAAATTCCTTATCTTTGGGGCGCACAAAATTAACCTAAAAATTGTAATTGCAATTAATATATTCACAGTGGTGACAGGTGTCAAAAATGACGGGTGTCAAAAATGACTGGTGTTAAAAATGACTGGTGTCAAAAATGACAGGTGTCAAAAATGACAGGTGTCAAAATGACAGGTGTCAAAATGACAGGTGTCAAAAATGACAGGTGTCAAAAATGACAGGTGTCAAAGATGACGGGTGTCAAAAATGACGGGTGTCAAAATGACAGGTGTCAAAAATGACGGGTGTCAAAAATGACAGGTGTCAAAAATGACAGGTGTCAAAAATGACGGGTGTCAAAAATGACTGGTGTCAAAAATGACTGGTGTCAAAAATGACAGGTGTCAAAAATGACAGGTGTTAAAATGACACGTGTCAAAAATGACAGATGTCAAAAATGACAGGTGTCAAAGATGACGGGTGTCAAAAATGACGGGTGTCAAAAATGACGGGTGTCAAAAATGACAGGTGTCAAAAATGACGGGTGTCAAAAATGACGGGTGTCTTAAATGACAAGTGTCAAAAATGACTGGTGTCAAAAATGACAGGTGTCAAAAATGACTGGTGTCAAAAATGACAGGTGTCAAAAATGACAGGTGTGAAAAATGACGGGTGTCAAAAATGACTGGTGTCAAAAATGACTGGTGTCAAAAATGACAGGTGTCAAAAATGACAGGTGTCAAAAATGACGGGTGTCAAAAATGACAGGTGTCAAAAATGACAGGTGTCAAAAATGACGGGTGTCAAAAATGACTGGTGTCAAAAATGACAGGTGTCAAAAATGACAGGTGTTAAAATGACACGTGTCAAAAATGACAGGTGTCAAAAATGACAGGTGTCAAAGATGACGGGTGTCAAAAATGACGGGTGTCAAAAATGACGGGTGTCAAAAATGACGGGTGTTAAAAATGACAGGTGTCAAAATGACAGGTGTCAAAAATGACAGGTGTCAAAAATGACGGGTGTCAAAAATGACGGGTCTCAAAAATGACGGGTGTTAAAAATGACTGGTGTCAAAAATGACAGGTGTCAAAAATGACTGGTGTCAAAAATGACAGGTGTCAAAAATGACGGGTGTCAAAAATGACGGGTGTCAAAAATGACGGGTGTCAAAAATGACGGGTGTCAAAAATGACGGGTGTCAAAAATGACAGGTGTCAAAAATGACAAGTGTCAAAAATGACTGGTGTTAAAAATGACTGGTGTCAAAAATGACAGGTGTCAAAATGACGGGGGTTAAAAATGACAAGTGTCAAAAATGACGGGTGTCAAACATGACGGGTGTTAAAAATGACAAGTGTCTAAAATGACCTGTGTCAAAAATGACGGGTGTCAAAAATGACAGGTGTCAAAAATGACAAGTGTCAAAAATGACTGGTGTTAAAAATGACTGGTGTCAAAAATGACAGGTGTCAAAATGACGGGGGTTAAAAATGACAAGTGTCAAAAATGACGGGTGTCAAACATGACGGGTGTTAAAAATGACAAGTGTCTAAAATGACCTGTGTCAAAAATGACGGGTGTCAAAAATGACAGGTGTCAAAAATGACAAGTGTCAAAAATGACTGGTGTTAAAAATGACGGGTGTCAAAAATGACGGGTGTCAAACATGACGGGTGTTAAAAATGACAAGTGTCTAAAATGACCCGTGTCAAAAATGACGGGTGTCAAAAATGACAGGTGTCAAAAATGACAAGTGTCAAAAATGACTGGTGTTAAAAATGACGGGTGTCAAAAATGACTGGTGTCAAAAATGACAGGTGTCAAAAATGACAGGTGTCAAAATGACAGGTGTCAAAATGACAGGTGTCAAAATGACAGGTGTCAAAAATGACAGGTGTCAAAAATGACAGGTGTCAAAGATGACGGGTGTCAAAAATGACGGGTGTCAAACATGACGGGTGTTAAAAATGACAAGTGTCTAAAATGACCTGTGTCAAAAATGACGGGTGTCAAAAATGACAGGTGTCAAAAATGACAAGTGTCAAAAATGACTGGTGTTAAAAATGACTGGTGTCAAAAATGACAGGTGTCAAAAATGACAGGTGTCAAAATGACAGGTGTCAAAATGACAGGTGTCAAAATGACAGGTGTCAAAAATGACAGGTGTCAAAAATGACAGGTGTCAAAGATGACGGGTGTCAAAAATGACGGGTGTCAAAATGACAGCTGTCAAAAATTACAGGTGTCAAAAATGACGGGTGTCAAAGATGACGGGTGTCAAAAATGACAGGTGTCAAAAATGACAGGTGTCAAAAATGACGGGGGTTAAAAATGACAAGTGTCAAAAATGACTGATGTCAAAAATTCCTTATCTTTGGGGCGCACAAAATTAACCTAAAAATTGTAATTGCAATTAATATATTCACAGTGGTGACAGGTGTCAAAAATGACGGGTGTCAAAAATGACTGGTGTTAAAAATGACTGGTGTCAAAAATGACGGGTGTCAAAAATGACGGGTGTCAAAAATGACGGGTGTCAAAAATGACGGGTGTCAAAAATGACAGGTGTCAAAAATGACGGGTGTCAAAAATGACTGGTGTCAAAAATGACAGGTGTCAAAAATAACTGGTGTCAAAAATGACAGGTGTCAAAAATGACGGGTGTCAAAAATGACGGGTGTCAAAAATGACAAGTGTCAAAAATGACTGGTGTCAAAAATTCCTTATCTTTGGGGGCGCACAAAATTAACCTAAAAATTGTAATTGCAATTAATATATTCACAGTGGTGACAGGTGTCAAAAATGACGGGTGTCAAAAATGACTGGTGTTAAAAATGACGGGTGTCAAAAATGACTGGTGTTAAAAATGACGGGTGTCAAAAATGACGGGTGTCAAAAATGACGGGTGTTAAAAATGACAGGTGTCAAAATGACAGGTGTCAAAAATGACAGGTGTGAAAAATGACGGGTGTCAAAAATGACTGGTGTTAAAAGTTACTGGTGTCAAAAATGACGGGTGTCAAAAATGACGGGTGTCAAAAATGACAGGTGTCAAAAATGACGGGTGTCAAAAATGACGGGTGTCTTAAATGACAAGTGTCAAAAATGACTGGTGTCAAAAATGACAGGTGTCAAAAATGACTGGTGTCAAAAATGACAGGTGTCAAAAATGACAGGTGTGAAAAATGACGGGTGTCAAAAATGACTGGTGTCAAAAATGACTGGTGTCAAAAATGACAGGTGTCAAAAATGACAGGTGTCAAAAATGACGGGTGTCAAAAATGACAGGTGTCAAAAATGACAGGTGTCAAAAATGACGGGTGTCAAAAATGACTGGTGTCAAAAATGACAGGTGTCAAAAATGACAGGTGTTAAAATGACACGTGTCAAAAATGACAGGTGTCAAAGATGACGGGTGTCAAAAATGACGGGTGTCAAAAATGACGGGTGTCAAAAATGACGGGTGTTAAAAATGACAGGTGTCAAAATGACAGGTGTCAAAAATGACAGGTGTCAAAAATGACGGGTGTCAAAAATGACGGGTGTCAAAAATGACGGGTGTCAAAAATGACTGGTGTCAAAAATGACAGGTGTCAAAAATGACTGGTGTCAAAAATGACAGGTGTCAAAAATGACGGGTGTCAAAAATGACGGGTGTCAAAAATGACGGGTGTCAAAAATGACAAGTGTCAAAAATGACTGGTGTCAAAAATTTCTTATCTTTGGGGGCGCACAAAATTAACCTAAAAATTGTTATTGCAATTAATATATTTACAGTGGTGAGATGTAATTGCGGGGTTCGGAAACGTTCGGAATTGATAAAAAATGACAGGTGTCCAAGACCTTGACGTGACCTTAACGTGACCTTGGCATGACCTTGAAAATGACTGGTGTCAAAAATGACGGGTGTCAAAAATGACAGGTGTCAAAAATGACGGGTGTCAAAAATGACTGGTGTCAAAAATGACAGGTGTCAAAAATAACTGGTGTCAAAAATGACAGGTGTCAAAAATGACGGGTGTCAAAAATGACGGGTGTCAAAAATGACAAGTGTCAAAAATGACTGGTGTCAAAAATTCCTTATCTTTGGGGGCGCACAAAATTAACCTAAAAATTGTAATTGCAATTAATATATTCACAGTGGTGACAGGTGTCAAAAATGACGGGTGTCAAAAATGACTGGTGTTAAAAATGACGGGTGTCAAAAATGACTGGTGTTAAAAATGACGGGTGTCAAAAATGACGGGTGTCAAAAATGACGGGTGTTAAAAATGACAGGTGTCAAAATGACAGGTGTCAAAAATGACAGGTGTGAAAAATGACGGGTGTCAAAAATGACTGGTGTTAAAAGTTACTGGTGTCAAAAATGACGGGTGTCAAAAATGACGGGTGTCAAAAATGACGAGTGTCAAAAATGACTGGTGTCAAAAATGACAGGTGTCAAAAATGACAGGTGTCAAAAATGACGGGTGTCAAAAATGACGGGTGTCAAAAATGACTGGTGTCAAAAATGACAGGTGTCAAAATGACAGGTGTCAAAATGACAGGTGTCAAAAATGACAGGTGTCAAAAATGACAGGTGTCAAAGATGACGGGTGTCAAAAATGACGGGTGTCAAACATGACAGGTGTTAAAAATGACAAGTGTCAAAAATGACCTGTGTCAAAAATTTCTTATCTTTGGGGCGCACAAAATTAACCTTAAAATTGTAATTGCAATTAATATATTTACAGTGGTGAGATGTAATTGCGGGGTTCGGAAACGTTCGGAATTGATAAAAAATGACAGGTGTCCAAGACCTTGACGTGACCTTAACGTGACCTTGGCATGACCTTGAAAATGACAGGTGTCAAAAATGACGGGTGTCAAAAATGACGGGTGTCAAAAATGACGGGTGTCAAAAATGACGGGTGTCAAAAATGACAAGTGTCAAAAATGATTGGTGTCAAAAATTTCTTATCTTTGGGGGCGCACAAAATTAACCTAAAAATTGTAATTGCAATTAATATATTTACAGTGGTGAGATGTAATTGCGGGGTTCGGAAACGTTCGGAATTGATAAAAAATGACAGGTGTCCAAGACCTTGACGTGACCTTAACGTGACCTTGGCATGACCTTGAAAATGACAGGTGTCAAAAATGACGGGTGTCAAAAATGACGGGTGTCAAAAATGACGGGTGTCAAAAATGACTGGTGTCAAAAATGACAGGTGTCAAAAATGACAGGTGTGAAAAATGACAAGTGTCAAAAATGACAGGTGTCTTAAATGACAAGTGTCAAAAATGACTGGTGTCAAAAATGACAGGTGTCAAAAATGACAGGTGTCAAAAATGACTGGTGTCAAAAATGACAGGTGTCAAAAATGACAAGTGTCAAAAATGACAGGTGTCAAAAATGACTGGTGTCAAAAATGACAGGTGTCAAAAATGACAGGTGTGAAAAATGACAAGTGTCAAAAATGACGGGTGTCAAAAATGACAGGTGTCAAAAATGACGGGTGTCAAAAATGACGGGTGTCAAAAATGACGGGTGTCAAAAATGACGGGTGTCAAAAATGACTGGTGTCAAAAATGACAGGTGTCAAAAATGACGGGTTTCTTAAATGACAAGTGTCAAAAATGACTGGTGTCAAAAATGACAGGTGTCAAAAATGACGGGTGTTAAAAATGACGGGTGTCAAAAATGACGGGTGTCTTAAATGACAAGTGTCAAAAATGACTGGTGTCAAAAATGACAGGTGTCAAAAATGACAGGTGTCAAAAATTACTGGTGTCAAAAATGACAGGTGTCAAAAATGACAGGTGTGAAAAATGACGGGTGTCAAAAATGACAGGTGTCAAAAATGACTGATGTCAAAAATTCCTTATCTTTGGGGCCCACAAAATTAACCTAAAAATTGTAATTGCAATTAATATATTCAGTGGTGAGATGTAATTGCGGGGTTTGAAAACGTTCGGAATTGATCAAAAATGACAGGTGTCCAAGACCTTGACGTGACCTTAACGTGACCTTGGCATGACCTTGAAAATGACAGGTGTCAAAAATGACAGGTGTCAAAAATGACAGGTGTCAAAAATGACAGGTGTCAAAAATGATGGGTGTCAAAAATGACGGGTGTCAAAAATGACGGGTGTCAAAAATGACGGGTGTCAAAAATGACGGGTGTTAAAAATGACAGGTGTCAAAATGACAGGTGTCAAAAATGACAGGTGTCAAAAATGACGGGTGTCAAAAATGACGGGTGTCAAAAATGACGGGTGTCAAAAATGACGGGTGTCAAAAATGACGGGTGTCAAAAATGACAGGTGTTAAAATGACACGTGTCAAAAATGACAGGTGTCAAAAATGACAGGTGTCAAAGATGACGGGTGTCAAAAATGACGGGTGTCAAAAATGACGGGTGTCAAAAATGACGGGTGTCAAAAATGACGGGTGTTAAAAATGACAGGTGTCAAAATGACAGGTGTCAAAAATGACAGGTGTCAAAAATGACGGGTGTCAAAAATGACGGGTGTCAAAAATGACGGGTGTCAAAAATGACTGGTGTCAAAAATGACAGGTGTCAAAAATGACTGGTGTCAAAAATGACAGGTGTCAAAAATGATGGGTGTCAAAAATGACGGGTGTCAAAAATGACGGGTGTCAAAAATGACAAGTGTCAAAAATGACTGGTGTCAAAAATTTCTTATCTTTGGGGGCGCACAAAATTAACCTAAAAATTGTAATTGCAATTAATATATTTACAGTGGTGAGATGTAATTGCGGGGTTCGGAAACGTTCGGAATTGATAAAAAATAACAGGTGTCCAAGACCTTGACGTGACCTTAACGTGACCTTGGCATGACCTTGAAAATGACAGGTGTCAAAAATGACGGGTGTCAAAAATGACGGGTGTCAAAAATGACGGGTGTCAAAAATGACTGGTGTCAAAAATGACAGGTGTCAAAATGACAGGTGTCAAAATGACAGGTGTCAAAATGACAGGTGTCAAAAATGACAGGTGTCAAAAATGACAGGTGTCAAAGATGACGGGTGTCAAAAATGACGGGTGTCAAACATGACGGGTGTTAAAAATGACAAGTGTCTAAAATGACCTGTGTCAAAAATGACGGGTGTCAAAAATGACAGGTGTCAAAAATGACAAGTGTCAAAAATGACTGATGTTAAAAATGACTGATGTTAAAAATGACTGGTGTCAAAAATGACAGGTGTCAAAAATGACAGGTGTCAAAAATGACAGGTGTCAAAAATGACAGGTGTCAAAATGATAGGTGTCAAAATGATAGGTGTCAAAAATGACAGGTGTCAAAGATGACGGGTGTCAAAAATGACGGGTGTCAAACATGACAGGTGTTAAAAATGACAAGTGTCAAAAATGACCTGTGTCAAAAATTTCTTATCTTTGGGGCGCACAAAATTAACCTTAAAATTGTAATTGCAATTAATATATTTACAGTGGTGAGATGTAATTGCGGGGTTCGGAAACGTTCGGAATTGATAAAAAATGACAGGTGTCCAAGACCTTGACGTGACCTTAACGTGACCTTGGCATGACCTTGAAAATGACAGGTGTCAAAAATGACGGGTGTCAAAAATGACGGGTGTCAAAAATGACGGGTGTCAAAAATGACGGGTGTCAAAAATGACTGGTGTCAAAAATGACAGGTGTCAAAAATGACAGGTGTGAAAAATGACAAGTGTCAAAAATGACGGGTGTCTTAAATGACAAGTGTCAAAAATGACTGGTGTCAAAAATGACAGGTGTCAAAAATGACAGGTGTCAAAAATGACTGGTGTCAAAAATGACAGGTGTCAAAAATGACAAGTGTCAAAAATGACAGGTGTCAAAAATGACTGGTGTCAAAAATGACAGGTGTCAAAAATGACAGGTGTGAAAAATGACAAGTGTCAAAAATGACGGGTGTCAAAAATGACAGGTGTCAAAAATGACGGGTGTCAAAAATGACGGGTGTCAAAAATGACGGGTGTCAAAAATGACGGGTGTCAAAAATGACTGGTGTCAAAAATGACAGGTGTCAAAAATGACGGGTTTCTTAAATGACAAGTGTCAAAAATGACTGGTGTCAAAAATGACAGGTGTCAAAAATGACGGGTGTTAAAAATGACGGGTGTCAAAAATGACGGGTGTCTTAAATGACAAGTGTCAAAAATGACTGGTGTCAAAAATGACAGGTGTCAAAATGACAGGTGTCAAAATGACAGGTGTCAAAAATGACAGGTGTCAAAAATGACAGGTGTCAAAGATGACGGGTGTCAAAAATGACGGGTGTCAAACATGACAGGTGTTAAAAATGACAAGTGTCAAAAATGACCTGTGTCAAAAATTTCTTATCTTTGGGGCGCACAAAATTAACCTTAATATTGTAATTGCAATTAATATATTTACAGTGGTGAGATGTAATTGCGGGGTTCGGAAACGTTCGGAATTGATAAAAAATGACAGGTGTCCAAGACCTTGACGTGACCTTAACGTGACCTTGGCATGACCTTGAAAATGACAGGTGTCAAAAATGACGGGTGTCAAAAATGACGAGTGTCAAAAATGACGGGTGTCAAAAATGACTGGTGTCAAAAATGACAGGTGTCAAAATGACGGGTTTCTTAAATGACAAGTGTCAAAAATGACTGGTGTCAAAAATGACGGGTGTCAAAAATGACAGGTGTCAAAAATGACTGATGTCAAAAATTCCTTATCTTTGGGGCGCACAAAATTAACCTAAAAATTGTAATTGCAATTAATATATTCAGTGGTGAGATGTAATTGCGGGGTTCGAAAACGTTCGAAATTGATCAAAAATGACAGGTGTCCAAGACCTTGACGTGACATTAACGTGACCTTGGCATGACCTTGAAAATGACAGGTGTCAAAAATGACAGGTGTCAAAGATGACGGGTGTCAAAAATGACGGGTGTCAAAAATGACGGGTGTTAAAAATGACAGGTGTCAAAAATGACTGGTGTCAAAAATGACAGGTGTCAAAAATGACTGGTGTCAAAAATGACAGGTGTCAAAAATGACAGGTGTCAAAAATGACGGGTGTCAAAAATGACTGGTGTCAAAAATGACAGGTGTCAAAAATGACAGGTGTCAAAATGACAGGTGTCAAAATGACAGGTGTCAAAAATGACAGGTGTCAAAAATGACAGGTGTCAAAGATGACGGGTGTCAAAAATGACGGGTGTCAAACATGACGGGTGTTAAAAATGACAAGTGTCTAAAATGACCTGTGTCAAAAATGACAGGTGTCAAAAATGACAGGTGTCAAAAATGACAAGTGTCAAAAATGACTGGTGTTAAAAATGACTGGTGTCAAAAATGACAGGTGTCAAAAATGACAGGTGTCAAAATGACAGGTGTCAAAATGACAGGTGTCAAAAATGACAGGTGTCAAAAATGACAGGTGTCAAAGATGACGGGTGTCAAAAATGACGGGTGTCAAAATGACAGCTGTCAAAAATGACAGGTGTCAAAAATGACGGGTGTCAAAGATGACGGGTGTCAAAAATGACAGGTGTCAAAAATGACAGGTGTCAAAAATGACGGGGGTTAAAAATGACAAGTGTCAAAAATGACTGATGTCAAAAACTCCTTATCTTTGGGGCGCACAAAATTAACCTAAAAATTGTAATTGCAATTAATATATTCACAGTGGTGACAGGTGTTAAAAATGACGGGTGTCAAAAATGACTGGTGTTAAAAATGACTGGTGTCAAAAATGACAGGTGTCAAAAATGACAGGTGTCAAAATGACAGGTGTCAAAATGACAGGTGTCAAAAATGACAGGTGTCAAAAATGACAGGTGTCAAAGATGACGGGTGTCAAAAATGACAGGTGTCAAAATGACAGGTGTCAAAAATGACAGGTGTCAAAAATAACGGGTGTCAAAAATGACAGGTGTCAAAAATGACAGGTGTCAAAAATGACGGGTGTTAAAAATGACAGGTGTCAAAAATGACTGGTGTCAAAAATTCCTTATCTTTGGGGCGCACAAAATTAACCTAAAAATTGTAATTGCAATTAATATATTCAGTGGTGAGATGTAATTGCGGGGTTCGAAAACGTTCGAAATTGATCAAAAATGACAGGTGTCCAAGACCTTGACGTGACATTAACGTGACCTTGGCATGACCTTGAAAATGACAGGTGTCAAAAATGACAGGTGTCAAAGATGACGGGTGTCAAAAATGACGGGTGTCAAAAATGACGGGTGTTAAAAATGACAGGTGTCAAAAATGACTGGTGTCAAAAATGACAGGTGTCAAAAATGACTGGTGTCAAAAATGACAGGTGTCAAAAATGACAGGTGTCAAAAATGACGGGTGTCAAAAATGACTGGTGTCAAAAATGACAGGTGTCAAAAATGACAGGTGTCAAAATGACAGGTGTCAAAATGACAGGTGTCAAAATGACAGGTGTCAAAAATGACAGGTGTCAAAAATGACAGGTGTCAAAGATGACGGGTGTCAAAAATGACGGGTGTCAAACATGACGGGTGTTAAAAATGACAAGTGTCTAAAATGACCTGTGTCAAAAATGACGGGTGTCAAAAATGACAGGTGTCAAAAATGACAAGTGTCAAAAATGACTGATGTTAAAAATGACTGGTGTCAAAAATGACAGGTGTCAAAAATGACAGGTGTCAAAATGACAGGTGTCAAAATGACAGGTGTCAAAAATGACAGGTGTCAAAGATGACGGGTGTCAAAAATGACAGGTGTCAAAATGACAGCTGTCAAAAATGACAGGTGTCAAAAATGACGGGTGTCAAAGATGACGGGTGTCAAAAATGACAGGTGTCAAAAATGACGGGGGTTAAAAATGACAAGTGTCAAAAATGACTGATGTCAAAAATTCCTTATCTTTGGGGCGCACAAAATTAACCTAAAAATTGTAATTGCAATTAATATATTCACAGTGGTGACAGGTGTCAAAAATGACGGGTGTCAAAAATGACTGGTGTTAAAAATGACTGGTGTCAAAAATGACAGGTGTCAAAAATGACAGGTGTCAAAATGATAGGTGTCAAAATGACAGGTGTCAAAAATGACAGGTGTCAAAAATGACAGGTGTCAAAAATGACAGGTGTCAAAAATGACGGGTGTCAAAAATGACTGGTGTCAAAAATGACTGGTGTCAAAAATGACTGGTGTTAAAAATGACTGGTGTCAAAAATGACAGGTGTCAAAAATGACGGGTGTTAAAAATGACAGGTGTCAAAATGACAGGTGTCAAAAATGACAGGTGTGAAAAATGACGGGTGTCAAAAATGACTGGTGTTAAAAATGACTGGTGTCAAAAATGACAAGTGTCAAAAATGACTGGTGTCAAAAATTTCTTATCTTTGGGGGCGCACAAAATTAACCTAAAAATTGTAATTGCAATTAATATATTTACAGTGGTGAGATGTAATTGCGGGGTTCGGAAACGTTCGGAATTGATAAAAAATGACAGGTGTCCAAGACCTTGACGTGACCTTAACGTGACCTTGGCATGACCTTGAAAATGACAGGTGTCAAAAATGACGGGTGTCAAAAATGACGGGTGTCAAAAATGACTGGTGTCAAAAATGACAGGTGTCAAAAATGACAGGTGTGAAAAATGACAAGTGTCAAAAATGACGGGTGTCTTAAATGACAAGTGTCAAAAATGACTGGTGTCAAAAATGACAGGTGTCAAAAATGACAGGTGTGAAAAATGACAAGTGTCAAAAATGACGGGTGTCAAAAATGACAGGTGTCAAAAATGACGGGTGTCAAAAATGACGGGTGTCAAAAATGACGGGTGTCAAAAATGACGGGTGTCAAAAATGACTGGTGTGAAAAATGACAGGTGTCAAAAATGACGGGTTTCTTAAATGACAAGTGTCAAAAATGACTGGTGTCAAAAATGACGGGTGTTAAAAATGACAGGTGTCAAAAATGACTGGTGTCAAAAATGACAGGTGTCAAAAATGACTGGTGTCAAAAATGACAGGTGTCAAAAATGACAGGTGTCAAAAATGATGGGTGTCAAAAATGACGGGTGTCAAAAATGACTGGTGTCAAAAATGACAGGTGTCAAAATGACAGGTGTCAAAATGACAGGTGTCAAAAATGACAGGTGTCAAAAATGACAGGTGTCAAAAATGACAGGTGTGAAAAATGACAAGTGTCAAAAATGACGGGTGTCAAAAATGACAGGTCGTCACCTGAGAATTATAGTGTTCTATCTGCATTTTCTTTTTTTTATTCAGGTTAGTCTTGTTTTAAGTATTAAAGATGCATATTGTTCTATCTATATATAATTGGGGTAGAAATTGTACAGTTTAAACCTTAAACTTTACAATTTCTACCCCAATTATATATAGATAGACCAATATCATCTTTAAGACTTAAAACAAGACTAACCTGAATAAAAAAAGGAAAATGCAGATAGAACACTATAATTCTCAGGTGACGAGGTGTCAAAAATGACGGGTGTAAAAATGACGGGTGTCAAAAATGACAGGTGTCAAAAATGACGGGTGTCAAAAATGACGGGTGTCAAAAATGACTGGTGTCAAAAATGACAGGTGTCAAAATGACAGGTGTCAAAATGACAGGTGTCAAAAATGACAGGTGTCAAAAATGACAGGTGTCAAAGATGACGGGTGTCAAAAATGACGGGTGTCAAACATGACAGGTGTCAAAAATGACTGATGTCAAAAATTCCTTATCTTTGGGGCGCACAAAATTAACCTAAAAATTGTAATTGCAATTAATTTATTCAGTGGTGAGATGTAATTGCGGGGTTCGAAAACGTTCGAAATTGATCAAAAATGACAGGTGTCCAAGACCTTGACGTGACATTAACGTGACCTTGGCATGACCTTGAAAATGACAGGTGTCAAAAATGACAGGTGTCAAAGATGACGGGTGTCAAAAATGACGGGTGTCAAAAATGACGGGTGTTAAAAATGACAGGTGTCAAAAATGACTGGTGTCAAAATGACAGGTGTCAAAATGACAGGTGTCAAAATGACAGGTGTCAAAATGACAGGTGTCAAAAATGACAGGTGTCAAAAATGACAGGTGTCAAAGATGACAGGTGTCAAAATGACAGGTGTCAAAAATGACGGGTGTCAAAAATGACTGGTGTCAAAAATGACAGGTGTCAAAAATGACAGGTGTCAAAATGACAGGTGTCAAAATGACAGGTGTCAAAATGACAGGTGTCAAAAATGACAGGTGTCAAAAATGACAGGTGTCAAAGATGACGGGTGTCAAAAATGACGGGTGTCAAACATGACGGGTGTTAAAAATGACAAGTGTCTAAAATGACCTGTGTCAAAAATGACGGGTGTCAAAAATGACAGGTGTCAAAAATGACAAGTGTCAAAAATGACTGATGTTAAAAATGACTGGTGTCAAAAATGACAGGTGTCAAAAATGACAGGTGTCAAAATGACAGGTGTCAAAATGACAGGTGTCAAAAATGACAGGTGTTAAAAATGACAGGTGTCAAAGATGACGAGTGTCAAAAATGACGGGTGTCAAAATGACAGCTGTCAAAAATGACAGGTGTCAAAAATGACGGGTGTCAAAGATGACGGGTGTCAAAAATGACAGGTGTCAAAAATGACGGGGGTTAAAAATGACAAGTGTCAAAAATGACTGATGTCAAAAATTCCTTATCTTTGGGGCGCACAAAATTAACCTAAAAATTGTAATTGCAATTAATATATTCACAGTGGTGACAGGTGTCAAAAATGACGGGTGTCAAAAATGACTGGTGTTAAAAATGACTGGTGTCAAAAATGACAGGTGTCAAAAATGACAGGTGTCAAAATGACAGGTGTCAAAATGACAGGTGTCAAAAATGACAGGTGTCAAAAATGACAGGTGTCAAAGATGACGGGTGTCAAAGATGACGGGTGTCAAAAATGACGGGTGTCAAAAATGACGGGTGTTAAAAATGACAGGTGTCAAAATGACAGGTGTCAAAAATGACAGGTGTCAAAAATGACGGGTGTCAAAAATGACGGGTGTCAAAAATGACGGGTGTCAAAAATGACTGGTGTCAAAAATGACAGGTGTCAAAAATGACCGGTGTCAAAAATGACAGTTGTCAAAAATGACGGGTGTCAAAAATGACGGGTGTCAAAAATGACGGGTGTCAAAAATGACAAGTGTCAAAAATGACTGGTGTCAAAAATTTCTTATCTTTGGGGGCGCACAAAATTAACCTAAAAATTGTAATTGCAATTAATTTATTCAGTGGTGAGATGTAATTGCGGGGTTCGAAAACGTTCGAAATTGATCAAAAATGACAGGTGTCCAAGACCTTGACGTGACATTAACGTGACCTTGGCATGACCTTGAAAATGACAGGTGTCAAAAATGACAGGTGTCAAAAATGACAGGTGTCAAAGATGACGGGTGTCAAAAATGACGGGTGTCAAAAATGACGGGTGTCAAAAATGACGGGTGTTAAAAATGACAGGTGTCAAAATGACAGGTGTCAAAAATGACAGGTGTCAAAAATGACGGGTGTCAAAAATGACGGGTGTCAAAAATGACGGGTGTCAAAAATGACTGGTGTCAAAAATGACAGGTGTCAAAAATGACCGGTGTCAAAAATGACAGTTGTCAAAAATGACGGGTGTCAAAAATGACGGGTGTCAAAAATGACGGGTGTCAAAAATGACAAGTGTCAAAAATGACTGGTGTCAAAAATTTCTTATCTTTGGGGGCGCACAAAATTAACCTAAAAATTGTAATTGCAATTAATATATTTACAGTGGTGAGATGTAATTGCGGGGTTCGGAAACGTTCGGAATTGATAAAAAATGACAGGTGTCCAAGACCTTGACGTGACCTTAACGTGACCTTGGCATGACCTTGAAAATGACAGGTGTCAAAAATGACGGGTGTCAAAAATGACGGGTGTCAAAAATGACGGGTGTCAAAAATGACAGGTGTCAAAAATGACAGGTGTCAAAAATGACGGGTGTCAAAAATGACTGGTGTCAAAAATGACAGGTGTCAAAAATGACAGGTGTTAAAATGACACGTGTCAAAAATGACAGGTGTCAAAAATGACAGGTGTCAAAGATGACGGGTGTCAAAAATGACGGGTGTCAAAAATGACGGGTGTCAAAAATGACGGGTGTCAAAAATGACAGGTGTCAAAAATGACAGGTGTCAAAAATGACAGGTGTCAAAAATGACAGGTGTCAAAAATGACAGGTGTCAAAAATGACAGGTGTCAAAAATGACTGGTGTCAAAAATGACTGGTGTCAAAAATGACAGGTGTCAAAAATGACGGGTGTCAAAAATGACGGGTGTCAAAAATGACGGGTGTCAAAAATGACAGGTGTCAAAAATGACGGGTGTCTTAAATGACAAGTGTCAAAAATGACTGGTGTCAAAAATGACAGGTGTCAAAAATGACTGGTGTCAAAAATGACAGGTGTCAAAAATGACAGGTGTGAAAAATGACGGGTGTCAAAAATGACTGGTGTCAAAAATGACTGGTGTCAAAAATGAAAGGTGTCAAAAATGACAGGTGTCAAAAATGACGGGTGTCAAAAATGACAGGTGTCAAAAATGACAGGTGTCAAAAATGACGGGTGTCAAAAATGACGGGTGTTAAAAATGACAGGTGTCAAAATGACAGGTGTCAAAAATGACAGGTGTCAAAAATGACGGGTGTCAAAAATGACGGGTGTCAAAAATGACGGGTGTCAAAAATGACTGGTGTCAAAAATGACAGGTGTCAAAAATGACTGGTGTCAAAAATGACAGGTGTCAAAAATGACGGGTGTCAAAAATGACGGGTGTCAAAAATGACAAGTGTCAAAAATGACTGGTGTCAAAAATTTCTTATCTTTGGGGGCGCACAAAATTAACCTAAAAATTGTAATTGCAATTAATATATTTACAGTGGTGAGATGTAATTGCGGGGTTCGGAAACGTTCGGAATTGATAAAAAATGACAGGTGTCCAAGACCTTGACGTGACCTTAACGTGACCTTGGCATGACCTTGAAAATGACAGGTGTCAAAAATGACGGGTGTCAAAAATGACAAGTGTCAAAAATGACTGGTGTCAAAAATTTCTTATCTTTGGGGGCGCACAAAATTAACCTAAAAATTGTAATTGCAATTAATATATTTACAGTGGTGAGATGTAATTGCGGGGTTCGGAAACGTTCGGAATTGATAAAAAATGACAGGTGTCCAAGACCTTGACGTGACCTTAACGTGACCTTGGCATGACCTTGAAAATGACAGGTGTCAAAAATGACGGGTGTCAAAAATGACGGGTGTCAAAAATGACTGGTGTCAAAAATGACAGGTGTCAAAAATGACAGGTGTGAAAAATGACAAGTGTCAAAAATGACGGGTGTCTTAAATGACAAGTGTCAAAAATGACTGGTGTCAAAAATGACAGGTGTCAAAAATGACAGGTGTGAAAAATGACAAGTGTCAAAAATGACGGGTGTCAAAAATGACAGGTGTCAAAAATGACGGGTGTCAAAAATGACGGGTGTCAAAAATGACGGGTGTCAAAAATGACGGGTGTCAAAAATGACTGGTGTGAAAAATGACAGGTGTCAAAAATGACGGGTTTCTTAAATGACAAGTGTCAAAAATGACTGGTGTCAAAAATGACGGGTGTTAAAAATGACAGGTGTCAAAAATGACTGGTGTCAAAAATGACAGGTGTCAAAAATGACTGGTGTCAAAAATGACAGGTGTCAAAAATGACAGGTGTCAAAAATGATGGGTGTCAAAAATGACGGGTGTCAAAAATGACTGGTGTCAAAAATGACAGGTGTCAAAATGACAGGTGTCAAAATGACAGGTGTCAAAAATGACAGGTGTCAAAAATGACAGGTGTCAAAAATGACAGGTGTGAAAAATGACAAGTGTCAAAAATGACGGGTGTCAAAAATGACAGGTCGTCACCTGAGAATTATAGTGTTCTATCTGCATTTTCTTTTTTTTATTCAGGTTAGTCTTGTTTTAAGTATTAAAGATGCATATTGTTCTATCTATATATAATTGGGGTAGAAATTGTACAGTTTAAACCTTAAACTTTACAATTTCTACCCCAATTATATATAGATAGACCAATATCATCTTTAAGACTTAAAACAAGACTAACCTGAATAAAAAAAGGAAAATGCAGATAGAACACTATAATTCTCAGGTGACGAGGTGTCAAAAATGACGGGTGTAAAAATGACGGGTGTCAAAAATGACAGGTGTCAAAAATGACGGGTGTCAAAAATGACGGGTGTCAAAAATGACTGGTGTCAAAAATGACAGGTGTCAAAATGACAGGTGTCAAAATGACAGGTGTCAAAAATGACAGGTGTCAAAAATGACAGGTGTCAAAGATGACGGGTGTCAAAAATGACGGGTGTCAAACATGACAGGTGTCAAAAATGACTGATGTCAAAAATTCCTTATCTTTGGGGCGCACAAAATTAACCTAAAAATTGTAATTGCAATTAATTTATTCAGTGGTGAGATGTAATTGCGGGGTTCGAAAACGTTCGAAATTGATCAAAAATGACAGGTGTCCAAGACCTTGACGTGACATTAACGTGACCTTGGCATGACCTTGAAAATGACAGGTGTCAAAAATGACAGGTGTCAAAGATGACGGGTGTCAAAAATGACGGGTGTCAAAAATGACGGGTGTTAAAAATGACAGGTGTCAAAAATGACTGGTGTCAAAATGACAGGTGTCAAAATGACAGGTGTCAAAATGACAGGTGTCAAAAATGACAGGTGTCAAAAATGACAGGTGTCAAAGATGACAGGTGTCAAAATGACAGGTGTCAAAAATGACGGGTGTCAAAAATGACTGGTGTCAAAAATGACAGGTGTCAAAAATGACAGGTGTCAAAATGACAGGTGTCAAAATGACAGGTGTCAAAATGACAGGTGTCAAAAATGACAGGTGTCAAAAATGACAGGTGTCAAAGATGACGGGTGTCAAAAATGACGGGTGTCAAACATGACGGGTGTTAAAAATGACAAGTGTCTAAAATGACCTGTGTCAAAAATGACGGGTGTCAAAAATGACAGGTGTCAAAAATGACAAGTGTCAAAAATGACTGATGTTAAAAATGACTGGTGTCAAAAATGACAGGTGTCAAAAATGACAGGTGTCAAAATGACAGGTGTCAAAATGACAGGTGTCAAAAATGACAGGTGTTAAAAATGACAGGTGTCAAAGATGACGAGTGTCAAAAATGACGGGTGTCAAAATGACAGCTGTCAAAAATGACAGGTGTCAAAAATGACGGGTGTCAAAGATGACGGGTGTCAAAAATGACAGGTGTCAAAAATGACGGGGGTTAAAAATGACAAGTGTCAAAAATGACTGATGTCAAAAATTCCTTATCTTTGGGGCGCACAAAATTAACCTAAAAATTGTAATTGCAATTAATATATTCACAGTGGTGACAGGTGTCAAAAATGACGGGTGTCAAAAATGACTGGTGTTAAAAATGACTGGTGTCAAAAATGACAGGTGTCAAAAATGACAGGTGTCAAAATGACAGGTGTCAAAATGACAGGTGTCAAAAATGACAGGTGTCAAAAATGACAGGTGTCAAAGATGACGGGTGTCAAAAATGACGGGTGTCAAAATGACAGGTGTCAAAAATGACGGGTGTCAAAAATGACAGGTGTCAAAAATGACAGGTGTCAAAAATGACGGGTGTCAAAAATGACTGGTGTCAAAAATGACTGGTGTCAAAAATGACAGGTGTCAAAAATGACAGGTGTTAAAATGACACGTGTCAAAAATGACAGATGTCAAAAATGACAGGTGTCAAAGATGACGGGTGTCAAAAATGACGGGTGTCAAAAATGACGGGTGTCAAAAATGACAGGTGTCAAAAATGACGGGTGTCAAAAATGACGGGTGTCTTAAATGACAAGTGTCAAAAATGACTGGTGTCAAAAATGACAGGTGTCAAAAATGACTGGTGTCAAAAATGACAGGTGTCAAAAATGACAGGTGTGAAAAATGACGGGTGTCAAAAATGACTGGTGTCAAAAATGACTGGTGTCAAAAATGACAGGTGTTAAAAATGACAGGTGTCAAAAATGACGGGTGTCAAAAATGACAGGTGTCAAAAATGACAGGTGTCAAAAATGACGGGTGTCAAAAATGACTGGTGTCAAAAATGACAGGTGTCAAAAATGACAGGTGTTAAAATGACACGTGTCAAAAATGACAGGTGTCAAAAATGACAGGTGTCAAAGATGACGGGTGTCAAAAATGACGGGTGTCAAAAATGACGGGTGTCAAAAATGACGGGTGTTAAAAATGACAGGTGTCAAAATGACAGGTGTCAAAAATGACAGGTGTCAAAAATGACGGGTGTCAAAAATGACGGGTCTCAAAAATGACGGGTGTTAAAAATGACTGGTGTCAAAAATGACAGGTGTCAAAAATGACTGGTGTCAAAAATGACAGGTGTCAAAAATGACGAGTGTCAAAAATGACGGGTGTCAAAAATGACGGGTGTCAAAAATGACGGGTGTCAAAAATGACGGGTGTCAAAAATGACAGGTGTCAAAAATGACAAGTGTCAAAAATGACTGGTGTTAAAAATGACTGGTGTCAAAAATGACAGGTGTCAAAATGACGGGGGTTAAAAATGACAAGTGTCAAAAATGACGGGTGTCAAACATGACGGGTGTTAAAAATGACAAGTGTCTAAAATGACCTGTGTCAAAAATGACGGGTGTCAAAAATGACAGGTGTCAAAAATGACAAGTGTCAAAAATGACTGGTGTTAAAAATGACTGGTGTCAAAAATGACAGGTGTCAAAATGACGGGGGTTAAAAATGACAAGTGTCAAAAATGACGGGTGTCAAACATGACGGGTGTTAAAAATGACAAGTGTCTAAAATGACCTGTGTCAAAAATGACGGGTGTCAAAAATGACAGGTGTCAAAAATGACAAGTGTCAAAAATGACTGGTGTTAAAAATGACGGGTGTCAAAAATGACGGGTGTCAAACATGACGGGTGTTAAAAATGACAAGTGTCTAAAATGACCCGTGTCAAAAATGACGGGTGTCAAAAATGACAGGTGTCAAAAATGACAAGTGTCAAAAATGACTGGTGTTAAAAATGACGGGTGTCAAAAATGACTGGTGTCAAAAATGACAGGTGTCAAAAATGACAGGTGTCAAAATGACAGGTGTCAAAATGACAGGTGTCAAAATGACAGGTGTCAAAAATGACAGGTGTCAAAAATGACAGGTGTCAAAGATGACGGGTGTCAAAAATGACGGGTGTCAAACATGACGGGTGTTAAAAATGACAAGTGTCTAAAATGACCTGTGTCAAAAATGACGGGTGTCAAAAATGACAGGTGTCAAAAATGACAAGTGTCAAAAATGACTGGTGTTAAAAATGACTGGTGTCAAAAATGACAGGTGTCAAAAATGACAGGTGTCAAAATGACAGGTGTCAAAATGACAGGTGTCAAAATGACAGGTGTCAAAATGACAGGTGTCAAAAATGACAGGTGTCAAAAATGACAGGTGTCAAAGATGACGGGTGTCAAAAATGACGGGTGTCAAAATGACAGCTGTCAAAAATTACAGGTGTCAAAAATGACGGGTGTCAAAGATGACGGGTGTCAAAAATGACAGGTGTCAAAAATGACAGGTGTCAAAAATGACGGGGGTTAAAAATGACAAGTGTCAAAAATGACTGATGTCAAAAATTCCTTATCTTTGGGGCGCACAAAATTAACCTAAAAATTGTAATTGCAATTAATATATTCACAGTGGTGACAGGTGTCAAAAATGACGGGTGTCAAAAATGACTGGTGTTAAAAATGACTGGTGTCAAAAATGACGGGTGTCAAAAATGACGGGTGTCAAAAATGACGGGTGTCAAAAATGACGGGTGTCAAAAATGACAGGTGTCAAAAATGACGGGTGTCAAAAATGACTGGTGTCAAAAATGACAGGTGTCAAAAATAACTGGTGTCAAAAATGACAGGTGTCAAAAATGACGGGTGTCAAAAATGACGGGTGTCAAAAATGACAAGTGTCAAAAATGACTGGTGTCAAAAATTCCTTATCTTTGGGGGCGCACAAAATTAACCTAAAAATTGTAATTGCAATTAATATATTCACAGTGGTGACAGGTGTCAAAAATGACGGGTGTCAAAAATGACTGGTGTTAAAAATGACGGGTGTCAAAAATGACTGGTGTTAAAAATGACGGGTGTCAAAAATGACGGGTGTCAAAAATGACGGGTGTTAAAAATGACAGGTGTCAAAATGACAGGTGTCAAAAATGACAGGTGTGAAAAATGACGGGTGTCAAAAATGACTGGTGTTAAAAGTTACTGGTGTCAAAAATGACGGGTGTCAAAAATGACGGGTGTCAAAAATGACAGGTGTCAAAAATGACGGGTGTCAAAAATGACGGGTGTCTTAAATGACAAGTGTCAAAAATGACTGGTGTCAAAAATGACAGGTGTCAAAAATGACTGGTGTCAAAAATGACAGGTGTCAAAAATGACAGGTGTGAAAAATGACGGGTGTCAAAAATGACTGGTGTCAAAAATGACGGGTGTTAAAAATGACAGGTGTCAAAATGACAGGTGTCAAAAATGACAGGTGTCAAAAATGACGGGTGTCAAAAATGACGGGTGTCAAAAATGACGGGTGTCAAAAATGACTGGTGTCAAAAATGACAGGTGTCAAAAATGACTGGTGTCAAAAATGACAGGTGTCAAAAATGACGGGTGTCAAAAATGACGGGTGTCAAAAATGACGGGTGTCAAAAATGACAAGTGTCAAAAATGACTGGTGTCAAAAATTTCTTATCTTTGGGGGCGCACAAAATTAACCTAAAAATTGTTATTGCAATTAATATATTTACAGTGGTGAGATGTAATTGCGGGGTTCGGAAACGTTCGGAATTGATAAAAAATGACAGGTGTCCAAGACCTTGACGTGACCTTAACGTGACCTTGGCATGACCTTGAAAATGACAGGTGTCAAAAATGACGGGTGTCTTAAATGACAAGTGTCAAAAATGACGGGTGTCAAAAATGACGGGTGTCAAAAATGACAGGTGTCAAAAATGACGGGTGTCAAAAATGACTGGTGTCAAAAATGACAGGTGTCAAAAATAACTGGTGTCAAAAATGACAGGTGTCAAAAATGACGGGTGTCAAAAATGACGGGTGTCAAAAATGACAAGTGTCAAAAATGACTGGTGTCAAAAATTCCTTATCTTTGGGGGCGCACAAAATTAACCTAAAAATTGTAATTGCAATTAATATATTCACAGTGGTGACAGGTGTCAAAAATGACGGGTGTCAAAAATGACTGGTGTTAAAAATGACGGGTGTCAAAAATGACTGGTGTTAAAAATGACGGGTGTCAAAAATGACGGGTGTCAAAAATGACGGGTGTTAAAAATGACAGGTGTCAAAATGACAGGTGTCAAAAATGACAGGTGTGAAAAATGACGGGTGTCAAAAATGACTGGTGTTAAAAGTTACTGGTGTCAAAAATGACGGGTGTCAAAAATGACGGGTGTCAAAAATGACGAGTGTCAAAAATGACTGGTGTCAAAAATGACAGGTGTCAAAAATGACAGGTGTCAAAAATGACGGGTGTCAAAAATGACGGGTGTCAAAAATGACTGGTGTCAAAAATGACAGGTGTCAAAATGACAGGTGTCAAAATGACAGGTGTCAAAAATGACAGGTGTCAAAAATGACAGGTGTCAAAGATGACGGGTGTCAAAAATGACGGGTGTCAAACATGACAGGTGTTAAAAATGACAAGTGTCAAAAATGACCTGTGTCAAAAATTTCTTATCTTTGGGGCGCACAAAATTAACCTTAAAATTGTAATTGCAATTAATATATTTACAGTGGTGAGATGTAATTGCGGGGTTCGGAAACGTTCGGAATTGATAAAAAATGACAGGTGTCCAAGACCTTGACGTGACCTTAACGTGACCTTGGCATGACCTTGAAAATGACAGGTGTCAAAAATGACGAGTGTCAAAAATGACGAGTGTCAAAAATGACGGGTGTCAAAAATGACTGGTGTCAAAAATGACAGGTGTCAAAATGACGGGTTTCTTAAATGACAAGTGTCAAAAATGACTGGTGTCAAAAATGACGGGTGTCAAAAATGACAGGTGTCAAAAATGACTGATGTCAAAAATTCCTTATCTTTGGGGCGCACAAAATTAACCTAAAAATTGTAATTGCAATTAATATATTTAGTGGTGAGATGTAATTGCGGGGTTCGAAAACGTTCGAAATTGATCAAAAATGACAGGTGTCCAAGACCTTGACGTGACATTAACGTGACCTTGGCATGACCTTGAAAATGACAGGTGTCAAAAATGACAGGTGTCAAAGATGACGGGTGTCAAAAATGACGGGTGTCAAAAATGACGGGTGTTAAAAATGACAGGTGTCAAAAATGACTGGTGTCAAAAATGACAGGTGTCAAAAATGACTGGTGTCAAAAATGACAGGTGTCAAAAATGACAGGTGTCAAAAATGACGGGTGTCAAAAATGACTGGTGTCAAAAATGACAGGTGTCAAAAATGACAGGTGTCAAAATGACAGGTGTCAAAATGACAGGTGTCAAAAATGACAGGTGTCAAAAATGACAGGTGTCAAAGATGACGGGTGTCAAAAATGACGGGTGTCAAACATGACGGGTGTTAAAAATGACAAGTGTCTAAAATGACCTGTGTCAAAAATGACAGGTGTCAAAAATGACAGGTGTCAAAAATGACAAGTGTCAAAAATGACTGGTGTTAAAAATGACTGGTGTCAAAAATGACAGGTGTCAAAAATGACAGGTGTCAAAATGACAGGTGTCAAAATGACAGGTGTCAAAAATGACAGGTGTCAAAAATGACAGGTGTCAAAGATGACGGGTGTCAAAAATGACGGGTGTCAAAATGACAGGTGTCAAAAATGACTGGTGTCAAAAATGACAGGTGTCAAAAATGACAGGTGTGAAAAATGACAAGTGTCAAAAATGACGGGTGTCTTAAATGACAAGTGTCAAAAATGACTGGTGTCAAAAATGACAGGTGTCAAAAATGACAGGTGTGAAAAATGACAAGTGTCAAAAATGACGGGTGTCAAAAATGACAGGTGTCAAAAATGACGGGTGTCAAAAATGACGGGTGTCAAAAATGACGGGTGTCAAAAATGACGGGTGTCAAAAATGACTGGTGTGAAAAATGACAGGTGTCAAAAATGACGGGTTTCTTAAATGACAAGTGTCAAAAATGACTGGTGTCAAAAATGACGGGTGTTAAAAATGACAGGTGTCAAAAATGACTGGTGTCAAAAATGACAGGTGTCAAAAATGACTGGTGTCAAAAATGACAGGTGTCAAAAATGACAGGTGTCAAAAATGATGGGTGTCAAAAATGACGGGTGTCAAAAATGACTGGTGTCAAAAATGACAGGTGTCAAAATGACAGGTGTCAAAATGACAGGTGTCAAAAATGACAGGTGTCAAAAATGACAGGTGTCAAAAATGACAGGTGTGAAAAATGACAAGTGTCAAAAATGACGGGTGTCAAAAATGACAGGTCGTCACCTGAGAATTATAGTGTTCTATCTGCATTTTCTTTTTTTTATTCAGGTTAGTCTTGTTTTAAGTATTAAAGATGCATATTGTTCTATCTATATATAATTGGGGTAGAAATTGTACAGTTTAAACCTTAAACTTTACAATTTCTACCCCAATTATATATAGATAGACCAATATCATCTTTAAGACTTAAAACAAGACTAACCTGAATAAAAAAAGGAAAATGCAGATAGAACACTATAATTCTCAGGTGACGAGGTGTCAAAAATGACGGGTGTAAAAATGACGGGTGTCAAAAATGACAGGTGTCAAAAATGACGGGTGTCAAAAATGACGGGTGTCAAAAATGACTGGTGTCAAAAATGACAGGTGTCAAAATGACAGGTGTCAAAATGACAGGTGTCAAAAATGACAGGTGTCAAAAATGACAGGTGTCAAAGATGACGGGTGTCAAAAATGACGGGTGTCAAACATGACAGGTGTCAAAAATGACTGATGTCAAAAATTCCTTATCTTTGGGGCGCACAAAATTAACCTAAAAATTGTAATTGCAATTAATTTATTCAGTGGTGAGATGTAATTGCGGGGTTCGAAAACGTTCGAAATTGATCAAAAATGACAGGTGTCCAAGACCTTGACGTGACATTAACGTGACCTTGGCATGACCTTGAAAATGACAGGTGTCAAAAATGACAGGTGTCAAAGATGACGGGTGTCAAAAATGACGGGTGTCAAAAATGACGGGTGTTAAAAATGACAGGTGTCAAAAATGACTGGTGTCAAAATGACAGGTGTCAAAATGACAGGTGTCAAAATGACAGGTGTCAAAAATGACAGGTGTCAAAAATGACAGGTGTCAAAGATGACAGGTGTCAAAATGACAGGTGTCAAAAATGACGGGTGTCAAAAATGACTGGTGTCAAAAATGACAGGTGTCAAAAATGACAGGTGTCAAAATGACAGGTGTCAAAATGACAGGTGTCAAAATGACAGGTGTCAAAAATGACAGGTGTCAAAAATGACAGGTGTCAAAATGACGGGTTTCTTAAATGACAAGTGTCAAAAATGACTGGTGTCAAAAATGACGGGTGTCAAAAATGACAGGTGTCAAAAATGACTGATGTCAAAAATTCCTTATCTTTGGGGCGCACAAAATTAACCTAAAAATTGTAATTGCAATTAATATATTTAGTGGTGAGATGTAATTGCGGGGTTCGAAAACGTTCGAAATTGATCAAAAATGACAGGTGTCCAAGACCTTGACGTGACATTAACGTGACCTTGGCATGACCTTGAAAATGACAGGTGTCAAAAATGACAGGTGTCAAAGATGACGGGTGTCAAAAATGACGGGTGTCAAAAATGACGGGTGTTAAAAATGACAGGTGTCAAAAATGACTGGTGTCAAAAATGACAGGTGTCAAAAATGACTGGTGTCAAAAATGACAGGTGTCAAAAATGACAGGTGTCAAAAATGACGGGTGTCAAAAATGACTGGTGTCAAAAATGACAGGTGTCAAAAATGACAGGTGTCAAAATGACAGGTGTCAAAATGACAGGTGTCAAAAATGACAGGTGTCAAAAATGACAGGTGTCAAAGATGACGGGTGTCAAAAATGACGGGTGTCAAACATGACGGGTGTTAAAAATGACAAGTGTCTAAAATGACCTGTGTCAAAAATGACAGGTGTCAAAAATGACAGGTGTCAAAAATGACAAGTGTCAAAAATGACTGGTGTTAAAAATGACTGGTGTCAAAAATGACAGGTGTCAAAAATGACAGGTGTCAAAATGACAGGTGTCAAAATGACAGGTGTCAAAAATGACAGGTGTCAAAAATGACAGGTGTCAAAGATGACGGGTGTCAAAAATGACGGGTGTCAAAATGACAGGTGTCAAAAATGACTGGTGTCAAAAATGACAGGTGTCAAAAATGACAGGTGTGAAAAATGACAAGTGTCAAAAATGACGGGTGTCTTAAATGACAAGTGTCAAAAATGACTGGTGTCAAAAATGACAGGTGTCAAAAATGACAGGTGTGAAAAATGACAAGTGTCAAAAATGACGGGTGTCAAAAATGACAGGTGTCAAAAATGACGGGTGTCAAAAATGACGGGTGTCAAAAATGACGGGTGTCAAAAATGACGGGTGTCAAAAATGACTGGTGTGAAAAATGACAGGTGTCAAAAATGACGGGTTTCTTAAATGACAAGTGTCAAAAATGACTGGTGTCAAAAATGACGGGTGTTAAAAATGACAGGTGTCAAAAATGACTGGTGTCAAAAATGACAGGTGTCAAAAATGACTGGTGTCAAAAATGACAGGTGTCAAAAATGACAGGTGTCAAAAATGATGGGTGTCAAAAATGACGGGTGTCAAAAATGACTGGTGTCAAAAATGACAGGTGTCAAAATGACAGGTGTCAAAATGACAGGTGTCAAAAATGACAGGTGTCAAAAATGACAGGTGTCAAAAATGACAGGTGTGAAAAATGACAAGTGTCAAAAATGACGGGTGTCAAAAATGACAGGTCGTCACCTGAGAATTATAGTGTTCTATCTGCATTTTCTTTTTTTTATTCAGGTTAGTCTTGTTTTAAGTATTAAAGATGCATATTGTTCTATCTATATATAATTATAAATGACAAGTGTCAAAGATGACGGGTGTCAAAAATGACGGGTGTCAAACATGACGGGTGTTAAAAATGACAAGTGTCTAAAATGACCTGTGTCAAAAATGACAGGTGTCAAAAATGACAGGTGTCAAAAATGACAAGTGTCAAAAATGACTGGTGTTAAAAATGACTGGTGTCAAAAATGACAGGTGTCAAAAATGACAGGTGTCAAAATGACAGGTGTCAAAATGACAGGTGTCAAAAATGACAGGTGTCAAAAATGACAGGTGTCAAAGATGACGGGTGTCAAAAATGACGGGTGTCAAAATGACAGGTGTCAAAAATGACTGGTGTCAAAAATGACAGGTGTCAAAAATGACAGGTGTGAAAAATGACAAGTGTCAAAAATGACGGGTGTCTTAAATGACAAGTGTCAAAAATGACTGGTGTCAAAAATGACAGGTGTCAAAAATGACAGGTGTGAAAAATGACAAGTGTCAAAAATGACGGGTGTCAAAAATGACAGGTGTCAAAAATGACGGGTGTCAAAAATGACGGGTGTCAAAAATGACGGGTGTCAAAAATGACGGGTGTCAAAAATGACTGGTGTGAAAAATGACAGGTGTCAAAAATGACGGGTTTCTTAAATGACAAGTGTCAAAAATGACTGGTGTCAAAAATGACGGGTGTTAAAAATGACAGGTGTCAAAAATGACTGGTGTCAAAAATGACAGGTGTCAAAAATGACTGGTGTCAAAAATGACAGGTGTCAAAAATGACAGGTGTCAAAAATGATGGGTGTCAAAAATGACGGGTGTCAAAAATGACTGGTGTCAAAAATGACAGGTGTCAAAATGACAGGTGTCAAAATGACAGGTGTCAAAAATGACAGGTGTCAAAAATGACAGGTGTCAAAAATGACAGGTGTGAAAAATGACAAGTGTCAAAAATGACGGGTGTCAAAAATGACAGGTCGTCACCTGAGAATTATAGTGTTCTATCTGCATTTTCTTTTTTTTATTCAGGTTAGTCTTGTTTTAAGTATTAAAGATGCATATTGTTCTATCTATATATAATTGGGGTAGAAATTGTACAGTTTAAACCTTAAACTTTACAATTTCTACCCCAATTATATATAGATAGACCAATATCATCTTTAAGACTTAAAACAAGACTAACCTGAATAAAAAAAGGAAAATGCAGATAGAACACTATAATTCTCAGGTGACGAGGTGTCAAAAATGACGGGTGTAAAAATGACGGGTGTCAAAAATGACAGGTGTCAAAAATGACGGGTGTCAAAAATGACGGGTGTCAAAAATGACTGGTGTCAAAAATGACAGGTGTCAAAATGACAGGTGTCAAAATGACAGGTGTCAAAAATGACAGGTGTCAAAAATGACAGGTGTCAAAGATGACGGGTGTCAAAAATGACGGGTGTCAAACATGACAGGTGTCAAAAATGACTGATGTCAAAAATTCCTTATCTTTGGGGCGCACAAAATTAACCTAAAAATTGTAATTGCAATTAATTTATTCAGTGGTGAGATGTAATTGCGGGGTTCGAAAACGTTCGAAATTGATCAAAAATGACAGGTGTCCAAGACCTTGACGTGACATTAACGTGACCTTGGCATGACCTTGAAAATGACAGGTGTCAAAAATGACAGGTGTCAAAGATGACGGGTGTCAAAAATGACGGGTGTCAAAAATGACGGGTGTTAAAAATGACAGGTGTCAAAAATGACTGGTGTCAAAATGACAGGTGTCAAAATGACAGGTGTCAAAATGACAGGTGTCAAAAATGACAGGTGTCAAAAATGACAGGTGTCAAAGATGACAGGTGTCAAAATGACAGGTGTCAAAAATGACGGGTGTCAAAAATGACTGGTGTCAAAAATGACAGGTGTCAAAAATGACAGGTGTCAAAATGACAGGTGTCAAAATGACAGGTGTCAAAATGACAGGTGTCAAAAATGACAGGTGTCAAAAATGACAGGTGTCAAAGATGACGGGTGTCAAAAATGACGGGTGTCAAACATGACGGGTGTTAAAAATGACAAGTGTCTAAAATGACCTGTGTCAAAAATGACGGGTGTCAAAAATGACAGGTGTCAAAAATGACAAGTGTCAAAAATGACTGATGTTAAAAATGACTGGTGTCAAAAATGACAGGTGTCAAAAATGACAGGTGTCAAAATGACAGGTGTCAAAATGACAGGTGTCAAAAATGACAGGTGTTAAAAATGACAGGTGTCAAAGATGACGAGTGTCAAAAATGACGGGTGTCAAAATGACAGCTGTCAAAAATGACAGGTGTCAAAAATGACGGGTGTCAAAGATGACGGGTGTCAAAAATGACAGGTGTCAAAAATGACGGGGGTTAAAAATGACAAGTGTCAAAAATGACTGATGTCAAAAATTCCTTATCTTTGGGGCGCACAAAATTAACCTAAAAATTGTAATTGCAATTAATATATTCACAGTGGTGACAGGTGTCAAAAATGACGGGTGTCAAAAATGACTGGTGTTAAAAATGACTGGTGTCAAAAATGACAGGTGTCAAAAATGACAGGTGTCAAAATGACAGGTGTCAAAATGACAGGTGTCAAAAATGACAGGTGTCAAAAATGACAGGTGTCAAAGATGACGGGTGTCAAAAATGACGGGTGTCAAAATGACAGGTGTCAAAAATGACGGGTGTCAAAAATGACAGGTGTCAAAAATGACAGGTGTCAAAAATGACGGGTGTCAAAAATGACTGGTGTCAAAAATGACTGGTGTCAAAAATGACAGGTGTCAAAAATGACAGGTGTTAAAATGACACGTGTCAAAAATGACAGATGTCAAAAATGACAGGTGTCAAAGATGACGGGTGTCAAAAATGACGGGTGTCAAAAATGACGGGTGTCAAAAATGACAGGTGTCAAAAATGACGGGTGTCAAAAATGACGGGTGTCTTAAATGACAAGTGTCAAAAATGACTGGTGTCAAAAATGACAGGTGTCAAAAATGACTGGTGTCAAAAATGACAGGTGTCAAAAATGACAGGTGTGAAAAATGACGGGTGTCAAAAATGACTGGTGTCAAAAATGACTGGTGTCAAAAATGACAGGTGTCAAAAATGACAGGTGTCAAAAATGACGGGTGTCAAAAATGACAGGTGTCAAAAATGACAGGTGTCAAAAATGACGGGTGTCAAAAATGACTGGTGTCAAAAATGACAGGTGTCAAAAATGACAGGTGTTAAAATGACACGTGTCAAAAATGACAGGTGTCAAAAATGACAGGTGTCAAAGATGACGGGTGTCAAAAATGACGGGTGTCAAAAATGACGGGTGTCAAAAATGACGGGTGTTAAAAATGACAGGTGTCAAAATGACAGGTGTCAAAAATGACAGGTGTCAAAAATGACGGGTGTCAAAAATGACGGGTCTCAAAAATGACGGGTGTTAAAAATGACTGGTGTCAAAAATGACAGGTGTCAAAAATGACTGGTGTCAAAAATGACAGGTGTCAAAAATGACGGGTGTCAAAAATGACGGGTGTCAAAAATGACGGGTGTCAAAAATGACGGGTGTCAAAAATGACGGGTGTCAAAAATGACAGGTGTCAAAAATGACAAGTGTCAAAAATGACTGGTGTTAAAAATGACAGGTGTCAAAAATGACTGGTGTCAAAAATGACAGGTGTCAAAAATGACTGGTGTCAAAAATGACAGGTGTCAAAAATGACAGGTGTCAAAAATGACGGGTGTCAAAAATGACTGGTGTCAAAAATGACGGGTGTCAAAAATGACGGGTGTTAAAAATGACAGGTGTCAAAATGACAGGTGTCAAAAATGACAGGTGTCAAAAATGACGGGTGTCAAAAATGACGGGTGTCAAAAATGACAGGTGTCAAAATGACAGGTGTCAAAAATGACAGGTGTCAAAAATGACGGGTGTCAAAAATGACGGGTCTCAAAAATGACGGGTGTTAAAAATGACGGGTGTCAAAAATGACGGGTGTCAAAAATGACGGGTGTTAAAAATGACAGGTGTCAAAATGACAGGTGTCAAAAATGACAGGTGTGAAAAATGACGGGTGTCAAAAATGACTGGTGTTAAAAGTTACTGGTGTCAAAAATGACGGGTGTCAAAAATGACGGGTGTCAAAAATGACGAGTGTCAAAAATGACTGGTGTCAAAAATGACAGGTGTCAAAAATGACAGGTGTCAAAAATGACGGGTGTCAAAAATGACGGGTGTCAAAAATGACTGGTGTCAAAAATGACAGGTGTCAAAATGACAGGTGTCAAAATGACAGGTGTCAAAAATGACAGGTGTCAAAAATGACAGGTGTCAAAGATGACGGGTGTCAAAAATGACGGGTGTCAAACATGACAGGTGTTAAAAATGACAAGTGTCAAAAATGACCTGTGTCAAAAATTTCTTATCTTTGGGGCGCACAAAATTAACCTTAAAATTGTAATTGCAATTAATATATTTACAGTGGTGAGATGTAATTGCGGGGTTCGGAAACGTTCGGAATTGATAAAAAATGACAGGTGTCCAAGACCTTGACGTGACCTTAACGTGACCTTGGCATGACCTTGAAAATGACAGGTGTCAAAAATGACGAGTGTCAAAAATGACGAGTGTCAAAAATGACGGGTGTCAAAAATGACTGGTGTCAAAAATGACAGGTGTCAAAATGACGGGTTTCTTAAATGACAAGTGTCAAAAATGACTGGTGTCAAAAATGACGGGTGTCAAAAATGACAGGTGTCAAAAATGACTGATGTCAAAAATTCCTTATCTTTGGGGCGCACAAAATTAACCTAAAAATTGTAATTGCAATTAATATATTTAGTGGTGAGATGTAATTGCGGGGTTCGAAAACGTTCGAAATTGATCAAAAATGACAGGTGTCCAAGACCTTGACGTGACATTAACGTGACCTTGGCATGACCTTGAAAATGACAGGTGTCAAAAATGACAGGTGTCAAAGATGACGGGTGTCAAAAATGACGGGTGTCAAAAATGACGGGTGTTAAAAATGACAGGTGTCAAAAATGACTGGTGTCAAAAATGACAGGTGTCAAAAATGACTGGTGTCAAAAATGACAGGTGTCAAAAATGACAGGTGTCAAAAATGACGGGTGTCAAAAATGACTGGTGTCAAAAATGACAGGTGTCAAAAATGACAGGTGTCAAAATGACAGGTGTCAAAATGACAGGTGTCAAAAATGACAGGTGTCAAAAATGACAGGTGTGAAAAATGACGGGTGTCAAAAATGACTGGTGTCAAAAATGACTGGTGTCAAAAATGACAGGTGTCAAAAATGACAGGTGTCAAAAATGACGGGTGTCAAAAATGACAGGTGTCAAAAATGACAGGTGTCAAAAATGACGGGTGTCAAAAATGACTGGTGTCAAAAATGACAGGTGTCAAAAATGACAGGTGTTAAAATGACACGTGTCAAAAATGACAGGTGTCAAAAATGACAGGTGTCAAAGATGACGGGTGTCAAAAATGACGGGTGTCAAAAATGACGGGTGTCAAAAATGACGGGTGTTAAAAATGACAGGTGTCAAAATGACAGGTGTCAAAAATGACAGGTGTCAAAAATGACGGGTGTCAAAAATGACGGGTCTCAAAAATGACGGGTGTTAAAAATGACTGGTGTCAAAAATGACAGGTGTCAAAAATGACTGGTGTCAAAAATGACAGGTGTCAAAAATGACGGGTGTCAAAAATGACGGGTGTCAAAAATGACGGGTGTCAAAAATGACGGGTGTCAAAAATGACGGGTGTCAAAAATGACAGGTGTCAAAAATGACAAGTGTCAAAAATGACTGGTGTTAAAAATGACAGGTGTCAAAAATGACTGGTGTCAAAAATGACAGGTGTCAAAAATGACAGGTGTCAAAAATGACAGGTGTCAAAAATGACAGGTGTCAAAGATGACGGGTGTCAAAAATGACGGGTGTCAAAATGACAGGTGTCAAAAATGACGGGTGTCAAAAATGACAGGTGTCAAAAATGACAGGTGTCAAAAATGACGGGTGTCAAAAATGACTGGTGTCAAAAATGACTGGTGTCAAAAATGACAGGTGTCAAAAATGACAGGTGTTAAAATGACACGTGTCAAAAATGACAGATGTCAAAAATGACAGGTGTCAAAGATGACGGGTGTCAAAAATGACGGGTGTCAAAAATGACGGGTGTCAAAAATGACAGGTGTCAAAAATGACGGGTGTCAAAAATGACGGGTGTCTTAAATGACAAGTGTCAAAAATGACTGGTGTCAAAAATGACAGGTGTCAAAAATGACTGGTGTCAAAAATGACAGGTGTCAAAAATGACAGGTGTGAAAAATGACGGGTGTCAAAAATGACTGGTGTCAAAAATGACTGGTGTCAAAAATGACAGGTGTCAAAAATGACAGGTGTCAAAAATGACGGGTGTCAAAAATGACAGGTGTCAAAAATGACAGGTGTCAAAAATGACGGGTGTCAAAAATGACTGGTGTCAAAAATGACAGGTGTCAAAAATGACAGGTGTTAAAATGACACGTGTCAAAAATGACAGGTGTCAAAAATGACAGGTGTCAAAGATGACGGGTGTCAAAAATGACGGGTGTCAAAAATGACGGGTGTCAAAAATGACGGGTGTTAAAAATGACAGGTGTCAAAATGACAGGTGTCAAAAATGACAGGTGTCAAAAATGACGGGTGTCAAAAATGACGGGTCTCAAAAATGACGGGTGTTAAAAATGACTGGTGTCAAAAATGACAGGTGTCAAAAATGACTGGTGTCAAAAATGACAGGTGTCAAAAATGACGGGTGTCAAAAATGACGGGTGTCAAAAATGACGGGTGTCAAAAATGACGGGTGTCAAAAATGACGGGTGTCAAAAATGACAGGTGTCAAAAATGACAAGTGTCAAAAATGACTGGTGTTAAAAATGACAGGTGTCAAAAATGACTGGTGTCAAAAATGACAGGTGTCAAAAATGACTGGTGTCAAAAATGACAGGTGTCAAAAATGACAGGTGTCAAAAATGACGGGTGTCAAAAATGACTGGTGTCAAAAATGACGGGTGTCAAAAATGACGGGTGTTAAAAATGACAGGTGTCAAAATGACAGGTGTCAAAAATGACAGGTGTCAAAAATGACGGGTGTCAAAAATGACGGGTGTCAAAAATGACAGGTGTCAAAATGACAGGTGTCAAAAATGACAGGTGTCAAAAATGACGGGTGTCAAAAATGACGGGTCTCAAAAATGACGGGTGTTAAAAATGACGGGTGTCAAAAATGACGGGTGTCAAAAATGACGGGTGTTAAAAATGACAGGTGTCAAAATGACAGGTGTCAAAAATGACAGGTGTGAAAAATGACGGGTGTCAAAAATGACTGGTGTTAAAAGTTACTGGTGTCAAAAATGACGGGTGTCAAAAATGACGGGTGTCAAAAATGACGAGTGTCAAAAATGACTGGTGTCAAAAATGACAGGTGTCAAAAATGACAGGTGTCAAAAATGACGGGTGTCAAAAATGACGGGTGTCAAAAATGACTGGTGTCAAAAATGACAGGTGTCAAAATGACAGGTGTCAAAATGACAGGTGTCAAAAATGACAGGTGTCAAAAATGACAGGTGTCAAAGATGACGGGTGTCAAAAATGACGGGTGTCAAACATGACAGGTGTTAAAAATGACAAGTGTCAAAAATGACCTGTGTCAAAAATTTCTTATCTTTGGGGCGCACAAAATTAACCTTAAAATTGTAATTGCAATTAATATATTTACAGTGGTGAGATGTAATTGCGGGGTTCGGAAACGTTCGGAATTGATAAAAAATGACAGGTGTCCAAGACCTTGACGTGACCTTAACGTGACCTTGGCATGACCTTGAAAATGACAGGTGTCAAAAATGACGAGTGTCAAAAATGACGAGTGTCAAAAATGACGGGTGTCAAAAATGACTGGTGTCAAAAATGACAGGTGTCAAAATGACGGGTTTCTTAAATGACAAGTGTCAAAAATGACTGGTGTCAAAAATGACGGGTGTCAAAAATGACAGGTGTCAAAAATGACTGATGTCAAAAATTCCTTATCTTTGGGGCGCACAAAATTAACCTAAAAATTGTAATTGCAATTAATATATTTAGTGGTGAGATGTAATTGCGGGGTTCGAAAACGTTCGAAATTGATCAAAAATGACAGGTGTCCAAGACCTTGACGTGACATTAACGTGACCTTGGCATGACCTTGAAAATGACAGGTGTCAAAAATGACAGGTGTCAAAGATGACGGGTGTCAAAAATGACGGGTGTCAAAAATGACGGGTGTTAAAAATGACAGGTGTCAAAAATGACTGGTGTCAAAAATGACAGGTGTCAAAAATGACTGGTGTCAAAAATGACAGGTGTCAAAAATGACAGGTGTCAAAAATGACGGGTGTCAAAAATGACTGGTGTCAAAAATGACAGGTGTCAAAAATGACAGGTGTCAAAATGACAGGTGTCAAAATGACAGGTGTCAAAAATGACAGGTGTCAAAAATGACAGGTGTCAAAGATGACGGGTGTCAAAAATGACGGGTGTCAAACATGACGGGTGTTAAAAATGACAAGTGTCTAAAATGACCTGTGTCAAAAATGACAGGTGTCAAAAATGACAGGTGTCAAAAATGACAAGTGTCAAAAATGACTGGTGTTAAAAATGACTGGTGTCAAAAATGACAGGTGTCAAAAATGACAGGTGTCAAAATGACAGGTGTCAAAATGATAGGTGTCAAAAATGACAGGTGTCAAAAATGACAGGTGTCAAAGATGACGGGTGTCAAAAATGACGGGTGTCAAAATGACAGGTGTCAAAAATGACTGGTGTCAAAAATGACAGGTGTCAAAAATGACAGGTGTGAAAAATGACAAGTGTCAAAAATGACGGGTGTCTTAAATGACAAGTGTCAAAAATGACTGGTGTCAAAAATGACAGGTGTCAAAAATGACAGGTGTGAAAAATGACAAGTGTCAAAAATGACGGGTGTCAAAAATGACAGGTGTCAAAAATGACGGGTGTCAAAAATGACGGGTGTCAAAAATGACGGGTGTCAAAAATGACGGGTGTCAAAAATGACTGGTGTGAAAAATGACAGGTGTCAAAAATGACGGGTTTCTTAAATGACAAGTGTCAAAAATGACTGGTGTCAAAAATGACGGGTGTTAAAAATGACAGGTGTCAAAAATGACTGGTGTCAAAAATGACAGGTGTCAAAAATGACTGGTGTCAAAAATGACAGGTGTCAAAAATGACAGGTGTCAAAAATGATGGGTGTCAAAAATGACGGGTGTCAAAAATGACTGGTGTCAAAAATGACAGGTGTCAAAATGACAGGTGTCAAAATGACAGGTGTCAAAAATGACAGGTGTCAAAAATGACAGGTGTCAAAAATGACAGGTGTGAAAAATGACAAGTGTCAAAAATGACGGGTGTCAAAAATGACAGGTCGTCACCTGAGAATTATAGTGTTCTATCTGCATTTTCTTTTTTTTATTCAGGTTAGTCTTGTTTTAAGTATTAAAGATGCATATTGTTCTATCTATATATAATTGGGGTAGAAATTGTACAGTTTAAACCTTAAACTTTACAATTTCTACCCCAATTATATATAGATAGACCAATATCATCTTTAAGACTTAAAACAAGACTAACCTGAATAAAAAAAGGAAAATGCAGATAGAACACTATAATTCTCAGGTGACGAGGTGTCAAAAATGACGGGTGTAAAAATGACGGGTGTCAAAAATGACAGGTGTCAAAAATGACGGGTGTCAAAAATGACGGGTGTCAAAAATGACTGGTGTCAAAAATGACAGGTGTCAAAATGACAGGTGTCAAAATGACAGGTGTCAAAAATGACAGGTGTCAAAAATGACAGGTGTCAAAGATGACGGGTGTCAAAAATGACGGGTGTCAAACATGACAGGTGTCAAAAATGACTGATGTCAAAAATTCCTTATCTTTGGGGCGCACAAAATTAACCTAAAAATTGTAATTGCAATTAATTTATTCAGTGGTGAGATGTAATTGCGGGGTTCGAAAACGTTCGAAATTGATCAAAAATGACAGGTGTCCAAGACCTTGACGTGACATTAACGTGACCTTGGCATGACCTTGAAAATGACAGGTGTCAAAAATGACAGGTGTCAAAGATGACGGGTGTCAAAAATGACGGGTGTCAAAAATGACGGGTGTTAAAAATGACAGGTGTCAAAAATGACTGGTGTCAAAATGACAGGTGTCAAAATGACAGGTGTCAAAATGACAGGTGTCAAAAATGACAGGTGTCAAAAATGACAGGTGTCAAAGATGACAGGTGTCAAAATGACAGGTGTCAAAAATGACGGGTGTCAAAAATGACTGGTGTCAAAAATGACAGGTGTCAAAAATGACAGGTGTCAAAATGACAGGTGTCAAAATGACAGGTGTCAAAATGACAGGTGTCAAAAATGACAGGTGTCAAAAATGACAGGTGTCAAAGATGACGGGTGTCAAAAATGACGGGTGTCAAACATGACGGGTGTTAAAAATGACAAGTGTCTAAAATGACCTGTGTCAAAAATGACGGGTGTCAAAAATGACAGGTGTCAAAAATGACAAGTGTCAAAAATGACTGATGTTAAAAATGACTGGTGTCAAAAATGACAGGTGTCAAAAATGACAGGTGTCAAAATGACAGGTGTCAAAATGACAGGTGTCAAAAATGACAGGTGTTAAAAATGACAGGTGTCAAAGATGACGAGTGTCAAAAATGACGGGTGTCAAAATGACAGCTGTCAAAAATGACAGGTGTCAAAAATGACGGGTGTCAAAGATGACGGGTGTCAAAAATGACAGGTGTCAAAAATGACGGGGGTTAAAAATGACAAGTGTCAAAAATGACTGATGTCAAAAATTCCTTATCTTTGGGGCGCACAAAATTAACCTAAAAATTGTAATTGCAATTAATATATTCACAGTGGTGACAGGTGTCAAAAATGACGGGTGTCAAAAATGACTGGTGTTAAAAATGACTGGTGTCAAAAATGACAGGTGTCAAAAATGACAGGTGTCAAAATGACAGGTGTCAAAATGACAGGTGTCAAAAATGACAGGTGTCAAAAATGACAGGTGTCAAAGATGACGGGTGTCAAAAATGACGGGTGTCAAAATGACAGGTGTCAAAAATGACGGGTGTCAAAAATGACAGGTGTCAAAAATGACAGGTGTCAAAAATGACGGGTGTCAAAAATGACTGGTGTCAAAAATGACTGGTGTCAAAAATGACAGGTGTCAAAAATGACAGGTGTTAAAATGACACGTGTCAAAAATGACAGATGTCAAAAATGACAGGTGTCAAAGATGACGGGTGTCAAAAATGACGGGTGTCAAAAATGACGGGTGTCAAAAATGACAGGTGTCAAAAATGACGGGTGTCAAAAATGACGGGTGTCTTAAATGACAAGTGTCAAAAATGACTGGTGTCAAAAATGACAGGTGTCAAAAATGACTGGTGTCAAAAATGACAGGTGTCAAAAATGACAGGTGTGAAAAATGACGGGTGTCAAAAATGACGGGTGTCAAACATGACGGGTGTTAAAAATGACAAGTGTCTAAAATGACCCGTGTCAAAAATGACGGGTGTCAAAAATGACAGGTGTCAAAAATGACAAGTGTCAAAAATGACTGGTGTTAAAAATGACGGGTGTCAAAAATGACTGGTGTCAAAAATGACAGGTGTCAAAAATGACAGGTGTCAAAATGACAGGTGTCAAAATGACAGGTGTCAAAATGACAGGTGTCAAAAATGACAGGTGTCAAAAATGACAGGTGTCAAAGATGACGGGTGTCAAAAATGACGGGTGTCAAACATGACGGGTGTTAAAAATGACAAGTGTCTAAAATGACCTGTGTCAAAAATGACGGGTGTCAAAAATGACAGGTGTCAAAAATGACAAGTGTCAAAAATGACTGGTGTTAAAAATGACTGGTGTCAAAAATGACAGGTGTCAAAAATGACAGGTGTCAAAATGACAGGTGTCAAAATGACAGGTGTCAAAATGACAGGTGTCAAAAATGACAGGTGTCAAAAATGACAGGTGTCAAAGATGACGGGTGTCAAAAATGACGGGTGTCAAAATGACAGCTGTCAAAAATTACAGGTGTCAAAAATGACGGGTGTCAAAGATGACGGGTGTCAAAAATGACAGGTGTCAAAAATGACAGGTGTCAAAAATGACGGGGGTTAAAAATGACAAGTGTCAAAAATGACTGATGTCAAAAATTCCTTATCTTTGGGGCGCACAAAATTAACCTAAAAATTGTAATTGCAATTAATATATTCACAGTGGTGACAGGTGTCAAAAATGACGGGTGTCAAAAATGACTGGTGTTAAAAATGACTGGTGTCAAAAATGACGGGTGTCAAAAATGACGGGTGTCAAAAATGACGGGTGTCAAAAATGACGGGTGTCAAAAATGACAGGTGTCAAAAATGACGGGTGTCAAAAATGACTGGTGTCAAAAATGACAGGTGTCAAAAATAACTGGTGTCAAAAATGACAGGTGTCAAAAATGACGGGTGTCAAAAATGACGGGTGTCAAAAATGACAAGTGTCAAAAATGACTGGTGTCAAAAATTCCTTATCTTTGGGGGCGCACAAAATTAACCTAAAAATTGTAATTGCAATTAATATATTCACAGTGGTGACAGGTGTCAAAAATGACGGGTGTCAAAAATGACTGGTGTTAAAAATGACGGGTGTCAAAAATGACTGGTGTTAAAAATGACGGGTGTCAAAAATGACGGGTGTCAAAAATGACGGGTGTTAAAAATGACAGGTGTCAAAATGACAGGTGTCAAAAATGACAGGTGTGAAAAATGACGGGTGTCAAAAATGACTGGTGTTAAAAGTTACTGGTGTCAAAAATGACGGGTGTCAAAAATGACGGGTGTCAAAAATGACAGGTGTCAAAAATGACGGGTGTCAAAAATGACGGGTGTCTTAAATGACAAGTGTCAAAAATGACTGGTGTCAAAAATGACAGGTGTCAAAAATGACTGGTGTCAAAAATGACAGGTGTCAAAAATGACAGGTGTGAAAAATGACGGGTGTCAAAAATGACTGGTGTCAAAAATGACTGGTGTCAAAAATGACAGGTGTCAAAAATGACAGGTGTCAAAAATGACGGGTGTCAAAAATGACAGGTGTCAAAAATGACAGGTGTCAAAAATGACGGGTGTCAAAAATGACTGGTGTCAAAAATGACAGGTGTCAAAAATGACAGGTGTTAAAATGACACGTGTCAAAAATGACAGGTGTCAAAGATGACGGGTGTCAAAAATGACGGGTGTCAAAAATGACGGGTGTCAAAAATGACGGGTGTTAAAAATGACAGGTGTCAAAATGACAGGTGTCAAAAATGACAGGTGTCAAAAATGACGGGTGTCAAAAATGACGGGTGTCAAAAATGACGGGTGTCAAAAATGACTGGTGTCAAAAATGACAGGTGTCAAAAATGACTGGTGTCAAAAATGACAGGTGTCAAAAATGACGGGTGTCAAAAATGACGGGTGTCAAAAATGACGGGTGTCAAAAATGACAAGTGTCAAAAATGACTGGTGTCAAAAATTTCTTATCTTTGGGGGCGCACAAAATTAACCTAAAAATTGTTATTGCAATTAATATATTTACAGTGGTGAGATGTAATTGCGGGGTTCGGAAACGTTCGGAATTGATAAAAAATGACAGGTGTCCAAGACCTTGACGTGACCTTAACGTGACCTTGGCATGACCTTGAAAATGACAGGTGTCAAAAATGACGGGTGTCTTAAATGACAAGTGTCAAAAATGACGGGTGTCAAAAATGACGGGTGTCAAAAATGACAGGTGTCAAAAATGACGGGTGTCAAAAATGACTGGTGTCAAAAATGACAGGTGTCAAAAATAACTGGTGTCAAAAATGACAGGTGTCAAAAATGACGGGTGTCAAAAATGACGGGTGTCAAAAATGACAAGTGTCAAAAATGACTGGTGTCAAAAATTCCTTATCTTTGGGGGCGCACAAAATTAACCTAAAAATTGTAATTGCAATTAATATATTCACAGTGGTGACAGGTGTCAAAAATGACGGGTGTCAAAAATGACTGGTGTTAAAAATGACGGGTGTCAAAAATGACTGGTGTTAAAAATGACGGGTGTCAAAAATGACGGGTGTCAAAAATGACGGGTGTTAAAAATGACAGGTGTCAAAATGACAGGTGTCAAAAATGACAGGTGTGAAAAATGACGGGTGTCAAAAATGACTGGTGTTAAAAGTTACTGGTGTCAAAAATGACGGGTGTCAAAAATGACGGGTGTCAAAAATGACGAGTGTCAAAAATGACTGGTGTCAAAAATGACAGGTGTCAAAAATGACAGGTGTCAAAAATGACGGGTGTCAAAAATGACGGGTGTCAAAAATGACTGGTGTCAAAAATGACAGGTGTCAAAATGACAGGTGTCAAAATGACAGGTGTCAAAAATGACAGGTGTCAAAAATGACAGGTGTCAAAGATGACGGGTGTCAAAAATGACGGGTGTCAAACATGACAGGTGTTAAAAATGACAAGTGTCAAAAATGACCTGTGTCAAAAATTTCTTATCTTTGGGGCGCACAAAATTAACCTTAAAATTGTAATTGCAATTAATATATTTACAGTGGTGAGATGTAATTGCGGGGTTCGGAAACGTTCGGAATTGATAAAAAATGACAGGTGTCCAAGACCTTGACGTGACCTTAACGTGACCTTGGCATGACCTTGAAAATGACAGGTGTCAAAAATGACGAGTGTCAAAAATGACGAGTGTCAAAAATGACGGGTGTCAAAAATGACTGGTGTCAAAAATGACAGGTGTCAAAATGACGGGTTTCTTAAATGACAAGTGTCAAAAATGACTGGTGTCAAAAATGACGGGTGTCAAAAATGACAGGTGTCAAAAATGACTGATGTCAAAAATTCCTTATCTTTGGGGCGCACAAAATTAACCTAAAAATTGTAATTGCAATTAATATATTTAGTGGTGAGATGTAATTGCGGGGTTCGAAAACGTTCGAAATTGATCAAAAATGACAGGTGTCCAAGACCTTGACGTGACATTAACGTGACCTTGGCATGACCTTGAAAATGACAGGTGTCAAAAATGACAGGTGTCAAAGATGACAGGTGTCAAAAATGACGGGTGTCAAAAATGACGGGTGTCTTAAATGACAAGTGTCAAAAATGACTGGTGTCAAAAATGACAGGTGTCAAAAATGACTGGTGTCAAAAATGACAGGTGTCAAAAATGACAGGTGTGAAAAATGACGGGTGTCAAAAATGACTGGTGTCAAAAATGACTGGTGTCAAAAATGACAGGTGTCAAAAATGACAGGTGTCAAAAATGACGGGTGTCAAAAATGACAGGTGTCAAAAATGACAGGTGTCAAAAATGACGGGTGTCAAAAATGACTGGTGTCAAAAATGACAGGTGTCAAAAATGACAGGTGTTAAAATGACACGTGTCAAAAATGACAGGTGTCAAAGATGACGGGTGTCAAAAATGACGGGTGTCAAAAATGACGGGTGTCAAAAATGACGGGTGTCTTAAATGACAAGTGTCAAAAATGACTGGTGTCAAAAATGACAGGTGTCAAAAATGACTGGTGTCAAAAATGACAGGTGTCAAAAATGACAGGTGTGAAAAATGACGGGTGTCAAAAATGACTGGTGTCAAAAATGACTGGTGTCAAAAATGACAGGTGTCAAAAATGACAGGTGTCAAAAATGACGGGTGTCAAAAATGACAGGTGTCAAAAATGACAGGTGTCAAAAATGACGGGTGTCAAAAATGACTGGTGTCAAAAATGACAGGTGTCAAAAATGACAGGTGTTAAAATGACACGTGTCAAAAATGACAGGTGTCAAAGATGACGGGTGTCAAAAATGACTGGTGTCAAAAATTTCTTATCTTTGGGGGCGCACAAAATTAACCTAAAAATTGTTATTGCAATTAATATATTTACAGTGGTGAGATGTAATTGCGGGGTTCGGAAACGTTCGGAATTGATAAAAAATGACAGGTGTCCAAGACCTTGACGTGACCTTAACGTGACCTTGGCATGACCTTGAAAATGACAGGTGTCAAAAATGACGGGTGTCTTAAATGACAAGTGTCAAAAATGACGGGTGTCAAAAATGACGGGTGTCAAAAATGACAGGTGTCAAAAATGACGGGTGTCAAAAATGACTGGTGTCAAAAATGACAGGTGTCAAAAATAACTGGTGTCAAAAATGACAGGTGTCAAAAATGACGGGTGTCAAAAATGACGGGTGTCAAAAATGACAAGTGTCAAAAATGACTGGTGTCAAAAATTCCTTATCTTTGGGGGCGCACAAAATTAACCTAAAAATTGTAATTGCAATTAATATATTCACAGTGGTGACAGGTGTCAAAAATGACGGGTGTCAAAAATGACTGGTGTTAAAAATGACGGGTGTCAAAAATGACTGGTGTTAAAAATGACGGGTGTCAAAAATGACGGGTGTCAAAAATGACGGGTGTTAAAAATGACAGGTGTCAAAATGACAGGTGTCAAAAATGACAGGTGTGAAAAATGACGGGTGTCAAAAATGACTGGTGTTAAAAGTTACTGGTGTCAAAAATGACGGGTGTCAAAAATGACGGGTGTCAAAAATGACGAGTGTCAAAAATGACTGGTGTCAAAAATGACAGGTGTCAAAAATGACAGGTGTCAAAAATGACGGGTGTCAAAAATGACGGGTGTCAAAAATGACTGGTGTCAAAAATGACAGGTGTCAAAATGACAGGTGTCAAAATGACAGGTGTCAAAAATGACAGGTGTCAAAAATGACAGGTGTCAAAGATGACGGGTGTCAAAAATGACGGGTGTCAAACATGACAGGTGTTAAAAATGACAAGTGTCAAAAATGACCTGTGTCAAAAATTTCTTATCTTTGGGGCGCACAAAATTAACCTTAAAATTGTAATTGCAATTAATATATTTACAGTGGTGAGATGTAATTGCGGGGTTCGGAAACGTTCGGAATTGATAAAAAATGACAGGTGTCCAAGACCTTGACGTGACCTTAACGTGACCTTGGCATGACCTTGAAAATGACAGGTGTCAAAAATGACGAGTGTCAAAAATGACGAGTGTCAAAAATGACGGGTGTCAAAAATGACTGGTGTCAAAAATGACAGGTGTCAAAATGACGGGTTTCTTAAATGACAAGTGTCAAAAATGACTGGTGTCAAAAATGACGGGTGTCAAAAATGACAGGTGTCAAAAATGACTGATGTCAAAAATTCCTTATCTTTGGGGCGCACAAAATTAACCTAAAAATTGTAATTGCAATTAATATATTCAGTGGTGAGATGTAATTGCGGGGTTCGAAAACGTTCGAAATTGATCAAAAATGACAGGTGTCCAAGACCTTGACGTGACATTAACGTGACCTTGGCATGACCTTGAAAATGACAGGTGTCAAAAATGACAGGTGTCAAAGATGACGGGTGTCAAAAATGACGGGTGTCAAAAATGACGGGTGTTAAAAATGACAGGTGTCAAAAATGACTGGTGTCAAAAATGACAGGTGTCAAAAATGACTGGTGTCAAAAATGACAGGTGTCAAAAATGACAGGTGTCAAAAATGACGGGTGTCAAAAATGACTGGTGTCAAAAATGACAGGTGTCAAAAATGACAGGTGTCAAAATGACAGGTGTCAAAATGACAGGTGTCAAAAATGACAGGTGTCAAAAATGACAGGTGTCAAAGATGACGGGTGTCAAAAATGACGGGTGTCAAACATGACGGGTGTTAAAAATGACAAGTGTCTAAAATGACCTGTGTCAAAAATGACAGGTGTCAAAAATGACAGGTGTCAAAAATGACAAGTGTCAAAAATGACTGGTGTTAAAAATGACTGGTGTCAAAAATGACAGGTGTCAAAAATGACAGGTGTCAAAATGACAGGTGTCAAAAATGACAGGTGTCAAAAATGACAGGTGTCAAAGATGACGGGTGTCAAAAATGACGGGTGTCAAAATGACAGGTGTCAAAAATGACAGGTGTCAAAAATGACTGGTGTTAAAAATGACTGGTGTCAAAAATGACAGGTGTCAAAAATGACAGGTGTCAAAATGATAGGTGTCAAAATGACAGGTGTCAAAAATGACAGGTGTCAAAAATGACTGGTGTCAAAAATGACGGGTGTCAAAAATGACAGGTGTCAAAAATGACTGATGTCAAAAATTCCTTATCTTTGGGGCGCACAAAATTAACCTAAAAATTGTAATTGCAATTAATATATTCAGTGGTGAGATGTAATTGCGGGGTTCGAAAACGTTCGAAATTGATCAAAAATGACAGGTGTCCAAGACCTTGACGTGACATTAACGTGACCTTGAAAATGACAGGTGTCAAAAATGACAGGTGTCAAAGATGACGGGTGTCAAAAATGACGGGTGTCAAAAATGACGGGTGTTAAAAATGACAGGTGTCAAAAATGACTGGTGTCAAAAATGACAGGTGTCAAAAATGACTGGTGTCAAAAATGACGGGTGTCAAAAATGACAGGTGTCAAAAATGACGGGTGTCAAAAATGACAGGTGTCAAAAATGACTGGTGTCAAAAATGACAGGTGTCAAAAATGACGGGTGTCAAAAATGACAGGTGTCAAAAATGACAGGTGTCAAAAATGACGGGTGTCAAAAATGACAGGTGTCAAAAATGACAGGTGTCAAAAATGACTGGTGTCAAAAATGACGGGTGTCAAAAATGACAGGTGTCAAAAATGACTGATGTCAAAAATTCCTTATCTTTGGGGCGCACAAAATTAACCTAAAAATTGTAATTGCAATTAATATATTCAGTGGTGAGATGTAATTGCGGGGTTCGAAAACGTTCGAAATTGATCAAAAATGACAGGTGTCCAAGACCTTGACGTGACATTAACGTGACCTTGGCATGACCTTGAAAATGACAGGTGTCAAAAATGACAGGTGTCAAAGATGACGGGTGTCAAAAATGACGGGTGTCAAAAATGACGGGTGTTAAAAATGACAGGTGTCAAAAATGACTGGTGTCAAAAATGACAGGTGTCAAAAATGACTGGTGTCAAAAATGACAGGTGTCAAAAATGACGGGTGTTAAAAATGACGGGTGTCAAAAATGACTGGTGTCAAAAATGACAGGTGTCAAAAATGACAGGTGTTAAAATGACACGTGTCAAAAATGACAGGTGTCAAAAATGACAGGTGTCAAAGATGACGGGTGTCAAAAATGACGGGTGTCAAAAATGACGGGTGTCAAAAATGACGGGTGTTAAAAATGACAGGTGTCAAAATGACAGGTGTCAAAAATGACAGGTGTCAAAAATGACGGGTGTCAAAAATGACGGGTCTCAAAAATGACGGGTGTTAAAAATGACTGGTGTCAAAAATGACAGGTGTCAAAAATGACTGGTGTCAAAAATGACAGGTGTCAAAAATGACGGGTGTCAAAAATGACGGGTGTCAAAAATGACGGGTGTCAAAAATGACGGGTGTCAAAAATGACGGGTGTCAAAAATGACAGGTGTCAAAAATGACAAGTGTCAAAAATGACTGGTGTTAAAAATGACTGGTGTCAAAAATGACAGGTGTCAAAATGACGGGGGTTAAAAATGACAAGTGTCAAAAATGACGGGTGTCAAACATGACGGGTGTTAAAAATGACAAGTGTCTAAAATGACCTGTGTCAAAAATGACGGGTGTCAAAAATGACAGGTGTCAAAAATGACAAGTGTCAAAAATGACTGGTGTTAAAAATGACTGGTGTCAAAAATGACAGGTGTCAAAATGACGGGGGTTAAAAATGACAAGTGTCAAAAATGACGGGTGTCAAACATGACGGGTGTTAAAAATGACAAGTGTCTAAAATGACCTGTGTCAAAAATGACGGGTGTCAAAAATGACAGGTGTCAAAAATGACAAGTGTCAAAAATGACTGGTGTTAAAAATGACGGGTGTCAAAAATGACGGGTGTCAAACATGACGGGTGTTAAAAATGACAAGTGTCTAAAATGACCCGTGTCAAAAATGACGGGTGTCAAAAATGACAGGTGTCAAAAATGACAAGTGTCAAAAATGACTGGTGTTAAAAATGACGGGTGTCAAAAATGACTGGTGTCAAAAATGACAGGTGTCAAAAATGACAGGTGTCAAAATGACAGGTGTCAAAATGACAGGTGTCAAAATGACAGGTGTCAAAAATGACAGGTGTCAAAAATGACAGGTGTCAAAGATGACGGGTGTCAAAAATGACGGGTGTCAAACATGACGGGTGTTAAAAATGACAAGTGTCTAAAATGACCTGTGTCAAAAATGACGGGTGTCAAAAATGACAGGTGTCAAAAATGACAAGTGTCAAAAATGACTGGTGTTAAAAATGACTGGTGTCAAAAATGACAGGTGTCAAAAATGACAGGTGTCAAAATGACAGGTGTCAAAATGACAGGTGTCAAAATGACAGGTGTCAAAAATGACAGGTGTCAAAAATGACAGGTGTCAAAGATGACGGGTGTCAAAAATGACGGGTGTCAAAATGACAGCTGTCAAAAATTACAGGTGTCAAAAATGACGGGTGTCAAAGATGACGGGTGTCAAAAATGACAGGTGTCAAAAATGACAGGTGTCAAAAATGACGGGGGTTAAAAATGACAAGTGTCAAAAATGACTGATGTCAAAAATTCCTTATCTTTGGGGCGCACAAAATTAACCTAAAAATTGTAATTGCAATTAATATATTCACAGTGGTGACAGGTGTCAAAAATGACGGGTGTCAAAAATGACTGGTGTTAAAAATGACTGGTGTCAAAAATGACGGGTGTCAAAAATGACGGGTGTCAAAAATGACGGGTGTCAAAAATGACAGGTGTCAAAAATGACGGGTGTCAAAAATGACTGGTGTCAAAAATGACAGGTGTCAAAAATAACTGGTGTCAAAAATGACAGGTGTCAAAAATGACGGGTGTCAAAAATGACGGGTGTCAAAAATGACAAGTGTCAAAAATGACTGGTGTCAAAAATTCCTTATCTTTGGGGGCGCACAAAATTAACCTAAAAATTGTAATTGCAATTAATATATTCACAGTGGTGACAGGTGTCAAAAATGACGGGTGTCAAAAATGACTGGTGTTAAAAATGACGGGTGTCAAAAATGACTGGTGTTAAAAATGACGGGTGTCAAAAATGACGGGTGTCAAAAATGACGGGTGTTAAAAATGACAGGTGTCAAAATGACAGGTGTCAAAAATGACAGGTGTGAAAAATGACGGGTGTCAAAAATGACTGGTGTTAAAAGTTACTGGTGTCAAAAATGACGGGTGTCAAAAATGACGGGTGTCAAAAATGACAGGTGTCAAAAATGACGGGTGTCAAAAATGACGGGTGTCTTAAATGACAAGTGTCAAAAATGACTGGTGTCAAAAATGACAGGTGTCAAAAATGACTGGTGTCAAAAATGACAGGTGTCAAAAATGACAGGTGTGAAAAATGACGGGTGTCAAAAATGACTGGTGTCAAAAATGACTGGTGTCAAAAATGACAGGTGTCAAAAATGACAGGTGTCAAAAATGACGGGTGTCAAAAATGACAGGTGTCAAAAATGACAGGTGTCAAAAATGACGGGTGTCAAAAATGACTGGTGTCAAAAATGACAGGTGTCAAAAATGACAGGTGTTAAAATGACACGTGTCAAAAATGACAGGTGTCAAAGATGACGGGTGTCAAAAATGACGGGTGTCAAAAATGACGGGTGTCAAAAATGACGGGTGTTAAAAATGACAGGTGTCAAAATGACAGGTGTCAAAAATGACAGGTGTCAAAAATGACGGGTGTCAAAAATGACGGGTGTCAAAAATGACGGGTGTCAAAAATGACTGGTGTCAAAAATGACAGGTGTCAAAAATGACTGGTGTCAAAAATGACAGGTGTCAAAAATGACGGGTGTCAAAAATGACGGGTGTCAAAAATGACGGGTGTCAAAAATGACAAGTGTCAAAAATGACTGGTGTCAAAAATTTCTTATCTTTGGGGGCGCACAAAATTAACCTAAAAATTGTTATTGCAATTAATATATTTACAGTGGTGAGATGTAATTGCGGGGTTCGGAAACGTTCGGAATTGATAAAAAATGACAGGTGTCCAAGACCTTGACGTGACCTTAACGTGACCTTGGCATGACCTTGAAAATGACAGGTGTCAAAAATGACGGGTGTCTTAAATGACAAGTGTCAAAAATGACGGGTGTCAAAAATGACGGGTGTCAAAAATGACAGGTGTCAAAAATGACGGGTGTCAAAAATGACTGGTGTCAAAAATGACAGGTGTCAAAAATAACTGGTGTCAAAAATGACAGGTGTCAAAAATGACGGGTGTCAAAAATGACGGGTGTCAAAAATGACAAGTGTCAAAAATGACTGGTGTCAAAAATTCCTTATCTTTGGGGGCGCACAAAATTAACCTAAAAATTGTAATTGCAATTAATATATTCACAGTGGTGACAGGTGTCAAAAATGACGGGTGTCAAAAATGACTGGTGTTAAAAATGACGGGTGTCAAAAATGACTGGTGTTAAAAATGACGGGTGTCAAAAATGACGGGTGTCAAAAATGACGGGTGTTAAAAATGACAGGTGTCAAAATGACAGGTGTCAAAAATGACAGGTGTGAAAAATGACGGGTGTCAAAAATGACTGGTGTTAAAAGTTACTGGTGTCAAAAATGACGGGTGTCAAAAATGACGGGTGTCAAAAATGACGAGTGTCAAAAATGACTGGTGTCAAAAATGACAGGTGTCAAAAATGACAGGTGTCAAAAATGACGGGTGTCAAAAATGACGGGTGTCAAAAATGACTGGTGTCAAAAATGACAGGTGTCAAAATGACAGGTGTCAAAATGACAGGTGTCAAAAATGACAGGTGTCAAAAATGACAGGTGTCAAAGATGACGGGTGTCAAAAATGACGGGTGTCAAACATGACAGGTGTTAAAAATGACAAGTGTCAAAAATGACCTGTGTCAAAAATTTCTTATCTTTGGGGCGCACAAAATTAACCTTAAAATTGTAATTGCAATTAATATATTTACAGTGGTGAGATGTAATTGCGGGGTTCGGAAACGTTCGGAATTGATAAAAAATGACAGGTGTCCAAGACCTTGACGTGACCTTAACGTGACCTTGGCATGACCTTGAAAATGACAGGTGTCAAAAATGACGAGTGTCAAAAATGACGAGTGTCAAAAATGACGGGTGTCAAAAATGACTGGTGTCAAAAATGACAGGTGTCAAAATGACGGGTTTCTTAAATGACAAGTGTCAAAAATGACTGGTGTCAAAAATGACGGGTGTCAAAAATGACAGGTGTCAAAAATGACTGATGTCAAAAATTCCTTATCTTTGGGGCGCACAAAATTAACCTAAAAATTGTAATTGCAATTAATATATTTAGTGGTGAGATGTAATTGCGGGGTTCGAAAACGTTCGAAATTGATCAAAAATGACAGGTGTCCAAGACCTTGACGTGACATTAACGTGACCTTGGCATGACCTTGAAAATGACAGGTGTCAAAAATGACAGGTGTCAAAGATGACGGGTGTCAAAAATGACGGGTGTCAAAAATGACGGGTGTTAAAAATGACAGGTGTCAAAAATGACTGGTGTCAAAAATGACAGGTGTCAAAAATGACTGGTGTCAAAAATGACAGGTGTCAAAAATGACAGGTGTCAAAAATGACGGGTGTCAAAAATGACTGGTGTCAAAAATGACAGGTGTCAAAAATGACAGGTGTCAAAATGACAGGTGTCAAAATGACAGGTGTCAAAAATGACAGGTGTCAAAAATGACAGGTGTCAAAGATGACGGGTGTCAAAAATGACGGGTGTCAAACATGACGGGTGTTAAAAATGACAAGTGTCTAAAATGACCTGTGTCAAAAATGACAGGTGTCAAAAATGACAGGTGTCAAAAATGACAAGTGTCAAAAATGACTGGTGTTAAAAATGACTGGTGTCAAAAATGACAGGTGTCAAAAATGACAGGTGTCAAAATGACAGGTGTCAAAATGACAGGTGTCAAAAATGACAGGTGTCAAAAATGACAGGTGTCAAAGATGACGGGTGTCAAAAATGACGGGTGTCAAAATGACAGGTGTCAAAAATGACTGGTGTCAAAAATGACAGGTGTCAAAAATGACAGGTGTGAAAAATGACAAGTGTCAAAAATGACGGGTGTCTTAAATGACAAGTGTCAAAAATGACTGGTGTCAAAAATGACAGGTGTCAAAAATGACAGGTGTGAAAAATGACAAGTGTCAAAAATGACGGGTGTCAAAAATGACAGGTGTCAAAAATGACGGGTGTCAAAAATGACGGGTGTCAAAAATGACGGGTGTCAAAAATGACGGGTGTCAAAAATGACTGGTGTGAAAAATGACAGGTGTCAAAAATGACGGGTTTCTTAAATGACAAGTGTCAAAAATGACTGGTGTCAAAAATGACGGGTGTTAAAAATGACAGGTGTCAAAAATGACTGGTGTCAAAAATGACAGGTGTCAAAAATGACTGGTGTCAAAAATGACAGGTGTCAAAAATGACAGGTGTCAAAAATGATGGGTGTCAAAAATGACGGGTGTCAAAAATGACTGGTGTCAAAAATGACAGGTGTCAAAATGACAGGTGTCAAAATGACAGGTGTCAAAAATGACAGGTGTCAAAAATGACAGGTGTCAAAAATGACAGGTGTGAAAAATGACAAGTGTCAAAAATGACGGGTGTCAAAAATGACAGGTCGTCACCTGAGAATTATAGTGTTCTATCTGCATTTTCTTTTTTTTATTCAGGTTAGTCTTGTTTTAAGTATTAAAGATGCATATTGTTCTATCTATATATAATTGGGGTAGAAATTGTACAGTTTAAACCTTAAACTTTACAATTTCTACCCCAATTATATATAGATAGACCAATATCATCTTTAAGACTTAAAACAAGACTAACCTGAATAAAAAAAGGAAAATGCAGATAGAACACTATAATTCTCAGGTGACGAGGTGTCAAAAATGACGGGTGTAAAAATGACGGGTGTCAAAAATGACAGGTGTCAAAAATGACGGGTGTCAAAAATGACGGGTGTCAAAAATGACTGGTGTCAAAAATGACAGGTGTCAAAATGACAGGTGTCAAAATGACAGGTGTCAAAAATGACAGGTGTCAAAAATGACAGGTGTCAAAGATGACGGGTGTCAAAAATGACGGGTGTCAAACATGACAGGTGTCAAAAATGACTGATGTCAAAAATTCCTTATCTTTGGGGCGCACAAAATTAACCTAAAAATTGTAATTGCAATTAATTTATTCAGTGGTGAGATGTAATTGCGGGGTTCGAAAACGTTCGAAATTGATCAAAAATGACAGGTGTCCAAGACCTTGACGTGACATTAACGTGACCTTGGCATGACCTTGAAAATGACAGGTGTCAAAAATGACAGGTGTCAAAGATGACGGGTGTCAAAAATGACGGGTGTCAAAAATGACGGGTGTTAAAAATGACAGGTGTCAAAAATGACTGGTGTCAAAATGACAGGTGTCAAAATGACAGGTGTCAAAATGACAGGTGTCAAAAATGACAGGTGTCAAAAATGACAGGTGTCAAAGATGACAGGTGTCAAAATGACAGGTGTCAAAAATGACGGGTGTCAAAAATGACTGGTGTCAAAAATGACAGGTGTCAAAAATGACAGGTGTCAAAATGACAGGTGTCAAAATGACAGGTGTCAAAATGACAGGTGTCAAAAATGACAGGTGTCAAAAATGACAGGTGTCAAAGATGACGGGTGTCAAAAATGACGGGTGTCAAACATGACGGGTGTTAAAAATGACAAGTGTCTAAAATGACCTGTGTCAAAAATGACGGGTGTCAAAAATGACAGGTGTCAAAAATGACAAGTGTCAAAAATGACTGATGTTAAAAATGACTGGTGTCAAAAATGACAGGTGTCAAAAATGACAGGTGTCAAAATGACAGGTGTCAAAATGACAGGTGTCAAAAATGACAGGTGTTAAAAATGACAGGTGTCAAAGATGACGAGTGTCAAAAATGACGGGTGTCAAAATGACAGCTGTCAAAAATGACAGGTGTCAAAAATGACGGGTGTCAAAGATGACGGGTGTCAAAAATGACAGGTGTCAAAAATGACGGGGGTTAAAAATGACAAGTGTCAAAAATGACTGATGTCAAAAATTCCTTATCTTTGGGGCGCACAAAATTAACCTAAAAATTGTAATTGCAATTAATATATTCACAGTGGTGACAGGTGTCAAAAATGACGGGTGTCAAAAATGACTGGTGTTAAAAATGACTGGTGTCAAAAATGACAGGTGTCAAAAATGACAGGTGTCAAAATGACAGGTGTCAAAATGACAGGTGTCAAAAATGACAGGTGTCAAAAATGACAGGTGTCAAAGATGACGGGTGTCAAAAATGACGGGTGTCAAAATGACAGGTGTCAAAAATGACGGGTGTCAAAAATGACAGGTGTCAAAAATGACAGGTGTCAAAAATGACGGGTGTCAAAAATGACTGGTGTCAAAAATGACTGGTGTCAAAAATGACAGGTGTCAAAAATGACAGGTGTTAAAATGACACGTGTCAAAAATGACAGATGTCAAAAATGACAGGTGTCAAAGATGACGGGTGTCAAAAATGACGGGTGTCAAAAATGACGGGTGTCAAAAATGACAGGTGTCAAAAATGACGGGTGTCAAAAATGACGGGTGTCTTAAATGACAAGTGTCAAAAATGACTGGTGTCAAAAATGACAGGTGTCAAAAATGACTGGTGTCAAAAATGACAGGTGTCAAAAATGACAGGTGTGAAAAATGACGGGTGTCAAAAATGACTGGTGTCAAAAATGACTGGTGTCAAAAATGACAGGTGTCAAAAATGACAGGTGTCAAAAATGACGGGTGTCAAAAATGACAGGTGTCAAAAATGACAGGTGTCAAAAATGACGGGTGTCAAAAATGACTGGTGTCAAAAATGACAGGTGTCAAAAATGACAGGTGTTAAAATGACACGTGTCAAAAATGACAGGTGTCAAAAATGACAGGTGTCAAAGATGACGGGTGTCAAAAATGACGGGTGTCAAAAATGACGGGTGTCAAAAATGACGGGTGTTAAAAATGACAGGTGTCAAAATGACAGGTGTCAAAAATGACAGGTGTCAAAAATGACGGGTGTCAAAAATGACGGGTCTCAAAAATGACGGGTGTTAAAAATGACTGGTGTCAAAAATGACAGGTGTCAAAAATGACTGGTGTCAAAAATGACAGGTGTCAAAAATGACGGGTGTCAAAAATGACGGGTGTCAAAAATGACGGGTGTCAAAAATGACGGGTGTCAAAAATGACGGGTGTCAAAAATGACAGGTGTCAAAAATGACAAGTGTCAAAAATGACTGGTGTTAAAAATGACTGGTGTCAAAAATGACAGGTGTCAAAATGACGGGGGTTAAAAATGACAAGTGTCAAAAATGACGGGTGTCAAACATGACGGGTGTTAAAAATGACAAGTGTCTAAAATGACCTGTGTCAAAAATGACGGGTGTCAAAAATGACAGGTGTCAAAAATGACAAGTGTCAAAAATGACTGGTGTTAAAAATGACTGGTGTCAAAAATGACAGGTGTCAAAATGACGGGGGTTAAAAATGACAAGTGTCAAAAATGACGGGTGTCAAACATGACGGGTGTTAAAAATGACAAGTGTCTAAAATGACCTGTGTCAAAAATGACGGGTGTCAAAAATGACAGGTGTCAAAAATGACAAGTGTCAAAAATGACTGGTGTTAAAAATGACGGGTGTCAAAAATGACGGGTGTCAAACATGACGGGTGTTAAAAATGACAAGTGTCTAAAATGACCCGTGTCAAAAATGACGGGTGTCAAAAATGACAGGTGTCAAAAATGACAAGTGTCAAAAATGACTGGTGTTAAAAATGACGGGTGTCAAAAATGACTGGTGTCAAAAATGACAGGTGTCAAAAATGACAGGTGTCAAAATGACAGGTGTCAAAATGACAGGTGTCAAAATGACAGGTGTCAAAATGACAGGTGTCAAAAATGACAGGTGTCAAAAATGACAGGTGTCAAAGATGACGGGTGTCAAAAATGACGGGTGTCAAACATGACGGGTGTTAAAAATGACAAGTGTCTAAAATGACCTGTGTCAAAAATGACGGGTGTCAAAAATGACAGGTGTCAAAAATGACAAGTGTCAAAAATGACTGGTGTTAAAAATGACTGGTGTCAAAAATGACAGGTGTCAAAAATGACAGGTGTCAAAATGACAGGTGTCAAAATGACAGGTGTCAAAATGACAGGTGTCAAAAATGACAGGTGTCAAAAATGACAGGTGTCAAAGATGACGGGTGTCAAAAATGACGGGTGTCAAAATGACAGCTGTCAAAAATTACAGGTGTCAAAAATGACGGGTGTCAAAGATGACGGGTGTCAAAAATGACAGGTGTCAAAAATGACAGGTGTCAAAAATGACGGGGGTTAAAAATGACAAGTGTCAAAAATGACTGATGTCAAAAATTCCTTATCTTTGGGGCGCACAAAATTAACCTAAAAATTGTAATTGCAATTAATATATTCACAGTGGTGACAGGTGTCAAAAATGACGGGTGTCAAAAATGACTGGTGTTAAAAATGACTGGTGTCAAAAATGACGAGTGTCAAAAATGACGGGTGTCAAAAATGACGGGTGTCAAAAATGACGGGTGTCAAAAATGACAGGTGTCAAAAATGACGGGTGTCAAAAATGACTGGTGTCAAAAATGACAGGTGTCAAAAATAACTGGTGTCAAAAATGACAGGTGTCAAAAATGACGGGTGTCAAAAATGACGGGTGTCAAAAATGACAAGTGTCAAAAATGACTGGTGTCAAAAATTCCTTATCTTTGGGGGCGCACAAAATTAACCTAAAAATTGTAATTGCAATTAATATATTCACAGTGGTGACAGGTGTCAAAAATGACGGGTGTCAAAAATGACTGGTGTTAAAAATGACGGGTGTCAAAAATGACTGGTGTTAAAAATGACGGGTGTCAAAAATGACGGGTGTCAAAAATGACGGGTGTTAAAAATGACAGGTGTCAAAATGACAGGTGTCAAAAATGACAGGTGTGAAAAATGACGGGTGTCAAAAATGACTGGTGTTAAAAGTTACTGGTGTCAAAAATGACGGGTGTCAAAAATGACGGGTGTCAAAAATGACAGGTGTCAAAAATGACGGGTGTCAAAAATGACGGGTGTCTTAAATGACAAGTGTCAAAAATGACTGGTGTCAAAAATGACAGGTGTCAAAAATGACTGGTGTCAAAAATGACAGGTGTCAAAAATGACAGGTGTGAAAAATGACGGGTGTCAAAAATGACTGGTGTCAAAAATGACTGGTGTCAAAAATGACAGGTGTCAAAAATGACAGGTGTCAAAAATGACGGGTGTCAAAAATGACAGGTGTCAAAAATGACAGGTGTCAAAAATGACGGGTGTCAAAAATGACTGGTGTCAAAAATGACAGGTGTCAAAAATGACAGGTGTTAAAATGACACGTGTCAAAAATGACAGGTGTCAAAGATGACGGGTGTCAAAAATGACGGGTGTCAAAAATGACGGGTGTCAAAAATGACGGGTGTTAAAAATGACAGGTGTCAAAATGACAGGTGTCAAAAATGACAGGTGTCAAAAATGACGGGTGTCAAAAATGACGGGTGTCAAAAATGACGGGTGTCAAAAATGACTGGTGTCAAAAATGACAGGTGTCAAAAATGACTGGTGTCAAAAATGACAGGTGTCAAAAATGACGGGTGTCAAAAATGACGGGTGTCAAAAATGACGGGTGTCAAAAATGACAAGTGTCAAAAATGACTGGTGTCAAAAATTTCTTATCTTTGGGGGCGCACAAAATTAACCTAAAAATTGTTATTGCAATTAATATATTTACAGTGGTGAGATGTAATTGCGGGGTTCGGAAACGTTCGGAATTGATAAAAAATGACAGGTGTCCAAGACCTTGACGTGACCTTAACGTGACCTTGGCATGACCTTGAAAATGACAGGTGTCAAAAATGACGGGTGTCTTAAATGACAAGTGTCAAAAATGACGGGTGTCAAAAATGACGGGTGTCAAAAATGACAGGTGTCAAAAATGACGGGTGTCAAAAATGACTGGTGTCAAAAATGACAGGTGTCAAAAATAACTGGTGTCAAAAATGACAGGTGTCAAAAATGACGGGTGTCAAAAATGACGGGTGTCAAAAATGACAAGTGTCAAAAATGACTGGTGTCAAAAATTCCTTATCTTTGGGGGCGCACAAAATTAACCTAAAAATTGTAATTGCAATTAATATATTCACAGTGGTGACAGGTGTCAAAAATGACGGGTGTCAAAAATGACTGGTGTTAAAAATGACGGGTGTCAAAAATGACTGGTGTTAAAAATGACGGGTGTCAAAAATGACGGGTGTCAAAAATGACGGGTGTTAAAAATGACAGGTGTCAAAATGACAGGTGTCAAAAATGACAGGTGTGAAAAATGACGGGTGTCAAAAATGACTGGTGTTAAAAGTTACTGGTGTCAAAAATGACGGGTGTCAAAAATGACGGGTGTCAAAAATGACGAGTGTCAAAAATGACTGGTGTCAAAAATGACAGGTGTCAAAAATGACAGGTGTCAAAAATGACGGGTGTCAAAAATGACGGGTGTCAAAAATGACTGGTGTCAAAAATGACAGGTGTCAAAATGACAGGTGTCAAAATGACAGGTGTCAAAAATGACAGGTGTCAAAAATGACAGGTGTCAAAGATGACGGGTGTCAAAAATGACGGGTGTCAAACATGACAGGTGTTAAAAATGACAAGTGTCAAAAATGACCTGTGTCAAAAATTTCTTATCTTTGGGGCGCACAAAATTAACCTTAAAATTGTAATTGCAATTAATATATTTACAGTGGTGAGATGTAATTGCGGGGTTCGGAAACGTTCGGAATTGATAAAAAATGACAGGTGTCCAAGACCTTGACGTGACCTTAACGTGACCTTGGCATGACCTTGAAAATGACAGGTGTCAAAAATGACGAGTGTCAAAAATGACGAGTGTCAAAAATGACGGGTGTCAAAAATGACTGGTGTCAAAAATGACAGGTGTCAAAATGACGGGTTTCTTAAATGACAAGTGTCAAAAATGACTGGTGTCAAAAATGACGGGTGTCAAAAATGACAGGTGTCAAAAATGACTGATGTCAAAAATTCCTTATCTTTGGGGCGCACAAAATTAACCTAAAAATTGTAATTGCAATTAATATATTCAGTGGTGAGATGTAATTGCGGGGTTCGAAAACGTTCGAAATTGATCAAAAATGACAGGTGTCCAAGACCTTGACGTGACATTAACGTGACCTTGGCATGACCTTGAAAATGACAGGTGTCAAAAATGACAGGTGTCAAAGATGACGGGTGTCAAAAATGACGGGTGTCAAAAATGACGGGTGTTAAAAATGACAGGTGTCAAAAATGACTGGTGTCAAAAATGACAGGTGTCAAAAATGACTGGTGTCAAAAATGACAGGTGTCAAAAATGACAGGTGTCAAAAATGACGGGTGTCAAAAATGACTGGTGTCAAAAATGACAGGTGTCAAAAATGACAGGTGTCAAAATGACAGGTGTCAAAATGACAGGTGTCAAAAATGACAGGTGTCAAAAATGACAGGTGTCAAAGATGACGGGTGTCAAAAATGACGGGTGTCAAACATGACGGGTGTTAAAAATGACAAGTGTCTAAAATGACCTGTGTCAAAAATGACAGGTGTCAAAAATGACAGGTGTCAAAAATGACAAGTGTCAAAAATGACTGGTGTTAAAAATGACTGGTGTCAAAAATGACAGGTGTCAAAAATGACAGGTGTCAAAATGACAGGTGTCAAAATGACAGGTGTCAAAAATGACAGGTGTCAAAAATGACAGGTGTCAAAGATGACGGGTGTCAAAAATGACGGGTGTCAAAATGACAGGTGTCAAAAATGACAGGTGTCAAAAATGACTGGTGTTAAAAATGACTGGTGTCAAAAATGACAGGTGTCAAAAATGACAGGTGTCAAAATGATAGGTGTCAAAATGACAGGTGTCAAAAATGACAGGTGTCAAAAATGACTGGTGTCAAAAATGACGGGTGTCAAAAATGACAGGTGTCAAAAATGACTGATGTCAAAAATTCCTTATCTTTGGGGCGCACAAAATTAACCTAAAAATTGTAATTGCAATTAATATATTCAGTGGTGAGATGTAATTGCGGGGTTCGAAAACGTTCGAAATTGATCAAAAATGACAGGTGTCCAAGACCTTGACGTGACATTAACGTGACCTTGGCATGACCTTGAAAATGACAGGTGTCAAAAATGACAGGTGTCAAAGATGACGGGTGTCAAAAATGACGGGTGTCAAAAATGACGGGTGTTAAAAATGACAGGTGTCAAAAATGACTGGTGTCAAAAATGACAGGTGTCAAAAATGACTGGTGTCAAAAATGACGGGTGTCAAAAATGACAGGTGTCAAAAATGACGGGTGTCAAAAATGACAGGTGTCAAAAATGACTGGTGTCAAAAATGACAGGTGTCAAAAATGACGGGTGTCAAAAATGACAGGTGTCAAAAATGACAGGTGTCAAAAATGACGGGTGTCAAAAATGACAGGTGTCAAAAATGACAGGTGTCAAAAATGACTGGTGTCAAAAATGACGGGTGTCAAAAATGACAGGTGTCAAAAATGACTGATGTCAAAAATTCCTTATCTTTGGGGCGCACAAAATTAACCTAAAAATTGTAATTGCAATTAATATATTCAGTGGTGAGATGTAATTGCGGGGTTCGAAAACGTTCGAAATTGATCAAAAATGACAGGTGTCCAAGACCTTGACGTGACATTAACGTGACCTTGGCATGACCTTGAAAATGACAGGTGTCAAAAATGACAGGTGTCAAAGATGACGGGTGTCAAAAATGACGGGTGTCAAAAATGACGGGTGTTAAAAATGACAGGTGTCAAAAATGACTGGTGTCAAAAATGACAGGTGTCAAAAATGACTGGTGTCAAAAATGACAGGTGTCAAAAATGACAGGTGTCAAAAATGACGGGTGTCAAAAATGACTGGTGTCAAAAATGACAGGTGTCAAAATGACAGGTGTCAAAAATGACAGGTGTCAAAATGACAGGTGTCAAAATGACAGGTGTCAAAAATGACAGGTGTCAAAATGACAGGTGTCAAAAATGACTGGTGTCAAAAATGGCAGGTGTCAAAAATGACTGGTGTCAAAAATGACAGGTGTCAAAAATGACAGGTGTCAAAAATGACGGGTGTCAAAAATGACTGGTGTCAAAAATGACAGGTGTCAAAAATGACAGGTGTCAAAATGACAGGTGTCAAAATGACAGGTGTCAAAATGACAGGTGTCAAAGATGACGGGTGTCAAAAATGACGGGTGTCAAACATGACGGGTGTTAAAAATGACAAGTGTCTAAAATGACCTGTGTCAAAAATGACGGGTGTCAAAAATGACAGGTGTCAAAAATGACAAGTGTCAAAAATGACTGATGTTAAAAATGACTGGTGTCAAAAATGACAGGTGTCAAAAATGACAGGTGTCAAAATGACAGGTGTCAAAATGACAGGTGTCAAAATGACAGGTGTCAAAAATGACAGGTGTCAAAAATGACAGGTGTCAAAGATGACGGGTGTCAAAAATGACGGGTGTCAAAATGACAGCTGTCAAAAATGACAGGTGTCAAAAATGACGGGTGTCAAAGATGACGGGTGTCAAAAATGACAGGTGTCAAAAATGACGGGGGTTAAAAATGACAAGTGTCAAAAATGACTGATGTCAAAAATTCCTTATCTTTGGGGCGCACAAAATTAACCTAAAAATTGTAATTGCAATTAATATATTCACAGTGGTGACAGGTGTCAAAAATGACGGGTGTCAAAAATGACTGGTGTTAAAAATGACTGGTGTCAAAAATGACAGGTGTCAAAAATGACAGGTGTCAAAATGACAGGTGTCAAAATGACAGGTGTCAAAAATGACAGGTGTCAAAAATGACAGGTGTCAAAGATGACGGGTGTCAAAAATGACGGGTGTCAAAATGACAGGTGTCAAAAATGACAGGTGTCAAAAATGACGGGTGTCAAAAATGACAGGTGTCAAAAATGACAGGTGTCAAAAATGACGGGTGTCAAAAATGACGGGTGTCAAAAATGACTGGTGTCAAAAATGACTGGTGTCAAAAATGACAGGTGTCAAAATGACAGGTGTCAAAAATGACAGGTGTGAAAAATGACGGGTGTCAAAAATGACTGGTGTTAAAAGTTACTGGTGTCAAAAATGACGGGTGTCAAAAATGACGGGTGTCAAAAATGACAGGTGTCAAAAATGACGGGTGTCAAAAATGACGGGTGTCTTAAATGACAAGTGTCAAAAATGACTGGTGTCAAAAATGACAGGTGTCAAAAATGACGGGTGTCAAAAATGACTGGTGTCAAAAATGACTGGTGTCAAAAATGACAGGTGTCAAAAATGACAGGTGTCAAAAATGACGGGTGTCAAAAATGACACGTGTCAAAAATGACAGGTGTCAAAAATGACAGGTGTCAAAGATGACGGGTGTCAAAAATGACGGGTGTCAAAAATGACTGGTGTCAAAAATGACAGGTGTCAAAAATGACTGGTGTCAAAAATGACAGGTGTCAAAAATGACGGGTGTCAAAAATGACGGGTGTCAAAAATGACGGGTGTCAAAAATGACAAGTGTCAAAAATGACTGGTGTCAAAAATTTCTTATCTTTGGGGGCGCACAAAATTAACCTAAAAATTGTTATTGCAATTAATATATTTACAGTGGTGAGATGTAATTGCGGGGTTCGGAAACGTTCGGAATTGATAAAAAATGACAGGTGTCCAAGACCTTGACGTGACCTTAACGTGACCTTGGCATGACCTTGAAAATGACAGGTGTCAAAAATGACGGGTGTCTTAAATGACAAGTGTCAAAAATGACGGGTGTCAAAAATGACGGGTGTCAAAAATGACAGGTGTCAAAAATGACGGGTGTCAAAAATGACTGGTGTCAAAAATGACAGGTGTCAAAAATAACTGGTGTCAAAAATGACAGGTGTCAAAAATGACGGGTGTCAAAAATGACGGGTGTCAAAAATGACAAGTGTCAAAAATGACTGGTGTCAAAAATTCCTTATCTTTGGGGGCGCACAAAATTAACCTAAAAATTGTAATTGCAATTAATATATTCACAGTGGTGACAGGTGTCAAAAATGACGGGTGTCAAAAATGACTGGTGTTAAAAATGACGGGTGTCAAAAATGACTGGTGTTAAAAATGACGGGTGTCAAAAATGACGGGTGTCAAAAATGACGGGTGTTAAAAATGACAGGTGTCAAAATGACAGGTGTCAAAAATGACAGGTGTGAAAAATGACGGGTGTCAAAAATGACTGGTGTTAAAAGTTACTGGTGTCAAAAATGACGGGTGTCAAAAATGACGGGTGTCAAAAATGACGAGTGTCAAAAATGACTGGTGTCAAAAATGACAGGTGTCAAAAATGACAGGTGTCAAAAATGACGGGTGTCAAAAATGACGGGTGTCAAAAATGACTGGTGTCAAAAATGACAGGTGTCAAAATGACAGGTGTCAAAATGACAGGTGTCAAAAATGACAGGTGTCAAAAATGACAGGTGTCAAAGATGACGGGTGTCAAAAATGACGGGTGTCAAACATGACAGGTGTTAAAAATGACAAGTGTCAAAAATGACCTGTGTCAAAAATTTCTTATCTTTGGGGCGCACAAAATTAACCTTAAAATTGTAATTGCAATTAATATATTTACAGTGGTGAGATGTAATTGCGGGGTTCGGAAACGTTCGGAATTGATAAAAAATGACAGGTGTCCAAGACCTTGACGTGACCTTAACGTGACCTTGGCATGACCTTGAAAATGACAGGTGTCAAAAATGACGAGTGTCAAAAATGACGAGTGTCAAAAATGACGGGTGTCAAAAATGACTGGTGTCAAAAATGACAGGTGTCAAAATGACGGGTTTCTTAAATGACAAGTGTCAAAAATGACTGGTGTCAAAAATGACGGGTGTCAAAAATGACAGGTGTCAAAAATGACTGATGTCAAAAATTCCTTATCTTTGGGGCGCACAAAATTAACCTAAAAATTGTAATTGCAATTAATATATTCAGTGGTGAGATGTAATTGCGGGGTTCGAAAACGTTCGAAATTGATCAAAAATGACAGGTGTCCAAGACCTTGACGTGACATTAACGTGACCTTGGCATGACCTTGAAAATGACAGGTGTCAAAAATGACAGGTGTCAAAGATGACGGGTGTCAAAAATGACGGGTGTCAAAAATGACGGGTGTTAAAAATGACAGGTGTCAAAAATGACTGGTGTCAAAAATGACAGGTGTCAAAAATGACTGGTGTCAAAAATGACAGGTGTCAAAAATGACAGGTGTCAAAAATGACGGGTGTCAAAAATGACTGGTGTCAAAAATGACAGGTGTCAAAAATGACAGGTGTCAAAATGACAGGTGTCAAAATGACAGGTGTCAAAAATGACAGGTGTCAAAAATGACAGGTGTCAAAGATGACGGGTGTCAAAAATGACGGGTGTCAAACATGACGGGTGTTAAAAATGACAAGTGTCTAAAATGACCTGTGTCAAAAATGACAGGTGTCAAAAATGACAGGTGTCAAAAATGACAAGTGTCAAAAATGACTGGTGTTAAAAATGACTGGTGTCAAAAATGACAGGTGTCAAAAATGACAGGTGTCAAAATGACAGGTGTCAAAATGACAGGTGTCAAAAATGACAGGTGTCAAAAATGACAGGTGTCAAAGATGACGGGTGTCAAAAATGACGGGTGTCAAAATGACAGGTGTCAAAAATGACAGGTGTCAAAAATGACTGGTGTTAAAAATGACTGGTGTCAAAAATGACAGGTGTCAAAAATGACAGGTGTCAAAATGATAGGTGTCAAAATGACAGGTGTCAAAAATGACAGGTGTCAAAAATGACTGGTGTCAAAAATGACGGGTGTCAAAAATGACAGGTGTCAAAAATGACTGATGTCAAAAATTCCTTATCTTTGGGGCGCACAAAATTAACCTAAAAATTGTAATTGCAATTAATATATTCAGTGGTGAGATGTAATTGCGGGGTTCGAAAACGTTCGAAATTGATCAAAAATGACAGGTGTCCAAGACCTTGACGTGACATTAACGTGACCTTGGCATGACCTTGAAAATGACAGGTGTCAAAAATGACAGGTGTCAAAGATGACGGGTGTCAAAAATGACGGGTGTCAAAAATGACGGGTGTTAAAAATGACAGGTGTCAAAAATGACTGGTGTCAAAAATGACAGGTGTCAAAAATGACTGGTGTCAAAAATGACGGGTGTCAAAAATGACAGGTGTCAAAAATGACGGGTGTCAAAAATGACAGGTGTCAAAAATGACTGGTGTCAAAAATGACAGGTGTCAAAAATGACGGGTGTCAAAAATGACAGGTGTCAAAAATGACAGGTGTCAAAAATGACGGGTGTCAAAAATGACAGGTGTCAAAAATGACAGGTGTCAAAAATGACTGGTGTCAAAAATGACGGGTGTCAAAAATGACAGGTGTCAAAAATGACTGATGTCAAAAATTCCTTATCTTTGGGGCGCACAAAATTAACCTAAAAATTGTAATTGCAATTAATATATTCAGTGGTGAGATGTAATTGCGGGGTTCGAAAACGTTCGAAATTGATCAAAAATGACAGGTGTCCAAGACCTTGACGTGACATTAACGTGACCTTGGCATGACCTTGAAAATGACAGGTGTCAAAAATGACAGGTGTCAAAGATGACGGGTGTCAAAAATGACGGGTGTCAAAAATGACGGGTGTTAAAAATGACAGGTGTCAAAAATGACTGGTGTCAAAAATGACAGGTGTCAAAAATGACTGGTGTCAAAAATGACAGGTGTCAAAAATGACAGGTGTCAAAAATGACGGGTGTCAAAAATGACTGGTGTCAAAAATGACAGGTGTCAAAATGACAGGTGTCAAAAATGACAGGTGTCAAAATGACAGGTGTCAAAATGACAGGTGTCAAAAATGACAGGTGTCAAAATGACAGGTGTCAAAAATGACTGGTGTTAAAAATGACGGGTGTCAAAAATGACGGGTGTCAAAAATGACGGGTGTTAAAAATGACAGGTGTCAAAATGACAGGTGTCAAAAATGACAGGTGTGAAAAATGACGGGTGTCAAAAATGACTGGTGTTAAAAGTTACTGGTGTCAAAAATGACGGGTGTCAAAAATGACGGGTGTCAAAAATGACGAGTGTCAAAAATGACTGGTGTCAAAAATGACAGGTGTCAAAAATGACAGGTGTCAAAAATGACGGGTGTCAAAAATGACGGGTGTCAAAAATGACTGGTGTCAAAAATGACAGGTGTCAAAATGACAGGTGTCAAAATGACAGGTGTCAAAAATGACAGGTGTCAAAAATGACAGGTGTCAAAGATGACGGGTGTCAAAAATGACGGGTGTCAAACATGACAGGTGTTAAAAATGACAAGTGTCAAAAATGACCTGTGTCAAAAATTTCTTATCTTTGGGGCGCACAAAATTAACCTTAAAATTGTAATTGCAATTAATATATTTACAGTGGTGAGATGTAATTGCGGGGTTCGGAAACGTTCGGAATTGATAAAAAATGACAGGTGTCCAAGACCTTGACGTGACCTTAACGTGACCTTGGCATGACCTTGAAAATGACAGGTGTCAAAAATGACGAGTGTCAAAAATGACGAGTGTCAAAAATGACGGGTGTCAAAAATGACTGGTGTCAAAAATGACAGGTGTCAAAATGACGGGTTTCTTAAATGACAAGTGTCAAAAATGACTGGTGTCAAAAATGACGGGTGTCAAAAATGACAGGTGTCAAAAATGACTGATGTCAAAAATTCCTTATCTTTGGGGCGCACAAAATTAACCTAAAAATTGTAATTGCAATTAATATATTTAGTGGTGAGATGTAATTGCGGGGTTCGAAAACGTTCGAAATTGATCAAAAATGACAGGTGTCCAAGACCTTGACGTGACATTAACGTGACCTTGGCATGACCTTGAAAATGACAGGTGTCAAAAATGACAGGTGTCAAAGATGACGGGTGTCAAAAATGACGGGTGTCAAAAATGACGGGTGTTAAAAATGACAGGTGTCAAAAATGACTGGTGTCAAAAATGACAGGTGTCAAAAATGACTGGTGTCAAAAATGACAGGTGTCAAAAATGACAGGTGTCAAAAATGACGGGTGTCAAAAATGACTGGTGTCAAAAATGACAGGTGTCAAAAATGACAGGTGTCAAAATGACAGGTGTCAAAATGACAGGTGTCAAAAATGACAGGTGTCAAAAATGACAGGTGTCAAAGATGACGGGTGTCAAAAATGACGGGTGTCAAACATGACGGGTGTTAAAAATGACAAGTGTCTAAAATGACCTGTGTCAAAAATGACAGGTGTCAAAAATGACAGGTGTCAAAAATGACAAGTGTCAAAAATGACTGGTGTTAAAAATGACTGGTGTCAAAAATGACAGGTGTCAAAAATGACAGGTGTCAAAATGACAGGTGTCAAAATGACAGGTGTCAAAAATGACAGGTGTCAAAAATGACAGGTGTCAAAGATGACGGGTGTCAAAAATGACGGGTGTCAAAATGACAGGTGTCAAAAATGACTGGTGTCAAAAATGACAGGTGTCAAAAATGACAGGTGTGAAAAATGACAAGTGTCAAAAATGACGGGTGTCTTAAATGACAAGTGTCAAAAATGACTGGTGTCAAAAATGACAGGTGTCAAAAATGACAGGTGTGAAAAATGACAAGTGTCAAAAATGACGGGTGTCAAAAATGACAGGTGTCAAAAATGACGGGTGTCAAAAATGACGGGTGTCAAAAATGACGGGTGTCAAAAATGACGGGTGTCAAAAATGACTGGTGTGAAAAATGACAGGTGTCAAAAATGACGGGTTTCTTAAATGACAAGTGTCAAAAATGACTGGTGTCAAAAATGACGGGTGTTAAAAATGACAGGTGTCAAAAATGACTGGTGTCAAAAATGACAGGTGTCAAAAATGACTGGTGTCAAAAATGACAGGTGTCAAAAATGACAGGTGTCAAAAATGATGGGTGTCAAAAATGACGGGTGTCAAAAATGACTGGTGTCAAAAATGACAGGTGTCAAAATGACAGGTGTCAAAATGACAGGTGTCAAAAATGACAGGTGTCAAAAATGACAGGTGTCAAAAATGACAGGTGTGAAAAATGACAAGTGTCAAAAATGACGGGTGTCAAAAATGACAGGTCGTCACCTGAGAATTATAGTGTTCTATCTGCATTTTCTTTTTTTTATTCAGGTTAGTCTTGTTTTAAGTATTAAAGATGCATATTGTTCTATCTATATATAATTGGGGTAGAAATTGTACAGTTTAAACCTTAAACTTTACAATTTCTACCCCAATTATATATAGATAGACCAATATCATCTTTAAGACTTAAAACAAGACTAACCTGAATAAAAAAAGGAAAATGCAGATAGAACACTATAATTCTCAGGTGACGAGGGTGTCAAAAATGACGGGTGTAAAAATGACGGGTGTCAAAAATGACAGGTGTCAAAAATGACGGGTGTCAAAAATGACGGGTGTCAAAAATGACTGGTGTCAAAAATGACAGGTGTCAAAATGACAGGTGTCAAAATGACAGGTGTCAAAAATGACAGGTGTCAAAAATGACAGGTGTACGCACTCTGATATGTAAAAATGACGGGTGTCAAACATGACAGGTGTCAAAAATGACTGATGTCAAAAATTCCTTATCTTTGGGGCGCACAAAATTAACCTAAAAATTGTAATTGCAATTAATTTATTCAGTGGTGAGATGTAATTGCGGGGTTCGAAAACGTTCGAAATTGATCAAAAATGACAGGTGTCCAAGACCTTGACGTGACATTAACGTGACCTTGGCATGACCTTGAAAATGACAGGTGTCAAAAATGACAGGTGTCAAAGATGACGGGTGTCAAAAATGACGGGTGTCAAAAATGACGGGTGTTAAAAATGACAGGTGTCAAAAATGACTGGTGTCAAAATGACAGGTGTCAAAATGACAGGTGTCAAAATGACAGGTGTCAAAAATGACAGGTGTCAAAAATGACAGGTGTCAAAGATGACAGGTGTCAAAATGACAGGTGTCAAAAATGACGGGTGTCAAAAATGACTGGTGTCAAAAATGACAGGTGTCAAAAATGACAGGTGTCAAAATGACAGGTGTCAAAATGACAGGTGTCAAAATGACAGGTGTCAAAAATGACAGGTGTCAAAAATGACAGGTGTCAAAGATGACGGGTGTCAAAAATGACGGGTGTCAAACATGACGGGTGTTAAAAATGACAAGTGTCTAAAATGACCTGTGTCAAAAATGACGGGTGTCAAAAATGACAGGTGTCAAAAATGACAAGTGTCAAAAATGACTGATGTTAAAAATGACTGGTGTCAAAAATGACAGGTGTCAAAAATGACAGGTGTCAAAATGACAGGTGTCAAAATGACAGGTGTCAAAAATGACAGGTGTTAAAAATGACAGGTGTCAAAGATGACGAGTGTCAAAAATGACGGGTGTCAAAATGACAGCTGTCAAAAATGACAGGTGTCAAAAATGACGGGTGTCAAAGATGACGGGTGTCAAAAATGACAGGTGTCAAAAATGACGGGGGTTAAAAATGACAAGTGTCAAAAATGACTGATGTCAAAAATTCCTTATCTTTGGGGCGCACAAAATTAACCTAAAAATTGTAATTGCAATTAATATATTCACAGTGGTGACAGGTGTCAAAAATGACGGGTGTCAAAAATGACTGGTGTTAAAAATGACTGGTGTCAAAAATGACAGGTGTCAAAAATGACAGGTGTCAAAATGACAGGTGTCAAAATGACAGGTGTCAAAAATGACAGGTGTCAAAAATGACAGGTGTCAAAGATGACGGGTGTCAAAAATGACGGGTGTCAAAATGACAGGTGTCAAAAATGACTGGTGTCAAAAATGACAGGTGTCAAAAATGACTGGTGTCAAAAATGACAGGTGTCAAAAATGACAGGTGTCAAAAATGACGGGTGTCAAAAATGACTGGTGTCAAAAATGACAGGTGTCAAAATGACAGGTGTCAAAAATGACAGGTGTCAAAATGACAGGTGTCAAAATGACAGGTGTCAAAAATGACAGGTGTCAAAATGACAGGTGTCAAAAATGACTGGTGTTAAAAATGACGGGTGTCAAAAATGACGGGTGTCAAAAATGACGGGTGTTAAAAATGACAGGTGTCAAAATGACAGGTGTCAAAAATGACAGGTGTGAAAAATGACGGGTGTCAAAAATGACTGGTGTTAAAAGTTACTGGTGTCAAAAATGACGGGTGTCAAAAATGACGGGTGTCAAAAATGACGAGTGTCAAAAATGACTGGTGTCAAAAATGACAGGTGTCAAAAATGACAGGTGTCAAAAATGACGGGTGTCAAAAATGACGGGTGTCAAAAATGACTGGTGTCAAAAATGACAGGTGTCAAAATGACAGGTGTCAAAATGACAGGTGTCAAAAATGACAGGTGTCAAAAATGACAGGTGTCAAAGATGACGGGTGTCAAAAATGACGGGTGTCAAACATGACAGGTGTTAAAAATGACAAGTGTCAAAAATGACCTGTGTCAAAAATTTCTTATCTTTGGGGCGCACAAAATTAACCTTAAAATTGTAATTGCAATTAATATATTTACAGTGGTGAGATGTAATTGCGGGGTTCGGAAACGTTCGGAATTGATAAAAAATGACAGGTGTCCAAGACCTTGACGTGACCTTAACGTGACCTTGGCATGACCTTGAAAATGACAGGTGTCAAAAATGACGAGTGTCAAAAATGACGAGTGTCAAAAATGACGGGTGTCAAAAATGACTGGTGTCAAAAATGACAGGTGTCAAAATGACGGGTTTCTTAAATGACAAGTGTCAAAAATGACTGGTGTCAAAAATGACGGGTGTCAAAAATGACAGGTGTCAAAAATGACTGATGTCAAAAATTCCTTATCTTTGGGGCGCACAAAATTAACCTAAAAATTGTAATTGCAATTAATATATTCAGTGGTGAGATGTAATTGCGGGGTTCGAAAACGTTCGAAATTGATCAAAAATGACAGGTGTCCAAGACCTTGACGTGACATTAACGTGACCTTGGCATGACCTTGAAAATGACAGGTGTCAAAAATGACAGGTGTCAAAGATGACGGGTGTCAAAAATGACGGGTGTCAAAAATGACGGGTGTTAAAAATGACAGGTGTCAAAAATGACTGGTGTCAAAAATGACAGGTGTCAAAAATGACTGGTGTCAAAAATGACAGGTGTCAAAAATGACAGGTGTCAAAAATGACGGGTGTCAAAAATGACTGGTGTCAAAAATGACAGGTGTCAAAATGACAGGTGTCAAAAATGACAGGTGTCAAAATGACAGGTGTCAAAATGACAGGTGTCAAAAATGACAGGTGTCAAAATGACAGGTGTCAAAAATGACTGGTGTTAAAAATGACGGGTGTCAAAAATGACGGGTGTCAAAAATGACGGGTGTTAAAAATGACAGGTGTCAAAATGACAGGTGTCAAAAATGACAGGTGTGAAAAATGACGGGTGTCAAAAATGACTGGTGTTAAAAGTTACTGGTGTCAAAAATGACGGGTGTCAAAAATGACGGGTGTCAAAAATGACGAGTGTCAAAAATGACTGGTGTCAAAAATGACAGGTGTCAAAAATGACAGGTGTCAAAAATGACGGGTGTCAAAAATGACGGGTGTCAAAAATGACTGGTGTCAAAAATGACAGGTGTCAAAATGACAGGTGTCAAAATGACAGGTGTCAAAAATGACAGGTGTCAAAAATGACAGGTGTCAAAGATGACGGGTGTCAAAAATGACGGGTGTCAAACATGACAGGTGTTAAAAATGACAAGTGTCAAAAATGACCTGTGTCAAAAATTTCTTATCTTTGGGGCGCACAAAATTAACCTTAAAATTGTAATTGCAATTAATATATTTACAGTGGTGAGATGTAATTGCGGGGTTCGGAAACGTTCGGAATTGATAAAAAATGACAGGTGTCCAAGACCTTGACGTGACCTTAACGTGACCTTGGCATGACCTTGAAAATGACAGGTGTCAAAAATGACGAGTGTCAAAAATGACGAGTGTCAAAAATGACGGGTGTCAAAAATGACTGGTGTCAAAAATGACAGGTGTCAAAATGACGGGTTTCTTAAATGACAAGTGTCAAAAATGACTGGTGTCAAAAATGACGGGTGTCAAAAGTGACAGGTGTCAAAAATGACTGATGTCAAAAATTCCTTATCTTTGGGGCGCACAAAATTAACCTAAAAATTGTAATTGCAATTAATATATTTAGTGGTGAGATGTAATTGCGGGGTTCGAAAACGTTCGAAATTGATCAAAAATGACAGGTGTCCAAGACCTTGACGTGACATTAACGTGACCTTGGCATGACCTTGAAAATGACAGGTGTCAAAAATGACAGGTGTCAAAGATGACGGGTGTCAAAAATGACGGGTGTCAAAAATGACGGGTGTTAAAAATGACAGGTGTCAAAAATGACTGGTGTCAAAAATGACAGGTGTCAAAAATGACTGGTGTCAAAAATGACAGGTGTCAAAAATGACAGGTGTCAAAAATGACGGGTGTCAAAAATGACTGGTGTCAAAAATGACAGGTGTCAAAAATGACAGGTGTCAAAATGACAGGTGTCAAAATGACAGGTGTCAAAAATGACAGGTGTCAAAAATGACAGGTGTCAAAGATGACGGGTGTCAAAAATGACGGGTGTCAAACATGACGGGTGTTAAAAATGACAAGTGTCTAAAATGACCTGTGTCAAAAATGACAGGTGTCAAAAATGACAGGTGTCAAAAATGACAAGTGTCAAAAATGACTGGTGTTAAAAATGACTGGTGTCAAAAATGACAGGTGTCAAAAATGACAGGTGTCAAAATGACAGGTGTCAAAATGACAGGTGTCAAAAATGACAGGTGTCAAAAATGACAGGTGTCAAAGATGACGGGTGTCAAAAATGACGGGTGTCAAAATGACAGGTGTCAAAAATGACTGGTGTCAAAAATGACAGGTGTCAAAAATGACAGGTGTGAAAAATGACAAGTGTCAAAAATGACGGGTGTCTTAAATGACAAGTGTCAAAAATGACTGGTGTCAAAAATGACAGGTGTCAAAAATGACAGGTGTGAAAAATGACAAGTGTCAAAAATGACGGGTGTCAAAAATGACAGGTGTCAAAAATGACGGGTGTCAAAAATGACGGGTGTCAAAAATGACGGGTGTCAAAAATGACGGGTGTCAAAAATGACTGGTGTGAAAAATGACAGGTGTCAAAAATGACGGGTTTCTTAAATGACAAGTGTCAAAAATGACTGGTGTCAAAAATGACGGGTGTTAAAAATGACAGGTGTCAAAAATGACTGGTGTCAAAAATGACAGGTGTCAAAAATGACTGGTGTCAAAAATGACAGGTGTCAAAAATGACAGGTGTCAAAAATGATGGGTGTCAAAAATGACGGGTGTCAAAAATGACTGGTGTCAAAAATGACAGGTGTCAAAATGACAGGTGTCAAAATGACAGGTGTCAAAATGACAGGTGTCAAAAATGACAGGTGTCAAAAATGACAGGTGTCAAAAATGACAGGTGTGAAAAATGACAAGTGTCAAAAATGACGGGTGTCAAAAATGACAGGTCGTCACCTGAGAATTATAGTGTTCTATCTGCATTTTCTTTTTTTTATTCAGGTTAGTCTTGTTTTAAGTATTAAAGATGCATATTGTTCTATCTATATATAATTGGGGTAGAAATTGTACAGTTTAAACCTTAAACTTTACAATTTCTACCCCAATTATATATAGATAGACCAATATCATCTTTAAGACTTAAAACAAGACTAACCTGAATAAAAAAAGGAAAATGCAGATAGAACACTATAATTCTCAGGTGACGAGGTGTCAAAAATGACGGGTGTAAAAATGACGGGTGTCAAAAATGACAGGTGTCAAAAATGACGGGTGTCAAAAATGACGGGTGTCAAAAATGACTGGTGTCAAAAATGACAGGTGTCAAAATGACAGGTGTCAAAATGACAGGTGTCAAAAATGACAGGTGTCAAAAATGACAGGTGTCAAAGATGACGGGTGTCAAAAATGACGGGTGTCAAACATGACAGGTGTCAAAAATGACTGATGTCAAAAATTCCTTATCTTTGGGGCGCACAAAATTAACCTAAAAATTGTAATTGCAATTAATTTATTCAGTGGTGAGATGTAATTGCGGGGTTCGAAAACGTTCGAAATTGATCAAAAATGACAGGTGTCCAAGACCTTGACGTGACATTAACGTGACCTTGGCATGACCTTGAAAATGACAGGTGTCAAAAATGACAGGTGTCAAAGATGACGGGTGTCAAAAATGACGGGTGTCAAAAATGACGGGTGTTAAAAATGACAGGTGTCAAAAATGACTGGTGTCAAAATGACAGGTGTCAAAATGACAGGTGTCAAAATGACAGGTGTCAAAAATGACAGGTGTCAAAAATGACAGGTGTCAAAGATGACAGGTGTCAAAATGACAGGTGTCAAAAATGACGGGTGTCAAAAATGACTGGTGTCAAAAATGACAGGTGTCAAAAATGACAGGTGTCAAAATGACAGGTGTCAAAATGACAGGTGTCAAAATGACAGGTGTCAAAAATGACAGGTGTCAAAAATGACAGGTGTCAAAGATGACGGGTGTCAAAAATGACGGGTGTCAAACATGACGGGTGTTAAAAATGACAAGTGTCTAAAATGACCTGTGTCAAAAATGACGGGTGTCAAAAATGACAGGTGTCAAAAATGACAAGTGTCAAAAATGACTGATGTTAAAAATGACTGGTGTCAAAAATGACAGGTGTCAAAAATGACAGGTGTCAAAATGACAGGTGTCAAAATGACAGGTGTCAAAAATGACAGGTGTTAAAAATGACAGGTGTCAAAGATGACGAGTGTCAAAAATGACGGGTGTCAAAATGACAGCTGTCAAAAATGACAGGTGTCAAAAATGACGGGTGTCAAAGATGACGGGTGTCAAAAATGACAGGTGTCAAAAATGACGGGGGTTAAAAATGACAAGTGTCAAAAATGACTGATGTCAAAAATTCCTTATCTTTGGGGCGCACAAAATTAACCTAAAAATTGTAATTGCAATTAATATATTCACAGTGGTGACAGGTGTCAAAAATGACGGGTGTCAAAAATGACTGGTGTTAAAAATGACTGGTGTCAAAAATGACAGGTGTCAAAAATGACAGGTGTCAAAAATGACAGGTGTTAAAATGACACGTGTCAAAAATGACAGATGTCAAAAATGACAGGTGTCAAAGATGACGGGTGTCAAAAATGACGGGTGTCAAAAATGACGGGTGTCAAAAATGACAGGTGTCAAAAATGACGGGTGTCAAAAATGACGGGTGTCTTAAATGACAAGTGTCAAAAATGACTGGTGTCAAAAATGACAGGTGTCAAAAATGACTGGTGTCAAAAATGACAGGTGTCAAAAATGACAGGTGTGAAAAATGACGGGTGTCAAAAATGACTGGTGTCAAAAATGACTGGTGTCAAAAATGACAGGTGTCAAAAATGACAGGTGTCAAAAATGACGGGTGTCAAAAATGACAGGTGTCAAAAATGACAGGTGTCAAAAATGACGGGTGTCAAAAATGACTGGTGTCAAAAATGACAGGTGTCAAAAATGACAGGTGTTAAAATGACACGTGTCAAAAATGACAGGTGTCAAAAATGACAGGTGTCAAAGATGACGGGTGTCAAAAATGACGGGTGTCAAAAATGACGGGTGTCAAAAATGACAGGTGTTAAAAATGACAGGTGTCAAAATGACAGGTGTCAAAAATGACAGGTGTCAAAAATGACGGGTGTCAAAAATGACGGGTCTCAAAAATGACGGGTGTTAAAAATGACTGGTGTCAAAAATGACAGGTGTCAAAAATGACTGGTGTCAAAAATGACAGGTGTCAAAAATGACGGGTGTCAAAAATGACGGGTGTCAAAAATGACGGGTGTCAAAAATGACGGGTGTCAAAAATGACGGGTGTCAAAAATGACAGGTGTCAAAAATGACAAGTGTCAAAAATGACTGGTGTTAAAAATGACTGGTGTCAAAAATGACAGGTGTCAAAATGACGGGGGTTAAAAATGACAAGTGTCAAAAATGACGGGTGTCAAACATGACGGGTGTTAAAAATGACAAGTGTCTAAAATGACCTGTGTCAAAAATGACGGGTGTCAAAAATGACAGGTGTCAAAAATGACAAGTGTCAAAAATGACTGGTGTTAAAAATGACTGGTGTCAAAAATGACAGGTGTCAAAATGACGGGGGTTAAAAATGACAAGTGTCAAAAATGACGGGTGTCAAACATGACGGGTGTTAAAAATGACAAGTGTCTAAAATGACCTGTGTCAAAAATGACGGGTGTCAAAAATGACAGGTGTCAAAAATGACAAGTGTCAAAAATGACTGGTGTTAAAAATGACGGGTGTCAAAAATGACGGGTGTCAAACATGACGGGTGTTAAAAATGACAAGTGTCTAAAATGACCCGTGTCAAAAATGACGGGTGTCAAAAATGACAGGTGTCAAAAATGACAAGTGTCAAAAATGACTGGTGTTAAAAATGACGGGTGTCAAAAATGACTGGTGTCAAAAATGACAGGTGTCAAAAATGACAGGTGTCAAAATGACAGGTGTCAAAATGACAGGTGTCAAAATGACAGGTGTCAAAAATGACAGGTGTCAAAAATGACAGGTGTCAAAGATGACGGGTGTCAAAAATGACGGGTGTCAAACATGACGGGTGTTAAAAATGACAAGTGTCTAAAATGACCTGTGTCAAAAATGACGGGTGTCAAAAATGACAGGTGTCAAAAATGACAAGTGTCAAAAATGACTGGTGTTAAAAATGACTGGTGTCAAAAATGACAGGTGTCAAAAATGACAGGTGTCAAAATGACAGGTGTCAAAATGACAGGTGTCAAAATGACAGGTGTCAAAAATGACAGGTGTCAAAAATGACAGGTGTCAAAGATGACGGGTGTCAAAAATGACGGGTGTCAAAATGACAGCTGTCAAAAATTACAGGTGTCAAAAATGACGGGTGTCAAAGATGACGGGTGTCAAAAATGACAGGTGTCAAAAATGACAGGTGTCAAAAATGACGGGGGTTAAAAATGACAAGTGTCAAAAATGACTGATGTCAAAAATTCCTTATCTTTGGGGCGCACAAAATTAACCTAAAAATTGTAATTGCAATTAATATATTCACAGTGGTGACAGGTGTCAAAAATGACGGGTGTCAAAAATGACTGGTGTTAAAAATGACTGGTGTCAAAAATGACGGGTGTCAAAAATGACGGGTGTCAAAAATGACGGGTGTCAAAAATGACGGGTGTCAAAAATGACAGGTGTCAAAAATGACGGGTGTCAAAAATGACTGGTGTCAAAAATGACAGGTGTCAAAAATAACTGGTGTCAAAAATGACAGGTGTCAAAAATGACGGGTGTCAAAAATGACGGGTGTCAAAAATGACAAGTGTCAAAAATGACTGGTGTCAAAAATTCCTTATCTTTGGGGGCGCACAAAATTAACCTAAAAATTGTAATTGCAATTAATATATTCACAGTGGTGACAGGTGTCAAAAATGACGGGTGTCAAAAATGACTGGTGTTAAAAATGACGGGTGTCAAAAATGACTGGTGTTAAAAATGACGGGTGTCAAAAATGACGGGTGTCAAAAATGACGGGTGTTAAAAATGACAGGTGTCAAAATGACAGGTGTCAAAAATGACAGGTGTGAAAAATGACGGGTGTCAAAAATGACTGGTGTTAAAAGTTACTGGTGTCAAAAATGACGGGTGTCAAAAATGACGGGTGTCAAAAATGACAGGTGTCAAAAATGACGGGTGTCAAAAATGACGGGTGTCTTAAATGACAAGTGTCAAAAATGACTGGTGTCAAAAATGACAGGTGTCAAAAATGACTGGTGTCAAAAATGACAGGTGTCAAAAATGACAGGTGTGAAAAATGACGGGTGTCAAAAATGACTGGTGTCAAAAATGACTGGTGTCAAAAATGACAGGTGTCAAAAATGACAGGTGTCAAAAATGACGGGTGTCAAAAATGACAGGTGTCAAAAATGACAGGTGTCAAAAATGACGGGTGTCAAAAATGACTGGTGTCAAAAATGACAGGTGTCAAAAATGACAGGTGTTAAAATGACACGTGTCAAAAATGACAGGTGTCAAAGATGACGGGTGTCAAAAATGACGGGTGTCAAAAATGACGGGTGTCAAAAATGACGGGTGTTAAAAATGACAGGTGTCAAAATGACAGGTGTCAAAAATGACAGGTGTCAAAAATGACGGGTGTCAAAAATGACGGGTGTCAAAAATGACGGGTGTCAAAAATGACTGGTGTCAAAAATGACAGGTGTCAAAAATGACTGGTGTCAAAAATGACAGGTGTCAAAAATGACGGGTGTCAAAAATGACGGGTGTCAAAAATGACGGGTGTCAAAAATGACAAGTGTCAAAAATGACTGGTGTCAAAAATTTCTTATCTTTGGGGGCGCACAAAATTAACCTAAAAATTGTTATTGCAATTAATATATTTACAGTGGTGAGATGTAATTGCGGGGTTCGGAAACGTTCGGAATTGATAAAAAATGACAGGTGTCCAAGACCTTGACGTGACCTTAACGTGACCTTGGCATGACCTTGAAAATGACAGGTGTCAAAAATGACTGGTGTCTTAAATGACAAGTGTCAAAAATGACGGGTGTCAAAAATGACGGGTGTCAAAAATGACAGGTGTCAAAAATGACGGGTGTCAAAAATGACTGGTGTCAAAAATGACAGGTGTCAAAAATAACTGGTGTCAAAAATGACAGGTGTCAAAAATGACGGGTGTCAAAAATGACGGGTGTCAAAAATGACAAGTGTCAAAAATGACTGGTGTCAAAAATTCCTTATCTTTGGGGGCGCACAAAATTAACCTAAAAATTGTAATTGCAATTAATATATTCACAGTGGTGACAGGTGTCAAAAATGACGGGTGTCAAAAATGACTGGTGTTAAAAATGACGGGTGTCAAAAATGACTGGTGTTAAAAATGACGGGTGTCAAAAATGACGGGTGTCAAAAATGACGGGTGTTAAAAATGACAGGTGTCAAAATGACAGGTGTCAAAAATGACAGGTGTGAAAAATGACGGGTGTCAAAAATGACTGGTGTTAAAAGTTACTGGTGTCAAAAATGACGGGTGTCAAAAATGACGGGTGTCAAAAATGACGAGTGTCAAAAATGACTGGTGTCAAAAATGACAGGTGTCAAAAATGACAGGTGTCAAAAATGACGGGTGTCAAAAATGACGGGTGTCAAAAATGACTGGTGTCAAAAATGACAGGTGTCAAAATGACAGGTGTCAAAATGACAGGTGTCAAAAATGACAGGTGTCAAAAATGACAGGTGTCAAAGATGACGGGTGTCAAAAATGACGGGTGTCAAACATGACAGGTGTTAAAAATGACAAGTGTCAAAAATGACCTGTGTCAAAAATTTCTTATCTTTGGGGCGCACAAAATTAACCTTAAAATTGTAATTGCAATTAATATATTTACAGTGGTGAGATGTAATTGCGGGGTTCGGAAACGTTCGGAATTGATAAAAAATGACAGGTGTCCAAGACCTTGACGTGACCTTAACGTGACCTTGGCATGACCTTGAAAATGACAGGTGTCAAAAATGACGAGTGTCAAAAATGACGAGTGTCAAAAATGACGGGTGTCAAAAATGACTGGTGTCAAAAATGACAGGTGTCAAAATGACGGGTTTCTTAAATGACAAGTGTCAAAAATGACTGGTGTCAAAAATGACGGGTGTCAAAAATGACAGGTGTCAAAAATGACTGATGTCAAAAATTCCTTATCTTTGGGGCGCACAAAATTAACCTAAAAATTGTAATTGCAATTAATATATTCAGTGGTGAGATGTAATTGCGGGGTTCGAAAACGTTCGAAATTGATCAAAAATGACAGGTGTCCAAGACCTTGACGTGACATTAACGTGACCTTGGCATGACCTTGAAAATGACAGGTGTCAAAAATGACAGGTGTCAAAGATGACGGGTGTCAAAAATGACGGGTGTCAAAAATGACGGGTGTTAAAAATGACAGGTGTCAAAAATGACTGGTGTCAAAAATGACAGGTGTCAAAAATGACTGGTGTCAAAAATGACAGGTGTCAAAAATGACAGGTGTCAAAAATGACGGGTGTCAAAAATGACTGGTGTCAAAAATGACAGGTGTCAAAAATGACAGGTGTCAAAATGACAGGTGTCAAAATGACAGGTGTCAAAAATGACAGGTGTCAAAAATGACAGGTGTCAAAGATGACGGGTGTCAAAAATGACGGGTGTCAAACATGACGGGTGTTAAAAATGACAAGTGTCTAAAATGACCTGTGTCAAAAATGACAGGTGTCAAAAATGACAGGTGTCAAAAATGACAAGTGTCAAAAATGACTGGTGTTAAAAATGACTGGTGTCAAAAATGACAGGTGTCAAAAATGACAGGTGTCAAAATGACAGGTGTCAAAATGACAGGTGTCAAAAATGACAGGTGTCAAAAATGACAGGTGTCAAAGATGACGGGTGTCAAAAATGACGGGTGTCAAAATGACAGGTGTCAAAAATGACAGGTGTCAAAAATGACTGGTGTTAAAAATGACTGGTGTCAAAAATGACAGGTGTCAAAAATGACAGGTGTCAAAATGATAGGTGTCAAAATGACAGGTGTCAAAAATGACAGGTGTCAAAAATGACTGGTGTCAAAAATGACGGGTGTCAAAAATGACAGGTGTCAAAAATGACTGATGTCAAAAATTCCTTATCTTTGGGGCGCACAAAATTAACCTAAAAATTGTAATTGCAATTAATATATTCAGTGGTGAGATGTAATTGCGGGGTTCGAAAACGTTCGAAATTGATCAAAAATGACAGGTGTCCAAGACCTTGACGTGACATTAACGTGACCTTGGCATGACCTTGAAAATGACAGGTGTCAAAAATGACAGGTGTCAAAGATGACGGGTGTCAAAAATGACGGGTGTCAAAAATGACGGGTGTTAAAAATGACAGGTGTCAAAAATGACTGGTGTCAAAAATGACAGGTGTCAAAAATGACTGGTGTCAAAAATGACGGGTGTCAAAAATGACAGGTGTCAAAAATGACGGGTGTCAAAAATGACAGGTGTCAAAAATGACTGGTGTCAAAAATGACAGGTGTCAAAAATGACGGGTGTCAAAAATGACAGGTGTCAAAAATGACAGGTGTCAAAAATGACGGGTGTCAAAAATGACAGGTGTCAAAAATGACAGGTGTCAAAAATGACTGGTGTCAAAAATGACGGGTGTCAAAAATGACAGGTGTCAAAAATGACTGATGTCAAAAATTCCTTATCTTTGGGGCGCACAAAATTAACCTAAAAATTGTAATTGCAATTAATATATTCAGTGGTGAGATGTAATTGCGGGGTTCGAAAACGTTCGAAATTGATCAAAAATGACAGGTGTCCAAGACCTTGACGTGACATTAACGTGACCTTGGCATGACCTTGAAAATGACAGGTGTCAAAAATGACAGGTGTCAAAGATGACGGGTGTCAAAAATGACGGGTGTCAAAAATGACGGGTGTTAAAAATGACAGGTGTCAAAAATGACTGGTGTCAAAAATGACAGGTGTCAAAAATGACTGGTGTCAAAAATGACAGGTGTCAAAAATGACGGGTGTTAAAAATGACGGGTGTCAAAAATGACTGGTGTCAAAAATGACAGGTGTCAAAAATGACAGGTGTTAAAATGACACGTGTCAAAAATGACAGGTGTCAAAAATGACAGGTGTCAAAGATGACGGGTGTCAAAAATGACGGGTGTCAAAAATGACGGGTGTCAAAAATGACGGGTGTTAAAAATGACAGGTGTCAAAATGACAGGTGTCAAAAATGACAGGTGTCAAAAATGACGGGTGTCAAAAATGACGGGTCTCAAAAATGACGGGTGTTAAAAATGACTGGTGTCAAAAATGACAGGTGTCAAAAATGACTGGTGTCAAAAATGACAGGTGTCAAAAATGACGGGTGTCAAAAATGACGGGTGTCAAAAATGACGGGTGTCAAAAATGACGGGTGTCAAAAATGACGGGTGTCAAAAATGACAGGTGTCAAAAATGACAAGTGTCAAAAATGACTGGTGTTAAAAATGACTGGTGTCAAAAATGACAGGTGTCAAAATGACGGGGGTTAAAAATGACAAGTGTCAAAAATGACGGGTGTCAAACATGACGGGTGTTAAAAATGACAAGTGTCTAAAATGACCTGTGTCAAAAATGACGGGTGTCAAAAATGACAGGTGTCAAAAATGACAAGTGTCAAAAATGACTGGTGTTAAAAATGACTGGTGTCAAAAATGACAGGTGTCAAAATGACGGGGGTTAAAAATGACAAGTGTCAAAAATGACGGGTGTCAAACATGACGGGTGTTAAAAATGACAAGTGTCTAAAATGACCTGTGTCAAAAATGACGGGTGTCAAAAATGACAGGTGTCAAAAATGACAAGTGTCAAAAATGACTGGTGTTAAAAATGACGGGTGTCAAAAATGACGGGTGTCAAACATGACGGGTGTTAAAAATGACAAGTGTCTAAAATGACCCGTGTCAAAAATGACGGGTGTCAAAAATGACAGGTGTCAAAAATGACAAGTGTCAAAAATGACTGGTGTTAAAAATGACGGGTGTCAAAAATGACTGGTGTCAAAAATGACAGGTGTCAAAAATGACAGGTGTCAAAATGACAGGTGTCAAAATGACAGGTGTCAAAATGACAGGTGTCAAAAATGACAGGTGTCAAAAATGACAGGTGTCAAAGATGACGGGTGTCAAAAATGACGGGTGTCAAACATGACGGGTCTTAAAAATGACAAGTGTCTAAAATGACCTGTGTCAAAAATGACGGGTGTCAAAAATGACAGGTGTCAAAAATGACAAGTGTCAAAAATGACTGGTGTTAAAAATGACTGGTGTCAAAAATGACAGGTGTCAAAAATGACAGGTGTCAAAATGACAGGTGTCAAAATGACAGGTGTCAAAATGACAGGTGTCAAAAATGACAGGTGTCAAAAATGACAGGTGTCAAAGATGACGGGTGTCAAAAATGACGGGTGTCAAAATGACAGCTGTCAAAAATTACAGGTGTCAAAAATGACGGGTGTCAAAGATGACGGGTGTCAAAAATGACAGGTGTCAAAAATGACAGGTGTCAAAAATGACGGGGGTTAAAAATGACAAGTGTCAAAAATGACTGATGTCAAAAATTCCTTATCTTTGGGGCGCACAAAATTAACCTAAAAATTGTAATTGCAATTAATATATTCACAGTGGTGACAGGTGTCAAAAATGACGGGTGTCAAAAATGACTGGTGTTAAAAATGACTGGTGTCAAAAATGACGGGTGTCAAAAATGACGGGTGTCAAAAATGACGGGTGTCAAAAATGACGGGTGTCAAAAATGACAGGTGTCAAAAATGACGGGTGTCAAAAATGACTGGTGTCAAAAATGACAGGTGTCAAAAATAACTGGTGTCAAAAATGACAGGTGTCAAAAATGACGGGTGTCAAAAATGACGGGTGTCAAAAATGACAAGTGTCAAAAATGACTGGTGTCAAAAATTCCTTATCTTTGGGGGCGCACAAAATTAACCTAAAAATTGTAATTGCAATTAATATATTCACAGTGGTGACAGGTGTCAAAAATGACGGGTGTCAAAAATGACTGGTGTTAAAAATGACGGGTGTCAAAAATGACTGGTGTTAAAAATGACGGGTGTCAAAAATGACGGGTGTCAAAAATGACGGGTGTTAAAAATGACAGGTGTCAAAATGACAGGTGTCAAAAATGACAGGTGTGAAAAATGACGGGTGTCAAAAATGACTGGTGTTAAAAGTTACTGGTGTCAAAAATGACGGGTGTCAAAAATGACGGGTGTCAAAAATGACAGGTGTCAAAAATGACGGGTGTCAAAAATGACGGGTGTCTTAAATGACAAGTGTCAAAAATGACTGGTGTCAAAAATGACAGGTGTCAAAAATGACTGGTGTCAAAAATGACAGGTGTCAAAAATGACAGGTGTGAAAAATGACGGGTGTCAAAAATGACTGGTGTCAAAAATGACTGGTGTCAAAAATGACAGGTGTCAAAAATGACAGGTGTCAAAAATGACGGGTGTCAAAAATGACAGGTGTCAAAAATGACAGGTGTCAAAAATGACGGGTGTCAAAAATGACTGGTGTCAAAAATGACAGGTGTCAAAAATGACAGGTGTTAAAATGACACGTGTCAAAAATGACAGGTGTCAAAGATGACGGGTGTCAAAAATGACGGGTGTCAAAAATGACGGGTGTCAAAAATGACGGGTGTTAAAAATGACAGGTGTCAAAATGACAGGTGTCAAAAATGACAGGTGTCAAAAATGACGGGTGTCAAAAATGACGGGTGTCAAAAATGACGGGTGTCAAAAATGACTGGTGTCAAAAATGACAGGTGTCAAAAATGACTGGTGTCAAAAATGACAGGTGTCAAAAATGACGGGTGTCAAAAATGACGGGTGTCAAAAATGACGGGTGTCAAAAATGACAAGTGTCAAAAATGACTGGTGTCAAAAATTTCTTATCTTTGGGGGCGCACAAAATTAACCTAAAAATTGTTATTGCAATTAATATATTTACAGTGGTGAGATGTAATTGCGGGGTTCGGAAACGTTCGGAATTGATAAAAAATGACAGGTGTCCAAGACCTTGACGTGACCTTAACGTGACCTTGGCATGACCTTGAAAATGACAGGTGTCAAAAATGACGGGTGTCTTAAATGACAAGTGTCAAAAATGACGGGTGTCAAAAATGACGGGTGTCAAAAATGACAGGTGTCAAAAATGACGGGTGTCAAAAATGACTGGTGTCAAAAATGACAGGTGTCAAAAATAACTGGTGTCAAAAATGACAGGTGTCAAAAATGACGGGTGTCAAAAATGACGGGTGTCAAAAATGACAAGTGTCAAAAATGACTGGTGTCAAAAATTCCTTATCTTTGGGGGCGCACAAAATTAACCTAAAAATTGTAATTGCAATTAATATATTCACAGTGGTGACAGGTGTCAAAAATGACGGGTGTCAAAAATGACTGGTGTTAAAAATGACGGGTGTCAAAAATGACTGGTGTTAAAAATGACGGGTGTCAAAAATGACGGGTGTCAAAAATGACGGGTGTTAAAAATGACAGGTGTCAAAATGACAGGTGTCAAAAATGACAGGTGTGAAAAATGACGGGTGTCAAAAATGACTGGTGTTAAAAGTTACTGGTGTCAAAAATGACGGGTGTCAAAAATGACGGGTGTCAAAAATGACGAGTGTCAAAAATGACTGGTGTCAAAAATGACAGGTGTCAAAAATGACAGGTGTCAAAAATGACGGGTGTCAAAAATGACGGGTGTCAAAAATGACTGGTGTCAAAAATGACAGGTGTCAAAATGACAGGTGTCAAAATGACAGGTGTCAAAAATGACAGGTGTCAAAAATGACAGGTGTCAAAGATGACGGGTGTCAAAAATGACGGGTGTCAAACATGACAGGTGTTAAAAATGACAAGTGTCAAAAATGACCTGTGTCAAAAATTTCTTATCTTTGGGGCGCACAAAATTAACCTTAAAATTGTAATTGCAATTAATATATTTACAGTGGTGAGATGTAATTGCGGGGTTCGGAAACGTTCGGAATTGATAAAAAATGACAGGTGTCCAAGACCTTGACGTGACCTTAACGTGACCTTGGCATGACCTTGAAAATGACAGGTGTCAAAAATGACGAGTGTCAAAAATGACGAGTGTCAAAAATGACGGGTGTCAAAAATGACTGGTGTCAAAAATGACAGGTGTCAAAATGACGGGTTTCTTAAATGACAAGTGTCAAAAATGACTGGTGTCAAAAATGACGGGTGTCAAAAATGACAGGTGTCAAAAATGACTGATGTCAAAAATTCCTTATCTTTGGGGCGCACAAAATTAACCTAAAAATTGTAATTGCAATTAATATATTTAGTGGTGAGATGTAATTGCGGGGTTCGAAAACGTTCGAAATTGATCAAAAATGACAGGTGTCCAAGACCTTGACGTGACATTAACGTGACCTTGGCATGACCTTGAAAATGACAGGTGTCAAAAATGACAGGTGTCAAAGATGACGGGTGTCAAAAATGACGGGTGTCAAAAATGACGGGTGTTAAAAATGACAGGTGTCAAAAATGACTGGTGTCAAAAATGACAGGTGTCAAAAATGACTGGTGTCAAAAATGACAGGTGTCAAAAATGACAGGTGTCAAAAATGACGGGTGTCAAAAATGACTGGTGTCAAAAATGACAGGTGTCAAAAATGACAGGTGTCAAAATGACAGGTGTCAAAATGACAGGTGTCAAAAATGACAGGTGTCAAAAATGACAGGTGTCAAAGATGACGGGTGTCAAAAATGACGGGTGTCAAACATGACGGGTGTTAAAAATGACAAGTGTCTAAAATGACCTGTGTCAAAAATGACAGGTGTCAAAAATGACAGGTGTCAAAAATGACAAGTGTCAAAAATGACTGGTGTTAAAAATGACTGGTGTCAAAAATGACAGGTGTCAAAAATGACAGGTGTCAAAATGACAGGTGTCAAAATGACAGGTGTCAAAAATGACAGGTGTCAAAAATGACAGGTGTCAAAGATGACGGGTGTCAAAAATGACGGGTGTCAAAATGACAGGTGTCAAAAATGACTGGTGTCAAAAATGACAGGTGTCAAAAATGACAGGTGTGAAAAATGACAAGTGTCAAAAATGACGGGTGTCTTAAATGACAAGTGTCAAAAATGACTGGTGTCAAAAATGACAGGTGTCAAAAATGACAGGTGTGAAAAATGACAAGTGTCAAAAATGACGGGTGTCAAAAATGACAGGTGTCAAAAATGACGGGTGTCAAAAATGACGGGTGTCAAAAATGACGGGTGTCAAAAATGACGGGTGTCAAAAATGACTGGTGTGAAAAATGACAGGTGTCAAAAATGACGGGTTTCTTAAATGACAAGTGTCAAAAATGACTGGTGTCAAAAATGACGGGTGTTAAAAATGACAGGTGTCAAAAATGACTGGTGTCAAAAATGACAGGTGTCAAAAATGACTGGTGTCAAAAATGACAGGTGTCAAAAATGACAGGTGTCAAAAATGATGGGTGTCAAAAATGACGGGTGTCAAAAATGACTGGTGTCAAAAATGACAGGTGTCAAAATGACAGGTGTCAAAATGACAGGTGTCAAAAATGACAGGTGTCAAAAATGACAGGTGTCAAAAATGACAGGTGTGAAAAATGACAAGTGTCAAAAATGACGGGTGTCAAAAATGACAGGTCGTCACCTGAGAATTATAGTGTTCTATCTGCATTTTCTTTTTTTTATTCAGGTTAGTCTTGTTTTAAGTATTAAAGATGCATATTGTTCTATCTATATATAATTGGGGTAGAAATTGTACAGTTTAAACCTTAAACTTTACAATTTCTACCCCAATTATATATAGATAGACCAATATCATCTTTAAGACTTAAAACAAGACTAACCTGAATAAAAAAAGGAAAATGCAGATAGAACACTATAATTCTCAGGTGACGAGGTGTCAAAAATGACGGGTGTAAAAATGACGGGTGTCAAAAATGACAGGTGTCAAAAATGACGGGTGTCAAAAATGACGGGTGTCAAAAATGACTGGTGTCAAAAATGACAGGTGTCAAAATGACAAGTGTCAAAATGACAGGTGTCAAAAATGACAGGTGTCAAAAATGACAGGTGTCAAAGATGACGGGTGTCAAAAATGACGGGTGTCAAACATGACAGGTGTCAAAAATGACTGATGTCAAAAATTCCTTATCTTTGGGGCGCACAAAATTAACCTAAAAATTGTAATTGCAATTAATTTATTCAGTGGTGAGATGTAATTGCGGGGTTCGAAAACGTTCGAAATTGATCAAAAATGACAGGTGTCCAAGACCTTGACGTGACATTAACGTGACCTTGGCATGACCTTGAAAATGACAGGTGTCAAAAATGACAGGTGTCAAAGATGACGGGTGTCAAAAATGACGGGTGTCAAAAATGACGGGTGTTAAAAATGACAGGTGTCAAAAATGACTGGTGTCAAAATGACAGGTGTCAAAATGACAGGTGTCAAAATGACAGGTGTCAAAAATGACAGGTGTCAAAAATGACAGGTGTCAAAGATGACAGGTGTCAAAATGACAGGTGTCAAAAATGACGGGTGTCAAAAATGACTGGTGTCAAAAATGACAGGTGTCAAAAATGACAGGTGTCAAAATGACAGGTGTCAAAATGACAGGTGTCAAAATGACAGGTGTCAAAAATGACAGGTGTCAAAAATGACAGGTGTCAAAGATGACGGGTGTCAAAAATGACGGGTGTCAAACATGACGGGTGTTAAAAATGACAAGTGTCTAAAATGACCTGTGTCAAAAATGACGGGTGTCAAAAATGACAGGTGTCAAAAATGACAAGTGTCAAAAATGACTGATGTTAAAAATGACTGGTGTCAAAAATGACAGGTGTCAAAAATGACAGGTGTCAAAATGACAGGTGTCAAAATGACAGGTGTCAAAAATGACAGGTGTTAAAAATGACAGGTGTCAAAGATGACGAGTGTCAAAAATGACGGGTGTCAAAATGACAGCTGTCAAAAATGACAGGTGTCAAAAATGACGGGTGTCAAAGATGACGGGTGTCAAAAATGACAGGTGTCAAAAATGACGGGGGTTAAAAATGACAAGTGTCAAAAATGACTGATGTCAAAAATTCCTTATCTTTGGGGCGCACAAAATTAACCTAAAAATTGTAATTGCAATTAATATATTCACAGTGGTGACAGGTGTCAAAAATGACGGGTGTCAAAAATGACTGGTGTTAAAAATGACTGGTGTCAAAAATGACAGGTGTCAAAAATGACAGGTGTCAAAATGACAGGTGTCAAAATGACAGGTGTCAAAAATGACAGGTGTCAAAAATGACAGGTGTCAAAGATGACGGGTGTCAAAAATGACGGGTGTCAAAATGACAGGTGTCAAAAATGACGGGTGTCAAAAATGACAGGTGTCAAAAATGACAGGTGTCAAAAATGACGGGTGTCAAAAATGACTGGTGTCAAAAATGACTGGTGTCAAAAATGACAGGTGTCAAAAATGACAGGTGTTAAAATGACACGTGTCAAAAATGACAGATGTCAAAAATGACAGGTGTCAAAGATGACGGGTGTCAAAAATGACGGGTGTCAAAAATGACGGGTGTCAAAAATGACAGGTGTCAAAAATGACGGGTGTCAAAAATGACGGGTGTCTTAAATGACAAGTGTCAAAAATGACTGGTGTCAAAAATGACAGGTGTCAAAAATGACTGGTGTCAAAAATGACAGGTGTCAAAAATGACAGGTGTGAAAAATGACGGGTGTCAAAAATGACTGGTGTCAAAAATGACTGGTGTCAAAAATGACAGGTGTCAAAAATGACAGGTGTCAAAAATGACGGGTGTCAAAAATGACAGGTGTCAAAAATGACAGGTGTCAAAAATGACGGGTGTCAAAAATGACTGGTGTCAAAAATGACAGGTGTCAAAAATGACAGGTGTTAAAATGACACGTGTCAAAAATGACAGGTGTCAAAAATGACAGGTGTCAAAGATGACGGGTGTCAAAAATGACGGGTGTCAAAAATGACGGGTGTCAAAAATGACGGGTGTTAAAAATGACAGGTGTCAAAATGACAGGTGTCAAAAATGACAGGTGTCAAAAATGACGGGTGTCAAAAATGACGGGTCTCAAAAATGACGGGTGTTAAAAATGACTGGTGTCAAAAATGACAGGTGTCAAAAATGACTGGTGTCAAAAATGACAGGTGTCAAAAATGACGGGTGTCAAAAATGACGGGTGTCAAAAATGACGGGTGTCAAAAATGACGGGTGTCAAAAATGACGGGTGTCAAAAATGACAGGTGTCAAAAATGACAAGTGTCAAAAATGACTGGTGTTAAAAATGACTGGTGTCAAAAATGACAGGTGTCAAAATGACGGGGGTTAAAAATGACAAGTGTCAAAAATGACGGGTGTCAAACATGACGGGTGTTAAAAATGACAAGTGTCTAAAATGACCTGTGTCAAAAATGACGGGTGTCAAAAATGACAGGTGTCAAAAATGACAAGTGTCAAAAATGACTGGTGTTAAAAATGACTGGTGTCAAAAATGACAGGTGTCAAAATGACGGGGGTTAAAAATGACAAGTGTCAAAAATGACGGGTGTCAAACATGACGGGTGTTAAAAATGACAAGTGTCTAAAATGACCTGTGTCAAAAATGACGGGTGTCAAAAATGACAGGTGTCAAAAATGACAAGTGTCAAAAATGACTGGTGTTAAAAATGACGGGTGTCAAAAATGACGGGTGTCAAACATGACGGGTGTTAAAAATGACAAGTGTCTAAAATGACCCGTGTCAAAAATGACGGGTGTCAAAAATGACAGGTGTCAAAAATGACAAGTGTCAAAAATGACTGGTGTTAAAAATGACGGGTGTCAAAAATGACTGGTGTCAAAAATGACAGGTGTCAAAAATGACAGGTGTCAAAATGACAGGTGTCAAAATGACAGGTGTCAAAATGACAGGTGTCAAAAATGACAGGTGTCAAAAATGACAGGTGTCAAAGATGACGGGTGTCAAAAATGACGGGTGTCAAACATGACGGGTGTTAAAAATGACAAGTGTCTAAAATGACCTGTGTCAAAAATGACGGGTGTCAAAAATGACAGGTGTCAAAAATGACAAGTGTCAAAAATGACTGGTGTTAAAAATGACTGGTGTCAAAAATGACAGGTGTCAAAAATGACAGGTGTCAAAATGACAGGTGTCAAAAATGACAGGTGTCAAAAATGACAGGTGTCAAAGATGACGGGTGTCAAAAATGACGGGTGTCAAAATGACAGCTGTCAAAAATTACAGGTGTCAAAAATGACGGGTGTCAAAGATGACGGGTGTCAAAAATGACAGGTGTCAAAAATGACAGGTGTCAAAAATGACGGGGGTTAAAAATGACAAGTGTCAAAAATGACTGATGTCAAAAATTCCTTATCTTTGGGGCGCACAAAATTAACCTAAAAATTGTAATTGCAATTAATATATTCACAGTGGTGACAGGTGTCAAAAATGACGGGTGTCAAAAATGACTGGTGTTAAAAATGACTGGTGTCAAAAATGACGGGTGTCAAAAATGACGGGTGTCAAAAATGACGGGTGTCAAAAATGACGGGTGTCAAAAATGACAGGTGTCAAAAATGACGGGTGTCAAAAATGACTGGTGTCAAAAATGACAGGTGTCAAAAATAACTGGTGTCAAAAATGACAGGTGTCAAAAATGACGGGTGTCAAAAATGACGGGTGTCAAAAATGACAAGTGTCAAAAATGACTGGTGTCAAAAATTCCTTATCTTTGGGGGCGCACAAAATTAACCTAAAAATTGTAATTGCAATTAATATATTCACAGTGGTGACAGGTGTCAAAAATGACGGGTGTCAAAAATGACTGGTGTTAAAAATGACGGGTGTCAAAAATGACTGGTGTTAAAAATGACGGGTGTCAAAAATGACGGGTGTCAAAAATGACGGGTGTTAAAAATGACAGGTGTCAAAATGACAGGTGTCAAAAATGACAGGTGTGAAAAATGACGGGTGTCAAAAATGACTGGTGTTAAAAGTTACTGGTGTCAAAAATGACGGGTGTCAAAAATGACGGGTGTCAAAAATGACAGGTGTCAAAAATGACGGGTGTCAAAAATGACGGGTGTCTTAAATGACAAGTGTCAAAAATGACTGGTGTCAAAAATGACAGGTGTCAAAAATGACTGGTGTCAAAAATGACAGGTGTCAAAAATGACAGGTGTGAAAAATGACGGGTGTCAAAAATGACTGGTGTCAAAAATGACTGGTGTCAAAAATGACAGGTGTCAAAAATGACAGGTGTCAAAAATGACGGGTGTCAAAAATGACAGGTGTCAAAAATGACAGGTGTCAAAAATGACGGGTGTCAAAAATGACTGGTGTCAAAAATGACAGGTGTCAAAAATGACAGGTGTTAAAATGACACGTGTCAAAAATGACAGGTGTCAAAGATGACGGGTGTCAAAAATGACGGGTGTCAAAAATGACGGGTGTCAAAAATGACGGGTGTTAAAAATGACAGGTGTCAAAATGACAGGTGTCAAAAATGACAGGTGTCAAAAATGACGGGTGTCAAAAATGACGGGTGTCAAAAATGACGGGTGTCAAAAATGACTGGTGTCAAAAATGACAGGTGTCAAAAATGACTGGTGTCAAAAATGACAGGTGTCAAAAATGACGGGTGTCAAAAATGACGGGTGTCAAAAATGACGGGTGTCAAAAATGACAAGTGTCAAAAATGACTGGTGTCAAAAATTTCTTATCTTTGGGGGCGCACAAAATTAACCTAAAAATTGTTATTGCAATTAATATATTTACAGTGGTGAGATGTAATTGCGGGGTTCGGAAACGTTCGGAATTGATAAAAAATGACAGGTGTCCAAGACCTTGACGTGACCTTAACGTGACCTTGGCATGACCTTGAAAATGACAGGTGTCAAAAATGACGGGTGTCTTAAATGACAAGTGTCAAAAATGACGGGTGTCAAAAATGACGGGTGTCAAAAATGACAGGTGTCAAAAATGACGGGTGTCAAAAATGACTGGTGTCAAAAATGACAGGTGTCAAAAATAACTGGTGTCAAAAATGACAGGTGTCAAAAATGACGGGTGTCAAAAATGACGGGTGTCAAAAATGACAAGTGTCAAAAATGACTGGTGTCAAAAATTCCTTATCTTTGGGGGCGCACAAAATTAACCTAAAAATTGTAATTGCAATTAATATATTCACAGTGGTGACAGGTGTCAAAAATGACGGGTGTCAAAAATGACTGGTGTTAAAAATGACGGGTGTCAAAAATGACTGGTGTTAAAAATGACGGGTGTCAAAAATGACGGGTGTCAAAAATGACGGGTGTTAAAAATGACAGGTGTCAAAATGACAGGTGTCAAAAATGACAGGTGTGAAAAATGACGGGTGTCAAAAATGACTGGTGTTAAAAGTTACTGGTGTCAAAAATGACGGGTGTCAAAAATGACGGGTGTCAAAAATGACGAGTGTCAAAAATGACTGGTGTCAAAAATGACAGGTGTCAAAAATGACAGGTGTCAAAAATGACGGGTGTCAAAAATGACGGGTGTCAAAAATGACTGGTGTCAAAAATGACAGGTGTCAAAATGACAGGTGTCAAAATGACAGGTGTCAAAAATGACAGGTGTCAAAAATGACAGGTGTCAAAGATGACGGGTGTCAAAAATGACGGGTGTCAAACATGACAGGTGTTAAAAATGACAAGTGTCAAAAATGACCTGTGTCAAAAATTTCTTATCTTTGGGGCGCACAAAATTAACCTTAAAATTGTAATTGCAATTAATATATTTACAGTGGTGAGATGTAATTGCGGGGTTCGGAAACGTTCGGAATTGATAAAAAATGACAGGTGTCCAAGACCTTGACGTGACCTTAACGTGACCTTGGCATGACCTTGAAAATGACAGGTGTCAAAAATGACGAGTGTCAAAAATGACGAGTGTCAAAAATGACGGGTGTCAAAAATGACTGGTGTCAAAAATGACAGGTGTCAAAATGACGGGTTTCTTAAATGACAAGTGTCAAAAATGACTGGTGTCAAAAATGACGGGTGTCAAAAATGACAGGTGTCAAAAATGACTGATGTCAAAAATTCCTTATCTTTGGGGCGCACAAAATTAACCTAAAAATTGTAATTGCAATTAATATATTCAGTGGTGAGATGTAATTGCGGGGTTCGAAAACGTTCGAAATTGATCAAAAATGACAGGTGTCCAAGACCTTGACGTGACATTAACGTGACCTTGGCATGACCTTGAAAATGACAGGTGTCAAAAATGACAGGTGTCAAAGATGACGGGTGTCAAAAATGACGGGTGTCAAAAATGACGGGTGTTAAAAATGACAGGTGTCAAAAATGACTGGTGTCAAAAATGACAGGTGTCAAAAATGACTGGTGTCAAAAATGACAGGTGTCAAAAATGACAGGTGTCAAAAATGACGGGTGTCAAAAATGACTGGTGTCAAAAATGACAGGTGTCAAAAATGACAGGTGTCAAAATGACAGGTGTCAAAATGACAGGTGTCAAAAATGACAGGTGTCAAAAATGACAGGTGTCAAAGATGACGGGTGTCAAAAATGACGGGTGTCAAACATGACGGGTGTTAAAAATGACAAGTGTCTAAAATGACCTGTGTCAAAAATGACAGGTGTCAAAAATGACAGGTGTCAAAAATGACAAGTGTCAAAAATGACTGGTGTTAAAAATGACTGGTGTCAAAAATGACAGGTGTCAAAAATGACAGGTGTCAAAATGACAGGTGTCAAAATGACAGGTGTCAAAAATGACAGGTGTCAAAAATGACAGGTGTCAAAGATGACGGGTGTCAAAAATGACGGGTGTCAAAATGACAGGTGTCAAAAATGACAGGTGTCAAAAATGACTGGTGTTAAAAATGACTGGTGTCAAAAATGACAGGTGTCAAAAATGACAGGTGTCAAAATGATAGGTGTCAAAATGACAGGTGTCAAAAATGACAGGTGTCAAAAATGACTGGTGTCAAAAATGACGGGTGTCAAAAATGACAGGTGTCAAAAATGACTGATGTCAAAAATTCCTTATCTTTGGGGCGCACAAAATTAACCTAAAAATTGTAATTGCAATTAATATATTCAGTGGTGAGATGTAATTGCGGGGTTCGAAAACGTTCGAAATTGATCAAAAATGACAGGTGTCCAAGACCTTGACGTGACATTAACGTGACCTTGGCATGACCTTGAAAATGACAGGTGTCAAAAATGACAGGTGTCAAAGATGACGGGTGTCAAAAATGACGGGTGTCAAAAATGACGGGTGTTAAAAATGACAGGTGTCAAAAATGACTGGTGTCAAAAATGACAGGTGTCAAAAATGACTGGTGTCAAAAATGACGGGTGTCAAAAATGACAGGTGTCAAAAATGACGGGTGTCAAAAATGACAGGTGTCAAAAATGACTGGTGTCAAAAATGACAGGTGTCAAAAATGACGGGTGTCAAAAATGACAGGTGTCAAAAATGACAGGTGTCAAAAATGACGGGTGTCAAAAATGACAGGTGTCAAAAATGACAGGTGTCAAAAATGACTGGTGTCAAAAATGACGGGTGTCAAAAATGACAGGTGTCAAAAATGACTGATGTCAAAAATTCCTTATCTTTGGGGCGCACAAAATTAACCTAAAAATTGTAATTGCAATTAATATATTCAGTGGTGAGATGTAATTGCGGGGTTCGAAAACGTTCGAAATTGATCAAAAATGACAGGTGTCCAAGACCTTGACGTGACATTAACGTGACCTTGGCATGACCTTGAAAATGACAGGTGTCAAAAATGACAGGTGTCAAAGATGACGGGTGTCAAAAATGACGGGTGTCAAAAATGACGGGTGTTAAAAATGACAGGTGTCAAAAATGACTGGTGTCAAAAATGACAGGTGTCAAAAATGACTGGTGTCAAAAATGACAGGTGTCAAAAATGACAGGTGTCAAAAATGACGGGTGTCAAAAATGACTGGTGTCAAAAATGACAGGTGTCAAAATGACAGGTGTCAAAAATGACAGGTGTCAAAATGACAGGTGTCAAAATGACAGGTGTCAAAAATGACAGGTGTCAAAATGACAGGTGTCAAAAATGACTGGTGTCAAAAATGGCAGGTGTCAAAAATGACTGGTGTCAAAAATGACAGGTGTCAAAAATGACAGGTGTCAAAAATGACGGGTGTCAAAAATGACTGGTGTCAAAAATGACAGGTGTCAAAAATGACAGGTGTCAAAATGACAGGTGTCAAAATGACAGGTGTCAAAATGACAGGTGTCAAAAATGACAGGTGTCAAAAATGACAGGTGTCAAAGATGACGGGTGTCAAAAATGACGGGTGTCAAACATGACGGGTGTTAAAAATGACAAGTGTCTAAAATGACCTGTGTCAAAAATGACGGGTGTCAAAAATGACGGGTGTCAAAAATGACAGGTGTCAAAAATGACAAGTGTCAAAAATGACTGATGTTAAAAATGACTGGTGTCAAAAATGACAGGTGTCAAAAATGACAGGTGTCAAAATGACAGGTGTCAAAATGACAGGTGTCAAAATGACAGGTGTCAAAAATGACAGGTGTCAAAAATGACAGGTGTCAAAGATGACGGGTGTCAAAAATGACGGGTGTCAAAATGACAGCTGTCAAAAATGACAGGTGTCAAAAATGACGGGTGTCAAAGATGACGGGTGTCAAAAATGACAGGTGTCAAAAATGACGGGGGTTAAAAATGACAAGTGTCAAAAATGACTGATGTCAAAAATTCCTTATCTTTGGGGCGCACAAAATTAACCTAAAAATTGTAATTGCAATTAATATATTCACAGTGGTGACAGGTGTCAAAAATGACGGGTGTCAAAAATGACTGGTGTTAAAAATGACTGGTGTCAAAAATGACAGGTGTCAAAAATGACAGGTGTCAAAATGACAGGTGTCAAAATGACAGGTGTCAAAAATGACAGGTGTCAAAAATGACAGGTGTCAAAGATGACGGGTGTCAAAAATGACGGGTGTCAAAATGACAGGTGTCAAAAATGACAGGTGTCAAAAATGACGGGTGTCAAAAATGACAGGTGTCAAAAATGACAGGTGTCAAAAATGACGGGTGTCAAAAATGACGGGTGTCAAAAATGACTGGTGTCAAAAATGACTGGTGTCAAAAATGACAGGTGTCAAAATGACAGGTGTCAAAAATGACAGGTGTGAAAAATGACGGGTGTCAAAAATGACTGGTGTTAAAAGTTACTGGTGTCAAAAATGACGGGTGTCAAAAATGACGGGTGTCAAAAATGACAGGTGTCAAAAATGACGGGTGTCAAAAATGACGGGTGTCTTAAATGACAAGTGTCAAAAATGACTGGTGTCAAAAATGACAGGTGTCAAAAATGACGGGTGTCAAAAATGACTGGTGTCAAAAATGACTGGTGTCAAAAATGACAGGTGTCAAAAATGACAGGTGTCAAAAATGACGGGTGTCAAAAATGACACGTGTCAAAAATGACAGGTGTCAAAAATGACAGGTGTCAAAGATGACGGGTGTCAAAAATGACGGGTGTCAAAAATGACTGGTGTCAAAAATGACAGGTGTCAAAAATGACTGGTGTCAAAAATGACAGGTGTCAAAAATGACGGGTGTCAAAAATGACGGGTGTCAAAAATGACGGGTGTCAAAAATGACAAGTGTCAAAAATGACTGGTGTCAAAAATTTCTTATCTTTGGGGGCGCACAAAATTAACCTAAAAATTGTTATTGCAATTAATATATTTACAGTGGTGAGATGTAATTGCGGGGTTCGGAAACGTTCGGAATTGATAAAAAATGACAGGTGTCCAAGACCTTGACGTGACCTTAACGTGACCTTGGCATGACCTTGAAAATGACAGGTGTCAAAAATGACGGGTGTCTTAAATGACAAGTGTCAAAAATGACGGGTGTCAAAAATGACGGGTGTCAAAAATGACAGGTGTCAAAAATGACGGGTGTCAAAAATGACTGGTGTCAAAAATGACAGGTGTCAAAAATAACTGGTGTCAAAAATGACAGGTGTCAAAAATGACGGGTGTCAAAAATGACGGGTGTCAAAAATGACAAGTGTCAAAAATGACTGGTGTCAAAAATTCCTTATCTTTGGGGGCGCACAAAATTAACCTAAAAATTGTAATTGCAATTAATATATTCACAGTGGTGACAGGTGTCAAAAATGACGGGTGTCAAAAATGACTGGTGTTAAAAATGACGGGTGTCAAAAATGACTGGTGTTAAAAATGACGGGTGTCAAAAATGACGGGTGTCAAAAATGACGGGTGTTAAAAATGACAGGTGTCAAAATGACAGGTGTCAAAAATGACAGGTGTGAAAAATGACGGGTGTCAAAAATGACTGGTGTTAAAAGTTACTGGTGTCAAAAATGACGGGTGTCAAAAATGACGGGTGTCAAAAATGACGAGTGTCAAAAATGACTGGTGTCAAAAATGACAGGTGTCAAAAATGACAGGTGTCAAAAATGACGGGTGTCAAAAATGACGGGTGTCAAAAATGACTGGTGTCAAAAATGACAGGTGTCAAAATGACAGGTGTCAAAATGACAGGTGTCAAAAATGACAGGTGTCAAAAATGACAGGTGTCAAAGATGACGGGTGTCAAAAATGACGGGTGTCAAACATGACAGGTGTTAAAAATGACAAGTGTCAAAAATGACCTGTGTCAAAAATTTCTTATCTTTGGGGCGCACAAAATTAACCTTAAAATTGTAATTGCAATTAATATATTTACAGTGGTGAGATGTAATTGCGGGGTTCGGAAACGTTCGGAATTGATAAAAAATGACAGGTGTCCAAGACCTTGACGTGACCTTAACGTGACCTTGGCATGACCTTGAAAATGACAGGTGTCAAAAATGACGAGTGTCAAAAATGACGAGTGTCAAAAATGACGGGTGTCAAAAATGACTGGTGTCAAAAATGACAGGTGTCAAAATGACGGGTTTCTTAAATGACAAGTGTCAAAAATGACTGGTGTCAAAAATGACGGGTGTCAAAAATGACAGGTGTCAAAAATGACTGATGTCAAAAATTCCTTATCTTTGGGGCGCACAAAATTAACCTAAAAATTGTAATTGCAATTAATATATTCAGTGGTGAGATGTAATTGCGGGGTTCGAAAACGTTCGAAATTGATCAAAAATGACAGGTGTCCAAGACCTTGACGTGACATTAACGTGACCTTGGCATGACCTTGAAAATGACAGGTGTCAAAAATGACAGGTGTCAAAGATGACGGGTGTCAAAAATGACGGGTGTCAAAAATGACGGGTGTTAAAAATGACAGGTGTCAAAAATGACTGGTGTCAAAAATGACAGGTGTCAAAAATGACTGGTGTCAAAAATGACAGGTGTCAAAAATGACAGGTGTCAAAAATGACGGGTGTCAAAAATGACTGGTGTCAAAAATGACAGGTGTCAAAAATGACAGGTGTCAAAATGACAGGTGTCAAAATGACAGGTGTCAAAAATGACAGGTGTCAAAAATGACAGGTGTCAAAGATGACGGGTGTCAAAAATGACGGGTGTCAAACATGACGGGTGTTAAAAATGACAAGTGTCTAAAATGACCTGTGTCAAAAATGACAGGTGTCAAAAATGACAGGTGTCAAAAATGACAAGTGTCAAAAATGACTGGTGTTAAAAATGACTGGTGTCAAAAATGACAGGTGTCAAAAATGACAGGTGTCAAAATGACAGGTGTCAAAATGACAGGTGTCAAAAATGACAGGTGTCAAAAATGACAGGTGTCAAAGATGACGGGTGTCAAAAATGACGGGTGTCAAAATGACAGGTGTCAAAAATGACAGGTGTCAAAAATGACTGGTGTTAAAAATGACTGGTGTCAAAAATGACAGGTGTCAAAAATGACAGGTGTCAAAATGATAGGTGTCAAAATGACAGGTGTCAAAAATGACAGGTGTCAAAAATGACTGGTGTCAAAAATGACGGGTGTCAAAAATGACAGGTGTCAAAAATGACTGATGTCAAAAATTCCTTATCTTTGGGGCGCACAAAATTAACCTAAAAATTGTAATTGCAATTAATATATTCAGTGGTGAGATGTAATTGCGGGGTTCGAAAACGTTCGAAATTGATCAAAAATGACAGGTGTCCAAGACCTTGACGTGACATTAACGTGACCTTGGCATGACCTTGAAAATGACAGGTGTCAAAAATGACAGGTGTCAAAGATGACGGGTGTCAAAAATGACGGGTGTCAAAAATGACGGGTGTTAAAAATGACAGGTGTCAAAAATGACTGGTGTCAAAAATGACAGGTGTCAAAAATGACTGGTGTCAAAAATGACGGGTGTCAAAAATGACAGGTGTCAAAAATGACGGGTGTCAAAAATGACAGGTGTCAAAAATGACTGGTGTCAAAAATGACAGGTGTCAAAAATGACGGGTGTCAAAAATGACAGGTGTCAAAAATGACAGGTGTCAAAAATGACGGGTGTCAAAAATGACAGGTGTCAAAAATGACAGGTGTCAAAAATGACTGGTGTCAAAAATGACGGGTGTCAAAAATGACAGGTGTCAAAAATGACTGATGTCAAAAATTCCTTATCTTTGGGGCGCACAAAATTAACCTAAAAATTGTAATTGCAATTAATATATTCAGTGGTGAGATGTAATTGCGGGGTTCGAAAACGTTCGAAATTGATCAAAAATGACAGGTGTCCAAGACCTTGACGTGACATTAACGTGACCTTGGCATGACCTTGAAAATGACAGGTGTCAAAAATGACAGGTGTCAAAGATGACGGGTGTCAAAAATGACGGGTGTTAAAAATGACAGGTGTCAAAAATGACTGGTGTCAAAAATGACAGGTGTCAAAAATGACTGGTGTCAAAAATGACAGGTGTCAAAAATGACAGGTGTCAAAAATGACGGGTGTCAAAAATGACTGGTGTCAAAAATGACAGGTGTCAAAATGACAGGTGTCAAAAATGACAGGTGTCAAAATGACAGGTGTCAAAATGACAGGTGTCAAAAATGACAGGTGTCAAAATGACAGGTGTCAAAAATGACTGGTGTCAAAAATGGCAGGTGTCAAAAATGACTGGTGTCAAAAATGACAGGTGTCAAAAATGACAGGTGTCAAAAATGACGGGTGTCAAAAATGACTGGTGTCAAAAATGACAGGTGTCAAAAATGACAGGTGTCAAAATGACAGGTGTCAAAATGACAGGTGTCAAAATGACAGGTGTCAAAAATGACAGGTGTCAAAAATGACAGGTGTCAAAGATGACGGGTGTCAAAAATGACGGGTGTCAAACATGACGGGTGTTAAAAATGACAAGTGTCTAAAATGACCTGTGTCAAAAATGACGGGTGTCAAAAATGACAGGTGTCAAAAATGACAAGTGTCAAAAATGACTGATGTTAAAAATGACTGGTGTCAAAAATGACAGGTGTCAAAAATGACAGGTGTCAAAATGACAGGTGTCAAAATGACAGGTGTCAAAAATGACAGGTGTCAAAAATGACAGGTGTCAAAGATGACGGGTGTCAAAAATGACGGGTGTCAAAATGACAGCTGTCAAAAATGACAGGTGTCAAAAATGACGGGTGTCAAAGATGACGGGTGTCAAAAATGACAGGTGTCAAAAATGACGGGGGTTAAAAATGACAAGTGTCAAAAATGACTGATGTCAAAAATTCCTTATCTTTGGGGCGCACAAAATTAACCTAAAAATTGTAATTGCAATTAATATATTCACAGTGGTGACAGGTGTCAAAAATGACGGGTGTCAAAAATGACTGGTGTTAAAAATGACTGGTGTCAAAAATGACAGGTGTCAAAAATGACAGGTGTCAAAATGACAGGTGTCAAAATGACAGGTGTCAAAAATGACAGGTGTCAAAAATGACAGGTGTCAAAGATGACGGGTGTCAAAAATGACGGGTGTCAAAATGACAGGTGTCAAAAATGACAGGTGTCAAAAATGACGGGTGTCAAAAATGACAGGTGTCAAAAATGACAGGTGTCAAAAATGACGGGTGTCAAAAATGACGGGTGTCAAAAATGACTGGTGTCAAAAATGACTGGTGTCAAAAATGACAGGTGTCAAAATGACAGGTGTCAAAAATGACAGGTGTGAAAAATGACGGGTGTCAAAAATGACTGGTGTTAAAAGTTACTGGTGTCAAAAATGACGGGTGTCAAAAATGACGGGTGTCAAAAATGACAGGTGTCAAAAATGACGGGTGTCAAAAATGACGGGTGTCTTAAATGACAAGTGTCAAAAATGACTGGTGTCAAAAATGACAGGTGTCAAAAATGACGGGTGTCAAAAATGACTGGTGTCAAAAATGACTGGTGTCAAAAATGACAGGTGTCAAAAATGACAGGTGTCAAAAATGACGGGTGTCAAAAATGACAGGTGTCAAAAATGACAGGTGTCAAAAATGACGGGTGTCAAAAATGACTGGTGTCAAAAATGACAGGTGTCAAAAATGACAGGTGTTAAAATGACACGTGTCAAAAATGACAGGTGTCAAAAATGACAGGTGTCAAAGATGACGGGTGTCAAAAATGACGGGTGTCAAAAATGACGGGTGTCAAAAATGACGGGTGTTAAAAATGACAGGTGTCAAAATGACAGGTGTCAAAAATGACAGGTGTCAAAAATGACGGGTGTCAAAAATGACGGGTGTCAAAAATGACGGGTGTCAAAAATGACTGGTGTCAAAAATGACAGGTGTCAAAAATGACCGGTGTCAAAAATGACAGTTGTCAAAAATGACGGGTGTCAAAAATGACGGGTGTCAAAAATGACGGGTGTCAAAAATGACAAGTGTCAAAAATGACTGGTGTCAAAAATTTCTTATCTTTGGGGGCGCACAAAATTAACCTAAAAATTGTAATTGCAATTAATATATTTACAGTGGTGAGATGTAATTGCGGGGTTCGGAAACGTTCGGAATTGATAAAAAATGACAGGTGTCCAAGACCTTGACGTGACCTTAACGTGACCTTGGCATGACCTTGAAAATGACAGGTGTCAAAAATGACGGGTGTCAAAAATGACGGGTGTCAAAAATGACGGGTGTCAAAAATGACAGGTGTCAAAAATGACAGGTGTCAAAAATGACGGGTGTCAAAAATGACTGGTGTCAAAAATGACAGGTGTCAAAAATGACAGGTGTTAAAATGACACGTGTCAAAAATGACAGGTGTCAAAAATGACAGGTGTCAAAGATGACGGGTGTCAAAAATGACGGGTGTCAAAAATGACGGGTGTCAAAAATGACGGGTGTCAAAAATGACAGGTGTCAAAAATGACAGGTGTCAAAAATGACAGGTGTCAAAAATGACAGGTGTCAAAAATGACAGGTGTCAAAAATGACAGGTGTCAAAAATGACTGGTGTCAAAAATGACTGGTGTCAAAAATGACAGGTGTCAAAAATGACGGGTGTCAAAAATGACGGGTGTCAAAAATGACGGGTGTCAAAAATGACAGGTGTCAAAAATGACGGGTGTCTTAAATGACAAGTGTCAAAAATGACTGGTGTCAAAAATGACAGGTGTCAAAAATGACTGGTGTCAAAAATGACAGGTGTCAAAAATGACAGGTGTGAAAAATGACGGGTGTCAAAAATGACTGGTGTCAAAAATGACTGGTGTCAAAAATGAAAGGTGTCAAAAATGACAGGTGTCAAAAATGACGGGTGTCAAAAATGACAGGTGTCAAAAATGACAGGTGTCAAAAATGACGGGTGTCAAAAATGACGGGTGTTAAAAATGACAGGTGTCAAAATGACAGGTGTCAAAAATGACAGGTGTCAAAAATGACGGGTGTCAAAAATGACGGGTGTCAAAAATGACGGGTGTCAAAAATGACTGGTGTCAAAAATGACAGGTGTCAAAAATGACAGGTGTTAAAATGACACGTGTCAAAAATGACAGGTGTCAAAAATAACAGGTGTCAAAGATGACGGGTGTCAAAAATGACGGGTGTCAAAAATGACGGGTGTCAAAAATGACGGGTGTTAAAAATGACAGGTGTCAAAATGACAGGTGTCAAAAATGACAGGTGTCAAAAATGACGGGTGTCAAAAATGACTGGTGTCAAAAATGACAGGTGTCAAAAATGACAGGTGTTAAAATGACACGTGTCAAAAATGACGGGTGTCAAAAATGACAGGTGTCAAAAATGACAGGTGTCAAAAATGACAGTTGTCAAAAATGACGGGTGTCAAAAATGACTGGTGTCAAAAATGACGGGTGTCAAAAATGACGGGTGTCAAAAATGACTGGTGTCAAAAATGACAGGTGTCAAAAATGACAGGTGTCAAAAATGACGGGTGTCAAAAATGACAGGTGTCAAAAATGACAGGTGTCAAAAATGACAGTTGTCAAAAATGACGGGTGTCAAAAATGACTGGTGTCAAAAATGACAGGTGTCAAAAATGACAGGTGTTAAAATGACACGTGTCAAAAATGACAGGTGTCAAAAATAACAGGTGTCAAAGATGACGGGTGTCAAAAATGACGGGTGTCAAAAATGACGGGTGTCAAAAATGACGGGTGTTAAAAATGACAGGTGTCAAAATGACAGGTGTCAAAAATGACAGGTGTCAAAAATGACGGGTGTCAAAAATGACGGGTGTCAAAAATGACGGGTGTCAAAAATGACTGGTGTCAAAAATGACAGGTGTCAAAAATGACTGGTGTCAAAAATGACAGGTGTCAAAAATGACGGGTGTCAAAAATGACGGGTGTCAAAAATGACGGGTGTCAAAAATGACAAGTGTCAAAAATGACTGGTGTCAAAAATTTCTTATCTTTGGGGGCGCACAAAATTAACCTAAAAATTGTAATTGCAATTAATATATTTACAGTGGTGAGATGTAATTGCGGGGTTCGGAAACGTTCGGAATTGATAAAAAATGACAGGTGTCCAAGACCTTGACGTGACCTTAACGTGACCTTGGCATGACCTTGAAAATGACAGGTGTCAAAAATGACGGGTGTCAAAAATGACAAGTGTCAAAAATGACTGGTGTCAAAAATTTCTTATCTTTGGGGGCGCACAAAATTAACCTAAAAATTGTAATTGCAATTAATATATTTACAGTGGTGAGATGTAATTGCGGGGTTCGGAAACGTTCGGAATTGATAAAAAATGACAGGTGTCCAAGACCTTGACGTGACCTTAACGTGACCTTGGCATGACCTTGAAAATGACAGGTGTCAAAAATGACGGGTGTCAAAAATGACGGGTGTCAAAAATGACTGGTGTCAAAAATGACAGGTGTCAAAAATGACAGGTGTGAAAAATGACAAGTGTCAAAAATGACGGGTGTCTTAAATGACAAGTGTCAAAAATGACTGGTGTCAAAAATGACAGGTGTCAAAAATGACAGGTGTGAAAAATGACAAGTGTCAAAAATGACGGGTGTCAAAAATGACAGGTGTCAAAAATGACGGGTGTCAAAAATGACGGGTGTCAAAAATGACGGGTGTCAAAAATGACGGGTGTCAAAAATGACTGGTGTGAAAAATGACAGGTGTCAAAAATGACGGGTTTCTTAAATGACAAGTGTCAAAAATGACAGGTGTCAAAAATAACTGGTGTCAAAAATGACAGGTGTCAAAAATGACGGGTGTCAAAAATGACGGGTGTCAAAAATGACAAGTGTCAAAAATGACTGGTGTCAAAAATTCCTTATCTTTGGGGGCGCACAAAATTAACCTAAAAATTGTAATTGCAATTAATATATTCACAGTGGTGACAGGTGTCAAAAATGACGGGTGTCAAAAATGACTGGTGTTAAAAATGACGGGTGTCAAAAATGACTGGTGTTAAAAATGACGGGTGTCAAAAATGACGGGTGTCAAAAATGACGGGTGTTAAAAATGACAGGTGTCAAAATAACAGGTGTCAAAAATGACAGGTGTGAAAAATGACGGGTGTCAAAAATGACTGGTGTTAAAAGTTACTGGTGTCAAAAATGACGGGTGTCAAAAATGACGGGTGTCAAAAATGACAGGTGTCAAAAATGACGGGTGTCAAAAATGACGGGTGTCTTAAATGACAAGTGTCAAAAATGACTGGTGTCAAAAATGACAGGTGTCAAAAATGACTGGTGTCAAAAATGACAGGTGTCAAAAATGACAGGTGTGAAAAATGACGGGTGTCAAAAATGACTGGTGTCAAAAATGACTGGTGTCAAAAATGACAGGTGTCAAAAATGACAGGTGTCAAAAATGACGGGTGTCAAAAATGACAGGTGTCAAAAATGACAGGTGTCAAAAATGACGGGTGTCAAAAATGACTGGTGTCAAAAATGACAGGTGTCAAAAATGACAGGTGTTAAAATGACACGTGTCAAAAATGACAGGTGTCAAAGATGACGGGTGTCAAAAATGACGGGTGTCAAAAATGACGGGTGTCAAAAATGACAGGTGTCAAAAATGACGGGTGTCAAAGATGACGGGTGTCAAAAATGACAGGTGTCAAAAATGACGGGGGTTAAAAATGACAAGTGTCAAAAATGACTGATGTCAAAAATTCCTTATCTTTGGGGCGCACAAAATTAACCTAAAAATTGTAATTGCAATTAATATATTCACAGTGGTGACAGGTGTCAAAAATGACGGGTGTCAAAAATGACTGGTGTTAAAAATGACTGGTGTCAAAAATGACAGGTGTCAAAAATGACAGGTGTCAAAATGACAGGTGTCAAAATGACAGGTGTCAAAAATGACAGGTGTCAAAAATGACAGGTGTCAAAGATGACGGGTGTCAAAAATGACGGGTGTCAAAATGACAGGTGTCAAAAATGACAGGTGTCAAAAATGACGGGTGTCAAAAATGACAGGTGTCAAAAATGACAGGTGTCAAAAATGACGGGTGTCAAAAATGACGGGTGTCAAAAATGACTGGTGTCAAAAATGACTGGTGTCAAAAATGACAGGTGTCAAAATGACAGGTGTCAAAAATGACAGGTGTGAAAAATGACGGGTGTCAAAAATGACTGGTGTTAAAAGTTACTGGTGTCAAAAATGACGGGTGTCAAAAATGACGGGTGTCAAAAATGACAGGTGTCAAAAATGACGGGTGTCAAAAATGACGGGTGTCTTAAATGACAAGTGTCAAAAATGACTGGTGTCAAAAATGACAGGTGTCAAAAATGACGGGTGTCAAAAATGACTGGTGTCAAAAATGACTGGTGTCAAAAATGACAGGTGTCAAAAATGACAGGTGTCAAAAATGACGGGTGTCAAAAATGACAGGTGTCAAAAATGACAGGTGTCAAAAATGACGGGTGTCAAAAATGACTGGTGTCAAAAATGACAGGTGTCAAAAATGACAGGTGTTAAAATGACACGTGTCAAAAATGACAGGTGTCAAAAATGACAGGTGTCAAAGATGACGGGTGTCAAAAATGACGGGTGTCAAAAATGACGGGTGTCAAAAATGACGGGTGTTAAAAATGACAGGTGTCAAAATGACAGGTGTCAAAAATGACAGGTGTCAAAAATGACGGGTGTCAAAAATGACGGGTGTCAAAAATGACGGGTGTCAAAAATGACTGGTGTCAAAAATGACAGGTGTCAAAAATGACCGGTGTCAAAAATGACAGTTGTCAAAAATGACGGGTGTCAAAAATGACGGGTGTCAAAAATGACGGGTGTCAAAAATGACAAGTGTCAAAAATGACTGGTGTCAAAAATTTCTTATCTTTGGGGGCGCACAAAATTAACCTAAAAATTGTAATTGCAATTAATATATTTACAGTGGTGAGATGTAATTGCGGGGTTCGGAAACGTTCGGAATTGATAAAAAATGACAGGTGTCCAAGACCTTGACGTGACCTTAACGTGACCTTGGCATGACCTTGAAAATGACAGGTGTCAAAAATGACGGGTGTCAAAAATGACGGGTGTCAAAAATGACGGGTGTCAAAAATGACAGGTGTCAAAAATGACAGGTGTCAAAAATGACGGGTGTCAAAAATGACTGGTGTCAAAAATGACAGGTGTCAAAAATGACAGGTGTTAAAATGACACGTGTCAAAAATGACAGGTGTCAAAAATGACAGGTGTCAAAGATGACGGGTGTCAAAAATGACGGGTGTCAAAAATGACGGGTGTCAAAAATGACGGGTGTCAAAAATGACAGGTGTCAAAAATGACAGGTGTCAAAAATGACAGGTGTCAAAAATGACAGGTGTCAAAAATGACAGGTGTCAAAAATGACAGGTGTCAAAAATGACTGGTGTCAAAAATGACTGGTGTCAAAAATGACAGGTGTCAAAAATGACGGGTGTCAAAAATGACGGGTGTCAAAAATGACGGGTGTCAAAAATGACAGGTGTCAAAAATGACGGGTGTCTTAAATGACAAGTGTCAAAAATGACTGGTGTCAAAAATGACAGGTGTCAAAAATGACTGGTGTCAAAAATGACAGGTGTCAAAAATGACAGGTGTGAAAAATGACGGGTGTCAAAAATGACTGGTGTCAAAAATGACTGGTGTCAAAAATGAAAGGTGTCAAAAATGACAGGTGTCAAAAATGACGGGTGTCAAAAATGACAGGTGTCAAAAATGACAGGTGTCAAAAATGACGGGTGTCAAAAATGACGGGTGTTAAAAATGACAGGTGTCAAAATGACAGGTGTCAAAAATGACAGGTGTCAAAAATGACGGGTGTCAAAAATGACGGGTGTCAAAAATGACGGGTGTCAAAAATGACTGGTGTCAAAAATGACAGGTGTCAAAAATGACAGGTGTTAAAATGACACGTGTCAAAAATGACAGGTGTCAAAAATAACAGGTGTCAAAGATGACGGGTGTCAAAAATGACGGGTGTCAAAAATGACGGGTGTCAAAAATGACGGGTGTTAAAAATGACAGGTGTCAAAATGACAGGTGTCAAAAATGACAGGTGTCAAAAATGACGGGTGTCAAAAATGACTGGTGTCAAAAATGACAGGTGTCAAAAATGACAGGTGTTAAAATGACACGTGTCAAAAATGACGGGTGTCAAAAATGACAGGTGTCAAAAATGACAGGTGTCAAAAATGACAGTTGTCAAAAATGACGGGTGTCAAAAATGACTGGTGTCAAAAATGACGGGTGTCAAAAATGACGGGTGTCAAAAATGACTGGTGTCAAAAATGACAGGTGTCAAAAATGACAGGTGTCAAAAATGACGGGTGTCAAAAATGACAGGTGTCAAAAATGACAGGTGTCAAAAATGACAGTTGTCAAAAATGACGGGTGTCAAAAATGACTGGTGTCAAAAATGACAGGTGTCAAAAATGACAGGTGTTAAAATGACACGTGTCAAAAATGACAGGTGTCAAAAATAACAGGTGTCAAAGATGACGGGTGTCAAAAATGACGGGTGTCAAAAATGACGGGTGTCAAAAATGACGGGTGTTAAAAATGACAGGTGTCAAAATGACAGGTGTCAAAAATGACAGGTGTCAAAAATGACGGGTGTCAAAAATGACGGGTGTCAAAAATGACGGGTGTCAAAAATGACTGGTGTCAAAAATGACAGGTGTCAAAAATGACTGGTGTCAAAAATGACAGGTGTCAAAAATGACGGGTGTCAAAAATGACGGGTGTCAAAAATGACGGGTGTCAAAAATGACAAGTGTCAAAAATGACTGGTGTCAAAAATTTCTTATCTTTGGGGGCGCACAAAATTAACCTAAAAATTGTAATTGCAATTAATATATTTACAGTGGTGAGATGTAATTGCGGGGTTCGGAAACGTTCGGAATTGATAAAAAATGACAGGTGTCCAAGACCTTGACGTGACCTTAACGTGACCTTGGCATGACCTTGAAAATGACAGGTGTCAAAAATGACGGGTGTCAAAAATGACAAGTGTCAAAAATGACTGGTGTCAAAAATTTCTTATCTTTGGGGGCGCACAAAATTAACCTAAAAATTGTAATTGCAATTAATATATTTACAGTGGTGAGATGTAATTGCGGGGTTCGGAAACGTTCGGAATTGATAAAAAATGACAGGTGTCCAAGACCTTGACGTGACCTTAACGTGACCTTGGCATGACCTTGAAAATGACAGGTGTCAAAAATGACGGGTGTCAAAAATGACGGGTGTCAAAAATGACTGGTGTCAAAAATGACAGGTGTCAAAAATGACAGGTGTGAAAAATGACAAGTGTCAAAAATGACGGGTGTCTTAAATGACAAGTGTCAAAAATGACTGGTGTCAAAAATGACAGGTGTCAAAAATGACAGGTGTGAAAAATGACAAGTGTCAAAAATGACGGGTGTCAAAAATGACAGGTGTCAAAAATGACGGGTGTCAAAAATGACGGGTGTCAAAAATGACGGGTGTCAAAAATGACGGGTGTCAAAAATGACTGGTGTGAAAAATGACAGGTGTCAAAAATGACGGGTTTCTTAAATGACAAGTGTCAAAAATGACAGGTGTCAAAAATAACTGGTGTCAAAAATGACAGGTGTCAAAAATGACGGGTGTCAAAAATGACGGGTGTCAAAAATGACAAGTGTCAAAAATGACTGGTGTCAAAAATTCCTTATCTTTGGGGGCGCACAAAATTAACCTAAAAATTGTAATTGCAATTAATATATTCACAGTGGTGACAGGTGTCAAAAATGACGGGTGTCAAAAATGACTGGTGTTAAAAATGACGGGTGTCAAAAATGACTGGTGTTAAAAATGACGGGTGTCAAAAATGACGGGTGTCAAAAATGACGGGTGTTAAAAATGACAGGTGTCAAAATAACAGGTGTCAAAAATGACAGGTGTGAAAAATGACGGGTGTCAAAAATGACTGGTGTTAAAAGTTACTGGTGTCAAAAATGACGGGTGTCAAAAATGACGGGTGTCAAAAATGACAGGTGTCAAAAATGACGGGTGTCAAAAATGACGGGTGTCTTAAATGACAAGTGTCAAAAATGACTGGTGTCAAAAATGACAGGTGTCAAAAATGACTGGTGTCAAAAATGACAGGTGTCAAAAATGACAGGTGTGAAAAATGACGGGTGTCAAAAATGACTGGTGTCAAAAATGACTGGTGTCAAAAATGACAGGTGTCAAAAATGACAGGTGTCAAAAATGACGGGTGTCAAAAATGACAGGTGTCAAAAATGACAGGTGTCAAAAATGACGGGTGTCAAAAATGACTGGTGTCAAAAATGACAGGTGTCAAAAATGACAGGTGTTAAAATGACACGTGTCAAAAATGACAGGTGTCAAAGATGACGGGTGTCAAAAATGACGGGTGTCAAAAATGACGGGTGTCAAAAATGACGGGTGTTAAAAATGACAGGTGTCAAAATGACAGGTGTCAAAAATGACAGGTGTCAAAAATGACGGGTGTCAAAAATGACGGGTGTCAAAAATGACGGGTGTCAAAAATGACTGGTGTCAAAAATGACAGGTGTCAAAAATGACTGGTGTCAAAAATGACAGGTGTCAAAAATGACGGGTGTCAAAAATGACGGGTGTCAAAAATGACGGGTGTCAAAAATGACAAGTGTCAAAAATGACTGGTGTCAAAAATTTCTTATCTTTGGGGGCGCACAAAATTAACCTAAAAATTGTTATTGCAATTAATATATTTACAGTGGTGAGATGTAATTGCGGGGTTCGGAAACGTTCGGAATTGATAAAAAATGACAGGTGTCCAAGACCTTGACGTGACCTTAACGTGACCTTGGCATGACCTTGAAAATGACAGGTGTCAAAAATGACGGGTGTCTTAAATGACAAGTGTCAAAAATGACGGGTGTCAAAAATGACGGGTGTCAAAAATGACAGGTGTCAAAAATGACGGGTGTCAAAAATGACTGGTGTCAAAAATGACAGGTGTCAAAAATAACTGGTGTCAAAAATGACAGGTGTCAAAAATGACGGGTGTCAAAAATGACGGGTGTCAAAAATGACAAGTGTCAAAAATGACTGGTGTCAAAAATTCCTTATCTTTGGGGGCGCACAAAATTAACCTAAAAATTGTAATTGCAATTAATATATTCACAGTGGTGACAGGTGTCAAAAATGACGGGTGTCAAAAATGACTGGTGTTAAAAATGACGGGTGTCAAAAATGACTGGTGTTAAAAATGACGGGTGTCAAAAATGACGGGTGTCAAAAATGACGGGTGTTAAAAATGACAGGTGTCAAAATGACAGGTGTCAAAAATGACAGGTGTGAAAAATGACGGGTGTCAAAAATGACTGGTGTTAAAAGTTACTGGTGTCAAAAATGACGGGTGTCAAAAATGACGGGTGTCAAAAATGACGAGTGTCAAAAATGACTGGTGTCAAAAATGACAGGTGTCAAAAATGACAGGTGTCAAAAATGACGGGTGTCAAAAATGACGGGTGTCAAAAATGACTGGTGTCAAAAATGACAGGTGTCAAAATGACAGGTGTCAAAATGACAGGTGTCAAAAATGACAGGTGTCAAAAATGACAGGTGTCAAAGATGACGGGTGTCAAAAATGACGGGTGTCAAACATGACAGGTGTTAAAAATGACAAGTGTCAAAAATGACCTGTGTCAAAAATTTCTTATCTTTGGGGCGCACAAAATTAACCTTAAAATTGTAATTGCAATTAATATATTTACAGTGGTGAGATGTAATTGCGGGGTTCGGAAACGTTCGGAATTGATAAAAAATGACAGGTGTCCAAGACCTTGACGTGACCTTAACGTGACCTTGGCATGACCTTGAAAATGACAGGTGTCAAAAATGACGAGTGTCAAAAATGACGAGTGTCAAAAATGACGGGTGTCAAAAATGACTGGTGTCAAAAATGACAGGTGTCAAAATGACGGGTTTCTTAAATGACAAGTGTCAAAAATGACTGGTGTCAAAAATGACGGGTGTCAAAAATGACAGGTGTCAAAAATGACTGATGTCAAAAATTCCTTATCTTTGGGGCGCACAAAATTAACCTAAAAATTGTAATTGCAATTAATATATTCAGTGGTGAGATGTAATTGCGGGGTTCGAAAACGTTCGAAATTGATCAAAAATGACAGGTGTCCAAGACCTTGACGTGACATTAACGTGACCTTGGCATGACCTTGAAAATGACAGGTGTCAAAAATGACAGGTGTCAAAGATGACGGGTGTCAAAAATGACGGGTGTCAAAAATGACGGGTGTTAAAAATGACAGGTGTCAAAAATGACTGGTGTCAAAAATGACAGGTGTCAAAAATGACTGGTGTCAAAAATGACAGGTGTCAAAAATGACAGGTGTCAAAAATGACGGGTGTCAAAAATGACTGGTGTCAAAAATGACAGGTGTCAAAAATGACAGGTGTCAAAATGACAGGTGTCAAAATGACAGGTGTCAAAAATGACAGGTGTCAAAAATGACAGGTGTCAAAGATGACGGGTGTCAAAAATGACGGGTGTCAAACATGACGGGTGTTAAAAATGACAAGTGTCTAAAATGACCTGTGTCAAAAATGACAGGTGTCAAAAATGACAGGTGTCAAAAATGACAAGTGTCAAAAATGACTGGTGTTAAAAATGACTGGTGTCAAAAATGACAGGTGTCAAAAATGACAGGTGTCAAAATGACAGGTGTCAAAATGACAGGTGTCAAAAATGACAGGTGTCAAAAATGACAGGTGTCAAAGATGACGGGTGTCAAAAATGACGGGTGTCAAAATGACAGGTGTCAAAAATGACAGGTGTCAAAAATGACTGGTGTTAAAAATGACTGGTGTCAAAAATGACAGGTGTCAAAAATGACAGGTGTCAAAATGATAGGTGTCAAAATGACAGGTGTCAAAAATGACAGGTGTCAAAAATGACTGGTGTCAAAAATGACGGGTGTCAAAAATGACAGGTGTCAAAAATGACTGATGTCAAAAATTCCTTATCTTTGGGGCGCACAAAATTAACCTAAAAATTGTAATTGCAATTAATATATTCAGTGGTGAGATGTAATTGCGGGGTTCGAAAACGTTCGAAATTGATCAAAAATGACAGGTGTCCAAGACCTTGACGTGACATTAACGTGACCTTGGCATGACCTTGAAAATGACAGGTGTCAAAAATGACAGGTGTCAAAGATGACGGGTGTCAAAAATGACGGGTGTCAAAAATGACGGGTGTTAAAAATGACAGGTGTCAAAAATGACTGGTGTCAAAAATGACAGGTGTCAAAAATGACTGGTGTCAAAAATGACGGGTGTCAAAAATGACAGGTGTCAAAAATGACGGGTGTCAAAAATGACAGGTGTCAAAAATGACTGGTGTCAAAAATGACAGGTGTCAAAAATGACGGGTGTCAAAAATGACAGGTGTCAAAAATGACAGGTGTCAAAAATGACGGGTGTCAAAAATGACAGGTGTCAAAAATGACAGGTGTCAAAAATGACTGGTGTCAAAAATGACGGGTGTCAAAAATGACAGGTGTCAAAAATGACTGATGTCAAAAATTCCTTATCTTTGGGGCGCACAAAATTAACCTAAAAATTGTAATTGCAATTAATATATTCAGTGGTGAGATGTAATTGCGGGGTTCGAAAACGTTCGAAATTGATCAAAAATGACAGGTGTCCAAGACCTTGACGTGACATTAACGTGACCTTGGCATGACCTTGAAAATGACAGGTGTCAAAAATGACAGGTGTCAAAGATGACGGGTGTCAAAAATGACGGGTGTCAAAAATGACGGGTGTTAAAAATGACAGGTGTCAAAAATGACTGGTGTCAAAAATGACAGGTGTCAAAAATGACTGGTGTCAAAAATGACAGGTGTCAAAAATGACGGGTGTTAAAAATGACGGGTGTCAAAAATGACTGGTGTCAAAAATGACAGGTGTCAAAAATGACAGGTGTTAAAATGACACGTGTCAAAAATGACAGGTGTCAAAAATGACAGGTGTCAAAGATGACGGGTGTCAAAAATGACGGGTGTCAAAAATGACGGGTGTCAAAAATGACGGGTGTTAAAAATGACAGGTGTCAAAATGACAGGTGTCAAAAATGACAGGTGTCAAAAATGACGGGTGTCAAAAATGACGGGTCTCAAAAATGACGGGTGTTAAAAATGACTGGTGTCAAAAATGACAGGTGTCAAAAATGACTGGTGTCAAAAATGACAGGTGTCAAAAATGACGGGTGTCAAAAATGACGGGTGTCAAAAATGACGGGTGTCAAAAATGACGGGTGTCAAAAATGACGGGTGTCAAAAATGACAGGTGTCAAAAATGACAAGTGTCAAAAATGACTGGTGTTAAAAATGACTGGTGTCAAAAATGACAGGTGTCAAAATGACGGGGGTTAAAAATGACAAGTGTCAAAAATGACGGGTGTCAAACATGACGGGTGTTAAAAATGACAAGTGTCTAAAATGACCTGTGTCAAAAATGACGGGTGTCAAAAATGACAGGTGTCAAAAATGACAAGTGTCAAAAATGACTGGTGTTAAAAATGACTGGTGTCAAAAATGACAGGTGTCAAAATGACGGGGGTTAAAAATGACAAGTGTCAAAAATGACGGGTGTCAAACATGACGGGTGTTAAAAATGACAAGTGTCTAAAATGACCTGTGTCAAAAATGACGGGTGTCAAAAATGACAGGTGTCAAAAATGACAAGTGTCAAAAATGACTGGTGTTAAAAATGACGGGTGTCAAAAATGACGGGTGTCAAACATGACGGGTGTTAAAAATGACAAGTGTCTAAAATGACCCGTGTCAAAAATGACGGGTGTCAAAAATGACAGGTGTCAAAAATGACAAGTGTCAAAAATGACTGGTGTTAAAAATGACGGGTGTCAAAAATGACTGGTGTCAAAAATGACAGGTGTCAAAAATGACAGGTGTCAAAATGACAGGTGTCAAAATGACAGGTGTCAAAATGACAGGTGTCAAAAATGACAGGTGTCAAAAATGACAGGTGTCAAAGATGACGGGTGTCAAAAATGACGGGTGTCAAACATGACGGGTGTTAAAAATGACAAGTGTCTAAAATGACCTGTGTCAAAAATGACGGGTGTCAAAAATGACAGGTGTCAAAAATGACAAGTGTCAAAAATGACTGGTGTTAAAAATGACTGGTGTCAAAAATGACAGGTGTCAAAAATGACAGGTGTCAAAATGACAGGTGTCAAAATGACAGGTGTCAAAATGACAGGTGTCAAAAATGACAGGTGTCAAAAATGACAGGTGTCAAAGATGACGGGTGTCAAAAATGACGGGTGTCAAAATGACAGCTGTCAAAAATTACAGGTGTCAAAAATGACGGGTGTCAAAGATGACGGGTGTCAAAAATGACAGGTGTCAAAAATGACAGGTGTCAAAAATGACGGGGGTTAAAAATGACAAGTGTCAAAAATGACTGATGTCAAAAATTCCTTATCTTTGGGGCGCACAAAATTAACCTAAAAATTGTAATTGCAATTAATATATTCACAGTGGTGACAGGTGTCAAAAATGACGGGTGTCAAAAATGACTGGTGTTAAAAATGACTGGTGTCAAAAATGACGGGTGTCAAAAATGACGGGTGTCAAAAATGACGGGTGTCAAAAATGACGGGTGTCAAAAATGACAGGTGTCAAAAATGACGGGTGTCAAAAATGACTGGTGTCAAAAATGACAGGTGTCAAAAATAACTGGTGTCAAAAATGACAGGTGTCAAAAATGACGGGTGTCAAAAATGACGGGTGTCAAAAATGACAAGTGTCAAAAATGACTGGTGTCAAAAATTCCTTATCTTTGGGGGCGCACAAAATTAACCTAAAAATTGTAATTGCAATTAATATATTCACAGTGGTGACAGGTGTCAAAAATGACGGGTGTCAAAAATGACTGGTGTTAAAAATGACGGGTGTCAAAAATGACTGGTGTTAAAAATGACGGGTGTCAAAAATGACGGGTGTCAAAAATGACGGGTGTTAAAAATGACAGGTGTCAAAATGACAGGTGTCAAAAATGACAGGTGTGAAAAATGACGGGTGTCAAAAATGACTGGTGTTAAAAGTTACTGGTGTCAAAAATGACGGGTGTCAAAAATGACGGGTGTCAAAAATGACAGGTGTCAAAAATGACGGGTGTCAAAAATGACGGGTGTCTTAAATGACAAGTGTCAAAAATGACTGGTGTCAAAAATGACAGGTGTCAAAAATGACTGGTGTCAAAAATGACAGGTGTCAAAAATGACAGGTGTGAAAAATGACGGGTGTCAAAAATGACTGGTGTCAAAAATGACTGGTGTCAAAAATGACAGGTGTCAAAAATGACAGGTGTCAAAAATGACGGGTGTCAAAAATGACAGGTGTCAAAAATGACAGGTGTCAAAAATGACGGGTGTCAAAAATGACTGGTGTCAAAAATGACAGGTGTCAAAAATGACAGGTGTTAAAATGACACGTGTCAAAAATGACAGGTGTCAAAGATGACGGGTGTCAAAAATGACGGGTGTCAAAAATGACGGGTGTCAAAAATGACGGGTGTTAAAAATGACAGGTGTCAAAATGACAGGTGTCAAAAATGACAGGTGTCAAAAATGACGGGTGTCAAAAATGACGGGTGTCAAAAATGACGGGTGTCAAAAATGACTGGTGTCAAAAATGACAGGTGTCAAAAATGACTGGTGTCAAAAATGACAGGTGTCAAAAATGACGGGTGTCAAAAATGACGGGTGTCAAAAATGACGGGTGTCAAAAATGACAAGTGTCAAAAATGACTGGTGTCAAAAATTTCTTATCTTTGGGGGCGCACAAAATTAACCTAAAAATTGTTATTGCAATTAATATATTTACAGTGGTGAGATGTAATTGCGGGGTTCGGAAACGTTCGGAATTGATAAAAAATGACAGGTGTCCAAGACCTTGACGTGACCTTAACGTGACCTTGGCATGACCTTGAAAATGACAGGTGTCAAAAATGACGGGTGTCTTAAATGACAAGTGTCAAAAATGACGGGTGTCAAAAATGACGGGTGTCAAAAATGACAGGTGTCAAAAATGACGGGTGTCAAAAATGACTGGTGTCAAAAATGACAGGTGTCAAAAATAACTGGTGTCAAAAATGACAGGTGTCAAAAATGACGGGTGTCAAAAATGACGGGTGTCAAAAATGACAAGTGTCAAAAATGACTGGTGTCAAAAATTCCTTATCTTTGGGGGCGCACAAAATTAACCTAAAAATTGTAATTGCAATTAATATATTCACAGTGGTGACAGGTGTCAAAAATGACGGGTGTCAAAAATGACTGGTGTTAAAAATGACGGGTGTCAAAAATGACTGGTGTTAAAAATGACGGGTGTCAAAAATGACGGGTGTCAAAAATGACGGGTGTTAAAAATGACAGGTGTCAAAATGACAGGTGTCAAAAATGACAGGTGTGAAAAATGACGGGTGTCAAAAATGACTGGTGTTAAAAGTTACTGGTGTCAAAAATGACGGGTGTCAAAAATGACGGGTGTCAAAAATGACGAGTGTCAAAAATGACTGGTGTCAAAAATGACAGGTGTCAAAAATGACAGGTGTCAAAAATGACGGGTGTCAAAAATGACGGGTGTCAAAAATGACTGGTGTCAAAAATGACAGGTGTCAAAATGACAGGTGTCAAAATGACAGGTGTCAAAAATGACAGGTGTCAAAAATGACAGGTGTCAAAGATGACGGGTGTCAAAAATGACGGGTGTCAAACATGACAGGTGTTAAAAATGACAAGTGTCAAAAATGACCTGTGTCAAAAATTTCTTATCTTTGGGGCGCACAAAATTAACCTTAAAATTGTAATTGCAATTAATATATTTACAGTGGTGAGATGTAATTGCGGGGTTCGGAAACGTTCGGAATTGATAAAAAATGACAGGTGTCCAAGACCTTGACGTGACCTTAACGTGACCTTGGCATGACCTTGAAAATGACAGGTGTCAAAAATGACGAGTGTCAAAAATGACGAGTGTCAAAAATGACGGGTGTCAAAAATGACTGGTGTCAAAAATGACAGGTGTCAAAATGACGGGTTTCTTAAATGACAAGTGTCAAAAATGACTGGTGTCAAAAATGACGGGTGTCAAAAATGACAGGTGTCAAAAATGACTGATGTCAAAAATTCCTTATCTTTGGGGCGCACAAAATTAACCTAAAAATTGTAATTGCAATTAATATATTTAGTGGTGAGATGTAATTGCGGGGTTCGAAAACGTTCGAAATTGATCAAAAATGACAGGTGTCCAAGACCTTGACGTGACATTAACGTGACCTTGGCATGACCTTGAAAATGACAGGTGTCAAAAATGACAGGTGTCAAAGATGACGGGTGTCAAAAATGACGGGTGTCAAAAATGACGGGTGTTAAAAATGACAGGTGTCAAAAATGACTGGTGTCAAAAATGACAGGTGTCAAAAATGACTGGTGTCAAAAATGACAGGTGTCAAAAATGACAGGTGTCAAAAATGACGGGTGTCAAAAATGACTGGTGTCAAAAATGACAGGTGTCAAAAATGACAGGTGTCAAAATGACAGGTGTCAAAATGACAGGTGTCAAAAATGACAGGTGTCAAAAATGACAGGTGTCAAAGATGACGGGTGTCAAAAATGACGGGTGTCAAACATGACGGGTGTTAAAAATGACAAGTGTCTAAAATGACCTGTGTCAAAAATGACAGGTGTCAAAAATGACAGGTGTCAAAAATGACAAGTGTCAAAAATGACTGGTGTTAAAAATGACTGGTGTCAAAAATGACAGGTGTCAAAAATGACAGGTGTCAAAATGACAGGTGTCAAAATGACAGGTGTCAAAAATGACAGGTGTCAAAAATGACAGGTGTCAAAGATGACGGGTGTCAAAAATGACGGGTGTCAAAATGACAGGTGTCAAAAATGACTGGTGTCAAAAATGACAGGTGTCAAAAATGACAGGTGTGAAAAATGACAAGTGTCAAAAATGACGGGTGTCTTAAATGACAAGTGTCAAAAATGACTGGTGTCAAAAATGACAGGTGTCAAAAATGACAGGTGTGAAAAATGACAAGTGTCAAAAATGACGGGTGTCAAAAATGACAGGTGTCAAAAATGACGGGTGTCAAAAATGACGGGTGTCAAAAATGACGGGTGTCAAAAATGACGGGTGTCAAAAATGACTGGTGTGAAAAATGACAGGTGTCAAAAATGACGGGTTTCTTAAATGACAAGTGTCAAAAATGACTGGTGTCAAAAATGACGGGTGTTAAAAATGACAGGTGTCAAAAATGACTGGTGTCAAAAATGACAGGTGTCAAAAATGACTGGTGTCAAAAATGACAGGTGTCAAAAATGACAGGTGTCAAAAATGATGGGTGTCAAAAATGACGGGTGTCAAAAATGACTGGTGTCAAAAATGACAGGTGTCAAAATGACAGGTGTCAAAATGACAGGTGTCAAAAATGACAGGTGTCAAAAATGACAGGTGTCAAAAATGACAGGTGTGAAAAATGACAAGTGTCAAAAATGACGGGTGTCAAAAATGACAGGTCGTCACCTGAGAATTATAGTGTTCTATCTGCATTTTCTTTTTTTTATTCAGGTTAGTCTTGTTTTAAGTATTAAAGATGCATATTGTTCTATCTATATATAATTGGGGTAGAAATTGTACAGTTTAAACCTTAAACTTTACAATTTCTACCCCAATTATATATAGATAGACCAATATCATCTTTAAGACTTAAAACAAGACTAACCTGAATAAAAAAAGGAAAATGCAGATAGAACACTATAATTCTCAGGTGACGAGGTGTCAAAAATGACGGGTGTAAAAATGACGGGTGTCAAAAATGACAGGTGTCAAAAATGACGGGTGTCAAAAATGACGGGTGTCAAAAATGACTGGTGTCAAAAATGACAGGTGTCAAAATGACAGGTGTCAAAATGACAGGTGTCAAAAATGACAGGTGTCAAAAATGACAGGTGTCAAAGATGACGGGTGTCAAAAATGACGGGTGTCAAACATGACAGGTGTCAAAAATGACTGATGTCAAAAATTCCTTATCTTTGGGGCGCACAAAATTAACCTAAAAATTGTAATTGCAATTAATTTATTCAGTGGTGAGATGTAATTGCGGGGTTCGAAAACGTTCGAAATTGATCAAAAATGACAGGTGTCCAAGACCTTGACGTGACATTAACGTGACCTTGGCATGACCTTGAAAATGACAGGTGTCAAAAATGACAGGTGTCAAAGATGACGGGTGTCAAAAATGACGGGTGTCAAAAATGACGGGTGTTAAAAATGACAGGTGTCAAAAATGACTGGTGTCAAAATGACAGGTGTCAAAATGACAGGTGTCAAAATGACAGGTGTCAAAAATGACAGGTGTCAAAAATGACAGGTGTCAAAGATGACAGGTGTCAAAATGACAGGTGTCAAAAATGACGGGTGTCAAAAATGACTGGTGTCAAAAATGACAGGTGTCAAAAATGACAGGTGTCAAAATGACAGGTGTCAAAATGACAGGTGTCAAAATGACAGGTGTCAAAAATGACAGGTGTCAAAAATGACAGGTGTCAAAGATGACGGGTGTCAAAAATGACGGGTGTCAAACATGACGGGTGTTAAAAATGACAAGTGTCTAAAATGACCTGTGTCAAAAATGACGGGTGTCAAAAATGACAGGTGTCAAAAATGACAAGTGTCAAAAATGACTGATGTTAAAAATGACTGGTGTCAAAAATGACAGGTGTCAAAAATGACAGGTGTCAAAATGACAGGTGTCAAAATGACAGGTGTCAAAAATGACAGGTGTTAAAAATGACAGGTGTCAAAGATGACGAGTGTCAAAAATGACGGGTGTCAAAATGACAGCTGTCAAAAATGACAGGTGTCAAAAATGACGGGTGTCAAAGATGACGGGTGTCAAAAATGACAGGTGTCAAAAATGACGGGGGTTAAAAATGACAAGTGTCAAAAATGACTGATGTCAAAAATTCCTTATCTTTGGGGCGCACAAAATTAACCTAAAAATTGTAATTGCAATTAATATATTCACAGTGGTGACAGGTGTCAAAAATGACGGGTGTCAAAAATGACTGGTGTTAAAAATGACTGGTGTCAAAAATGACAGGTGTCAAAAATGACAGGTGTCAAAATGACAGGTGTCAAAATGACAGGTGTCAAAAATGACAGGTGTCAAAAATGACAGGTGTCAAAGATGACGGGTGTCAAAAATGACGGGTGTCAAAATGACAGGTGTCAAAAATGACGGGTGTCAAAAATGACAGGTGTCAAAAATGACAGGTGTCAAAAATGACGGGTGTCAAAAATGACTGGTGTCAAAAATGACTGGTGTCAAAAATGACAGGTGTCAAAAATGACAGGTGTTAAAATGACACGTGTCAAAAATGACAGATGTCAAAAATGACAGGTGTCAAAGATGACGGGTGTCAAAAATGACGGGTGTCAAAAATGACGGGTGTCAAAAATGACAGGTGTCAAAAATGACGGGTGTCAAAAATGACGGGTGTCTTAAATGACAAGTGTCAAAAATGACTGGTGTCAAAAATGACAGGTGTCAAAAATGACTGGTGTCAAAAATGACACGTGTCAAAAATGACAGGTGTGAAAAATGACGGGTGTCAAAAATGACTGGTGTCAAAAATGACTGGTGTCAAAAATGACAGGTGTCAAAAATGACAGGTGTCAAAAATGACGGGTGTCAAAAATGACAGGTGTCAAAAATGACAGGTGTCAAAAATGACGGGTGTCAAAAATGACTGGTGTCAAAAATGACAGGTGTCAAAAATGACAGGTGTTAAAATGACACGTGTCAAAAATGACAGGTGTCAAAAATGACAGGTGTCAAAGATGACGGGTGTCAAAAATGACGGGTGTCAAAAATGACGGGTGTCAAAAATGACGGGTGTTAAAAATGACAGGTGTCAAAATGACAGGTGTCAAAAATGACAGGTGTCAAAAATGACGGGTGTCAAAAATGACGGGTCCCAAAAATGACGGGTGTTAAAAATGACTGGTGTCAAAAATGACAGGTGTCAAAAATGACTGGTGTCAAAAATGACAGGTGTCAAAAATGACGGGTGTCAAAAATGACGGGTGTCAAAAATGACGGGTGTCAAAAATGACGGGTGTCAAAAATGACGGGTGTCAAAAATGACAGGTGTCAAAAATGACAAGTGTCAAAAATGACTGGTGTTAAAAATGACTGGTGTCAAAAATGACAGGTGTCAAAATGACGGGGGTTAAAAATGACAAGTGTCAAAAATGACGGGTGTCAAACATGACGGGTGTTAAAAATGACAAGTGTCTAAAATGACCTGTGTCAAAAATGACGGGTGTCAAAAATGACAGGTGTCAAAAATGACAAGTGTCAAAAATGACTGGTGTTAAAAATGACTGGTGTCAAAAATGACAGGTGTCAAAATGACGGGGGTTAAAAATGACAAGTGTCAAAAATGACGGGTGTCAAACATGACGGGTGTTAAAAATGACAAGTGTCTAAAATGACCTGTGTCAAAAATGACGGGTGTCAAAAATGACAGGTGTCAAAAATGACAAGTGTCAAAAATGACTGGTGTTAAAAATGACGGGTGTCAAAAATGACGGGTGTCAAACATGACGGGTGTTAAAAATGACAAGTGTCTAAAATGACCCGTGTCAAAAATGACGGGTGTCAAAAATGACAGGTGTCAAAAATGACAAGTGTCAAAAATGACTGGTGTTAAAAATGACGGGTGTCAAAAATGACTGGTGTCAAAAATGACAGGTGTCAAAAATGACAGGTGTCAAAATGACAGGTGTCAAAATGACAGGTGTCAAAATGACAGGTGTCAAAAATGACAGGTGTCAAAAATGACAGGTGTCAAAGATGACGGGTGTCAAAAATGACGGGTGTCAAACATGACGGGTGTTAAAAATGACAAGTGTCTAAAATGACCTGTGTCAAAAATGACGGGTGTCAAAAATGACAGGTGTCAAAAATGACAAGTGTCAAAAATGACTGGTGTTAAAAATGACTGGTGTCAAAAATGACAGGTGTCAAAAATGACAGGTGTCAAAATGACAGGTGTCAAAATGACAGGTGTCAAAATGACAGGTGTCAAAAATGACAGGTGTCAAAAATGACAGGTGTCAAAGATGACGGGTGTCAAAAATGACGGGTGTCAAAATGACAGCTGTCAAAAATTACAGGTGTCAAAAATGACGGGTGTCAAAGATGACGGGTGTCAAAAATGACAGGTGTCAAAAATGACAGGTGTCAAAAATGACGGGGGTTAAAAATGACAAGTGTCAAAAATGACTGATGTCAAAAATTCCTTATCTTTGGGGCGCACAAAATTAACCTAAAAATTGTAATTGCAATTAATATATTCACAGTGGTGACAGGTGTCAAAAATGACGGGTGTCAAAAATGACTGGTGTTAAAAATGACTGGTGTCAAAAATGACGGGTGTCAAAAATGACGGGTGTCAAAAATGACGGGTGTCAAAAATGACGGGTGTCAAAAATGACAGGTGTCAAAAATGACGGGTGTCAAAAATGACTGGTGTCAAAAATGACAGGTGTCAAAAATAACTGGTGTCAAAAATGACAGGTGTCAAAAATGACGGGTGTCAAAAATGACGGGTGTCAAAAATGACAAGTGTCAAAAATGACTGGTGTCAAAAATTCCTTATCTTTGGGGGCGCACAAAATTAACCTAAAAATTGTAATTGCAATTAATATATTCACAGTGGTGACAGGTGTCAAAAATGACGGGTGTCAAAAATGACTGGTGTTAAAAATGACGGGTGTCAAAAATGACTGGTGTTAAAAATGACGGGTGTCAAAAATGACGGGTGTCAAAAATGACGGGTGTTAAAAATGACAGGTGTCAAAATGACAGGTGTCAAAAATGACAGGTGTGAAAAATGACGGGTGTCAAAAATGACTGGTGTTAAAAGTTACTGGTGTCAAAAATGACGGGTGTCAAAAATGACGGGTGTCAAAAATGACAGGTGTCAAAAATGACGGGTGTCAAAAATGACGGGTGTCTTAAATGACAAGTGTCAAAAATGACTGGTGTCAAAAATGACAGGTGTCAAAAATGACTGGTGTCAAAAATGACAGGTGTCAAAAATGACAGGTGTGAAAAATGACGGGTGTCAAAAATGACTGGTGTCAAAAATGACTGGTGTCAAAAATGACAGGTGTCAAAAATGACAGGTGTCAAAAATGACGGGTGTCAAAAATGACAGGTGTCAAAAATGACAGGTGTCAAAAATGACGGGTGTCAAAAATGACTGGTGTCAAAAATGACAGGTGTCAAAAATGACAGGTGTTAAAATGACACGTGTCAAAAATGACAGGTGTCAAAGATGACGGGTGTCAAAAATGACGGGTGTCAAAAATGACGGGTGTCAAAAATGACGGGTGTTAAAAATGACAGGTGTCAAAATGACAGGTGTCAAAAATGACAGGTGTCAAAAATGACGGGTGTCAAAAATGACGGGTGTCAAAAATGACGGGTGTCAAAAATGACTGGTGTCAAAAATGACAGGTGTCAAAAATGACTGGTGTCAAAAATGACAGGTGTCAAAAATGACGGGTGTCAAAAATGACGGGTGTCAAAAATGACGGGTGTCAAAAATGACAAGTGTCAAAAATGACTGGTGTCAAAAATTTCTTATCTTTGGGGGCGCACAAAATTAACCTAAAAATTGTTATTGCAATTAATATATTTACAGTGGTGAGATGTAATTGCGGGGTTCGGAAACGTTCGGAATTGATAAAAAATGACAGGTGTCCAAGACCTTGACGTGACCTTAACGTGACCTTGGCATGACCTTGAAAATGACAGGTGTCAAAAATGACGGGTGTCTTAAATGACAAGTGTCAAAAATGACGGGTGTCAAAAATGACGGGTGTCAAAAATGACAGGTGTCAAAAATGACGGGTGTCAAAAATGACTGGTGTCAAAAATGACAGGTGTCAAAAATAACTGGTGTCAAAAATGACAGGTGTCAAAAATGACGGGTGTCAAAAATGACGGGTGTCAAAAATGACAAGTGTCAAAAATGACTGGTGTCAAAAATTCCTTATCTTTGGGGGCGCACAAAATTAACCTAAAAATTGTAATTGCAATTAATATATTCACAGTGGTGACAGGTGTCAAAAATGACGGGTGTCAAAAATGACTGGTGTTAAAAATGACGGGTGTCAAAAATGACTGGTGTTAAAAATGACGGGTGTCAAAAATGACGGGTGTCAAAAATGACGGGTGTTAAAAATGACAGGTGTCAAAATGACAGGTGTCAAAAATGACAGGTGTGAAAAATGACGGGTGTCAAAAATGACTGGTGTTAAAAGTTACTGGTGTCAAAAATGACGGGTGTCAAAAATGACGGGTGTCAAAAATGACGAGTGTCAAAAATGACTGGTGTCAAAAATGACAGGTGTCAAAAATGACAGGTGTCAAAAATGACGGGTGTCAAAAATGACGGGTGTCAAAAATGACTGGTGTCAAAAATGACAGGTGTCAAAATGACAGGTGTCAAAATGACAGGTGTCAAAAATGACAGGTGTCAAAAATGACAGGTGTCAAAGATGACGGGTGTCAAAAATGACGGGTGTCAAACATGACAGGTGTTAAAAATGACAAGTGTCAAAAATGACCTGTGTCAAAAATTTCTTATCTTTGGGGCGCACAAAATTAACCTTAAAATTGTAATTGCAATTAATATATTTACAGTGGTGAGATGTAATTGCGGGGTTCGGAAACGTTCGGAATTGATAAAAAATGACAGGTGTCCAAGACCTTGACGTGACCTTAACGTGACCTTGGCATGACCTTGAAAATGACAGGTGTCAAAAATGACGAGTGTCAAAAATGACGAGTGTCAAAAATGACGGGTGTCAAAAATGACTGGTGTCAAAAATGACAGGTGTCAAAATGACGGGTTTCTTAAATGACAAGTGTCAAAAATGACTGGTGTCAAAAATGACGGGTGTCAAAAATGACAGGTGTCAAAAATGACTGATGTCAAAAATTCCTTATCTTTGGGGCGCACAAAATTAACCTAAAAATTGTAATTGCAATTAATATATTTAGTGGTGAGATGTAATTGCGGGGTTCGAAAACGTTCGAAATTGATCAAAAATGACAGGTGTCCAAGACCTTGACGTGACATTAACGTGACCTTGGCATGACCTTGAAAATGACAGGTGTCAAAAATGACAGGTGTCAAAGATGACGGGTGTCAAAAATGACGGGTGTCAAAAATGACGGGTGTTAAAAATGACAGGTGTCAAAAATGACTGGTGTCAAAAATGACAGGTGTCAAAAATGACTGGTGTCAAAAATGACAGGTGTCAAAAATGACAGGTGTCAAAAATGACGGGTGTCAAAAATGACTGGTGTCAAAAATGACAGGTGTCAAAAATGACAGGTGTCAAAATGACAGGTGTCAAAATGACAGGTGTCAAAAATGACAGGTGTCAAAAATGACAGGTGTCAAAGATGACGGGTGTCAAAAATGACGGGTGTCAAACATGACGGGTGTTAAAAATGACAAGTGTCTAAAATGACCTGTGTCAAAAATGACAGGTGTCAAAAATGACAGGTGTCAAAAATGACAAGTGTCAAAAATGACTGGTGTTAAAAATGACTGGTGTCAAAAATGACAGGTGTCAAAAATGACAGGTGTCAAAATGACAGGTGTCAAAATGACAGGTGTCAAAAATGACAGGTGTCAAAAATGACAGGTGTCAAAGATGACGGGTGTCAAAAATGACGGGTGTCAAAATGACAGGTGTCAAAAATGACTGGTGTCAAAAATGACAGGTGTCAAAAATGACAGGTGTGAAAAATGACAAGTGTCAAAAATGACGGGTGTCTTAAATGACAAGTGTCAAAAATGACTGGTGTCAAAAATGACAGGTGTCAAAAATGACAGGTGTGAAAAATGACAAGTGTCAAAAATGACGGGTGTCAAAAATGACAGGTGTCAAAAATGACGGGTGTCAAAAATGACGGGTGTCAAAAATGACGGGTGTCAAAAATGACGGGTGTCAAAAATGACTGGTGTGAAAAATGACAGGTGTCAAAAATGACGGGTTTCTTAAATGACAAGTGTCAAAAATGACTGGTGTCAAAAATGACGGGTGTTAAAAATGACAGGTGTCAAAAATGACTGGTGTCAAAAATGACAGGTGTCAAAAATGACTGGTGTCAAAAATGACAGGTGTCAAAAATGACAGGTGTCAAAAATGATGGGTGTCAAAAATGACGGGTGTCAAAAATGACTGGTGTCAAAAATGACAGGTGTCAAAATGACAGGTGTCAAAATGACAGGTGTCAAAAATGACAGGTGTCAAAAATGACAGGTGTCAAAAATGACAGGTGTGAAAAATGACAAGTGTCAAAAATGACGGGTGTCAAAAATGACAGGTCGTCACCTGAGAATTATAGTGTTCTATCTGCATTTTCTTTTTTTTATTCAGGTTAGTCTTGTTTTAAGTATTAAAGATGCATATTGTTCTATCTATATATAATTGGGGTAGAAATTGTACAGTTTAAACCTTAAACTTTACAATTTCTACCCCAATTATATATAGATAGACCAATATCATCTTTAAGACTTAAAACAAGACTAACCTGAATAAAAAAAGGAAAATGCAGATAGAACACTATAATTCTCAGGTGACGAGGTGTCAAAAATGACGGGTGTAAAAATGACGGGTGTCAAAAATGACAGGTGTCAAAAATGACGGGTGTCAAAAATGACGGGTGTCAAAAATGACTGGTGTCAAAAATGACAGGTGTCAAAATGACAGGTGTCAAAATGACAGGTGTCAAAAATGACAGGTGTCAAAAATGACAGGTGTCAAAGATGACGGGTGTCAAAAATGACGGGTGTCAAACATGACAGGTGTCAAAAATGACTGATGTCAAAAATTCCTTATCTTTGGGGCGCACAAAATTAACCTAAAAATTGTAATTGCAATTAATTTATTCAGTGGTGAGATGTAATTGCGGGGTTCGAAAACGTTCGAAATTGATCAAAAATGACAGGTGTCCAAGACCTTGACGTGACATTAACGTGACCTTGGCATGACCTTGAAAATGACAGGTGTCAAAAATGACAGGTGTCAAAGATGACGGGTGTCAAAAATGACGGGTGTCAAAAATGACGGGTGTTAAAAATGACAGGTGTCAAAAATGACTGGTGTCAAAATGACAGGTGTCAAAATGACAGGTGTCAAAATGACAGGTGTCAAAAATGACAGGTGTCAAAAATGACAGGTGTCAAAGATGACAGGTGTCAAAATGACAGGTGTCAAAAATGACGGGTGTCAAAAATGACTGGTGTCAAAAATGACAGGTGTCAAAAATGACAGGTGTCAAAATGACAGGTGTCAAAATGACAGGTGTCAAAATGACAGGTGTCAAAAATGACAGGTGTCAAAAATGACAGGTGTCAAAGATGACGGGTGTCAAAAATGACGGGTGTCAAACATGACGGGTGTTAAAAATGACAAGTGTCTAAAATGACCTGTGTCAAAAATGACGGGTGTCAAAAATGACAGGTGTCAAAAATGACAAGTGTCAAAAATGACTGATGTTAAAAATGACTGGTGTCAAAAATGACAGGTGTCAAAAATGACAGGTGTCAAAATGACAGGTGTCAAAATGACAGGTGTCAAAAATGACAGGTGTTAAAAATGACAGGTGTCAAAGATGACGAGTGTCAAAAATGACGGGTGTCAAAATGACAGCTGTCAAAAATGACAGGTGTCAAAAATGACGGGTGTCAAAGATGACGGGTGTCAAAAATGACAGGTGTCAAAAATGACGGGGGTTAAAAATGACAAGTGTCAAAAATGACTGATGTCAAAAATTCCTTATCTTTGGGGCGCACAAAATTAACCTAAAAATTGTAATTGCAATTAATATATTCACAGTGGTGACAGGTGTCAAAAATGACGGGTGTCAAAAATGACTGGTGTTAAAAATGACTGGTGTCAAAAATGACAGGTGTCAAAAATGACAGGTGTCAAAATGACAGGTGTCAAAATGACAGGTGTCAAAAATGACAGGTGTCAAAAATGACAGGTGTCAAAGATGACGGGTGTCAAAAATGACGGGTGTCAAAATGACAGGTGTCAAAAATGACGGGTGTCAAAAATGACAGGTGTCAAAAATGACAGGTGTCAAAAATGACGGGTGTCAAAAATGACTGGTGTCAAAAATGACTGGTGTCAAAAATGACAGGTGTCAAAAATGACAGGTGTTAAAATGACACGTGTCAAAAATGACAGATGTCAAAAATGACAGGTGTCAAAGATGACGGGTGTCAAAAATGACGGGTGTCAAAAATGACGGGTGTCAAAAATGACAGGTGTCAAAAATGACGGGTGTCAAAAATGACGGGTGTCTTAAATGACAAGTGTCAAAAATGACTGGTGTCAAAAATGACAGGTGTCAAAAATGACTGGTGTCAAAAATGACACGTGTCAAAAATGACAGGTGTGAAAAATGACGGGTGTCAAAAATGACTGGTGTCAAAAATGACTGGTGTCAAAAATGACAGGTGTCAAAAATGACAGGTGTCAAAAATGACGGGTGTCAAAAATGACAGGTGTCAAAAATGACAGGTGTCAAAAATGACGGGTGTCAAAAATGACTGGTGTCAAAAATGACAGGTGTCAAAAATGACAGGTGTTAAAATGACACGTGTCAAAAATGACAGGTGTCAAAAATGACAGGTGTCAAAGATGACGGGTGTCAAAAATGACGGGTGTCAAAAATGACGGGTGTCAAAAATGACGGGTGTTAAAAATGACAGGTGTCAAAATGACAGGTGTCAAAAATGACAGGTGTCAAAAATGACGGGTGTCAAAAATGACGGGTCCCAAAAATGACGGGTGTTAAAAATGACTGGTGTCAAAAATGACAGGTGTCAAAAATGACTGGTGTCAAAAATGACAGGTGTCAAAAATGACGGGTGTCAAAAATGACGGGTGTCAAAAATGACGGGTGTCAAAAATGACGGGTGTCAAAAATGACGGGTGTCAAAAATGACAGGTGTCAAAAATGACAAGTGTCAAAAATGACTGGTGTTAAAAATGACTGGTGTCAAAAATGACAGGTGTCAAAATGACGGGGGTTAAAAATGACAAGTGTCAAAAATGACGGGTGTCAAACATGACGGGTGTTAAAAATGACAAGTGTCTAAAATGACCTGTGTCAAAAATGACGGGTGTCAAAAATGACAGGTGTCAAAAATGACAAGTGTCAAAAATGACTGGTGTTAAAAATGACTGGTGTCAAAAATGACAGGTGTCAAAATGACGGGGGTTAAAAATGACAAGTGTCAAAAATGACGGGTGTCAAACATGACGGGTGTTAAAAATGACAAGTGTCTAAAATGACCTGTGTCAAAAATGACGGGTGTCAAAAATGACAGGTGTCAAAAATGACAAGTGTCAAAAATGACTGGTGTTAAAAATGACGGGTGTCAAAAATGACGGGTGTCAAACATGACGGGTGTTAAAAATGACAAGTGTCTAAAATGACCCGTGTCAAAAATGACGGGTGTCAAAAATGACAGGTGTCAAAAATGACAAGTGTCAAAAATGACTGGTGTTAAAAATGACGGGTGTCAAAAATGACTGGTGTCAAAAATGACAGGTGTCAAAAATGACAGGTGTCAAAATGACAGGTGTCAAAATGACAGGTGTCAAAATGACAGGTGTCAAAAATGACAGGTGTCAAAAATGACAGGTGTCAAAGATGACGGGTGTCAAAAATGACGGGTGTCAAACATGACGGGTGTTAAAAATGACAAGTGTCTAAAATGACCTGTGTCAAAAATGACGGGTGTCAAAAATGACAGGTGTCAAAAATGACAAGTGTCAAAAATGACTGGTGTTAAAAATGACTGGTGTCAAAAATGACAGGTGTCAAAAATGACAGGTGTCAAAATGACAGGTGTCAAAATGACAGGTGTCAAAATGACAGGTGTCAAAAATGACAGGTGTCAAAAATGACAGGTGTCAAAGATGACGGGTGTCAAAAATGACGGGTGTCAAAATGACAGCTGTCAAAAATTACAGGTGTCAAAAATGACGGGTGTCAAAGATGACGGGTGTCAAAAATGACAGGTGTCAAAAATGACAGGTGTCAAAAATGACGGGGGTTAAAAATGACAAGTGTCAAAAATGACTGATGTCAAAAATTCCTTATCTTTGGGGCGCACAAAATTAACCTAAAAATTGTAATTGCAATTAATATATTCACAGTGGTGACAGGTGTCAAAAATGACGGGTGTCAAAAATGACTGGTGTTAAAAATGACTGGTGTCAAAAATGACGGGTGTCAAAAATGACGGGTGTCAAAAATGACGGGTGTCAAAAATGACGGGTGTCAAAAATGACAGGTGTCAAAAATGACGGGTGTCAAAAATGACTGGTGTCAAAAATGACAGGTGTCAAAAATAACTGGTGTCAAAAATGACAGGTGTCAAAAATGACGGGTGTCAAAAATGACGGGTGTCAAAAATGACAAGTGTCAAAAATGACTGGTGTCAAAAATTCCTTATCTTTGGGGGCGCACAAAATTAACCTAAAAATTGTAATTGCAATTAATATATTCACAGTGGTGACAGGTGTCAAAAATGACGGGTGTCAAAAATGACTGGTGTTAAAAATGACGGGTGTCAAAAATGACTGGTGTTAAAAATGACGGGTGTCAAAAATGACGGGTGTCAAAAATGACGGGTGTTAAAAATGACAGGTGTCAAAATGACAGGTGTCAAAAATGACAGGTGTGAAAAATGACGGGTGTCAAAAATGACTGGTGTTAAAAGTTACTGGTGTCAAAAATGACGGGTGTCAAAAATGACGGGTGTCAAAAATGACAGGTGTCAAAAATGACGGGTGTCAAAAATGACGGGTGTCTTAAATGACAAGTGTCAAAAATGACTGGTGTCAAAAATGACAGGTGTCAAAAATGACTGGTGTCAAAAATGACAGGTGTCAAAAATGACAGGTGTGAAAAATGACGGGTGTCAAAAATGACTGGTGTCAAAAATGACTGGTGTCAAAAATGACAGGTGTCAAAAATGACAGGTGTCAAAAATGACGGGTGTCAAAAATGACAGGTGTCAAAAATGACAGGTGTCAAAAATGACGGGTGTCAAAAATGACTGGTGTCAAAAATGACAGGTGTCAAAAATGACAGGTGTTAAAATGACACGTGTCAAAAATGACAGGTGTCAAAGATGACGGGTGTCAAAAATGACGGGTGTCAAAAATGACGGGTGTCAAAAATGACGGGTGTCAAAAATGACAGGTGTCAAAAATGACGGGTGTCAAAAATGACGGGTGTCTTAAATGACAAGTGTCAAAAATGACTGGTGTCAAAAATGACAGGTGTCAAAAATGACTGGTGTCAAAAATGACACGTGTCAAAAATGACTGGTGTCAAAAATGACAGGTGTCAAAAATGACAGGTGTTAAAATGACACGTGTCAAAAATGACAGGTGTCAAAAATGACAGGTGTCAAAGATGACGGGTGTCAAAAATGACGGGTGTCAAAAATGACGGGTGTCAAAAATGACGGGTGTTAAAAATGACAGGTGTCAAAATGACAGGTGTCAAAAATGACAGGTGTCAAAAATGACGGGTGTCAAAAATGACGGGTCCCAAAAATGACGGGTGTTAAAAATGACTGGTGTCAAAAATGACAGGTGTCAAAAATGACTGGTGTCAAAAATGACAGGTGTCAAAAATGACGGGTGTCAAAAATGACGGGTGTCAAAAATGACGGGTGTCAAAAATGACGGGTGTCAAAAATGACGGGTGTCAAAAATGACAGGTGTCAAAAATGACAAGTGTCAAAAATGACTGGTGTTAAAAATGACTGGTGTCAAAAATGACAGGTGTCAAAATGACGGGGGTTAAAAATGACAAGTGTCAAAAATGACGGGTGTCAAACATGACGGGTGTTAAAAATGACAAGTGTCTAAAATGACCTGTGTCAAAAATGACGGGTGTCAAAAATGACAGGTGTCAAAAATGACAAGTGTCAAAAATGACTGGTGTTAAAAATGACTGGTGTCAAAAATGACAGGTGTCAAAATGACGGGGGTTAAAAATGACAAGTGTCAAAAATGACGGGTGTCAAACATGACGGGTGTTAAAAATGACAAGTGTCTAAAATGACCTGTGTCAAAAATGACGGGTGTCAAAAATGACAGGTGTCAAAAATGACAAGTGTCAAAAATGACTGGTGTTAAAAATGACGGGTGTCAAAAATGACGGGTGTCAAACATGACGGGTGTTAAAAATGACAAGTGTCTAAAATGACCCGTGTCAAAAATGACGGGTGTCAAAAATGACAGGTGTCAAAAATGACAAGTGTCAAAAATGACTGGTGTTAAAAATGACGGGTGTCAAAAATGACTGGTGTCAAAAATGACAGGTGTCAAAAATGACAGGTGTCAAAATGACAGGTGTCAAAATGACAGGTGTCAAAATGACAGGTGTCAAAAATGACAGGTGTCAAAAATGACAGGTGTCAAAGATGACGGGTGTCAAAAATGACGGGTGTCAAACATGACGGGTGTTAAAAATGACAAGTGTCTAAAATGACCTGTGTCAAAAATGACGGGTGTCAAAAATGACAGGTGTCAAAAATGACAAGTGTCAAAAATGACTGGTGTTAAAAATGACTGGTGTCAAAAATGACAGGTGTCAAAAATGACAGGTGTCAAAATGACAGGTGTCAAAATGACAGGTGTCAAAATGACAGGTGTCAAAAATGACAGGTGTCAAAAATGACAGGTGTCAAAGATGACGGGTGTCAAAAATGACGGGTGTCAAAATGACAGCTGTCAAAAATTACAGGTGTCAAAAATGACGGGTGTCAAAGATGACGGGTGTCAAAAATGACAGGTGTCAAAAATGACAGGTGTCAAAAATGACGGGGGTTAAAAATGACAAGTGTCAAAAATGACTGATGTCAAAAATTCCTTATCTTTGGGGCGCACAAAATTAACCTAAAAATTGTAATTGCAATTAATATATTCACAGTGGTGACAGGTGTCAAAAATGACGGGTGTCAAAAATGACTGGTGTTAAAAATGACTGGTGTCAAAAATGACGGGTGTCAAAAATGACGGGTGTCAAAAATGACGGGTGTCAAAAATGACGGGTGTCAAAAATGACAGGTGTCAAAAATGACGGGTGTCAAAAATGACTGGTGTCAAAAATGACAGGTGTCAAAAATAACTGGTGTCAAAAATGACAGGTGTCAAAAATGACGGGTGTCAAAAATGACGGGTGTCAAAAATGACAAGTGTCAAAAATGACTGGTGTCAAAAATTCCTTATCTTTGGGGGCGCACAAAATTAACCTAAAAATTGTAATTGCAATTAATATATTCACAGTGGTGACAGGTGTCAAAAATGACGGGTGTCAAAAATGACTGGTGTTAAAAATGACGGGTGTCAAAAATGACTGGTGTTAAAAATGACGGGTGTCAAAAATGACGGGTGTCAAAAATGACGGGTGTTAAAAATGACAGGTGTCAAAATGACAGGTGTCAAAAATGACAGGTGTGAAAAATGACGGGTGTCAAAAATGACTGGTGTTAAAAGTTACTGGTGTCAAAAATGACGGGTGTCAAAAATGACGGGTGTCAAAAATGACAGGTGTCAAAAATGACGGGTGTCAAAAATGACGGGTGTCTTAAATGACAAGTGTCAAAAATGACTGGTGTCAAAAATGACAGGTGTCAAAAATGACTGGTGTCAAAAATGACAGGTGTCAAAAATGACAGGTGTGAAAAATGACGGGTGTCAAAAATGACTGGTGTCAAAAATGACTGGTGTCAAAAATGACAGGTGTCAAAAATGACAGGTGTCAAAAATGACGGGTGTCAAAAATGACAGGTGTCAAAAATGACAGGTGTCAAAAATGACGGGTGTCAAAAATGACTGGTGTCAAAAATGACAGGTGTCAAAAATGACAGGTGTTAAAATGACACGTGTCAAAAATGACAGGTGTCAAAGATGACGGGTGTCAAAAATGACGGGTGTCAAAAATGACGGGTGTCAAAAATGACGGGTGTTAAAAATGACAGGTGTCAAAATGACAGGTGTCAAAAATGACAGGTGTCAAAAATGACGGGTGTCAAAAATGACGGGTGTCAAAAATGACGGGTGTCAAAAATGACTGGTGTCAAAAATGACAGGTGTCAAAAATGACTGGTGTCAAAAATGACAGGTGTCAAAAATGACGGGTGTCAAAAATGACGGGTGTCAAAAATGACGGGTGTCAAAAATGACAAGTGTCAAAAATGACTGGTGTCAAAAATTTCTTATCTTTGGGGGCGCACAAAATTAACCTAAAAATTGTTATTGCAATTAATATATTTACAGTGGTGAGATGTAATTGCGGGGTTCGGAAACGTTCGGAATTGATAAAAAATGACAGGTGTCCAAGACCTTGACGTGACCTTAACGTGACCTTGGCATGACCTTGAAAATGACAGGTGTCAAAAATGACGGGTGTCTTAAATGACAAGTGTCAAAAATGACGGGTGTCAAAAATGACGGGTGTCAAAAATGACAGGTGTCAAAAATGACGGGTGTCAAAAATGACTGGTGTCAAAAATGACAGGTGTCAAAAATAACTGGTGTCAAAAATGACAGGTGTCAAAAATGACGGGTGTCAAAAATGACGGGTGTCAAAAATGACAAGTGTCAAAAATGACTGGTGTCAAAAATTCCTTATCTTTGGGGGCGCACAAAATTAACCTAAAAATTGTAATTGCAATTAATATATTCACAGTGGTGACAGGTGTCAAAAATGACGGGTGTCAAAAATGACTGGTGTTAAAAATGACGGGTGTCAAAAATGACTGGTGTTAAAAATGACGGGTGTCAAAAATGACGGGTGTCAAAAATGACGGGTGTTAAAAATGACAGGTGTCAAAATGACAGGTGTCAAAAATGACAGGTGTGAAAAATGACGGGTGTCAAAAATGACTGGTGTTAAAAGTTACTGGTGTCAAAAATGACGGGTGTCAAAAATGACGGGTGTCAAAAATGACGAGTGTCAAAAATGACTGGTGTCAAAAATGACAGGTGTCAAAAATGACAGGTGTCAAAAATGACGGGTGTCAAAAATGACGGGTGTCAAAAATGACTGGTGTCAAAAATGACAGGTGTCAAAATGACAGGTGTCAAAATGACAGGTGTCAAAAATGACAGGTGTCAAAAATGACAGGTGTCAAAGATGACGGGTGTCAAAAATGACGGGTGTCAAACATGACAGGTGTTAAAAATGACAAGTGTCAAAAATGACCTGTGTCAAAAATTTCTTATCTTTGGGGCGCACAAAATTAACCTTAAAATTGTAATTGCAATTAATATATTTACAGTGGTGAGATGTAATTGCGGGGTTCGGAAACGTTCGGAATTGATAAAAAATGACAGGTGTCCAAGACCTTGACGTGACCTTAACGTGACCTTGGCATGACCTTGAAAATGACAGGTGTCAAAAATGACGAGTGTCAAAAATGACGAGTGTCAAAAATGACGGGTGTCAAAAATGACTGGTGTCAAAAATGACAGGTGTCAAAATGACGGGTTTCTTAAATGACAAGTGTCAAAAATGACTGGTGTCAAAAATGACGGGTGTCAAAAATGACAGGTGTCAAAAATGACTGATGTCAAAAATTCCTTATCTTTGGGGCGCACAAAATTAACCTAAAAATTGTAATTGCAATTAATATATTCAGTGGTGAGATGTAATTGCGGGGTTCGAAAACGTTCGAAATTGATCAAAAATGACAGGTGTCCAAGACCTTGACGTGACATTAACGTGACCTTGGCATGACCTTGAAAATGACAGGTGTCAAAAATGACAGGTGTCAAAGATGACGGGTGTCAAAAATGACGGGTGTCAAAAATGACGGGTGTTAAAAATGACAGGTGTCAAAAATGACTGGTGTCAAAAATGACAGGTGTCAAAAATGACTGGTGTCAAAAATGACAGGTGTCAAAAATGACAGGTGTCAAAAATGACGGGTGTCAAAAATGACTGGTGTCAAAAATGACAGGTGTCAAAAATGACAGGTGTCAAAATGACAGGTGTCAAAATGACAGGTGTCAAAAATGACAGGTGTCAAAAATGACAGGTGTCAAAGATGACGGGTGTCAAAAATGACGGGTGTCAAACATGACGGGTGTTAAAAATGACAAGTGTCTAAAATGACCTGTGTCAAAAATGACAGGTGTCAAAAATGACAGGTGTCAAAAATGACAAGTGTCAAAAATGACTGGTGTTAAAAATGACTGGTGTCAAAAATGACAGGTGTCAAAAATGACAGGTGTCAAAATGACAGGTGTCAAAATGACAGGTGTCAAAAATGACAGGTGTCAAAAATGACAGGTGTCAAAGATGACGGGTGTCAAAAATGACGGGTGTCAAAATGACAGGTGTCAAAAATGACAGGTGTCAAAAATGACTGGTGTTAAAAATGACTGGTGTCAAAAATGACAGGTGTCAAAAATGACAGGTGTCAAAATGATAGGTGTCAAAATGACAGGTGTCAAAAATGACAGGTGTCAAAAATGACTGGTGTTAAAAATGACTGGTGTCAAAAATGACAGGTGTCAAAATGACGGGGGTTAAAAATGACAAGTGTCAAAAATGACGGGTGTCAAACATGACGGGTGTTAAAAATGACAAGTGTCTAAAATGACCTGTGTCAAAAATGACGGGTGTCAAAAATGACAGGTGTCAAAAATGACAAGTGTCAAAAATGACTGGTGTTAAAAATGACTGGTGTCAAAAATGACAGGTGTCAAAATGACGGGGGTTAAAAATGACAAGTGTCAAAAATGACGGGTGTCAAACATGACGGGTGTTAAAAATGACAAGTGTCTAAAATGACCTGTGTCAAAAATGACGGGTGTCAAAAATGACAGGTGTCAAAAATGACAAGTGTCAAAAATGACTGGTGTTAAAAATGACGGGTGTCAAAAATGACGGGTGTCAAACATGACGGGTGTTAAAAATGACAAGTGTCTAAAATGACCCGTGTCAAAAATGACGGGTGTCAAAAATGACAGGTGTCAAAAATGACAAGTGTCAAAAATGACTGGTGTTAAAAATGACGGGTGTCAAAAATGACTGGTGTCAAAAATGACAGGTGTCAAAAATGACAGGTGTCAAAATGACAGGTGTCAAAATGACAGGTGTCAAAATGACAGGTGTCAAAAATGACAGGTGTCAAAAATGACAGGTGTCAAAGATGACGGGTGTCAAAAATGACGGGTGTCAAACATGACGGGTGTTAAAAATGACAAGTGTCTAAAATGACCTGTGTCAAAAATGACGGGTGTCAAAAATGACAGGTGTCAAAAATGACAAGTGTCAAAAATGACTGGTGTTAAAAATGACTGGTGTCAAAAATGACAGGTGTCAAAAATGACAGGTGTCAAAATGACAGGTGTCAAAATGACAGGTGTCAAAATGACAGGTGTCAAAAATGACAGGTGTCAAAAATGACAGGTGTCAAAGATGACGGGTGTCAAAAATGACGGGTGTCAAAATGACAGCTGTCAAAAATTACAGGTGTCAAAAATGACGGGTGTCAAAGATGACGGGTGTCAAAAATGACAGGTGTCAAAAATGACAGGTGTCAAAAATGACGGGGGTTAAAAATGACAAGTGTCAAAAATGACTGATGTCAAAAATTCCTTATCTTTGGGGCGCACAAAATTAACCTAAAAATTGTAATTGCAATTAATATATTCACAGTGGTGACAGGTGTCAAAAATGACGGGTGTCAAAAATGACTGGTGTTAAAAATGACTGGTGTCAAAAATGACGGGTGTCAAAAATGACGGGTGTCAAAAATGACGGGTGTCAAAAATGACGGGTGTCAAAAATGACAGGTGTCAAAAATGACGGGTGTCAAAAATGACTGGTGTCAAAAATGACAGGTGTCAAAAATAACTGGTGTCAAAAATGACAGGTGTCAAAAATGACGGGTGTCAAAAATGACGGGTGTCAAAAATGACAAGTGTCAAAAATGACTGGTGTCAAAAATTCCTTATCTTTGGGGGCGCACAAAATTAACCTAAAAATTGTAATTGCAATTAATATATTCACAGTGGTGACAGGTGTCAAAAATGACGGGTGTCAAAAATGACTGGTGTTAAAAATGACGGGTGTCAAAAATGACTGGTGTTAAAAATGACGGGTGTCAAAAATGACGGGTGTCAAAAATGACGGGTGTTAAAAATGACAGGTGTCAAAATGACAGGTGTCAAAAATGACAGGTGTGAAAAATGACGGGTGTCAAAAATGACTGGTGTTAAAAGTTACTGGTGTCAAAAATGACGGGTGTCAAAAATGACGGGTGTCAAAAATGACAGGTGTCAAAAATGACGGGTGTCAAAAATGACGGGTGTCTTAAATGACAAGTGTCAAAAATGACTGGTGTCAAAAATGACAGGTGTCAAAAATGACTGGTGTCAAAAATGACAGGTGTCAAAAATGACAGGTGTGAAAAATGACGGGTGTCAAAAATGACTGGTGTCAAAAATGACTGGTGTCAAAAATGACAGGTGTCAAAAATGACAGGTGTCAAAAATGACGGGTGTCAAAAATGACAGGTGTCAAAAATGACAGGTGTCAAAAATGACGGGTGTCAAAAATGACTGGTGTCAAAAATGACAGGTGTCAAAAATGACAGGTGTTAAAATGACACGTGTCAAAAATGACAGGTGTCAAAGATGACGGGTGTCAAAAATGACGGGTGTCAAAAATGACGGGTGTCAAAAATGACGGGTGTTAAAAATGACAGGTGTCAAAATGACAGGTGTCAAAAATGACAGGTGTCAAAAATGACGGGTGTCAAAAATGACGGGTGTCAAAAATGACGGGTGTCAAAAATGACTGGTGTCAAAAATGACAGGTGTCAAAAATGACTGGTGTCAAAAATGACAGGTGTCAAAAATGACGGGTGTCAAAAATGACGGGTGTCAAAAATGACGGGTGTCAAAAATGACAAGTGTCAAAAATGACTGGTGTCAAAAATTTCTTATCTTTGGGGGCGCACAAAATTAACCTAAAAATTGTTATTGCAATTAATATATTTACAGTGGTGAGATGTAATTGCGGGGTTCGGAAACGTTCGGAATTGATAAAAAATGACAGGTGTCCAAGACCTTGACGTGACCTTAACGTGACCTTGGCATGACCTTGAAAATGACAGGTGTCAAAAATGACGGGTGTCTTAAATGACAAGTGTCAAAAATGACGGGTGTCAAAAATGACGGGTGTCAAAAATGACAGGTGTCAAAAATGACGGGTGTCAAAAATGACTGGTGTCAAAAATGACAGGTGTCAAAAATAACTGGTGTCAAAAATGACAGGTGTCAAAAATGACGGGTGTCAAAAATGACGGGTGTCAAAAATGACAAGTGTCAAAAATGACTGGTGTCAAAAATTCCTTATCTTTGGGGGCGCACAAAATTAACCTAAAAATTGTAATTGCAATTAATATATTCACAGTGGTGACAGGTGTCAAAAATGACGGGTGTCAAAAATGACTGGTGTTAAAAATGACGGGTGTCAAAAATGACTGGTGTTAAAAATGACGGGTGTCAAAAATGACGGGTGTCAAAAATGACGGGTGTTAAAAATGACAGGTGTCAAAATGACAGGTGTCAAAAATGACAGGTGTGAAAAATGACGGGTGTCAAAAATGACTGGTGTTAAAAGTTACTGGTGTCAAAAATGACGGGTGTCAAAAATGACGGGTGTCAAAAATGACGAGTGTCAAAAATGACTGGTGTCAAAAATGACAGGTGTCAAAAATGACAGGTGTCAAAAATGACGGGTGTCAAAAATGACGGGTGTCAAAAATGACTGGTGTCAAAAATGACAGGTGTCAAAATGACAGGTGTCAAAATGACAGGTGTCAAAAATGACAGGTGTCAAAAATGACAGGTGTCAAAGATGACGGGTGTCAAAAATGACGGGTGTCAAACATGACAGGTGTTAAAAATGACAAGTGTCAAAAATGACCTGTGTCAAAAATTTCTTATCTTTGGGGCGCACAAAATTAACCTTAAAATTGTAATTGCAATTAATATATTTACAGTGGTGAGATGTAATTGCGGGGTTCGGAAACGTTCGGAATTGATAAAAAATGACAGGTGTCCAAGACCTTGACGTGACCTTAACGTGACCTTGGCATGACCTTGAAAATGACAGGTGTCAAAAATGACGAGTGTCAAAAATGACGAGTGTCAAAAATGACGGGTGTCAAAAATGACTGGTGTCAAAAATGACAGGTGTCAAAATGACGGGTTTCTTAAATGACAAGTGTCAAAAATGACTGGTGTCAAAAATGACGGGTGTCAAAAATGACAGGTGTCAAAAATGACTGATGTCAAAAATTCCTTATCTTTGGGGCGCACAAAATTAACCTAAAAATTGTAATTGCAATTAATATATTTAGTGGTGAGATGTAATTGCGGGGTTCGAAAACGTTCGAAATTGATCAAAAATGACAGGTGTCCAAGACCTTGACGTGACATTAACGTGACCTTGGCATGACCTTGAAAATGACAGGTGTCAAAAATGACAGGTGTCAAAGATGACGGGTGTCAAAAATGACGGGTGTCAAAAATGACGGGTGTTAAAAATGACAGGTGTCAAAAATGACTGGTGTCAAAAATGACAGGTGTCAAAAATGACTGGTGTCAAAAATGACAGGTGTCAAAAATGACAGGTGTCAAAAATGACGGGTGTCAAAAATGACTGGTGTCAAAAATGACAGGTGTCAAAAATGACAGGTGTCAAAATGACAGGTGTCAAAATGACAGGTGTCAAAAATGACAGGTGTCAAAAATGACAGGTGTCAAAGATGACGGGTGTCAAAAATGACGGGTGTCAAACATGACGGGTGTTAAAAATGACAAGTGTCTAAAATGACCTGTGTCAAAAATGACAGGTGTCAAAAATGACAGGTGTCAAAAATGACAAGTGTCAAAAATGACTGGTGTTAAAAATGACTGGTGTCAAAAATGACAGGTGTCAAAAATGACAGGTGTCAAAATGACAGGTGTCAAAATGACAGGTGTCAAAAATGACAGGTGTCAAAAATGACAGGTGTCAAAGATGACGGGTGTCAAAAATGACGGGTGTCAAAATGACAGGTGTCAAAAATGACTGGTGTCAAAAATGACAGGTGTCAAAAATGACAGGTGTGAAAAATGACAAGTGTCAAAAATGACGGGTGTCTTAAATGACAAGTGTCAAAAATGACTGGTGTCAAAAATGACAGGTGTCAAAAATGACAGGTGTGAAAAATGACAAGTGTCAAAAATGACGGGTGTCAAAAATGACAGGTGTCAAAAATGACGGGTGTCAAAAATGACGGGTGTCAAAAATGACGGGTGTCAAAAATGACGGGTGTCAAAAATGACTGGTGTGAAAAATGACAGGTGTCAAAAATGACGGGTTTCTTAAATGACAAGTGTCAAAAATGACTGGTGTCAAAAATGACGGGTGTTAAAAATGACAGGTGTCAAAAATGACTGGTGTCAAAAATGACAGGTGTCAAAAATGACTGGTGTCAAAAATGACAGGTGTCAAAAATGACAGGTGTCAAAAATGATGGGTGTCAAAAATGACGGGTGTCAAAAATGACTGGTGTCAAAAATGACAGGTGTCAAAATGACAGGTGTCAAAATGACAGGTGTCAAAAATGACAGGTGTCAAAAATGACAGGTGTCAAAAATGACAGGTGTGAAAAATGACAAGTGTCAAAAATGACGGGTGTCAAAAATGACAGGTCGTCACCTGAGAATTATAGTGTTCTATCTGCATTTTCTTTTTTTTATTCAGGTTAGTCTTGTTTTAAGTATTAAAGATGCATATTGTTCTATCTATATATAATTGGGGTAGAAATTGTACAGTTTAAACCTTAAACTTTACAATTTCTACCCCAATTATATATAGATAGACCAATATCATCTTTAAGACTTAAAACAAGACTAACCTGAATAAAAAAAGGAAAATGCAGATAGAACACTATAATTCTCAGGTGACGAGGTGTCAAAAATGACGGGTGTAAAAATGACGGGTGTCAAAAATGACAGGTGTCAAAAATGACGGGTGTCAAAAATGACGGGTGTCAAAAATGACTGGTGTCAAAAATGACAGGTGTCAAAATGACAGGTGTCAAAATGACAGGTGTCAAAAATGACAGGTGTCAAAAATGACAGGTGTCAAAGATGACGGGTGTCAAAAATGACGGGTGTCAAACATGACAGGTGTCAAAAATGACTGATGTCAAAAATTCCTTATCTTTGGGGCGCACAAAATTAACCTAAAAATTGTAATTGCAATTAATTTATTCAGTGGTGAGATGTAATTGCGGGGTTCGAAAACGTTCGAAATTGATCAAAAATGACAGGTGTCCAAGACCTTGACGTGACATTAACGTGACCTTGGCATGACCTTGAAAATGACAGGTGTCAAAAATGACAGGTGTCAAAGATGACGGGTGTCAAAAATGACGGGTGTCAAAAATGACGGGTGTTAAAAATGACAGGTGTCAAAAATGACTGGTGTCAAAATGACAGGTGTCAAAATGACAGGTGTCAAAATGACAGGTGTCAAAAATGACAGGTGTCAAAAATGACAGGTGTCAAAGATGACAGGTGTCAAAATGACAGGTGTCAAAAATGACGGGTGTCAAAAATGACTGGTGTCAAAAATGACAGGTGTCAAAAATGACAGGTGTCAAAATGACAGGTGTCAAAATGACAGGTGTCAAAATGACAGGTGTCAAAAATGACAGGTGTCAAAAATGACAGGTGTCAAAGATGACGGGTGTCAAAAATGACGGGTGTCAAACATGACGGGTGTTAAAAATGACAAGTGTCTAAAATGACCTGTGTCAAAAATGACGGGTGTCAAAAATGACAGGTGTCAAAAATGACAAGTGTCAAAAATGACTGATGTTAAAAATGACTGGTGTCAAAAATGACAGGTGTCAAAAATGACAGGTGTCAAAATGACAGGTGTCAAAATGACAGGTGTCAAAAATGACAGGTGTTAAAAATGACAGGTGTCAAAGATGACGAGTGTCAAAAATGACGGGTGTCAAAATGACAGCTGTCAAAAATGACAGGTGTCAAAAATGACGGGTGTCAAAGATGACGGGTGTCAAAAATGACAGGTGTCAAAAATGACGGGGGTTAAAAATGACAAGTGTCAAAAATGACTGATGTCAAAAATTCCTTATCTTTGGGGCGCACAAAATTAACCTAAAAATTGTAATTGCAATTAATATATTCACAGTGGTGACAGGTGTCAAAAATGACGGGTGTCAAAAATGACTGGTGTTAAAAATGACTGGTGTCAAAAATGACAGGTGTCAAAAATGACAGGTGTCAAAATGACAGGTGTCAAAATGACAGGTGTCAAAAATGACAGGTGTCAAAAATGACAGGTGTCAAAGATGACGGGTGTCAAAAATGACGGGTGTCAAAATGACAGGTGTCAAAAATGACGGGTGTCAAAAATGACAGGTGTCAAAAATGACAGGTGTCAAAAATGACGGGTGTCAAAAATGACTGGTGTCAAAAATGACTGGTGTCAAAAATGACAGGTGTCAAAAATGACAGGTGTTAAAATGACACGTGTCAAAAATGACAGATGTCAAAAATGACAGGTGTCAAAGATGACGGGTGTCAAAAATGACGGGTGTCAAAAATGACGGGTGTCAAAAATGACAGGTGTCAAAAATGACGGGTGTCAAAAATGACGGGTGTCTTAAATGACAAGTGTCAAAAATGACTGGTGTCAAAAATGACAGGTGTTAAAAATGACTGGTGTCAAAAATGACAGGTGTCAAAAATGACAGGTGTGAAAAATGACGGGTGTCAAAAATGACTGGTGTCAAAAATGACTGGTGTCAAAAATGACAGGTGTCAAAAATGACAGGTGTCAAAAATGACGGGTGTCAAAAATGACAGGTGTCAAAAATGACAGGTGTCAAAAATGACGGGTGTCAAAAATGACTGGTGTCAAAAATGACAGGTGTCAAAAATGACAGGTGTTAAAATGACACGTGTCAAAAATGACAGGTGTCAAAAATGACAGGTGTCAAAGATGACGGGTGTCAAAAATGACGGGTGTCAAAAATGACGGGTGTCAAAAATGACGGGTGTTAAAAATGACAGGTGTCAAAATGACAGGTGTCAAAAATGACAGGTGTCAAAAATGACGGGTGTCAAAAATGACGGGTCTCAAAAATGACGGGTGTTAAAAATGACTGGTGTCAAAAATGACAGGTGTCAAAAATGACTGGTGTCAAAAATGACAGGTGTCAAAAATGACGGGTGTCAAAAATGACGGGTGTCAAAAATGACGGGTGTCAAAAATGACGGGTGTCAAAAATGACGGGTGTCAAAAATGACAGGTGTCAAAAATGACAAGTGTCAAAAATGACTGGTGTTAAAAATGACTGGTGTCAAAAATGACAGGTGTCAAAATGACGGGGGTTAAAAATGACAAGTGTCAAAAATGACGGGTGTCAAACATGACGGGTGTTAAAAATGACAAGTGTCTAAAATGACCTGTGTCAAAAATGACGGGTGTCAAAAATGACAGGTGTCAAAAATGACAAGTGTCAAAAATGACTGGTGTTAAAAATGACTGGTGTCAAAAATGACAGGTGTCAAAATGACGGGGGTTAAAAATGACAAGTGTCAAAAATGACGGGTGTCAAACATGACGGGTGTTAAAAATGACAAGTGTCTAAAATGACCTGTGTCAAAAATGACGGGTGTCAAAAATGACAGGTGTCAAAAATGACAAGTGTCAAAAATGACTGGTGTTAAAAATGACGGGTGTCAAAAATGACGGGTGTCAAACATGACGGGTGTTAAAAATGACAAGTGTCTAAAATGACCCGTGTCAAAAATGACGGGTGTCAAAAATGACAGGTGTCAAAAATGACAAGTGTCAAAAATGACTGGTGTTAAAAATGACGGGTGTCAAAAATGACTGGTGTCAAAAATGACAGGTGTCAAAAATGACAGGTGTCAAAATGACAGGTGTCAAAATGACAGGTGTCAAAATGACAGGTGTCAAAAATGACAGGTGTCAAAAATGACAGGTGTCAAAGATGACGGGTGTCAAAAATGACGGGTGTCAAACATGACGGGTGTTAAAAATGACAAGTGTCTAAAATGACCTGTGTCAAAAATGACGGGTGTCAAAAATGACAGGTGTCAAAAATGACAAGTGTCAAAAATGACTGGTGTTAAAAATGACTGGTGTCAAAAATGACAGGTGTCAAAAATGACAGGTGTCAAAATGACAGGTGTCAAAATGACAGGTGTCAAAATGACAGGTGTCAAAAATGACAGGTGTCAAAAATGACAGGTGTCAAAGATGACGGGTGTCAAAAATGACGGGTGTCAAAATGACAGCTGTCAAAAATTACAGGTGTCAAAAATGACGGGTGTCAAAGATGACGGGTGTCAAAAATGACAGGTGTCAAAAATGACAGGTGTCAAAAATGACGGGGGTTAAAAATGACAAGTGTCAAAAATGACTGATGTCAAAAATTCCTTATCTTTGGGGCGCACAAAATTAACCTAAAAATTGTAATTGCAATTAATATATTCACAGTGGTGACAGGTGTCAAAAATGACGGGTGTCAAAAATGACTGGTGTTAAAAATGACTGGTGTCAAAAATGACGGGTGTCAAAAATGACGGGTGTCAAAAATGACGGGTGTCAAAAATGACGGGTGTCAAAAATGACAGGTGTCAAAAATGACGGGTGTCAAAAATGACTGGTGTCAAAAATGACAGGTGTCAAAAATAACTGGTGTCAAAAATGACAGGTGTCAAAAATGACGGGTGTCAAAAATGACGGGTGTCAAAAATGACAAGTGTCAAAAATGACTGGTGTCAAAAATTCCTTATCTTTGGGGGCGCACAAAATTAACCTAAAAATTGTAATTGCAATTAATATATTCACAGTGGTGACAGGTGTCAAAAATGACGGGTGTCAAAAATGACTGGTGTTAAAAATGACGGGTGTCAAAAATGACTGGTGTTAAAAATGACGGGTGTCAAAAATGACGGGTGTCAAAAATGACGGGTGTTAAAAATGACAGGTGTCAAAATGACAGGTGTCAAAAATGACAGGTGTGAAAAATGACGGGTGTCAAAAATGACTGGTGTTAAAAGTTACTGGTGTCAAAAATGACGGGTGTCAAAAATGACGGGTGTCAAAAATGACAGGTGTCAAAAATGACGGGTGTCAAAAATGACGGGTGTCTTAAATGACAAGTGTCAAAAATGACTGGTGTCAAAAATGACAGGTGTCAAAAATGACTGGTGTCAAAAATGACAGGTGTCAAAAATGACAGGTGTGAAAAATGACGGGTGTCAAAAATGACTGGTGTCAAAAATGACTGGTGTCAAAAATGACAGGTGTCAAAAATGACAGGTGTCAAAAATGACGGGTGTCAAAAATGACAGGTGTCAAAAATGACAGGTGTCAAAAATGACGGGTGTCAAAAATGACTGGTGTCAAAAATGACAGGTGTCAAAAATGACAGGTGTTAAAATGACACGTGTCAAAAATGACAGGTGTCAAAGATGACGGGTGTCAAAAATGACGGGTGTCAAAAATGACGGGTGTCAAAAATGACGGGTGTTAAAAATGACAGGTGTCAAAATGACAGGTGTCAAAAATGACAGGTGTCAAAAATGACGGGTGTCAAAAATGACGGGTGTCAAAAATGACGGGTGTCAAAAATGACTGGTGTCAAAAATGACAGGTGTCAAAAATGACTGGTGTCAAAAATGACAGGTGTCAAAAATGACGGGTGTCAAAAATGACGGGTGTCAAAAATGACGGGTGTCAAAAATGACAAGTGTCAAAAATGACTGGTGTCAAAAATTTCTTATCTTTGGGGGCGCACAAAATTAACCTAAAAATTGTTATTGCAATTAATATATTTACAGTGGTGAGATGTAATTGCGGGGTTCGGAAACGTTCGGAATTGATAAAAAATGACAGGTGTCCAAGACCTTGACGTGACCTTAACGTGACCTTGGCATGACCTTGAAAATGACAGGTGTCAAAAATGACGGGTGTCTTAAATGACAAGTGTCAAAAATGACGGGTGTCAAAAATGACGGGTGTCAAAAATGACAGGTGTCAAAAATGACGGGTGTCAAAAATGACTGGTGTCAAAAATGACAGGTGTCAAAAATAACTGGTGTCAAAAATGACAGGTGTCAAAAATGACGGGTGTCAAAAATGACGGGTGTCAAAAATGACAAGTGTCAAAAATGACTGGTGTCAAAAATTCCTTATCTTTGGGGGCGCACAAAATTAACCTAAAAATTGTAATTGCAATTAATATATTCACAGTGGTGACAGGTGTCAAAAATGACGGGTGTCAAAAATGACTGGTGTTAAAAATGACGGGTGTCAAAAATGACTGGTGTTAAAAATGACGGGTGTCAAAAATGACGGGTGTCAAAAATGACGGGTGTTAAAAATGACAGGTGTCAAAATGACAGGTGTCAAAAATGACAGGTGTGAAAAATGACGGGTGTCAAAAATGACTGGTGTTAAAAGTTACTGGTGTCAAAAATGACGGGTGTCAAAAATGACGGGTGTCAAAAATGACGAGTGTCAAAAATGACTGGTGTCAAAAATGACAGGTGTCAAAAATGACAGGTGTCAAAAATGACGGGTGTCAAAAATGACGGGTGTCAAAAATGACTGGTGTCAAAAATGACAGGTGTCAAAATGACAGGTGTCAAAATGACAGGTGTCAAAAATGACAGGTGTCAAAAATGACAGGTGTCAAAGATGACGGGTGTCAAAAATGACGGGTGTCAAACATGACAGGTGTTAAAAATGACAAGTGTCAAAAATGACCTGTGTCAAAAATTTCTTATCTTTGGGGCGCACAAAATTAACCTTAAAATTGTAATTGCAATTAATATATTTACAGTGGTGAGATGTAATTGCGGGGTTCGGAAACGTTCGGAATTGATAAAAAATGACAGGTGTCCAAGACCTTGACGTGACCTTAACGTGACCTTGGCATGACCTTGAAAATGACAGGTGTCAAAAATGACGAGTGTCAAAAATGACGAGTGTCAAAAATGACGGGTGTCAAAAATGACTGGTGTCAAAAATGACAGGTGTCAAAATGACGGGTTTCTTAAATGACAAGTGTCAAAAATGACTGGTGTCAAAAATGACGGGTGTCAAAAATGACAGGTGTCAAAAATGACTGATGTCAAAAATTCCTTATCTTTGGGGCGCACAAAATTAACCTAAAAATTGTAATTGCAATTAATATATTCAGTGGTGAGATGTAATTGCGGGGTTCGAAAACGTTCGAAATTGATCAAAAATGACAGGTGTCCAAGACCTTGACGTGACATTAACGTGACCTTGGCATGACCTTGAAAATGACAGGTGTCAAAAATGACAGGTGTCAAAGATGACGGGTGTCAAAAATGACGGGTGTCAAAAATGACGGGTGTTAAAAATGACAGGTGTCAAAAATGACTGGTGTCAAAAATGACAGGTGTCAAAAATGACTGGTGTCAAAAATGACAGGTGTCAAAAATGACAGGTGTCAAAAATGACGGGTGTCAAAAATGACTGGTGTCAAAAATGACAGGTGTCAAAAATGACAGGTGTCAAAATGACAGGTGTCAAAATGACAGGTGTCAAAAATGACAGGTGTCAAAAATGACAGGTGTCAAAGATGACGGGTGTCAAAAATGACGGGTGTCAAACATGACGGGTGTTAAAAATGACAAGTGTCTAAAATGACCTGTGTCAAAAATGACAGGTGTCAAAAATGACAGGTGTCAAAAATGACAAGTGTCAAAAATGACTGGTGTTAAAAATGACTGGTGTCAAAAATGACAGGTGTCAAAAATGACAGGTGTCAAAATGACAGGTGTCAAAATGACAGGTGTCAAAAATGACAGGTGTCAAAAATGACAGGTGTCAAAGATGACGGGTGTCAAAAATGACGGGTGTCAAAATGACAGGTGTCAAAAATGACAGGTGTCAAAAATGACTGGTGTTAAAAATGACTGGTGTCAAAAATGACAGGTGTCAAAAATGACAGGTGTCAAAATGATAGGTGTCAAAATGACAGGTGTCAAAAATGACAGGTGTCAAAAATGACTGGTGTCAAAAATGACGGGTGTCAAAAATGACAGGTGTCAAAAATGACTGATGTCAAAAATTCCTTATCTTTGGGGCGCACAAAATTAACCTAAAAATTGTAATTGCAATTAATATATTCAGTGGTGAGATGTAATTGCGGGGTTCGAAAACGTTCGAAATTGATCAAAAATGACAGGTGTCCAAGACCTTGACGTGACATTAACGTGACCTTGGCATGACCTTGAAAATGACAGGTGTCAAAAATGACAGGTGTCAAAGATGACGGGTGTCAAAAATGACGGGTGTCAAAAATGACGGGTGTTAAAAATGACAGGTGTCAAAAATGACTGGTGTCAAAAATGACAGGTGTCAAAAATGACTGGTGTCAAAAATGACGGGTGTCAAAAATGACAGGTGTCAAAAATGACGGGTGTCAAAAATGACAGGTGTCAAAAATGACTGGTGTCAAAAATGACAGGTGTCAAAAATGACAGGTGTCAAAAATGACAGGTGTCAAAAATGACGGGTGTCAAAAATGACAGGTGTCAAAAATGACAGGTGTCAAAAATGACTGGTGTCAAAAATGACGGGTGTCAAAAATGACAGGTGTCAAAAATGACTGATGTCAAAAATTCCTTATCTTTGGGGCGCACAAAATTAACCTAAAAATTGTAATTGCAATTAATATATTCAGTGGTGAGATGTAATTGCGGGGTTCGAAAACGTTCGAAATTGATCAAAAATGACAGGTGTCCAAGACCTTGACGTGACATTAACGTGACCTTGGCATGACCTTGAAAATGACAGGTGTCAAAAATGACAGGTGTCAAAGATGACGGGTGTCAAAAATGACGGGTGTCAAAAATGACGGGTGTTAAAAATGACAGGTGTCAAAAATGACTGGTGTCAAAAATGACAGGTGTCAAAAATGACTGGTGTCAAAAATGACAGGTGTCAAAAATGACAGGTGTCAAAAATGACGGGTGTCAAAAATGACTGGTGTCAAAAATGACAGGTGTCAAAATGACAGGTGTCAAAAATGACAGGTGTCAAAATGACAGGTGTCAAAATGACAGGTGTCAAAAATGACAGGTGTCAAAATGACAGGTGTCAAAAATGACTGGTGTCAAAAATGGCAGGTGTCAAAAATGACTGGTGTCAAAAATGACAGGTGTCAAAAATGACAGGTGTCAAAAATGACGGGTGTCAAAAATGACTGGTGTCAAAAATGACAGGTGTCAAAAATGACAGGTGTCAAAATGACAGGTGTCAAAATGACAGGTGTCAAAATGACAGGTGTCAAAAATGACAGGTGTCAAAAATGACAGGTGTCAAAGATGACGGGTGTCAAAAATGACGGGTGTCAAACATGACGGGTGTTAAAAATGACAAGTGTCTAAAATGACCTGTGTCAAAAATGACGGGTGTCAAAAATGACAGGTGTCAAAAATGACAAGTGTCAAAAATGACTGATGTTAAAAATGACTGGTGTCAAAAATGACAGGTGTCAAAAATGACAGGTGTCAAAATGACAGGTGTCAAAATGACAGGTGTCAAAATGACAGGTGTCAAAAATGACAGGTGTCAAAAATGACAGGTGTCAAAGATGACGGGTGTCAAAAATGACGGGTGTCAAAATGACAGCTGTCAAAAATGACAGGTGTCAAAAATGACGGGTGTCAAAGATGACGGGTGTCAAAAATGACAGGTGTCAAAAATGACGGGGGTTAAAAATGACAAGTGTCAAAAATGACTGATGTCAAAAATTCCTTATCTTTGGGGCGCACAAAATTAACCTAAAAATTGTAATTGCAATTAATATATTCACAGTGGTGACAGGTGTCAAAAATGACGGGTGTCAAAAATGACTGGTGTTAAAAATGACTGGTGTCAAAAATGACAGGTGTCAAAAATGACAGGTGTCAAAATGACAGGTGTCAAAATGACAGGTGTCAAAAATGACAGGTGTCAAAAATGACAGGTGTCAAAGATGACGGGTGTCAAAAATGACGGGTGTCAAAATGACAGGTGTCAAAAATGACAGGTGTCAAAAATGACGGGTGTCAAAAATGACAGGTGTCAAAAATGACAGGTGTCAAAAATGACGGGTGTCAAAAATGACGGGTGTCAAAAATGACTGGTGTCAAAAATGACTGGTGTCAAAAATGACAGGTGTCAAAATGACAGGTGTCAAAAATGACAGGTGTGAAAAATGACGGGTGTCAAAAATGACTGGTGTTAAAAGTTACTGGTGTCAAAAATGACGGGTGTCAAAAATGACGGGTGTCAAAAATGACAGGTGTCAAAAATGACGGGTGTCAAAAATGACGGGTGTCTTAAATGACAAGTGTCAAAAATGACTGGTGTCAAAAATGACAGGTGTCAAAAATGACGGGTGTCAAAAATGACTGGTGTCAAAAATGACTGGTGTCAAAAATGACAGGTGTCAAAAATGACAGGTGTCAAAAATGACGGGTGTCAAAAATGACACGTGTCAAAAATGACAGGTGTCAAAAATGACAGGTGTCAAAGATGACGGGTGTCAAAAATGACGGGTGTCAAAAATGACTGGTGTCAAAAATGACAGGTGTCAAAAATGACTGGTGTCAAAAATGACAGGTGTCAAAAATGACGGGTGTCAAAAATGACGGGTGTCAAAAATGACGGGTGTCAAAAATGACAAGTGTCAAAAATGACTGGTGTCAAAAATTTCTTATCTTTGGGGGCGCACAAAATTAACCTAAAAATTGTTATTGCAATTAATATATTTACAGTGGTGAGATGTAATTGCGGGGTTCGGAAACGTTCGGAATTGATAAAAAATGACAGGTGTCCAAGACCTTGACGTGACCTTAACGTGACCTTGGCATGACCTTGAAAATGACAGGTGTCAAAAATGACGGGTGTCAAAAATGACTGGTGTTAAAAATGACGGGTGTCAAAAATGACTGGTGTTAAAAATGACGGGTGTCAAAAATGACGGGTGTCAAAAATGACTGGTGTCAAAAATTCCTTATCTTTGGGGGCGCACAAAATTAACCTAAAAATTGTAATTGCAATTAATATATTCACAGTGGTGACAGGTGTCAAAAATGACGGGTGTCAAAAATGACTGGTGTTAAAAATGACGGGTGTCAAAAATGACTGGTGTTAAAAATGACGGGTGTCAAAAATGACGGGTGTCAAAAATGACGGGTGTTAAAAATGACAGGTGTCAAAATGACAGGTGTCAAAAATGACAGGTGTGAAAAATGACGGGTGTCAAAAATGACTGGTGTTAAAAGTTACTGGTGTCAAAAATGACGGGTGTCAAAAATGACGGGTGTCAAAAATGACGAGTGTCAAAAATGACTGGTGTCAAAAATGACAGGTGTCAAAAATGACAGGTGTCAAAAATGACGGGTGTCAAAAATGACGGGTGTCAAAAATGACTGGTGTCAAAAATGACAGGTGTCAAAATGACAGGTGTCAAAATGACAGGTGTCAAAAATGACAGGTGTCAAAAATGACAGGTGTCAAAGATGACGGGTGTCAAAAATGACGGGTGTCAAACATGACAGGTGTTAAAAATGACAAGTGTCAAAAATGACCTGTGTCAAAAATTTCTTATCTTTGGGGCGCACAAAATTAACCTTAAAATTGTAATTGCAATTAATATATTTACAGTGGTGAGATGTAATTGCGGGGTTCGGAAACGTTCGGAATTGATAAAAAATGACAGGTGTCCAAGACCTTGACGTGACCTTAACGTGACCTTGGCATGACCTTGAAAATGACAGGTGTCAAAAATGACGAGTGTCAAAAATGACGAGTGTCAAAAATGACGGGTGTCAAAAATGACTGGTGTCAAAAATGACAGGTGTCAAAATGACGGGTTTCTTAAATGACAAGTGTCAAAAATGACTGGTGTCAAAAATGACGGGTGTCAAAAATGACAGGTGTCAAAAATGACTGATGTCAAAAATTCCTTATCTTTGGGGCGCACAAAATTAACCTAAAAATTGTAATTGCAATTAATATATTCAGTGGTGAGATGTAATTGCGGGGTTCGAAAACGTTCGAAATTGATCAAAAATGACAGGTGTCCAAGACCTTGACGTGACATTAACGTGACCTTGGCATGACCTTGAAAATGACAGGTGTCAAAAATGACAGGTGTCAAAGATGACGGGTGTCAAAAATGACGGGTGTCAAAAATGACGGGTGTTAAAAATGACAGGTGTCAAAAATGACTGGTGTCAAAAATGACAGGTGTCAAAAATGACTGGTGTCAAAAATGACAGGTGTCAAAAATGACAGGTGTCAAAAATGACGGGTGTCAAAAATGACTGGTGTCAAAAATGACAGGTGTCAAAAATGACAGGTGTCAAAATGACAGGTGTCAAAATGACAGGTGTCAAAAATGACAGGTGTCAAAAATGACAGGTGTCAAAGATGACGGGTGTCAAAAATGACGGGTGTCAAACATGACGGGTGTTAAAAATGACAAGTGTCTAAAATGACCTGTGTCAAAAATGACAGGTGTCAAAAATGACAGGTGTCAAAAATGACAAGTGTCAAAAATGACTGGTGTTAAAAATGACTGGTGTCAAAAATGACAGGTGTCAAAAATGACAGGTGTCAAAATGACAGGTGTCAAAATGACAGGTGTCAAAAATGACAGGTGTCAAAAATGACAGGTGTCAAAGATGACGGGTGTCAAAAATGACGGGTGTCAAAATGACAGGTGTCAAAAATGACAGGTGTCAAAAATGACTGGTGTTAAAAATGACTGGTGTCAAAAATGACAGGTGTCAAAAATGACAGGTGTCAAAATGATAGGTGTCAAAATGACAGGTGTCAAAAATGACAGGTGTCAAAAATGACTGGTGTCAAAAATGACGGGTGTCAAAAATGACAGGTGTCAAAAATGACTGATGTCAAAAATTCCTTATCTTTGGGGCGCACAAAATTAACCTAAAAATTGTAATTGCAATTAATATATTCAGTGGTGAGATGTAATTGCGGGGTTCGAAAACGTTCGAAATTGATCAAAAATGACAGGTGTCCAAGACCTTGACGTGACATTAACGTGACCTTGGCATGACCTTGAAAATGACAGGTGTCAAAAATGACAGGTGTCAAAGATGACGGGTGTCAAAAATGACGGGTGTCAAAAATGACGGGTGTTAAAAATGACAGGTGTCAAAAATGACTGGTGTCAAAAATGACAGGTGTCAAAAATGACTGGTGTCAAAAATGACGGGTGTCAAAAATGACAGGTGTCAAAAATGACGGGTGTCAAAAATGACAGGTGTCAAAAATGACTGGTGTCAAAAATGACAGGTGTCAAAAATGACGGGTGTCAAAAATGACAGGTGTCAAAAATGACAGGTGTCAAAAATGACAAGTGTCAAAAATGACAGGTGTCAAAAATGACAGGTGTCAAAAATGACTGGTGTCAAAAATGACGGGTGTCAAAAATGACAGGTGTCAAAAATGACTGATGTCAAAAATTCCTTATCTTTGGGGCGCACAAAATTAACCTAAAAATTGTAATTGCAATTAATATATTCAGTGGTGAGATGTAATTGCGGGGTTCGAAAACGTTCGAAATTGATCAAAAATGACAGGTGTCCAAGACCTTGACGTGACATTAACGTGACCTTGGCATGACCTTGAAAATGACAGGTGTCAAAAATGACAGGTGTCAAAGATGACGGGTGTCAAAAATGACGGGTGTCAAAAATGACGGGTGTTAAAAATGACAGGTGTCAAAAATGACTGGTGTCAAAAATGACAGGTGTCAAAAATGACTGGTGTCAAAAATGACAGGTGTCAAAAATGACAGGTGTCAAAAATGACGGGTGTCAAAAATGACTGGTGTCAAAAATGACAGGTGTCAAAATGACAGGTGTCAAAAATGACAGGTGTCAAAATGACAGGTGTCAAAATGACAGGTGTCAAAAATGACAGGTGTCAAAATGACAGGTGTCAAAAATGACTGGTGTCAAAAATGGCAGGTGTCAAAAATGACTGGTGTCAAAAATGACAGGTGTCAAAAATGACAGGTGTCAAAAATGACGGGTGTCAAAAATGACTGGTGTCAAAAATGACAGGTGTCAAAAATGACAGGTGTCAAAATGACAGGTGTCAAAATGACAGGTGTCAAAATGACAGGTGTCAAAAATGACAGGTGTCAAAAATGACAGGTGTCAAAGATGACGGGTGTCAAAAATGACGGGTGTCAAACATGACGGGTGTTAAAAATGACAAGTGTCTAAAATGACCTGTGTCAAAAATGACGGGTGTCAAAAATGACAGGTGTCAAAAATGACAAGTGTCAAAAATGACTGATGTTAAAAATGACTGGTGTCAAAAATGACAGGTGTCAAAAATGACAGGTGTCAAAATGACAGGTGTCAAAATGACAGGTGTCAAAAATGACAGGTGTCAAAAATGACAGGTGTCAAAGATGACGGGTGTCAAAAATGACGGGTGTCAAAATGACAGCTGTCAAAAATGACAGGTGTCAAAAATGACGGGTGTCAAAGATGACGGGTGTCAAAAATGACAGGTGTCAAAAATGACGGGGGTTAAAAATGACAAGTGTCAAAAATGACTGATGTCAAAAATTCCTTATCTTTGGGGCGCACAAAATTAACCTAAAAATTGTAATTGCAATTAATATATTCACAGTGGTGACAGGTGTCAAAAATGACGGGTGTCAAAAATGACTGGTGTTAAAAATGACTGGTGTCAAAAATGACAGGTGTCAAAAATGACAGGTGTCAAAATGACAGGTGTCAAAATGACAGGTGTCAAAAATGACAGGTGTCAAAAATGACAGGTGTCAAAGATGACGGGTGTCAAAAATGACGGGTGTCAAAATGACAGGTGTCAAAAATGACAGGTGTCAAAAATGACGGGTGTCAAAAATGACTGGTGTCAAAAATGACAGGTGTCAAAATGACAGGTGTCAAAAATGACAGGTGTGAAAAATGACGGGTGTCAAAAATGACTGGTGTTAAAAGTTACTGGTGTCAAAAATGACGGGTGTCAAAAATGACGGGTGTCAAAAATGACAGGTGTCAAAAATGACGGGTGTCAAAAATGACGGGTGTCTTAAATGACAAGTGTCAAAAATGACTGGTGTCAAAAATGACAGGTGTCAAAAATGACGGGTGTCAAAAATGACTGGTGTCAAAAATGACTGGTGTCAAAAATGACAGGTGTCAAAAATGACAGGTGTCAAAAATGACGGGTGTCAAAAATGACAGGTGTCAAAAATGACAAAAATGACAGGTGTCAAAAATGACAGGTGTTAAAATGACACGTGTCAAAAATGACAGGTGTCAAAAATGACAGGTGTCAAAGATGACGGGTGTCAAAAATGACGGGTGTCAAAAATGACGGGTGTCAAAAATGACGGGTGTTAAAAATGACAGGTGTCAAAATGACAGGTGTCAAAAATGACAGGTGTCAAAAATGACGGGTGTCAAAAATGACGGGTGTCAAAAATGACGGGTGTCAAAAATGACTGGTGTCAAAAATGACAGGTGTCAAAAATGACCGGTGTCAAAAATGACAGTTGTCAAAAATGACGGGTGTCAAAAATGACGGGTGTCAAAAATGACGGGTGTCAAAAATGACAAGTGTCAAAAATGACTGGTGTCAAAAATTTCTTATCTTTGGGGGCGCACAAAATTAACCTAAAAATTGTAATTGCAATTAATATATTTACAGTGGTGAGATGTAATTGCGGGGTTCGGAAACGTTCGGAATTGATAAAAAATGACAGGTGTCCAAGACCTTGACGTGACCTTAACGTGACCTTGGCATGACCTTGAAAATGACAGGTGTCAAAAATGACGGGTGTCAAAAATGACGGGTGTCAAAAATGACGGGTGTCAAAAATGACAGGTGTCAAAAATGACAGGTGTCAAAAATGACGGGTGTCAAAAATGACTGGTGTCAAAAATGACAGGTGTCAAAAATGACAGGTGTTAAAATGACACGTGTCAAAAATGACAGGTGTCAAAAATGACAGGTGTCAAAGATGACGGGTGTCAAAAATGACGGGTGTCAAAAATGACGGGTGTCAAAAATGACGGGTGTCAAAAATGACAGGTGTCAAAAATGACAGGTGTCAAAAATGACAGGTGTCAAAAATGACAGGTGTCAAAAATGACAGGTGTCAAAAATGACAGGTGTCAAAAATGACTGGTGTCAAAAATGACTGGTGTCAAAAATGACAGGTGTCAAAAATGACGGGTGTCAAAAATGACGGGTGTCAAAAATGACGGGTGTCAAAAATGACAGGTGTCAAAAATGACGGGTGTCTTAAATGACAAGTGTCAAAAATGACTGGTGTCAAAAATGACAGGTGTCAAAAATGACTGGTGTCAAAAATGACAGGTGTCAAAAATGACAGGTGTGAAAAATGACGGGTGTCAAAAATGACTGGTGTCAAAAATGACTGGTGTCAAAAATGAAAGGTGTCAAAAATGACAGGTGTCAAAAATGACGGGTGTCAAAAATGACAGGTGTCAAAAATGACAGGTGTCAAAAATGACGGGTGTCAAAAATGACGGGTGTTAAAAATGACAGGTGTCAAAATGACAGGTGTCAAAAATGACAGGTGTCAAAAATGACGGGTGTCAAAAATGACGGGTGTCAAAAATGACGGGTGTCAAAAATGACTGGTGTCAAAAATGACAGGTGTCAAAAATGACAGGTGTTAAAATGACACGTGTCAAAAATGACAGGTGTCAAAAATAACAGGTGTCAAAGATGACGGGTGTCAAAAATGACGGGTGTCAAAAATGACGGGTGTCAAAAATGACGGGTGTTAAAAATGACAGGTGTCAAAATGACAGGTGTCAAAAATGACAGGTGTCAAAAATGACGGGTGTCAAAAATGACTGGTGTCAAAAATGACAGGTGTCAAAAATGACAGGTGTTAAAATGACACGTGTCAAAAATGACGGGTGTCAAAAATGACAGGTGTCAAAAATGACAGGTGTCAAAAATGACAGTTGTCAAAAATGACGGGTGTCAAAAATGACTGGTGTCAAAAATGACGGGTGTCAAAAATGACGGGTGTCAAAAATGACTGGTGTCAAAAATGACAGGTGTCAAAAATGACAGGTGTCAAAAATGACGGGTGTCAAAAATGACAGGTGTCAAAAATGACAGGTGTCAAAAATGACAGTTGTCAAAAATGACGGGTGTCAAAAATGACTGGTGTCAAAAATGACAGGTGTCAAAAATGACAGGTGTTAAAATGACACGTGTCAAAAATGACAGGTGTCAAAAATAACAGGTGTCAAAGATGACGGGTGTCAAAAATGACGGGTGTCAAAAATGACGGGTGTCAAAAATGACGGGTGTTAAAAATGACAGGTGTCAAAATGACAGGTGTCAAAAATGACAGGTGTCAAAAATGACGGGTGTCAAAAATGACGGGTGTCAAAAATGACGGGTGTCAAAAATGACTGGTGTCAAAAATGACAGGTGTCAAAAATGACTGGTGTCAAAAATGACAGGTGTCAAAAATGACGGGTGTCAAAAATGACGGGTGTCAAAAATGACGGGTGTCAAAAATGACAAGTGTCAAAAATGACTGGTGTCAAAAATTTCTTATCTTTGGGGGCGCACAAAATTAACCTAAAAATTGTAATTGCAATTAATATATTTACAGTGGTGAGATGTAATTGCGGGGTTCGGAAACGTTCGGAATTGATAAAAAATGACAGGTGTCCAAGACCTTGACGTGACCTTAACGTGACCTTGGCATGACCTTGAAAATGACAGGTGTCAAAAATGACGGGTGTCAAAAATGACAAGTGTCAAAAATGACTGGTGTCAAAAATTTCTTATCTTTGGGGGCGCACAAAATTAACCTAAAAATTGTAATTGCAATTAATATATTTACAGTGGTGAGATGTAATTGCGGGGTTCGGAAACGTTCGGAATTGATAAAAAATGACAGGTGTCCAAGACCTTGACGTGACCTTAACGTGACCTTGGCATGACCTTGAAAATGACAGGTGTCAAAAATGACGGGTGTCAAAAATGACGGGTGTCAAAAATGACTGGTGTCAAAAATGACAGGTGTCAAAAATGACAGGTGTGAAAAATGACAAGTGTCAAAAATGACGGGTGTCTTAAATGACAAGTGTCAAAAATGACTGGTGTCAAAAATGACAGGTGTCAAAAATGACAGGTGTCAAAAATGACGGGTGTCAAAAATGACTGGTGTCAAAAATGACAGGTGTCAAAATGACAGGTGTCAAAATGACAGGTGTCAAAAATGACAGGTGTCAAAAATGACAGGTGTCAAAAATGACAGGTGTGAAAAATGACAAGTGTCAAAAATGACGGGTGTCAAAAATGACAGGTCGTCACCTGAGAATTATAGTGTTCTATCTGCATTTTCTTTTTTTTATTCAGGTTAGTCTTGTTTTAAGTATTAAAGATGCATATTGTTCTATCTATATATAATTGGGGTAGAAATTGTACAGTTTAAACCTTAAACTTTACAATTTCTACCCCAATTATATATAGATAGACCAATATCATCTTTAAGACTTAAAACAAGACTAACCTGAATAAAAAAAGGAAAATGCAGATAGAACACTATAATTCTCAGGTGACGAGGTGTCAAAAATGACGGGTGTAAAAATGACGGGTGTCAAAAATGACAGGTGTCAAAAATGACGGGTGTCAAAAATGACGGGTGTCAAAAATGACTGGTGTCAAAAATGACAGGTGTCAAAATGACAGGTGTCAAAATGACAGGTGTCAAAAATGACAGGTGTCAAAAATGACAGGTGTCAAAGATGACGGGTGTCAAAAATGACGGGTGTCAAACATGACAGGTGTCAAAAATGACTGATGTCAAAAATTCCTTATCTTTGGGGCGCACAAAATTAACCTAAAAATTGTAATTGCAATTAATTTATTCAGTGGTGAGATGTAATTGCGGGGTTCGAAAACGTTCGAAATTGATCAAAAATGACAGGTGTCCAAGACCTTGACGTGACATTAACGTGACCTTGGCATGACCTTGAAAATGACAGGTGTCAAAAATGACAGGTGTCAAAGATGACGGGTGTCAAAAATGACGGGTGTCAAAAATGACGGGTGTTAAAAATGACAGGTGTCAAAAATGACTGGTGTCAAAAATGACAGGTGTCAAAAATGACTGGTGTCAAAAATGACAGGTGTCAAAAATGACAGGTGTCAAAAATGACGGGTGTCAAAAATGACTGGTGTCAAAAATGACAGGTGTCAAAAATGACAGGTGTCAAAATGACAGGTGTCAAAATGACAGGTGTCAAAATGACAGGTGTCAAAAATGACAGGTGTCAAAAATGACAGGTGTCAAAGATGACGGGTGTCAAAAATGACGGGTGTCAAACATGACGGGTGTTAAAAATGACAAGTGTCTAAAATGACCTGTGTCAAAAATGACGGGTGTCAAAAATGACAGGTGTCAAAAATGACAAGTGTCAAAAATGACTGATGTTAAAAATGACTGGTGTCAAAAATGACAGGTGTCAAAAATGACAGGTGTCAAAATGACAGGTGTCAAAATGACAGGTGTCAAAAATGACAGGTGTTAAAAATGACAGGTGTCAAAGATGACGGGTGTCAAAAATGACGGGTGTCAAAATGACAGCTGTCAAAAATGACAGGTGTCAAAAATGACGGGTGTCAAAGATGACGGGTGTCAAAAATGACAGGTGTCAAAAATGACGGGGGTTAAAAATGACAAGTGTCAAAAATGACTGATGTCAAAAATTCCTTATCTTTGGGGCGCACAAAATTAACCTAAAAATTGTAATTGCAATTAATATATTCACAGTGGTGACAGGTGTCAAAAATGACGGGTGTCAAAAATGACTGGTGTTAAAAATGACTGGTGTCAAAAATGACAGGTGTCAAAAATGACAGGTGTCAAAATGACAGGTGTCAAAATGACAGGTGTCAAAAATGACAGGTGTCAAAAATGACAGGTGTCAAAGATGACGGGTGTCAAAAATGACGGGTGTCAAAATGACAGGTGTCAAAAATGACGGGTGTCAAAAATGACAGGTGTCAAAAATGACAGGTGTCAAAAATGACGGGTGTCAAAAATAACTGGTGTCAAAAATGACTGGTGTCAAAAATGACAGGTGTCAAAAATGACAGGTGTTAAAATGACACGTGTCAAAAATGACAGATGTCAAAAATGACAGGTGTCAAAGATGACGGGTGTCAAAAATGACGGGTGTCAAAAATGACGGGTGTCAAAAATGACAGGTGTCAAAAATGACGGGTGTCAAAAATGACGGGTGTCTTAAATGACAAGTGTCAAAAATGACTGGTGTCAAAAATGACAGGTGTCAAAAATGACTGGTGTCAAAAATGACAGGTGTCAAAAATGACAGGTGTGAAAAATGACGGGTGTCAAAAATGACTGGTGTCAAAAATGACTGGTGTCAAAAATGACAGGTGTCAAAAATGACAGGTGTCAAAAATGACGGGTGTCAAAAATGACAGGTGTCAAAAATGACAGGTGTCAAAAATGACGGGTGTCAAAAATGACTGGTGTCAAAAATGACAGGTGTCAAAAATGACAGGTGTTAAAATGACACGTGTCAAAAATGACAGGTGTCAAAAATGACAGGTGTCAAAGATGACGGGTGTCAAAAATGACGGGTGTCAAAAATGACTGGTGTCAAAAATGACTGGTGTCAAAAATGACAGGTGTCAAAAATGACTGATGTTAAAAATGACTGGTGTCAAAAATGACAGGTGTCAAAAATGACAGGTGTCAAAATGACAGGTGTCAAAATGACAGGTGTCAAAAATGACAGGTGTTAAAAATGACAGGTGTCAAAGATGACGGGTGTCAAAAATGACGGGTGTCAAAATGACAGCTGTCAAAAATGACAGGTGTTAAAAATGACAGGTGTCAAAGATGACGGGTGTCAAAAATGACGGGTGTCAAAATGACAGCTGTCAAAAATGATAGGTGTCAAAAATGACGGGTGTCAAAGATGACGGGTGTCAAAAATGACGGGTGTCAAACATGACGGGTGTTAAAAATGACAAGTGTCTAAAATGACCTGTGTCAAAAATGACGGGTGTCAAAAATGACAGGTGTCAAAAATGACAAGTGTCAAAAATGACTGATGTTAAAAATGACTGGTGTCAAAAATGACAGGTGTCAAAAATGACAGGTGTCAAAATGACAGGTGTCAAAATGACAGGTGTGAAAAATGACTGGTGTCAAAAATGACAGGTGTTAAAATGACACGTGTCAAAAATGACAGGTGTCAAAAATAACAGGTGTCAAAGATGACGGGTGTCAAAAATGACGGGTGTCAAAAATGACGGGTGTCAAAAATGACGGGTGTTAAAAATGACAGGTGTCAAAATGACAGGTGTCAAAAATGACAGGTGTCAAAAATGACGGGTGTCAAAAATGACGGGTGTCAAAAATGACGGGTGTCAAAAATGACTGGTGTCAAAAATGACAGGTGTCAAAAATGACTGGTGTCAAAAATGACAGGTGTCAAAAATGACGGGTGTCAAAAATGACGGGTGTCAAAAATGACGGGTGTCAAAAATGACAAGTGTCAAAAATGACTGGTGTCAAAAATTTCTTATCTTTGGGGGCGCACAAAATTAACCTAAAAATTGTTATTGCAATTAATATATTTACAGTGGTGAGATGTAATTGCGGGGTTCGGAAACGTTCGGAATTGATAAAAAATGACAGGTGTCCAAGACCTTGACGTGACCTTAACGTGACCTTGGCATGACCTTGAAAATGACAGGTGTCAAAAATGACGGGTGTCAAAAATGACGGGTGTCAAAAATGACGGGTGTCAAAAATGACTGGTGTCAAAAATGACAGGTGTCAAAAATGACAGGTGTCAAAAATGACGGGTGTCAAAAATGACGGGTGTCAAAAATGACGGGTGTCAAAAATGACTGGTGTCAAAAATGACAGGTGTCAAAAATGACAGGTGTGAAAAATGACAAGTGTCAAAAATGACGGGTGTCTTAAATGACAAGTGTCAAAAATGACGGGTGTCAAAAATGACGGGTGTCAAAAATGACAGGTGTCAAAAATGACGGGTGTCAAAAATGACTGGTGTCAAAAATGACAGGTGTCAAAAATAACTGGTGTCAAAAATGACAGGTGTCAAAAATGACGGGTGTCAAAAATGACGGGTGTCAAAAATGACAAGTGTCAAAAATGACTGGTGTCAAAAATTCCTTATCTTTGGGGGCGCACAAAATTAACCTAAAAATTGTAATTGCAATTAATATATTCACAGTGGTGACAGGTGTCAAAAATGACGGGTGTCAAAAATGACTGGTGTTAAAAATGACGGGTGTCAAAAATGACTGGTGTTAAAAATGACGGGTGTCAAAAATGACGGGTGTCAAAAATGACGGGTGTTAAAAATGACAGGTGTCAAAATGACAGGTGTCAAAAATGACAGGTGTGAAAAATGACGGGTGTCAAAAATGACTGGTGTTAAAAGTTACTGGTGTCAAAATGACAGGTGTCAAAATGACAGGTGTCAAAAATGACAGGTGTCAAAAATGACAGGTGTCAAAAATGACAGGTGTGAAAAATGACAAGTGTCAAAAATGACGGGTGTCAAAAATGACAGGTCGTCACCTGAGAATTATAGTGTTCTATCTGCATTTTCTTTTTTTTATTCAGGTTAGTCTTGTTTTAAGTATTAAAGATGCATATTGTTCTATCTATATATAATTGGGGAAGAAATTGTACAGTTTAAACCTTAAACTTTACAATTTCTACCCCAATTATATATAGATAGACCAATATCATCTTTAAGACTTAAAACAAGACTAACCTGAATAAAAAAAGGAAAATGCAGATAGAACACTATAATTCTCAGGTGACGAGGTGTCAAAAATGACGGGTGTAAAAATGACGGGTGTCAAAAATGACAGGTGTCAAAAATGACGGGTGTCAAAAATGACGGGTGTCAAAAATGACTGGTGTCAAAAATGACAGGTGTCAAAATGACAGGTGTCAAAATGACAGGTGTCAAAAATGACAGGTGTCAAAAATGACAGGTGTCAAAGATGACGGGTGTCAAAAATGACGGGTGTCAAACATGACAGGTGTCAAAAATGACTGATGTCAAAAATTCCTTATCTTTGGGGCGCACAAAATTAACCTAAAAATTGTAATTGCAATTAATTTATTCAGTGGTGAGATGTAATTGCGGGGTTCGAAAACGTTCGAAATTGATCAAAAATGACAGGTGTCCAAGACCTTGACGTGACATTAACGTGACCTTGGCATGACCTTGAAAATGACAGGTGTCAAAAATGACAGGTGTCAAAGATGACGGGTGTCAAAAATGACGGGTGTCAAAAATGACGGGTGTTAAAAATGACAGGTGTCAAAAATGACTGGTGTCAAAAATGACAGGTGTCAAAAATGACTGGTGTCAAAAATGACAGGTGTCAAAAATGACAGGTGTCAAAAATGACGGGTGTCAAAAATGACTGGTGTCAAAAATGACAGGTGTCAAAAATGACAGGTGTCAAAATGACAGGTGTCAAAATGACAGGTGTCAAAATGACAGGTGTCAAAAATGACAGGTGTCAAAAATGACAGGTGTCAAAGATGACGGGTGTCAAAAATGACGGGTGTCAAACATGACGGGTGTTAAAAATGACAAGTGTCTAAAATGACCTGTGTCAAAAATGACGGGTGTCAAAAATGACAGGTGTCAAAAATGACAAGTGTCAAAAATGACTGATGTTAAAAATGACTAGTGTCAAAAATGACAGGTGTCAAAAATGACAGGTGTCAAAATGACAGGTGTCAAAATGACAGGTGTCAAAAATGACAGGTGTTAAAAATGACAGGTGTCAAAGATGACGGGTGTCAAAAATGACGGGTGTCAAAATGACAGCTGTCAAAAATGACAGGTGTCAAAAATGACGGGTGTCAAAGATGACGGGTGTCAAAAATGACAGGTGTCAAAAATGACGGGGGTTAAAAATGACAAGTGTCAAAAATGACTGATGTCAAAAATTCCTTATCTTTGGGGCGCACAAAATTAACCTAAAAATTGTAATTGCAATTAATATATTCACAGTGGTGACAGGTGTCAAAAATGACGGGTGTCAAAAATGACTGGTGTTAAAAATGACTGGTGTCAAAAATGACAGGTGTCAAAAATGACAGGTGTCAAAATGACAGGTGTCAAAATGACAGGTGTCAAAAATGACAGGTGTCAAAAATGACAGGTGTCAAAGATGACGGGTGTCAAAAATGACGGGTGTCAAAATGACAGGTGTCAAAAATGACGGGTGTCAAAAATGACAGGTGTCAAAAATGACAGGTGTCAAAAATGACGGGTGTCAAAAATAACTGGTGTCAAAAATGACTGGTGTCAAAAATGACAGGTGTCAAAAATGACAGGTGTTAAAATGACACGTGTCAAAAATGACAGATGTCAAAAATGACAGGTGTCAAAGATGACGGGTGTCAAAAATGACGGGTGTCAAAAATGACGGGTGTCAAAAATGACAGGTGTCAAAAATGACGGGTGTCAAAAATGACGGGTGTCTTAAATGACAAGTGTCAAAAATGACTGGTGTCAAAAATGACAGGTGTCAAAAATGACTGGTGTCAAAAATGACAGGTGTCAAAAATGACAGGTGTGAAAAATGACGGGTGTCAAAAATGACTGGTGTCAAAAATGACTGGTGTCAAAAATGACAGGTGTCAAAAATGACAGGTGTCAAAAATGACGGGTGTCAAAAATGACAGGTGTCAAAAATGACAGGTGTCAAAAATGACGGGTGTCAAAAATGACTGGTGTCAAAAATGACAGGTGTCAAAAATGACAGGTGTTAAAATGACACGTGTCAAAAATGACAGGTGTCAAAAATGACAGGTGTCAAAGATGACGGGTGTCAAAAATGACGGGTGTCAAAAATGACTGGTGTCAAAAATGACTGGTGTCAAAAATGACAGGTGTCAAAAATGACTGATGTTAAAAATGACTGGTGTCAAAAATGACAGGTGTCAAAAATGACAGGTGTCAAAATGACAGGTGTCAAAATGACAGGTGTCAAAAATGACAGGTGTTAAAAATGACAGGTGTCAAAGATGACGGGTGTCAAAAATGACGGGTGTCAAAATGACAGCTGTCAAAAATGACAGGTGTTAAAAATGACAGGTGTCAAAGATGACGGGTGTCAAAAATGACGGGTGTCAAAATGACAGCTGTCAAAAATGATAGGTGTCAAAAATGACGGGTGTCAAAGATGACGGGTGTCAAAAATGACGGGTGTCAAACATGACGGGTGTTAAAAATGACAAGTGTCTAAAATGACCTGTGTCAAAAATGACGGGTGTCAAAAATGACAGGTGTCAAAAATGACAAGTGTCAAAAATGACTGATGTTAAAAATGACTGGTGTCAAAAATGACAGGTGTCAAAAATGACAGGTGTCAAAATGACAGGTGTCAAAATGACAGGTGTGAAAAATGACTGGTGTCAAAAATTACAGGTGTTAAAATGACACGTGTCAAAAATGACAGGTGTCAAAAATAACAGGTGTCAAAGATGACGGGTGTCAAAAATGACGGGTGTCAAAAATGACGGGTGTCAAAAATGACGGGTGTTAAAAATGACAGGTGTCAAAATGACAGGTGTCAAAAATGACAGGTGTCAAAAATGACGGGTGTCAAAAATGACGGGTGTCAAAAATGACGGGTGTCAAAAATGACTGGTGTCAAAAATGACAGGTGTCAAAAATGACTGGTGTCAAAAATGACAGGTGTCAAAAATGACGGGTGTCAAAAATGACGGGTGTCAAAAATGACGGGTGTCAAAAATGACAAGTGTCAAAAATGACTGGTGTCAAAAATTTCTTATCTTTGGGGGCGCACAAAATTAACCTAAAAATTGTTATTGCAATTAATATATTTACAGTGGTGAGATGTAATTGCGGGGTTCGGAAACGTTCGGAATTGATAAAAAATGACAGGTGTCCAAGACCTTGACGTGACCTTAACGTGACCTTGGCATGACCTTGAAAATGACAGGTGTCAAAAATGACGGGTGTCAAAAATGACGGGTGTCAAAAATGACGGGTGTCAAAAATGACTGGTGTCAAAAATGACAGGTGTCAAAAATGACAGGTGTCAAAAATGACGGGTGTCAAAAATGACGGGTGTCAAAAATGACGGGTGTCAAAAATGACTGGTGTCAAAAATGACAGGTGTCAAAAATGACAGGTGTGAAAAATGACAAGTGTCAAAAATGACGGGTGTCTTAAATGACAAGTGTCAAAAATGACGGGTGTCAAAAATGACGGGTGTCAAAAATGACAGGTGTCAAAAATGACGGGTGTCAAAAATGACTGGTGTCAAAAATGACAGGTGTCAAAAATAACTGGTGTCAAAAATGACAGGTGTCAAAAATGACGGGTGTCAAAAATGACGGGTGTCAAAAATGACAAGTGTCAAAAATGACTGGTGTCAAAAATTCCTTATCTTTGGGGGCGCACAAAATTAACCTAAAAATTGTAATTGCAATTAATATATTCACAGTGGTGACAGGTGTCAAAAATGACGGGTGTCAAAAATGACTGGTGTTAAAAATGACGGGTGTCAAAAATGACTGGTGTTAAAAATGACGGGTGTCAAAAATGACGGGTGTCAAAAATGACGGGTGTTAAAAATGACAGGTGTCAAAATGACAGGTGTCAAAAATGACAGGTGTGAAAAATGACGGGTGTCAAAAATGACTGGTGTTAAAAGTTACTGGTGTCAAAAATGACGGGTGTCAAAAATGACGGGTGTCAAAAATGACAGGTGTCAAAAATGACGGGTGTCTTAAATGACAAGTGTCAAAAATGACTGGTGTCAAAAATGACAGGTGTCAAAAATGACTGGTGTCAAAAATGACAGGTGTCAAAAATGACAGGTGTGAAAAATGACGGGTGTCAAAAATGACTGGTGTCAAAAATGACAGGTGTCAAAAATGACAGGTGTCAAAAATGACGGGTGTCAAAAATGACGGGTGTCAAAAATGACTGGTGTCAAAAATGACAGGTGTCAAAAATGACAGGTGTTAAAATGACACGTGTCAAAAATGACAGGTGTCAAAGATGACGGGTGTCAAAAATGACGGGTGTCAAAAATGACGGGTGTCAAAAATGACGGGTGTTAAAAATGACAGGTGTCAAAATGACAGGTGTCAAAAATGACAGGTGTCAAAAATGACGGGTGTCAAAAATGACGGGTGTCAAAAATGACGGGTGTCAAAAATGACTGGTGTCAAAAATGACAGGTGTCAAAAATGACTGGTGTCAAAAATGACAGGTGTCAAAAATGACGGGTGTCAAAAATGACGGGTGTCAAAAATGACGGGTGTCAAAAATGACAAGTGTCAAAAATGACTGGTGTCAAAAATTTCTTATCTTTGGGGGCGCACAAAATTAACCTAAAAATTGTTATTGCAATTAATATATTTACAGTGGTGAGATGTAATTGCGGGGTTCGGAAACGTTCGGAATTGATAAAAAATGACAGGTGTCCAAGACCTTGACGTGACCTTAACGTGACCTTGGCATGACGGGTGTCTTAAATGACAAGTGTCAAAAATGACAGGTGTCAAAAATGACTGGTGTCAAAAATGACAGGTGTCAAAAATGACAGGTGTGAAAAATGACGGGTGTCAAAAATGACTGGTGTCAAAAATGACTGGTGTCAAAAATGACAGGTGTCAAAAATGACTGGTGTCAAAAATTTCTTATCTTTGGGGGCGCACAAAATTAACCTAAAAATTGTAATTGCAATTAATATATTTACAGTGGTGAGATGTAATTGCGGGGTTCGGAAACGTTCGGAATTGATAAAAAATGACAGGTGTCCAAGACCTTGACGTGACCTTAACGTGACCTTGGCATGACCTTGAAAATGACAGGTGTCAAAAATGACGGGTGTCAAAAATGACGGGTGTCAAAAATGACGGGTGTCAAAAATGACAGGTGTCAAAAATGACAGGTGTCAAAAATGACGGGTGTCAAAAATGACTGGTGTCAAAAATGACAGGTGTCAAAAATGACAGGTGTTAAAATGACACGTGTCAAAAATGACAGGTGTCAAAAATGACAGGTGTCAAAGATGACGGGTGTCAAAAATGACGGGTGTCAAAAATGACGGGTGTCAAAAATGACGGGTGTCAAAAATGACAGGTGTCAAAAATGACAGGTGTCAAAAATGACAGGTGTCAAAAATGACAGGTGTCAAAAATGACAGGTGTCAAAAATGACAGGTGTCAAAAATGACTGGTGTCAAAAATGACTGGTGTCAAAAATGACAGGTGTCAAAAATGACGGGTGTCAAAAATGACGGGTGTCAAAAATGACGGGTGTCAAAAATGACAGGTGTCAAAAATGACGGGTGTCTTAAATGACAAGTGTCAAAAATGACTGGTGTCAAAAATGACAGGTGTCAAAAATGACTGGTGTCAAAAATGACAGGTGTCAAAAATGACAGGTGTGAAAAATGACGGGTGTCAAAAATGACTGGTGTCAAAAATGACTGGTGTCAAAAATGAAAGGTGTCAAAAATGACAGGTGTCAAAAATGACGGGTGTCAAAAATGACAGGTGTCAAAAATGACAGGTGTCAAAAATGACGGGTGTCAAAAATGACGGGTGTTAAAAATGACAGGTGTCAAAATGACAGGTGTCAAAAATGACAGGTGTCAAAAATGACGGGTGTCAAAAATGACGGGTGTCAAAAATGACGGGTGTCAAAAATGACTGGTGTCAAAAATGACAGGTGTCAAAAATGACTGGTGTCAAAAATGACAGGTGTCAAAAATGACGGGTGTCAAAAATGACGGGTGTCAAAAATGACAAGTGTCAAAAATGACTGGTGTCAAAAATTTCTTATCTTTGGGGGCGCACAAAATTAACCTAAAAATTGTAATTGCAATTAATATATTTACAGTGGTGAGATGTAATTGCGGGGTTCGGAAACGTTCGGAATTGATAAAAAATGACAGGTGTCCAAGACCTTGACGTGACCTTAACGTGACCTTGGCATGACCTTGAAAATGACAGGTGTCAAAAATGACGGGTGTCAAAAATGACAAGTGTCAAAAATGACTGGTGTCAAAAATTTCTTATCTTTGGGGGCGCACAAAATTAACCTAAAAATTGTAATTGCAATTAATATATTTACAGTGGTGAGATGTAATTGCGGGGTTCGGAAACGTTCGGAATTGATAAAAAATGACAGGTGTCCAAGACCTTGACGTGACCTTAACGTGACCTTGGCATGACCTTGAAAATGACAGGTGTCAAAAATGACGGGTGTCAAAAATGACGGGTGTCAAAAATGACTGGTGTCAAAAATGACAGGTGTCAAAAATGACAGGTGTGAAAAATGACAAGTGTCAAAAATGACGGGTGTCTTAAATGACAAGTGTCAAAAATGACTGGTGTCAAAAATGACAGGTGTCAAAAATGACAGGTGTGAAAAATGACAAGTGTCAAAAATGACGGGTGTCAAAAATGACAGGTGTCAAAAATGACGGGTGTCAAAAATGACGGGTGTCAAAAATGACGGGTGTCAAAAATGACGGGTGTCAAAAATGACTGGTGTGAAAAATGACAGGTGTCAAAAATGACGGGTTTCTTAAATGACAAGTGTCAAAAATGACTGGTGTCAAAAATGACGGGTGTTAAAAATGACAGGTGTCAAAAATGACTGGTGTCAAAAATGACAGGTGTCAAAAATGACTGGTGTCAAAAATGACAGGTGTCAAAAATGACAGGTGTCAAAAATGATGGGTGTCAAAAATGACGGGTGTCAAAAATGACTGGTGTCAAAAATGACAGGTGTCAAAATGACAGGTGTCAAAATGACAGGTGTCAAAAATGACAGGTGTCAAAAATGACAGGTGTCAAAAATGACAGGTGTGAAAAATGACAAGTGTCAAAAATGACGGGTGTCAAAAATGACAGGTCGTCACCTGAGAATTATAGTGTTCTATCTGCATTTTCTTTTTTTTATTCAGGTTAGTCTTGTTTTAAGTATTAAAGATGCATATTGTTCTATCTATATATAATTGGGGTAGAAATTGTACAGTTTAAACCTTAAACTTTACAATTTCTACCCCAATTATATATAGATAGACCAATATCATCTTTAAGACTTAAAACAAGACTAACCTGAATAAAAAAAGGAAAATGCAGATAGAACACTATAATTCTCAGGTGACGAGGTGTCAAAAATGACGGGTGTAAAAATGACGGGTGTCAAAAATGACAGGTGTCAAAAATGACGGGTGTCAAAAATGACGGGTGTCAAAAATGACTGGTGTCAAAAATGACAGGTGTCAAAATGACAGGTGTCAAAATGACAGGTGTCAAAAATGACAGGTGTCAAAAATGACAGGTGTCAAAGATGACGGGTGTCAAAAATGACGGGTGTCAAACATGACAGGTGTCAAAAATGACTGATGTCAAAAATTCCTTATCTTTGGGGCGCACAAAATTAACCTAAAAATTGTAATTGCAATTAATTTATTCAGTGGTGAGATGTAATTGCGGGGTTCGAAAACGTTCGAAATTGATCAAAAATGACAGGTGTCCAAGACCTTGACGTGACATTAACGTGACCTTGGCATGACCTTGAAAATGACAGGTGTCAAAAATGACAGGTGTCAAAGATGACGGGTGTCAAAAATGACGGGTGTCAAAAATGACGGGTGTTAAAAATGACAGGTGTCAAAAATGACTGGTGTCAAAAATGACAGGTGTCAAAAATGACTGGTGTCAAAAATGACAGGTGTCAAAAATGACAGGTGTCAAAAATGACGGGTGTCAAAAATGACTGGTGTCAAAAATGACAGGTGTCAAAAATGACAGGTGTCAAAATGACAGGTGTCAAAATGACAGGTGTCAAAATGACAGGTGTCAAAAATGACAGGTGTCAAAAATGACAGGTGTCAAAGATGACGGGTGTCAAAAATGACGGGTGTCAAACATGACGGGTGTTAAAAATGACAAGTGTCTAAAATGACCTGTGTCAAAAATGACGGGTGTCAAAAATGACAGGTGTCAAAAATGACAAGTGTCAAAAATGACTGATGTTAAAAATGACTGGTGTCAAAAATGACAGGTGTCAAAAATGACAGGTGTCAAAATGACAGGTGTCAAAATGACAGGTGTCAAAAATGACAGGTGTTAAAAATGACAGGTGTCAAAGATGACGGGTGTCAAAAATGACGGGTGTCAAAATGACAGCTGTCAAAAATGACAGGTGTCAAAAATGACGGGTGTCAAAAATGACTGGTGTTAAAAATGACTGGTGTCAAAAATGACAGGTGTCAAAAATGACAGGTGTCAAAATGACAGGTGTCAAAATGACAGGTGTCAAAAATGACAGGTGTCAAAAATGACAGGTGTCAAAGATGACGGGTGTCAAAAATGACGGGTGTCAAAATGACAGGTGTCAAAAATGACAGGTGTCAAAAATGACAGGTGTCAAAAATGACGGGTGTCAAAAATGACTGGTGTCAAAAATGACTGGTGTCAAAAATGACAGGTGTCAAAAATGACAGGTGTTAAAATGACACGTGTCAAAAATGACAGATGTCAAAAATGACAGGTGTCAAAGATGACGGGTGTCAAAAATGACGGGTGTCAAAAATGACGGGTGTCAAAAATGACAGGTGTCAAAAATGACGGGTGTCAAAAATGACGGGTGTCTTAAATGACAAGTGTCAAAAATGACTGGTGTCAAAAATGACAGGTGTCAAAAATGACTGGTGTCAAAAATGACAGGTGTCAAAAATGACAGGTGTGAAAAATGACGGGTGTCAAAAATGACTGGTGTCAAAAATGACTGGTGTCAAAAATGACAGGTGTCAAAAATGACAGGTGTCAAAAATGACGGGTGTCAAAAATGACAGGTGTCAAAAATGACAGGTGTCAAAAATGACGGGTGTCAAAAATGACTGGTGTCAAAAATGACAGGTGTCAAAAATGACAGGTGTTAAAATGACACGTGTCAAAAATGACAGGTGTCAAAAATGACAGGTGTCAAAGATGACGGGTGTCAAAAATGACGGGTGTCAAAAATGACTGGTGTCAAAAATGACTGGTGTCAAAAATGACAGGTGTCAAAAATGACAGGTGTCAAAAATGACGGGTGTCAAAAATGACAGGTGTCAAAAATGACAGGTTTCAAAAATGACGGGTGTCAAAAATGACTGGTGTCAAAAATGACAGGTGTCAAAAATGACAGGTGTTAAAATGACACGTGTCAAAAATGACAGGTGTCAAAAATGACAGGTGTCAAAGATGACGGGTGTCAAAAATGACGGGTGTCAAAAATGACGGGTGTCAAAAATGACGGGTGTCAAAAATGACGGGTGTTAAAAATGACTGGTGTCAAAAATGACAGGTGTCAAAAATGACTGGTGTCAAAAATGACAGGTGTCAAAAATGACGGGTGTCAAAAATGACGGGTGTCAAAAATGACGGGTGTCAAAAATGACGGGTGTCAAAAATGACGGGTGTCAAAAATGACAGGTGTCAAAAATGACAAGTGTCAAAAATGACTGGTGTTAAAAATGACTGGTGTCAAAAATGACAGGTGTCAAAATGACGGGGGTTAAAAATGACAAGTGTCAAAAATGACGGGTGTCAAACATGACGGGTGTTAAAAATGACAAGTGTCTAAAATGACCTGTGTCAAAAATGACGGGTGTCAAAAATGATAGGTGTCAAAAATGACAAGTGTCAAAAATGACTGGTGTTAAAAATGACTGGTGTCAAAAATGACAGGTGTCAAAATGACGGGGGTTAAAAATGACAAGTGTCAAAAATGACGGGTGTCAAACATGACGGGTGTTAAAAATGACAAGTGTCTAAAATGACCTGTGTCAAAAATGACGGGTGTCAAAAATGACAGGTGTCAAAAATGACAAGTGTCAAAAATGACTGGTGTTAAAAATGACGGGTGTCAAAAATGACGGGTGTCAAACATGACGGGTGTTAAAAATGACAAGTGTCTAAAATGACCTGTGTCAAAAATGACGGGTGTCAAAAATGACAGGTGTCAAAAATGACAAGTGTCAAAAATGACTGGTGTTAAAAATGACTGGTGTCAAAAATGACAGGTGTCAAAAATGACAGGTGTCAAAATGACAGGTGTCAAAAATGACAGGTGTCAAAATGACAGGTGTCAAAATGACAGGTGTCAAAATGACAGGTGTCAAAAATGACAGGTGTCAAAAATGACAGGTGTCAAAGATGACGGGTGTCAAAAATGACGGGTGTCAAAATGACAGCTGTCAAAAATTACAGGTGTCAAAAATGACGGGTGTCAAAGATGACGGGTGTCAAAAATGACAGGTGTCAAAAATGACAGGTGTCAAAAATGACGGGGGTTAAAAATGACAAGTGTCAAAAATGACTGATGTCAAAAATTCCTTATCTTTGGGGCGCACAAAATTAACCTAAAAATTGTAATTGCAATTAATATATTCACAGTGGTGACAGGTGTCAAAAATGACGGGTGTCAAAAATGACTGGTGTTAAAAATGACTGGTGTCAAAAATGACGGGTGTCAAAAATGACGGGTGTCAAAAATGACAGTTTTCAAAAATGACGGGTGTCAAAAATGACTGGTGTTAAAAATGACGGGTGTCAAAAATGACTGGTGTTAAAAATGACGGGTGTCAAAAATGACGGGTGTCAAAAATGACGGGTGTTAAAAATGACAGGTGTCAAAATGACAGGTGTCAAAAATGACAGGTGTGAAAAATGACGGGTGTCAAAAATGACTGGTGTTAAAAGTTACTGGTGTCAAAAATGACGGGTGTCAAAAATGACGGGTGTCAAAAATGACAGGTGTCAAAAATGACGGGTGTCAAAAATGACGGGTGTCTTAAATGACAAGTGTCAAAAATGACTGGTGTCAAAAATTACAGGTGTCAAAAATGACTGGTGTCAAAAATGACAGGTGTCAAAAATGACAGGTGTGAAAAATGACGAGTGTCAAAAATGACTGGTGTCAAAAATGACTGGTGTCAAAAATGACAGGTGTCAAAAATGACAGGTGTCAAAAATGACGGGTGTCAAAAATGACAGGTGTCAAAAATGACAGGTGTCAAAAATGACGGGTGTCAAAAATGACTGGTGTCAAAAATGACAGGTGTCAAAAATGACAGGTGTTAAAATGACACGTGTCAAAAATGACAGGTGTCAAAAATAACAGGTGTCAAAGATGACGGGTGTCAAAAATGACGGGTGTCAAAAATGACGGGTGTCAAAAATGACGGGTGTTAAAAATGACAGGTGTCAAAATGACAGGTGTCAAAAATGACAGGTGTCAAAAATGACGGGTGTCAAAAATGACGGGTGTCAAAAATGACGGGTGTCAAAAATGACTGGTGTCAAAAATGACAGGTGTCAAAAATGACTGGTGTCAAAAATGACAGGTGTCAAAAATGACGGGTGTCAAAAATGACGGGTGTCAAAAATGACGGGTGTCAAAAATGACAAGTGTCAAAAATGACTGGTGTCAAAAATTTCTTATCTTTGGGGGCGCACAAAATTAACCTAAAAATTGTTATTGCAATTAATATATTTACAGTGGTGAGATGTAATTGCGGGGTTCGGAAACGTTCGGAATTGATAAAAAATGACAGGTGTCCAAGACCTTGACGTGACCTTAACGTGACCTTGGCATGACCTTGAAAATGACAGGTGTCAAAAATGACGGGTGTCAAAAATGACGGGTGTCAAAAATGACGGGTGTCAAAAATGACTGGTGTCAAAAATGACAGGTGTCAAAAATGACAGGTGTGAAAAATGACAAGTGTCAAAAATGACGGGTGTCTTAAATGACAAGTGTCAAAAATGACGGGTGTCAAAAATGACGGGTGTCAAAAATGACAGGTGTCAAAAATGACGGGTGTCAAAAATGACTGGTGTCAAAAATGACAGGTGTCAAAAATAACTGGTGTCAAAAATGACAGGTGTCAAAAATGACGGGTGTCAAAAATGACGGGTGTCAAAAATGACAAGTGTCAAAAATGACTGGTGTCAAAAATTCCTTATCTTTGGGGGCGCACAAAATTAACCTAAAAATTGTAATTGCAATTAATATATTCACAGTGGTGACAGGTGTCAAAAATGACGGGTGTCAAAAATGACTGGTGTTAAAAATGACGGGTGTCAAAAATGACTGGTGTTAAAAGTTACTGGTGTCAAAAATGACGGGTGTCAAAAATGACGGGTGTCAAAAATGACAGGTGTCAAAAATGACGGGTGTCAAAAATGACGGGTGTCTTAAATGACAAGTGTCAAAAATGACTGGTGTCAAAAATGACAGGTGTCAAAAATGACTGGTGTCAAAAATGACAGGTGTCAAAAATGACAGGTGTGAAAAATGACGAGTGTCAAAAATGACTGGTGTCAAAAATGACTGGTGTCAAAAATGACAGGTGTCAAAAATGACAGGTGTCAAAAATGACGGGTGTCAAAAATGACAGGTGTCAAAAATGACAGGTGTCAAAAATGACGGGTGTCAAAAATGACTGGTGTCAAAAATGACAGGTGTCAAAAATGACAGGTGTTAAAATGACACGTGTCAAAAATGACAGGTGTCAAAAATAACAGGTGTCAAAGATGACGGGTGTCAAAAATGACGGGTGTCAAAAATGACGGGTGTCAAAAATGACGGGTGTTAAAAATGACAGGTGTCAAAATGACAGGTGTCAAAAATGACAGGTGTCAAAAATGACGGGTGTCAAAAATGACGGGTGTCAAAAATGACGGGTGTCAAAAATGACTGGTGTCAAAAATGACAGGTGTCAAAAATGACTGGTGTCAAAAATGACAGGTGTCAAAAATGACGGGTGTCAAAAATGACGGGTGTCAAAAATGACGGGTGTCAAAAATGACAAGTGTCAAAAATGACTGGTGTCAAAAATTTCTTATCTTTGGGGGCGCACAAAATTAACCTAAAAATTGTTATTGCAATTAATATATTTACAGTGGTGAGATGTAATTGCGGGGTTCGGAAACGTTCGGAATTGATAAAAAATGACAGGTGTCCAAGACCTTGACGTGACCTTAACGTGACCTTGGCATGACCTTGAAAATGACAGGTGTCAAAAATGACGGGTGTCAAAAATGACGGGTGTCAAAAATGACGGGTGTCAAAAATGACTGGTGTCAAAAATGACAGGTGTCAAAAATGACAGGTGTGAAAAATGACAAGTGTCAAAAATGACGGGTGTCTTAAATGACAAGTGTCAAAAATGACGGGTGTCAAAAATGACGGGTGTCAAAAATGACAGGTGTCAAAAATGACGGGTGTCAAAAATGACTGGTGTCAAAAATGACAGGTGTCAAAAATAACTGGTGTCAAAAATGACAGGTGTCAAAAATGACGGGTGTCAAAAATGGCGGGTGTCAAAAATGACAAGTGTCAAAAATGACTGGTGTCAAAAATTCCTTATCTTTGGGGGCGCACAAAATTAACCTAAAAATTGTAATTGCAATTAATATATTCACAGTGGTGACAGGTGTCAAAAATGACGGGTGTCAAAAATGACTGGTGTTAAAAATGACGGGTGTCAAAAATGACTGGTGTTAAAAATGACGGGTGTCAAAAATGACGGGTGTCAAAAATGACGGGTGTTAAAAATGACAGGTGTCAAAATGACAGGTGTCAAAAATGACAGGTGTGAAAAATGACGGGTGTCAAAAATGACTGGTGTTAAAAGTTACTGGTGTCAAAAATGACGGGTGTCAAAAATGACGGGTGTCAAAAATGACAGGTGTCAAAAATGACGGGTGTCAAAAATGACGGGTGTCTTAAATGACAAGTGTCAAAAATGACTGGTGTCAAAAATGACAGGTGTCAAAAATGACTGGTGTCAAAAATGACAGGTGTCAAAAATGACAGGTGTGAAAAATGACGGGTGTCAAAAATGACTGGTGTCAAAAATGACTGGTGTCAAAAATGACAGGTGTCAAAAATGACAGGTGTCAAAAATGACGGGTGTCAAAAATGACAGGTGTCAAAAATGACAGGTGTCAAAAATGACGGGTGTCAAAAATGACTGGTGTCAAAAATGACAGGTGTCAAAAATGACAGGTGTTAAAATGACACGTGTCAAAAATGACAGGTGTCAAAGATGACGGGTGTCAAAAATGACGGGTGTCAAAAATGACGGGTGTCAAAAATGACGGGTGTTAAAAATGACAGGTGTCAAAATGACAGGTGTCAAAAATGACAGGTGTCAAAAATGACGGGTGTCAAAAATGACGGGTGTCAAAAATGACGGGTGTCAAAAATGACGGGTGTCAAAAATGACTGGTGTCAAAAATGACAGGTGTCAAAAATGACTGGTGTCAAAAATGACAGGTGTCAAAAATGACGGGTGTCAAAAATGACGGGTGTCAAAAATGACGGGTGTCAAAAATGACAAGTGTCAAAAATGACTGGTGTCAAAAATTTCTTATCTTTGGGGGCGCACAAAATTAACCTAAAAATTGTTATTGCAATTAATATATTTACAGTGGTGAGATGTAATTGCGGGGTTCGGAAACGTTCGGAATTGATAAAAAATGACAGGTGTCCAAGACCTTGACGTGACCTTAACGTGACCTTGGCATGACGGGTGTCTTAAATGACAAGTGTCAAAAATGACTGGTGTCAAAAATGACAGGTGTCAAAAATGACTGGTGTCAAAAATGACAGGTGTCAAAAATGACAGGTGTGAAAAATGACGGGTGTCAAAAATGACTGGTGTCAAAAATGACTGGTGTCAAAAATGACAGGTGTCAAAAATGACAGGTGTCAAAAATGACGGGTGTCAAAAATGACAGGTGTCAAAAATGACAGGTGTCAAAAATGACGGGTGTCAAAAATGACTGGTGTCAAAAATGACAGGTGTCAAAAATGACAGGTGTTAAAATGACACGTGTCAAAAATGACAGGTGTCAAAAATGACAGGTGTCAAAGATGACGGGTGTCAAAAATGACGGGTGTCAAAAATGACGGGTGTCAAAAATGACGGGTGTTAAAAATGACAGGTGTCAAAATGACAGGTGTCAAAAATGACAGGTGTCAAAAATGACGGGTGTCAAAAATGACGGGTGTCAAAAATGACGGGTGTCAAAAATGACGGGTGTCAAAAATGACTGGTGTCAAAAATGACAGGTGTCAAAAATGACTGGTGTCAAAAATGACAGGTGTCAAAAATGACGGGTGTCAAAAATGACGGGTGTCAAAAATGACGGGTGTCAAAAATGACAAGTGTCAAAAATGACTGGTGTCAAAAATTTCTTATCTTTGGGGGCGCACAAAATTAACCTAAAAATTGTTATTGCAATTAATATATTTACAGTGGTGAGATGTAATTGCGGGGTTCGGAAACGTTCGGAATTGATAAAAAATGACAGGTGTCCAAGACCTTGACGTGACCTTAACGTGACCTTGGCATGACCTTGAAAATGACAGGTGTCAAAAATGACGGGTGTCAAAAATGACGGGTGTCAAAAATGACGGGTGTCAAAAATGACTGGTGTCAAAAATGACAGGTGTCAAAAATGACAGGTGTGAAAAATGACAAGTGTCAAAAATGACGGGTGTCTTAAATGACACCTGTCATTTTTGACACCTGTCATTTTTGACACCTGTCATTTTGACACCTGTCATTTTGACACCTGTCATTTTTGACACCAGTCATTTTTGACACCCGTCATTTTTGACACCCGTCATTTTTGACACCTGTCATTTTTGACACCTGTCATTTTTGACACCAGTCATTTTTGACACCTGTCATTTTTGACACCAGTCATTTTTGACACCTGTCATTTTTAACACCCGTCATTTTTGACACCCGTCATCTTTGACACCTGTCATTTTTGACACCTGTCATTTTTGACACCTGTCATTTTTGACACCTGTCATTTTCAAGGTCATGCCAAGGTCACGTTAAGGTCACGTCAAGGTCTTGGACACCTGTCATTTTTGATCAATTCCGAACGTTTTCGAACCCCGCAATTACATCTCACCACTGAATATATTAATTGCAATTACAATTTTTAGGTTAATTTTGTGGGCCCCAAAGATAAGGAATTTTTGACATCAGTCATTTTTGACACCTGTCATTTTTGACACCCGTCATTTTTCACACCTGTCATTTTTGACACCTGTCATTTTTGACACCAGTAATTTTTGACACCTGTCATTTTTGACACCTGTCATTTTTGACACCAGTCATTTTTGACACTTGTCATTTAAGACACCCGTCATTTTTGACACCCGTCATTTTTAACACCCGTCATTTTTGACACCTGTCATTTTTGACACCAGTCATTTTTGACACTTGTCATTTAAGAAACCCGTCATTTTTGACACCTGTCATTTTTGACACCAGTCATTTTTGACACCCGTCATTTTTGACACCCGTCATTTTTGACACCCGTCATTTTTGACACCCGTCATTTTTGACACCTGTCATTTTCAAGGTCACGTCAAGGTCTTGGACACCTGTCATTTTTTATCAATTCCGAACGTTTCCGAACCCCGCAATTACATCTCACCACTGTAAATATATTAATTGCAATTACAATTTTTAGGTTAATTTTGTGCGCCCCCAAAGATAAGGAATTTTTGACACCAGTCATTTTTGACACTTGTCATTTTTGACACCCGTCATTTTTGACACCCGTCATTTTTGACACCTGTCATTTTTGACACCAGTTATTTTTGACACCTGTCATTTTTGACACCAGTCATTTTTTACACCCGTCATTTTTGACACCTGTCATTTTTGACACCCGTCATTTTTGACACCCGTCATTTTTGACACCCGTCATTTTTGACACCCGTCATTTTTGACACCCGTCATTTTTGACACCTGTCATTTTCAAGGTCATGCCAAGGTCACGTCAAGGTCTTGGACACCTGTCATTTTTTATCAATTCCGAACGTTTCCGAACCCCGCAATTACATCTCACCACTGTAAATATATTAATTGCAATTACAATTTTTAGGTTAATTTTGTGCGCCCCCAAAGATAAGGAATTTTTGACACCAGTCATTTTTGACACTTGTCATTTTTGACACCCGTCATTTTTGACACCCGTCATTTTTGACACCCGTCATTTTTGACACCTGTCATTTTTGACACCAGTCATTTTTGACACCTGTCATTTTTGACACCTGTCATTTTTGACACCCGTCATTTTTGACACCTGTCATTTTTGACACCTGTCATTTTTGACACCTGTCATTTTTGACACCTGTCATTTTGACACCTGTCATTTTTAACACCCGTCATTTTTGACACCCGTCATTTTTGACACCCGTCATTTTTGACACCCGTCATCTTTGACACCTGTCATTTTTGACACCTGTCATTTTTGACACGTGTCATTTTAACACCTGTCATTTTTGACACCTGTCATTTTTGACACCAGTCATTTTTGACACCAGTCATTTTTGACACCCGTCATTTTTGACACCTGTCATTTTTGACACCTGTCATTTTTGACACCCGTCATTTTTGACACCTGTCATTTTTGACACCTGTCATTTTTGACACCTGTCATTTTTGACACCTGTCATTTTTGACACCCGTCATTTTTGACACCTGTCATTTTTGACACCTGTCATTTTTGACACCTGTCATTTTTGACACCTGTCATTTTTGACACCTGTCATTTTTAACACCCGTCATTTTTGACACCCGTCATTTTTGACACCCGTCATTTTTGACACCCGTCATCTTTGACACCTGTCATCATTTTTGACACCTGTCATTTTTGACACCTGTCATTTTTGACACCAGTCATTTTTGACACCAGTCATTTTTGACACCCGTCATTTTTGACACCTGTCATTTTTGACACCTGTCATTTTTGACACCCGTCATTTTTGACACCTGTCATTTTTGACACCTGTCATTTTTGACACCTGTCATTTTTGACACCCGTCATTTTTCAATATATACTACCTACGCTGATGCCCAATTCTTTAGCCATATTGCGTACAGTACTGCGTGGGTCTTCCAAAATGAGTTTTTCTACAGCGCTGACGTTCTCATCTGTAACACTTGATTTTGGCGCCGCGCATAAGGCAAGTTTGCCACCACTTCTCGGCCTTTTCGCAAAGCGGAATACCATTCATACACTTGAGTCTTGGAGAGGCACTCATCCCCGAACTGCTCGAGTAATTTTTGATAAATTTCCGCGGATTTTACATTATCTTTGACCAAAATACGAATAATGATGCGTTGCGCAACAGACACTGGTACATCCTTCTCGCTCATGGCTATAACTACACTGAAAAGCGAGGTTACGCAGTCCCGGCTGTTCTCTACGCTTCGTAACAGACCAGTCTAACATCCAGTGCAGCCACTTTTACGATACTAAATTTTTAGCGCGTTTATTAAAAAATTCCGGTTTATATTTGAACCACCCTCGTATATATAGTAGTAAATAAGCAACAAGAGTTCCACCCCAATTTCGGTCATTTTCCCATGTTAAATCCCATAGGAAAATCTAAGGTCCAAAAACTCCGATTTTGTGTCCCTTCCAAGGTCACACGTTTTGGCGGGAATTTTGAAAGCCTATCCCTCCAACGATCCACGGCCCCCCGGCCCCCCCGGCACCCCCTCGCCTACCAGCCGAATGGGAATATATTGTATAATTTTTTCTGGAGTATATATTTGAGACACCCTGTATATTTTCAATAGAAACAGTCCCCCTATTCGACGGCTACCATATGATCTGTAGACCCCCGCCCGATGACATCATTAATATCTGAGATTAGAACCGCTTACCTATCGCTTCGCGGTCGGATGCGCTACCAGTGAACCAACGAGAGAGTTGTAAAAAGCGCACATAAGATGCTAGAGATACACCGCTAATCGTAACTCGTCAAAATACATAATGAATAATGGTAAAACCCATAAGGGAAATAACACGTAGGTAGATGTTTATTTAAAAAATATTAATTTGATACTTTATTACATCCGAAAATCCGTAGATATATTAGGGTGATTTTTTTTCACGACAATTTTTATTTTTTCGCTCCCAACTCAAAATCTTGTTGAAAATGTTCAAAAAAAAAAAAATCCCTGAAAATTTGAGCCCTTAATATTAACTCAAAGTACTTAAAATACACATAAACTTTGATTTTTTTTTTAAATATCTATATCTCAGCCGCATTTTATGCTATTGGATTGTTTCAAAAAAGGATTTACTCGTAATCAAAAGTTCTAAAAAAATGCTTTATGTGCCATAGCTGTAATCTGCACATGTAGGATGGTACGGGTCACTAAATCTTATTTTAGTGAGGGAGTTATTAAAGGTAAAGACGTTCGGTGCTTTTTTAACAATGTTACTTTATTCGGCTCTGTATTACAACTGTGCATTATATTTGGTAATAGGTATATTGCTATTCAGCAATATTGCAATAGTCATGAAATAATTAAGTAGTTACACAATTAAAAGGTTGATGTCTTAGCCACGTGTCGTCCTAATTTGAGCACAATACATAGGCGTACACGGGGCACTACAGATATTTCTTGAGATATAAAGCGTTTACATTGACAATTTATGAAATTTTTAGGATTTTCGTATCAAACTTTGTATAAATGATGATTTTCAATTGTTTATCAGTAAAATTTCATGTATTTACTTTTTTTCTACAGTCGGGTGATTAGAGAAAAATAAATAACTAAAACAATCAAGCATAATTATTAATAAAATAACATGTTGTATGTAATACACCTCGTTATATCAATTTTTAGGTTAGATATATCTTTTTTCTTTAAAGTTATGTTATTAATAATTATGCTAGATTGTTTGAGTTATTTATTTTTCTCTAATCACCCGACTGTAGAAAAAACGTAATTACATGAAATTTTACTGATAAACAATTGAAAATCATCATTTATACAAAGTTTGATACGAAAATCCTAAAAATTTCATAAATTGTCAATGTAAACGCTTTATATCTCAAGAAATATCAATCTTAGCGATTCAACTGATAGGACCTTTTTTTAAAAAAATTAAATTTTCTACAAGTTTGTTCTTGACATTTTTTCAAAGAATCCAGTCACTTTTGAAATATCTTCAAAAATATGATAATTTTTCACTACACATGTGCAGATTACAGCTATGGCACATAAAGCATTTTTGTAGAACTTTTGATTACCAGTAAATCCTTTTTTGAAACAATCCAATAGCATAAAATGCGGCTGAGATATAGATATTTAAAAAAAAATAATCAAAGTTTACGTGTATTTTAAATGGGAAATCTTTATACGCTTTGGTCGAGTACTTTGAGTTAATATTAAGGGCTCAAATTTTCAGGGAATTTTTTTTTTAACATTTCCAACAAGATTTTGAGTTGGGAGCAAAAAAATAAAAATTGTCGTGAAAAAAAATCACCCTAATATATATATATATAAATATATATACATCCCACTACACTTATGGCATCCTTTCATGGACGTCACTTATGGCTTCCCCCTTAACGAAGCATATATATTCATTTTTTATTAAAGTATATTAGCTAATCCATTTTCCTTGTGCCTCCACTCGTTTAAAATTTTAGTTATTTTTTTAAAAATATACGGATTTGTGACCTCCTTTTATAATGCAGACATATGAGCCCCACGAAATATATGATTTTGTACATTTCACAATATATATGAACTCCGGCAATGTTGCCATATTTCATAATATAAAAAACTATTATATTTTTATAAAACTTAGGATTATAACTTGAAATATTATAAATACCCTATATTATTTAGACTATCTTAACAATTTTTAAATAGGTATTAAACGAATGGTGAGATTAAAAAACTTAATTTTATTGTTAGAAAACAAATAAATTGTTTTTAGTTATTTTTAATTTGGCTCGATCTAGCATTAGAAAATTTGCGGTAGGTATATAAACTTTATATTAAATACCTACCTATAGGTATACTAATGTTAAAAAACTGTTTTTTAGAACACCATTTTACTTTGGAAAATATCATATTTATTTATTTGACAATATTTATTATATGAGACGTATGTATACTTTTTGCTTTTTAACAGTAAAGGATAAAAATATTGTGGCTGTAATTAAAAATAAATGTGGTAATATTCAAATTGTATTACAATAATTGTAATTGCAATACCACATTTATTTTTAATTATCATTACAATGTTTTTTGTGAGTTTTGCATACGCCTCATCTATGGATATATATATACAAGGGGATGACGTTTTTTGTGATAATTTATTTGGAGTATTCTACGGACTGTAAGTCTAGGTACCTATCTATAGATATTACGCTTTGTTAATTTTGTAATAGGTACCTACTAACATTTAATAACGTGGGGGTGGGAAAAATAGTGGTTTAAATAACTGTATAGGTACTATTTAATAGAATTATTATAATTATAGGTAAATTTATATAACAATACAGTTATTTAAACCACAATTACCGGTTACAACTTATTAAATTTTAGTATTGTAAATTAAACATAGCATAATATTTATAGATACCTACACTTTTTAAAATAATATCTGGCAGTCATAATAATTATATATTATTATTAACACTTTGTCGGGTGGTTAATATAATTTTTAAACTTAAAACTTTAATAAATATTAAGATCTAGGTAATATATATCAAAAATCTTAGTATTAAAATTTTTGAAGTGAAACTTTTTAACCCTGATTTATAGATTGCCTTCCTTCCTTCATCCCTTCCTTCCGTAAAAGTTGAACAATGGTCAGTGTTCAGGTTAGTTAGATGTAAGAAAGGAATTTTATATAATTAATGTTGTTAATACTCATCTTGCCATACTATTTTTTCATTGTAAAAATTTAAAAGTGGATGATTAATGTAATGTAAAGGTGACCCATATACTTAGGGGCCGTCCATAAATGATGTCACACACTTAGGGGGGAGGGGGGGTCGTCGAAAATGTGACAGTTTGTGACAGCCGGGGGGGGGGGGTTTGGGAGGTTGTGATGTCACAAAATTATAAAAATATTTTGGATATTAAGATTTTATTTTAAGCAGAGTGTTTTTGCTCGCCCTTCGAGATACTCCTGTGAAACAGTTTGTGAGATATATTATAATATAATATAGCTATAGTTTTGTGATTGTTACCGATTTTCTGCTATATTAGCGCTCGAGAAGACGAGTCGCGTCACGCGACTCGCGTGCGGGAGAGCTCTTGAAACGTAAAAGTTTAAAGATGAAACCAACAATTAAAAAAAAAGGGGTGCGAACTGATAAGTGAAACAAACATTTTCATGGAGTGCAAGCTAAATGGTGTAACGGTCATTGAGGAGTGGAGTGTTGGGTGATATGAATGACTTGGGTGCCACCTGTCATTGGAGGCTTTTCACTGGACGGACGGGGGAGGTCGGAGAAGAGGGGAGGTTACTTGAAAATGTTAAAATAACTTTAAAATATGATTATGTTAAGAACTTTAAACAATTGTTTTGTTTTTAATTACTATCATTGCAAAATTGTATTAAAAAGTGTTAAAAATTCTTACACGGGCAATGTTAATGGTGATAGGTGTCGTTAAAGTGTTTATTGGGATATCTTTAAAACCTATGAAGGGCACGCGGCGTGGGGCAATAAGTCTGTCAACAGCAAATGCGTAAGGCGGTCCCAATCGAGACCGAAAATAAACACTGGACTGACAGAGTAAACTAACATTGATCACATAATTCTAACACATTAAAAAAAAGGGCCTAATAGCCAAACTCGAGATTTGTAAACATTAGACAACAGAATAATCGCGCTTGTGATTTGTTTGACTAGTGAATAAATGCAATGCTTTGGAATTTGATAAACAAAGACGGAACTCTACCACAAAACGTGCTTGGGACAAAAATTATTAAAAACAACTGACACACCTTACCAAGGGCAGCAACCATCTGACCAGGACACGGACAATGACAATAACGAACAAGACAAAGACCTTGACTAGGAAACTACACCCCTGCAGCGAAATAACAACTCCCCAACTCCAAATAGTAATCCCAAATGTTTGGAGTAATACTAATCGACTGGTCTAGGGGGATTCCGCGTCGTACTTAGTTTTAAGTCGGCGTAATTGTCCCCCAAAAACCAACTCCCTCCCGTCCCTCATCCATACCCCACCGAGCGTATAGCTAGGCTCGGCGAACCCGGGAATGGCTATTATAACTATTCGCCTCTCGCTCTCGAGCCCCAAATAGGGGACAGTACGGAACGCAATGGACATTCGCACCCAGCAAACACGGGTGAAGCCGTGCAGTTGCTGGGGAAGAACAAAAATCGGCGTAAGTAAACATAGGCCTGTACGGGGTTCGAGAGTCAAGAGGAAATGGGGCTGGTTATACGTCTCTTATACTCATACTCATACTCAAGATTTTATTTTAAGCAAAAATTTCGTGGGGTAGACTTTACATAAAAATTAAATCAGTGTGACGTGACGCCAATGGGAAGGGGGGGTCCCATAATTTGTGATACTTTGTGACAAGGGGGGGAGGGGGGTTCAAAAATAGGGATGCACCGCACGGAAAAAAATCTATACTGATTCCAAGAAAATTCAACTCTATCCAAGTATAGCTTAGTTTCCCTATTCCGCAAGTAAATTTATACTTGTTTCAAGTATCCTCATATTCTTATAAAATAAAGATAGCTTCGGTTTAATCTAAGATTACTGCTATACTAAAAATAAGAAACACACTAATTTTGAGTTAAGTATACAAATTTGTCTTCAATGAAGACTACGGTATTCTTGTTGTAACGTTAGTATGTACTTCATCAAAGTATAGTTTCTTTGTAATATCTTTACAGTATTCTTGTTTTAAGAATATACTTTCTTTAAAATTTATTTATTTATACTTATTGTAAGTACACGCTTTACTTGCATAAAATGCTTGTATTCTTACTTTTCCTTTTTTTATATTTGATAAAAGTATAGTATATATTTAAAATAACTTTACACTATTCTAAAAGAAAGTGGTTGATTGGAAAAAAAAATTCCCTCGTCTAGCGACTCGGAATAATTTTTACAAAAAAACATTCGTGACCCTGAAAAATATTTGTATTAATTATTCTACCACTACGGAAAATGCAAGTGAAAGTGAAAATATAATCGTTGTGACAGTAATTTAACAGTATTTTTGGCAGATTATTTTAATTATTTTAATGTACTAAAGTACTAAGTATAATAGGCACTGATATTACAATAGGTTTATTACCTAACAGTCTTAGAGGTATTAGAAAAAGTACTTTCAATTTATATAAATTCATTCTTTCACAGTTAATTAACATAGATACTATATTTTACATTTTATTTTTTTAAGTACCTACCTAGGTATCACATTTAGGTATTTTTAGGTATTTTTATTGTCAGTAAAATTTATCTCCAGCTAAATAATTTGTAAAATGAGTCTCTAAGAAGGCTACCATTATCATCGTTGATCCTCAATCCTATTTTTGGAATTAATTCCTTTAAATTCTCTTCGCTTAGGTTTACCGTAATATCGAGATCTATCTCGTTTTCTAAAACAAAAATAATATAGCTGAATTGGAGGCTATAGCCTTTCTGCTGTTTATGTGCTATTGTCTATTACCTGTCGTATGCTATCCATTTTACACTACAGTATACCTATCCATTTTACACTACATTTTTACGATCATGCCTAGTTAATTACTTTAAATTAATGAAATATTATTTACTTACCGAAAAATGTGTCTAGTAAACATTCTAAGCCCCAATTTTTAAGTTTCTTCTTCATTATTTTTTATTAAAAATAACATCCAGACCGAAAAAGGAAAAAACGAACACACGCTACCACCATAAAACACATGACAGAACTGAACACAGAAACTGCGTCTTTTCTTTTAGCGAAGCGGTCTTAGAGGGTGGACGGTATTTACTTAAGCGAAGAATTAGGTATTTGTTTTAATATTAGCTATACTTAAATACAGTATAGTGTATTCTTTGTTTTAGATGTCTTATACTTAAATTGAAGTATAAGCGTTCTTGTATTAAATACACATATATTTAAATAAAGTATACTGAAATTTCATACAAATATACAGAATACTTAAAATAAGTGGCAATATTCCGCTTTGAGTAAAAAACTAGAGCTCTTTCATCTAAGCATTATTGTATATTTGATTTAAGTATAACAATTTTCTTTAAAATAAAATACCTTTAAACTCAATCCAAGAATACTCATCTCAAATCAAGTAACAGTTTTTCTTAAAAATTAAGTATATCCCATTACTTAGTTTAAATGTACGCTAATCTATATAGAACTATTCTTAAACCTAGTAAGGGATTTTTTTCCGTGCGGATCAGGTATTTTGCCGATCCGGCCGGAACCGGAATTTCGGCCGCTGGCCGAACCGGATCGCCGGAATTCCGGCCGGATCGGGACCTAAATTTAGAATGTATGTGCATGCCTGTTTTTATACGTAAAACATTGAAAATATTGAGGCTGATTTATTTGTACTTTTTTTAAAAGTAGCTACAGTATGCAGAGTATTTATTACTATTAATTTTACCTAGATAGAAATTACTGTTTATTTAAATATTAATTTTTAACAAAATTAAAACAATTCTACTCGTTCAATTGGAGAATAGCAGCCACCTGCCAATAATAAAAAAATTAAAAACAAGTCGGGGAACCACAACCGCCGGTCTATCATAGGCAAGGAAACACGCACACCCTTTACTGTTGACCAATTACAAAATATATCTGGAAAGTGATCCGGCCGGAGCGATCCGGCCGGAACGGTAGTTCCGGCCAATTGGCCGGATCGGCCGGATTTAGTGGTACCGCCGGAATTCCGGTGCATCCCTAGTAAAAAATATTAAAAAAACGTGTGACATCATTTATGGACGGCCCCTTATCTCAGAAACTACTGGAGTCACAAAAAATTTGTAAGAAACAAATATTCACGAAGTAAAAAATATTTTCAAAATATTATATTTTCATTTATACAGAGTGTTCGGTTTTCCTTGGGCGATACCAACTATCTTATTTTCAATGGAAGACCCTATATTTTTTTGCATTTTTGGATTCCACCCAGTGGCGTAGCTAGCCTCGAGGGGGCCCCGTATCGAAAATCTGGTAGGGGCCCTTATAAGGGAAAAGCTGCTGGCAAAAAAATTTCTGAGTGTCACGCCCAAAGTCTATTTTGGGAGAACAAAAAAAATTTTAGGTTATCATTTAATAAATAAAATATGTATACTAGGGTGGTCCATCTTTTGAGAATTTTTGAATTTTCTTGCTCTCAGGGGCTTATAGTGTTCAAAATAAATTAAAAAAAATATCCCTATCTCAATATTAACCCGCGCCGCGTTGCAGTGTAAGTTTCCTATATAAATAACAGGGTTTTCGGCATTGAATAATTAATTATTTATTTCGGCCAGTTTTTTAATTTATTTTAAACACTATGAGCAACTGAGAGCAAGAAAATTCAAAAATACTCAAAAGATGGATCACCTTAATGTATATCCTTTTATATACAGGAAAATTTTAAAATTTGGTCTGGTTTTAGACATTTACCGTTCTACATCATCTTTAAAAAGGTTTATATTTTAAAATAAAGGCGTCATTTGAAATGATTGCAACGCTAATAATAATTTCTAATTTGCTATTAATATAACCTATGATAATAACACGCAAAGCAGACTCAGTTTACGGCGAAGAGCACAGAACAATATGCGCAGACCGCGCCGTAGACAACGAATAGCGGAAAGGTGCGGGCAGAAACAATTCGTATGAGTTCACGGCCTTGTTGGTTTAATTTAATAAATCGAAGTATAAACCATTAAATAATATTATTTATTTATTTAATTTCATGTCTCAATTTTTTTAACATGTGGGTAATATGTTTTTTCTCACGCATGTCGAAGCCAATCGGGGGCCCCCCCTAGCCGGGGGCCCCGTATCATTGATACGGCTGATACGGCGGTAGCTACGCCTCTGATTCCACCACTCTTTTAGGTATACTTTGTAAAAATATGAATTAAGAAAATGTTAATACTTTTTGAGTAAAATTAAGATTTATTAAAATTTCGCTAAAAGTTAAAAATAACCAACTAAAAGTTATTATTTTTTATATTATGAATGAAAATTTAACCAAGGTAATTGGAAAAAAATTGTGAAAAATGATTATATTTTTTTTCTATTAGGTTTAGGTATATGACATATATATATATATATATATGACATATATATATATATATATATATATATATATATATATATATAAAGAAAGGAAATTACTTTTTATATCCAATTATGCAAAACTATATGGGGTGTTCCATTGAACAAAAACAAGATTTTAAACTTTTAAAAACGCCATTTTCAACGGGGCATAGAAAAAATCCTGTATAATATTTTCCAAAAAATATAGTAATTAGTTTATAGCTTACTTATTATTAAATAGATAGATACTACATAATATAAAAAATAATAACTTTTAGTTGGTTATTTTTAACTTTTAGCGAGTGTCTACATTTAGAGAAATTTTAATAAATCTTAATTTTACTCAAAAAGCATTAACATTTTCTTAATTAATATATTTACAAAGTATACCTAAAATAGTGTGTAGAATCCAAAAATGCAAAAAAATATAGGGTGTTCCATTGAAAATAAGAAAGTTGGTATCGTCCCAAGGAAAACCGAACATCCTGTATAAATGAAAATATAATATTTTAAAAATATTTTTTACTTCGTGAATATTTGTTTCTTACAAATTTTTTGTGACTCCAGTAGTTCTGAGATAAGTATATGGGTCAACTTACGTGGACCACCCTGTACAATTTAACTGATTCGTCAAAAATAACACCCAAATTACACCGCATTAAAAAATGTTAGAAAATTACACCACAGTCAATAAATTACACCGCAATTGGCAACACTGATTTAATTTTCATCGGAGAATATATTCGACCACCCAGGCGGCATTTCAGGGGTGTAATGTCCATTTAAGAGATATTTAAAAAATACGCTTTAAAATGTATTTTCTTGCGAAAAAGATATTTAATAAATTATATAATAATAATAAATATTTAAATATTAATTTAGTAATATGTGCAACAACATAAGTTAAGTACGGCACTGGACACATATTTTTTCGATTATTTTTTGACGTTTCTAAAAAACAATAAAATTTTATGTGTGTATTTCTTATTCAATCAAAACATTATTATAGTAAGATGCATGCATTATTACCGCGAAAACAAAACGGCATCTGTCATTAAAATGAAATCTGTCACTGACAGACTGTCAGTATACTATACTATAGGTACTATAGACTATAGTATTACTGTAGAATTGCTTATTTTATTTATTAAATAAATAAAATAAGCAATTCTACATCGAAAGAAGAAATAAACAAACAAATAAATGAGCAAATAAGGAAAAATACATCCAAAACACCGAAATTAGTAAGTTATATTAGTAAATTCTAATTTAGTAATACCTATAGGTATACATGTCAAAAAATCATCTATCAGAATACCAGTTGAGAGTTCAATAAATTAGAAAATATTTTTTCAGATATTTCTCAAACTTGTTGTCATAAGGCAATAACCACGCAAGCCCTATGGACAACAAGTTTTCGAAATAGATACCTGTCAAATTATTTTCAATTTATTCTCACTAGTAATATTACTGTTGAAAATTTTGAAAAATGTGATGGAAATTGACAGTACAAAATATGTGACTTTGCCGTTTTTGATATTAGACCCCTGATTAATATGAGAAGTAGATATGAATGTGAATATTAGGGTGTCCGTTGTTTCCCAAGTTGTTTTTTTTCACTTTGGTATAAGTAATCTAAATTATTTGTTTACAGACTAAAAACAATTACAAAAAATAATTTTTAATAAAATATACATGAAGCAATACACAGTAGATATTTTTGTGGAAAATTGTATGCTCTACAAAAAAGATCTTTCAAATTTTTTTCGTAAAACCATCTATTTAAATAATATAATATATATTAATAGTACTTATAAAATTATAATTATTAAAACGTACTCGTACATTATACATGGTGATATTGCGCCCTTAAAATCTCATAAAACGCTTCAAAACATCGAACGCATTTAAAATAATAAGATTAAATTAAATGATCCATGGTTGCCAATTTTACGGACGCCAAATATGCGAAATCATGAAAACGGAATAATAATGAATATACAGACGGTCGACTAGAGCGCAACTAAGCCAAGCGTAATAATGCAGAACTAAAATATACAAAAACGTACATAAAACCGAAATTTTACCAGAAATGTTTTTACTAAAAGATAAACTCAATTGTGTGGGTAGTCGATATGGCGTCCATATACGGAAGCCGTATGTCAGTCGGACGCCATATCCAATGTAATACGTCAATGTATGGACGCCATAAGTATAGCGGGATGTATATATATATATATATATATATATATATATGTATATATTCCATACAATGTTAGTAATTTTTTATTTATAAAAGTATCTCTACAGGCAGGGCCGTACCGAGGCACACTTTTTGGGGGGGTGGAGACGATAAAAAAACCAACTTATTTTTTTATCGATACTTTAGCACCTAGTAATAGTAAAAATTTTCAGTAGTTTTATCATGTATGTAAAGTGCTGTAAAGTGTAGATAAAGAATGTCTTTACCTACCATAAGCATGCTCTTTCGAAGTCGATGGGATTGATTCTCGTTCTCTATTTTTTTGACTTGCTGCCAATATAAATGGATTATCCGGAACAGCAGCAATTTTAATTTTAACCAAATTTCCACCGTGAATATTTTTCTCATGCATTTTTTTCTAGTCCTTGTTAATCACAGATCCACATAATGAGCATTTTAATAGAACTCGGCCTGGTCTAGCTTTCTTTTCCATATTAAAAAAAAATATTTCCTATTTATTGACACTAGTTTTACTTAGCTTAGATAAGCTTCAACTAAATAATAATCTAGAAAAATAAAATTGAGGTGCGTAAAAAGAGTCAAACGCCGCCAAAGCCAAATACAAAGCCGCGAGGCGGTGCCGACTTTGTACATGCCGCTTGTGTGAAATATAATGTCCTTTAATAAAAATAGGGTTGACCAATACAATTTTCTTGACGGTAAAGATTATAGGAGGTTATTAAATAGATTAAAAATTATAATTTTGTAACATGTACTACATATTATGTAGGTTGGTTGGTAGGGTAGGTATACCCAACCAACCGACCCAAATACTAAAGATTTTGCCAACCGTGTTTGGATTTGGAACCAACTGCCAAGACTTTGGGGGGGTGACTCCCCCCCTACACCCCCCTTAGGCCCGGCCCTGTCTACAGGAAGCCCTACCAGGTAGGTTAAACATTATTCGAATGCGCGCTTTTGAATAATAAATACTCTATTTGCTTCCCCAAAAAATTATATTATAAGATATATGCTAGGCATTTAAGAGTGTTGTAGAGTGTTGTTTAGTGTCATTAGGGCTTATTTTACAACGCACGTTCGGGATATAATATTTGTCAATTGTCAAACACAAGTATAAAAAAACAGGATGTGATTGAAGAAACAAATGAAAGAGGGAGCAAAGGGTCGTCTTCCGACATATACTTACCACAAAGTGTGGTAAGTATATGTCTTCCGAAAGCGCCTCTATTAAATCATTGTAACAAAGATATTAAATTATTTAAACTGCATTTCTCGAGCGTAATTCTTGAAAAAATCGCCAATTGAAAGAATTTTAGTAGGTATATCAAATGAAATTGATACACATACAAAATATAGACAAAACCAATCAATTACTGGAAAAAATGGTATCGCAACTGGAAAGCAGAATTACTGAACAAAGTACTGTTATTACACACTTACTAGAATCATCTAAAAATAAAAATAAACAACAAGAAAGTGAGGTTAAGAATACATACAAAACAATTTTAACAAAACTAGATAAAACTACCAATGAAAACAGCAAAGCAATAAGGAGAGAAGAAATTAATCAAACAAGCGATAGTTTAAATGCACAAGTTAACAAAAACATTACAAACAGTCAACATAAAAATTCTAACCTAAAGGAAATTGAAAAACAACAGGCCGAATTGGCACAAAGCATTATTAACCTAACTAAAACCAATACAGAAACAAAATCAAAAAAGAAATACACTAAAAAATTTGGTACCGAAAAGGTGGATGAAAACAACAAGGAAACAGATTTTGTTGGAGCAGATAGAAAAGCCTAGTTATATATTTAAAATGTAAAAAATCACGTAAGCTCAGATATGATTACAAAATACTTAAAAGAAAAACTACAAATGGATTCAAGATTAATAGAATGCTATGATATACCTGGGGATAATAAAAAACCAAAAAGATTTAAAGTGGGAGCTCCATGGGAGAAAAAAGATATGCTTTATCAAGCTAATTTTTGGCCAGAAGGCGTAGGAATAAGAAGATTTAATTTTAATAGAGAGTCTGAGAAACAGGCAGGCAATTTTTTATAAATACTAAATCAACATCATTTAAAAATAACAAAATAATAATATTACATCAAAATATCCAGTTTATTGGAAATGCTCATAATCAACTTCAACAAATTGTGGAAAATGAGATTGAATGTGATATAATTTGCCTAACTGAAACATGGAAAACCGAAGATGAAATGAAAACATACCATTTAAATAGGTTTAAATTAGTGTCAGCATATGGCAGAGGAAGTGGACAACATGGAGGTGCAGCTATTTATTCTAAGTCAAATTTAATATCAAAGGAAAGAGACGACATAAAACGATTATCAAAACCATATCAAATAGAATGTGCTGCAGCAGAATTTACACTAGGAAAGGTTAAGTATATTGTTATTTCGGTGTACAGGCCTCCAGGAAATGCTAATAATTTTTTTATAACATTAGAACAAATTTTTAATACACTAAGCATTGAAAATAAAAATATAATTTGTGCAGGAGATTATAATATTGACATAATTAAAACAAATAATGAAACTAATCGACTTACTTCACTTTTATATGGCGCGCCGTTTGATTTTTTATTCAGGAATTATTTATTTCTCCATTGAATTTCACATATCTCTAAAATATTTAAAAATATTAAATGAAAAATTTAATTTATTGCATTAAAAATATCATAGGACAAATTAATAAATCGAAATGTTAAAGTGATATTTTTAATTCGTTGAATAACAAATATCATAGGACAAATTTATAATTGGATTAACAATTGCATAAGAGAAATTTATAATTCGAATTAGAAATATCATAGCAGAAATTTTTAAATGAATTAAAAATATCATAGGAGAAATTTATAATTCGAATTAAATAACATGGCAGACATTTTTAAATGAATTAAAAATATCATAGGAGATATATTTAATTCGATTTAAAAATATCATAGGAGAAATGTATTATTCAAATTAAAAATATCATAGGAGAAATTTTTAAATGAATAAAAAATATCATAGCAGATATTTTTAATTCGAATTAAAAATATCATAGGAGAAATTTATAATTCAAATTAAAAATATCAAATGAGATATTTTTAATTCGAATTAAAAATATCATAGGAGATATTTGTAATTCTATTTAAAAATATCATGGGAGAAATTTTGAAATGAATTAAAATTATCATAGGAGAAATTAATAATTCGAATTAAAAATATCATAGGAGAAATGTATAATTCGAATTAAAAATATCATAGAAGATATTTTTAATAAGATTAATTATTATAAAATGACAAATAAAACATATTTTTAATTCAATGTCAAATTTTTAATTCTCATTGAACTGGGTTGTAAAAAACGCACTATATGCGGTCATTTTTCCTTCCTTCCGTAAAAGATAATCAATACGAAAACCGTAGTTCTGTTTATAGATTTCCGTACCCTAATCTATTAACAGGGTTTCGTATTGTTCGTCTTTTACGGGAGGATTCCTCCCGGAGGAAGGAAGGCTTTAAGGCAGATTTAAATATTGCCTTCCTTCCATGGTACCATGCTTCCTTCCTTCGTCCCGTAAAATATGAACAATACGAAAACTGTAGTACTATTTATAGATTCCGTACCCTAATTTATAAACATCACTACGGTTTTTGTATTGTTCATCTTTTACGGAAGGAAGGGAGGAAGGAAGGAAGGCAATATTTAAATCAGGCTTTAAGCTTCGGATATCAATGAGCGCAGTCCTGTAATAAATTTATTAATAACTGTTTCTTGTTATTAGCGTTATTATAAAACATTAACTTTATTAATGCATTTATCTTAATTATACATATTTTTTTAACCGGTTAACTACATTTAATTTTTGACAGATGAATACATTTTTTCCCGCGTTTTTACAAACTCATAAAGATATTTGAACTACCGGTTACAAAAATATTTATAATTAAAATAAATGCACTAATAATGCTAATGTATTATAATAATTATAATAATAAGATAGGTTAATAAGTATCTATGTAACTATTAATAAATTTATAGCAGGAGTTTGTTCATATTTGAAGCTTCACAGTTGCCAGTTAGCGGCCACCTGTAGGTCGAATGCACTAACACCGCATATAGTGCGTTTTTTAGTTCAGTAAGAATGAAAATATGACATTACTTAAAAATATGCTTTATTATATTAAGTAATCAAATAATTATTATCTTCTATGATATTTTTAATTCGAATTATACATTTCTCCTATGATATTTTTAATTCGAATTATTAATTTCTCCTATGATAATTTTAATTTATTTCAAAATTTCTCCCATGATATTTTTAAATAGAATTACAAATATCTCCTATGATATTTTTAATTCGAATTAAAAATATCTCATTTGATATTTTTTATTTGAATTATAAATTTCTCCTATGATATTTTTAATTCGAATTAAAAATATCTGCTATGATATTTTTTATTCATTTAAAAATTTCTCCTATGATATTTTTAATTTGAATAATACATTTCTCCTATGATATTTTTAATTCGAATTAAATATATCTTCTATGATATTTTTAATTCATTTAAAAATGTCTCTTATGATATTTTTAATTTGAATTATACATTTCTCTCATATTTTTTTAATTTGTTTAAGAATTTTTACCATAATATTTTTAATTTAAATTATAAATTTCTCCTATGATGTTGCTAATTCGAATTCTATATTTGTCCCATGATATTTTTTATTCAAGGAATTAAAAATATCACTTTAACATTAAAATTTACCGCATATTTTAATTTGTTCTATGATATTTTTAATGCAATGAATTAAATTTCTGACTTGGTATCTTTTATTTATAAATAAATATCACATTTTCAACTTCAATTTGGAATTTCTGAAATTGATTTAAAGATATCTGAAATTAATTTCACATATCTGAAATTAATTTCACATATCTGAAATTGATTTAGAGATATCTGAAATTAATTTTACATATCTGAAATTGATTTAGAGATATGTGAAATTCAATGGAGAAATAAATAATTCCTGAATAAAAAATCAAACGGCGCGCCATACTTTTAGATTCTTTTTCTTTAAAATTTGCATTTAAACAACCCACAAGGATAACACAATATTGTCAAAGTTGCATTGACAATATTTTCATAAATTTTTCCAACTATAAATGTAATATAATAAACACCAAAATTTCATATCACACCGGCCAAACACTTTTAATTAACTTGAATAATAACATAAATAAACAAACAATAATCCTCAAACGATTTTTTACAAACAATAATATTTTAAATTTTAACCTTGACCTCGCTAAGCAAAATTGGTTACAAATTTATGAAATCCCCATACTTAATGTAAATAAACAGTGGGAAAATTTTGTGAAAATATTTAAAAATGCTTTTGATAAACATTTTCCTTTGACAAAAATTAAAGTAAAACCAGATAATGCCAATAAAAGAAAAATACTTAAAACACCTGAAATAGATAAATTAAAACATAAACTTAATATATTTCATATCATTTCAACGGTTGACAAACAATATAAAACAATTTATAATAATATTAAAAAAGACTATGATAACCTATTAGTAACAACAAGGAAAAACTACTATCATGAAAAAATAATAAATGCAGAAAACAAAAACAAGTGCATGTGGAACATATATAACGAGTTCTTGGGTAAAACTAAAGCTAATAAAAAATGTCAAATTATAGGAGAACCTTTAAATGTCGCAAACAATTTCAACAACTTTGTCAATACTACTGCAGTAGATTTAACTTTACATCTAAAAAAAATTATACTAACACAAAAATAAATAATAACAAAAAATCAATGTATGTGGAACCAGTTACAATCGAAGAAGTGGAAAGGGTTGTAAGTGCTTTTAAAAACAAATTAAGTAGCGGCCATGATGACATTCCTATAACTATCATAAAATCATCACTTATATATATTATAGAACCTTTAACATGGATTATTAATAATTCATTTAGGTTACGAATTTTTCCAGATATGCTAAAGCTAGCTTTAATTAAGCCCATTCATAAAAAGGATGATCCAGGTAAAATGAGTAATTACAGACCAATAAGCCTAATGCCCTGTTTCTCAAAAATTTTTGAAGCATTAATGTGCAATAGACTAACATCCTGTATAAAATCTCAAAAACTATTTTCCAAAACACAACATGGATACCTTAAAGGAAAAAATATTAATACCGGAATATACCAATTTACTCAAGCAATTTATAATGCAATTGAAAGAAACAATCTAGGACTTGGTATGTTTTTGGATCTATCCAAGGCCTATGAAAAGAACTTGAAAGATATGGAATAAGAGACAAGGCTTTGGATTGGTTCAAATCATACTTTTCGAAAAGAACACAATTAAATGAAATAAAAAAAGAAGGTATGTCATATAAATCTAATATTTTACAAGTACAAATGGGAGTACCGCAGGGCAGCGTTATTGGTCCTGTATTATTTATTTTATACATAAATGATTTGGCACAGATTATTAAAAATACTGATTTCTGCATGACAAATTATGCAGACGATACAAACCTTGTTGCATTTGATAGACATTACTCAGAATTGTTGAGAAAAAGTGGTAAATTGTTTGCAATGGTTCAAAAATGGTTTTTAGAAAATAATCCTATCTTAAATTCAGATAAAACAAATGTAATACTTTTTAAATCCAGCCGCTGTCATTTTGAAAAACCCATAAATTTAAAACTGAATGATCAAACAATTCAATATTCGGCAAATACAAAATTTTTAGGTATATACATTGATGAAAATCTTTCATGGAATCAGCATATCAAATATCTCACCAAGAGACTGGGTTCTGTATCACACTGCATAAGAGTTTTTTCAAAATACATGAACCAGGAATCATTAATGATGATTTATCATGCCAATTTTATATCAATTATGAGATTTGGTATAATTTTTTGGGGTTCAAATGCATCTGGTCTTGATAAAGTTTTTGTCATGCAGAAGCAAGTGATACGTATTTTATACAAAAAAAATATTAAACAATCCTGCAGGGGTCTGTTTCGAGATCATAACCTTCTAACAGCTAGTGCCCTACATATATTTATTCATATATATGAATGTCTTCTATTTTGGTGGGACAATAAACACTTATTTGTGGAATATAAACCAAACCATACTTACAGTACAAGGACTATAAATTATAACTACCCTTACCACACCAAGACATTAACCGAAAATAGTGTGTTGTATAAATGTATTAAATACTATAATGAACTTCCAAATTATTTAAAAAATTTAAATAGTAAAAATACATTTAAAAAAAGAATTTTTCAATTTTTAGTAAGCCTGGAGACATACACTGTAAATGATTATATACATAATGCTGGATAGATAATTATTATAGTTAAATTAGTCTATTTGCCTTTGACGCTTTTTACTTATATTTCTTTGTATTTAAATACTTTGTAGATATTTTATAAAAATAAATATTATTATTATTATTATTATTATATGCTCTTTACCATTTGGTCCAAAGGGTTATACTTTTAAATATTAGTCAGTAAAATTGAAATGTTAAATATTTAACATAATATATTATTTTTTTAGTATACATTTTAGGTAAATATTACTGTAAAAATATTAGTAGATCGTAATTTTTAATATGGTTGTATGGATGTGATTTACGTATAGTAATATTTATTGTATTATCCAAAATATAAATATTACCTAAGTTAATAAAAAGATTTGCGAAATATCTCAAGATTATAAAGAACCTTACACTGTCTGTGGAACATGTAGTTAATAATTTTAATGGTAAGTATTTTTAATATCAATTTTCATTTCCGTTTATTTATTTATTAGGATTATTATCATTATTAGCATTATTATCGTTATTATCATTATTATTATTATTAATAATAATGATAATAGTTGTGTTATAATCAATACAAATTTGATTAATTGAATATTTACATGTGTTTTTAGAACCTACCTTCTTATCTTATCTTATTTTATTATTAAATTTAACCAGCAGCGTATAAAGAAAATCACCCGGTATAATAATTAAAATTAAATAAAAAATTATTTGCTTTAGATATTACCTACAGCATACCAAATTTTAAACTTGTATTTTAAAATTTATATTTTTTTAATATTGTACGGTTACTGTATAATTTTAATACCCTGTATCTTAGAACTACTAAATAAAAATACTAAAATAGTCCAATTTAAATGCTGATTAGTGAAAATGAATTTTTTTTGATATTTTCCAAATTAAATTAACCAAAAAGTTTCCACCCCGGTTTTCTTCTTCACTTTAAATTAAAAATGAGTGATACGTAATTTTAAAGAAATTTTAAATCTCTACATTTTGGCGTATTAGTTTTTAAAATCGGTTAGTTTGTTCCTAAAATATTTAAGACAAAAATAAATAAAAAAAGAAAAATTTTCTGTAATATCTTGAAAACAAACAAAATAAAGGGATTTAAAATGCCCTTAAAATTATACGATACCCGTAATAGTTTTAAAATGGGTTGGTATACCAACCAACGTATACGTTATTTGAGAAAAACGTTATTTGAGAAAAACTTAATTTTTTAATTTATTAATTATACACCATTCATAAGAATCATTTTAAAAAATCACGTACTTTTAAACCACACTTAATTAAAGTAATAATTTGTACAAACCAACCGATTTTAAAAACTAATACGCCAAAATTTTAAGGGAAGAAGAAAAAATAATTTGATGAAGTACGCAAAATAAATAAAGTTAAATTTTTTAAAGGAAATACTTAAATTTTCTTTGCTGTCGAAACTATATTCGTCTACAGGATTTTCTACGTTTCTTTGGATGGGGATCAGGGGCGTAGCTTCCGCGGTATCAGCCGTATCAATGATACGGGGCCCCCGGATAGGGGGGCCCTCGATTGGCTTCGACATGCGTAAGCAAAAAATATATTACCCACATGTTAAAAAAATTGAGGCATCAAATGAAATAAATAAATAATATTTTTATTAAATTGTTTATTCTTCGATTTATTAAATTAATATTTTTCTAAATACCCTCCTGTTCCAACGAGGCCGTTAACTCATACAAAATGTTTCTGCCCGCAACTTTCCGCTATGCGTTGTCTACGGCGCAGGGTGTTATTATCATAGGTTAAATTAATAGCAAATTAGAAATAATTATTATCGTTACAATTGTTTTAAATGACTTTCCTTTATATTAAAATAGAAACCTTTTAAAAGATGTTGAAGAACGGTAAATGTCTAAAACCAGATCAAATTTTAAAATTTGCCTGTACATAAAAATCTATGAATACATGGGTGAATATATTAAGATGTCCTCCAAGTGAAAATGATTATTTTTTATTTTTGGTTGTTTCACTGTTAGTCTAGAATGGGGTTTTTGGGAAGCAACCAGGTCTAGTAATAACAAAACATAAGTGGTTCTGCACTAATGCAAGAATTTGAAGAAATCATACATTTTGAATATTAGAGCTTCACGGAAGATATCTTCACGGAGGTTAGGATTTCGTATATTTTTTTAACCTTTGTATATTTAAAATAAGTTATTGTATCTTTTGACACTTTAATATTTTTTTAAAATACAATTGTACATACATAAAATATTTATAAAAAAATCTACTTACTGAGATATTACACTTCACGGTGGATAGGTTTTTAAATAGCAAATTAATGAACTTAAACTTTTGAATTATTAAACAGCAACACTCGCATCTGCATATAAATTCTAACTGACCTTCAGGAATCACATGCATCTATAGATTGTATACAATCTATAATATAATCTATAATGTCGTAAATAGAGGTTTTTGCTTATTTAAAATGATTAAAGCGCCATCCGTTGCATAAAATTAAAACAAAAACAGATTCACGGAGGATAGAATCAATTTTTGTAACACCTACATAAATGGTTATAAAAATTATTTCTTTTAATTTTTAATGATATTTTATATTCGATTAATTTACTTAGTGAACTGATATTTTTAGTATGCTTTTACTACCTCGGCAATTTGAAAACATATAGGTTAACCTAGAAAGAGTAACAGTCACGGAGGATATGTTTTAGACTTTTAAAACATTGTAAAAAATAATTAATTGCGGTTAAAAATCTGGAACCTGAGCTGTAATATCTACTTAATTATGAAAGATCAAAACACAATAAACGTGTAGGTCAAACTCATCGGGGGACATTTCGTGAGATTTACCCACATATATTATTTATTAAATTATAAAAATTGGTAAATGCAAAAAAATGATACCCTACAAATTTTTTTGCCAGCACCTTTTCCGGTATAAGGGCCTCTACCAGAGGCCCCCTTGAGGCTAGCTACGCCACTGATGGGGATACCTAAAAATTAACTTTGCTTTAAAAGAAATAATAGTAAATAAAAAAACTAACCTAACCAAACATGCCTCCTTACCTGTATTTTGATTTTTCCCTAGTATTGCCATTTGAGCAATTAATTTGCTTCCTGCCGATATTTTCACATCACACAAACAATTTCGCCAATTCTGCTATCTTCCCGATTTACAGGCATTGAGGAGAATCCCGGATTAGTATATTATTTTTACGTACTTTCGACCTACGCCACGAGTCCCTACCATTTGGCAACATCGCTGGGTCTCGGGACGTTGGTTGAATATGGTTATGCAGTATAAACGGGCGCGAGAAGTCGGTAAAATGATGCGGGTTTAAAAAGTGTTATTCAGTTTGCAACTTTTTTTGTAAAAAGAAAATGTTTCCCCTTGAAGCATGCTTATTGAGTTATATTCTTTAAAAGCTTATTTACGGTTTATATACTCGCCTAAATTACCTGGATCAAGTGGGTCTTAGGTAGCCTGTATAGTGTACCGGGACTGAAAACGTGGACTGGATAGATATATATATATATATATATATCTATCCGGTCCACGTTTTCAGTCCCGGTACACTATACAGGCTACCTAAGACCCACTTGATCCAGGTAATTTAGGCGAGTATATAAACCGTAAATAAGCTTTTAAAGAATATAACTCAATAAGCATGCTTCAAGGGGAAACATTTTCTTTTTACAAAAAAAGTTGCAAACTGAATAACACTTTTTAAACCCGCGCCATTTTACCGACTTCTCGCGCCCGTTTATACTGCATAACCATATTCAACCAACGTCCCGAGACCCAGCGATGTTGCCAAATGGTAGGGACTCGTGGCGTAGGTCGAAAGTACGTAAAAAGAATATACTAATTCGTGATTCTCTTCAATGCCTGTTAATCGGGAAGATAGCAGAATTGGCGAAATTGTTTGTGTGGTGTGAAAATATCGGAAGCCAATTAATTGCTCAAATGGCAATACTAGGGAAAAATCAAAATACAGGTAAGGAGGCATGTTTGGTTAGGTTAGTTTTTTTATTTACTATTATTTTTTTTAAAGCAAAGTTAATTTTTAGGTATCCCCATCAGTGGCGTAGCTAGCCTCAAGGGGGCCTTGTATCAAAAATCTGGTAGGGGCCCTTATACCGGAAAAGGTGCTGGCAAAAAAATTTTTAGGGTATCATTTTTTTGCATTTACCAATTTTTATAATTCAATAAATAATATATGTGGGTAAATCTCATGAAATGTCCCCCGATGAGTTTGACCTACACTTTTATTGTGTTTTGATCTTTCATAATTAAGTAGATATTACAGCTCAGGTTCCAGATTTTTAACCGCAATTAATTATTTTTTACAATGTTTTAAAAGTCTAAAACATATCCTCCGTGACTGTTACTCTTTCTAGGTTAACCTATATATTTTCAAATATCTGAGGTAGTAAAAGCATACTAAAAATATCAGTTCACTATAGTATATTGTGTCTCAAGGGCAGAAAACTAGCTTTAGCAGCTCGCGGCTATTAACTGCCTGAGCGAGCGAAGCGAAGCGAGGGCAGTTGATAGCTAAGGGCTGCTAATGCGTTTTCTGAATGTGTGACACACACCTGTTTTTCGCCTAGCATATTTTTTTAAATTGTATTAATATAAACGGAATTTTATAAAAAACTTCAGTAACAATTTACGAATTTATTTATTGTTGTAATTAATGTTAATTATGCCTTGATCACAATTGTGGATAGTACCAGAATTTGAAGGCTTATTTCTACAGATGAAGTTGATGTTTCATTAGAATTATCTTTGATCTTTCCGATAGATAAGCAACTAATACATTTTCTGTTAAGTTTTTGGGTTTTTGATCCTTTTTCCAGTTTTTATATAATTCATAGCACTTTTCGTACCGTTGCAACGCATTGTCTTTTTCAAATCTGGTCAAGTATTCGTAAATTTTTCGTCACTGTCCGAGTTACCATTCATTTTTACTTTATTACAAAATTTAAATTAAGTTTTATTGTTATTTTATACTTTTGTTGTCCGTTTTTATTTTGATTTACACAAACGTCTGAAAATCTCAAATGTCAAAATGTCAAATGTCAAAATACATAAATGTCAGTCAAAGGTGTCTAGATTGTGAAATAATCAAGTTTAGCGGCCCTAGGGACGATAAATATTATTTTCGGTCATATTTTTAGGTTTGATATGATTCATTTTTATATGTGCTGGGCGAAAAAGTAAATTAAACACATCCAAAGCAATCGAATCGAATATAAAATATCATTAAAAATTAAAAGAAATAATTTTTATAACCATTTATGCAGGTGTTACAAAAAAAATTGATTCTATCCTCTGTGAATCTGTTTTTGTTTTAAATTTTATGCAACGGATGGCGCTTTAATCATTTTAAATAAGCAAAAACCTCTATTTACAACATTATAGATGCATGTGATTCCTGAAGGTCAGTTAGAATTTATATGCAGATGAGAGTGTTGCTGTTTAATAATTCAAAAGTTTAAGTTCATTAATTTGCTATTTAAAAACCTATCCACCGTGAAGTGTAATATCTCAGTAAGTAGATTTTTTTATAAATATTTTAAGTATGTACAATTGTATTTTAAAAAAATATGAAGGTGTCAAAAGATACAATAACTTATTTTAAATATACAAAGGTTAAAAAAAACATACGAAATCCTAACCTCCGTGAAGATATCTTCCGAGAAGCTCTAATATTCAAAATGTATGATTTCTTAAAATTCTTGCATTAGTGCAGAACCACTTATGTTATTACTAGACCTGGTGGCTTCCCAAAAACCCCATTCTAGACTAACAGTGAAACAACCAAAAATAAAAAATAATCATTTTCACTTGGGGGACATCTCAATATATTCACCCATGTATTCATAGCTTTTAATGTACAGGCAACTTTTAAAATTTGATCTGGTTTTAGACATTTAAATTACCGTTCTTCAACATCTTTTAAAAGGTTTCTATTTTAAAATAAAGGAAAGTCATTTGAAACAATTGTAACGCTAATAATTATTTCTAATTTGCTATTAATTTAACCTATGATAATAACATCCTGCGCCGTAGACAACGCATAGCGGAAAGGTGCGGGCAGAAACATTTTGTATGAGTTAACGGCCTCGTTAGAACAGGGGGGTATTCAGGAAAATTTTAATTTAATAAATCGAAGAATAAACAATTTAATAAAAATATTATTTATTTATTTAATTTGATGCCTTAATTTTTTTAACATGGGGGTAATATATTTTTTGCTTACGCATGTCGAAGCCAATCGGGGGCCCCGTATCATTAATACGGCTGATACCGCGGAAGCTACGCCCCTGATCCTCATCCAAAGAAACGCAGAAAATCCTATAGACGAATATAGTTTCGACAGCAAAGAAAATTTAAGTATTTCCTTTAAAAAATTTAACTTTATTTATTTTGTGTACTTCATCAAATTATTTTTTCTTCTTCCCTTAAAATTTTGGCGTATTAGTTTTTAAAATCGGTTGGTTTGCACAAATTATTACTTTAATTAAGTGTGGTTTAAAAGTACGTGATTTTATAAAATGATTCTTGTGAATATACAATATGTATAATGGTGTATAATTAATAAATTAAAAAATTAGGTTTTTCTCAAATAACGTACCAACCCATTTTAAAACTAATAGGGGTATCGTATAATTTTAAGGGCATTTTAAAACCCTTTATTTTGACGTAACAGTTTTTAATCGGTTTGTTTGTTTTCAAGATATTACAAAAAATTTTTCTTTTTTAATTTATTTTTGTCTTAAATATCTCAGGAACAAACTAACCGATTTTAAAAACTAATACGCCAAAATGTAGATATTTAAAATCAGAGCTGCAAGCTCTCAGAAAACTTAAATCGTTTTTTTGATTTAAATCGTTTTAATGACTTAAGTCATTTGGTAATAAGTCATTTCTCTAAAACTGACTTAAGACTTAAAATTTAAGTAATTTTCAAAATGATTTGTGACTTAAATATTTTTTTCAAAATAGAAAAAACTTAAGTCAGTACATACGATTTAAGTCATATAGAAACGATTTAATTAAAAAAAAGATTTAAGTCTTTATAAAAGTCGGTAAATTATCTAAGTAATTTAAAAAGATTTAAGTCTTTTTGAAAAAGAATTAAGTCTTTTTAGAAAATATTTAAGTCAGATTTTTCATATATTTTTTTATAAATTTTTAACAGCGGCATTTTCTTTTTTATTTTGATTGTCTACTATATACTCAAAAAATGTGTTTTAAATTTTTATTTTGTTTGTAAGTGTTCTCAAAATAAATCGTTTTAAATTCTTAACATAGTGGTTTATTATCATCTGTATCTATAATAGATTAATAATATCAGTATCATTAATACCATAAAATAATTATTAACATTTAAAAAATCGTTGTATTGACTTAAGGGTAATTATTTTGATTTAAATCACTATTTTTGAATCAAGTCATTTTATTGACTTAACTCTTAGATCATGATTGAAATAAACAATATAGACTTAAGTCATAAAAACGACCTACTAAAGGAATTAAATCATAAGATGACTTAAATCACTTTATATTGATTTAAGATTTTGCGAAAATGACTTGACTTGAAAGAAAATTATTTAAGTCAAAGACTTAATACTTAAATCATTTGAACTTTATCTTAAAATTGACTTAAGATTTAAATCATTTTGATTTTAGAATTGACTTAAGACTTAAGATTTAAGTCTTTTTAAAACTGACTTGTTGCAGCTCTGTTTAAAATGACGTATCACTCATTTTTAATTTAAAGTGGAGAAGAAAACCGGGGTGGAAACTTTTTGGATAATTTAATTTGGAAAATATCAAAAAAATTTCATTTTCAATAATCAGCATTCAAATTGGAGTATTTTAGTATTTTTATTTAGTAGTTCTGAGATACATGTATGTACGGTTACTGTATAATTTTAATACCCTGCAGGGTATTAAAATTATACAGTAACCGTACAATATTAAAAAAATATAAATTTTAAAATACAAGTTTAAAATTTGGTATGCTGTAGGTAATATCTAAAACCAATAATAAAAAAAAAAATTTTTTATTTAATTTTAATTATTATACCAGGTGATTTTCTTTATACGCTGCTGGTTAAATTTAATAATAAAATAAGATAAGATAAGATCGAAGGTAGGTTCTAAAAACACATGTAAATATTCAATTAATCAAATTTGGCAATATGTATTGATTATAATACAACAATAAGAAAGCTAATGATAATATTAATAATAATGATAATAACGATAATAATGCTAATAATGATAATAATCATACTAAATAAATAAACGGAAATGAAAATTGATATTAAAAATACTTGCCATTAAAATTATTAACTACATGGTCCACAGACAGTGTAAGGTTCTTTATAATCTTGAGATATTTCGCAAATCTTTTTATTAACTGAATATTTAAATTTTGTATAATACAATAAATATTACTATACGTAAATCACATCCATACAACCATATTAAAAATTACGATCTACTAATATTTTTACAGTAATATTTACCAAAAATGTATACTAAAAAAATAATATATTGTGTTAAATATTTTATTTAACATTTCAATTTTACTGACAAATATTTAAAAGTATAACCCTCAAAATTTGATAAAGTAGATTTTCCTTTTTTTTTACTATCTGAAGCTTACTTATCTCCGTTCAGGAGGGAAAATGTGATTTTGGACTAAATGGTAAAGAGCATATCGGGACTGTATCAGAGCTGTAAAATACATATTCATTATTTATATGCCAACGCCGCGGCGTTGCCAAATTTAGGGTTTGAAGACGTAGTTTAACTATGCCGAATATATACAGCTAGCTGAGCCCGACCGAGGCGCCCTCGAACTGGCTGAACCGTAAACTAAATCTGTATATTTTATCATGTTTCACCGCCTTTTCAAGCCCACCTAAAAATTTACCCCCTGCACCCACCAACCCCCCTGATTTCCATACTATGATTAACTTTTTCAGTCCCGAAGCGGGGTCTGAAAACGTCAATTTTGGTCTGTATAGGCGGCGAAGTATGACGATTTGGGTCTGTATGTGCGGTCAAACAAATCTATATATATATATATGTATATATTCCATACAATGTTAGTAATTTTTTATTTATAAAAGTATCTCTACAGGCAGGGCCGTACCGAGGCACACTTTTTTGGGGGGGTGGAGACGATAAAAAAACCAACTTATTTTTTTATCGATACTTTAGCACCTAGTAATAGTAAAAATTTTCAGTAGTTTTATCATGTATGTAAAGTGCTGTAAAGTGTAGATAAAGAATGTCTTTACCTACCATAAGCATGCTCTTTCGAAGTCGATGGGATTGATTCTCGTTCTCTATTTTTTTGACTTGCTGCCAATATAAATTGATTATCCGGAACAGCAGCAATTTTAATTTTAACCAAATTTCCACCGTGAATATTTTTCTCATGCATTTTTTTCTAGTCCTTGTTAATCACAGATCCACATAATGAGCATTTTAATAGAACTCGGCCTGGTCTAGCTTTCTTTTCCATATTAAAAAAAAATATTTCCTATTTATTGACACTAGTTTTACTTAGCTTAGATAAGTATGGCGCGCCGTTTGATTTTTTATTCAGGAATTATTTATTTCTCCATTGAATTTCACATATCTCTGAAATATTTAAAAATATCAAATGAAAACTTTAATTTATTGCATTAAAAATATCATAGGACAAATTAATAAATCGAAATGTTAAAGTGATATTTTTAATTCGTTGAATAACAAATATCATAGGACAAATTTATAATTGGATTAACAATTTCATAAGAGAAATTTATAATTCGAATAAGAAATATCATGGCAGAAATTTTTAAATGAATTAAAAACATCATAGGAAAAATTTATAATTCGAATTAAATAGCATGGCAGAAATTTTTAAATGAATTAAAAATATCATAGAAGATATATTTAATTCGATTTAAAAATATCATACGAGAAATGTATTATTCAAATTAAAAATATCATAGGAGAAATTTTTAAATGAATAAAAAATATCATAGCAGATATTTTTAATTCGAATTAAAAATATCATAGGAGAAATTTATAATTCAAATTAAAAATATCAAATGAGATATTTTTAATTCGAATTAAAAATATCATAGGAGATATTTGTAATTCTATTTAAAAATATCCTGAGAGAAATTTTGAAATGAATTATAATTATCATAGGAGAAATTAATAATTCGTATTAAAAATATCATAGAAGATATTTTTAATAAGATTAATTATTATAAAATGACAAATAAAACATATTTTTAATTCAATGTCAAATTTTTAATTCTCATTGAACTGGGTTGTAAAAAACGCACTATATGCGGTTTAGTTCATTAGAACTACTTGCAACTGTTAAGCCTCATTTATAGATTGCCATTTTTCCTTCCTTCCGTAAAAGATAATCAATACGAAAACCGTAGTGCTGTTTATAGATTTCCGTACCCTAATCTATTAACAGGGTTTCGTATTGTTCGTCTTTTACGGGAGGAAGGAGGGAAGGAAGGAAGGCTTTAAGGCAGATTTAAATATTGCCTTCCTTCCATGGTACCATGCTTTCTTTCTTCCTCCCGTAAAATTTGAACAAAACGAAAACTGTAGAACTATTTATAGATTCCTATGGCAAGCCGTTTTAGTTTTTATTACACATGGCTATCAAGTCTCATTTTAATTCGACTTGATTTCTATGAGACATTAGATAATTGAAATTATATGTATTTTCCTTAAGGGAAATTACATTCTTATTATAATTTCAAAATTGAATGCATATTTTCTTTACAAATAGTAAAAATAATGCATTTGTTGTATTTATTTCCATTGGTTTTTTAAATATTGTCCTTAACGTGAAAGCAATTTTCGTTAACAGAAATTGTATTAAATTTACTAATTATAATTTTAATGCAAAATATTTTTACTGTTTTAGTTTTTTGGAGCAATTTTATGACACATTAAAAGGATTTTATTTTAATTCAATTTTATTAAAGTAGCTTCTGACTTGGATACAATGTTACATTTTATTTATGTTAGACCAGGCTAAGCATTAAAATAAAACGTATTAAAATTACTATTACGAATATAAATGCATTTGTCCTTAAATATATAGTTTTATACTTTCCTAAATGACATAAAAATTAAAAACATTTTAATTTGAAATACTCATTGGAATGTTGTTCCCGAAAAAAATTTAGAACCGCAATACATAGAGTCTAACAATATTTAGAGAATCAGAAAATAACATCGAATTAAAATGAGACTTAATGATCATGTGTACAAAAAATAGCTCGAATTACTTTTATTTTTAACTAAACAAAAATAAACTTCTATTTCCGTTAAGGGAAATTACAATTCCCTTAACGAAAATGTTATTTCCCTTAACGGAAATGCTATTTCCCTTAACAGAAATTACATTTCCCTTAAGAGAAATTAGTGGCGCTATCTGTGGTGAAGATGCCGAAGGTTGGAATGCCAGAATCTTTCATTTTGTTTGAATGCAACAAATATGACACAATTAACAATAATGAATAATATTACTACTACAGTTTGCTATTTACTACTTCTTTTCGTTTTAATATCCTTTATTAGAAACGTTAAAACACACCTTACACATGCGGCGTTGCCACACAACATTCGATTCGAATGAAGCGATTCCAAAGTCAATCGGTGTCATCGCGATTCGATTCGGAGAGTTTGGTTTTCTCGAGTAGTACCCATAATTATTAATATTACTATTATTATAGCATTATCAATACAAATTTTGTGACAATTTTCTGAAAATTCGATAATTTTGTCAATAATTTGTCGATGATTTGTCGATAAATTCACTTTTTACATCTGGCAACACTGGTGGGTGATATTTTGTGGGTGGCTGTCAACAGGTGTAACGGTTGGTTTTTAAATTAAAAAGGTAACAATCAAAAAAATTCTTTTTACTAATAAATCTTTTGTAAAATCACAGTGCAATAATTTCATTTTATAGAATTTTGATAAAAATAACTATTTGAACTTCAGCCGTCCTCTCATAGATGGCGCCAATTTCCCTTAACGGAAATGCTATTTCCCTTAAGGGAAATACAATTTCTCTTAACAGAAATGATATTTCCCTCAAGGGAAATTGCATTTCCGTTAACGTAAATGCATTTAAATTCTTAATTATAATAAAAACTACTTTCCTTAACGAAATTTGCATTAAAATTACTATTTGTCATAAAAATAATTTTTATTATTATTTCAAATAAAAATGAAATGTTTTAGTATTTTTATTACAATTTCGAATGTAAATCATCCTCTACATCTAATCTTTTCAATTTAATGTACCCAAAATTTCAATGCTTATTAAAAAAGGAATTTTATTTATAATTTGTAATTAAAATGTAATTTCCCTTAAGGAAAATACATATAATTTCAATTATCTAATGTCTCATGGAAATCAAGTCGAATTAAAATGGGACTTGATAGCCATGTGTAATAAAAACTAAAACGGCTTGCCATAGATTCCGTACCCTAATTTATAAACATCTCTACGGTTTTTGTATTGTTCATCTTTTACGGAAGGAATGGAGGAAGGAAGAAAGGCAATATTTAAATCAGGCTTTAAGTTTCCGATATCAATAAGCGCAGTCCTGTAATAAATTTATTAATAACTGTTTCTTGTTATTAGCGTTATTATAACACATTAACTTTATTAATGCATTTATCTAAATTATACATATTTTTTTAACCGGTAGTTCAAATATATTTACCATCTTGTGAAAATTAACTATATTTAATTTTTTACAGATGAATACATTTTTCCCGCGTTTTTACAAACTGGTAAAGATATTTGAACTACTGGTTACAAAAATATTTATAATTAAAATAAATGCACTAATAATGCTAATGTGTGATAATAATTATAATAATAAGATAGGTTAATATGTATCTATGTACCTATTAATAAATTTATAGCAGTAGTTTGTTCATATTTGAAGCTCAACAGTTGCCAGTTAGCGGCACCTGTAGTTCGAATGCACTAACACCGCATATAGTGCGTTTTTTAGTTCAGTAAGAATGAAAATATGACATTACTTAAAAATATGCTTTATTTTATTAAGTAATCAAATAATTATTATCTTCTATGATATTTTTAATTCGAATTATACATTTCTCCTATGATATTTTTAATTCGAATTATTAATTTCTACTATGATAATTTTAATTCATTTCAAAATTTCTCCCATGATATTTTTAAATAGAATTACAAATATCTCCTATGATATTTTTAATTCGAATTAAAAATATCTCATTTGTTATTTTTAATTTGAATTATAAATTTCTCCTATGATATTTTTAATTCGAATTAAAAATATCTGCTATGATATTTTTTATCCATTTAAAAATTTCTCCTATGATATTTTTAATTTGAATAATACATTTCTCCTATGATATTTTTAATTCGAATTAAATATATCTCCTATGATATTTTTAATTCATTTAAAAATTTCTCTTATGATATTTTTAATTCGAATTATACATTTCTCTCATATTTTTTTAATTTGTTTAAGAATTTTTACCATAATATTTTTAATTTAAATTATAAATTTCTCCTATGATGTTGCTCATTCGAATTCTAAATTTTTCCCATGATATTTTTTATTCAAGGAATTAAAAATATCACTTTAACATTAAAATTTACCGCATTTTTTAATTTGTTCTATGATATTTTTAATGCAATGAATTAAATTTCTGACTTGGTATCTTTTATTTATAAATAAATATCACATTTGCAACTTTAATTTGGGATTTCTGAAATTGATTTAGAGATATCTGAAATTAATTTTACATATCTAAAATTAATTTCACATATCTGAAATTGATTTAGAGATATCTGAAATTAATTTTACATATCTGAAATTGATTTAGAGATATGTGAAATTCAATGGAGAAATAAATAATTCCTGAATAAAAAATCAAACGGCGCGCCATAGATAAGCTTCAACTAAATAATAATCTAGAAAAATAAAATTGAGGTGCGTAAAAAGAGTCAAACGCCGCCAAAGCCAAATACAAAGCCGCGAGGCGGTGCCGACTTTGTACATGCCGCTTGTGTGAAATATAATGTCCTTTAATAAAAATAGGGTTGACCAATACAATTTTCTTGACGGTAAAGATTATAGGAGGTTATTAAATAGATTAAAAATTATAATTTTGTAACACACTACACACTCAGAGAAATATCATGTCATGAAAAGGGGCCGTTCATTAATTACGTGAGGTGTTTAGGGGGGGGAGGGGGTCGAGCCAAACCTCACCAAATCTCACGTGGGGGGGAGGGGGGTTCTCGGCAAATATCACGTAATTTTTTTTTCCGAAAGAAAGAGTGTAAAATTGCGAGAAAACTGGGTTAAATTAAGTAAACAATTATAAGCAAATTGTTTTTTTTTTAATAAATCTAATGGAATCAAGCACACATTAACTTATTTACATTAAAACCATGCATTTTAAAAAATCTCACGTGAGATTAAGGGGGGGGGAGGGGGTCGAGCAAAATCTCACGACATCTCACCAAGGGGTGGGGGGGAGTCGAAAAATCGCCAAAATTGTCTCACGTAATTAATGAACGGCCCCAAAGCATATGAAATGATATTAATTTAAATAATCGGGTAAATTTGATTCAAATAGAAAAAAATGTAGTTTTATATTCATTTACCAACAGTTTTACAATGTTTTTAAACACTTTTAAAATGTACTCTTTTTAAAATATATATACAAAAAGAAATCTATTTATTTCATTGCCTTTCTCAACGTTATTTTAAAAATATATGTATTATACAATTGTTATACACCTTTTAATTTAATGAGAAACACCAATGACGCCAAAACATATTTGAATCCCTTTGAATTATTAGGGATTCAAATATGTTTTGGCGTCATTGGTGTTTCCCATTAAATTAATAGGTGCATAACAATTGTATAATACATATCTTTTTGAAACAACTTTGAGAAAGGCAATGAAATAAATGGATTTCTTTTTGTATATATATTTTAAAGAGGGTACACTTTAAAAATGTTTCAAAACATTGTAAAACTGTTGGTAAATGAATGTAAAACTAATTTTTTTTCTATTTGAATCAAATTTACCCGATTATTTAAATTAATATAATTTCATATGCTTTTCATAACTTGATATTTCTCTGAGTGCATATTATGTAGGTTGGTTGGTAGGGTAGGTATACCCAACCAACCGACCCAAATACTAAAGATTTTTCCAACCGTGTTTGGATTTGGAACCAACTGCCAAGACTTTGGGGGGGTGACTCCCCCCCTACACCCCCCTTAGGCCCGGCCCTGTCTACAGGAAGCCCTACCAGGTAGGTTAAACATTATTCGAATGCGCGCTTTTGAATAATAAATACTCTATTTGCTGATGTTCCTCTTCCCCAAAAAATTATATTATAAGATATATGCGAGTAAAATAGTCCATACTAGGCATTTAAGAGTGTTGTAGAGTGTTGTTTAGTGTCATTAGGGCTTATTTTACAACGCACGTTCGGGATATAATATTTGTCAATTGTCAAACACAAGTATAAAAAAACAGGATGTGATTGAAGAAAGAAATGAAAGAGGGCGCAAGGGTCGTCTTCCGACATATACTTACCACAAAGTGTGGTAAGTATATGTCTTCCGAAAGCGCCTCTATTAAATCATTGTAACAAAGATATTAAATTATTTAAACTGCATTTCTCGAGCGTAATTCTTGAAAAAATCGCCAATTGAAAGAATTTTAGTAGGTATACCGTATATCAAATGAAATTGATTATCATTAACACACGTAAAAATGCCGCCCCCCCATTATGCCGCTCTGGGCCGTTGCCCGGTTCGCCCGTACCTCGGGCCGGCCCTGGTAACTATGTATTAGATTCTGTTTAATAAACTTTGATTAAATAATGATTTTTATCTTTTAAATCAAGATGATTTAATCAAGATGATTTAATCAACTGATTTTTGTCATCATCATTGATAATTAGTAAAAAAAGCTTTGACTTACTTTTATTGCCCATATTTGTTAAATTTGGCTACAACGGGCGCTGTATTGATTATTTAGTATTATGACTAAAAATCTATATGTAAGAACCCCGAAACAACAGGTGGTGTTAAAGGATAATGAGCAGAAACAATTAGAGGAAAGTAAACGGTAACAGCACTGTCCAGGATTAGAGCGGAGTATCATCCAATGAAGGAGACGTCTCCCACATGCTATAGCCACGAGGAGGGGACGATGGGAACAGCGCCGCGACGCCGCTTGCATCCCGATTTAGTGGAAGGCAGCATGTGGTGGTGGCTGCTAATAGTGGCTATGGCGACGGCCAAACGCGCACCGTCAGCCCAAGAACCAGTCATCGAAGAGGTCACGGCCAAACAGCTGGAGCGCGTGCTAACCGAAAAGGACTATGTTGCTGTGTTCTGGTGTAAGTAACTTCTTTCTACCCTTAAATGATGCCGTCAACTTTTTTTGTCTCAGCAACTTAAGAGTTTGGATTCAAGTGCTTGTGTAAAGTGTCGCTACTATGTAAACCGGGATTTAAACATGCCATATCCCGATTTGGCTCGCTGTGTTCTCTCGTTAAGTGTACAAGCTGCTAGACACCACATCTACTCCCGCTTAGTATTTTGTCCTGACGCAATCTAGATCTGTAATTGTATCCGTCTTCATTGTTAAAAGGCTTGCTCAAAAACTTGCCACTAACGCCTCCGCTTAAAAACACTACAAAAATAAATATTTTTTATTTCAACACATCATACAGTCAGTATATTATTATATATTAGCAGTACCATTTTTTAAAAATAGTCCCTCAGATATATTTAAGTAGTATTTTTAAATCCCAATTTTATACTTCATCCAATACTTTTTCAGCATTATATAATTTATAAAACAAAACATTTTTATAATTATTAGCCTAATTTTATTTTTAGAAACAACTAACCTCGATTTTCCGTACACTAACATTTCTGTTGAGAATTATCTTAGATAATGAAACACATGTTTCCTATGCTTATAATTTTTTATACATTTTAAAAATATTTATGAGCTGATCAGAGTATACATATTTTTTGTCATTTATATGTGGTTAAAATGTTGCATTAAATTATATTAATAACTTGAAAATAATTTACATTCCTTGGTAAACCTATAAATAAAAAAAATGATACATATAATAATATCTCTATGTTTATAAGATTTAACAAAAATAATTAATCAAGTAATAATAATAATTTTTAATTAAGAAATATTACTTTGGTTTAATACATTTTTAATAGTTTACAAATATTATATTTTTAATCTGTAGTTAAAAAAAATAAATGCAAGCATGTTTAAATTTGGTCAAATTTTTTAACACTTAAGCCTCATTCAGAACCTCGTAATTAGTGGAAAAAATTAGTGGTTTCAATTATACTTATAATTAACACAAAACGATCATTCACAATGCGCAAAATTAACATCTAAAATTAAGGGAATTTTCTAAAAGATTGTCCATTCTTCTTAACCTGACATAAACAATATTAATTATAGTAAAATAATATTTTTAACAACCATTAGAATAATATATATATTAGACTGGTTCAAAAAAATCCAATATTTTTTCTTCTTCAAAGCCCGCATTGAAATATCTTCATAGTAGTGAAAAAAGAAGCCTGTGAAAATTGTAGCTCTTAATATTAATATTTAGAGGTCGCTCACCGTGAATTTCTATTTTACGTTTAAATAACACAGGAATTCTTTTTTCTTAACTTTGAAATTTTATAACTCGTTTTTGAGTGAACATATTGGAATAAGCGACACATATTTTTAAAGAAAATTGAACTCTCTACAAAAAATGTCTCTTATATTTTTTTTATAAATTTACTTCTTTTGTAGTTATTCAAGGTTGAAATTAGACATAATATTATATTATATTATATTATATTAAATTTAACGTTTTTTTTTCAATTGGTGGCATAATAATAAACCTTATAACTCATTATTGTACATGATGGTCCAGTTTGTAATACATTAATTTTAATAGGTGATAAAGCATCAAAAATAAGGTAGACTTTCATAAAAAAAACATTTCTTAAAAATGTTTCCAGGCCGTCAAAGTTTCCAAAAAAAATAGTTTTCTCTTCATAACTTTTAAACCACAAAATTAATTTGGCACACAATGTAATATAGTCAGTGCCTTAATAATGATGTAGATAATTATTATAAAAAACATCAGTGCCGCAGTTACTTGGGGGGCTGCTCCCCTTTTCACCTCAGTCTTTGACGCCACTGGAAATTTTAAAATAATAAATAAATGTTTAGGTCAAGTTTTTAATTAAGGGAAAAAATTTACTCTTGTAAAATTTTGATTTGGGGCTTCGTTTCTAAAATATTTGCTCAAAAATGTTTCCTCGCAAAATTACATTTTTAGAATGTCTGTTCAATTTAGAGATAAAAAACTACTGTGCTAAAATTTTAATTTAGGGCTTCGTTTTTGAAATATTTGGGAACACACTCCAAAAAAACTACGGCAGAAGTATTCTTGGATAAATAAATTAATTATTTAAAAAATGAAGCACTAAATCAAAATTTTACATGAGTAGTTTTTTTCTCTAAATTAAACAGATAATCTAAAAATGTGTTTATTATTAAAAAAAATTCCAGTGGCGCCTAAGGTGAAAAGAGGAGCAGCCCCCCAAGTAACTGCGCCACTGATGTTTTCTTTAAATAATTATCCACATCATTACTATATTGTGTACAAAATTTGATAAAAATTGATTAGGTGGTTTAGAAGTTATGATGGGGAAACGAGTTTTTTTGTAAACTTTGACGGAAAGCGTCTCTGCGAGGAAACATTTTTAAGCAAATATTTCAGAAACAAAGACCCAAATCAAAATTTTACAAGAGTAAATTTTTTCTCTAAATTAAAAACTTGACCTACAAATTTATTTAAATTTTTAAAATGTTTAGTGGCGTCAAAGACTGAGGTGAAAAGGGGAGAAGTACCCCCACATTATTATTAAGGCACTGACTATATTACATTTTGTGCCAAATCTGATGAAAATTAATGTTGTGGTTTAAAAGTTATAAAGAGAAAACTAGTTTTTTTGTAATCTTTGACGGCCTGTATTTTTCTTAGGAAACATTTTTGAGAAATGTTAATTAATGAAAGTCTACCTTCAAATTAATGTATCACAAACTGGACCTCCTGTATAATCTTTTTTAAAAATTTTATATAAATTATGTTTCCTAAAAAAAAATTATCGCTCATTCCAATATGTCCACTCAAAAAAAGTTATAAAATTAAAAGTTAAAAAAAAATCCTGTGTTATTTAAAAACGTTACATTTATTATATGTCTAATTTCAACCTTGAATAACTATTAAAGGAGTGAATTTACGAAAAAATTATAGGAGACATTTTTTGTAGAACCTTCAATTTTCTTTAAAAATATATAGAGTTCATTCCAATATGTTTACTCAAAAACGAGTTATAAAATTTCAAAGTTAAGAAAAAAGAATTCCTGTGTTATTTAAACGTAAAATAGAAATTCACGATGAGCGACCTCTAAATATTTATATTAAGAGCTACAATTTTCACAGGCTTCTTTTTTCACTACTAGGAAGATATTTTAATGCGGGCTTTGAAGAAAAAAAATATTCGATTTTTTTGAACCAGTCTAATATATAATATATTATATAATATAATATTATATATATATATAACCTTACCTTCACTGGCAAATCTTTAAACTTTTTGCTTTTGACATAAAATATCCGCCAGGCCCGGCTCCAGACATTTTGGGGGATTTTTATGAGGACGGGGGAAATTTTGGGGGATACTTTTTCTGGGGTATTTTTTGGGGGAAGTATTTTTATTTTTGGGGGAAAAGGGGGATTTTTTTATGAAAATAATTTATTATATTAAAAACTTAAAGATATTGAAACTATTTTGCCATCTCTTTTCTCAGCCTAGTACCTACTATTAAAAAAATACAGTTTGTTGCAAATGTGTTTGTTCAAACGCTAAACGATCAAAAATGTTTTATTTTGTTCTAAAATAAAATCGGACAACGGGGATTCCCCGTGTATGAATGACTTTTAATATTACACAACTAGAAAAGGTTAGGCTGTTTTCGTTAATTAGTGTTTTCGTTAATTCGTTTTGTGTTTTGTGAATTAAAATTAAAATTACCGGCCGAAAAACAAAGGATTTTTGGTTTAGCTCGATTGAATTGTTGGTCATGACATACCTAATATATTATGCTCATAAATATCGTCGATTGTATTGTTGGTCATGACATCATATTAAACTCATAAATATAGGACGGCTTGGGAAAAAGATAATGAACTTATAGGTATGTTTACTGAGTTTGTTATTTTTAATTAGCTTTGTTTTTTGTTAGATTGGATAGCAAAAGATCCCGATGACGATGAACGAGCAAATTTTGTAATTGTTCCCTTATATCACATAAAAAATACTTGTTATTGCATAATAAATCAAAAAAACATAAAGAATCTCAAACACCAGCATTCTTTCGCTAATTACTAATTAAAATTGGTATAATTTGAATCATGACTCTTGTTCAGTGAAAGTACGCACGTGTCAGTCAAGAATAACCCTATTTTTATTTGGGGGATTTTAATGGTAAAATAGTGATTTTTGGGGTATTTTTAAAATTCTTTGGGGGAATTTAGGAACAACCACCTGGCAGCTGTGATATTATATTAATTTTGTATAAAATTTGCATAAATACCTTAAAAACACACAAAAAGCCCAGCAGAATGTAAATACCACAACCACAGGGAACAAAATGTTTTCTTTCAAATTATAAATTTCAAATAGGTGGTACACAAAGAAGTTCAATATTAAAAACAAAGCAAAATCCTGATAAATCAAAAGAAACCGCACATTGGGCGCGTGCCATTCACCCTTTGTCGGCGCTATTATAAAGAAAGCCGCATTTTTATTTAAAAATGGGAAATAATAGTACGGTAACTTTTTGCCGCCTTTCAATTTTTGCCGCCCTTCGAATTTTGCTGCTATTCGATTTTCAAACTTTTTCCACTAATTGAAAAGTACTACCACTAATTTTCTGGTTGTGAACAACACTGTGTATATTCATAAGACAAACTTTTACGTTAATTGAAACCACTAATTTATTCCACTAATTACGAGGTTCTGAATGAGGCTTTACGCGTCTCGAAATTTATGCATCCAATAAGTACCATCCTTAATAGTTGTCTAAATAATATATATAATATATCTAAATAATACCTATATAATATATAATTAATATTATATTGAATTAATTCCAAATATACAACTAAATGTATATTTAGTAAATATACATTTAGTTGTAAATTCGGAATTAATTCAATATAATATCAATTATATAAAAGTAAAGAAGTTACTATTAATGGCATTTTAATTTCACAAAAAAAGTTTTTAATTAACCAGCTTTATCAAAATAAACATACATTAAATAAGTTTAGATTAAAAATTTGGGAGAAGTAGTCAATTTAGTAGTGTCCAACAGAAGGTGAGTTTTTTGACCGAAGCCGATGTTTGGATACGTTAAGATTTTCGGCCAAAGCCGTATGATGGTTAACCCTCGGGCGGGCGCGCTGCGGCATTTACACCGCATTTGGTTCTTTAAGTTTCTAGCTTACATCTAACAAAAAAAAATATTTTGTGTACTAAAGTAAGACATAACATGCCTAATTAAATTTAAAAAACAATTTAAACAAATATATTTTTTAACTCATCGGGTGTTAATCCTTTACGTGAACTGTGTGTTAGCATACACAATAATGCCCGTACACATGCATGTAAAATGCACATTACACAATATTTAATATCAAGTTTTATTCATTACGAAATTTTTCATAAAATTGATAATTATGAAAAGTTTATTAATAAATAAAAATCACATGACTGGGCGCGCTGCGGCAAACACACCGCAAACTCGGATGTAACAACTGACCGGAAATGCCTTTTGCACCAAGACTTTTAGTATAGGTGAAGGCAATAACATTAACAAGGAATACATAGACGCACAATATTACAGAGCTGACCATATTTGAGTTTTAAGAGTAAAATGTAAATTTGCGGCTTTTTGCCGCCGCGCCGGCGCGTCCGGCGGAGGGTTAATAAATGTAACATTCGGCGAAACATTCAGCTTTGGCTAAAAGTGAGCTAAATGTTTAGCTGAAGTCTACTTTCTACCAGGAAATTGACAGTTTAATCTTTAATAGTCAGGGACGGATGGGCTCTGTCAGACCGGCACGGGAAAATTTTGGTTCAAGCGGCCAAATTGGCACTTTGTGTAGAAGGTACCGTAAACACGGGTGGCTTTAGCTCACTTTCAAACTTAAGCTTAAAATTTTTGTGGTTTTAACAATCATACACATTAAATATTGTATATCAAAATTTGAGTCTTGAGTTGCTCTTTCATAATAACTATGTTATAATATTAAAATTAAAAACTGGGTGTGCAAAGTTATCCCCTGGTGGCGGGTAACTTTGTCTCACAGTTTATTTTCCGTATAAAATTAACTCAATATTTTATTTTATTTTTATTAGACACATGTTAGCAGCAACATATAGCCAGCAAGGGATTACCGATAAAAAAAATAAAAAATCGACCTGTAGTTAACCAAGGATCATGATTCCAAAGGATTGCGCATAATATAGAAATTGTAACGCGTGTATTTCTAAGAGTTTTGCACTGATGCAATATATACAATTTTAAAGTGTAATAAATCCCATTTTAACACTGATTTTCCTGTAATATAAACTCAATAGAATCGCTCAATTGACAGGTTTAGACCAACAAATTATAAATGTTAATTTTATCGAGCGCGAAAAGATTTTTCATAAAAGGGTTAAAGTCAGCCGCGGGGTGCAAAGCCACCCGTGTTTACGGTATGCTTAAAAGAAAAAATTACGTTACGGCCTACGACCCACATTTATTTATTAATGTCAAAAATAATCTTATAGAGTATTAACATTATATTATAGCAACAAAAACGCCAAGTTATACTGGAATGAGTTTGATATTATGCTATTTATTTATAACCAAACTTAAGTAAACTTCTTTGAAATTTAGAAATATTAAAAATTTAAAAAAATATTACAAAAGCCTTCATGTTTTGTTACCTGTAAAACTGTGAATCATGAACAAGATCCTAAATTTATCAATTTTCAATAAAACACAAAAATATTATAATACAAGTATTTTATTGTTTTGACCTTTACTTTTGTACTCAGTACTTGGCCAGCTCTGCTAGTAATACATTAGTGACATGGAGTTTCATCAAGTAAAGGTCAAAACAATAAAATACTTGTATTATAATATTTTTGTGTTTTATTGAAAATTGATAAATTTAGGATCTTGTTCATGATTCACAGTTTTACAGGTAACAAAACATGAAGGCTTTTGTAATATTTTTTTAAATTTTTAATATTTCTAAATTTCAAGGTACTAGTAAAAAAGTACGAGTACTTTTTTACTCCTAAGTATTTTTATTTGAAATACTTATTACTCGTACTTAGTAAGTACTACTTACAAACCAAATTCAATGTACTCATAAAAAATACTCGAGGAATTCACGGGTAATAGGTATATATGAGTATTTCCGTTTATTATATCGATGACTTTTTGTCAAAATATCGTAAGCATCAAAACAATTTGTTTGGAAGTATGTTTTAAATTATATAATATATCGTATAATAAAATACATTATAGCCAAATGTATATAACAAGTATATACAGTGTGGCTTATTTGTTTGCGATTCTTAAAAATTTAATCTTAAAAACTGACTCAGTAGGCCTTGTATTTTGAAAAAATATGGCGTTTTTTGCTCCAAAAATACAGTTTATCAAGATCTACACTTTAAAACAAATCCGGTTAAAATTGAACAATAAATAAAGATTTTACAGGGGTGAGTTCCAAACAAATGGGTCATGCTGTAGGTAAAATTATGAACTATTTAAGAATTGTTATTTTTATTTATTATTTTATGTACAGGGTGATCCTCTATAATGTCGCCCCCTATAATTTTTTTATTTTAAGTGTCCCAAAAATTTAAAAGTGTGGTTATGTAGTTATTAAAAAATACTTTTTTTCTACGTATAAAAAATTGGAAAATTGATTAGTATACAGGGAAAAACAAAAAGTTTATTTTTTCTCAATGGGTCACCCTATATATAAATTTATTTTTTGATTCCTTGTAAAATTCAACCATATTAAAATTATTTTTAAGATTATAAGTTAAAATAGTTTTTCTCGGTTTTAGTACGCCATTTTTACTTACTTAACAAGACATATAATAATAATAATAATAATTGACATAATGTCACTATAGTTATTTATTTTCAATAAACATTTTTTTATTCTAAGGCTTCTTGATTTGTAAAAAATATTTGATGATAATAGGTATATGGTATGTTATATGATTTATGCTTAGAATTTTACAAGGAATCCAAAAATAAATTTAAATATAGGGTGATCCATTGAGAAAAAATAAACTTTTTGTTTTTTCCTGTATACTGATCAATTTCCCAATTTTTCTTATAAGTGAAAAAAGAAATATTTTTTAGTACCTAAAGTCAAGTCAAATCCAAGCCGGACTCTACATAAACACAATCATGCGTTGTCCATGCTCTATTCACGTGATCGACGAAAATTGTTGCACTGGGCCGTATTAAAATATATTGAATCAATATTATTGATCATTTAATATTTTAAATTTATTTTTTTAAACTTTGATGGAAAGGTTTTAAAATATTTATAAAATTTATATTTTTTAAATTATGAAATTAACAAAATTTTGGGAAATAATTTCATTATTATTTTAAATTTATTTTTTTAAACTTTAATGTAAACTTTTTAAATTTTTTACGAAAATTATATTTTATAAATTACCTAACATCACGAAATTTTTGAAAATTATTTTAAATTTATTGTTTTAAACTTTAATAATTAAAGTTTAATGAAAACATTTATAATAACCTCTTTTATTTCCACACTTAATTGATTTCTTTTAGACCGTTTTTTAACTGGGCTTAAGTCCTCAAAATGTTCAGCTTCGTCTGTGCTAGACATCGCACTTAATTGAATAATAATAATAATAACAATAAAAACCAAATAACCAAAACAATGATAGCAATAACAACAAATAACGTTATATAACAAGTATTAATAATAAAACAATAACAAAAATAAGCACAAAGATGAAAGACGCGAAAACAAGGAAGTAATCAAACAATACGCTATTAATAACCGCAATGGACATAATGCGGCCCTGGCAAGAATTTTCGGCACGCTTCACAACTCAGAATCGCCCAATAAGAACCGTTCTATCCACCTGCAAACGACTGATCACGCGTCTGGCGTTTTTTGTTTTAGTCCGTCTTGGATTTGACTTGACTTTACATAACCACACTTTTAAATTTTTTGGGACACTTAAAATAAAAAAGTTAAAGGGGGCGACATTGTAGGGGATCACATGGAACCTAATGTATAAATTAAATAATATATTTGTATATTTATAGCTCAGGACCAAAGTATGTATAATGTATAAAGAATAATCAATTGTATTAACTAACATTTTTTTTTCAAAAGTACTCGTACTCTTTACTCGTGTTTTTACGTTTACTACTCGTAACCGTAACCTCTCTTTACAAATGTATTTACGAGTAAAATACTTACGAGTAAATATTTTAAGTGCTCGTACTTAAAATTTTACGAATACTTTTTTTAGTACTCGTGCCCAGCAACACTGTTTTTGGAGTTTCAATTTATTTTAATTTAATTTTGACAATTCTTGCCAACACAGTAGCTTTTGTCAGAAATGATTTCAAACTTTATCCAATAACAAACTTATGTAACACAATTATTGCAGGTAATGGGTTTTTTTTAATAAAAAATTTAGTGCAGTATGACAATTTTACCTGTCGAAGTATAATGTAAAAAAAAGTTGTAATAAAATAATATTTGGGAGATTTATATTATATTAGAATAAATTTAACAGAGGGGAATTATTTGTTTCTATTTGATCATTAGGGATAATATCAGATTTTTTTTAATTTATTAATTTCTAATGATTCTAGTAAATTTAACTTCGTAAAAGATTTGCAACATGTAAAATTTTGAAATTATTGTTAAATGAGGGGTTTTCTTCAATTAAATGGTTGGCATAAGTTGAATTTGCAGATTCAACTTATGCTAACCATTTAATTGAAGAAAACATGTTATTTTGATTAATAATAGTATATTCTGTAACTAGTTTGGAATACAGCATATTCCGCTCGAGTGAAGAGTTTGTCACACGAGCAGAAGGCGAGTTTGACGGTTTCACGAGAGCGGAATATGCAATTCCAAACGTGTTTCAGACTATACTTTTTCTACGTTTCCAAAAAATACCATAGAAAAATAATTTAATTGGAAGAAAGTGAGGTTGGATCAGTCTAAAATTTGTTAGATATTAAAATCAGAGATGTCGCCACAAGTGTTTATTCTGTCATCCTATGATAGAATATTGCATTCTGTAACACTTTACGGAATATATGTCATTCCATAGATAAAAGTGATATTAGAACGGTCAAATTCCGTAATAGGAGTAGAAAAAATCTTTTCTAAGTTCAATAATTCTGGTTTTAAAATACCGGCCCGTTTGGCCTATGTACGTTTTTGGACAGTCGCACAGTAGGCTAGAGCGCGCTTCTAGCGCGAAGAAATTCTAAATAAGTAAGTGTTTTATTTCGACCAAATTAAGGGAATTTTGAATTCTTTAATATCTGTAGATAATGAAACATCTTTAAATTACCTTCAAATCTGTTGAATTTTTATCAGGTAACCATTCAAAGTTTAGGAATTATACTTACTTGCTTCCTGTTGATAAATTGCGCGTAAAGGTATTGCTTCTCTTACAATGTTTATTATTAATTTATTCTTACTTTTTGACTATAATTGTATTAAATTATTTAATTTAAATATTGTCATACGTTATGGCTGGAACGAATAATGGTTAGTTTTTATTATTATTGTACTGTCACTACCTTAATAAAGTAACCGCTGCATACTTTTAATGTATGTATGGACATTATTAAGGTTTTAAAAAATGTCACTCACTGTCACACTTTGTGTTTAGGTTTTTTTAATAGCTTACCGTTCTGTCTTTCAAATAAATCTTAAATCAAGTGCTACTAGGCGCAACAAATATGGTTTGTTTATTTTTTTCAGTTAATACATTATCCCTAACTCATACGGAGCTTTGTGAAAAGTGTTTTAGTTTGAAGCATTTCAATATAAAATTAGTTTTAAATAACTTAGTAGACTACCCATTTTCAAAAATAGATGTATCTCGAAAAAAAAAATTATTCAATTTTTTTTTTTAATATAGAAAAACGCTGGAAGCCCAGAAGAAATATCATTGTATTAAATATTGTCATACATTGGTGATGGAAACCATCAATTAAAAAGCTACTAATAACAATTAATAATTTTAAATTAATTACTGATAACTATTAGTGAATATTAATACTTTTTGCCACCACCGCGGTAGGCTAGAGAGCGATTCCAGCGCGCGAAAATTTAAAATGAGTAAGTGTTTTATTTCGACAAAATTTAGTGAATTTTGAATTTTTTAATATCTGTAGCAAATCAAATAATGTTATATCACTTTCAAATCTGTTGAATTTTTATCAGGTAACCAGTCAAAATTTAAGAATTATAATTACTTGCTTTGTGTTGGTAAATTGCGCGTGAAGGTTTTGCTTCTCTTACAATGTTAATTCCTAATTTATTTTTAATTTTTGACCATCATTGTATTCAATACTGTCATACGTTATGGCTGAAACAAATAATGGTAAGTTTTTATAATTATTGTACTGTCCCTACCTCAATAAAGAAAGCGCTGCATATTTTTTATGTATGTATGAACAATACTAACGTTTTAAAAAATGTCACGCATTCTCACACTCTCTGTTAAGTGTTTTTAATAGCTTTTAAATTCTTTTAAATAAATCTAAAATCAAGAGCTAGTAGGCGCCACAAATATTTTTTGTTTGAAGCATTTTAATAGAAAGTTGCTTTTAAATTACTTAGGGCCGGTTTATCAATGTCCAGCTAAAGTTGCAGTTAGTTATCTGGTAGATAATTTCCATGGATACCATTGTTTTCACAACGATCGATATGGAATTTAACTGTCAGATAGACTAACTGGAACTTAACCAGAGATTGATAAACCGGCCCTTAGTAGACTATGCATTTACAAAAGTAAATGGATCTCGGAAAAAACTTAATTTAAAAATTTAATTTTTTTCAAAAAATATAGAAAAACGCTGAAAGCCCAGAAGTAATATTATTGTATAAAATACTGTCATACGTAACAATTAGGTTTTATTTTTATATAAATTACAAAAATATAACTGAACATTTTTGTAATTTACTCATTAAAACTAGATCTTAATTTTGCCTTCACACAAATATACTTTTGTTAAAGTATTATATTGTCGATTTGTTTTTGTATTGGTGGTAAAAAGTAATTTTTATTGAAATTTTATCAATAAGACCAAAAAAATTAACATTAACTAAGAATTACTTAACCAAATAATTTCTTCGCGTTAAATTGGCTATCTAGCCCACTGTGAGTCGCACATTGTACTTGGTAGACTTCGGATTTCGTATCTTTCTTAGGTTTTATTTATGGGAAAAATGTTTTAAAAAATCTATCTGCTTTGGTACTCGAGTTATGGCCAAGAACTCAAAAGAAAATTTTGGCAACGTGTAAACACTAACAATGTTGCAGGAAATTATTAGATTTTATTTTGATAATAGTAGTAACTATTAGGCTTTTTTGAATTATTACGCGCTTATATTGTTGTCATTACTGTCATAATAACATGTCTCATGACAGTTGTTGTGATTATAATACTTAAATAATAATAATTAAAACCAAAATCAAACAAAATAAAAATTAATGAAAAAAAATAACATAAAGAAGCATGAACAAACATTACAAAAATTGCTCGAATTGATGCCCCTGATTTTCCTAACACAATTCCAGTCTTCTTCTTGTACTTCTACTCAACATTTCTGGGGTCACAGTTGTTAAAGCATTTCGAATACGCAGTATTAGTTCCTCCTCATTATGTACTGGTGTTTGGTACAAAAATGCTTTAACATGACCCCATAAGAAGAAGTCAAGCGGGGTCAAATCTGGCGACCTAGAAGGCCAAGAAACTGGGCCGCTACGACCTACACTGAAAAAAAAAGTTCGTACACAAAACGGCAAAAGCGCTTTTTAATACTACTACGTGACTTCAAATAGGGGACAACAACTTTTCGTGGTATTAAATACTACAACAAAAATGCATTTATTATTTTGTATGTATTACGACATCAATTAGTATTTGTAACAGTGTAATTTGCTCTATTTAATATTACAAGGAAAATAGTGTGTAATACGACTACAAATGGTATTTTATAAGAGACAAACTAGCTCTTCAATATGCCAGTGTCGTAGTATTTAATAGGTACACTTCTAATTATATATATTTTTACGGTTTTTATTAAAAACAAGTATTCCGTCATATGCATGATAGCATATTCTTATATGTTATATCTGTTAAAAGATGTATTTTGTAAGATAGGAAGTAATATTTTTTAATAAAACAAATTGTAAGGCATATAGAACTTTATTTAATTAAAAATAGGATTTAAGATAGTATACAATATATTGCAAAGTAATCTAAAATAATAATATAAAATAATTTTAATTAGTGTACCTATGGGTATACTTTAAAACGCATAATACAATTACATTTTCTTGTATTAAAATTTAGTATAAGAAAATATATTTGTATTAAACAAATAAAAATTATTTAATAATACATATATAAACTAAAAGTGACATTTTTTAAAAACCAAATAAATATTAGATATTCTTTTAAGTATTGAAACTATATATAGGGCAGTATAGAGACATGTAGTTAATAATTTTTATATTTGCTGTTTTTAATACCTAATGAGCTTGATAATGTTCATGGAATCCTAAATTTAGCAATTGTTCATAAATGAACAATACACTTATGTCCCCTTTGCTGGAAATTAGTATTTCTATTATTTCCCCAAACTCAATCTCTCCATGCTGCCCATGCAAAGAAATTATAGAATTTTTTTTGTAACTGATGCCATTTATTTGAACCCATGTTGTGCTGCAAAAATCAATCAATTCTTCCTTAATATTTAAGGACGGATAATTTAATTCAAGTGCTTTCTTTTTACCACTTGTCACTGATACATTATTTAAGACGTCACTTAATAGAAAAAAAGCGAAATTATATTGATACTTTTTTGACAGGGAATAAGGTAAATTTCTTCGAGAATTCATGCTGTTTGAAATTGTTTTAAAAAACCTGTGCTTTCCTTCGAACCTTATAGTTGAAAGAAGGTCCAGTGGACCACACATTGCAAAAAATCTGGGATAATGCGTGATCATATGAGCTTTAAACGGCAAATGTTTTTTTGAAATAATTAAGTACATTTTATTATGTTGCTCGATGAGATCCTTTAAAGTTTGACTGCATCCCTTTTGCAAGCTTTTAGCTGACAACAAGCTCAATAAATGTTTTAAACATAGGTAAAAATTCATTACGTAATTGTCCTCTGGAATAATATCGCCCACCATAGCAGAAAAAAATGTGGTTAAGAAGAACATTTCAAATGCTGACAAGCGTAATTTGTTGTTTTTTAAATCGTCTTCCTTAATTTTAGGTAAGCTTACGCCTTCGAGAGTACTAAACAGCTGTATTCTATAATTTAGACTTTCTAGAGAAAAAAATTTAGATTGAATAAAATATCTGACAATAACTATAAAACTATATTTACAGACACCTTCCAACAAATCATGCATCACATCACAAGCATAGTTTGTCGTAACATGAAATCCCTCAATTTCATTCCATATGCATTTACTTTTAATACCGGTTAAGGAAAAATTATCTTTAGCCAAGTCTTCCCCATAGTTAACCGCAGGGCCGAGCCTAGGGTATCTGCCGCCCGGGTGCAAGAATTAAATTTGCCGCCCCCATTAATGTAAAAAATTAGGTTGTCGGTAGGGAAGGAGTTCATAATTTATCATTCTCAATAAACATATAACAAATTTTATAGTAAAATAACAAAGTATTTATTAACAAATACATAAAAGAATAAAATAAAAATACATTCAGGAAAAAAAATCAAAAATAATTAAACTAAACTAAAAAACTAAAATCTACTTTTCTCGCTTTTTTAATAGCAAATTCCCTAATCAAGTCGCCTACATCCAAGTTGTTAGAAATATCTTCTTCAATACTTATAATTGCTAAATTTGAAAGCCTGAATTCACTCATATTGGATCTTAAATAGGTCTTAATTAGTTTTAATTTCGAAAATGACCGCTCTCCATGGGCAACAGTAACTGGCATCGTCAAAAATATTCTTAAAGCTACAAATAAATTCGGAAAGATGCCTTTTAAATCATTAACTAGTTTTTAACTTAAACGCATTAAAAAACAAAAGAAACTACTATGTTTGCATCCTATTTGCTTCACGTTAATAGAAAAGCTAAAAATTGCTGAAATACGCAGCCGTCAAATCGGAAGAAATTATGCTTTAACTTAACAGTTCAGCTTGTAAACAATATCACGTGGTACACAGCGCGCGATTTGATTGGTTTCCCGTAAGCCCGCTTCCGTAAAACATGAAACTTGACGAACTCGAAGCGGACGGACGGAAAGCGAAGCAGGCGGGCGGCAATCTATAAACCGAGCTTTAAGAAAATTGTCATCATCATTTTTTGTGGCTATCGCGCGTTCGGTTATGTCTTTTTTATCATTGCCGCCTGACAATTTTGGCATTGTTTTTATGTGTAGAATAAAAACGATGATTCCTTGAAACGCCGACATCAATAAAACGCAAGTGATTTTTAGAAAGTTTTTTGCATATTGCAAGGTGGCTTTTTTATTCTTGATAATATGATACAATTTTTTTGATTTGATTTTGCCGCCCTGTGTTAGTGCCGCCCGGGTGCCATGCACCCCTTGCACCCCCGGCACGGCTCGGCCCTGGTTAACCGAATTGCGTAAGTACCTTTCATCTTCAGTGCAAAGTTTGTGACGTAAATCTTTCGGAGTTTTACAAACACGACAGGAAAAATTGCCAGTAAAATTTTCAACAAATCCCAAAATCGCATTTAAGCCTAAATTATCGCCAAGTATCAGGGCCAGTTTAAAATATACCTTTACTTTTTCTCCATTTTCAGTTTTAACGTCTATTCCGACTTCACTAAGATGTTTTAACTCATTAAGTAAGGGTTGGAATATTTGTTTATTGGTAAGTGTTTTCTTAATGTTACTGTTAAATAACATAATTAGAAAAATATATTTTAACTGAGAGACTAATTCGGGAGGAAGGCAAGGGATACTAAAATATACCGCACCCAGTTTGTTCTTTGTTGAATGAGAACCTAGAGGATTACCGCATTCAAAGTCGTCGTAATAAATAAATAATGGAATGACCAATTTTTCTATACATTTCTCAGATTGAGACTTCCAGTACTCACCCTGTGTAAAATTGGATAAAACAGTGTCATTACTTTGCAAAAGATTTAAGTAATTTTTTATGACAGTAAGAAATTTAGGGATTTCTAGAATTTTTTTTAGCGAGACTTCTAGTGATACATATCCTATAGTAATATTTCGTTTGGGTACAATTCTTTTTATTTTATTTCTAATAATTGCCTCTTGGGTTCCTACTACTAGTTTGAAAGGTTCAGAATATAAATTTAACTGCTCCAAAAATTTTTTAAATCGATGTTCGGTTGAAAAATTTTGTAAACTGGAATGAAAACTTTTATCTGCATTTGATATAAATGAAATGATCTCATCTTGTGTATCTTGCTCCGTAATGATATCTAAAATACCGTTTTTTACAATTTGTGAGTTTATTTTCATCAAATTTGAAAGTTCAGTGATGAAAACAAAAATGTGCTTTATTGGAATCTTATTTACCGAAAATAACGGACCAATTACCCTCAAAAGCGTTTTTTCCATTGCACTTATATTCAAAAACTTAATTAAATTAAAATCTTTAATTTTCGTCAAATCCAACTCTGGTTCTGCTAAGTCATTATTAAAAAATGGAGTACTAATATTGCTTTCTAATGGAACGGTTTTGTCGTCAATAATATCGAAATTTTTGTGACTGCTAGGATTTTCTACTTGATTTTCAATATTGTGACCTTTTATATGTTTTCTAAGCGAATTTAAAACGCCATATTGACGATTGCAAAAAACCACAGGACAGGGATACAATGCAACGTCTTTGTGACGCAGTGACAAGTGAATAAAGAAAGCTTTAGTAGATATTGTTGTTTGACATAATTTACAGCAAAACATGTTTTCAAAATGTCTTATTAATTTTGAGTAAAATCATTAGTTAATCTTGTCTCCTCTCGGGATAAGTCTGAATGCACCGCACTAATACAATTTGGAATGTTTATTCCAACAATGTCAATTGCAAACACATATTTTTGCAAATATAAATAAGCACTTGCACAATCAGTAGGAAAGTCTGCATTCAATACAAAAAAAGATTTGAAACACAAGTCTAAAGCTTTAAGAGGCGTTTCAACTTCGAAGCTCTGTTTGTTTACCTTGAATATGCATTGAGGGTTTTCTAAATCTCCAATTAATATACAAACGGGCTGATCAGGTATCTTAGTAGAAACACATGATGCTTGTCGATTTTCTAAGACTGCCTTAAAATGAGTTTCGTCCTGGGGAGGAAAAACCATATCATATTATAATAGTTTAGATATTGTTTAACGTATCCTTACCTCAACATGAATCACAAAGGATTCTAGTATTTCCACCTTCGATTTTTTATGACCCTTTGCCTTTCCTTTCTATGTATTTGGAAATAGAAGCGGAAATATTAATAATGCCAACGTTTCCTGCAAAACTAATAGGTACTGTAAGTGATTTTGTATCGGAAATAATTTACCATGTACATACCTTCAGGGTATCTAGTCTTATATTTGTGAAGAATGTTTTTTGTAACATCACAACCTTTTTTATTTGCGAGATTTAATATTAAAGTTGACAAAATGGGCCACCTCCTAAATAGGCTTGATTCAGAGTTAGGATGCAAGCTTTTAAAATCTAATAAAATCTAAAAAATTTGTTACAATATTATAGCGGACACTGGTGCCTTAACTTACCAGTGAATATCCCAAAGGCTCGGTTAGAGCAGGATATAATTTCATACCCAAGCAGCATTTTAAGTTTAAATAACTACAAATTTACTACTAAGTCAACTTTAAAGTATTTTTTACGGTTAACCAAAACGGTTTTATAACGGTATAGATACGAAAAATTACCAAATTTGGGGAATGGTTTATTTCGTTATTTTACCGACATAATAACCTTTTTGATCTTCTGAGAGAATTACGTAATAAAAACAATATAAATACCACAAATTTACGTAAAAATAACGCTATAATTACTAACTGTTTGCTCTCTCTTTCTTAAACATTAATATTCGTAATTTCTTTGTTCTTTTAATTTATATTTTACAAAATGGTAGGTAGGTACTTAAGTAATTACAAAGTAATAAAGGTCACCCTAGAGTAATATTAAAAAATATAACTTAAATTGTCAAAACCATTGATATTTTGCATTAAAACTCAAACGCACATTATTTTATTGATAAAAATAGGTACGATACGTCTTAAAAATTATATGCCCTCTAAATATTTTACGGTTTTAAGAAAAATTATTGCTTGGGTAAAAATTCAACAAAACTTAAAACCTACAAAATTTTATAAAATCTTTTAAAAATCATTTAGTTTTAATCATTTTTTAATAACTAAAACTTTTCTTATTATATTTTAGAAATATATTCATGAAAAAATATTATATAAATGTTTAGATAAGTAATGGATGCCATCTTAAAAAACTCATTATGGCGGCCTAAAAAAAAAATCCCGCAAAGTTTTATTTTTCACTTTAAACGTTTTTTTCCTTGTTTAGTCAATATTATTAGTATTTATTACCACACTAATAAACCCTAAAAAATACCAGGCGAATAGGAATTATTTACGGTTATAAAGTGGTCTTAATATCGTAAAATTATGACTTATGAGTAACATTTACCATTAAGTAAAAATTCTGACGTTAAAATTACCGTTAAATTTTCCTTTAGGTGAAATACACTTATAAGTAATTTTCTTTCGTAAAAATTACGTCCCTCATAATACTTTAAAGTGTTGAAACTTAAGGGTTATTAAAATAGGTAAAAATAACATAAATTAAACTTATATTATAACTTTAAAAAAAGTTTTACTTTAAAGTAAATTTTTAAGGTTAATTTAACAAAATATTTACTTAAATTAAGTAATATTGCCTCAAAGCTCTACGCTTTTACTTAAAATGCTGCTTGGGTAAACTCATGTATGGCAATGGTACTATGATGAAATCTATGCAGCCGTACTTTCGAGGTGACTTTCCAACGATTTAAAACATCTGGCCACGGTTGACTATTGTTTTTCAGCCAACTGATACTGTCTTCCAATTCTTCACTTACTGCAAAATCGAAATAAAAGTTACTTAAATAAAACATTATGATCATATTTAAATACCTTCAATGTCTTCCTCCTTTTGATCAGATGCCTTATGTTTCTTTGATTTTCGGGGAATAAGTTCTAGTCTCTGAAATTTACATCTTTGATTACTGTACCTATCATACAGTTTTCCATGAGCAGACACACTTGCACCTTTGGCATTGCGATACGAGGGAATGTAGTAGCTTTCAGAAGATTCTCCAGGAAATAGTTGGCAAATATCTTGCGCCAATTTTAGAAATCTTTCTTTAGTAATTCTAAAAAATATATTATATACTTTGGCTAATAGAAAAACAAAAAAATCTGTATACCTGTGATCGGGGTCACATTTCATTTCACTACTAATGATTAATTGAACTAAAGCCTTTCTTTTCAACGTTCCAGTTACTCTAAACGTTTCCAATATTTCCACTCCATCAACAGAACGATTCAAAAGTTTTTTAAGTTCGTTCTATAAATTGTTGCATTTAAACAATAAATATAAGAATAAAATTATAATATACCTCATAAACTGATGAAACATCAGATGGAATAAAAGTTATTGTATTGTCATCAGTTGATGCACTTGGTGCTGTTGAGAGCAGTTCTGAAAATGGCGTTGATGACTGATCAGAGCTTATATATATATTGTTTTCTTCCTTATTTTCTTTAATGTTATTTATAAATATTGGAAGGTTTTCAAGGTTAATATCACCAAGATTGCCAATAAGTGACGAATTATTCTTTACCTAAAGATATAAATATATATTAAATACTTCTAGGAAATAAAAATATAAAAAAGCAGCAAAACAAAAAAAGCAAAAAAATAAATAATAAATAAATCATAAAATATTGTAAAATGATAAATGAAAATTAAATATTCACTTGAAAATGTTCTTTCCATTTTTTAGTAAACTTAAGCCGTTTGCCTATTTGGGGTATTAAAACAGCAATTTCCGATTCGGTTAGCAATGAAATGGCTTCTTCATCTATTTCGTTGACTGTAAGAGTAAATACTTTCAGGTTTGTATATCTTAATAAGATATATATAAGATAATATGTAAGATAATCTTATACTTCACTGAAAATAAGGTTTTGGACATAACTCACATTATTACATTAGCTCTTTGTAACAAGATTTCATAAAAATATTTTGTCTGTTAAAAACATAAAGTATTTATTAAATCTATGTTTAATTAGTTGAAGTTATACCTAGTAGGTAAGTATATAAAATTAAATCAGTAGCTTTTGTATTACTTTTCGGTTTAAAAAATGTCTACACAACTACAAATTTTTATATTTTTAACATTTTAAGACTAATGAAAATTAACATAATAACGAACCCAACCCAACCGCAATTTGAGAATGCTTTAAAGCTTTAATTTATTTATAATTAGTATTTGTTTTATAAAGAACTAAATTTAAAATGTACAATTTTTATTAAAGCAATTTATAATAAAACTTTTTCGTGATTATTTACAAGGGGGCTGAAATTTAATAAAGAATTATTTTTTTATCTTGTATAAGACTTATTTCTAGTACGTATGTATGTGGTAATATTTTTTTCTGTGATTTTCAGTGGCAATTAAAATTTTCTGTGATACGTTTTTTTAATTTATTTATTGATATTATTTATTTAATTAATTATTTATCAAAAAAATATCATTGTTTTTAAATATTCTACCTTCAAGCCTTCATCCATATTTCAAGGTTTTAAGCATTGACTAAAGAATTGACTGAATAATGATTTCTTCACTCAACGGTTTTAATTGTATAACTTAAACAAACGCCCAATAACAAATATGTGTGCCTGTAAGTAATATGCTGCGATTTGAAATATTACAGGCTGTAACATTTCAAATCGCAGCATATTAGCTTGCCTCTAGGTACTTATTTTGTACCCTATAGGTTTATAACCTTACTAGTTTTAATGCATTGTAGTCACTTTGATTAATATAATTTCTAGGAAAATAATATTTTTTTGGATTTTGGGTATACTGCAGTATACCCAAAATCCAAAAAAATATAATATATCTGACCCACACGAAATTAATTTGAGTTTATAATCAAATTAAATAAACAAGTTCAGCGCAAGCAGAATTTAAATTGAAGTTTGCGAAAAAAATGTAATTGGAGCAATTACTTATTTAGGTATCATAGTTTATCGACAAATTTTAAATTTTATTTAAAAAATCCAAATCATACAGATTTTATACCATTTTAAATTTTTATTATTGTTTATTTAATGTCATTATACACTCATATAAATTTGGTGTGGGTTCCATAACTAATAATTCCTTAATAGTTGTTATCAATAAGGAAAACTTGCTTAATCAGTGCTTATCAATAAGAAATTTCTCTTAGCGACGCGTTGTGAATGACTACCCTTGTTATTGTTATGCTTACCCGTTAATTCGTAAGCGGTAAATGGAAACGGTATACCCATAATCCACCAGCCGCCACTGGTACAAAAATTGTAAACTTTTTTTAATTTTTAAAAGAGAAAAATATGTCTTTTCGCACAACATTTTTAACAGATTCTTTATACCTAAGAAGTTCCTTATTTATCAGAAAATCTAATGTAAACAATTCCTCAGATAATTTCCCCAAATAGTTAAAAAGTAAATATAAAACTAAAAGTAAAATAAAAAAACGGTTATTAGAATGTTAGAAAAGTAACTTTTTCGAGAACTTTTTAAGTAATTCGACCGAAAAACTTAAATTTTAAAAGATTTTTCTCTTAACCCAAAGACAAATAAAACGCCCTATGAATTATGTCCATAACAATCAATTAGGTAATTGTTTTTCTAATTTCCCTGCCCAATTCTATAAATTAACACAAGCTTATTACTAATTTACTTTAAAAATAAACTTAAAATGCTTACTTACAGTCCGTTCAGGCTAAGTTGAGCGCTTTGGCGGGGGATCATATGGCCGTTGATTAAATTAAATATCGAATCGTCGCGAGATTTTGGTGACAAGAAGATGATTTATCAGTGCCGCAGCTTGCCGTTTCTTCGTACAGAGGGTCTACCAAAATACATGTATTTAATTGTGCTTGAACATAGAGATGATGGACGGCTTGACATTCCTTAGACCGCTCAACTTAGCCTGAACGGACAGTACCTAGAAAAACTTCAATCAACTCTTCAAAACCAAAACTTTTAAGTAATTGTTCCATAATGGATCGCACAACTCTATACACAGAGTGACTCTATAATAATGTTTGCCTCTGACCTTCACATGTTTATGAAAGCTTTGTCTGCAGACAAACAGGTTTTCTCTGGGTTTTTATAACTTGTAGTGGTATATAATACGTCGGTAAATGTTTTTTACATTTTGTTGTAGTATTGCATACAACCCTACGTCGTTTTAATTTTCGTTGCAGTATTTAATACTACAACAGTAGTATGTTATATTTTGTTTAATATATCGTATAGGTAAAATGTATATGAAATTAAAATATATATAATATCAGTTGTAGTCGTAAAATTAAAAATTTAAGACATGTAGTAGTATTTTATACAGCGGCGTTTACCATTATATAAACTTATAGCAATACTATTTTGTTATCCTATTTCAAAAAGTACGTTGTTGTATTCAATAAAAGAACAGTAATTTTGATTAGCAAAATTATCGTTTAACAATACCAAAAATGAAATAAGACAACAAAATATATTAACATAAAAAAAAAATTTTTTCAGTGTATCCACCTGTTAGGATACTGTTCATTTAGCCAATTTCTAACAGGAGCGGCAAAATGAGGTGGGGAACTATCCAGCTGTATCCACATTTTGCGCAATGTGACCAAGGGTAAATTCTCAATTTCATTATAAATTTCGTTCTAAAAATATTTAAAAATTGATTCCCATTCAACCGCCGTGGTAATATGATAGGCCCAATAACCCAATTTTTAATTATCCCAACCCAAACATTTTCACTGAAGCGATTTTGATGATAAAATTCCCATTTTCTATGTGGATTTTATGGATATAATAATGGCAATTTCTACTATTAAAATACCCATCCCTACTAAAATTTTCCTCATCAGTCCATAAAATACGAGTTAAAAAATCATCATCCTCATTAATTTTTCCCAATAACCAACTACAAAAATTTAAACGCAAACCGAAATCGTTGTTGTTAAGAGGCTGAACTTTAGTGTAGTGGTATGGATGGAACTTCTTCTTCTTTAATTGATAGTTATAGATGTCTGGGACATTCCAAGCTCCTGAGCAATCCCTCTGGTATTTCTTGTTGGATCTTCTTGAATCAGCTGATTAACTCATCGGCTTCGGGTACAATCTCTAGAGGTCAGGACCTGCCGTGGGCATTAGAGCTCTATCTCTGACCATAATCCTAAAAACTCCCGGCGATTGGTGGGTTATGTCAGCAAATCTTGCTGCGTATACCCGGGCTGCTTCATTACAATTTTCTTCACAGAATCCAAGTACCAGCATCATATCAACATATTCTTGATTGGTGTACATTTTATTATATAGACTCGACAAAATAATAACCAGACACCAAAAAAATAAAATATAAACGTCAAAGTTAATTTTCGCATTGTTGATTACAAATAGACTCGACAAAATAATAACCAGACATACACAAAAAATAATATATAAACGTCAAAGTCAATTTTTGTATTGTTGATTACAAAGTTGCCAGATCATTTCAATTGTTAAAAAATCATTAAAAAAAAATTAAAACATTAAAATTAAAAGAAAATACACTTTTTGGGCAATTTTTTTGCTAGGTAATATTTAAGAACCCTAAACTCTTCAGTAAAATCATATAAAGTTGAAAAATATTAAATAATAAAAAAGTTAAATTCCTCGTTCACTTTTTTCATAAAAAACCCATTACCTCAGTGGCGCTCGTAGGTGTACAGGAGGGTGAGGCTACATAGGGTTAATTTTGTCTAAATACGAATAAATTTTCACGTCACCCGGGAGGTATTATTCTGGGACGCGTTGACCTTTTTTAAAATGGAGGTCATCGCCGATAGCCCTACTAAACCATTATAAATAAAAAATAAACTCTAAAAAACAAAACAAACAAAATATCACATCAAAGACTAGTTTTAATCTTAAAACTTAAAAATATAGTTAAAAATAAATAAATTAATCAAAAAATAAAAATAAAACTAAAAAGTCGACCCCTCCTAAGTATTAAAAAATATAAAATACTATAGCTACTTTTTGTAAATTAAAACTATACGTCTATCATTTAAGTTTGCAAATTTATCTATTATTTGGTAGTAAAATTGTGGGTCTGCAGTGAGATTTGAAAGTAATTCTTGTTCTATTGACATCGTTGCTAAGCTTGAAAGCCGTTCTTGTGTCATTGTGTTCCTAAGGTAGGTTTTAATTAGTTTAAGACATGAAAAGTTTCGTTCGGCAGATACACTAAGTGTTGTTGCAGAGATAGTTAAACTAAATGAAAAAGCTTATATGCTTCCACAAAAATTGCCTTGAAATTTTTAAACAACATATACAGGGAGTCCCATAATTAGCAGATTCTACGTAAAAAAATAAGAAAAAAAGTTCCTATAAACATAGGCCGAGAAATGTACGAAGGCGTAGAAGGGCCATCCAAAATTCAAATCTGTGTTTTTTACAAATTTTAACAAATTTCTGAGATATAATTCAAAATTTTAAAATTTCGAGCTGGAAGTCGAAATTATACACCAAAATTTCGTGTTATATCTCGGAATTTTAAAATTCTGTTTTATATCTCGGAATTTTAAAATTCCGTTTTATATCTCGGAATTTTAAAATTCTGTGTTATATCTCGGAATCTTGTACGCACTAGTGGTAGTGTTGCCACTGTTGATAATTTGTTCTAGATCTATTACTAAAATTGATTTTTAAGTACGTTATTACGCTTTAGCAAAATCAATAGATCTACTTTTTATAGTTTTGGATATACTTTCGCAAAAAAATTGGTTTAAACCACAAATGTGTGGTTTAAACAGAATTAAAACCAAAATAATTTTTTAATCATTTTGACAACAAATGACTGACTTCATGTCAGTGACATATTAGTAAAATTGCCCTTTGCAACCTTTTTATTTCTGTCACAGGCTTTTATGGGCTTTTTTATATCTCACAGCCAGCGTTGCAGACTGCTACTTGCAGTCCTCGAGGAGAACTGCCAACATAAATGCCTTTAGTTGTCTTTCAAATAGTTAATTTTTTAAGATACGTTTTTTAAAATATATTCAATTAAAAGTGCAGTCATACCAATTCGTAACAAAAAACCAAATATATGAATTATTGGTGCTGCCATCTGTGGCCCATTCCACCAATATAGCATTTAGTACAATCTAGAACGAAATGGCGGAACCACCTAGTATAAAATAAAAAGAACAAGTGGCAACACTGACTAGTGGTGAATGGCGAAGTTGTCTATTAGGCGACAACTCGAGAATTTTAAAATTCCGAGATATAACACGAAATTTTAAAATTTAGAGATGTAACAGGGAATTTTAAAATTCCGAGATATAACACGAAATTTTAAAATTCCGAGATATAATACGGAATTTTAAAATTCCGAGATATAACACGAAATTTTGGTGTAAAATTTCGACTTATAGCTCGAAATTTTAAAATTTCGAGGTATATCTCAGAAATTTGTAAAAAATACAGATTTAAATTTTGGATGGCCCTTCTACGCCTTCGTAAAAATGCTTTCTAAGGTAACTACAGCCCCTAAAAGAGGAGCTCCTGAAGATGGTTTTTATTTAATATATCCAAAACCGTTCAAGATAGAAAAGTAAAATTTTGGGAATTAATGAAACTTTTTATGGCCAATAGGATGAAATAATAACAATTCAAAATTTCCATGAGGGGTGGGTCAGATAGATAGGGAATAGGGGTTAAAACCACCCTAACTTTTTTGTACGTGCCTCGTGCTAGGATTTGATGTCAGATTATAAAATTTACGCACAAAAAAGGTCCTCTTGTCAAACTTTGATATTATCCACAAAAGATCATAATGAATTCACAAGAGAGAAAAATTCAGCGTAGGCCATGGAACACAGCTGCCATCTTTAGGAAAAATTATTTAAGACAGGTAACAGTTTTATGTTATATGTGACAGGGTGTTTATAAATTGTTCATGGCCTACGCTGAATCTTTTTCTCTAGTTCTCTAGAATTTTTAAGGTAATTTTTAAATTGATTTTAAGCGAAAACGGTGCATGCTATCGAAGTTCATCAAGAGGACCTTTTTTGTGTATAAAACTGTGAAATTTTATGATCTGATATCAAATCATAGCACAAGATACGTACAAAAAAGTTTGCATAGTTTTACCTCCACTCCTTATCTATCTGACCCACCCCTTATGAAAATTTTGAATTTGTTATCATTCCAATAGGTCATAAATAGTTTGATTATATTCCAAAATTTAACTTTTCTATCTTAAACGGTTTTGGAGATATTAAATAAAAACCATCTTCATGGGCTTCTCTTTCGGGGGCTGTAGCTCCCTTGGAAAGCATTTCTCGACCTATTTTTATGGGAACTTTTTTTCTTATTTTTGTAAGTAGAATCTGTTGTTAAAGTATTATGGAACACCCTGTATATCAAAACTTTTTTTAACACTTAAATTTAAAAATTGTTCATCTCTAATACAGAAAGCTCATTTTTTAGCCTATCTTTGTCAAAAATATTTGGATAAACTCTTAAGTAAGTTGTCTGGAAAGCATTTTGCATATTCCGAATATTTTGTGCTATCAACTAAAGCAAGAAAACTTATGTTATTTAAATTTTCAATCCGCGTCTCTAATTGAAGAATTATGCAATCTATTATTTCAAAATATAAAATTTGCTTAATAAAAACGTCTAAATCTACCTTAGTATGTTCCCCACAATAATTAAATAAGAAATTTTACTAATCGAGACAAAACTATAAAAGATCAGCCAAAAGTTTTAAATAATTTAATCTGAATCAAAACAATAACATGCTCTACAAACGCTAAGAGAACACTGGCATCCCACGCAGTGTTGCAAACCAGACGAGCTAACAAATCCCCAGATTAACGCGTCAAAAATCCCTAGAATTCCCTAGTTTTCAAAGCCGAATTATTGATTTTTTTAAAATTAAATACAGGGTTATTTCAATAAAATTGCTTTATATACCTAATACATTAGCTATTTTTTTATCTGTGTAACTTAGCACAAACCTACCTTTGTTCTGAATCGGAACTCCATTGTAACTCCATGGCTAAAATGTCATAACTTTATATCAAACAAAAATACTTTCTTTACTCTTTAAGTACATAAAAGCAAAAGCACACATAACCTATAGGTTTGTTGGGCCGGTTGCATATCAGTGTATGTATCTCGGGTTGCATAAATCAAATAAACAAACCAAAGAAACAAGTTTCAGGATCGCGTAGAATTCACTCTAAGGTCCGTAACGGAGTTGTCATCCTGTCGTTATTGGAAAGGATTAAATTAAGCAAATAATTTTGAAAATATATTTAATATTTTCATATTTTTAAATGACATTTATTTGAAATGCTTGAAAATCCCTAGATTTTGCAAAATATTCCCTATTTCCCTGTCAATCGAAAAAATCCCTAGATCTGGGGAAAAAATCCCTAGGTTGGCAACACTGATCCCACGCAGTGCTCGGATATTCGAAACAGTGCTCGGATATTTGAAACCGTGTATAGGCTTACTCTGTCTTGCCTAAGCATGCTTTCTCTGTCTTGCCTGCTCTGCTCGCGCCGTCAGTGGGCGAGGCGTATGCTATACGGGGTTTTTAAGGACATTCCAGGTAGAGCGTATTTTTCGTTCTTGCGTTCGAAAATTTGTTTCCAGTTATATTATTATAATATATATTATTATATATAATTATTATTATTATATATAATTATTAATATTATATATATTTATATAATTATTATATTATTCTAGCGGGCATTTCAGGACTCTTGGATAAAACTTCATATTTCAACAACAGTTGAAGTTAGCGACTTCATTTTTTTTTTAAACTGTGTCAATGTTTTGACTACATTTGACTCGATATATATGTATAGAAATTTTCAATAATTCACATATAGCTCGCCGCAGGGTAAAATTTTTGATGCACGATTTTGATAATTCTATTTTAATTTTTTTTTTCAAAATCTTTAGAAATTTTTAAAATTTTTGAATTGCTATTAGAAGCGCTCACATTTCAAGTATAAGTCTGCAAAAAATCAGAATTTTAGATTGTATTCTAGAATTAATACAACAGTTAATGTTACGAATCACCCACACTCATAGTGAAATGCAATCGCTTCTCCGTTTGAAATTAAAATTCTGCATTAAAATTCATATTAATTTTTTTTTAATAACTTTATCAATGTTTTAACTACATTTGACTCGATATATATCTATAGAAATTTTCAATAATTCACATAGCTCGCCGCAGGGTAAAATTTTTGATGCACGATTTTGATAATTCTATTAAAAAAAAAAAAAATTCAAAATCTTTAGAAATTTTTAAAATTTCTGAATTGCTATTAGAAGCGCTCACATTTCAAGTATAAATCTGCAAAAAATCAGAATTTTATATTGTATTTTAGAATTAATACAACGATTAATGTTACGAATCGCCCAATCTCACAGCGGAATAAAATCGCCGTGTGAATTTAAAATTTTTTTTGAATTGTATTATGCAAAATATGAAAATTTTCCAAAAAAATAGTAATTTTTAATGCCAAGAAATCAATTTCTCTAAAATCTGTTGCAGATACAAACAAAGAAATAATAATAATAATATTTTTGGGACACATTTTTTTCAAAAATGACTAATTAATTAATTAATCATATACCTACTTAAAAAATTATTTTATAAAAAAATTATTTTATAAAAAAATAATTTTATAAAGAAATAATTTTATAAAAAAAAAATATTTTATAAAGAAATAATTTTATAACAAAAAATTATTTTATAAAAGACGACGGGCGCATTTATAAATTAATTTTTACTGCAGCCATTGCTATTGGTTTGTAGATACTCGAGTAAACCCGAGTGAACCCGAACGCCAATCCCCAGATACAATTTTATGACGGACGGGGCTTTTGTTTGACGCAATTTGGGGAAACGATTGAAAATAATAATTTATTATTTTTATTAATTAATTAATTAATGTTTTTATCTACATTTATTTGGATTTTTAGTTTTTAACAAGAATTCTTTATGTTTAAACGTTTTTTCATATACCTATAATTATAGGTATATGCGTTTTTTATTAGAAAGCACTTTTAGTTAAATGCAAAAGTTAAAGTTAATTTACTTTTAAAAATTCAGATATTTAAAATGTAACGTAATCACTTTTAACAGTTAATTATTAGTTAAAGGTGTAAATCATTATTTGTTTTGCATTTAACTAAAAGTGCTTTCTTTTTGGTCAAAATAAACATTCGGGATTAAATTACGAAGAGGTAAAAAAATTTTAGCAAGGTACAAATGAGAAGATTTAATACCGAACGGTTACAGAAATATGAATTTTTATATTAGTAATTTCAATTTAAAATATAAACACATCCGTGAGGTTAGTTAACGGTTAAACTTTTAATTTAATTAACAAAAAATCATTGAGTTAAAATATTTTTATTGATTTTTTTTTAATAGAAATATTAAATATTAGCAAATCAAAATATTAAAAAATATTCAAAAAATATAAAATATTAACAAATTTTGTTAAAAAATATCATCCTTATATTTTAGCAAATTTATGTTCAGTATACTTTTAGTTTATCTTTTTGACTTGTACTAACCATTTTCTGTTGTAGTTAAGTATATGATTAATTAATTAATTAGTCATTTTTGAAAAAAATGTGTCCCAAAAATATTATTATTATTATTTCTTTGTTTGTATCTGCAACAGATTTTAGAGAAATTGATTTCTTGGCATTAAAAATTACTATTTTTTTTGGAAAATTTTTATATTTTGCATAATACAATTTAAAAAAAAAAAAAATTTTAAATTCACACGGTGATTTTATTCCGCTGCGAGATTGGGCGATTCGTAACATTAATCGTTGTATTAATTCTAAAATACAATATAAAATTCTGATTTTTTGCAGATTTATACTTGAAATGTGAGCGCTTCTAATAGCAATTCAGAAATTTTAAAAATTTCTAAAGATTTTGAAAAAAAAAATTTTTGCCTTATAGAATCATCAAAATCGTGCATCAAAAATTTTACCCTGCGGCGAGCTATGTGAATTATTGAAAATTTCTATACATATATATCGAGTCAAATGTAGTCAAAACATTGACACAGTTTAAAAAAAAAAATGAAGTCGCTAACTTCAACTGTTGTTTAAATTATGAAGTTTTATCCAAGAGTCCTGAAATTCCCGCTAGAATAATATAATAATTATATAAATAAAGGGTGTATCAATAAGAGCGCAAGATTTCAAAGTTTAGTAAAACATGGTTTTAAGTATTAAAGCATTGAAATATTTATTGATTTATAAAGTACACATTTGGAAATTATGTATAAAATAACACATCTGGTAAATGGCCACCACGGCTTAACTGGCACAAGCCTATTCTTTTGGCAAAATTTGCAATAACATTATTGAATACATGTGGCGGTATTTCGTTAATAGAGCGTCTAATTTCTGCTTTTAAGGCTTCGATGGTGGCGGGCTTGTTGGCATAAACTTGTGAGTTCAAATAACCCCACAGCCAAAAGTCCAAGGGTGTTAAATAGTGGTGAAAATGGGCCTCATCACTGAAAATGATTTTGTCCGCAAAATCGGCATTCACTTCTTGCTGCTCAAGGATCCAATTGGTGAACTCTCTTCGCTGTTCATGGTCTTTTGGCTGGAGATGTTGAGTCAATTGGACTTTGTAGGCATGAAGATGCAAATCTTAAGTAAGAATTCGCTGAAGAGTGGCTTTTGTAATGTCCAATTCTTGTGCACGATGGCAAATCGACGTCTCTGGACTCTCGGCCACACTCTTGCGAACTGCTGCGACATTTTGTTCTGAACGAGCTCGTGTCGTGTGTTTCACATCACTAACCGAAGCAGTGCTTTCAAATTTTTCGATTATTCTTTTCACAGTAGATGAATTAGGAACATTATTTCGAAAAAATATTGGACGCCCTTTACGAATCGTGGCAATCAAACTTTCATCATTTTGATAATAGTGTTTAACAATCAGGACGGGTTGTTCTATCGTGTAATGCTCTATATTTACTAACTTCCATCTGTCTCCTATCAATCTATCATGTCATTAATCATGTGACATCATGGTTGCCAAACTGAGGCGAAATTCAAATCTTGCGCTCTTATTGATACACCCTTTATATATTATAAGATAATTATTATTTATTATTTATAATTATATATAATAATAATAATTATATATAATTATATATTATATTATTATAACTGAAAACAAATTTTCGATCGCAAGAACGAAAAATACGCTCTACCTGGAAAAAACCCCGTATAGCATACGCCTCGCCCACTGACGGCGCGAGCAGAGCAGGCAAGACAGAGAAAGCATGCTTTGGCAAGACAGAGTAAGCCTATACAGGGTTTCAAATATCCGAGCACTGTTTCCAAACCGTGTATAATATATATATATAATATACACGGTTTCGAAACAGTGCTCGGATATTTGAAACCCTGTATAGGCTTACTCTGTCTTGCCAAAGCATGCTTTCTCTGTCTTGCCTGCTCTGCTCGCGCCGTCAGTGGGCGAGGCGTATGCTATACGGGGTTTTTAAGGACATTCCAGGTAGAGCGTATTTTACGTTCTTGCATTCGAAAATTTGTTTCCAGTTATATTATTATATATAATTATTATTATTATAATTATTAATATTATATATCATATATATATATATATATATATATATATATATATATATATATATATATATATATATATATATATATATATATATATTAGGGTGTTCCTTATTTAGGGGCTGGAAAAAATTTAACAGAGACGCCCCCCAAAACGGTTCCAAATCATAAAAAAAAAATTCCTGCAAAATTTTAGGTCAATCGGTCAAAGGGAACACGTGCCCCACAGGGGTTTTTTAATAAATATTTGAGAAAATTCGGAAGGCTGATATAACTCAGAAACGGTCCATCGTAGGAAAAAAAAGTGTAAATAAATTTTATGTGTTTTTTTTAGATAAACAACTTTCGTAATAACAGTCCTGCGTTAAAAAAAATTATTCGGGGTCAAAACGCGATAAAACGCTTTTTTGTGTACTTTAGCGCTACCTACTTTTTGAATTTTCTGTCCTAGAGCATCAACCCAATGACATAAATTGTAGGGGACAATGCACCCTACATTTTTTGTTGACAAAATTTTTTTCTTAAACTAACCGATTTTGAAAAAAATTAAATCCAAAACTTTTTGAGTTTTCACCAAAAACACGTTGTGCTCCGAAACTCCGAAACGGTTTATCGTAGGAAAAAAAAGTTAAAATATATTTTGTAGTTTTTTTCAAGCTAATCAACTTTCCTAATGCCTTTGTCAAAATAGTGATAATGTTAATGGTAATGTTAATAAAGCATAGACAAATGCGTGTATCAACGTAACCATCAACATTACCATCATTGTGAACGGATACACGCATATTTCTATGCTTTGGGTATTAACATTAACATTACTATTAACATTAACACTATTGTGAGGTATAATAATAGTGCTGCGTTAAAAAAAAGCGATACAACGCTTTTTTTGGTACTTTGGCCCTACCTACTTCTAAAATTTTTTGTTCTAGAGCATCGACTCAATAACATAAATAGTAGGGACCACATTATTTGATTAAAATTTTTTTTCTAAATCTTATCGTTTTTGAGAAAAATAAAATGAAAAAAACAAAAATTGAGTTTTCTCCTTAATCCGGAGTAGGATAACGCAGTTGAGTTTAGGTTTTTCTTATAAGGCCACAATGATTCACGCAAAAAAAAATCTTGCAAAATTTGAGGTTAATCGGCAAAAATAACACGTGCGTACGTGTTAGTTTTGACGGATTAAGGAGAAAACTCAATTTTTGTTTTTTATATTTTATTTTTCTCAAAAACGATAAGATTTAGAAAAAAATTTTTAATCTAAAAATGTAGTCCCTACAATTTATGTTATTGAGTCGATGCTCTAGAACAAAAAATTTCAGAAGTAGGTAGGGCCAAAGTACCAAAAAAAGCGTTGTATCGCTTTTTGAACTCGATTTTTTTTTAACGCAGCACTATTATTATACCTCACAATAGTGTTAATGTTAATAGTAATGTTAATGTTAATACCCAAAGCATAGAAATATGCGTGTATCCGTTCACAATGATGGTAATGTTGATGGTTACGTTGATACACGCATTTGTCTATGCTTTATTAACATTACCATTAACATTAACACTATTGTGACAAAGGCATTAGGAAAGTTGATTAGCTTGAAAAAAACTACAAAATATATTTTAACTTTTTTTTCCTACGATAAACCGTTTCGTAGTTTCGAAGCACAACGTGTTTTTAGTGAAAACTCAAAAAGTTTTGGATTTAATTTTTTTCAAAATCGGTTAGTTTAAGAAAAAAATTTTGTCAACAAAAAATGTAGGGTGCATTGTCCCCTAAAATTTATGTCATTGGGTCGATGCTCTAGGACAGAAAATTCAAAAAGTAGGTAGCGCTAAAGTACACAAAAAAGCGTTTTATCGCGTTTTGACCCCGAATAAATTTTTTTAACGCAGGACTGTTATTACGAAAGTTGTTTATCTAAAAAAAACACATAAAATTTATGAACACTTTTTTTTCCTAAGGTGGACCGTTTCGGAGTTATATCAGCCTTACGAATTTTCTCAATTATTTATTAAAAAACCCCTGTGGGGCACGTGTTCCCTTTGACCGATTGACCTAAAATTTTGCAGGAATTTTTTTTTTATGATTTGGAACCGATTTGGGGGGCGCCTCTGTTAAATTTTTTCCGACCCCTAAATAAGGAACACCCTAATATATATAAGTCTTAATATTAGAAGCATAAAAAAAATTTTAATGAACTATTAATTTATCTTGAAACCTTAAATTTAGATAATGTTGATATTTTATTGCTTTCGGAGACTTTTATTATAGATAATTTGGAACAATTTTATATACCGAATTTTACTGCATATTATAATCAGGGACCCGGACCGAAATGAAATATCGGTTCCGGTACGGTTTTGGTTCACCCTATTTTCGTTTTAATGGTTCCGATTCCGGTTTCGGTTTCGTGGAGTTATAACGGTTCGGTTCTTTTCGGTTTTAAGCGGTTCCAGTGAGGTTATTTGTTTTACGTAATTTTAATCTATAACCTAATATGTTATATAATGTTATTAGAATGAAAGCAAATAAAGGTTTCGGTTCCGGTCCAACAGATTTTATCAAAAGCGAAAACGGTTCCGGTTCGGGTTTCGGTTCGGAAAAAAAAACCGGTTCCGTTCCGGTTTTCGGTTTTTTTCGGTTTCGGTCCGGGTCCCTGATTATAATAACTCAACATTTAATCGAAACGATGGTTGTTTATTATGTGTAAAAGACACACTTGAAGTAAATGTTCAAAAATTCAGACTGGATGAAACATGTAAAATTAAAAATATTACTTGTAGAGTTACCGCTTCTTACAGACCACCAGGCACTGATACAAAAAAGTTTATTGTAAATTTAAAAACATATCTCGATAACATACACAAAAATAACATAAAAATATTTGCCGGTGATATAAATATAGATCTTCTTGAAACTATCAACGATGACGTTAACAACTATATTCAACTTTTAACAAGTCATAACTTTTTCTCCTATATAAATGAACCAACTAGAATTCATGCTAGAGTAGATAGGACAGAGATAGGTTTATTGGATCACATTTTCGTTGGACACTTTAATCACAACAATAAGAATAATGTTACTTTTTTTCCTGCTATAATTAAATCTTATGTGCACGGAAAGGTACAGGTGTACCTTTTTAATTTTTGTTATGCAGTAACTTATTTAATTTAATTTAAAAATGGTACATGTTTTATGACATCTTAAAATAAGGAAAGATAATGCCTTTTATGTAAAAATTATAGCATTTACCTTACGTAGAAATTTTTTATTTTAATCCCAAACTTATTATCCCATTTCAGCACGGATAGGTACATTCGTACCTATATGGGTTTAAGTTGAAAATTAATAGGGGAGGGAAATACAAACAACAATAAATTCACAAATATATACAGCCTGTTCAGAATAAAACCGAATATATCTATATATATATATATATATATATGGGGCGTGGCCTCGCCTTCCTCCAAGGCGCGTCCCAGTTGCTTGTGTGATAAACGACATGACGAAAGGTCGAGCAGGTAAGGACTTAAAAAATTAAATGATAATAATGCAAAAAATCTCATTAGCGATGCAGTCTATTTGCTTAGCTACTGTGTCGCGCGTTGGAGGGAGGCGAGGCCACGCCCCATATATATATAGATATATTCGGTTTTAGTCTGAACGAGCTGTATATATATATAATATATATATATATATATATATACATCCCGCTATACTTATGGCGTCCATACATTGACGTATTACATTGGATATGGCGTCCGACTTACATACGGCTTCCGTATATGGACGCCATATCGACTACCCACACAATTCAGTTCATTTTTTAGTAAAAACATTTCTGGTAAAATTTCATCGGGACGCCACATGATCGGTGTTATGTACGTTTTTGTATATTTTAGTTCGGCATTATTACGCTTGGCTTAGTTGCGCTCTAGTCGACCGTCTGTATATTCATTATTATTCCGTTTTCATGATTTCGCATATTTGGCGTCCGTAAAATTGGCAACCATGGATCATTTCATTTAATTTTATTATTTTAAATGCGTTCGATGTTTTGAAGCGTTTTTATGAGATTTTAAGGGCGCAATATCACCATGTATAATGTACGAGTACGTTTTAATAATTATAATTTTATAAGTACTATTAATATATATTATATTATTTAAATAGATGGTTTTACGAAAAAAATTTGAAAGATCTTTTTTGTAGAGCATACAATTTTCTTCAAAAATATCTACTGTGTATTGCTTCATGTATATTTTATTAAAAATTATAATAATTGTTTTAAGACTGTAAACAAATAATTTAGATTACTTATACCAAAGTGAAAAAAAACAACTTGGGAAACAACGGACACCCTAATATTCACATTCATATCTACTTCTCATATTTATCAGGGGTCTAATATCAAAAACGGCAAAATCACATATTTTGTACTGTCAATTTCCATCACATTTTTCAAAATTTTCAACAGTAATATTACTAGTGAGAATAAATTGAAAATAATTTGACAGGTATCTATTTCGAAAACTTGTTGTCCATAGGGCTTGCGTGGTTATTGCCTTATGACAACACAACACAACAAATTTGAGAAATATCTGAAAAAATATTTTCTAATTTATTGAACTCTCAACTGGTATTCTGATAGATGATTTTTTGACATGTAGGTATTACTAAATTAGAATTTACTAATATAACTTACTAATTTGGGTGTATTTTTCCTTATTTGCTCATTTATTTGTTTGTTTATTTCTTCTTACGATGTAGAATTGTTATTTTATTTATTACTATAGTACCTATAGTATAGTATACTGACAGTCTGTTAGTGACAGATTTTATTTTAATGACAGATGCCGTTTTGTTTTCGCGGTAATAATCTTACTATAATAATGTTTTGATTGAATAAAAAATACACACATAAAATTTTATTGTTTTTTAGAAACGTCAAAAAATAATCGAAAAAATATGTGTCCAGTGCCGTACTAACTAATGTTGTTGCACATATTACTAAATTAATATTTAAATATTTATTATTATTATATAATTTATTAAATATCTTTTTCGCAAGAAAATACTTTATAATAGCGTATTTTTAAAATATCTCTTAAATGGACATTGCTGGGTTATTACTAGGGATGGGATTTTAGTTATTTTACCTTTTTTTAACCGATGTAACTATTTGAAAACCAATAATGCCAAAATGTGTTTTAAAAGATTTTCTTTTATATGAACCTAACTTGTTTTCACCTTTTTTACCTTTTTTGGAGGTTTTTGCTTTTAACTACCTTTTTTATACTTTTGTTACCTATTTTTTTTTAACTTTTTTCACCTTTTTTACCTTTTTTGGAGGTTTTTGCTTTAAATTACCTTTTTATACTTTTGTTACATATTTTTTAATTTGTCAGTTTATTTTCACATATTTGTTACCTATTTTTACGTATTTTTACTTTTTTTTGTTCTTTTTAAAATTTGCTCCAATATTTTATCCAGGGCGTGCAACTCAACGGTATAGAATTTTTTCTTATGGTTACAGACTGTAACAGTAACTTTCTTTACAGTTACCTTCTTTGTAGTTACTCACTACTAGTGAGCTTATGTTCTGTCATAGAACTTCTGTGTAGTGAGTGTCACTCAGTAAAACACAGTTTATTGCATAGAAATAGTTTATTGTGGGTATGTTATGTGTTTGGGTATGCGGCTAAACAAAATTGTAAACGAAACTTAAACTTTTAATGATTTTTTTTTTACCTAAAATGCTGTTTTTTTTAACCTAAAATGCTTTTTTTTAGTACCTTTTTAGTTACCTATTTTTCAGTTTTTAGTACCTAAATATCCCATCCCTAGTTATTACACTCCTGAAATGCCGCCTGGGTGGTCGAATATATTCTCCGATAAAAATTAAATCAGTGTTGCCAATTGCGGTGTAATTTATTGACTGCGGTGTAGAGGTCTAAAACTATCGATAGCACTATCGATAAATATCGATAGTTTTAACAATCGAATAATATCAATAGTTTTTAAAACTATCGCGATAGTTTCCGATAGTTTTATAACGCTTTAACTTTTAGTCTACTATTAAAGCTTTCACGAAAATCCTAATCTTGTAAGTTTTAATAGCAACTAAAGTTAGGGGCACACTCACACTACACTCATTCTGTCAAATAATTGCACTTTGTTTTAAATTCCGATGTCTTGTTTTGAAATTTGGCGACGAAATTGCGTTTGTTTTTGTCATGGTTTCGTCATGGAATATATTTGTGTATTAGGAGCGCAAAGTGATACATTGCCGCTCTGAGCGAGAAGATTGACAAAGTAACTTGGTTGCTTGCTCCTCGTAAAAGTGCAACTTTGCGCTTTCTTTAGGAAGCGCAAGTTTGTACTTTTCGCTTAGTTGTAGAAAAAGTTTTTTTAACAATCATAGATAATAAATCAATTTGGATATGTGCTTTTTCTAAAGAGTTCACCAAAGTGTTTTGAAAAATTTGTAAGAAATGGAGAAATTCATAACTCGATCTGGGTCCGAGACAAAAAAGAAAAAAGGTAAGTTTGTAGGATTTTATAGGTTTATAGTTTGTAAAATTTGTAAGTTTCGGGCAGTTTGTAAAATTTGTAATGTGATTTTTGAATAAAAATAAATAATTACTTTGCTTTTATTTTTTAATTATGTTTTTTTTATAATTTACTCACTATCGAAAACTATCGACTATACTTATTTCAGAAAAATACTGGAGTCACAAAAAATTTGTAAGAAACAAATATTCACGAAGTAAAAAATATTTTTAAAATATTATATTTTCATTTATACATGGTGTTCGGTTTTCCTTGGGACGATACCAACTTTCTTATTTTCAATGGAACACCCTATATTTTTTTGCATTTTTGGATTCTACACACTATTTTAGATATACTTTGTAAATATATTAATTAAGAAAATGTTAATACTTTTTGAGTAAAATTAAGATTTATTAAAATTTCTCTAAATGTAGACACTCGCTAAAAGTTAAAAATAACCAACTAAAAGTTATTATTTTTTATATTATGTAGTATCTATCTCTTTAATAATAAGTAAGCTATAAACTAATTACTATATTTTTTGGAAAATATTATACAGGGTGTTTTCTATGCCCCGTTGAAAATGGCGTTTTTAAAAATTTAAAATCTTGTTTTTATTCAATGAAACACCCTATATATTTTTGCATAATTGGATATAAAAAGTAATTTCCTTTCTTTTTATATATATATATGTCCTATACCTAAACCTAATAGAAAAAAAATATACTCATTTTCACAACTTTTTCCAATTACCGTGGTTAAATTTTCATTCAAAATTAATTAACTTATAGCTTACTTTTTATTAAAGAGATGAACACTACATAATATAAAAAATAATAACTTTTATTGTTATTGTTATTTTTAACTTTTAGCGAAATTTTAATAAATCTTAATTTTACTCAAAAAGTATTAACATTTTCTTAATTAATATTTTTACAAAGTATACCAAAAAAATACAGGGTCTTCCATTGAAAATAAGATAGTTGCTATCGCCCAAGGAAAACCGAACACTCTGTATAAATGAAAATATAATATTTTAAAAATATTTTTTACTTCGTGAATATTTGTTTCTTACAAATTTTTTGTGACTCCAGTAGTTTATGAGATAAGGGGCTGTCCATAAGTGATGTCACACGTTTTTTTAATATTTTTGACTAGGGATGCACCGGAATTCCGGCGGTACCACTAAATCCGGCCGATCCGGCCAGTTGGCCGGAACTACCGTTCCGGCCGGATCGCTTTAGATATATTTTGTAATTGGTCAACAGTAAAGGGTGTGCGTGTTTCCTTGCCTATAGGCATCATATATGATAGACCGGCGGCTGTGGTTCCCCGACTTCTTTTTAATTTTTTTATTATTGGCAGGTGGCTGCTATTCTCCAATTGAATGAGTTTTGTTAACGCTAATTAAAAATTAATATTTAAATAAACACTAATTTTTATCTAGGTAAAATTAATAGTAATAAATACTCTGCATACTGTAGCTAGTTTAAAAAAAAGTACAAATAAATCAGCCTCAATATTTTCAATGTTTTACGTATAAAAACAGGCATGCACATACATTTTAAATTTAGGTCCTGATCCGGCGATCCGGTTCGGCCAGCGGCCGAAATTCCGTTTCCTGCCGGATCGGCAAAATACCTGATCCCGTGCATCCCTATTTTTGAAACCCCCTCCCCCCCTTGTCACAAAGTGTCACAAATTATGGGACCCCCCCCTTCCCATTGGCGTCACGTCACACTGATTTAATTTTTATGTAAGGTCTACCCCACGAAATTTTTGCTTAAAATAAAATCTTAATATCCAAAATATTTTTATAATTTTGTGACATCACAACCTCCCAAACCCCCCCCCAGGCTGTCACAAACTGTCACATTTTCGACGACCCCCCTCCCCCCTGTGTGTGACATCATTTATGGACGGCCCCTAAGTATATGGGTCACCTTTACATAACATTATAATCATCCACTTTTAAATTTTTACAATGAAAAAATAGTATGGCAAGATAAGTATTAACAAAGGGTCCTAATAATTATATAAACTATTATATTAACTTTAACAACATTAATTATATAAAATTCCTTTCTTACATCTAACTAACCTGAACACTGACCATTGTTTAACTTTTACGGAAGGAAGGGATGAAGGAAGGAAGGCAATCTATAAATCAGGCTTAAAAAGTTTTACTTCAAAAATTTTAATACTAATAATACTAATACTTTTTGATATATATTACCTAGATCTTAAGATCTTAAGTTTAAAAATTATATTAACCACCCGACAAAGTGTTAATAATAATATATAATTATTATGACTGCCAGATATTATTTTAAAAAGTGTAGGTATCTATAAATATTATGCTATGTTTAATTTACAATACTAAAATTTAATAAGTTGTAACCGGTAATTGTGGTTTAAATAACTGTATTGTTATATAAATTTACCTATAATTATAATAATTCTATATAAATAGTACCTATACAGTTATTTAAACCACTATTTTTCCCACCCCCACGTTATTAAATGTTAGTAGGTACCTATTACAAAATTAACAAAGCGTAATATCTATAGATAGGTACCTAGACTTACAGTCCGTATAAAACTCATAATAAATTATCACAAAAAACGTCATCCCCTTGTATATATATCCATAGATGAGGCGTATGCAAAACTCACAAAAAACATTGTAATGATAATTAAAAATAAATGTGGTATTGCAATTACAATTATTGTAATACAATTTGAATATTATTACCACATTTATTTTTAATTACAGCCACAATATTTTTGTTCTTTACTGTTAAAAAGCAAAAAGTATACATACATTTAATAAATATTGTCAAATAAATAAATATGATTTTTTCCAAAGTAAAATGGTGTTCTAAAAAACAGTTTTTTAACATTAGTATACCTATAGGTAGGTATTTAATATAAAGTTTTGAATTTAATTGAATTTATATACCTACCGCAAATTTTCTTATGCTAGATCGAGCCAAATTAAAAATAACTAAAAACAATTTATTTGTTTTCTAACAATAAAATTAAGTTTTTTAATCTCACCATTCGTTTAATACCTATTCAAAAATTGTTAAGAAAGTCTAAATAATATAGGGTATTTATAATATTTCAAGTTATATCCTAAGTTTTATAAAAATATAATAGTTTTTTATATTATGAAATATGGCAACATTGCCGGAGTTCATATATATTGTGAAATGTACAAAATCATATATTTCGTGGGGCTCATATGTCTGCATTATGAAAGGAGGTCACAAAGCCGTATATTTTTAAAAAAATAACTAAAATTTTAAACGAGTGGAGGCACAAGGAGAATGGGTTAGCTAATATACTTTAATCAAAAATGAATATATATGCTTCCTTAAGGGGGAAGCCATAAGTGACGTCCATGAAAGGACGCCATAAGTGTAGTGGGATGTATATATATATATATATATATATATATATTTGTGAATTTATTGTTGTTTATATAACTGTATATGTATATATATATATATATATATATATACAGATCAGAAGTGAAACATTTTGTAATGGTTTGAGCATGTTCATCACATATTGGGATTTTGCAAACGCTGCAACATTTTCTGGTTTTTCTTTGCTTTTTATTTTTGTTTCGGCAAATATAGCATGATCCCACTACTGGTTTAGGGCCTTTAGATTCTTGAGGTTTATTTTCCGTAGCAAATGATGACCCTCGTGGTACCAGTGGATGTCCCATCATCGATTATAGTGAATTTTTGGTAGAAAATATGTTTACAACATTTGGCATTTGCGAGCGTTTTTCAATATTACCCATTGCGAGGCTGCATCCTAAATCTTGATAAAAAAGTTCTTTGGCTATGTGATGACGACATAATTCCCTTTGGCCCTCCATGTCTTCAAACACTTTATAAAACCGAATCAATACTAAAATATTTCAATGCGTTGAATTTAAACCAAAATAAACAAAACGGCCTACGCAGAACAAAACAATTTTTCAAAGCTTTCAATTCTTTAGAGAGATATACTAACCAAAACACAAAACATTAAACAGTTCCAAAATCTTGCTTTCGCAAAACAAAAACATGTTTTCTAGTATAAGGTACAATTGTACCTATCTGTGCGGTATCAGTATATTTATTCTCTATGCACATAAGGGTTAACAGACCATTACACTACATTAATCTCAATATTTTTTTTAAATAATAACAATAAACAAATACGTAATAGAAAATCAATAACTATAACTAATTTCCAAATGCTAAATGAAAGTTTAAAAAACGAAGATTGGTCCAATATACTTAAATTAAATGATCCTAAGCTTGCATATAATTTGTTTATTGAAAAATTAAATACAAACCTAAATAAAAACCAAACCAAAAAAACCATACAAAATAAAAACACCTAAATTAAACCGTGGATTACACAAGGACTAATCAATTCAATAAGGCATCGTGATTTATTAAAAAAGAAACTAATATCTAATTACACCGAAGAAAATCATAAAACATTTAAAGCGTATAGAAATAAATTAAACAAAATAATAACAAAAACTAAAAACGATTATTTTAAAGATGAAATTTAAAAAAATAGTAATAATATAAAAAAGTCTGGGAAATAATAAACAACGCATCAAATAAATGTACATACAAGGCACATGAGAAATATAATATAGTTAATGAGAAGCAAGAAAGTATCAAATCTGATAAATCAAAAGCTACTTTAATGCCTTCTTTAGAGATATTGGTGAAAAAATGATTAGACAAATTAATAATGGTAACAAATATAAGTTAGAAACAGAAAAATCGTTAAATAATTCAATCTATTTTAAGGAAATAACAGAAAATGAAGTAATTGTTTACATTTCATCATTAAAAAATAATTCAACACCAGGACCGGACGGCTTAACCGCAAAAATTATTAAATCCATACACTTAAACATACTCAAACCCTTGGTATTTATTTTAAATCTGATTTTTAAAACAAGTAAAATTCCAGAAGCCCTAAAAAGCTCCACAGTTGTTCCTATTTTTAAATCAAGTGATAAATCTCTTGCCACAAATTATCGACCGATATCTTTAATCAATAACTTTTCTAAAATTATGAAAAAATGCATAAAATCAAGAATAGAGAATTTTTTGGAAAAATTTAAGATTTTAACTTCAAAACAATTTGGATTTCGAAATAATTTAAGCACTGAGAATGCTGTAGTGGAATTAGTAAAAAAGATAACTGGTGAACTTAATTTGGGCCATAAGTGTCTAGTGGTGTTTTTAGACTTAGCCAAAGCATTTGACACTGTCGACCATGAAATACTGCTTCGCAGATTGTCTAACATAGGGATAAGAGGTGAAACAAAATAAACTATTAAAAAATTACCTAATGGATAGACAACAAAAGGTAAAAATTAATGAAACATACAGTGACACAATAATTATAAATAGAGGCGTACCACAAGGGACATTGTATGACATTGACAATCTAAAAGATAATCTTATATCTTATGCGGATGATACAGCGGCAGTATTTTGTGCTCACACGTGGGATGAAACATTTAACTTTGTATGGCAAGCCGTTTTACCATTTAACAACACAATTTTTATTCAACATCATGGAGAATAATATAATGAAAATTGTTACAAAAAATAACTACATATTGGAAAGGTGTTTATGTTGAATTTTAATTCAATAAATTATTTTTAATACGTCTATAAATATTATAATTTTTATTTGAATCTTATGTTAACTTGCAATGTTTTTCCTATGGTAATATTAATTGAAGTATTTAAAACGATGTAGAATATAACTTTATTGCTGGAATTAAAATTATGTTTAATATAATTTTAATTTCTAGAATTAAAATTATATTGTAGTATAATTTTAATTCGTGATTTGAAATTATGTAGAGTATAATTTTATATGGGCGTAATAAAATTATGTGTACATAATTTTAATTCAATTAAAATTATGCACACATAATTTTAATTGAATGCACACATAATTTTAATTTCAGAATTAAAATTATACACACATCATTTTAATTCCGGAATTAAAATTATACACACATCATTTTAATTCACGTAATTAAAATTATACTATACATCATTTTAATTGAATTAAAATTATACTATTCATCATTTTAATTGAATTAAAATTATACTCTACATAATTTTAATTGAATTAAAGTTATCTACATAATATTAATTTGGCAACGCCGCAATCGCGAAACTAATGCTAACGCTTAGAATGTTCCCTTGGTAACTTTTCGTTTGGCTAGTTGGTAATGTGGCACTTAAATCACAGAATAGTTCTGTGCTTAAATTACTATTTCAACGAAAAAAAGATTTAAAGTTTTAACTGATAATTAAAAAACATTTTTTTTACATAAACTAAAGGTTAACTCAAGGTTGCAGGTAACCTTAAGTTTATCTGATATTGAAGAACCGGCTTTAAGTTGTTTAATTGTAATCCCACCAACAGTGTTCCCACCAAATACCGCCTGACATATTACCACACTAGCCAAACGAAAAGTTACCAAAAAAAGGAACATTCTAACGTTAGCATATATTTCGAGATTGCGGCGTTGCCGAATTAACATTATGTACATAATTTTAATTCAATTAAAATGATGTATAGTATAATTTTAATTCAATTAAAATTATGTGTAGCATAATTTTAATTCATTTAAAATGATGGATAGTATAATTTTAATTTTGTGAATTAAAATTATGTGTGTATAATTTGAATTCTGGAATTAAAATTATATGTGCATGGTTTTAATTCACATAATTAAAATTATATCATATATCATCTTAATTGAATTAAAATTACGTACACATCATTTTAGTACGTTCATTTAAAATTATACTCATCATTACTTATCATTTTAAATCAAGAATTAAAATTATTCTCGACATCATTTTAATTCCAGAAATTAAAATGATGTTATACAACATTTTAATTCAAGCAATAAAAATTATATTCTACATCGTTTTAAATAGTTGAATTAACATTATTATATGAAAAACTTTGCAACTTAAAATAAGTTTCAAATAAAAATTAAAATATTTGTGCATCTATTAAAAAATAATTCATTGAATTGTAATTCAATATTAACACCTTTGCATTATGGAGTTATTTCTTGTAACATTTCTAGTGTTGGGAAAAACCGATAATTTTTAATAATCGAGTACTCGATACTCGAGCGATTTCAATAATCGAGCGATCGCCCGAGCGATTTATCACTCGAAATTTCAATTCAATTAATGAATGCATTCATACTCGGGTAGATCGCTTGCAGCTTGCATCACTCGCAATAATCCGAGCAATTTTTCACTTACGTTTAGGTGTCATGTGATTCGCGGCTCGTTAATAAAACAAGAGACAAGCGATGGATATCGCCGATTTACTTTTTAATAATTGTAAACATAATTGACAAAAAATCTAACTTTTTAAACTAAAGTGCAATTTCAACCAAATAAAAATTTTATTATAAAATATAAATTACAGAAATATACCTAATTCGGTGCTCGGTAGATTTTAAGCGAAGATTTTCGCTTGAATTTATAACTCGAGTAGTCGTTTCAATAATCGAGTGATGTCGGTTATTTCAATAATCGAGTACTCGAGCGGTTTTTCACTCGAGCGATCCCAACACTAAACATTTCATTTTCATACAGTTACAATAATTTTTGACGATGAATTCAACATGCATGTGCAAGTCAGGTATTGTTTCAGAAAAATTGATGTAATTGTAATAAGGTATCATAAAAATTGAACCGAATTAACCAAAGATTTGGACAAATAAATTAAAATTAATTTCACAAAGTTGGCAAGCCCTTTTACTATTTAATGTATTTTAAATTAAATTTGTGCACAACCAAATTTTAAATAATCCATTATTTATCAAACATAATGAAAATTGTAAACATTTTAAATACGGTAACTTTTATATCCCTAGCCCAAAAATTTTACATTAAATAGTAAAACGGCTTGCCATAACTTTGCTAAGGAAGGCATGAGAAAAATAAAAAAATGGTTAGACAGCAGCCTTCTTAGCCTTAATATTGATAAAACAAAATTTATAACGTTTAGCTTGACAAATGCAGGACAACCTAAGAAAGAAAATTTTCAAATTCACTCCAATAATTGTTTAGATAAATGTAAACGCCCTTACATTCTTAAAGTAAATAAAATTAAATATTTAGGCCTAATTATAGATGAAAATCTAAAATGGAAAGCACACATTGAAAACCTCATACTAAGACTAAGGAGGTTGTTTTCCCAATTTTACACACAGGTCTTTTTTAAATCATAAAAATCTAATTCTTTGTTACTATGCAATGGTGGAATCCTGCATAATAGCTTGGGGGAATGCGTTAGATACTACTTTAAAAGGGCTTGAAGTAACTCAAAATATAATTCTCAAAATAATTTATTTTAAAAACCGCTATCATCCTTCGGAGTCACTGTACACGGAACAACTTTGTATTAAAAAAATCTTTGTGTTTCAAGTGTGTTTGTGGATGTTTGAGTCTATTGATAATTTTGACATTCCCAAGCATAATTACTCCACCAGGATTTTGGAAAAAGATGTTGTCAATTTACCTATATTTTATTTTTCAGCCTTACAAAAAGGAATTTTTTATTATGGTCCCAAATGGTATAATATTATACCAAAAAAAATTAAAAATTTATCAAAAAATCTACGTAAAGCCGATTTAAAAACGTTTATACAAACATCTAATCTGAATATATTCTACAAGTTTCTGAGGTAATAAATAATAAATAGTTTTGTATATGTATATAGGTACATATTTTATAATCCTTTAATTTCATTTAATACGTGACTGTGTCACTTTCTCCACGCCAATGTCATCGAACGTAGTGTTTTGCTTGTTTTGTTTACCTTTTTTATATGTAAATATTATTGTATTACAAATATTTAAAATTTAATTAAAATAAATGTAGCACTGTATAGTAAAAACATAATCTTAGTTCATCACACAAGAATGAATTTATAATTTTTTCAATTTATTATAATCTGCAGCACAAATCCTTTTGGATTTAGGCAGAATCAAACTTAAAATATAATTTAACTTTATAAAATAAGAATGTACAATAAAAAATGTCAAAAAATGTAATTATGATGATAAATAAATAAATTATTATATTATTCTAGCAGGCATTTCAGGACTCTTGGATAAAACTTCATATCTCAACAACAGTTGAAGTTAGCGACTTCATTTTTTTTTAAACTGTGTCAATGTTTTGACTACATTTGACTCGATATATATGTATAGAAATTTTCAATAATTCACATAGCTCGCCGCAGGGTAAAGTTTTTGATGCACGATTTTGATAATTCTATATTAAAAATTTTTTTTTCAAAATATTTAGAAATTTTTAAAATTTCTGAATTGCTATTAGAAGCTGAGCAGACCAAAAATAAGGGCTGTTGTGGAAATCGTTTCCGGCCACAACAATCTGAACAAGCACAGATACGTGATAGGAAAGACGACATCTCCACGATGTGAAAGATGCGAGGAGGAGATTGAAGACTCCCAGCACTTTTTGTGCAAATGTGTAGCACTAGCGAGGACCAGATTCGCGGTGTTTGGGCAGATGGAGATCCATCCGGAGCAGGTTAGGGAGCTAAGTGTGGGACAGATATTAGACTTCTGCAAAGGACAATATCTTCGGCAGCCCTAAGGTAATGCGGCGGGGATAGAGTACAAGAGTACTGTGCGTGCATAGCCCCTTGAGAGTACATAATAATAATAATATTAGAAGCGCTCACATTTCAAGTATAAGTCTGCAAAAAATCAGAATTTTAGATTGTATTCTAGAATTAATACAACGGTTAATGTTACGAATCACCCACACTCATAGTAGAATACAATCGCTTCTCCGTCTGGAATTAAAATCTTGCAAAAAAATTCATATTTCAACAACCGTTAAAGTTAGCAAATTACATTTGACTCGATATATATGTATAGAAATTTTCAATAATTCACATGGCTCGCCGCAGGGTAAAGTTTTTGATGCACGATTTTGATAATTCTATAATGCAAATTTTTTTTTCAAAATATTTAGAAATTTTTAAAATTTCTGAATTGCTATTAGAAGCGCTCACATTTCAAGTATAAATCTGCAAAAAATCAGAATTTTATATTGTATTCTAGAATTAATACAACGATTAATGTTACGAATCACCCACCCTCACAGCGGAATAAAATCGCCGTGTGAATTTAAAATTCTTTTTAAATTTTATTATGCAAAATATGAAAATTTTCCAAAAAATTGGTAATTTTTAATGCCAAGAAATCAAGAGGTAAAAAAATATTTAGCAAGGTACAAATGAGAAGATATAATACCGAACGGTTACAGAAATATGACTTTTTATATTAGTAATTTCAATTTAAAATATAAACACATCCGTGAGGTTAGTTAACGGTTAAACTTTTAATTTAATTTTATATTATATAGCAAAAAACTAACTAAAAATCATTGAGTTAAAATATTTTTTTTAATAGAAATATTAAATATTAGCAAATCAAAATATTAAAAATATTAAAAAATATTAAATATTAACAAATTTTGTTAAAAAAATCATCCTTATATTTTAGCAAATTTATGTTCAGTATACTTTTAGATTATTTTTTTGACTTGTACTAACCATTTTCTGTTGTAGTTATATGATTAATTAATTAATTAGTGATTTTTGAAAAAAAAAATGTGTCCCAAAAATATTATTATTATTATCTCTTTGTTTGTATCTGCAACAGATGTTAGAAAAATTGATTTATTGGCATTAAAAATTACTATTTTTTTGGAAAATTTTCATATTTTGCATAATAAAATTTAAAAAGAATTTTAAATTCACACGGCGATTTTATTCCGCTGTGAGGGTGGGTGATTCGTAACATTAATCGTTGTATTAATTCTAGAATACAATATAAAATTCTGATTTTTTGCAGATTTATACTTGAAATGTGAGCGCTTCTAATAGCAATTTAGAAATTTTAAAAATTTCTAAAGATTTTGAAAAAAAAAATTTGCATTATAGAATTATCAAAATCGTGCATCAAAAACTTTACCCTGCGGCGAGCCTTGTGAATTATTGAAAATTTCTATACATATATATCAAGTGAAATGTAGTTAAAACATTGATAAAGTTATTAAAAAAAAAATAATTTGCTAACTTTAACGGTTGTTGAAATATGAATTTTTATGCAAGATTTTAATTCCAAACGGAGAAGCGATTGTATTCCACAATGAGTGTGGGTGATTCGTAACATTAACCGTTGTATTAATTCTAGAATACAATCTAAAATTCTGATTTTTTGCAGACTTATACAAATATTGAATTATCAAAATCGTGCATCAAAAATTTTACCCTGCGGCGAGCTATGTGAATGATTGAAAATTTCTATACATATATATCGAGTAAAATGTAGTCAAAACATTGACACAGTTTAAAAAAAAATGAAGTCGCTAACTTCAACTGTTGTTGAAATATGAAGTTTTATCCAAGAGTCCTGAAATGCCCGCTAGAATAATATAATAATTATTTAAATATATATTATATATAATATTAATAATTATATATAATAATATATATTATAATAATATAACTATAAACAAATTTTCGAACGCAAGAACGAAAAATACGCTCTACCTGGAATGTCCTTAAAAACCCCGTATAGCATACGCCTCGCCCACTGACGGCGCGAGCAGAGCAGGCAAGACAGAGAAAGCAAGCTTAGGCAAGACAGAATAAGCATATAGTGTATATGCCATATACACGGTTTCGAATATCCGAGCACTGATCCCATAATGGGATTCCCACCATCAAGATAAAAGTGTCTACAGACCATGCTTCACAAAGGCTTTCGATCCCGCACATGCGCTTTGGTTAATAGCTGATCTACTGTCAGAAGTCAAAAAGTTTTGTTATCATCCTGGTGGGTATTTTGTTTATTATCATAGCGCTATTTTACCTATAAATTAAATAAATAAAAATTATTTAATGTTCAAAATTTATAAAATGTATCTACCCTTACATATATTATATCTCTATTGCTCAATGGGGCGGGGGGAAGGTTGGAGCGGGGTCGGTTGGGTTGGGTTGTTGAGTTTGAGTTGGTTTCGCTCACTTTTGCCCATTTTAGTTGATTGACAGTAGATCAGCTGATAAACCAAAGCGCATGTGAGGGATCGAAAGCCTTTGTGAAGTATGGTCTGTAGACTCTAGTCCATCAAGATATATTCACCTTAAGATATGAAGGTGCGCATGTTGGGCGGGGCTTTAGTACGTCACTTGACAAGTGTTTTTGAATCTTTAACGTGCTTTTTAATTATCTGCTGCTAAAATTCTTATTTTTGCGATGCTGTTGGATGTTAACTTGCTCTATGTTTTTGTTTAACTTCTTGTTTTTGCGTTCGGTAAGGTTCGAATTACTTTTTAGTGTTCAAATTATTGTTATTGCGTTTTGTTAACCTGTTCTGTTTGTTTATTATTGTTTTTATGTTGCGTTAACTTGTTTTGTTTGTGTTTTAGTTTGTGTCGTGCCATTTGCATTTATTAAAATGCAGTGTGGCATATTTCGATGCAATTTGGACAACCAGTCCAAGAAAAACCCTTTAAATAAACACATTAAATTTCATCGATTCCCTAAAAACTTTGAATTGTGCAAACAGTGGTTAAATGCCACAAAAAGAATAGACAATATTAACGTTAAGACCGCTTCTGTTTCCTATAAACATTTTGTGGACAGTGACTACAAGTTTAATTTAAAACACCAACGCTTAAACCACAGCCCTAAATGTCATCAAGGACTGAAAGCATCTATTATCCATATTATAACACTTTCTTTAATATTAATTTTAATAAAAACGCACTATGTCCAGATATTTCTCTATTTTCTTTGAAAATATTACTATTATTCATGTATTCGCACGGCAACTACTCATCAAGTGACGTCATGCCCGGCACGAACCAAAACTCGTCCGCCGGAGCATCCAGCCCGTCCCTCCATAGACGAGATGCTAAATGCCACTGGTGGCTCCTCTTACAGCGCAGTCTCACTAGAGGCACACTAACGTGCCGCGATTCTAAATGTTAAAGGCACGTTAGTTACGTCATAAAACCAAACCAACCCAAACTCAACAACACAACCCAACCGACCCCGCCCCATTGGGCCCCCCCCGCCCCATTGAGCAAAAAACCCAACTAAAATGGGCAAATTTATGTTACGATAAAAATAAAACACTTTTTAACAAAGGAACAACAAATTTATTAAATAAAAAAAGTTCGACAACTTCTAGTAGATTTTATGTTACGATAAAACTAAAACAAACCAACCAACCCAACCCAACCGAACACTGTTTAACAAACAACAACAAATTTAAGAAATAAAAAAAGTTCGACAGCTTCTCAGTATCGAACCCGGGACCTCTCGCATGCCAAGTGACCGCCCAAAATTAAAAATCAAATTAAAATCAATTTATTTATAAATTAAATAATTACATAATATAAAAAGGGTAAATAATAAAGGCCGCAATGTGGTGATGTGGTTGGCTGTAAAGAGGCGCGTGGAAGTGTGGTTCCACCTCTTGAGCCTCCCTGCGGTGAAGATGCGTGGTACGGGTGGTAGCAGCGCAGTCTTCCGACGGTCTTTGTCCCTTGTACTAAGCCCTTTTTATTGGCATGGAGTTTGTCTGGCCTTTTCTCGCAGAGCGAATGTGAGGCCAGCTTGATCCGGATAGAAGAATAAAAGTCTAGAAAATTGGCGGAAAAAGAATGTTGATGTTGAAGAATTTAGAAAAATTTGGAAAAAATACACAAAAGATAAAGAGAGAATGAAGAAAAAAGACCTTCAGCACCATAGTACTACGGTTGGATTTGAAGGGGATGTTGAAAGTCTGGTTGAAGATGTCTCAAGGTCGAGAACCCTAAAGTCCTAAATCATCAGACATCTCCCACGTCGCGTATTGTTCTGAAGGTTGCGGTGTCAGTGATGCACCGGGGGGTCGCGAAATATCGGCAATCTGCCATAGATCAGGCCATGTTTATAGCGCGCATTGTGGTGTTGTGTGAGCGTAGTTATATGGCGTGTTAACGGGTGACGGTGTAGTTTCTTAGTGTAAAATTTATTTGCCTGATCCATGACAAACTCTTTTAGATAAGGCAGGCTTGCTGTTTCATGCATGTCGTCAATAGGGGTATATCTGCCCGAGTTGGTGATGTGCCGAAGCGCTTTATTTTGCAGTCGCTGCAAATCTATGTATTGTGTGTTAGATGCGCTGCACCATACCGGACAACCATAGGTGAGAACCGGTCTGATGCAGGATTTGTATAGTGTAATTTTGTTTTCGATTGACAGCGGAGAGTTTTTGATAATAAGGGGATATATTGCTTTAAGAGCTTGAGAGAGTCTGGACTTGAGAGAAGTAATATGGGGGACAAATCTCAGTCTTCTGTCCAGGATAATACCGAGGTATTTTACAGAGCGCCTAGAAACTGCAGTATGGTTCTCTATAGATAATGACGAGAAGATTTTATTGTTCGTAAACTTGACCGTGAAGTTGATCAACTCGGTTTTGCCCGAGTTGATCTTTACCTTCAATTTCTGGAGGTACGGCACAAGAGTACAACAATGAATATCTTCAGTTGCTCGTTGGCAACTGAAGAACTAAACGACGTTGAATAAAGGGTGATGTCGTCAGCGTATAAACCAAGATTGGCCTGTGGCGTTTTCGGCATATCCGCAGTGTACATGGTGTAGAGCTTTGGCGCTAGCACCGTACCCTGCGGAACACCTGCGCCTATACGCTGGACCGACGATTTTGAACCGTTTACGACAGTCTGGAAAGATCTGCCTTAAAGGTAGGAAATTAACAAGTTGATGATGTGGGGGGGAATTTGGAAAGTAGAGAGCTTATGTATGAGTCCATCAAAGCCAAACCGTGTCGAATGCCTTTTCGATGTCAAGAAGTGCCATAACGGTGTTTTTACCATCGTTAAAGCCATTCTTGACATCGTGGACTATTCGCACAGCTTGATGTACGGTACTCAAACCTCGCTTAAAACCAAACTGCTCGAGAGGCGTTATTCAAAGGTTGCGGTCGTGACGATCAAGGATCATCAAAATAGCTTTCTCTGTAACCTTAGACATAGTGCTGAGGAGACTAATGGGGCGATAATAAATGGGGGAAGAAGGATTTTTGCCAGGTTTTGCTATGGGAACAACGAGCGCGTGTTTCCACATAGCAGGAAAATGTTGCAAACGGATGACGGCGTTAATTATAATTATGTACATGAATTGCACCACCGCTTTCCTTGGCAGGTTCTTTAAAAGAATGTTGTCGATCCCATCAGCTCCGGGGGCCTTACCGTTGGGTAGCTTTCGCAAGATACCCTTCAGTTCGGTCGGATTGATAAGATCTTCAACTTGAACCAAATTCGTCCGTGGTGCAGATTTTAGTGTTTCCGCGGATCTTTGTATCTCTGATTGTTCCGGTGTCATATGGGTGACGTCAGTTTTATGAACGTATGCAAAGTAACGAGACAAGATATCTGCCTTCTCCGAATCTGTGACATACTCCTGGCCGCCTGGGTTTATGGTCGGCATATCGGACTTTTTAGTCTTTAGCCGCCTAGCCAAACGCCAAAGTGAATTTTCGGAGGCTTTCAGGTTGCGCAGAGTATCTCCCCAGGCTTCATCCTTGAAAGCTTTGATTTCATGCTTCACCTCTTGCCGTAATCTATTGTACTACCTCAAATCGAATGCAGAGTTGTATCTTTTGTACATACGCTTGTGCAAATTCTTTTGCTGTATTTTTTGAGTGATGTCAGGCGGGATATCCTCGCCTGGGAGTTTTGGCTTCAAAACTCGTGTAGTGCGAGTTCTTGCCGCCAACACGTTCTTTTCGAAGATTTTCAACTCCTTGATGAGGTCATAGAGTGTATCAATATTATTATTTATAACAGTGTCTCTGTTTAAATGTCTCTGTATTCATTCCACCGTGTTTTTGTAGTCGAAGAAGCGCCTGGGGTGCTATCCTTGACAAGTGAGTTTGAAAATCGCATACGCTTTTGCGTTCGAATATCTAGTTTCTTATTCTTGGCCACTCGCACATGCTGCGTATGCGCATTAAAAGCGAATGATTTACAGCGAGCGGAATTTGTATTCGTTTTCGTCGATAAGTGTTCGTTTTATTCAAACTTTTGACATAAGTTATGTCACATAACCTTCCATTGTGAATATGGATGAATTAATTCAGATAATTTTAATAAATGTGTTGGAAAATGTGGAGGCAAGGCAAAGACGTCGTTATAGGCAGCGAATAGATCCATTCGAAGACTTAACGGACTTACATTTTATTAAAGTATTTCGTTTGACGAAAGAATTAACTCAATACCTAATAAATCGTTTGGAAATCTACATATACTCAATGATTATCTTTTTTTGATTTTCTGTAATGTTTCCTTTTCTTTCCATTTCTTTATTTAATAATTAATATTTTCACACAAAACAAAATATTGGTAACAAACACAAATTTCAAATTTACACAAACTTCAAGGTAATACCCGGTAATAATACAAGGTAAAGGCTTTGTTATCTATGGTAATACCAATACAAAAAAATAAAAATACCAAAAACACTCTAGTAAATGCTGCGTTGTCAGATCTATCACTCGCTTAATTTTATCGTGTACGCTTTTGTTTGCGAACGGTTGTCAAGAATACCATTTCATAAAACTATTCGCAAATAAACCACTCGTTTTTGGTTCGCATACGAGCAATGCGAGTGAAGTCGAGGATAGCCCGCCTGGTCGCCGGGGGCGGCACAAACGCCTCATCTATACAAAACACGACTGGAACATGGTCAGAGTCCATCTCATGTAGAACGTGTGGTTGGGTAGTGATGTTGACGTTCTTAAACACAATAACGTCAACAGTGGAGGGTGTGAGACCGTTGGGGGGATAATGAGTCGGTTCATCTGGAAATCCTATGTTGAACTGAGTGTTCAACACAAAATTTGACAGAACGCATCCATTCTCATTTTCCCTCCGACAGTTCCACATCCTATTCGTGGCGTTTAAATCTCCCATGAGGATTCTGTGGGCTCTGTGCTCCGTTAAACTCACCAAGTCGTTGAAAGAGAATTTATTGGAGGGAGGATTATAGGCTGCAATCAGTCTGTATTTAAGCAGCTTTACAGCGACATGCTCAATGGTTGAGTTAAAGTTGGGGAGGCGTGTGCATGGTATATTGTTGCGTACTAGTAATGCCACTCCGCCGCCGCGATTAACGGTCGGACGGTCTTGTCTGTGGACAGTATACCCTTTGACAGCAAGCCTGTCATTTTCGTGTAGTTTTGTTTCGGTAATACACAAAATATCTACTTTGTGTGCGTGAAGAAAGTGAATGAGACTGTATTTTGTTGCTTATGGAATTTGCATTCCATAATACTACCTTCAAATCCTTCCTGTTGTACCTACAGCCCATAGGTGCTGAGATTTGCAGCGAAACTTGAAAAGACCCGGATCTGCTTCATGCCATTTGAAGCACCCGAAAGGGCTCTATTGAGGTCACGCACTGCACGAAGCATAGCGGGGACATTCACCAGGCTGTTGAGTTTGGTGAACTCGCCCATCAGTTCCTGGAAGTCATCCCCGCCGTTTTCCGCAGCAGTAGGCTGCGACAAGGGTGGACTCGTCGGCGTCGGCAGCAGAGGAGGTCTCTGCTGTTGCTTCTGCTGTGACAACTGTTGCTTACGCCTTTCCCACACATTCACCGTAGGAAGGGGAGCTGGAACAGCGTTGCTTTGAATGTTGGGATGCAGTGGTTACGAGTGCGGCTACCGAGATCTTTTGGAGTCGGAAAAGGTAGCTCGGGCATTCTACCGAGTTTGCCGGATGAGCGCCCTGGCAATTTGCGCACTTGACCGGCAGCTCTTTTGCCTTAGTGCAAGCGTGCGTGAGGTGAGGCTCAGCACACTTAAGGCATAAGGGCTCCCGGTGGCAATTGCTTGTTGCATGGCCCCATCCTTGGCACCTATGGCATTGAACGATCATCCGATCGTTCCTTTTCCGCTCCCAAAAGATCCTGGTCTAGGATATGTGTCGGACGGACCGATCCAGCCATTGCAGAGTAACGGAAGGATCAGTCACGACCATGTAGAGGGGGGTGTATGTTTTCTTCAGTTTAAATAACTTATACACTTTCATGTGGTGTTTGAGTTCAAGCTCTTCTTAGATTTCAGCCAACTCGACATCACCAAGTCCCCTCACCACAAATGCATGAGTTCTATCTGTTTGTTTGGTGTATGTGTGGTATGGGGCCTTGCTGTTGTCGAGTTGGGTTAAATAGTTATCGTAATCTTCTTCTCTCGAAAGTGTAACCACTGTGTTGTTCTTTGTATATCGTATGTTGAATTCCCCTTGTGTAATAGATTGGATTGATCTTACTCCCTCTCTATGATTTTCGAATCTTCCTTTTATGACAACTGGTGGCTGGGACTTCTTCTTTGTTGATGTTAACGCTGTTGCTGATGTTCCACTTTTCTTAACTTATATTATCGGTTTGCATATCTTCTGCTTCTTCAACTATTTGTGGTGGGGCCTTTTCAACCTCTAACTTTTTGAAACGGTTCTCTGTTGTTATCATCTTCGGCATGACAAATTGGACTTTAATTGGTGCTGTGTTCCTGGGCTTAACAAACCCTTCATCGTCTACTTCAGCTTTCTTCTTTATCTTCTTTCTTACACCTTCTTCATTTTCGCTATCTGTCGTCGTCATGGGTACTTCCGGTATGTCCTTCATATCTAGTTTCTTGTTCTCTATCGAATTTATGACAGCTGTCAAGTTGACAGCAGTTAGCTTTTCTTGTTGTAGGATGTTTTGTTGACAGCTGTCAAGCTGACAGCTGTCAAGAGTCTTACTTAGTGGCTTCTTTGTCTTATTCTTCTTTAATTTGCGTGTATATGGCTCTACCTCGTTTGCCCTCTCTCTCTGCTTCTTATGTATGACGTATGTCACGTCCGTCTTATACTTAATTTTCTTACCCTGTATATACTTGACTTTTATTTTTTTCTGAGGTTATGTCCTCTTTTTGTGGGGTTGGTACTATCAGCTGACTTTGACAGCTCAAATTTGTTGGGTTATGTACTATCAGCTGTTTTTGACAACTCAAATTTGTTGGGTTATGTTCACTGATGTCACAGTTGTCAAATACAATTTTTCCAAAATTTTTGGATTTTTCTCTCACCTTCAATACTATGTGTTCAGTTTTTCTTCCTTTATCGGCAGTACTTTTCGGTTTTACTGTATTCACAATACTTATCTCAAAATCAATTTTATTTGGCAGATAAAATCTGACTTATGTCGCATTCAAATGTTTGGCTGCCGCCCTACCATCTGAGCTATCTACGGATTATAATTATGACGTAACTAACGTGCCTTTAACATTTTCAATCGCGGCACATTTGTCAATTAAGCGATCATGCGCAGTAAGAGGAGCCGTCAGTGGCATTTAGCATCTCGTCCCCACAAGCGATTATCATCGGTCATGTGATAAAACCAATCAGAACAAGCCAAGCTAACTAAATTTCGCCTCATCTACGACTGAATCTACGGTATTTATTCGCGAACTTCCGGCAATATTTTTGTTGGTGAGTCATTTTCGCTTTCTAGAGGTAAATGGGAGCTTCCGAGGCTGTGAACTGTTGTAAAAATACACTTGTAATAGGCAAAAATCTAAATACAAAAAGTCGTTCGTTCCTTCATCTTAACGGTGAGGCGCGGCCTCAGAGGCCTACCCTGACGAGCCGGCACTGCATTACCTGCAATAATTGTGTTTGTTATTAGATAAAGTTTGAAATCATTTCTGAAGAAGCTACAGTGTTAGAAACAATTGTCAAAATTAAATTAAAATATATTCTTGCAACTCAAAAAACAGTTTTGTTTATCTAATCAAAAATTCGATGGATAAATTGTGAAATGTCAAATCGGCAGTGACGCGGGCGATTCAACTTAGCCAAATAATACCGTCGGGTGAAATAATACCGTTTTCGGCGTTGTCAAGTTGCACGGACGGTAATTAAATGAAGCTAATTATAAAAAGTAGGTGAACTCAAAAAACTATTTGGTAATATCCAAAATATATTTTAACCAATTTTTACCCACCGGGAAATTTCCAGGTCTCCCGCCTGTCCCATCCGTGACTGTTAATGATATGAAACATATATACATTTTTTAAGTAAAGTTGTTTCGGTTTATAGTTTATAGTTTATATTCGGCATTAATTCAATATATTATTAATTATATGAAAGTAAAAGTCAATGCCATTACACAAAAAAGAAAGTTATTAATTAACCAGCTTTGTCAAAATAAACCTACAGTAGTAGGCAAATAAAAAGCGTACAGCCTTAGAATGAGAGGTACTGCACTTCAAATATGGCGAGTTAGGTTATAAAAAATACAGTGCCGTAGATCTAAACCAGCCGTCAGTTAACTGTCGGCTGGTTTACATTTACGGCACTGTATTTTTTTATAACCCAACTCGCCATATTTGACAAATGCAATACCTCTTTATTATAATTCAAAAATTATGACATTTTTTCGGTCCGCCAAGTTTTACCTTCGTACACCTGACGGAGAAAGTTAAAATAATTTTAACTAATCTGTCAGTGACAGACTGTCACTACACATCTGTTTTTGACGCCTAACGTTATTTTAAGATAATTTATTTTCAAATCTTTTAATATTTTTTAATAAGATTGTAAAACGGAAATATTACGTTCGTTATGTGAATAATGTTCTACTGTTTTTATTTAATAGGAATAACCGAAACAAAGGAAAGACAAACAAAAAATATTAAAACCAGAACTAAAAGGACCTGTATATTAAGGCTAGTGTATTCTTTTTATATGGTATATTTAGTAAATATTATTTACCTACCTTTAAATTTATTAGACAGCTAACTGTTAAATTTACAATTGTTAACACAATTGTAACCATGACAATTAAGCATTAGGTAAATTTAGTAAAGTAAAATATACTGACCCTTAATTTCTATTTGTCGCCAAATCAATTCGTAAACGTCATTTAAAAACAGATGCATAAAAATTTGAACATTTCTTGTCGGACGATTTTATTGAAAAACTTACAAACGGATAACGGACAAACGGATACATGAAAATTAAGCTTAAGGCTGTACGCTTTTTATTTGCATACGACTGTACATTAAATAAGTTGAGATTAAAAATTTGGGAATAGTAGTCATTTTGGTAGTCAGTAGCGTAACTAGGGGGGGGCGGGGGGGGGGCGGTCCGCCCTGGGCGGCACTTCTTGGGGCGGCAAAAATCGTGAAAGAAAATGCGAAAAAAACTGGAAGACAGAATATAAAAATAAAAAAAATATTTGATAATTAAATATTCTCTTTCGAAATAATATAATTCAAATTCCAATAGATTTGAGATTTATACAATTACTCCCAAAATATTCCAAATCAAATAAAGCTAGCAAAAAATAGAAACAAGACCGGTATTCTAAATATTTAAACATTTTTATTTATTTTTTACTCAGTTTTAAGTTTTTTTTTAGGTACTTTTACATAAGGTTGAGAATTTATCTCTTTGTTTTTTTCATATAAATTATGTTAAAGCAAATTTTATTTGTTGTTTTTCTTTACCTAGGTCTAAGAATTTTTGTTTGTTTTTAATTAAAATATTACAATTTAATGTTATATGTAACTAGAAAAAGTGCCGCCCGGGGCAGCAGTGACTGTCGCCCTCATGTTTTTTTTTTGGGGGGGGAAGAGAGGTTAGGTTAGGAGTCAGTTTTGAGGACGGTACGCAAAATTAAAAACATATAATTATATATAATATATATATATATATATATATATATTATATATAATTATATGTTTTTAATTTTGCGTACCGTCCTCAAAACTGACTCCTAACCTAACCTCTCTTCCCCCCCCAAAAAAAAAACATGAGGGCGACAGTCACTGCTGCCCCGGGCGGCACTTTTTCTAGTTACGCCGCTGTTGGTAGTGGTTATTTTAAAAGTTTCGGTCAAAGCAGTAAGTATGGTTTAATTAAAGAAATGTATAAAAAATGTAACCTTTGGCAAAACACTCGGCTTTGGCTAAAATTGAGCAGAAGGTTTAGTCAAAGCCTCCTTTCTACTAGGAAATTTGCAGATAGTCTGTTAAATGTGCGGCTACGGCTTAACATTAAATTTTGGCACAATTTTAGCCAAAGCCAAGATGCCTCCTAGGTAGAACAAAACAGTGCACTGCAGTGGCGGAATTACCGGTGTACAATGTGTGCGAAGCACACAGGCCTGGGCTAAAAAGGGGCCCGAAAGCGGAGCCACAAATATAAAAATGCAAAACAAAAACAATATTCTCATAGAAAAAAATTGAAATACTTCGGAAACGGACCCCCAAAACTAATCAATACTTTTAATACTTTTATAGTAACTAAAATAATCACATAAGAAAAACTTGAACAAATTTGAAACAGTTTTTCTTAGTTTTTTTTAAATAAAATTTTAAACAATATTGATACATTTAATACATTGTAAAAACTTTTACAAAAAAGAAGCAAAATATTGAAGTTTTAAGAATGATTTAGATAATTTAACTTTTATTTTTGATTTATTAGATTTTATTTTGGTAAAAAATTATTATTGATCTTCCAGTTTTAGTGAAATTGACGGTATTATTTTTTTGACCATCCCTATTTCGGTTGCATCAGCTTAACGATCTTTTTCTAAGTTAAAGTTGATTAAAACTTATTTGAGAAATTACATGACCGATAAAAAATAATCAGCTTTAGCCATTATTTCTATCAAAAATGAGGAAGCTCAAAAGATAGACATTTCTAATCTTATTTCAAATTTGCGCATGCAAAAGCAAGGAAAAAAGATTTTACTAGTTAATTTGTAATTATTTGAGACATTTTTTCTTTTTATGTTGTTGTTGAAGTATTAACAAAAAGCTCGTAATCCTAAGCAAAATCTGGTAATTTAATATTTATTTTCTGGTAATCCCTGGCTGGCATAAAGCAGGTATTTTTATTACAACGCGACGTATTAGGCGCCCTTTTGCTTTGTCGCTTGTACTGCTTGGCTCTAAAACCGGCCCTGGTTATCAATACTTCGTATCATAATTTATTTTAAACCTAAAATATTAACACATGCCCCCAAATTTAAATTAAAACTGTTTTTTATAGACGCTCGCAGCTGCACCACGTGCGATCGTGTGCTGCAAGAATTGGAACAAATCGACGACGACACCGACTCTTTTGGAGTCGATTTCGTCAAAATTAACGATAAACGACTAGCAAAGCAATATGGCATCACTAAATTTCCAGCACTTACCTATTTTAGAGAAAAGGAACCAATTATTTATCAAGGTAAGAATATATTTTTTAACTAAAACGTTCTATGTAGCAGAGCTGTCAGGCAACTAAAAGCTGAAGTCTTTTTTTAACTTTAGTTATTTTAATGAGAAGACAGTTTAATCATTTTATGAATTAAGGCATATATGCACGGAAAAAAAATTAACAATAATAATTATTGCCAGTATTCTGACACAATTTACCAGGATTTCCGACTCATATAGTGACAAAGTGAATATACGACTTATTTTACTAGGATATTCTAGCAGATCATTTACCAGGATTTCCTACAATATTTACAGTTTTTATTAATAATACATGATTTAAGAACGGTAACGTGTATCAGTATGGCACTGTGTAAAATATATTTACATTATTAATAAAAGCTATTAGATATAACTTTAGAGTTTCTGAAGCATACTATTAATTATTATAAATCTTGTTATTAAGTGATATTCTTAAACTATAAATAAAATAATTGATTTTGACGAAAACATTCAGTAAATACTCGACAATTTTTTAGTACATTACAATATATTTTGTTATTATATTCTGCGAATAGTTAACTTGCAGTAAGGCAATTTTTATTATTTATTTTTTACTATTTCATTAGGGATTACTATCAAATATTATCAAATTATTTAAAAAATGAATACAGGCTATACCAGGAAAGGGGACAAGGGTAAGTAAAACCAACTAAATTTGAAACAAATATTTATTAAAATCTATAAAACCCTAATTTATAAGAATAATATACAGTGTGTTATGAAAAACATTTTTTTAACTCTAGTATATCAATCGGTAAGTCATTTGAAACAACTTTTTTTCTAAAATCAAAAATTAATAAAGCAGCGTGACGTTAGGATAAGACGGTATGTTGCGTTTTTACATGCCGGTTTTTTTTGAAAATTTATAAAAAGTAAAAATAAAATTATCAAGCAAAAGCTATTTAAAATGACTTAATTAATATTGTAATTTAAGAATAATTTAAGGAAAATTAAATCATTATAAAAAAGTGGTTCCTAATATTTTTCTGCAAGGCTGAATTTATTTATTAAAGAGTCTCAAAAAAATAAAATCCGCAATGAAAATTTTCAGTAACATTAGTCTTAAGAATTAAAAATCTATTTTTTATAAAAATACTAAATATATAAAACAAAAACAAAATTAAACTTTATACTAGGCAAGTATTTTAATAAATCGATCATTTTAAAATCCTTAACCTCAGTCCGCCATTGATAGAAAATTAAAAATAAAAAATAAAGAAAAAAACTGAACTTATGAATTTATTTTAAAATTTTGTTTGAATAAAATTTTATGGATTTTCGACTTTATTAAAATGATCGATTTAATAAAAAAAAACATAATTATCTTAATTTGATTAAGAAAAATATTCATAAACGCCCAGACTTTCATGAAAAGTAATAGGTTCAATAATATTAATACCCTGACATTTTCCATTTACCTAGGGCCGATCTTTCAATTGTTACTTATTTTCCAAATAAACCATTTGACGAATAACTTCCATGGATACCATTGACTTGACAATAGTATCTAAGGAAATCATCCGGCAAATAGTTTAACATACTCTTTTAAAATGAATTAATCAAAAATGACTAATTGTCATGGGGAAAAAGCAGCCACTAATAGGTAACTGTTGTCCAAAGCAATTTGATTCCCGGATATTTAATAGACAATTCATATGTAAAATTGTCCGCTGAATCAGAAAATACTGTGAAAGTAGAGAAGTTTTTGAGATATACCTAGTCAATTTATAAATATTTTTGGTAAGTAAGTAAGGCTTGTTTAAAAACGTAATGCTCTGCGAGGACTCCTCGCATCTCAAAATATATAGGTACCTTGTGGCTTTATAGAAGGCTACAAATACTTTTTGCCCCCAGCCCTTTATTTTACTGAAGAGTAATATGTCGCAGCAATAAAAAACATTGCAATTATTTTTCACAACCGCAGCTATTTTTTAAATTTATTTATTCCTAATTAATTAATAGGTACCTATACTGTATAGGCTATACACCTCTCTTGAAGAGACTCTCTGAGAGTCTCTTCTAAGATGGGAAATAAATTTGGCAAATTCCACGAGTCCACGATTTCTTTAACTTTGTTCACTTTGGTCACTATTTAAAACAAATACTGTCTATGATAGACATTCAGCTAGTAATGACCTCCAAGCTTCTCAACCCACCCCTTCCCAACTGCAATTTTTAGCGGTAACAAGTGCACGCGCGAAGTCCTCTTATTGGCGGAGCAAATTAGGCCCTGTAGTACGCGATTTCAATCAAAAATTGCCAGGATATCGTAGTATTCAACGATCGGATTCTTGTTTGGTTTACAACAATAGTAATAAACCTAAAGTAGAAACCACGAATATATGAACGTGACTCATCCGACACATTCGTACGAAGCAATCTATCGAAGGTCACGGTCCAGTGCAGTCCCGTTTGTAAAAAATCTTGAGTGTAATGTTGGTTGCTATACTTATGATATATTTGGTTTTAAAGTTAAATAATTAACATCTAACATAATTAACATCTACGATAATTAAATAAAATGTAATTTTCTTAGAAACTAATTAATAAATAAACTTTTCTTTTAACTTGATGACAGAACGTACACTCGTGGCGACATCTCTGATTTTAATATCTAACAAATTTTTAGACCGATCCAACCTCACTTTCTTCCAATTAAATTCTTTGTCTATGGTATTTTTTGGAAACGTAGAAAAAGTATAGTCTGAAACACGTTTGGAATTGCATATTCCCCTCTCGTGAAACCGTCAAACTTGTTACAGAATATACTATTCTTTTAACTGTAAACGCAAATATTTCAGAATTGGTGACAAAAAACAAAAATGTTTACGCAGGTCAGGTACAAAGTGAAAGATATTTAAATTGTGTGGATATAAAAACAACTTGCGTTAGTTTCACGAAATTTATTAAATATTGACAATTGTTTCGCTACACAGTAGCTTCTTCAGAATGTATTAAACTAATACTAGTACAAAATTTATATAATAAAAATATTTTTGTATTCTAGCCTAGAATTTCTAGGTAAGGATTTTTATACGACATCTACCTGTGTTACATAATATAAACCACTGCCACTACAACGTTTAAAACGATTATTAATCCGTGAACACACAGCAGAAACAGAATATGCAAAAACAAAGATCATATGACATATAAAAACAAATGGCCGACGGTAAAGTTGGTTGCCTTACTATGTAATAAAATAAAATAAATGCCTAAAACACGAACTCTACTGAATATAAGTAACAAGCTAGGACACGCGTCATATGTCCATCTTTGTCCAACACCTAGGCAGTTTTACATCACAGATGGCGCATTTTAGACCGGATGCTTAAAAACCTACGTGTGAGTACATTTACCGTTGCATCGAATGTACAAGACAAGTAAAACATTACTGCTAGCATGTCTGAGATATGTTCGGCACCCGATGAGTCACGTTCATATATTGGTGGTTTCTACTGTAGAAGGTTATTCCGATGTTTTTTAACTTTAAAATATTAGTACGTTTTTCTAAATTAAATACAAGAAAGAAGTTCAGTATTCAAATTATTTTTCTTAGAATGCAAATGAATTATTTTACCACACTTGCGATAAGAAATAATACTATATTGAAGATATAAATTGTTAATATTTTGAGAAAATTTACAATAATATTCCTTACACAATTATCGTAAGTCATACTATATTAATTATATTTATAAAATGAAATATTACTGCAATACTGAAGAATTATCCTAAAAACTTCTAGATAAAAGAATAGTCATATGAATTGTAATAAATACTTTTAAAATTTCTTTCCGTGTGCACTTGATGAATTATGGTATATAATGCTGCGTTTTCCCTGACATCTGGGAAATAGCACATGTCTGGAGATGCATCTAATGTTACAAACTATAGACCGATCTCAATTTTAAATAACTTTTCAACAGTTTTCAAGATGGTCCTATACAAAATAATATTTATGCTAATATTGGCGCCATGATTTCTCCATCTCAGCATCGCTTCATCCAGGGCCGTACCGAGGCACACTTTTTTGGGGGGGTGGAGACGATAAAAAAAAAACAACTTATTTTTTTATCGATACTTTAGTAGTAATAGTAAAAATTTTCAGTAGTTTTATCATGAATGTAAAGTGTTGTAAAGTGTAGATAAAGAATGTCTTTACCTACCATTAGCATGCTCTTTCGAAGTCGATGGGATTGATTCTCGTTCTCTATTTTTTTGATTTGCTGCCAATGTAAGTGGATTATCCGGAACAGTAACAATTTTAATTTTAACCAAATTTCCACCGTGAATATTTTCCTCGTGCATTGTTTTCTAGTCCTTGTTAAACACAGATCCACATAATGAGCATTTTACTAGAACTCGGCCCGGTCTAGCTTTCTTTTCCATATTAAAAAAAAATTAATTCCTATTTATTGACACTAGATTTACTTAGCTTAGATAAGCTTCAACTAATTAATAATCTAGAAAAATAAGACGCCGAAAATTGCAGTGCGTAAAAAGAGTCAAACGCCGCCAAAACCAAAGACAAAGCCGCGAGGCGGTGCCGACTTTGTACATGCCGCTTGTGTAAAATATAATGTCCTTTAATAAAAATAAGGTTGACCAATACAATTTTCTTGACGGTAACGATTATAGGAGGTAATTAATTGTTTCGACTTTTACTTGATGAAACTCCATGTTAATATTGTTTTATTTTAAGACCTTACTATCCAAAATAACAAAGGTATCCATTCATTTAAAATTTTTCATAAACCCAGTCACACAGATACAGTTATACATAACTCCTCCTCACACCCGTACCCACATAAAATGGCAGCTTTTAATTCGATGATACATAGACTTTTAAATGTACCATTATCTGAAGTGGATTTCAAATACGAGTTAAATTTAATAAAACAAATAGCTGTTAATAATGGATATAATCCACAATTAATTAATAACGTTTATAATAAAAAAATCAATAAAATAGCAATTAACCTAATATTCCCAATACCTACACACAGAGAAATATCATGTCCTGAAAAGCATATGAAATTATATTAATTTAAATAATCGGGTAAATTTGATTCAAATAGAAAATTTTTTAGTTTTATATTCATTTACCAACAGTTTTACAATGTTTTTAAACACTTTTATTGTGTACCATCTTTAAAATACGAGCCCTGTCTCAGTGAAGTTGGCCCAACTAACAAAAATAGTTTTTTGAAGATATTTAGAATATTATACGGTAATTAATTAAAATTAACACATTGTTTTAATTAAATAAATAACGTTTATTAAATTTTCTACCGTTAAATTGTATTTTTAAGTACCTAATAAAAAAAAAGTTTAAAATTCTCTTATATTGTCCGTAAACCAAAAATTAAGAAAAAAAAATATTTTAAATAAATACATTTTAATTGGAAACTACCACTGCGTTACATCTCCTTTATGGCTTATTACTGCCTGTATACGTCTCGGCATGGTGTCAACCAATTTTTGACAATCATCCGGCGTAAAATTATTCCAAATTTCTTGCAGGCGAGCACGCAACTCTAAGACGGTTCTTGCGGGCTGTTCTCTGAGCTTCTTTTTCATAATATGCCACAAAGTTTCTATAGGCGAAAGATCTGGACTACTAGATGTCCATTTTAAAAGTGAAATATTATTTTCTATCATCCAAGCTTTTACTTTTTTAGCCGCTGCACCATCTTGTTGGAAGATGCATTCAATATCATTTAAACGCATTTCTTCAATTTGCGGTTTTAAGTTATTTTTCAGGACGTAAATATATTTATCAGCATTCATAATGCCCTCTACAAAGTGTAATTTACCGATCCCTTTAGCTGACATAGATCCCCAAATCATCACAAAGGCCGGAAAATTTACTTTTTTCTTAAGACAGTCATTGTGAAAGACTTCTGCTTTAGTTCTAATGATTTGGCTTCGATTATCACCAACGCAAACTTCAAATCTAGCTTGGTCACTCAATATAATTGAATCCCATTGATTTTGACACCAGGTCCTGTGCTCTTTTGCCCAGAGAAGTCTATTTTTCTTATTTTTTGTCAATAAAGGTTTTTCCTTTGCCTACAGATAGTAAAATTAAAAATAAATAAAAAACGTATACATTATAAGCAAACCTTGTAAGTTTTAAACCCAAGTTTTTGAGCAGCTCTATGACAGGTTGCTCTTAAAAACATTTACTCGTTGCCTGATTCCACAAAACTTTTAATTCACCGTAATTAGCCCTACGATTTTGAACGATAATTCTTCTTAAAGCCCTTAAATTTTTATCAGAATAGTGAGGACGACTTCCATTTTTTGGTTTCTGCGCCACAGATCCTGTAGTTTTGTTCAGTTTAATAATATTTCGCACTGTATATCATGACAAATTAACAGTTTCAGCGATTTGTGCAGCGGATTTTCTTTTTAAATGCAAGTGAATTATCACTTTTCTTATTTCTTCAGAAACAGCTTTTCCTCGGGACATTATTATTTGTCAACCACACCGAAAGCATAAATATATACTGGAATGTCACTACCGACTTGCTTACAATTATTTAAATGTCAAATATTATTTTACTTTTAGCACAGCCGACTTGCATTAAAAAATCTGGCCATCCAAGTTAATGCATTTTTGTCGATTTTTTTGTATTGTAACCAAACATCCAACTTAAAACTAAATAATATACAATGTATATGTATGTGAGAAAATGGCACTAATTTATTGATTAATAAAACACTTTTAATAACGCACAATGGTTTATTATAAAAGCTCTAACAACTTCCAATTCGTCTAACAAAAATAGTAATGCCACGATTAAATCTACGCTGCTCGCATTTTCGGGTATCCCCTCCTCATATTGATTCATTGGTATATGGCTGCCCACGTTCCCTCAGATATATGCTCACACGGCCAATCTGACACTTTAATTCGTTCTCGAATTGACCAGATCTTCAGTCAACCTGTAATTAGAAATTAAAATCGCAGAATCGCTTTTAACCATTATTCTTAACATTATAGCAATTAGGCAATTCTTATAATTATCACAATTTCCCAACAAAACTAGATGCTAGCAAAGCGTCACTTAGGGCTTTCAACCAACGAAATGCAAAGCGTCTCTCAGGGCTTTCAACATTCCCACATTAATATTATGGCAAAGCGGCTCATAGAGCTTTCAACCAATCAAATGCAAAGCGTCTCATAGGGCTTTCAACATTTTTTTTTTGTTCGTTTGTTGCACATTGCTATAATGATACTCAACGTACTATATGCTCACACGAGCCATTTAATTCTAACTTACTTATTACTTATTTATCTGAAAATTCTCCTGGCCATGTTCGAACCATATCTGTAGCAACGATTCTCTTCCGGTTGGTGGTCAGGTTCTTCAGTTCTATCCGGTCATTGGGCAGTAGCTGCAAAACCTCGAATGGACCCTCGTATTTGGGATCCAGTTTCGATAAATGAGTATTCCCAGATGGATGGAAAACAAAATCACCAACTTCTATTTTCTTATTTGACCTTCGGTGTTTATCAAACAATTTTTTAGAATATTCAGCATTTTTCTTAGTACGTTCGTATGCCAGTTTACGATCTCTTTCTAAATTACTATTGTTATTTACGGCTGTTGACGATATTGATTCAGTTAAAGCTTGTATTTCAGAAATACTATTGTTTTGACCGGTTAACAGATAAATTGGGGTGAATCCGGTTGTTTTCTGTACTGTGGTATTTAAAGTATTTTGCAATTTAACAATAACATTCGACCATTCTGACTTATTTATTATTTCTGTACGTAGCAAATTAATTACTGTTGAAACATATCTTTCCACCTGTCCGTTGGCTCGTGAAGCACTTTTAGCAATTAAATGTAATTTTATATCTAATTTATGTAACAAATCCTTAACACGCTTATCAGTAAAATTTGTGCCTCGATCAGAAATTAATCTCTTAGTGTTCCCAAAAATTGTTAAATAAATTTGTAACATTTGACATGTTTCTGGGCCTGATAAGGTTTTTAATGGAATTAAAAATAAGTATTTTGTAAAAGCGTCTATTAAAAGAAGAATATATTTATAACCCTCAGATGAAATTGGAAATGGACCTACACAATCAGCGTGTAGCGTGTGAAACGGTATTGGTGTTTTGTCAATTGGATGTAATAATCCCTGCTTTGGACCAGTGTGTTGTTTACTCGTTATACATTTTAAACAGTGATCACAATATTTTTTTACAAATCTTGTCATTCCAGGAAACCAAAAGTAATGATTTAGTTTTGCAAATGTTTTGTCAGGTCCTACGTGACACTGTTCGTCATGGAAAATTCTCAATAAACCTAAACGACTACCTTTAGGTACAAAAGCACGATACAATGGTGGATTTTGGCCAGGGTTAATTTTACGAAATAAGACGCCATTTTGAAAAAAATATTCATGGGTTAATTTGCCTTCCATTAATTTTTCTTTAATATCTTGTGTTTCCGGATCATTATTTTGATTTATTTTTAACCAATTGTTTGTTGTTATTACGTTTACTGTTTTAGTAGTAGTATTTACAGGGTTTCTACTAAAATAGTCGACGTGTGGAATATATTTTCCCTTGCGGTACTCAATTTCGAAGTTAAATGATTGAAGATAAAACCACCATCTCGCAACACGCGGTATCAGATCTTTTTTATTTTGAGTCAACTTTAATGAATTACAATCAGTAACTAATTTGAATGAAATACCGAGTAAATAAACACGAAAATGTTTGACAGCATAAAACACCGCCTAGGTTTCTAATTCATACGAATGATATTTTGCTTCGTCCGCAGTAGTACGCTTAGAGAAATATGAAACGACTTTTAAATTTTTACCATGACGCTGAAATAAGATCGCTCCAAATCCAAGCGCACTTGCATCTGTATGTAACTCTGTATTTAAATTGGGATCAAATATGGCTAATAACGGCCTATTGCTTAAATAAGCACAGATATAACTTTTTGCTATTTCTTGATCATTACCCCAGACGAACTTTTCATTGTTTTTAGTTAATTTTGTAATACATGCGGTTCGAGTAGCAAATTCCGGTATGTATTTACGAAAATACCCGGCCAATCCCATAAACTGCCTTACTTGTTTTACATTTCGAGGATTAGGTGCATTTAACAGAGCGGATACTTTAGATTTTCCCGGTCGCACGCCGTGTTTATTTATTTCTTGTCCCAAATATTGAATAGTTGTTTCGAAAAAAAAACATTTCTTGATATTTAACGAAAATCCCGCATTTGTTAGTGCCATTAAAACACGTTCTAATTTTGTCAATCCTTCATGAATTGAGTTTGAAGGTATTAAAAGATCATCCATATAAATTAAAACATCCTTATCCTTAAGTTCTCCCAGAGCATTGGAAATAGCCCTTTGAAAAACGGCCGGTCCATTACACAACCCAAACGGAAGACGCAAATATTCATAATGACCGTCACATGTTACAAAGGCCGTTTTTTCGACTGAATCTTTAGAAATAGGAATTTGATGAAAACCTGCGGCCATATCAAGAGTAGTATAATAAGTGTAACCACCCAGACGATCAATTTGATCTTCAATGAGAGGTAAGGGATAGCGGTCTTTTATTGTGATTTTATTTAATGCGCGATAATCCACACATAACCTGCTACTTCCGTCTTTTTTGTGAATTAACAGTATAGGGCTAGCGTATGGAGATTTACTTTCACGTATTATGTGATTTTTTAATAAATCATCAATTATTAATTTAACTTTTTCTCTTTCGGACAAGGCCATTCGATAAGGAGTACGAGAAATAATTTTGTCTTCTTTTAATTTTATTGTTAGCTCAGCTGTAGTAATTGGATTTACTGAATTGCCAATTGTAACGTTACTACTAAATTTGCTGAGCAAATTCAATAAACAGTCGAGATCATAATTTTTTAAAGAAGTATTTATAATTTCGGATGATAAGGCAATATGATAATTATATGAAATTTTATTAATATCTTGTTTTAAATAAAGACACGTTCCTCTGAAGTCGGTACTAATTTTAAGACCTTGGTGATTAAATAGGTTACGTCCTAAAATCACGTCCGCAGACATAACGTCACTGTTTACAACATAAAATAGAATTTTAAAAGCAGTGGCGCCTTTTTCAATAAGCAATGATGTCATAGCATGAGTGTAAATAAAATTTTTACCAATACCTTTTAATTTAATAAAACTAGGTTCTAAATGACAATGCAATTTATTTGCAATATTTTCCGAGATCAAACTGCATTCTGCGCCTGTATCAATTAAACAATTAACAGTCAAATGTTGTATTTTAAAGTGAGTGGTAAAATCTTTATTTAATGTAACACTAAAATAATTTATTTCAACTTCACCTTTTTCGGCAACATCTAGTCATATTTGTTTCTTTTTATTGAAACACTTTTCAGCAAGATGACCAAATTTACCACAATTAGAACAAGAACGATTTTTAAGCTGATCAACAGTATTTTTATTTTTTGTTAATTCAGTACAATTACGACTTATGTGACCGGGTTTGTTACATTTAAAACATAACTTTGTATTATTATTAACAGAGAAAGGATATGATCGTTTTTCTCCATGTGGTTGTTTAAAAGATTCACGTTTGCTCATGGAATAATTGTTAAGTAAAAGCAATAAGTCAGAAATATTTGTCAAATTACTATTAAATGCTGCGGTTTTTACTTGAACATCCTTAATATCGCCAACAACTAATTCTAACAATTGAATGTCGGACAAATTAAAGTTTAAACTTTTTAGCAAAGAGAGTTTCTTTCTGGCATACTCACTATAAGAAGTTGCATTGTCGCTGGTGAATAAGCTGGCCTTTCGTAACTTCGCGCTTAAGTTTCTCTTTGGCGGGTAGAGATTTATAATTTCTGTCTTGAAAAGCTCCCAGTTTTTCTCTAAAGGATTCCATGCAGAAAACCAGGCATTAGCTTCACCAACTAGGCCACTTGCAGCACGCGTTAATTGTTCAAAATCAGACCAATGAAATGTTTCTCCCAATCTTTCTATATGTTCACACCACTTTAAAGCACCATCACCCTCATTCGGGTTAAATTTCGGAATGTCTATAGAAGTTGAAGGCACTGACATCACTTGACGATTGCTATTGTCTTTAAGTTCTTTTAAGGTGTCCACCAAAACTTGCGTTAGATGTTCCATTGTAACAATTGTTTTTTTTTTAATTTTTCACGTAGTTTTCTTTATCCCACTTCTGATGTGAGAAAATGGCACTAATTTATTGATTAATAAAACACTTTTAATAACGCACAATGGTTTATTATAAAAGCTCTAACAACTTCCAATTCGTCTAACAAAAATAGTAATCCCACGATTAAATCTACGCTGCTCGCATTTTCGGGTATCCCCTCCTCATATTGATTCATTGGTATATGGCTGCCCACGTTCCCTCAGATATATGCTCACATGTATATTATACATGCACATATTTTTAAAAAAAATTTACAACATGAAGATTGACCAAGAATTACATATGATAAAAAATTGTAGGCTTTTCATCGCATAAAATTACAAATTTTATATTTTGAGTGGTTGGGCCAACTTCACTGAGATAGGGCTCGTATATATACAAAAAGAAATCTATTTATTTCATTGCCTTTCTCAACGTTGTTTCAAAAAAATATGTATTATGCAATTGTTATACACCTATTAATTTTAAGGGAAACGCCAATGACGCCAAAACATATTTGAATTCCTTTGAATTATTATCGTTTTGAATGATTCTACAACATTTTTTCTCTCAGTGTAAGAACCCTATAAATACATACAATACTTTTACGTATTTAGGTACTAATATAAGACAGTTGTACTTTTCTAAACAAAAATAACATAAAATTCACATTTAAAACTAATAATAACTTAAGAAATTTTATTAAAAATAATAAAGATAAGACAAGTAAAAATAATAAATCAGGAGTGTACCAATTAACTTGTGCAGATTGCCCTAAAACGTATATAGGACAAACAGGTCGCTGCTTTAAAACTAGAATTAACGAACATAGAAAATCATTTATAAACCAAAAAACAGATTCCACTTTTGCAAACCACCTTATTAATGAAAACCATAATTTAAATTCTAACTTTAAAATCCTACACATAGAAAATAAAAGTATGAAACTGAGTTTATTGGAGTCGATGGAAATTAATAAATTAAAGAAAAAAACTGATATTATTCTTAATGACCAAATAGATACCAATAATTCCCCGTTATTAAACTTATATTAATAAATTCAAATTTTTTTTAGTGTTATATAACTATAGAGATTACAGGGCATCCCCATAATTATTGTTCCTTTATTGTATAACGTTAATTTAATCTTTCCCAATATTGTACTAAAAATATTACCTGTAAAACCATCATTTATATAAAAGTAAAATAAATATTAGTTTGTATACGATCTGAAGATGCTACTGCCCAAGCAGCATTTTTGGTTCCAAAAACCATTGCCAAAGTGGTGATAACTTTAAATTAGTTAAGTATACTAAATAGCTACTTTAATTTTTACTTAAAAGTAATTTTAACTTTTAAATAGCAATATTTTGTAACAGAAACTTAATTTTTCCTTAAATTGTTACTATAAAGTAATAAACATTTAAGTAAAACTTGGTTGCCCCCAAGAAGACTTTGCAACTTTAAAAAAGGTGTTATAAGTAAAAAAAACTTTCAAGTAAATTTAATTTGTAGCAGTTACTTTCGGTTGCTACCTAAAGATTACATTATAATTATTTTTACTTTGTAGTCCCTTTGCAAGTTAAAATCTCGAAACTGGAACATGAGTTAAAAACTACAAAGTTAATAACTTAAAAGTTATTATTTTAGTATTTAGAACGTTTATGGTACTAACCAAAACAACCGTAAAGTGGAAAAAACTTTAAAGTAGCGAAAACTACTTCAAAGGAAAATGCTTCTTATCGGCCATTTTTTACTGTACAGTACCACGTGGTAATGTAAATAATAAATTATTTTAATTGTTTGTAAATGGTTGTTTACTTTTTAATAAATAGTAATTTTGTTGGTAATAGACGGTATTAATAATTAAATAAAAAAAAAAAAAAAATATTAAGATTTTTTTATTTATAAACATTGCTAAATAAATAATTTGTTTATACTTAAATATTGATGAAGCGCATTTATTTTACAAAAACTAAATTCATAAGTTCAACAGTAAAATTTAAAGGGTTTATAAATTTACCTGTCTAATTAAACATTATATTGTTATTCTGGAAGTTATAAACTACCAGTAGATATTTAATAAACGACGACATTGAAAAGCCAAGTCCGTAGTGGTTCCATTTAAAAAAGGAGGGATAGTATAATCTAATATAAGTTTGACAAAGACAGTTAATATAAAAGTAAAAACAAATAATAAAAGTAATCGGCGCAACGATATTGGAACGTTCTAGTAACGTAGCAGCTACGTTCCAAATAGTAGCAGGGTTTATAGCTAGTGACATATTTGCTACCTTTTTGGAACTCAATAATTGTTCCCCACTTTAGTCGTAACGTAGTAATGAAAGAGTAATATAAAGAGACCGGCGACTGTCGCAAAACACTTTAAAGTTTTTTCAATAGTCCCATATACGTAACAAATACTTAAATTGTTGCTTGGGTGTGTAGCGAAACAATTGTCATATTTAAATAAAATAGTGAAACTTTTAAACAGTGTGGTTTATATTAAAATAAAACAAGATTATAGGAGGTTACAATAGATTAAAAAGTATAATTTTGTAATATGTAGGTAAAGTTTAAAAATTATATTTCATTTTATTTATTGTGATGGGTTGGTTGGTACTGTAGGTATACCGTATACGGTATACCTACCCTACCAACCAACCCGTATACCCAACCAACCGACCCAAATACTATAGTATATATAGTACTATACTATATACTATAGTACTAGTACTATATATAGATGTTGCCAACCCTGTTTGGATTTGGAACCAACTGCCAAGACTTTGGGGGGGGGTGATTCCCCCCTACACCCCCATTAGGCCCGGCCCTGGCTTCACCGAGAAAAGGTCAACAGTTACGAATCTGGCATGTTTTTCTGACTTTGTTTTACGCAATTTGGATAGTAATAAACAGATTTATATACTGACTTTGCAAAGGAGTTTGACCGCATTGATCATAGTATTATTATTTAAAAACTAAACAATTTTGGTTATAGTTATTCATTTATATTACTTTTGAACTCTTACCTACTCCAACGGAAACAGATGGTTGTTTACAATGGGTTTAAATCCTTTCCATTTATAGCTTATTCAGGGTCAAATTTGGGTCCTTTATTGTTTACATTATTTATTAACGATCTATGTGATATGCTGAACTGCAAAAAACTGTTTTCTTCTCCATTTCTACCTAAAGCCAACAACTTGGCTTCTTGGTGCAGTTATAATAATAGTCTTTCTTTAAATATTAGCAAATGTAAGGTTATTTCTTTCTCCCGAAAAGAGCAAACCCTCGAATACCCTTATGAAATAAACTCCGTCCCCCTAGAGAGGAGACATACTATCAAAGACCTCGGTGTATGGTTTGACAGCAAGTTCACATTTCGGGAACATATCACTGCTACAACAAAAAGTGCATATCAGTTATTGGGTTTTATCGTAAGTAATAGTGATGGGTCGCACATGTGCGAGTCGTACATAATGTACGACACTTTTGTGTGTGCGGAGCTGGTACGACTCTTTTTAAATGTGCTACCAGCACATAGCACCCAGAGATAAAAAGGGCACCTTTATCATATGTGGCACGGTGCGCTGACACAGCACTGCTCTTTATCTAACCAATGACTCTTTAGTAAAGAATCTTTACGTCTGTGGCTTTGACTGCTTCAGCACAAAACACATAGATGGCACTACAATAGGATACAAGTTGTAGAGAAATTATTTTATATAATTAACAGTTTGTATATCTTGGAAAATATCCAATCCATAATGTATCGTGATGTCCATAGATAACAACACAGTCTATATTATAATTATAATAAAATAAAATTGCCTCTTATCAAAAAAGGGTTTAAGTTAAAATTGTATTTATCGACTTTAATAATAAACATAAAAAAATATAAAACTGGATTTTACATCAATTAAAAATACAAAACCGACAGTTGGATACGACACGCACAGTGTGCTGAGCTGTGCAACGTGCGAGATTTTCATTTTGAATCATTTCCCCCACCCCGCACAAATGTACGACACGCACAGTGCCGCACACTGTAGTGTGCTGTGCAACGTGTGCTAGCACACAAGAATGTGCTGGTTGGACCCATCACTAGTAAGTAATATCATAAGGGCATCTAATTTTTCCGAAAAAAATCGAAAAAAACGCGTTGCTAAGTAATATTTTAACAAGAAGCATGAGTGCTGGTGGCAACAAAAATTGTCGAAGACGAGGATTTTTGCACCTGCACGAATGCATTTTGTTAAAAAATATTACTTAGCATTGTGTTTTTTCGATTTTTATTAGATTTAGATGTCCGAATGGTATTTGACAAGACTATTTCATGAGTAACAGTTAACAATTAAAATATAAATTGCAATTTTTGGTGACAACAGCTTTCAAGTTTTGCCGCGGGTAAACTCGAAAAAACTGCTGACAGGTGCTGTCATACAGTTTTTCCACCTAGAAACCATTTGTAATTCAAAATTGCGCGTTTGTGATTGGTGGAAATTAAGACGAGGGAAATAGTCATTAGAAACTCTTATTCCTTTCGTAATGCTGAAGTATGTAAATTTCTTTTTAGGTCATATGTTCTTTCAAAACTTGAATACTGCTCTTTAATATGGTACCCACTTTACAATGAACATACTAACACGGTTGAAAGAATACAAAGAAAGTTTCTTAAGTTTGTTTATTTTAAGAGTAATGGTAACTATCCAATTATAATTATAATCTATAGATATATAATATAATTATAATCTATAGATATTAGATTATTTAATTTACTTAGAAATAGAGTGGACTGTGCTGAATTACCTATTATCTTCAATTAATTTTCATGTACCCAGACTAAATTCTCGCCAACAATTGACATTTAGCACTGGTTTTGCAAGAACCAATGTTATGTTATGTCTCCAACTTTTATAATGATAATACACACAAAAAAATCTAATATCAATTTGAACAAATAACATATTTTCAAATAATTAGGTTTAGGTTAATACAAATAAGGTTTATTCTGTTACCAAAATTAATTCATAGCAAGTATAATATATTATTAAATATAATCATTAAATTGATTATAAAAATTTATATTTTTATGTATATCAAAGATAACTAAATTTAGCTATAATAATAACAAAACATCCCTGTGAACACTTGCTTTATACTTAAAACATCCTTACATGTAATCATTCCAATAATAAAAAGTGACACTATCATTATTTTAATAATAAAAACGTACTCTATCTTCAAATTGAGCATAACGTTCTACAAAGAGGGCGGCATCAATCTTCTTTGGCATAATTAAGTAAACTTCCGATGCGCGTGGACCTGTTTTGTGTAATTATTGTGCCTGTGGTTTGTTCTGTGGTGGTGATTGTGTTATTTTTTAAAGAAATAGTATTTCTGAAATACCTATAGGTAATATATTATGGAGGAATTGCTTAGAACATGGGGGTATCCTGACGAAGTAATAAATTCATTTCTACGTAAGTACCATAGTACAAAAAAATATTTGATATTTTTTCACATCATAAAGTCATTTGTATTGCTTAACCCTTTACAACAAAGCATAAATGACATTTGGAGGCTTTACAAATATTTTGTTTACCTATTAGGTATTATCATTGTGTACTAAACATGTATAGTCTTATTTTGATGTATATTGCAGTAGGTAGTTTAGAGTGTATAAAATTTTACTTATTAGCAGAGACCCTATATAAATGTATTAAGAATTTGTGTTTTTATTTAGAAAATATTGTATTTTTATTTAGAAAATAAATCGTTCCATATTATTTTTTGTTAGTTTTCATTTAAAAATAAATATAGTAATCTAAAAATAAAGAAGTTTAAAAAAAAAGATAAGTATGATAAGTGTTACACTTACAGTAAGTATAATTCAATTTAACCTAAAGCAAGACCTAATTTCAATATTAACATATAAGAATACAAGCCAAGGCTGGGCTTGTATTCTTATATGTTAATATTGAAATTGGGCTGCCCAGCATATTCTTATTTAAACCTTAAACTACATATGTCTCAATTAAAAAATAGCTTTACTCCGATAAAAGACAAGCTATATTAACATATATAATAATTATTTTCAATTTGAACTTAAACTATATTTAATCTAAATAAAACCAATTCTAAATAGACCCATAAGATAGTTTTAAATTGAAGTTAAGGCTAATATTAAATCGAGTTTAAATTTAAATTTACACCTATAACATAAGTACTCTCAAGTTAAATACAAAGTAGGTATACATTTGGTATAAAAGTTAAAGATAAGGTAATTTTAACGTAAGCATACACTAATCTTGCTCCTATTCATGACTATGATAGTTTCATAATGATGCTAATAGTTTCAACTCGAGATTAGATTTTTTTGTGTGTAATAAAATACATTCTACCTGTGATATTTATTTTGATTCTTTGGGTGTCATCGTAACTAACATTATTAATAATTTTAGTTTAGAATTATTTATTTATTTTATTGTAAACTTCTTTAAAGTAGGTTTTTACAATTATGTTTTAAGTTTGCATTATTTTATAATTTTGTCCTAGAATTGGATTTTGTAATCTGTTGGGCAAATAAATATATATTATTGTAAGGTTTAAATCATTTTTTAATGATTTGTATTATTAAGCTATTTTTAATTTCGTAAAGATTAATACCAGTGGCGTAGCTAGCCTCGAGGGGGCCCCGTGTCAAAAATCTGGTACGGGAAAATCTGTTGGCAAAAAAATGTCTGGGTGTCACGCCCAAAGTCTATTTTTAGGTACAGGCAAATTTTAAAATTTGATCTGGTTTTAGACATTTAACGTTCTTTAACATCTTTTAAAAGGTTTCTATTTTAACCTTCCGGCGCACAGTTTGCCAATTTTGATGGAAAAACGAACTTTTTTCATAACTTTTTTAAATGTAAACTAATTTGTATGAAATTTTGTAAACTTACTAAAAAAAGCCGTAGAATACAGTGGTAGGGTTGTTGTTGTTATATATATACTTTTTACCTAACTTATTTTTAACAACCCTTTACGGAGGGTTGTAAATTTAATATTGACCAATTTGTATGAAATTTTGTATAAAAACCTAAAAATTAAATTAAAATAATATGTAGGTATGATGCATTTTAACTTAAAACTAATAAAAAAATATTTATACAAATTAACCTTTTAAATAGGTTTTTTTATTTCTAGAAAATTCACAATTTTCACTTTAATCTTCACCTGCTTCATCCTTTAACTTCCTCATCGTCCTCACTCTCTTCATCATTCTCATCATCATTTTCGTCATCATTATCTTCATCATTCTCATCATCATTCTCGTCCTCATTTTCGTCATCATTATCTTCATCATTCTCGTCAAAATATGGTACAAGGTCTTTCGTAGCCGTTTCATTTTCCTCAATACCAAAATATTCCTTTAGATAATCTAAAATTACATTTTTCCTCTCGTCAATCGAATTATTATTGGAAAATTCCATCATTTTTTGATGTACATTAAACGAGTAATTGGCGTTTTGTCATACTAAAGACGCACTGACAAAGATATTCACTATAATATCACAAAAATAACACACAATTCAAAAACTGTTATCGATTCACTGCAAAAGCTTATGCACAATTAAACAAAAACACAAACCAACAATATAATTATAATTATAGATTCGAAATTAAAAGGTAATTTTAAATTTAATATAGTATTTTACCTTAATGAAAATAAATTATTTTAGACAAAAATTACCTGTTGTTTATCATAATTTTCATAATCTTGCATAATAATACCATAGTTATTATTTTGCAGGTAAACAAAATAACGATTTAATTTTTTGTACAGATCCACCTTAACCTTCTACTACCGAGCAAATATAAAAATAACATTAAAAAGTAGAGGGTTTGAGGAACATTTAGTATAAATACTTAACCTAAATTATTTTGTCGTCATAGCCATAGTCTCAAAGTTAAAAATCCACCAAAAACAGCTTTTTCTTTATCCCGCGCGCGCCACTTAATGTCACCAAAAAGTGGAAGGTTTAGGGAGCATTTTGACATAACACTTCTTCAGTCTTCATAAACGTAAAATTGCCTTAAAGTTAAAATTTTAATAAAAATAACATGCTTTTAAATGAGGGCTGTTATATCCATATTTCTATTTTTTTTTAAGGTCAAAATTATACCAAACGATTCTCCAAGAAAAGTTGTTTCATGGTATATTAACTATGAATGGATATATTATATCCATTCATAGTTCATATTAACTATGAATGGATATAATATATCCATTCATAGTTAATATACCATGAAACAACCAAGAAAAGTTGTTTCATGGTATACTAACTATGAATGGATATATTATATCCATTCATAGTTCATATTAACTATGAATGGATATAATATATCCATTCATAGTTAATATACCATGAAACAACTTTTCTTGGAGAATCGTTTGGAATTTGACCTTAAAAAAATAAAAATAGGGATATAACAGCCCTTATTCAAAAGCATGTTATTTTTAGTAAAATTTTAACTTTACATATTATGTAACCATAATTAAATACCACGCGAATAAATTTGCCGTTTTGATTGCAAATAATTTTAATAATTTAAGTTGCTATATTTTGTTTGTTTGTAAAGGACATTTTTTTAAATTTGGTGAAAAGTTGACTGGACTATAGGGCAACATATTCTGAACATTTAAACCATATCTGAACAAGTCGATTAAGTTCGTTTTTCCATCAAAATTGGCAACTGTGCGGTGGTCGCACGTCTTTTGTGCACGGGTCCGGGCGCAGTGATCTGACAGATTCAATCTTGAGATAGGCTTAGTAAAGTGCTTTTTTTATTTTATACCAAACAATTAAATAACACTACTTTTTATAATACTATTTACTAACTTATTTAAACTTATTTTAACTCATTTAAAATCAAATATAACTAATTTTTATAAAGACAAAATAAATTTTCAGATATGCATACTAAAGTGTTTTTTTATATTTTTAGCACATAAATAAATAACACAACGTTTTTTAAAACTTTTAATAAATAACATAAAATTAAAACACATAAATTCCGAAAATAAAATAAAACACTTTTTTTGTATCGAAAACTAAACAAAAACTTTTATACAAATATTGTCATCAAAACAAATATAAATAATTTGTTTAATTAAAAATTAAACAGAAAAAAATAATAATAGAATTTTAGTTTAAAAAATCAAAAATACAGGAATGTGCAAAGTTGCGTTTGGTAGCAGGTAATTAAACGAGAACACCTTACGCAGCAGTGCACCAATTACGGCAACCAGCAGTTCCACAACAAAGAACCATGTGTTTTTGTTATTGTTATTTAATTTATATATTGTTTTATCTTTAAAATGTTTAGAACTACTGTTTTGTTTATATTGTAAATTTGTATATAACTCAATAAGTTTTTAATAAAAATCAGTTCCAAAACGAATTCCATTTTGTTTTATTTGGTAACTCATCATTGTTAACTAAGAACTGGGAGGTGAGCAAGATCAAGGATCATCCTTGTACTCGCCCAGTAATTGGTAAACAAAACATAATTATTAAAACTCATTAGATTCAGTAATAACAGTATTATCCAAACATGAAGTGCACAAGAAAATTGCATGTTGTAAGCGTGCTTTTTGACTTTTTTGCACTTTATTTAGAAAGCCGTCTAATACCCGATTTTTGAGGTGGTTGTTCTTCTTCTTGCTGAACTATCATATTATAAATTTTAGTAAAAATGCATACAAAAAGTTAAAAATCAATACTTACGTTCAAAAAAAGTTAAAATTTTGTAAATATTAAATTATAACGCAATCGGGCGCACTGAATGTAGCAGATCAAAATGCCTGCCGCCACCTTACAAGGCGATCAAACACAAACTGCAGAAGACATATCGGTAGAAGTCTTAAAAATATGAAGCTATATTATTTCTAATTTGCTATTAATATAACCTATGACAATACAATTCATTATAATTAGAACCAATAAAATGTCAGTATTCCATGGTTACGCATTTTATCACAGCGACAATATTTTTTATCACCTTGTTTACACGTTGTCAAGGATTTTGACACTTTTCTTGATTTGACATTTGTTGACATTTAAATACTGTGTTTGTTAAATGATTAAAATAATGAATTTTAAACTCTAATAGATCGATGGGTTGGTGTAAACGATAATAAAATTAAGGTTAGTTTGAATAAATAAGGTTTATTAAAGTCTTTTTATATTTTAAAGCACATTTTAATTTCAAATGTCATACTGACAATTCGTTAAATCCTAAAATTTATTATATTTTCTCACTCGTGGTATGATTAATTATTGATGATATTTACTCATTGAAACCGAAGCAGCACATTTAATTCGAAAATATCATCGATGATAATCATACCACTTGTTATATTATGGGTGATAATAACACGCAAAGCAGACTCAGTATGCGGCGCTGAGCAAAGAACAATATGCGCAGACTGCGTCGCAGACAACGCATAGCGGAAGATGCGGGCAGAAACAATTCGTATCATGGGCGGATTTAGGCATGAGCATTATGGGCTGCAGCCCAGGGCCCCGTCCGATCGAGGGCCCCCTACGCAAAAAATATAAATCAGACTGATTAAAAAATCGAGGATTTAATATTGAGCCCGTTAAAATTTCCCTCATCGCGATTGACAATTTCTTCATTTAAATAGCATGTAAAAAAAATAACTTTGGAATTCTATATATTTTAGCGGATTAATGAACTTATATAAAAATAACATATTTTAAAAATAATATTTTTATAGATTATTTGAAGTAAACGCTCTACAAAGACGTCTATTATTATTTTATAATAAATCTCCTGGTTCAAAAGTTATTTTATTTTTCAAAAACATGTGTAATTTTATACTAATTAATTTTAAGAAAATATTAATTTTATTTCAAAAAAATATTTGTACTTATAATGGTTAAACCAGTAAATCATAAATAAAACATTAAAAAAATATTGACATATTTTTATAAAACATAAAATGATCTACAAAAATATATGATCATTGTCAACATTTTGTAACAAGTAAGAAAAACTTAAAATTTACTATAAATGTGCTTTAAGTCTTAAATAACTTTTTAACGAATAGATTTATCAAAATAATAATGAGTAAACTTTATAATAGTGAAGCGTATAATTCTTTAAAATAAAAGTTCTAATCATTTTAGTCAATTAATCCTTTAACAAGTTATATGTATAATTCCAAAACAAAATCTGTAGGTGTAGGTGCCTACTTAATTTAAATGTAAAATCGCGATTACCAACCAATAATATTAATGAGTGATATTTTAACAGGCTCATATAGAAAAAAAATAGTCGACTTTTTTTATTCAGTGTAATATACTGCAGTATAAAATAGTCTTAAAGGCCGCTAGCAGCTATAGCTTTTTATAAACAAAGCAATTTTTGTTTAGGTAAGTTGGGTCAAGTCGAATTATTGTATACCAAGAAATATGTGGCCTTGCATTGTACAGGTCTTATCGGGACACCTTGTGTAAATGCTATGTTTTATTTATTAGCCCAGGGCCCCCAAAGTCAACGGTCCGCCCCTGATTCGTATGAGGTCACGGCCTCGTAGGAACAGGAGGGTACTCAGGAAAATTTTAATTTAATAAATCAAAGTATAATATAAACAAATAAATAATAATATTATATTTCCGCAAACGTAAAAAAATGTCAACTTTGTTAACTTCAATTCATGATATCAAAGTTTGATTTCACAGACGGCGGATGGTTGTCCATAGCAGCGTACAAAAATGTACTTTTTTGTACGCTTCATGGGCGCCCGGAAGGGGGGCAAGAGGAGGCACTTGCCCCCCCTGGAAATTCTTCGCATTTATTATCAAAATAAAATATTTGCGAAAATATGATCATATTTTCAATATATCAGAGATCTTGAATTAGCAAATTTCCAATTGCTTATAGCAATTACCTACTCCTTACTTCTACAAAAATACATGGCCGATTCCATTTCAAACCATGCAGGGCAATTTAGAAAAAAAATTCTTTGAACTATGTAAATATTTTAGCGCACTTGAAAATACCTAGAGAGTGTATTTCTAATATAAGTGTTCATATAAAAAAAAATACGATGATGTTTTTGAGAAAAACGACTTTAAAGTTTTTTTTAAAAAACCCCGCCATTTTGTTTTGGATAATTATTTTTTAACTTTTCTGGCATAAATCAATAGAGAATAGTTAGTTTAATAGAAACCAATGAAAAAAATCAAAATAAATACATGAATAACAAAGATTTGGTCCAAAACGTGAATTTATATGTCATTTTAATCGTCGTTGACTTTCGCTAGATATATTTCAAAATGGTCTGTAACTTCGTTACGAAAAGGATTTGAACGAAACAAAAAATGTGTGTCACCTACTTTTAATTGAATAATTATAAGAAAACACTAACAATGAAATATGTGTCTTCACCCAAATGCATGATTTGAAATGGAATCGGCCACATGTAAAATTAGGTAAATTTTTATTATTGCCGATTATTATTCATAATTAAAAATAGAGTATTTTTTTGTTTCTTCTTGGTCCCTATTTGCTCTTAACTTGATACAATACAATAAATATCTAAGTAAAGCAGGTTCAACTAAATGTTTCTAAATTGTTTAATGAAAAATATTTGTATTAAATTTCTCGACTGACATTTATACTTTTTGTCCCCCCTAGACAATTTTTTGTGGGCGCCTTTGGTAGCGGGTATATATATATATATATAGGGAAAATAGAGTTACTTCGTTACAGTGCTGCATAAATCCAGCATATCATCCCCATAAAGGATGACAACTTATTTGGTGACACCCTGTATAAGGATTTCTACTTTTAGTTTAAAAGTTTCGTTGTTTATACTAAATAATATAAAAGTATACTTAAAAAAACAGTTACTTTACACAACTAATATCTTTATTAAGTGTTTACATATTATTACCATTATAAATTAGTATAAAATAAAAATCTAATTGTTTTATTTTATAATTTTTATATTTTTAATATTTTAAAAGATAAAAGAGTTTTTTTGCTTCTTCAAATAAATCTATATCTTACGATTTACTGATTACTTGTATATCCAGAAACCAAAATTATCCCAAGTTGGTCAAAAAATTTAGTCAAAAACGGGTTCAGTGACCTCGATTTACTATAAAACGAGTGGTCACTCGGTATCCAGGAACACAAATTTTCCCAAGGCTCTTTATGTCAAAATTTTTGTCCAAAACGGTCTTAGTGACGTCGATTTACTATTAAACGAGTGGTCACCAATATTTTTTCCAAGTTCACGCGTATATGTATACCCAGATAGCACAAAGAAGTAATAGAAACGTCCTGAGTATATCCTGTATCAGACATTAGTAAGTCCCGAGTACGTCCGAACCTTCCCCAGGACGTACCAGGGACATCCGATGTTACCAAATCGTCGGTCCCCAGAACGTCCTAAGTAAGACTGGTCGTTCTGAAATGCTTTATTGGGGACTATTGGACAAGCTTTACAGAATTGAAGAGTGATATTCCCAAAGGGTTTGTGAGAAAAATAAAATTGTGAGTTATCATTGGACAAGCTTTACAGAATTAAAGAGTGATATTCCCAAAGGGTTTAAGTGACAAAAATATAATTGAGAGTTATCAATGAAAAAGAAATATTTTGCACATACCTATAAATGTTGGAATATTTTTTAAGTCATTCTGCATGACACAAACTATTTTTAAATAATAATATATTTTGCTTCAATTACTAAAAAACAAAATTACGTCCTTGGGAAGTACCGAGTATATCCGCTTTAATTTTCCCAAATAAGTAAGGGACTGGACGTACCCAAAACTTCCGATATAGGTCTGGGACGTTCGGACCTATGTGGGACCCGAAATGGACGTCCTGGGTAACTCTTGTGCTATCTGGGTATGCATTGCGTCACTTGATCATCGCCTTAAAAGAAAACTTATAACTTTGCCCTCCATGTACGAACAACAAACAAATCCAGTGTTAAAGTAAATTGAACCATTGGCCATTTTGTTTTAGTTTTTTAGTATGTAAAACTCGAGGGGCAAACCACTGATTTTTTTAATTAAAAATCCTTAAATGATGTTAAAATAAGCGTAACTTTATTCTGCTTAACGCAGTGTAACTGTTGATAGATTTTTTTATTATGTATAGCATAAGATTCTTATCCCATAACATGAAATCATTCGAATAAGAATAAAATCGTTAAAATTAGCTGCTAAGGAAAAAAATCACGAGGGTAGCGATACGCAACGCGCTGCTAAGAGATATAAGGATACATAACGATTGATAAGCTTCCAATAAGGAAAAATAGCATTCGATCGCTTACCACAGCGTGTGGATTTCTTAGAGTCCTTACTCTTCGTGACGAGTCGGCTTAACTCGGAACACGTCGGGCCAGTGCATCGATACCCGTAGCGGTGTCAGATAACAGGTCACAGGTGACAGATGACAGATGGCAGGTGACAGATGACAGGTGACAGATAAAAGGTAGCAGATGAAAGGTGACATATAACAGGTGACAGATGACAGATAAAAGGTGTCAGATAACAGGTGACAGATGACAGATGGCAGGTGACAGATGACAGTTGACAGATGAAAGGTGACAGATAACTGGTGAAAGATGACAGGTGACAGATGACAGGTGTCAGATAATAGGTGACAGATGACAGTTGACAGATGACAGTTGAGAGATAAAAGTTTGTGACAGATGAAAGGTGACAGGTGACAGGTCTCAGATAAAAGGTTACAGGTGACAGATGGGAGGTGACAGATGACAGATAAAAGGTGTCAGATAACAGGTGACAGATGGCAGGTGACAGATGACAGTTGACAGATGAAAGGTGACAGATAACTGGTGAAAGATGACAGGTGACAGATGACAGGTGTCAGATAATAGGTGACAGATGACAGTTGACAGATGACAGTTGAGAGATAAAAGTTAGTGACAGATGAAAGGTGACAGGTCTCAGATAATAGGTGACAGATGGGAGGTAACAGATGACAAGTAACAGATAAAATGTAGCAGATGAAAGGTCAGATAACAGGTGTCAGATAACAGGTGACAAATGGCAGGACAGATGACAGTTAACAGATAAAAGGTAGCAGAGGAAAGGTGACAGATGACAGGTGGCAGGTGACAGGTGTCAGATAACAGGTGACAGATGGCAGGTGATAGATGACAGATGGCAGGTGACAGATGGAAGTTGACAGATGACAGATAGCAGGTAATAGATGACAGATGACAGGTAACAGATAAAAGGTCGAGGGGTAAACCACTGATTTTTAAAATTAAAAATCGCTTACGAATTTAGCCTAAGGATAACAATAACAAGGGTAGTCATGCGCAACGGGTCGCTAAGAGAAATTTCTTATTGATAAGCACTGATTAAGCAAGGTTTCCTTATTGATAACGACTGATAAGGTAAAAAATCAGAACACAACGTCCACTAACATTGAACGTTGTTCTCTAAGATTTTAAAGTGGTTTACCCCTTGCTCCGACGTTAGGAATAACCGAGGGGTAAACCACTTATTTTTTTTAAATTAAAAATCGCTTACGAATTAACGGCTAAGGATAACAATAACAAGGGTAGTCATGTACAACGCGTCGCTAAGCACTGATTAATCACCGATTAAGCAAGTTTTCCTTATTGATAACGACTGATAAGGAAAAAAATCTCAACACAACGTCCACTAACATTGAACGTTGTTCTCTAAGATTTTAAAGTGGTTTACCCCTCGGGAATAACAATCGCATATTGCGTGGATGTTATTCTAACAGGCTCATAAGACAGATTCCTTATTTTAGTAACTTTAGCGTCACCGATATGTAAAAATCAGAGCACAACGCGTTGCAACGTCTATATAACGCTGAACGTTGTCTCGATGGTTTTATAGTGGTTTACCCCTCGGTAAAACTATACGGTATTTTATTTTTAAGAGAACATTTTTTTAATAATATCAAATTAATTTAACTATAAAAAAATTCGAAGCTGCTGTGTGGCCCGGTATAGGGCCGGCTTAAGGCAATTGAGCGCCTTAGGCACTTACAAATTTGACGCTTATAACTAAATACTATACTTACGTGGCCCGGGGCAAATTTTAGAATAACTTATCAGAGCTACTCCAATCTGTTATCACCCCCTTAGTGCAACAACTGGATAACTTGAAATTCATAGTTTTGAGAAAATCCACTTTAAAGATTTAAAACACAAAAAAATACAGCTGTTAAGTAATTAAAAATATTTAATATCCAAACAGATTTGTTGCATATCAAATTATGACAAAAAAATACAGCTGTTAAGTAATTAAAAATATTTAATATCCAAACAGATTTGTTGCATATCAAATTATGATTTCTAGTTGTTGCATTAAAAAGAGTAGGTTCAATTAAAGTGCATACCTAAATTTGGAGTTATCTAGTTGTTGCACTAAGGGGGCGATATAATGTTCATAAAAAGTGTAAATGTTAAGACTTTAACTTTAATTCCCTGTATTTTTATGTAAGAAAATCCACTTTAAAGATTTAAAACACAAAAAAATACAGCTGTTAAGTAATTAAAAATATTTAATATCCAAACAGATTTGTTGCATATCAAATTATGACAAAAAAATACAGCTGTTAAGTAATTAAAAATATTTAATATCCAAACAGATTTGTTGCATATCAAATTATGATTTCTAGTTGTTGCATTAAAAAGAGTAGGTTCAATTAAAGTGCATACCTAAATTTGGAGTTATCTAGTTGTTGCACTAAGGGGGCGATATAATGTTCATAAAAAGTGTAAATGTTAAGACTTTAACTTTAATTCCCTGTATTTTTATGTAAGATGTTCTGCTGGTTTATTACAATTATTTTAATAATAAAATTTCATAAATACCTTAAAACATACAGCAAAATTTAAGCCGGGTCTACAATTGTCGCAGGTCGCAAATCGCATGCGAACATAAGCTTGCGCAAAGTACCCAGCTGACAAAAGAACCTTGCTCCATCGCCACGTCGCGGGGTGCTTTGCGCAAGCTTATGTTCTGCGATCGGACCCCTGCGACAATTGTAGACCCGGCTTTACACAATTTAAATATCATATAAGAAAAAATGCAAAAGTAAATTTTTCTAAAAATTTGCAAATTTTTACGGATACTATACGTACACTGATATCAAGAAAAAAATTTCGACGCTGAATATAATATTATTATTATGATAATAATAATTATTCCTTTTATTTTAATCCAGCAGAAATATTCTACCAGGTCGCAAAAAACATATTCGGTGCTTTATTAACATAAGTTTCGTTTTATTTGACACTTCGATTTATAAAATTATAATTTTGTAATTTAACTTTATAAATCATGCATTGTTATGTAGTTGGCTATTTTCAATGGACTCCTTTTTGCAAAAAAGACCCAACACACTGTAAATTTAACGTTTACGTTTAAAGCTTTTTTAAATTAATTTAATTTAATTTAATTCAATGTTTGATTTTATTTATTTTTTTCTGTAAGTATATTTTTTTAAGTTGTTGATAGCCCCTTTTTTTTAATGTTTATTTCCCAAAAAAATTAAAAAACCCAGTCCCAGTCCAATGACCCAGTTAATAAAGGTTGGCGATGGCAGTCGTTAATTGTCATATGGGTCATAGACGTTTAATTCATAGTTGAAAAATTAAATTTTTCCCAAAAAAAAACACAATATTTCCAAGGCCTGGGAAAAAAACCCAGTCCCATGGGACTGCAGTCCAATGACCCAGTTAATAAAGGTTGGCGATGATAGTCGTTAATTGTCCTATGTGTCATAGACGTTTAATTCATAGTTAAATGTCTGTATTTGATACAGAATAAATATACTTTTATATCATCATTGTGTTATCTAGACCCAGTCCAAGCTCTCACAATAACATAACATGGTGTCAGGTTTGTAAGAAGCACAAAGAGTAAAAATATAAAAACAGTTAAGTCAAGTACATAATGTCCACCATTGGAGATGGAAGGAAGTTTATCAGCAAATTGGGAAAAATGCTTTAGAATCTTTATGAGGGTAAGTGGATTTGAAACGAAAGAAGATAATCGTAAAGTGGCATTTTTTTTACACTGTATAGGCAGTAAAGCATTAGCAATATTAAACTCATTTAATATAAACATGGATACATCCAAGTACGATAAAGTTTTGTCAAAGTATGAAGAAAATTGCAAACCAAAAACAAATCTAACAGTTGAACGTCATACATATTTGAAAATGGTGCAAGGACAATAAGAATCTATTGAAGATTTTGTCACAGCTATTAAAAAGTTGAGTCTCATGTAAACTTAATGAATTACGAGAAAGTCTTGTAGCAGACATGTTTATTGTTGGACTAAAATCAACAAATCGAGTAATAAAAGAAAAGTTATTGCTTGAAGATGGATTAACAGTCGATAAAGCAGTTCAAATAGCACAATCCATTGAAATGACCCAAAGTCAAGCACAAATGCTTTCAAAATATGAAACAACAATCTGCGAGATCAGGAAGATTCCAAGTAAAAGTTGGAGTAGTCATTCCAATAAAGCAGCAGGAAAAGGCAGCTATATGTCAGGCAGTAAAGCGCAGGTTGCAGTAGGTAAAAACTTCAAGAAGAAGATCAGGAAGCGATAAATGTAATAAATGTGGACAAATTCATAGATTTAAGTGTCCAGCTCAAAATGCTATTTGTGTAAAAAAGGTCATTATGCCAAATGTTGTTTCCAAAATAAAAATAAAAGTTGGTAAATTTTGAAAATGTTAGTACCAGTGACACAAAAGTTTTTCATAAGATCTGTTAATAAAAATTATTTTAAAGATAATAAAAATTCAAATTTGTTGTTAGATGTCAAAATAAATAATATAGTTAATAAATGTAATATTGATACAGGTGCTGAAGCAAATGTCATGTCTTTTATAAATTTTAATAATTTGCATGTTAGAGATAACATTTTAAAAACCAATGTGAAGTTAACTTCATTTTCAGTTAATGAAATATCTGTACTAGGAAAAACAACACTTGATTGGATAATAAACAATGAAATGTTAAAAATTAAATTTATTATTATATATGTCAGAGATTAACGAGGGCGACTGAGGGTTAGGCTGCCTAGACATTTTATAAGAATGCACGTATAAAGTTATTTAATAAAACACGTAGTCAGATAAATCCGCATAGAACACAAAATTAATATTAATCGTCCCAAACTAATTATTAGCTATGAAAAGAAAACCAAAGATCCGCGACCCGCTATATCAACAATAGTCAATAAAAAATCAATTCAGATATTCGACTTGTCGCAAGTCAAATTAAGATCTAACTGGGCCCGTTTCGTTCGCTAAGCTTATCGCCAAGCGGTTCCCTTAAAAAAACATTTTACCCCTCCTAACATATTTTCAACGTTTTAAAGAACTATAACTAATTTGTCTAGACAAATTCACATAAATTATATCAACTAAAATAAATGTATCGTATTAGTGTTAGACTTAATCATAAACACCTAATACGAGGAAAATGACATTCTCCACATGCCTGGGACTTTTTGTTTAGCCTAAACATCGTCAAACAAATCTTATCAACAAAAATAAACAAAATTCTAAGAAAGATTCATGAGCGTAGACCACTAATTAATAAGGGCGCCGACATATATTATATAAAAATATTGTCAAACCATAATAGGTTTACCGACATGTAAGTTGGACTTGGTTAAAAGAGTGTACAGTCAATTTTAAATCGATTTTAAATGACAATAATAGTAGAAAGGTAAAACTGGTTTCAGAACATCAGTTCCCATGGCTGCTGCATGGTGGCGCTACTTGCTTGGTGCCTACAGGGGGGCCGCCATTTTGGATTCTCTGATATCTCTAGACGGTGCTCTGTGGCCCCCATCAAGGTGCAATCCCCATGGAGCCCCCCTATTAAGGTCTTTTTGGCGCTACTTGCTTGGTGCCTACACGGAGGGCCGCCATTTTGGATTCCCAGATATCTCTAAACGGTGCTCCGTGATCCCCCATCAAGTTGTAACCCCCTATTAAGATCTTTTTAGTTATGATTTTCTAAAAATGATGCACCTAGCGCCCTGCAGCGATAACATATGTATTGTTGGTAAAGTGGAAATCTATTATAAGTATCACAAAGCTACAGAGCCCCCCTATTAAGGTCTATTTGGCGCTACTTGCTTGGTGCCTACACGGGGGGCCGCCATTTTGGATTCCCAGATATCTCTAAACGGTGCTCCGTGATCCCCCATCAAGGTGTAACCCCCATGGGGCTCCACTATTAAGGTTTTTGTGGTTAGGATTTCATAAAAATGATACACCTAGCGCCCTACTGCGGTAACATATGTATTGTTGGTAAAGTAAAAATCTATTATAAGTTGGTATCGCCTGCCGTGTAATTTAATGATATGGTATCGTTTTTTATTAATATAAAAACATTTAATTAAAGCACTCTAGATTGATCTTTATGATGATACATTTTCTGATGACGAAACGTCCAAAGGTCCATTTGAGGATGCTGTCTGACTCAGAATTTCCTCAGGATTCCAAATATGTAAAAATATATAGGGCATTCCATTTAAAAATCAAAAGTTGGTATCATTTTCGGCGAAACCGGAAATTCAAAAAAAATCATTTTGTACTCTTATAAGTGGCATTTTATATCCTAATTAACCATGCAAAATTTCATGTGTCCATCTTTATAAATAAAAAAGTTGCAGGGGTGCGCCTATTCTCAGATACACCGGTATATATACAGGGTGACCCAGTGCTCTGTGATCGGTCCATATTTTTTTTGCTATTAAAGATATCGATATGAAATTTTTATAGAGGATATGATCGAACTAAACCTATTTTCCAAAATTATTTTGAACAAAATTCCACTTCCGGTTTCACCGGAAGTGACATCAACATTGTTATTTCAAATAGAATACCCTGTATATTTTTTGATTTTTAAATTTTATATGTAATTCCTGATAAAATTTCTGTAACATTCCCTATACCTAAACACAATAGTTTTCGAGATATTAATTTTTTTCGTAAAAATTTGACAGTTGCGCCTTCAACAAAAATACCCTATAACTTATTATTATTATTATTATTATTAGGTCTATTTGGCAAACTTTAAACGTTAATAACTTTCTAATTTTTAATGGAACGCTATGTATATTTTTGCAGAATTAAATTTCTTATTAAATTATCTTTTGATTGATATAACCATTCCCTATACCTAAAGTTAATAATAACAAAGATATTTCACAATTTTGTAATAATTTAGGTATCAACACAACTGAGAAATCGACAAGCGAGTTATTTTGACGTATCCATGGATCTAATCTAATTGTTACACTTTTTCTCGTATTTGTTCAGTTAAAATGGATTTTACGCGACAAGAAATGATAAATATGGTTTATTGTATTGGAGAAGCGGATCGAAATGTTCTGCTAGCTAGTAGAATTTATCATCAAAAATATCCAGACTTAAGATTGCCCTGAGTAATTTCATTTCAAAAATTGAGGGATAGATTTGCATTGACGGGTAATATTTCTTACAAGAAACTAGAATTGATTGGACGGAGAATTGATGAAGACCGTGAATTAGAAGTTCTTTTGACGATAGAGGAAAATTCTTTTTTGAGTACTCGGGAGATCGCAAGAGAAACTGGTCTATCGCAAAGCAGTGTGAATTGCATAATTTTAAACCATAAATTTTACTCGTACCATATGGAACTTCATCAGGAACTTTATGATGACGATTTTCGGCATCGAGTAGATTTTTCAAATAGAATGCTTGAAATTGTGCATGCTAATGGCAACTTCTTAAACGGCATTTTATTTTCGGATGAATCTACTTTCAAGAGTAATGGATCTGTTAATAGGCACAATTTGCACTATTATGCGACTCATAACCCCCATTGGCTGAGAACCATGGATCACCAGAATTCTGCTAAAATATACATAGCGTTTCATTAAAAATAAGAAAGTTATTAACGTTTAAAGTTTGCCAAATTCACCCTAATTTTTATCAAGTAATTGGTTAGAAATATGGCAAAGTTTGACACGGGATATTTAAAACAATGTTTTTAAGATTCCAAAAATCCAAACCGCATACCAATAGACCTAATAACAAAGAAGTTATAGGCTATTTTTGTTGAAGGCGCAACTGTCAAATTTTACGAAAAAAATTAATAACTTGAAAACGATTGAGTTTAGGTATAGGGAATGTTATGGAAATTTTATCAGGAATTACATATGAAATTTAAAAATAAAAAAATATACAGAGTATTCTATTTGAAATAACAATGTTGATGTCACTTCCGGAAAACCGGAAATGGAATTTTGTTCAAAATAATTTTGGAAAATAGGTTTAGTTGGATCATATTCTCTATAAAAATTTGATATCGATATCTTTAATAGCAAAAAAATATGGACCGATCACAGAGCACTGGGTCAGTGACCCAGTGGGTCACTCTGTATATATACCGGGTGTATCTGAGAATAGGCGCACCCCTGTAACTTTTTTATTTATAAAGATGGACACATGAAATTTTGCATGGTTAATTCTTCTTTTCTCTAATAAATAAATATACAGACTGTATAGAATCAAGTAAGTAAGGCTGGAGACAAGGATGACAAATTATATTCTGATCAGAGAAAAAGAAACAAACTTTAATTGGGCGTGGTTTAAACCAAGCCATTCGTAATTACGAACCATAGTTACCAGGTTGTTTTAAATCAGAAGAGAATGATTATAATTATTTAATAAATAGGTCAATTTTATTTGTTTGAAACTTAAAAAAAAACAAAAAAATTAATAATAGGTATGTCAAAAATAATTTGATTTAGTTAATTTTCTTACTTTTAATATTAAAAAATAAGAAAAACAACCCTTTTAGGAAACAATAATAGCATATGGCAACAGCGCGGCATGCAGCTAGATACAAGGGCATGCAGTTCAGTGTTGCCATTTTTTCACCATTTCTGGTGATTTTTTGTTCTTGGTTGAGAGTTTTCAAGTTAGATAGCGACCAGTCTCAATCCTGGAGAATTTAAATATGCATCGGAGTTTTTAGCAAATTTTAAGTAATTAAAATACAGAATAAAAAATATTGAAAGTTGGGTTGGGTGCGTTGTACTAGTGATTTTTTAATTAAGAATTTGACCGGTCAGAACTTTGATACACTCATATGATGGATCCATCATCATATTTTAAAAATGTGACTCCTCCATCCATTAAAGTTATCACAGACTCTGTGAAGTTATTACCGGTTACAGTTATGCTGTAACGACTACCTCCTCCCCGATAATGTATTAAAACAAATAGGTACCAAAAAAATATATAAAATATATAACAATGAGACTGATGAAACAATAGATGATATAATTGAATATATTGGTACCTACTATCTAAACCCTTCTACAGTTTATCCTAAAATGTGCCCGTCAAACTTTGTATATAGAAAAATAGACTTATTCTGATCTGCACCTATATACATGACGTTAGCAAAGTTTGGCCAGCTACTTTTGGGACATCCTGTATAACTATATTTTTTTCTTATTTCCATGTTAAAAGAAAATGTTTTAACATGGAAAAACTTTAAAGTTTAAAGCCTTATATTACAAATTATTAAAAGTATTGGAGATTTTTTTTTGGCAAAGTTGAAGAATTCTGGTGAATTTTTGTTTAGGTTTTTGAGAATTTTAACATTTTACTGTTGGCAACACTGATGCAGTTTGATCTACTATGTTTGTTCAGTAGTTCCGACGCTGTCGTAGGGAAATGTGTATAGTTTTTAAGAAATACATTTTCGCCATTAACTGGAATTTAATGGATTTTAAACAATACTTGGTGTTTATTTGCAGAAATGCATTAAAACAAAACAAACGAATTCGATAAAAATAAAACCTATAAATTCTCTAACAAAAATAATCCCTATCACAGTGGGCGGGGTTTGGCACTTGTTTTTATTTAAAATGAATATTTTTTTTTATAATTTTTTTTATAATTCTTTTTAGGTCATAAACTAAAAATTTAGGGGGCACTGCAAACAAAAAACCAAGTTGGTAAATAACGGACACCCTAATATAGATCATTAATTAATAATATATAATTAAATAGAATAGAAATTAACTCTCAGAACAGCACTGAATTGTTGATAACTAAATAAATTCTTTTGGTTGCTTACAATCAAATAATAATAAAAGCCTTCACTCGATAAATATTTTACTCGCATTTTTTGGAAAGTATTGGGCATAATATGGATTGATGTTAATTTGGGCATGTCTTTTGACTACAAAACAGAGTATAGGACAAGTCAACAATAGTTTCACAAAAGTATTAAATATAAATAAAGCCTGTATCATGCAGGTATTAAGTCAAGTGAAGGATAGGTATTAATATTAATCAATTATTGTAGTCTCAATTTCTTTTTAATATTATTTTATCAAAAGAAGCAACACACATTTTTTTAGTGATAGATATTGTTTTGACTATGACGGATAATTTTCTTATTAGATTGTTAATTTTTAAACATTCTTGAATGGTTCGAATCCCATTTTTTTTTAACAAAAACTTATAGGTACCCGGAGATTTATAATGGATACGTTGGCCAATTATTTTACAGCTTTTGTCCATTTAGTCCTCTTTTTATAAAAAAGGTGCATTGAAAAAAAAGTTTTTAAAAAATGACCCTTATTGGTTAATAAATTATTTAAAATTTCTTTGATTTCAAAATGGTTGCTTTTATTTTTATTTTTCAATATTTTAACTTGATATTTGCATATAATTTTTTTTTCAAAATTATTTTACAGGACATTTCTATTATTTTCTCTCAAACAAGTTTTTTACTGGTGATGGCATATTTAAATATCGGTCACTAATAGGGTTTTAAATTGTCGAAAAAAAACGGAAAAAATGGGGGAAAAACTGTTTTTTCCGTTTTTTCCCAGGCCATGGAAAAACTGGCTTTTTTAGTAGCAAACAATATCCATTAATACAGAAAAAAACTAAATTGAATTGAATATTTTTACAAAAATAAATCCATTGAGAATATCCATTACCAAAATAATGAATTAAAATTAAATTAAAAAATTATAATTTTATAAAGTGTCCAATAAATCGAAAGTTATGTTAATACAGCACCGAATATGTTTTTTTGCGGCCAGGTGGAAAAAGAAGAATCTTACTGATTTAAAATAAAAGGAATAATTATTATATTCATCATAAATTATAATTCATAATTATCTTTTGAATAAAATAAAAAAAATGTCAATTTTTCTTAAAGTTTCACAATTTTTGCGCCAGCACAATTTTCCCGGAAATTTTAAGACACCAAGTACAGGGTTTGGTCTTTCTGGGCTATCTAAATTATCAGTTACAAAATTTTCATTCGTATATTTTGCCTATTAATCTCATAGGCTAAAATTTTCTTTAGTAGGTATCTGCAAAAATATTGAATTAAAAAAAAAATTTAAAACCAATCAAGTTTATAAAGTGTAGATAGGTATGCAAATTTTAAATAATTTAAATTTGTCTGTTAGTTTTTTGTTCATGACACGAAAAAATGACATGTATTTTTTTTTTAATATTACATCATTGAGTATTTTATTACGTTAGTTATGATTTTTCTTTCTGATAAGATTCAACAAATGACTAATTTTTAAATTTTAAAAAGTCTTTATACTTTTATTATGTAAATTTTATTTAAAAAAGGGTTGTTTTTGGAATTTGTTAAATTAAATCGATTTTTCTTGTTTTTAAATTTAGAAATATCACAACCAACGTAATTTTTCAATATAATATTAAAATAAAAATAAAAGTATTTTTTTCTCGTGTCGTGACCAAAACAAATATTTGAGACAAATTTAAATTTTAATACCAGCAGCACAAATGGGTACAGTGACCGACACGGAATTTTGAACGGCTTTCGTCCAGTTAATATTAAAATCTTAACTTCCTTTATGGCCAACTAACCTTACTTCCGGTCGTTTTGACAGCGACATGCTGTTAAATTTCAGATCATTATAATCTAAATCCAATAAAAGTGGATTTCCAGAATTTTTCTTCCAAATTTCACACCGTTCGGTGTCTTTTATTGGAAATTAAAACAATATAAAGCTGGTTTGGCTTCTTTTAAAAAAAAATTTGTTATATAAACAAGTACACATATATATATATACGAGCCCTAACCACATAATGTTCGGACACTTCATAATTTATACAGAAATTTTTTTCGTGAATACTATCTCAAAATTATTAGAAGTTATGAAAAATTCAGCTTATTTTGGCATATACCCCTCGAAGCGATTTTTATTTTTAAAAAGTTTACCTTTTATTTTTAGCTTTTAAAAAAAGGCTAACTTTTTAACTTTTTTTTGCATGAGTAAAAAAAGTTATAAATGGGCCCATTAAAAAGAACATAAAATATTATACAAACCCTGAAAATTTGGTAAAAATTGTATAAATAATAAGAAAGTTATAGCGATATATATATCTGCAAAATCTCCCGTTTCCTAAGAAAATTGCAAAAACTCTTTAAAAATAGCATTTTTAAATTACTTATACTTTTTTATAACTTATTTATTTTTTACCAAATTTTCAGGGTTTGTATAATATTTTATGCTCTTTTTAATGGGTCCATTTATAACTTTTTTTACTCATACAAAAAAAAGTTAAAAAGTTAGCCTTTTTTTAAAAGCTAAAAATAAAAGGTAAACTTTTTAAAAATAAAAATCACTTCGAGGGGTATATGCCAAAATAAGCTGAATTTTTCATAACTTCTAATAATTTTGAGATAGTATTCACGAAAAAAATTTCTGTATAAATTATAAAGTGTCCGAACATTATGTGGTTAGGGCTCGTATATATATATAAATGTAAATTATTCATTTCTGTTAACGAATTAAGTACGGGACGTGCTTCAATAGTTGCTTGTCTATGGTAGAAACTTTCTAAACTACTAGAAAGCAAACTGATTTCAAGTCGACTTTGATGCAGGGTTGGATGCTCCCGTGTACGAGTTTTGGTTCGTCCCGCGCATGACGTCACTTGATGAGTAGTTGCCGTGAGAATACACGAATAATAGAAATATTATTAAAGAAAATAGAGAAATATCTGGACATAGTGCGTTTTTATTAAACTTAATATTGAAGAAAGTGTTATATTATGGATAAATTATAGATGCTTTCAGTCCTTGATAACATTTAGGGCTGTAGTTTAAGCGTTGCAACGCGTTGGTGTTTTAAATTAAACTTATAAGTTATATATAGTCACTGTCCAGAAAATGTTTATAGGAAACAGAAGCGGTCTTGACGTTAATATTGTCTATTATTTTTGTGGCATTTAAACACTGTTTCCACAAATCAAACTTTTTCGGGAATCGATGAAATTTAATGTTTTTATTTAAAGGGTTTTTCTTGGACTGGTTGTCCGAATTGCATCCAAATATGCCACACCGCATTTTAATAAATGCAAATGGCACGACACAAACTAGAACACAAACAGAACAAGTTAATGCAACACAAAAACAATAATAAACAAACAGAACAGGTTAACACAACGCAATAACCATAATTTGAACACTGAAAAGTAATTCGAACCTTACCGAACACAAAAACAACAAGTTAAACAAAACATAGAGCAAGTTAACATCCAAAAGCATCGCAAAACCAAGAATTTTAGCAGCAGATAATTAAAAAGCACGTTAAAGATTTAAAAACACTCATCAAGTGACGTATTTAAGCCCCGCCCAACATGCGCACCATCCTATCTTAAGTTGTATGTATCTTGACCTTGATTTATGTATGTACGCGGCGTATTAAGTGGGGGTGCTGATGACGACGCGTTTCTTACTGTCTCACTTTAACGGTCTCACTCTAATTTAGAATTAAAATTTCAAGATAAAATTGACTACAGCGCCGCTAACATTCAAGATGGATTTTGGAGTTACTTTAAATACATTAGACCACGCCTCTTCCCAACATCTTACAATGGTTATATATTAAAATGGGTTGTTCCTTAGGGTCCATAAAGAAGCACCTGAAACTTTTTTTTTCTAAATTCCAAAGTCTAAAAATAATTTATAATAACCTTTATCCTACCAAAAAGTACGCCACTGATCGACTAGGAACTTAAGGCTAATTTGGTTGCATAATTTAATTTATTATGTTATGGTTGGTAACACCCTGGTTGGTAAAAACAGCATTTCCAAATTCTGTCAAAAAAGTTGATAAAGATTCTTTAAATTTAGCTTAACTACAAAAATGACAAAATTAACAATGCAAATTGTCAATTTGGCGTTAAATTTATTTACACAAATTAAATGTTTAAAGTTTTACCTGTGAACTGGTCCCAATTTCATCTGAATAAACAGAAAGAAAAAAACCGATGAAAAAATTAATTTTGTGGTTATGGATTTTTTAAAATAGGTACTAAATTTTCTAATCATTGCTTAACCTAATAGCTGGGTGAGTAAATAAATACATAAGGCTATTAGAGCTTTAAGGGCATTAAACTTTTGTATTTATTGAGTTTTTATTTATTTTTTGCAAGAAAAATTTTTAGTAACAATTTTTTACATCTGGCAACGAGCAGCTACTTTGTTGGTTGGTATTTATGTACTCACAGAACACAAGTGTGCAGAGATAAACCAAGTGTGTAACCAGTGGCCTGTCACAAAAAATATAAAAATTTTCTATGGTTGAATTTTTAAGTCATGAGCCCTACGGCAACAATTTCAAGCAACTGAATCAAATCGAGGGCAAAATCAGTGGCATATCGTGGAGTTTTATTTGGGGTTCGAAATGTTGCATACGTATGCAGTCCATTATACACGTTTGTGCTTTGGGTTGCGAATCAAAATATGAGAATCGTATTTTGCCTGGCTTAAACCATATTATGATTCGTTTTAACTTAAATCCTTCATTTGAACGTGCAAATTTATTACAACAGTAACTCTTATGTAATTATATTATTAAATGAAAGGTTGTTATTTATATATATTAAATTATTGTAATTTTAAATTATATAGTTTGCGTTACCCATTCTGCGTGGAGAAAATTAAGGGTACCTGTTCTACTACTAAAAAATTCCCTATACTTTGCAAATTTTCAAAATATGTATGTTAATTAATTTGGAAATATTAATATTTGTATAATGCACAATGGTTGTGGAGATTGCACACACCAATAAGCTCAAATGGAGACAAAAATGGGACTCTAATTTTTGTTTAATAGTAAAATGCAATATACTCTGAAAAATATTGGTTTATTAAATAATTTAATGATAAATGCTCTTAACTGCATTAAAAGGATCTATTTTCATCTATTAATATGTTAATATCTATATATAAGATATCTTAATCGCTATCATCTTCCGATTCTTCGTCGTTGACATTACCAATGTGGATTATCATTTCATGACCATGATCATCGTCCAAGATTCTTTCTTTATTGTACCATTCCTCTATAATTTTTTCAGTGTGTGCTATTTTTGACTTCCATGATTCTGGAGTAACTTTTTGTAATGCCCGTTCCCACATAGTAAGCACTTTATCATTGCCATAGCCATCTTCACCAATATGTTTATTATAATAATCCTTTGCATCGGCCCATACCATTTCAATTGCGTTAAATTGACAATGGTACGGAGGCAATCTTAAAACTTCATGTCTTTTTTCTTGTAGCAATTCATCAACCTTATATCGTATTGGTTTTTTATGTTTCTTGGTTAAATTTAAAAGTTCTACTTTGAACATATTATTATTTAATGGTATATTATTTTCTTCCAACCATTCCTTAATTTTGTTTTTAGTCCATGAAACCGTTGGTTGTTTTTCCATTAAGACGCTATGGTAAGACGCGTTGTCCATTATAATTAGAGAAGGTTCCTGTAAATTTGGGATGAATTGTTCTTGCAACCATTTCAAAAAAATTTCTGAGTTCATATCACCATGATAATCCGCCTGTTTGGACCTCGTGGAGTAAACCAATGCGGAATCGCGAATAAAACCTTTTTCATTACCAGCATGCAACACAATAAAACGTTTTCCATCATAACCTTCTGGTTTGCGTACACTTTTTGTGGATGAGTCTTGCCAGGATCTTGTATGGCTTACTTTAGCAAATATCCAAGTTTCATCTATTCAGCTCTCTTGGATAATCAGAATGTCTATTTTGCATGTATTTTCTGAAAAAGTTGATTCTCATTATCGCAATATCAGTTCGTTCCATCAATGCTCTTCTGTTGTTGTCTTTTTTGTACTTAAATCCTAATTCCATAAGCAATTTCCGGATGGTTGTCAGAGAGGCATTTAATACATGTTTTGTGATCAGTTCTTCTCTTAAAGTTTTAAGTATTATCTGCTTTTCTAAAAATATTATGTATAAAAATAAAATACTCTTTCTAAATAATATCTAGAAATAGTAGTCTTCTATATTATGTTTTTGATAAAAATGAAGTAATATATGGTTATTTCTAGACTCGGTGCGATCATTTTATTGAGTACGTATAAATAAAAAAAACTCTAAATATATTCAATGCAGATTAGAATATTTAAAAAAATATACATTATTAGTATATACATTTAGTACATTATTAGTACCTATATACTTTTATTTATATAGTTTTCTAAATGGGACAAATCATTGTCAACTGGCCAACAAATAGTACACTATTTAGTAAATAGTATTTACCCCTATACTCGGTAGGAGTAATATTTTCAAATAAATTAAATTTAAAATTAAATCCATTTTAAACAGAACCTAGATCTGGGTGAATTACCTTAAAACCGGGTGACTTGGCACACTTTTTTACTATTTTTGTGGAATATACTCAAAGGGTTTTAAGATAACAAACCGATTTTTTGCATTTACCAATATGGTTATCTTACCAACAAGTTATACTGTGAAAAAAAATGTTGACCTTCAAGGATCCCAGGTTTTTAAAAAAAAACTTGACTGTCACAAGTATCCTGCTTGTAGGATACTTGGGGCAGTCATTTTAAACGCAGTTAAAGCATATTAAAATATTATTTGGACTTTTGATATAGTGAAGGAACAATACCTAGATTTAAAAAAAAAATACAAAAATACAAAAAATCCTTATTATTATTCAAAATAAGAACAAAACTCATAGAAAAGGGATAGGTTATGTAGGAATAGCTACAAATATTTATGTAATAGCACCTGAAAAATATCTAACATTAAAAAAAAAAAATCTTCTAAAAAAATTAACAAAAAAAATTAACAAAAAAGCTTTTGAATCACATATTAAATACAAATTTTCCTCTTTTATCTGTAGGTTTTGGCAAATTTTCCTCTTTTATCTGAGGATTTTGGCAATTTTTTATTAAGTAATAGCACCTTAAAAATACCTAACATTAAAAAAATTAACAAAAAACAAATTTTCCTCTTTTACTTAAGGGTTTTGACGACTTCTTAGTGATTTGAGTGACTGAAACTGTGACTATATCTTCAACAGTTGGGAAAATGTGACACTTCAGTTGAGAGTTAAATCTCATACATTTTACTTCATATTCCTTTATATTTTTGCACAGTCCCAAGTCTCATACTAAAAACGCTATTTTCAGAGCCGGCTTAAGGCAATTGAGCGCCTTAGGTACTTAAAAATTTGCCTCCTCTAACTAGATACTATACTTACGGGGCCCGGGGCAAATTTTAAAAAAGCTTATTAGAGCCACCTCAAACTGTTAGCTTAAGGGCGCCTGAGAATTATAACCCAATTATTCCCTATGAATTAGAATACTTTTTATTATTAAAAAAACACATAAAAAACATAAATAACATACAAACATAACAAATATAATGTAAATAAAAAGTGTTAGGACTTATAACTGCGTTTTTCTGCAAGATGTTATTAGTAAGTATTTAAAAAAAATTAAATCAACTTTAATTTTCTGTATTTGTATGTTAGATGTACTGCTGGTTTATTGTAATTAGTTTAATATTAAAATTTCAGAAATACCTTAAAACAAACAGAAAAATTAACACTATCTAAATGTGGATTTAGCCAGCATTTTGTGTAACGTAATCTAACGTAAAGTAATTTAATTTAAAAGGCAGGCTAAATCAACCTTAACTATCGAACACAGGCGGCTATCACCAAACACACAACACATAGAAGTGCCACTCTTAAATAAACGCGAAAACACCCAATTCCTTCCGGCAGCAGTTTCCTCTAGTATCGCGTACCCGCTGGGGTGAGCAGCACATCACAGCAGGTACCCGATGCAAGAGGAATCCGTGTGCTTGAAGCATACGGGGGTTTTGAAATAGTTTAAAGAGTGCTAAAGATATGTTTATACAGAAGTGAATTTGCGGCACGATTTTTGTCGGCTTTACACCTCGTTATTACAAAGGAAGCTAAATTTTTATAAAATAATAAAAACAGTAAAAAATATTCTGTTATTACAATTGTATGTTGTTTATTTGTTTTATTTTTGGAAAAAATAAACATTTTGGTAGCAATTTTTATTTTTTTTTAAGTTGCTTGGGGACAAGGCGCCTATTTCTACGTGGCGCCTAAGGCAATTGCCTTGCCTGCCTAATGGGTAATATGGCCCTGGCTATTTTTTAAAATACAGAATAGTAAGGTTATCTAGTCATATTACTGTTAACGGATATTGATGGCAAAAAAAATTACAAAAAAAACTTACTGGTTATAAACAACCTTCAAAAAACGCAAATATTTTACGTCCCAAATAATATTTTTTTTAGGTTAAATTATGGTAGGAAAGAAAACCGACAACAAAATTTCTTCACCTGATGCCGATCGTATTTTTGTCCAGTTCGTATAGTGTAATGTAGATAGAGGGGGCAATTAAATTTAAACTAAGTTCCGTCTGTCCCAAGAATCCTGCACTGTCCCAAGCCACCCGGTTTTACGGTACTCAATTACTTACTTTTATTGTACAGGGTGGTCCACGTAAGGTGACCCATATACTTATCTCAAAAACTACTGGAGTCACAAAAAATTTGTAAGGAAGAAATATTCACGTATGAAAAAATATTTTTAAAATATTATATTTTCATTTATACAGGGTGTTCGGTTTTCCGTGGGTCGATACCAACTTTCTTATTTTCAATGGAACACCCTGTATTTTTTTGCATTTTTAGATTCTACACACTATTTTAGGTATACTTTGTATATTAATTAGGAAAATGTTAATACTTTTTGAGTAAAATTAAAATTTATCAAAATTTCTCTAGACATTCGCTAAAAGTTAAAAATAACCAACTAAAACTTATTATTTTTTATATTATGTAGTAGTATTCATCTCTTTAATAAAAACCAAGCTATAAGTTAAATCTTTTTTTTATAAAATATTATACAGGGTGTTTTCTATGCTCCGTTGAAAATAGCGATTTTAAAAGTTTAAAATCTTGTTTTTTTTCAATGAAACACCCTATATATTTTTACATAATTGGATAAAATATGTAATTTTCTTTCTTTTTATATATATATGTCCTATACCTAAACCAAACAGAAAAAAATATTCGCATTTTTCGCAATTAGTAGCTTTGTGCGTATGGTAATTATTATTATAATAATATACAGGGTATTTCATACCAGGAGGCGAAAAATGAAATTATATATTCAAAACGTCATTCTAAATAAAAATCTTTAATACTTTTTTGTTCTATCATTTTTCGTTTTCAAGTTATTCGAGTTCAAAGTTTTGAATTCAAACAATGAAAGGATAACAATATGCAATAATAGGATTTATAATTCTAGCAACTAAAATATACATCCATGGAAACGTATAAGTATCTAATTTTATAATACAGTTCATTTTTTTTTATCTGAACTGCGGCAACGTTGCAAACTTAGGGGTTTAGTTGGCAAATATTTCTATTATATTGGCAGCTATAAAACTAAATTAATATTTGTGGTTAAGAAATCAAAAAATATTTATCTTTTAATAGGTTTTTGACCAAAATAGTATTTCGTTATTGTCCTGTAGGATAATTATTTGTACAGAGACGTTTTTTAAAACACATAAATACATTGGAGTTTGATATTCCTCTGTTTAAATTTAATGATTTGACAAAAACTGTCAAATTATGTAAAACAGAGATACCAATCCTAAAAATACTAATCAAACTGACATAAACAACCAACTTAATAAAAAAACACTAGTCCAGATAAAAAAATAACCTTATGTGGTCTTCTGCCTTATTTAAGTAATACAACCTGTCAGTTTATTGCTAATATGTCAGCAAGAATTATTGATTGACAATTGACCAATTTGTAGTTTATACTATTTATTAAATGGCCTTCAGCATTAATACAAGCTTGGCACCGCAAAACAACAGAATTGTAAACTCGTCCAAAATCTTGTACATTTTGTATTTGCTCCGCCGCATCTATTATTCTTTGCATAGGCTGCTGTTCGGTGGTAATTTCGACTGCATAGACAAGCTGTTTCATGTGTCCCCATAAATAAAAATCAAGCGGATTTAAATCCGGTTACCTAGCAGGCCACAATATTGGGCCACGTCTACCAATCCACCTTTCATTGAAGTTGTTATTCAACCAATTCACTACATTTCTACCAATATGGAGTGGTGCATCATCGTGTTGAAACCACATTCGATTTAGCAAACCCACAGGGACATCTTCCAGCATTTCATTAAGTTAATTTTGTAAGAACATTAAATAAGATTCGGCATTTAGTCTATTGGGAAGGACTATAATTGGCAAAATTCGCCCGTTGAAAATGCCACCCCAGACATTAATTGAAAATCTCTGTTGGAAATGTCTCTCATAGCATGTGGATTTTCCAACGACCATACATGTTCATTATGGGTATTATTAATACCATCTCTGGTCAAAGTAGCTTCATCTGAGAATACAATAGAAGAAATAAAATTTGGATTTTGCTCATGTTGACGAAGCAGCCATTGACAATACAGAAGTCGTGGCTCGTGATCATTTGGCTGCAAATGCTGAACATTTTGCTTATGGTACGGGTGCAATACTTCTCGGTGTATGGTTCTCCAAACAAAGCCTACTAGCAATACGTCTGGTACTAATGCCGGGTTCGTTAAGTACAGCGTCAATTACTTGCTCTTCTTGACCAGCATTGTGTCTGACCATTTCTTCGGAGTCTTTGATATGCGTCTGAAAATACACGGCGGGATGGTTGTCGTTTATTTGAAAATCTACGCAGATATTCTCGGGAAGCTGCAGAAGCATTTCCATTTGCGTACCCGTAAATAAAAACAATGTCTGCATATTCTTCATTCGTAAATTCCATTTTGTTTATAAATTTACAATAAACTGACAGGTTGTATGAATCCTATTATTGCATATTGTTATCCTTTCATTGTTTGAATTCAAAACTTTGAACTCGAATAACTCGAAAACGAAAAATGATAGAACAAAAAAGTAATAAAGATTTTTATTTAGAATGACGTTTTGAATATAGAATTTCATTTCGCCTCCTGGTATGAAACACCCTGTATATTTATATATAAAAGAATTTTTATTTGTTGTTATTTTAATTTATTTATTTTAATAATGGAAATATAACTAAGCTAATTGGAAAATCCACAAAATTAATTTTCTATCTTATTGTTATTAATAAATTACCTTACTTTCTCTTTGGGAATACCCTCAGGATTAAACTAGGCAAGAGTGTATTCAGGAAAAATTAATCTTTAATTTAGGTAATAAAGAAATACCTACTATAAAATAAATAAAAGGTAAATCTGCTATTAGTTTAATTCGATAATTACGATTGTTAGCTAGTTATCCCAAGAATTTTAAAAATGCATATTTACACCACAGACGAGCGCTTAAGCTTTTTGAATGTTTTGTGAAAAACAATAGGAGTCCTGGACTGGCTCTAAGAGAGTACCATAGGTTGTATCCTAATGAGATTCTGCCAAGTAAAAAAATATTTGGTAGAATTCTTCGAGATCTTGAAAATGGGACCGTAAGAAACAAGAAAAGAAACCGTTCAAGAAATATTTTAACTGAAGATACACAACTGAATATTTTGTTATATTTTCAAGAAAATGAAGAAAATTCGCAAAGGGATGCTCAACGAAATATCAATATAAGCAAAACTAGCATTGTAAGAAGTTTGAAACTAAATGGATACCACTCATTTAAATTTACACCCGTCCAGGAATTATCTGCGCTGGATTTAGATTTAAGGATGACATTTTGTGCTGATATAATGCAACAACATTTTGATTTTAATTTTTTAAATCGGATTGTTTGGACTGATGAGGCTAGTTTTAATACTGCTGGAGTTTTTAATAGAAGAAATTCTCACTATTGGCCAGAATAAAAGAAAAAAAAGGAAAAACCATTAAAAAGACAGGGACATGGAACAGTGAATGTGTGGTGCGGGATATTTCAAGACCAAGTCATAGGACCAATTTTTTATAATGGAAGTTTAAATGTTGCAAGATACTTGGTTCTTTTAAGAAATGAGATAATTTCTCTTATAAATAATTTACCTTTGGAAAGGGAAAATATTATTTTCCAGCAGCATGGTGCACCTTATCATAGTGTACGACCGGTGGTTGATTTTCTGAATGATAATTTTACCACCTGGATAGGCAGAAATGGCCGCATTCCCTGTCCCCCAAGAAGTCCAGATTTCACCCCACTGGACAATTTTCTTTGGGGCCATTTAAAGAACGAAATTTATAAAAATAAATCCGTAAATGTGCTGCAACTACAAAATAAAATAAGAGAAGAAATTTTAAAAGTTAACGATTCAAGATCTGTATCTAACGCTATAAGAAGATTGGAGATATTATATACCACCTGCATTTTAAAGGAAGGTGGTCATGTTGAACATTTAATTTAAAATATATTGTTTATACTTTTGAAATTTGTTTTATTTATTTTCCAGATTAAATCTGCTTCCATTTTAATCATTTAATATTGTAGAAGTATAGACATCCAAAAGAATACACTCGTGCCTATTTTAATCCTGAGGGTATTCCCAAAGAGAAAGTAAGGTTTATTTATTAATAACAATAAGGTAGAAAATTAATTTTGTGGATTTTCCAATTAGCTTAGTTATATTTCCATTATTAAAATAAATAATAATAATAATAATAATAATCTTTATAAGTGCTAAACCAGTAGGTGTACAACGTCAATACAGAGAAAATAAACATTAGTAGATACAAGTATAAATAAATTATAAATAGAATAGACATATGAAATAAAATGAACCTATAATATAAAAGCTGCCAATGAGCTAATCCCAAATCTCACTTAAAAACTCATCCGTACTGTAATATGCTTTGCGAATCAAACGTTCTATAAGAAACAATCTTAATTCATCAAAGCTTAAATTTTTTCTTTGATTTGAAAAATTTTATTCCATGGTACTCTGGCCCATGTTGAGTTTTTGACAGTCTTGAAAACCTCACAATTAAATCATCTTTGTTTCTTGTGTGATGCTGGTGAACAGTTGTTTGTATTTTATAATTTAATAAATGTTTTTTGACATATAAGATATTTTGCAGAATAAATGCTGATGGGAATGTGAGTATTCCCAGATCCCTGAAGGCAGCCCTACAATCATCCCTATATCCAAGTCCAGCTACAATTCTAACCACCTTCCTTTGTAATGCAAAGATTATACCTGAACTGGTTGCATGACCCCATATTATAAGAGAATATGTCATGATTGAGTGGAAAAGTGCATGGTAACAAGACAACAGAACCTCCCGAGACACAACTGCTTTCAAGTTTCTTATTACAAATATATTTGTTGACAATTTTTTAGAGAGAAACTCGACATGTTTATCCCATTTTAGTTTATCGTCTATGAATACGCCCAAAAACTTTACCGCCTTTTGAGTTGCAATATTATTATTTCTCAAAGTAAACACGATCTTATAAGTCTTATCTTTATTTAAGACTAGGTTGTTTGAAAGAAACCATTTCTCGGCATTTGTCAGTGCGTCACACGCACTTATCTCCAAAAGCTCAATATTTTTGTTTGATACAGATATAGTTGTATCATCAGCAAACAAAGTAAAGGTAACTTTGTCATTATGGCAGGTCATTTATAAAAATTAAGAAAAGTAAAGGGCCCAAAACGGATCCCTGGGGTACCCCCACAGTAATTTCTTTTCTACCCGATAACAGTCCATTCACTCTACAAACCTGATATCTTTTAGTAAGATAGGATTCTAATATTTGCAAACTTTCATAACTAAATTTATAACACTTGAGCTTTCGTAGAAGTAGTGAATGCGACACACAGTCAAATGCCTTACTTAGATCGCAAAAAATTGCTGATTGATATTTTAAATCTTCAAATGTTTCAAATACATTTCTAACAAAATCCAAAAGACCAGTGGTAGTATTGTGTTCCTTTCTAAAACCGTGTTGACATTTGACAAATATATCGTGCCTCTCAAAGAATTCCGTCATTCTCACCGCCATGCACTTCTCCACCACCTTCGACATGATGGGCAAAAGATAAATGGGTCGATAGTTAGAAGGATCATCTGTATTGCCTTTTTTATAGACAGGTACTACTAGGGCCTCCTTCAGAACATTTGGGAACACTCCCTCCAAAAAACATAAATTTATTAATTTTGCAAGGGGTACAGCTATTAGAAACTTTATTGTTTTCAAAAGACATGTGGTTAAACCGTATATATCCTTACTTTTTTTCATCTTTAGGTCTGATATTATGTCAATAATTTCTATGTTAGTTACTTCACTAAAGATAAATTAATTTTTAACGTCTGGCATAACAATATACTCACAAATCCTAGTCAGGCTCAATTTAGGTTTTTCGTTGTTATTTTGTTTCAGAATATTATGAGCAATATTAGTAAAGTATATATTCATTTCTTGGGCATTTACATTACATTCTATACCTCTTTGGATACCTCTTTTTTTATTTACAATATCCCACATGGTCTTTGCTTTATTATTTGAGTTTTTTATTAGACTTTCATTTGCTTCCTTTTTTGCTTTATCAATAGCTTTGTTATATGCCTGCAAAATAATGTCTAGAAACTTCGAAACTTTAATATTCACACACATTTTTTTATCATAGATACCTAAATGCAAAGCTGGAATTTTCAATGATAGATAGATAGATAGATAGATAGATACATTTATTAAGTAATAAACATTACATTAAACGTCAGGTACATATGCATATAAAATTAAAAAAAATAAAATAAAATGAACATAGCTATAGGTATAAAAAACATATTAAAAAAACGGTATGTACATATAATATAAACAACAATAACATATTTATAAACATTGAAAGTTAAAATTAGTATTTAAGTATTCATTTAAAGAATAATAACAATTTTGGATTAAAATACTTTTCACAGATTTTGAAAAAGCTTTGGGATTCTTTATGTTTTTTATTGATTCTGGAAGATGATTAAACAGTTTCGGTCCCCAATAGTGAATACTTTGTTGTGCCAATTTGCTTTTGTGAAGTGGAATTTGGAAAAAATTCATGTGCCTAGTATTGTAGGTGTGATTTTCAGAATTTCTATCAAATTCGTCTGAATTTAAATATACATACTTTATTGCTGCCAAAATAAATATAGATGGAATTGTAAGTATTTTTTGATTTTTAAAATGTTCTCTACAACTCTCATTTGTTTTTAAATCACAGATTATTCTAATCGCTTTTTTCTGTAAAATAAATATTTTGTAGGAATCGGTAGAAATCCCCCAGAATAAAATTCCATAACTACATGTAGATAATATTACGAACTTCTGTTTTAATATTGTCATCTAAATTTTTGGTTTTCAGTGATAACCGTGGCCTTGATTGTCCTGGAGTTTCAAGCGGTTCATTTCTATCAATGCTTTGTTTTATTCGTTTAACCGTACTACTGCTGATATTCAACGCAGCAGCACCCCGCTAAAATATATAATGTTAATTACAAAATTCATATTAACATTACAAATTACCTCTGTAACTGCCTCAAAAGGAATTAAAGGACCTCCATTGGTCATTTCGGCCGTAAAATAATGTAATAATGAGGCAACCATTTCCCTGGATTGGGAATTTAAGACTTTGCCTGGCATTTGGTTTAGTTCTGAAAAGAACTGATTTTTTTCAACAACTTATTAAAATAATAATAAAAACGAACTGAAAACACTAAACACAAACTAAAAACGAACTGAAAACACTAAACACAAACTAAACACTGAAATTGAACTGTTTAAATACGCAAATTATGGAAAATATTAAAAAATTCAAGTACACCAATGATGACAGGCTGTCAAAGTTTTGTAGACATTTGTGCATTTAGCTATCTTTGTCGATCCCATTATTATAAAAATATAAACATAAAGAACGTATGTTGTGGTATTATTAGACATACGTTTATCTATCGCTATATGCTACGTCCCAGTGGTCCTGCGGCGTGGAAATAGAATACGATTGTCTGAGCTATATCCTTACATATGTCACGTGAGGGTCATGATTAAAAAACCAAACTATAATGCTTATTTTTTCTTTAACTTTGGAAAAATATTTTTTTTAATATTTTTCCTTTACTCCTTATGTCAAAAGGTATTCAGTATTTTAATATATACCATTAATTACATAACACCCTGTATAGTATAATATAATATATTATAGCCTACACGGAAAAAAAAATGTTGTGAAAAGTACTACAATTGTAGAATTTTCTGGTATAAATTGTTTAAAAAATACGACCAAGAACAATTTGTTGGAAATAATTTAACAATTTTGTAATTGAAATAAACAACAATTTATTGAAGATATAATTATATATTGTAGTTAAATTACTACATTTTCTGTTTTAAATTAATATTGTTTTATATTTTAATAAAAATTGTATTGACTAATGTCATTCTTTATTAAAAATAATACAGATTTGCCGTGCTCCAAAATTGTGTACTTTAAATAAATTATACGTTGATATAAATGCTTTAAGTTTTAGTTAATTTCAAAACAATTGTATTAAATAATTAAACATTTTTTTTACAATATAGTTGTTGTAAAATTTAATTTAGTTTTTTTTTCCGTGTATAGGTTTTATAACAAGTATATAGGTAAAATTATAAACTATTTAAGAATTGTTATTTTTATTTATTATTTTATGTACAGGGTGATCCCAAAAAATTTAAAAGTGTGGATCACCCTATATATGAATTTATTTTTAGATTCCTTGTAAAATTTATATTTATATATATATTTATATCAAACTATATACCTAAATTTAACCGTTTCTGAAATATTTGCATTCGAAATGTTATCATTAAATGTTTTTTTAAACTGTTAGGAATCAAGAAGCCTTAGTACACCAAAATTATTATTGACTATTTCCCTCGTCTTAATTTCCACCAATCACAAACGCGCAATTTTGAATTACAAATGGTTTCTAGGTGAAAAAACTGTGTGACAGCACCTGTCAGCAGTTTTTTCGAGTTTACCCGCGGCAAAACTTGACAGCTGTTGTCACCAAAAATTGCAATTTATATTTTAATTGTTAAAGGTACGGTCTGTTTTGGGCGAGTAGTCGAGGCGATTAAACCCGGCGTTTAATCGCGCCAATAGGTTATATACACATATCATGGTGATGGTCTTGTTTAAGCGATAAGTCGATACAAGACGACGCGTCTTGGGGCAAAATCGGTCGTGAGGCAATTTTTACGTGCGCGTTTAATTAAACGCTCGCGAATATTGATGAAAAATGAGCTCCAAAGGTAATCGACTTAGATTTTCCAAAACGAAAGACGAAAAATTGATTCACGAAGTATCAACGCATCCAGCATTGTATAATTTAAATCATAAATTGTATAAAGACCAACATGTACGAGATAATGTTTGGAAAATAATAGCAAAAACATGGACAAAAGTGGTAAGTTTCTGTAATAAACGTGTTTTTCACGAGACATACTTTGTTTGAAAAAAAAATGATTACAATTAATTTTGTCATCATCTTCTGCTTCTTCCTTAAGCAACTGTACTTCAAACACAAGTTCACTACTAGTCATTTTTGTCACGACTAGTCTATTAACGGAGCTGGCGACATAAGGTAAACAGACCACTAGGTGCGATTAGGTGCGATTAGACGTAAGCGATTAAGCGCCGCGTTTAAACGCCTCGACTACTTGCCCAAAACAGACCGTACCTTAAATCCCAAGTAGCACAAACGGTTAAATAACTAGTATTATAAGTAAATTAACCTAACTCTAAGTTAAATGACGTTTTTTTAACTTGGTTTTTTAACCAATTAGTTGAATTATCCAATTAGTTTTTTTTACGGTTATTATAAACTAAAAAAAAACCTTTAAATTAACCAACTAAACTGCGCACCACTCAATGTGTCGCGACCAAAAAGTTCGTCCTTTTTCAAAACGACATAACTTTTTTGTTTCTTGAATGATTTTATTTTGGTCTGTGATATCTGCTAGCCCCATCCTCTGGCAATTCATGCTATAGATATGAAGGTCACGGTTCTTCAAGTAAATTTTCTACAGGGTGATATGTTAAACTGTGAAAAATTTGAATAATTTCATCCAAGCCCCGTTTGAAAAAAGAAATATTTTTTGTCGTTTTTACTTTGAAATAATGAAGTATTATGTATTACCTTAAAACGGTTTTCCAATTTTTCAAATTGGAATCTTAGCAACGAAAATATATATTTTCGTTGCTAAGATTCCAATTTGAAAAATTGGAAAACCGTTTTAAGGTAAGACATAATACTTCATTATTTCAAAGTAAAAAAAAAATATATATAATTGTTTTTTTCAAAAGAGTAGATTTAAGGCATATTGGTAGACAATACACTCAGTCTTTTTAAGAACAAAAAGATAAGATGGTGAAAGATTGTTCCTTGAATAATTCTGAACAAGCGACAAGCAACAAATTTCCATTATTTTCAGAGGGGTCTAAGCAACGACCACTTTTTCAAAATGACAACCTGAACCGATATTTACGTTCGTGATATGTTTTCTTTATAATTTTGACCTCCTGATTGTGATTCAGTTGTAAAATTTAAATTTCAGATATCTGAATAAAACCAATCTAGATAAAACCAAAATCACCAAGAATCAAAATTTGAAAACCATTACCTGCTGTTAAATGTCTTAATAAAAACAGATTGCTGGCGTGTTTTTTGCATATTTATGATTAAAATGCCATTTGGGGATTCATTTTTTGGGCCAAATTACTGCTATTTGTTTGAGTGGTTGGCATAATATTACATAACTTACATAACCTAATTGTTAATAAAGTTAAATAAAAATATTTTTGTTAATTTTTTAAAATTTTATGCAAAGTTATAATCATAATCAAAACAGAAAAATGTAACAAACAATAACAATAATAACTTTCAATCTTCTGCGAACCGTTGATTTGGAGAAACTTTAAATGATTCAAATGCAAATGCCAGACTTTGCAGCAGCTACGGGAATTAACATCTTCAAATCAACGGTAAACTTTATAGAAAGAATGGAAGGTATAGGAAGGTATATCTTTTGCAAAAAACTTCGAAATTTGGAAAAAACAAGCAAACTGAAAAAATCAAGAATATCCCTCATAATGCGTTTTGAATGTTTTTCAAGAACTAATTTTCATCATTTGATCCTCGATTTGATAATTCAGAGACATGATAATAACGTGCTAAAGATGAAAAACACAGTAAAAAACAGTAAAAACCAGCAATCGTATTTTATTGAGACATTTAACAGCCAGGAATTGTTTTTGAATCTTGATTCTTGGTGATTTTGGTTTTATCTGAAACTTACATTTAACAACTGAATCACAATCAGAAGGTCAAAATTATGAAGAAAACATGTCACGAACGTAAATATCGGTTTAGGTTTAGTTTTCGCAAATTTTTACCAAAATGTTATTTTGAAAAAGTTGTCTTTGCTTAGGCCCTTTAAAAATAATGGAAGTTTGTTGCTTGTCGCTTGTTCAGAATTATTTAAGGAACAATCTTCCACCATCTTATCTTCTTATTCCTAAAAAAAACTAAGTTTATTGCCTTCAAAAAACCCTTAAATGTACTCTTTTGGAAAAAAAAATCATATTTTCGTTGCTAAGATTCCAAATCAAAAAATTTTAAACTTGTTTTAAGGTAATACTTCATTATTTCAAAGAAAAAACGAAAAAAAAAATATTTTTTTACAAACGGGGCTTGGATGAAGTTATTGAAATTTTTCACCGTTTTACATATCACCCTGTAGGAAATTTCCTTGAAGAACCGTGAGCTTCATATCTATAGTATGAATTGCTAGAGGATGAGGCTAGCAAACATCACAGACCAAAATAAAATCGTTCAAGAAACAAAAAAGTTATGTCGTTTTGAAAAAGAACTAACTTTTTGGTCGCGACACATTGAGTGGTGCGCAGTTTAGTTGCTATTACTTAAGAGTTAATTTAAAAGTTATTTTTTACTATAATTTAACTTTAAAACTAACTGATGAGTGAAACAATACTTCCAAGTTAAATAAATGGTTAATTTTTAGTTAATTGTAACTTTTAAAATAACCTTAATTTACCTTGATTGATTGATTTGAAGGGGAGCCTTTGCAGGCAGCACTTAGGCACACATACGGCCCATTGTGCAAACCCCCTTTTGGTGAAGCTCTGCCTTACCTTACGAGCCCGCAGCTTTTAAGAAAAGCGCAGACCCGCTCTGCTCGGGCATGCATTATTTCCTCTGGTTCCAAGTATCTGTCCCCTAGGTGTCTTAGTCTACTATTGACTAGAGCGTCGCATTCGCAGACTATATGCTCGGTAGTTTCGTCTACTTCGCTGCAGTATTTGACTACCCAGTGTCCTGTTAGGACTCCTGTGATGGTTCTTAACTGGTTCCTGTTAAGTTTCAGGAATCTTTTTGCCTCTTTGCAGGTAGTAGGACTCTTTATAAAGGCCCTTGACTGCCTGAGGCCTTGTTGTTCACGCCATTTTTTCTGGAACTGGTCGTTAGTCCAGTTCCTGATCTTGGTTTTTACCAGACAGGAGGCGACCCCTATGACAGGTTCCGGCCCCAAGAAGGCCGTGTTGCTGCCCTCACGAGCCAGCTGGTCTGCTTCCTCGTTGCCTCTGATGCCTCGATGACCCGGTACCCAGATAAGGTTAACCTTGTTGAGCACACTGAGTAGTTCGAGGGTTTTTATGCAGTCCAGTGTAAGTCTCGAGTTGACCCTTTCCGAGTGAAGAGCCCGGAGTGCTGCTTGACTGTCGCTGCATATGTAGATATGTTTACCCGAGTAGCCTCTCTGGAGATTCTCTTGGGCGCATATCTGGATGGCAAAGATTTCAGTCTGGTATACCGTTGGGTATCGACCTAGTGCAAGGCTTATTCTCGCCCCAGGTCGCTCTCCATATACACCAGCTCCTGCACCTTCTTTCATTAAAGACCCGTCTGTATACCAGATGAGCCCTTCCGGTTTGAGAAAGCCTGGGTCAGGCTCGCTCCAGTCGTTTCTGGAGGGGAAAACCACTTTATATCTCCTGAGGGGGGTAGACGTCTTTGGCATTGCATCCCTTCTTGTGAGAAGGGGGTCCCGGTTGATAGTCTCAGTCCAGGCCCTTGCATGCCCTGAGTTCTCCCCCCCATGAGTCCACTGTCCCCAATCGTTGAGTCTGACTGAGGCCTCTCGAGCCCGTGCCTCCACAAAGAGATGTAGAGGCGCCAGTCCCAGTATGGCCTCCATTGCCTGTGTTGGAGTGGTTCTGAAAGCTCCAATTATGCCCATGCAGGCAAATCGTTGGAGCTTGTCCATCTTCTTCCTGTAGGTGGGCTTGCTTAACGCATTCCACCAAACAAGGCTGCCGTATGTGATCATTGGCCTTATGACTGTTGTGTAAAGCCAGTGCACTATGTGGGGTTTTAAGCCCCAGGTGCGTCCAATGGTCCTTCTGCATGCCCATAGGCTATGAGTGGCCCTCTGGACGACCCTGTTGACATGTTCCTTCCAGGTCAGCCTGGAGTCAATGATGACTCCTAGATACTTGACTGATTTGGATGGGATCAGTCTTGATCCAAAGAGCGTGAGCCCCTCAAGGTTAATGTTTCTTCGGTTGGTGAATGGTACTACTTCTGTCTTATCCGGATTGACGGATAGTCCGTGATCGTTGCACCACCTTTAATTCTTTAATTTACCTTAGTTAATAAGTAGGTTATTTTCGAAGTTATATAACGTTATATTAACTTTAAATTTTAACCAATAAAACTGGTAAAGAGTAGTTAATTTTCTTGTTATATTTTGGTTCATATTAACTATAAATTGAACCTTTTGATAAGTTAACCACAGTTTTGGTTAATTTGACTATATTTTTTAACCAACAAGTTGCATTTTACCAAATGTATTTTAACTAAATGGTAAATTAACGTTAATCAACCAACTCGTTAATAAAGTGATGGTTTTGCAGTTTTCATTGTTACCTACATAGAAAAATAATACTAGGAACTTATATTAGGCACTTAAATAGGTACCAGAAATAAAGCCTCTTTATAAATAAACTTTGAACGCCACACGATTGTCTATGTAGCAGTGTTACCAACGCCTTATAACCGCTATAATAATCCGCTCCAACCTGTAAAAAAATACGAAAATATCCAAAAAAATTCGATTTACATACGAGGTGTGAACAGAAAGTATAAATGCTTTTTTATATAGCAATTGTTAACGACCAGAAAAAAACATCGTTCGATAGGTTATAAGTGTCTATTGCAATTTTCAAAGTGTCTTATGGCGGAAAATAAAAATAAAACCTCAAACACTTTCTTTTTCCTGTGTTTCACAACAAAATTAAACATACGTAGATAAAACAAACGTAAACACTTTTAAAATTTAGCTTTTAATCAGAACACAACATAAATAACATTTTAAAAAATACTCAGCATTTTAACTAAAAAAATTAACAAAGGATATAAAAAAACATACTTAAACATATATAAAAATCCGTTTTATCCAAAAAAATCCGTAAAAAATTCTCCGAATTACAAAATGCGAAAAAAATCCGATTGTTCAAAAAAAATCCGCAAATCGGATTTTAATCCGCCGATTGGCAACACTGCTATGTAGTACACACTGCAACGTTTTCCAGAACGTTCGGCGGGAATTTATTTTAGGTTAGTTATTTTGAAAATAACAAGTTAGTTTAACTTAACTAAATTTTGGTAATTTTTAACTATAATGTGTTAAATGTAACCAAATTGAAACCAAAACCAAAGAGTTATAAATTACGGATGGGTAAATAAAGTAGTTAACTTAAACAGAAGGAAATAACTAAATGGTTTAAATAAACTTGCAGGTTAATTTATATTGGTTAAATAATCAATTAGTAAAAGCATCCTATAATCGCCATATTGCTTGCTGTTCATTTTACAAAAGGAAATGCCATTAATTTTTATTTTTGATTTTTATTTCAAAAATAAGGTAATTTAAATAAACCAATAATAAAAAAAAGTATTATTTTATGTTTGAGTATTTTAAATCAATTTTAAGTAAAATAAAAAATAAATAAGCAAAAAAAATATTTTTTTAAAATTTTTATTTTCTTTATTTCGTATTCTTTTTTGAGCGCGTTTAAAATATAAAAGTATTATGAGCCATTTCATCAGAAAAAAAATGCCCCATTGGTTTTTCTCCTAGAACTACCTCTTTTAAATATTTAAAATAAAGATATTAATATTCAGGGGAGACATTTTATTTAAAATCTTAAGACTCATAGATCTATGCATACTTGGTGTAGTATAATATACCCACTTATAGTAAATTATAATTATAATTATAATTATAATTATAATTATAATTATATTAAGTTTTTCTCCTAGAACTACCTCTTTTAAATATTTAAAATGAAGATATTAATATTCAGGGGAGACATTTTATTTAAAATCTTAAGACTCATAGATCTATGCATACTTGGTGTAGTATAATATACCCACTTATAGTAAATTATAATTATAATTATAATTATAATTATATTAAGTTAAAATACACTTAAAATGGTTGGTTTTTTCATTTTAGTTTAAGTTGACTAAAGAGTTAAAAAGCAGTCAAAAAAGGGTAAAATTAACCAAAAATTACCAAATATTAACTTTTTTTAACCGACAGGTATATTAACCAAGAAGTTAAATTTACTTAACATAACGTTAAATTAACCATGATTTTTATTCCCCACTTATTACAAAATAACGTTAATTTAATGTTAATTTAACGTTATAGTACAATATAACTTAAGTAAATTAACCAGACAGAACGTAAATTTAACGTTAATTTAACCAGTTGTGCTACTTGGGATGTTACTCATGAAATAGTCTTGTCAAATACCATTCGGGCATCTAATTTTTCCTGTGAAAAAAATCGAAAAAACACAATGCTAAGTAATATTTTTTAACAAAAAGCATTCGTGCAGGTGCAAAAATCCTCCTCTTCGACTCGGATTTTTGTTGCCACCAGCACTCATGCTTTTTGTTAAAATATCACTTAGCAACGTGTTTTTTCGATTCTTTTCGGAAAAATTAAATGCCCTTATGATATTACTTACGAAAAAAAATTACTATAGTGACATTATGCCAATATGTCTTGTTAAATAAGTAAAAATGGAGTACTCAGACAGAGAAAGACAAACTATTTCAACTTATTATTTTAAAAATAATTTAAATATTTCAGAAACGGTTGAATTTAGGTATATGGTATGATATATGAAATATGCTTAGAATTTTACAAGGAATCGAAAAATAAATACATATAAAGGGTGATCCTTAATAATATTATTATAAATTTGTATTTGTATTTTTATAGCTCAGGACCAAAGTATGTATAATGTATAAAGAATAATCAATTATATTAAGTAACACTTTTTTTTCAAAAGTACTCGTACTCTTTACTCGTATTCTTACGATTACTACTCGTAACCGTAACCTCTCTTTACAAATGTACTTACGAGTAAAGTACGAGTAAATATTTTAAGTAGTCGTACTTAAAATTTTACGAATACTTTTTTTAGTACTCGTGGTCAGCTCTGCTTATACCATATCCAAACTACACTCTCATTTTGAACGCACTCCAGGAAAAATAAGCAAAAACCTGTTTGAATAATGTATACATACATATTATATTTTATTTGTTTGTGATTAAGTCAGATTTTAATTATATAAAATATTAGGAGCGCATAGGTTGCAGGATGTACCTACCGAGCGCGAGTCGTGTTTCGACACTATCGGAATGGGCGTCGTTTGTACCTTATCTCTCAAAATGGTAGATCCAAAATGGCGGACATATTTGTCAAAAAATTGACGGAATAAATTGAAAATCACCATACAGGGGTTTGTGGGGTCGCTGATAACGAATCTGAAATCAGAATTCCAAAATTCAAAATGGTAGATCCAAAATGGCGGACATATTTGTCAAAAAATTGACGGAATAAATTGAAAATCACCATGCAGGGGTTTTTGTGGTCGCTGATAATAAATGGTGGACCTCAAATGGCGGACATTTTTATCAAAAAATTAATTAAAAACATGTAAGAGGTTCTTTTTAAAATCTAAATAAAACATCTTTTTATAAAATAGCTTAATTTAGTTTATTATAATTACATTTATATGATATTATTTAATACCTACATATAACACTTTACGGAATATATGTCATTCCATAGATGAAAGTGATATTAGAAGGGTCAAATTCCGTAATAGGAGTAGAAAAAATATATTATTATATTATTAAATTTTGTTACAGGGGATTTGATGGATGAAGAAAATGTGCTAGATTTTTTGACAAGCTTAGAAGCAATGGACTTGCCCGATCGTATAGAAGAGGTTAATGCAAGAATATTAGATAAAATAGTACAAGAAACAGATTTTGTAGCAGTTCTATTTTGTAAGTAGTAATTTTTTTTTAATAATATATGTAATACATTATTTACAACATACGCATACCGGGTGTTTTTCCTTGGACAAATTCAACAATTTATAAAAATAATATTTAAGCAATTGTTTATTTTAGATATAGTTTCTATAGACCTGGGGCAAAAAACACATACGTATTATCGCCGAGCATTCATAGATTGTGTGCGAGACAATTAATAAGCTTTTAGCATTAAATTATGTTCAGAAATAAAGCTAAAATACCATGTTAGTTGAACCTAACTTAAAAATGATGTGGCAAAATGTTTAACAAATATTTAATTAAATGCTAAAAAAATAGTATACAAACACGGCGTTTGTATACTATTTTTTTAGCATTTAATTAAATATTTGTTAAACATTTTGCCACATCATTTTTAAGTTAGGTTCAACTAACATGGTATTTTAGCTTTATTTCTGAACATAATTTAATGCTAATTTTACTTTTGAACTAGTATTAATATGAAATCTTTCTATATAAACTCATAATAATAAGAAAGACATTGGACGCTTTAAAAAATTATGTATTATAATAAATCAATAAAACAATACTAAAAAATAAAACATTAAATTCCTTAAAAAGATTCAAATAAATTGCATAATTAATAACTTTAGAAGTAGATTGATTTGTTTAACTTTAAACACCTTATATTTTTAATTTTAGAGTAATGTTTAAAAAATGTGTTTTAATAAGTTAAATATCACCCAACAAACAAAATGTATAATTTATACATGTGTGCAAGTTGATTGCTGTCCACTGGTGAACATATTCAAAATATTTTAAATAATTAAATTTGTTTGTTGTGGTTACAATTCCGTATACCTGGCAAAAGATCATACAAATAATTTTCTTACAATACTCCACGGAAGCCTAAAGAATCATAAATTCTTTTAACATATACCATAACCACGAAAGGTGAGAAAAAACTGAAAACGTATTATCCACCTGTGCTAATTATTTTAAATTTTACAATTTATTTGGAAATGATAAATTGTGTTCAGATATTATAATATCTGAACACAATTTAATACAAAATTTTAATAAATATATAATTTAATATATATATATATATATATATATATATATATATATATATATATATATAATTTAATATTTATATATATATATATATATATATATATATATATTGCGACAAACTGGTAATATGTAATTGAAAATGTGAAAAAAACTGCTGAAACTAAGTAAAAAAATATTTATCTCCATGGAGATGCACGCGGTCTATAATTTAAACTTTATTGTTGTCAACATTCGATAAAGAAATACCTTGTTATGGCCTAGGCCGATAAAAATTTTTATGAGGCAAGTAATTAGTTCGATTTTTTCTCGCTAGGGGTGTTGTTTTGACAAATTAATCCTTTTTTAAGAAATTAACGTACTAAACTGGTTTAATTTATTTATAATAAGCACTAATTTGTTTGTTTTACTGTTAATGTTTAATATTTTTCATTAAATTATTGTAAAATTAAATATGAATAATAAAACAATAAGTGAGGTTAAGCAACCAAGAAAACGCACGATTTAAATTATCTTTAAGTTTTAATTTGCTTTAAGTTTTCAGTGAAATTAAATGTTAAACACAGCTTAAACATTCCAAACTACCTATTTTTTAAATAAAAATCCAAACAAATTGAAATTAGATAGGCACCTACCTATTTATTAAACAATTAATTGAATTCAATGTAATAGCAAAAATTCATTTCTACTTAAATAATGTTGTTCATCATTGTACATTTGATGTAATCTTAACTAATAAATAAATGAGATTATAAAAAAGTGAGGTTAGGCCGCTTTGATATTGAATTAAATTGACCTATATAAAGTGCTTTGAAGATAAAATGTTGTATGTCATTCGGCCAAGAAGTGCCTTTTTGTGCTTCGCTCAATTGTATGCCTCCGCTACGCGTCGGCCTTCAAACCTTGAGCTTAGCACAAAAAGCCTTACTTCTTAACCTAATGACATAAATAACTATTATTAAATTACCAAACAAACAAAATCACAAAAAATATTTAGTAATAAAAATACTTTAACGACAAAAAAAACTACAACTGGTTTTAAGTGTCTAAAAATTAATTAGTCAAAAGGCGCTTTAAAGCGGCTAAAAAGAAGAACAGCATAAGGCTTTAAAGCGGCCGACGCAAAGAACGGCGGTAACCTTTATCCTATGTATGTTTAAATATTTGTTTATTTTTAAGAAAGTTTATCGTTACAGTTTATCAGTACCTTACTGATTGACTCTTTGACTTTGCGCCCCCAAATGTTGCGCCTGCGTGCGTGCACGCACTGCACGCTCGCCAGGAACGGCCCTGCGTTGGTTTATCTATATAAATATCTTTGTCTTGCCTTGTTGGATAGTTATGTATATCACAGTTTAATTTTACTTTTTTAGTTAAATATATGGGATTCATGTGGTTTAATATTTTAAAAACAAAGATTAAGGTTCTAAAAGTAATTCTTTGTCTAACAGACATAAAATTTAGTAAGTACATTTAACATTAAATTTAGAGGTGTGTATTTGTTACATTGCAGTACATTATTAATGCATTACATGTAAACATGTAAACATAAAATATGCTGTTTAAAATGTACAGGAAAACATATGACAGACAAATGTGACGCAAATGAAGAAAAATATGCTAACTGTAAATGGGCAGTACTTAAATAAACTAAATTTGAATATAAACACAAATCATCCGGCATATGACAAAAACTGTCCAACCAATAAAAAAATGATTGAAAGAGAAATAAACAGCTCTAAATTTAATATATACCAATTAGAACAAAATATTATGAATTTTATCTGTCAAGGATAAAACGTTTATAGATGTATTCGTCTTAGTGAAACACATGTAACTGCTCTTATTTGCAATAAGGAGTTGGAAATTAATGAATATAACAGAACAACCAATTCAAGAACTGGTGGGGTGAGTTTATAAAAAAAAATTAAATATAAAGTAACAAAAGTTGTAACTGAAAGTTATTTATGGTTAATATCTATTGAATTTAACATTAAGGGAAATAATTATTTACTTACTACAATTTATCATCACCCAAAAACAAATGACAATAGTTATAAGCAGAGCTGGCCAAGTACTGAGTACTTTTACTCGTATTTCAATTCAAGTACGAGTACTTTTTTACTGATAAGTATTTTTCATTTGAAATACTTATTACTCGTACTTACTGTACTCGTAAAAAATACTCGTGGAATTCACGAGTAAAATATACGAGTATTTCCGTTTATTATCGATGACTTTTTGCCAAAATATCGTAAGCATCAAAACATTTTGTTGTAAGTATTAAATTATATGTATATATTATATACCTACTAGGTATTAACTAGTATAATATAATAATGTATTATAGCCTATAGGTTTTTTAACATGTATATAGGTAAAATTATAAACTTTTTAAGAATTGTTATTTTTATTATTTTATGTACAGGGTGATCCCCTATAATGTCGCCCCCCTTTAACTTTTTTATTTTAACCCGTAACCGGTACTGTGGTGTCTGGGAGACACTCATCAACGAACAAAGCGCTGTCACACCCTCACCTTTTGTTTTAAAAATCTGTCGCTTCCAATACTTTTAAGTTGAGCAGTTATCAATATGCTCTCAGACTTTGAACAAGTTGGATTGTCAAACGGACAAATTATTACGAGTCAAAATGTTGAGGTGTCTAGTAGACCACTGAGTACCGTTTACGTAATTTTTATAAAACAATTAATTCCTTATGGATTCGCAACAAGGGCTTTCTAAAAGTGTCCAAAGTAATAAGAAAGGCTTCAAGGAAACTGTAATGTAGTGGTTTTATAAAATCGACAGCGATATAAGTGATATAGATGACTGAAGTATACTACATAACCATTATAGTGATTATAATCACATAAATGTCGTTGAAGATAATCACAGCAGCGATTCAGGACTTGTCTGTGAAGAGTCTATAGAAAATAATTTTATAGGGTCAGATAGAGAAGAATTTGAAATTTTTTAAGAATTTGAAAAAAAAACAAAAAAGTTACTATGGGAAAAATAGTTGTAAAAATCAGCTATAGTTTGAAGCAGTTATTTTTGCTGTTAAAAAAAGATATATTTGAATTTTTTTTGTGTATGTTATTTTTTAAGGTATATTCTTCGAAATAAAGATCGTTTTATTTTGTTTGGTTTAATATTTTTTATAGTTTAATCATAAAGTTTGCACTACTGCACTTTATGTACATGTTTTAATTAAAACCTATTTGTTTAAATTTTTCTTTTATTTAGGTATTATTTTTGGTGATATTCTAACTTTATATATAGTTCCTTGTATTCCCAAAGCCTCAGATAAAAAAAATAATATAAATTATAATTTTAAAAGGCAGGTGTCTCTCAGACCCCTTAGTACCGTTTATGCATAAACGGTACTAAGGGGTCCTGAAAGTCGTACCGTACCGGTTACGGGTTAAGTGTCCCAAAAAATTTAAAGTGTGGTTATGTAGGGACTAAAAAATACTTTTTTTACCTACAAAAAAATTGGAGAACTGATCAGTATACAGGGAAAAACAAAAGAGTTTAGTTTTTTCTCAATGGATCAACCTATATTTATTTTTCGATTCCTTGTAAAATTCTAAGCATAATTTATATAAATTATGCTTAGAATTTTTGTATAACAAACTATAAACCTAAATTCAACCGTTTCTAAAATATTCTCATTTGAAACGTTATCATCAAACATTTTTTTAAATTGTTACCTAAATTAAGAAGCCTTAGTATAACGAAATGTTTATTAAAAATAAATAACTATAGTGACATTATGTCAATATGTCTTGTTAAGTATGTAAAAATGGCGTACTTAGACAGAGAAAGACAAACTATTTTAACTTATTATCTTAAAAATAATTTAAATATTTCGGAAACTGTTGAATTTAGGTATATGAAATGATATATGAATTATGCTTGGAATTTTACAAGGAATCTAAAAATAAATTCATATATAGGGTGACCCATTGAGAAAAAATAAACTTTTTGTTTTTTCCTGTATACTGATCCATTTTCCAATTTTTTTTATACATAGAAAAAAGTATTTTTTAGTAACATAGAACGGGGGGACGATTTTTAAAGTTTTTTCAAATTTTGAATCGGTTCTGTTTGTTATTTTGAACTAAATTTTTTACAGGGGATTTTGGTTTACGTAAAAATTATAATAGTCATACAAATACTAGGTAATACTACTTTTTTTTTGTCAAAGGTGGGGCGATTTCGGACAAGCGTTGTAAAATGTATATAATCGAAGCTAGCACATTCAGTGGCGACTTCGGACAGAAATATTGCTTTAAAAAAAAGTATAAAGCATAAAATTAGGTAAAAACTCATTCAAATGGAAAAGGGCATTTTATTTATCAAAATATAAAATAAAATTGAATTCTGAGGATCAAAACAATAAAACAAATTTATTTCTTCTTATACTAAATACTAGTATATTAAAAAATATTGTCCTCACTTAACAACCGAACCCACGTGCCTCTTGCCATAGCTTTAGCCATCTTCTACAAAGTTTTTTCCCGAATTACAGAACTGTGTTACGTCAGACGTCCCAATCGTGAATTTTTAATAGCTTTAAGGTAATGATGTCCGAAGTGGCCCCGGCTATCCGAAATCGCCCCGTTTTACGGTACATACATAACCACACTTTAAAATTTTTTGGGACACTTAAAATAAAAAAGTGCAGTGCTGTTCTAACGGGGGCATAAGTATTTGTACAAACACTTGAATGTAATGTTGGTTGCTATACTTCTGATATATTTGCTTTTAAAGTTAAATTTTAATAATTAATTAATCTTTGTATTTACCGTATTAATCCAAAAAACGTGCAATAACAATTGCAATAAAGTCTAAAAAACGTGCAATAACAATTGCAATAAAAACCACTGCCACTACAACGTTTAAAACGATTATTAATCCGTAAACACACACCGTTTATTTAAAGTTCAAAAAACGTGTAATAACAATTGCAATAAAAACCACTAGCGTGTAAAACGATTATTAATCCGTAAACACACAGCAGAAACTCGATATGCAAAAACAAAGATCATATGACATATAAAAACAAATGGCCGACGGTAGAGTTGGTTGCCTTACTATGTAATAAAATAAAATAAATTGCCTAAAACACGAACTCTACTGAATTCCAACAAAAATAAGTAACAAGCTAAGACACGCGTCATATGTCCATCTTTGCCTAAAACACGAACTCTACTGAATTCCAACAAAAATAAGTAACAAGCTAAGACACGCGTCATATGTCCATCTTTGTCAAACACCTAGGCAGTTTTAGATCACAGATGGCGCATTTTATACCGGATGCTTAAAAACCTACGTGTGAGTACATTTACCGCTGCATCGAATGTACAAGACAAGTAAAACATTACTGCTAGCATGTCTGAGATATGTTCGGCACCCGATGAGTCACGTTCATATATTGGTGGTTTCTACTGTATCATACAGTCTGTATGTATAATGTATAAAGAATAATCAATTATATTAACTAACATTTTTTTTCAAAAGTACTCGTACTCTTAACTCGTGTTTTCACGATTACTACTCGTAACCGTAACCTCTCTTTACAAATGTACTTACGAGTAAATATTTTAAGTACTCGTACTTAAAATTTTACGAATACTTTTTTTAGTACTCGTGCCCAGCTCTGGTTATAAGTATACTTTAACAATTTAGAACACAATGGAACAATTTTAGTAACTGGAGATTTTAATTTGGATTTTGGAAAACATGATTTTTATATAAACAAAATAAGGGATTTCATTTATGAAAATGGGTTGTATCAAATGGTAAAAAATGCAACAAGTCAAACAATAATAGACTATGTTATCACAAATAAAAAAGACTTACAGATCAAAATTGGAGATCACAATATAATTAATATTAACTTAGATATAAAACAATAATTGTTTAAAAAAAGATGTTTGAAAAACTACCAAAAAGAAACTTTTCAAAATTGTTTAAGCAGTATAGATTCAATCTATACTATATTAGATTGGGATAATGATATAGGGGACCTAAATTTGTTAAGTGAAACCCTTATAGCCAAAGACCGGATTTTGAGCCCTTAAAAATTGGAAATTGTATATATATATAAATATATATATAGTTATTTAATTATGCCATAGATGGCGACAAATTATATTACTAAAAACTGTTAAAATGTCTGAAATTACCATATATGAGTAATTCTTTTACAAACCGAACACCTTTTGACCGACACATCTCAGATTTGGCTGAAACTTTTTTTACGGATTCTATGTCGAAAAATAAGAGATACGTGTCCGAGGAATTTTTTTTCTCTCGCATATTTTCGATAATACAAGCTATCGAAAATTTGAGAATAACGAGTTTTTTGGCTTGGAGACTCATTTTCAAAAATTTATAACTCTGGTTCTATTTGAGCTACAAACTTCTTTTTTTTTCATTTTAAAGCTTAAGGACTGAATTTTAATAAAAAAATATTTTTAATAAATATTATTAACAAATTCATATTGTTATTAACAATTTAATTGTTTAAATAAATTTTTAACAATGGCCCCCACCTCGTATTAAGTTTTTAGTATTTTTATCGTATTCTCCGTCAAACTTCTTTTTTTTTTCATTTTAAAGCTTAAGGACTGAATTTTAATAAAAAAATATTTTTAATAAATATTATTAACAAATTCATATTGTTATTAACAATTTAATTGTTTAAATAAATTTTTAACAATGGCCCCCACCTCGTATTATGTTTTTAGTATTTTTATCGTATTCTCCATCAAATTTTACATAAAAAACATGTTTTCAACATATGGTACCTTTATTATTACTATTGTTAAAACATTAATTTGTATTGCGCGACACATAAAAAAACGGTTTTTTGTTAATAAAAAGAAAACTATAGCTCAGATCAAAAAAAGTCAAATATAAAAGTTGTAGATAATAAAAAGATATACAATTTTTATTTTAACATATATGATATTTGGTTAATAAGGATACATCTCTCTCCTAATTTTGGAACTAGCTCCTTAAAATTCTCCGGTGTTAGTGTGCACACTTTCATTGAAATGGCTTCCTCTGCATCAAAAAGACAAATTGTTTAGTACAAATTAGTTTATGATAAAGAATTTATTTAATTTTTAAAGCTGCTTTTTTCCATAAAATACAGATATTTGTTATACAAAAGAGTAAATTTAAAACTGAAGAAATATACTTTTCTGGCTTGCTCCCTATTAAGGGTTTAGTTTATATTTAACTTACGTCATTTAAATACACTCGTTTGCCCGATTCGTTAAATATTAATATAATACTCTGTTAAGGCATTGCGTTCTCTAATTATTAAAGAAGGCAATGTTAAAGCCGATATTGCTTTATTATTATTATAGAAACTACAACAGATTCATTAATCTGCCTGGTTACCAGTGGTAAAGGGGGAAAATATATATATTAATATTACGTACCTTCGAATTTGGCGGCAAGATGACCTAAGCCACAACATTCCAGAAATTTTGCGCAGTCCTCTTCGTCGGTCATTATAAATAAAGCTTATAATATAATATAATAATATAATATGTATTATATAAGTACACGTTTTAAAATTACTTATTTACTTATTAGGTAACTTTTAACCAAAAACATTCGATGCATCCATCAGCATGTATCACAGGCAAACGTGTGGAGTTAGTTTGGGAAGATGGGGGATGCGCGCGCCATAATAAACAATAAATAGGTATTTACACTGCGAAAGTTAATTATTAGCTCACGACTTAAATATGGAATTTAACTATAAGAAAATGATTATTTCGTTATAATTCTTCCCATTGCTTCCTTATTAACTAACACCCCGGTGACTGGTAAAATACCTTTCGCTAACAATTATCAGTATGTTACAGATTAGATAAAATATAATAAAGTAATTTAATAATGAGAGCAGTTTGTTTATATTAAAATAAAATCTTCAAACATAGGATCATTTAATTTTAAAATTGTTCATTATTTTCTCCGAAATTAGCATCTATGAATATTAATACCTATGCTTGTAAACAAAAAATCGTGAGCTAAATATCAATAAACTATCCATAACTAATCATGCCTTAACTATTAACAGTCTTTTTCTTTCGGTGTGTGCAATGTTTTTTTATATTTCTATAAAATATTGAAATAAATCATTATTATTTACATTAACTGTTTTATTGCCAACATTTAATAAGTTAATATTAAATTGCATTAGTTTATAATTAAGTTAACACCAGAACTACCATAGATTTATGAATCTAATATTAAAAGAAAATAAGTAACATAAAGATTTATAAGATTTCTATTACCAAGTTATTAGTTAACATTTAACTCAATAAAACTACACACTCATTCTAATTCATTCAAGTTGTTATTAAGCGCTGCTAGATTTCTATCACCAAGTTATAGTTAACATTTAACAAAGTAAAACTACACACTAATACGCCGCTAGTTAACAATTACTACAACCACGGTTAAGATTAATATCGTGCATTTAATAATTACCTACAATTTAGTGCAACAGTTAAATGATTTAGTTTAAATACATGATGAATTAGAATTTCTTCAACGAACCATATTTTACAATCAAACTCACATTATGTGCGCCCTATTCTAAGTTGTAGCTCGTTAGAAACTAACCAGTTACTTTAAGAGTTAACGACCATTTTTCTCAGTGTGAGAATTACAGAATGGATCTAACTGGACATAATTAACGAGGATATAAACTATAATTTCTTAAATTATTAAATTTTTTTGATGATTTTGAGGATAGGAGATTACATTGTAGAACAATAACAGTTATGTCATGGCATCAGGCATGGCCACAGATTATAAAGAAATAGATAGGCAACTCAGTAGGTAACGTGTGATACCGTGTTACAGCGCCACCTAGTGAGAATTCCGCTCTGGTTTTTAGGTTTTTATTAGAAACGAATAATATATTTTTTTGAAGATTCCAATCTTTTTTAAAGCTATTTAACTGCCTAGCAGTTAAATAGTTTTAAAACAAATCGAAATTATAAAGTGTTTTATTACATTTTATACAGCAATATACTGTTATAAAATTTAGAAAGCAAATAACTCTCAGTTGATATAAAATAAATAAATAAATAAATAAAATAAATTATAATAACATACTCTCTAAAAATGACTTAGTCAAAGATGACTAATTTAATAGTTATTAGTGGCTGCTTTTTCACTTGTACCATGGTTAACCATGGAATACCATGGTAACCCAAACAGCCAATTATTATGTAAAATTGTCCCCTGAATCCGAAAATACTGTCAAAAATTATAAAAGTGGAGCAGTTTTTGAGATATAGTCAATTCCATATTAAATGGAAAATTGACTATATCTCAAAAACTGTTCTATTTTTTTTTAACTTTTTCGTATTTAGGGACAATTTTACATAAGAATTGGCTGTTAAATTTTGGGATACCATGATATGCCATGGTTAACCATGGTACAAGTGAAAAAGCAGCCACTAATAACTATTAAATTAGTCATTTTTGACTAATTCATTTTTAGAGAGTACTATTTATTATTGACAATATTATCTAAACTGATTATAGAATCAACGGTACACAAAGAAAAAAGATGTTTTAATTCAAACAGGAATGTTCGTTTAATTTTATTTATTACATTTAAAAAAATATAAATTTAATTCAAAAACAATTCTTTAAAAATAATAATTGTCTTTAAGAAAAAAGCAAATTTATTAAAGTATATAGGTATTTAAAACAAAGTACCTGACTTTTATTTCAAAATTGCACTTATTCTGTTTAAATAAAAGTTGACTTTCTTAAATTATAAAAATAATTTAGGTACCTACTTCTTTTAAAAAATTAAAAAGTTTAAATTAAATAACAAATAATATTTTTTTTAAAACATGGTTTAATTTTAAAATATGATTTTAATTTAATTTAAAAAAATTAATTATTTAATTTAACCAGATTATTATTTAAATACAAAAAAATTGTGATTTAATTCAAAGAAGAGGTTTATTTAAACTTTTTTGCTCACGTAGAAGTAGCATGACTTGCAGTGGCGTGCAGGACGGGCCCCGCAGGGCCCGCGGTGCGGGGGGGCCCCCGACCTTAGGGGGGCCCCGTAGAGAACCACATTGGGTGGTATAAGTGACAAAGGGGCCCCAGCTTCAAATTTGCGGGGGGGCCCCCGATCACCTTTGCACGCTACTGATGACTTGCATGAATACTGATGAGTAGTGGGTTGCATTTAATCATAATATAATATTATTTTATACTATGGAGGACTGGGCTGTTGAAAAATGTATTCCTGTTTTTAAAGGTAAGTAATTTAAATAATTAGTTGAAATTTACCATTATTATTTGAGTACCCTGGACACAGTTGCGGGTCGTGGTCAGGTGGGTTAAGGAGGCTAATGGTGGATTTATGCATCACACATTAACTTAATTTATATTTTGCCAAATGGTGACATGTATGTTGATATATATGATATATATGAACAAGTAATTTTGTACCCCAGGAGCAGACTTATGACTTTTATGTATTATATGTAATAGGTTAATTTATGTACCAAAAAGTATTTTTAAGTTTTGGAAGTATTTATAGAGTTTAGGGTTTTCTATCTTTATTTATAAGACTGTTTTATGCAATAAAGATTAGTGTTTATTATTAAAAATTTTAATTAATTTTTACTCCCTAATATACCAATAAATATTACTAGATTAGATGAAACCAATAAAACATTATTAATTAAAAAAATGTATCTTCTATTCTAAATTAATACTTTTTATTAATTCAAATAAAATAATTATTTAATTTAAATAAATTAATTTTAAATAAAATAAATTATCTGTTTGACGTAAATAAAAACATTTTTTTAATTTAAAAAAATACATGTTTGTTACTTGGTTTTATTTCATACAAACTATAGTCCATTCCATTTAAGAAAAAAGCGCTGAGTTGAATAGGATTTATTATTGACCAATCACGACGCTTAAAATTGTGGCTTTTATTACACAGGCGAAAATTTAAAACCCATCTCTTTTTAATACGTTGGATGTTGATATAACGTAGTTCTCTTACACTGAATATTTTCTTATACAGCGTTGCCATGGCTTCTAAAAACAAATTTACAAACTGACATAATAATATTATTTAATAAACCAGCAAGAGTTCTTATAATATTTAAATTATAAAATTATATTATATTAGCTTTTGTCGTCAATTTGTCAAAAATATTTTAAATATAGAAAGAATATAACTTTTCAAAAGGTTGGATTGGCAACGTAGCATCAGCTGTTATAATACAAAGTGTATATTTTGTTAATTTATTACATGTTCTGTAATTTTTTTGCCTTTATTTAACGTATTAACCGTTGTTAATAAATTGTTATTGAAAAACAGGTAAGTCAATTACATTAAAATTGCTTAACATAACCAAAGAAAAATATTTTTATATTTTTGAGAGACAATATTGATAATATGGACAATATAAACAATTTGGAAAACCAACCCTTTGTCCTAAAAAACAAATCTGGCCAATATATTGGACGAGGTCAAAGAACAATACTTTTTAATATAATAAAAAAACATATCGATGAAGGAAAATCAAAAAGTGCCAGTGTAATATTAACATCTGAAGAAACTGGTATTTCAAAAAGTACCATTTGGTCCACCATCAAACAAATGGAACATGACGGAAAGGCTCCATCCCCATTAAAGAAAAGAAAGCGGGCAAGTCAATATGACAAATTGAGTGAGGAACAAAAGAAGCGCCTAAGAAAAGTTGTTCATAACTTATAAATAATGAAATACCAAATTGAAGTAAAATTTATCAAGTAAGTAATTATGTTATTGAAATATGTTTAATAATTGATTAGAAAAATATTAATGTAAATAATAAATAAAATAGGGGGTAGGTGTACCAGGTGCTGTCAAATAATAAAAATTGGTTTTGCTTTAAATAAATAGGTTTTTTTTATTAAAACAAACGTTTTGTGTATAAACTAATTGTTTTTCCTTTTTTTAGTCCGTAAAGGATGATGAAAACTTACCACCAATTTCTCTGACAAATTTATGGAGAGTTTTAAAAAAACTTGGCTTCAAGTATGAAAAAAGGGGTACTGGTTAAAAAAAGTGAAATAGTAATTTGGAGAAGAAAATATATTGATAATATCAGGAGTTACTGATTACAGGATTAATAAATATATTACATGGATGAGATTTGGATCAATGCAGGACACAAAGCCCAAAGTGTGTAAATGTATTTGAGCAAAAGTCAACAGGGAATTATCATGAGGATATGAATGGAACTGTTTTTGAGACTTGGATAAAAAATGTTTTACCAAAATTAAAAAAAAACATTGTTATTGTGATGGATAATGCCCCCTATCATTCTGTTAAAATTGAAAAAAATCCATCAGCAGCATGGAAATTGGGAGGTCATTTTGACGTGATTTGTCTCTGTAAAATTTTGTTTTTTTTTTAATAAAACCTTCATTAATTGCATTTGTATTTTATTTAAGCCTTACTTTAAAAAACAAGATTTAATTTTTTAAATAGCTTTTTTCAGTGGGGGTAAGTAGGGTCTTCATGATAGTAGTTACATAATTTGTTCAGAATGAATGTAAAAAAAATCCAAATTTTTACAATAGCTATTTTATTTTCTTGATATTGGTTAATTTGTTTAACCCAAAATATCTCTTAGCAAATAATGTTACGAGTAGCAATCGCTTATAAAGAACCGTAATAAACCATAAACGATGGTCCGCTGTTTGTTATTTTAGAAAAAATAAACAAATTTCATATACTTTGGTTCGTAGATATTATTCGAGTTTATTTGTTTTAACCGAAAGTGCGCTTTACCAGGTTCGTAATAAGCGGACATACATGTATGTATACTTTATATTAAAAAATGCACTTTTCAAATCCATGGATGTATGCTTACACTCAAAGAAAAAAATAATTTTTTTCGTTCATTTACCATTTAATTTTTCTTACATGTTTAACAAAACTCGGTCTATTTGTTAATTACAAAATTTTTATATTATAAAATCATAAAAATTTATTAAAACATTAAAATATGTACTATTTTCCACATCAATAAAATGAACTGACATTTAAATAAGAAATGCAGTTAAATAATTGAGGTTATGTTGCTCAAATTAATGTTTATTTCTTCTTATTTTCTGAAAGTAATATACATACATGTATACATGTATTTTTCTGTGCCTAAAGGTCTTAATTGGTATTGTAAATTATTTTTCATGGTATAATACATTCAAGGTTGCTATTATTTTTCCATATTTGTTGTAACATAATAATATTCTATCAACGACATCTGCCATTATATTTAAATTTCCCGCGTACTCCTGTGTAAACCTGTCTCGTTTTGCAGCGACATCTACTTTATTCTTAAATGGAATGGACCATAGTCATATTTGTTTGGTTAAAATAAATTAATTTTAATTAAATAAATTAAAAGAAATAAATATTTTTTTACATTCAAAAGAACATTTATTTGGGTATACCGAAATAAATAATTTATTTGATATACATAACATTTATCTAATTCAAATAATCTTTTTTCTCTGTGTAGAATAATATAATAACGCACAAAAACACAACAGAACAAAACGATATACCGTTTATACACACACGAGGTCACAGAACATATATGTTTATAAAAGAATGATAGAAATGAAAGTTTCATTATGAAACTTTTTTGTATTGAAAATTATTAAAATATTTCAATTTTGCAATACTGTCACAGATGTCAGTTTTACCGATTTTATTTAGGTACTGTCGTCTATGGTTACCTCTACTTTTTTAAGATATGTTCCCGATATAAAGAATTCTGCAAATAGAGCCACCTAGTGAGAATTCCGCTCTGAAAAACACTGTATCAAAGAACCAATGCCAATTCGAACCCCGTGGGCATGGCATGTTTAATACGATATTGCTAAAAAAACACAAACCTAAATGTGCAACTGAGTTGACACAGGGTCCAATTGTAAATGGTAAAAATAAGATTTTTTTTGTAAATTTTAAATGGTCACCATTTTGTTCCTGGTTGTTCCGGTTCAATTTGTATTTTATAATATGAAATGCACATTTACTACCCAATTAAATAAAGCATCAATAAATTCAATACCTACCTATTCTAAGTAAAAAGCTATTGTCCATTATGTATAAGTATGAAATTGTCCCAATTTTTGACTTTGGATGGATATTGACTATATACGATGAAAAAAATAATGGTGGTGTTACCTCAAAGATTATCCTCCATTTTTTTTATTAAAATTAAAAATCACGCGTCATATTAATTTAAATTTGTTGATTTCATATGGAATAACTCTTTCTTAATAATATTTTCATTAATGATTTTATATTATGCAGATAAACCAGAATGCAGAAAGTGCTCCAAAGTCCTTCAAGAACTAGAAAATATAGATGATGAGGCAGATCAGTTGGGCATTGGGTTCGTGAAAATCAATGATGAAATGCTAGCAGAAGAATACAATTTAGGAACATTGCCAGCTCTTGTATACTACCGACATCAAATTCCTATTATTTATGAAGGTAATTTTTTTTAATAGGCTTTTCTTATGTAAATTTTATATTTAAACCATTTTTTCTACTCCCACCTTTAAAACGCCCTTTATCGTACATGTTTCCATGACACTAAGTGACCCTTTAAATACACATTGACAAGTTGTGGTTTTATGGCGCTTTAGTCACGGGCTGAAGTTAGCAACAGGTTTTTAGTCACGGGCTTAAGTTTGTTTTAAGTTAGTTGACAGTTGTCAAATGTCATACAATCGTTAAAATAAAGTGCCTTTCTTGTAAAATAATACTAAATGTGAACATTATTTTATTATCTCAATACAAAAATAGAAAAGTATTAAATAGTTTCTCAACGCCAATATTTGAAAAGTTCATATGAACATTGTACTGACCTTTTGATTTCGCCGGTAGTAAACTATAACTTAAATTCGGGCACGTACTCCACTGTAAAGTGCTTATAAAACATTTTCTTTACTTTCATTGTGAAAAACTGTCAATTTTTAAGAAATACATTTCGATTTATAACCTTTATAATCTGTGTTTATATAATATAAAAATTTGACATTTGACGGTGACACACAGATTCCCCTATTGTTTCATAGATGGCGCTCCATACAAATTTTTGATTTAAATCATTTTAAGATAATAATAAGTATTTTTATAAAAAAGTATAGTATGCACCTCGTTTATAAACTTTTCTATACACTCATTAATTTAAGCACTCGCTCGCAAGGTCGCTCGTGCCTAAATTAAATTCGTGTACAAAATGGCGTTTATCAAACTTGATACATAATATACTATTAAAATCATGAATAAAATGTTTAGCGATTACATTAATAACTTCAAATAAATTTGACATACTAGTATGTGATTTATTTCAATACGACGACCAAAAATCGTTTATCAAAAAGCATCGATTTAAAGTAAAAAGGTTTTAGCTATAACAGTGAGTGCTAAATTATTATTAAGAAATATTAAAAATTGTTTTGTTTTATCTGAAAAATTATAATTATAAGTTATGCTATAATTTTTTTATATGTATTAATAATATAAAACCAAATTAATGTAAATGTCTTTGGACTTGTGTAGTGCGATGCACTTATCGAAATCATTAGTTAGGATTTTATTGTTATAAACTAACATTCTTTTACCGCCTTACGTAAGTAGGCTACTTCCAACTATTGTTACTGAATAAGCAAATATACTTATGATGTGTAACAACGAATTATCGACATATAGAAATAAAGTTGATAGTGTACAACAACGACGTGCTTAATTTTCAACACCCCAATACTGTCCGTTCAGGCTAAGTTGAGCGGTTTGGAATGTCACCCTGTCCATCATCTCTATGTTCAGGCACAATTAAATACATGTATTTCGGTAGCCGCTCTGTACGAACAAACGGCAAGCCGCGGCACTGATAAATCATCTTCTTGTTACCGAAATCTCGCGACGATTCGATATTTAATTTAATCAACGGCCACATTGTCCCCCACCAAAGCGCTCAACTTAGCCTGAACGGACTGTACTTCAGGCATTACATGGCGATCCTGCCATTTCTGATTGCGTATCAGAAGACTCCAGGATTAAAATAAATGTAACAGTGACACCCCATCCAAGTGCCTAAAAACAAAATGGGTAAAACGAACTCAAAACACAGCGAAGTTACTGATACCGGAGTCGTAAACTCTAACTTTATAGTTGAGGAGGACTCAATTAAAGTGCCAAGTGATATCCGTGTTTTGTTGTATATCATCACTTTCGGACTTTTGTTACTTTTAGTATTAAAAATACAAAAAGCATATCGAAGAGGAATAAAGAAAAACCTATCTCGTAGTATGGTTCTCAGATCGCAGGCTGGTGACGTTTAAAGTTAAGTGCCCCAAATAAAGATGCGATAATGCCAAAAGTACTGGACTACCATCTAGTGTAAATCCAAAACCCACTGAATGATAGCTGTTAGTGTCAACCGTATGGATATGGACAACGTTTGGTATGAAGATATCCTTCCTTCGTAGCGCATCTCTATAGAAGCCTCTCCCAACAAACTGCTGCTCCAAAGGACCAGAAATATCCTTCTCGTCGGATGCAAGTTACGTTAGTGTGTGATCAAGGTACGTGCTATTACAGTTAAACAGTTTAATAACCTACCGAAAAAACTTTAATTAGTGATTTTAACCATACGTGTAGTTCTAAAGTAGACCAAGTCGTAGATAAAATTGTCAAAAATATATTTTTATTATGTCATAATATGGTTAATTTTAAATTATTTTATTAGTTAACGACTTTTATGTCTGCCGACTGGGAACGGACCTTTGCTCACCTTGTCGAAATTAAAGAATTAATAATAAAAGAGTCAAAAAGGGTTTTAAAAACAAAATTGCCAAATGCGGAGAAAGTTAAAAACGAAGTTAGGGATAATCTATTACATTTTTATAACAAATTTATAAGCATAATAAATCAATTTTATCTAACCTTAGACGAAACAAAAAGACACCTAATTAAAAAGCTTTTTGCGACAGTTAGAGATAGATTAGTAAGAGCATATCAAGTTTTAGGGGTAGATTATAAAATTCCTAGCTCGTGTCTTGAATGTATTAACACTAATATTAAAGACGAGATAGTTGACATTGACATTGACGATGACGACGAAGAGGACGACGCCGAGCAGGACCTAGAACTAAAGGATAATTCAGAAAATAAATGATCAAATACAGACAACAAAACAAAAGCACTCGCAATGGCTATGACAAAACTAGAATTTTTTAATCTATCAAGTAGAATTTTACCAAGCGAATTTGACGGTTGCCCTGACAAATTACAGTCATTTTTGGATGCAGTAGATTTGCTAGAAACAAATGTTGAAGGGCACGAGGAAAATGTTGTCTCCTTTGTCAAAACCAAACTCACTGGCAAAGCCCGAGACCTAATCTGCGATAATGACAAACTACAGGAGATTAAACTAAAAATTAAAAAAGGAATAAAAACAGAAAACTCCCACTCGGTGACTGCGAAACTCTCAAACCTAAAACAAGGAGAAATAGAAAACTCAGAGTATGCAAAAGAAATTGAAGCGCTAGCATGTAGCCTAAAGAAAGCTTACATAAGTGAGGGAGTTCCAGAAACTGTAGCTGAGGAGTATACTACCAACACAGAGGTTAAAACATTGGTCTCCAACTCAAGCTCTGAAAAAGTGAAACTTATTATGGAGGCTGGCAGTTTTTCTACTACACAAGACGTTTTAACATCAGTTGTGATAGAAGCGCCACTGTACTCTTTGCAGAACGGCAAAGAGGACGTGGATTCCAAGATAGAGGACATTCCCACAGGAGAGGGCAGTATAAAAACTACCGATCTCAGCAAAATTCGCATTACCGGAACTTTCGAGGTAACAGTCAAAATAGGTTTTTCGAAGTAAGAAGCAGGCCAAGTCGAGGAAATTTTCGAGGAAGGAACAGAAACGACAGATTCGTAAGAGCATATGAGGCGGAAACGACGCAGGAAAACCGCATGGATTCCCAACTGGGTCCTGTGGGGGAATCCTAAGAATATTTAACATGGACCTTTCTCTTTCGAATTTTGTAACTTTTAAGACCCAAATGACAAACAACGAGACAGTTACTCTGTTGGTAGACACAGGCGCTGATATTTCATTATTTAAAAAGAAAAAAAATACCCCGGAACAACTAGTCAACAGATCAGAAGCGAGCAGAATTAAAGGCATTACAGACGGATTAACGAACTCCATAGGGACCACAAAAACTTATATATATATATATATATATCGGTAACTACACGGTAAAACATCAATTTCATATAGTCAGCAATGATTTTCCTATACCCGCTGATGGAATTATTGAAAGAGATTTTATTACAAGATACCAATGTCAGCTAGACTACCTTAACTGGGTTATGACAATAAGAACAATAAACAAAAACATATTCTTACCAATTTATAACAGCCCAGACGAGAATACGCTGGTGATCCCACCGCGCTGCGAAGTGATAAGGAAGCTAAACGACGCTAAGTATCTAAAAGAAGACACAGTGGTCCACAATGAAGAACTAAGCCCTTGTGTTTTTTTAGCTAGTACTATCATTAATACAAGCAGCCCATTTATCAAAGTCTTAAATACAACATCCGAAAGAGTTACAATCAAAAACTTTAAAATAAAAACGAGCAACGTCAGTGATTACGAAATTTACCACACAGAAAACTACAAAGATAATAGAGATAAGGAACTCCTACAGGAATTAAATAGTGACATCCCAGAACCAAAGATGACACGATAGCGTTATGTAAAGAATTCACAGATATTTTTGGTCTGAGTACAGATAAACTGACCTACAATAATTTTTATGAACAAAAAATTAAACTAACGGACCAGTCACCGGTTTACATAAAAAATTACAGAACCCCACACGCACAAATATCAGAAATCGACTTACATGTTCAAAAAATGATAGACGATTCCATAATAGAGCCATCAACTGCTGCATATAACAGTCCAATTTTGCTTGTCCCGAAAAAATCGAACACGGCTGATAAAAAATGGAGGTTAGTCGTAGATTACAGACAGTTAAATAAAAAACTTGTAGCAGACAAGTTTCCACTACCAAGAATTGACGACATTCTGGATCAACTTGGTAGAGCAAAATGGTTCTCAACGTTGGATCTTAAGTCAGGCTTCCATCAAATCCCGCTAGAAACAAACTCACGAGATCTGACAACGTTTAGTACGAACACCGGTTCCTACAGGTTTACCCGATTACCATTCGGTTTAAAAATAAGCCCAAATAGCTTTCAACGCATGATGAGCATAGCATTCTCAGGAGTTACTCCCGAAAAAGCCTTTTTGTACATGGATGACCTTATAGTAATTGGATGTTCCAAAAATCACCATCTACAAAACCTCAGAAAAGTCTTCGAAACCTGCCGGAAATTCAATCTTAAATTAAATCCTAAAAAATGCAAATTCTTTCAAAATAATGTCACTTTCCTAGGTCATAAAATAACAAACAAAGGAATTCTTCCTGACGATACAAAGTTTGTCGTAATAAACAATTACCAAACACCGGAAAATGCCGACGCGGTCAAAAGATTCGTCGCCTTCTGTAACTATTATCGCCGCTTTATACAAAACTTTGCAGAAATTGCAAAGCCACTTAATAAATTAACAAAAAAGGGTTCAGAATTTATATGGTCAAAAGAATGCCAAAACTCGTTTGAACACGTTAAAAAGTCACTCACGAAACCTAATTTATTACAATATCCCGATTTTAATAAACAGTTTACCTTAACAACAGATGCGTCGAAAGAATGATGCGGAGCAATTCTGTCGCAAGAATTCGACGGCATTGAATTACCGATTGCTTATGCATCAAAAGGATTTACCAAAGGAGAGATTAACAAAGCAACAATAGAAAAGGAGTTAGCGGCAATACATTGGGCAATCAAGCATTTCAGACCGTATTTATATGGGAAATTTTTTTTAGTAAAATCCGATCACAAGCCGTTGATATATTTATTTTCTATCAAAAGTCCGTCCTCAAAATTAACTAGAATAAGGTTAGATTTGGAGGAATATGATTTTAGTATTGAATATATCAAAGGAAAAGATAATGTCGGAGCAGATGCTTTATCTCGTATAACTATTAAAGAACTACAAGAAATTCCTTCCAAACCAAGTACTAGCTATAACGCGATCTAAGATAAAATAAGAGCAACAACAAGTACCCACTAACACAAGCCTACAAGCAGAAGATTTCGTCCTAAAGCCCAAAGTGTACGAAACCATTGAAAACTGCAGCCTTCTCAAATCACCAACATTACATTTTGAAATAAGACCACATCACCTCAGGGTAATGGTATACACAATGAAAACAATCATCGATGATTTTAAAATATTAATCACTAACAGCACCATTTCTTTCGACAAATTGATGTTTCAGCTTGAAAAATTGGCTAGTGATAATAAATTAAAAAGTTTAAAATTGAAAATAACGGATCCAATATTTAAAATGTGCACAGTAAACAAATTTAAAGAAATAGGACAGAGTAACTTAAATAAATTAAGAATAATACTATACGAGGAACCAAAATTAATTACTAACAATGAAAGAAAACTACAAATATTACGGCAGTACCACGACGAACCTCTTACAGGAGGGCATCGCGGCCAAAAAAGACTACTGAAAATGGTAAGAACACAAAACCGCTGGAAAGGCATGTCCCGAGACGTGGCTAATTACATTAAAACTTGCAAGAAATGCCAACTTAACAAAAGCAAAGTAACACACGTAGAGCCACTAGTCACCACTCCAACACCGCAAAAGCCATTCGATATAACTTGCATCGACACAATTGGTCCATTCCAAAGGACAGCACATAACAACGCCTATGCAGTGACTATCCAATGCGAACTGACAAAATATGTTGTGATTATACCAGTCCCAAACAAAGAAGCTATTACAGTTGCGAGAGCGATTGTTAACGAATTTATTTTAAAATACGGTCTAATGAAAGAGATTAGGACAGATATGGGAACTGAGTATAAAAACGAAGTATTAGAAAAACTACTGCTACTTCTTAAAATCAAACACAAGTTTTCCACAGCATACCACAGCCAATCCATAGGCGGATGTGAAAGAAACCACAGATTCTTGAACGATTACGTCAGGATGTACATTGACGATGCACACTGACTGGGACGAGTGGGTTAGATACTATAGCTTTTGCTATAACACTACTCCCAGCGTCTACCACAACTATACCCCATTCGAATTAGTTTTCGGTCGAAAAATAAATCTAAACGATGAACTGACTGACAAAATAGACCCTTTGTACAATATTGACGCATACTACCAAGAGGTTAGACATAGACTGCAGCTATCACACAAACGTGCCAGGGAATTTCTCCTAAAAGCTAAAGAAAAAAGGAAAGCTCTGTATGACCAAAAATCAAAACAATTAAAAATACAACCCGGAGACTTAGTTATCATTACTAATGAAAATAGAACTAAATTTGATCCCTGGTACAAAGGTCCTTTCTTAGTAGTCAGCTGCAACGGAGTTAATTGCACTCTAAAAAGTGAAAAAAACAATTTAGTGACAGTGCATAAAAATAGAATACAACAATTTTATAAATAATAAAAATGTATACATATAGGTTTAGCGTAGACAGTAACTAGCAGTCAACGGCCGTAGTATATTTTAATCTCGCGAGGTATAGTTTTAATTAAATTGTAAAACACTTGTAACCTTAGATGTTAGGATAGGTCAGGTAATTCTATGACAATAACAATAGTAGGTAGAAATTGTAAAAGTAAGTTTAGTTATGTAGGCATGTTATGATATCCTATATAATACACGGAGAGAAAAGTATATTACTGATTACCATAATTATAATACCCTTTACTATATTATATATTACTATTTGGGACAACTATCTTGTATATTGCCAGTTACTATGCATATTTAGTAATTTTTAAATATCCATGTATATTAAACCTTAAGGTTATTATTCTCAACCAATTTTGTTTTTAATTCTTATTACACAGTACGACAAAATTTGATTTTTGGTCCCTCCCATGAAAAACTTCTACAGATTCTAAAAATAGAGTTAAAAAAATGATACCCGTGTCTCGGCGTTTTTTCACATCACGTCATAATTTTTTTTAAGGGCTATCCAATAAAATGTTATTCACACTATTCGCTACATAATTTAACAGACTCGATAACAGCTGGACTGCATAGTTAAAAATATATATATTTAATAAATGGATAGGCAACCATTATAGATGCATTTTAAAATGATTTTAATCTTATACAGAGTTTTGCACATTTAAGAAATATATCAAACGGTTTACTTTTAAACCAAGTAACAAAATGTTTCAATTTTAAGCCAATCAAAATGCTTTAAAGTCGGGTTATTAAAATTTTTATTTATTCAATTTTTTGTAAAAATTGAGCTTTGTTAAATTAACATTTTTAATAATAAAAATTAAAAAATATTTAAATGAATTGATTTAAGTCTTAAAGCAAGTGTACCTAAAACATATTTAATTTAAGTAAAAAAAGTATTTAAGTATACGAAGTTGATTGAATTGAAACAGCAAAAAAAACAAAAAATTTACACATCTGCGGCATTTATACATAAAAAGCATTGTTTTCAAAACAATCTTTATACGAGTCGGTCGGTCAACATTAAATGTAAATTAAATTTTATTTCATTGTTTTAATGTACTATATTAATGCGCCATGCACTTAATTGATTGCACCCTATATTTCGTACTGTTTCAATTGACTTCGTATAGACTTTACTTAAATACTTTTTTTAAAAATGTTAAATAAAAACATATTGCAGCGATAAATCGATAAATTTTTCATATTAATTTTGATTGTTGAGTTAACCATCCATTTGAAGTAATCAAAGTAAAAATGCAGTGTCCGAATCGAAATAATGTTTGTTATGTATGTGGTTTATTTGCACCTCCAAGCCATATGCGAAATATTACAAAAATTGCAGTAACAGCTTTTAAAGACTATTTTTTGGTGACGTATATAGCAAACTTATGGTATGTACCAGAGGTTTTATGTTATTATTGTTACCGTTGTTTGCATGGATTGCAAGATAAAACACACAGTATGAAATATGTTGCACCAACAATTTGGCTTCGACGTACCGAACACGCATCTGACCAGTGTTATTTCTGCATGTCAAAATTAAAAAGTTTTAGATTTCGGTACAATACTATCCTGAAGATTATCCGACTGCTCCTTCAGAAAACATATGTGAGGATAAAAGTAAAAGACCTTTAACACCCAGTACTACCATTTTTTCCGAGATGGAGTCTGAATTTATTCCCTGTAGTTCGGGTTATAAAGTACATTTTATAACCCAGGCTGATTTCAATGATCTTGTTCGTGATGCCAATTTATCAAGAACTACATTTATCAAAATATAAACTTTTTTATATTTGTTTTTTGTATTGTGTAAAAACATACAATATTTACAAAAAAATTTATTTTTAACCGAGTAAAAAATGTACAATCTGTATAAGCATAAATAATAGGAATGACGGCTTAAATTTTTTTTATGACGTGAACTCGTGAAACTGAGTCACGGGTACGTTTTTTTTACCTCTATTTTCAAAATCTGCTAAAATTTTTCATGGGAGGGAAATCGTGTTGTACTGTGTTATAATTAGATAGTAAATTTTAAAAATAAATATAATAGATACGTAACCCATAAGAAACTAAATAGTGTATTTTATTATTTTGTATAATACATTTGATTAAATCATATAGTAAATATTACTATTTGTAGATAGTAAAATCAATTTACTATACGAATATATTCAAAATTAATTACATATATATTATATACATATATACATATTATACATTTTTGATCTAATAATATTGGTGTTGTAATCTTTACTAAAATGGTATAATAAAAAATACTATTTCGTATTACAATCTTTATATTTTACTGACGAATATTTAATATTGTTAAACTAAACATTTTTTAAAGTAAATTTTAATATATTTTTTTAACTATCTAAAATTTACTATACATTTCTCTCCGTGTAAAATACCGCCTGGTTGCATCTTACAAATTCAACTGGGTCGAATTTCAAAAGAGTGGAGGAAACGTCAACGTATCATTTTGTTAACTTGCATTTTGAGTATTTTACCTTATAGGTTTTAGGTATTTTATTATTAACGATATTTTATTTTATTCTAGATACTAATTGTAAAGTACACTATTATTTTAAGAGTTTTACTATTATATTCCTTAGCTCGTAGCAAGAAGACTAAAGATCTCGATGAATGCATTATATTCTGGCACGGACCCCTGAAAAAGGAATGTCCCTCGTTTATGCGCAGAATGAGGTCCATTCCTCTGAAAGAGGGAGATGTAGTGCGATGCACTTATCGAAATCATTAGTTAGCATTTTATTGTTATAAACTAACATTCTTTTACCGCCTACTACCGGCTACTTCCAACTATTATTACTGAATAAGCAAATATACTTATGATGTGTAACAACGAATTATCGACATATAGAAATAAAGTTGATAGTGTACTGTGTTGCCAACCCTACCGAATTTTCGGTAGATCTACCGATTTCTGAAAAATTCTACCGATCTACCGATAGACATCATCATTCTACCGAAAATCTAAATCTTGCAATAATCCAAATAAATGCCTTTTTTTATTAAATTGCATTAAAATATTATACTTATACAGTATTATATATTTTTACTAGTATGTGATTAAAAAGGTTTTTGGGTAATTATCTCTAAATTCTTAAATTGCGTTATCTATGTTTGTAAAATATAAATACTTTAATAAATATATTTCACTAATATTTTTTGAAAGGGCATGGCTTGGGGAATAATAATAAACTACTGGTCAAACACTTTATTAAATATTCTTAAAAAAATTGAAAAAGAGTAGTTAGAATTTCACAGAGTTGAGCTTCACAAAGTTGAGAATTTTTAAGAAGTTTCTTATATATATCATTTCACAGGGTTTTTTCTAGGATCCTCTAACTATATCATACTAAAACACCCAAAAACACTATTATTGCACAAAATAAAAATCACTATTTTTGTTAACTTACCTTTATAAAAGGCTTCACAAAGATGAGAAATCTTTATGACCACGTGTCGAATTTTAAAAAAAACATAACCTATAAAATACACACACTTACTATCAGTGCTCCAAACAAACTGACATTGAAACAAAATATTCTTGCTTGTTGTCAAGCAGAATCCCCATTTGTTTATTTTTGTATGTAGTGCCATCTTTTGAATGATATATTAATTAAAATGCCCTTCACAGAGTATGAGAATTACTTTGGTAACAGGAGTTTAAAAAGCTGCTAAAAGGAATTTTAAAGGATTTTTATGTTTTTTTAGTGTAATTTAAACTAAAAAAAGTTTGTTTCTTTGCAAAATAAATTCAGAGTTTTAATTTTGTCATTAACTTAGAAGTTATCGTTAGAGCTAAATCATATTTGTTGGGGAGGAACAATCACAGAGTTGAGAAATTGGGTGTTTTTTTGATAATGTGACCACAAAATTTCAGATTTATAAAATTTCTAAGGATTTAAATTTTTGATGGTTTACTGAATATTAATAAACTAAGCACTTGCTGCCACATTAAATAAAAAATAAATTAGTTTTGGATTTTACTGAATTGGGAACGACCTATTAATGAATTTTGAGATAATCACCCTTTTACCAACATCATTTGTACAAAAGTCGCACTACGACGGTATCGCAAATTTTTATGATACAAAAAACAGATTTCTATTCTTGCTTTTTGCTGTGTAGATTGGTAAAGTACAGAACATTCAACTTTGTGCAAAAGTAAGCGGCGTATGACAAACGAACAATAATTGTTCTCTTGATTTATGTATATTTTTAATTTTTTGTATTTGTATTTTTTACAATTTTATTATTTTTTGTTACATTTCTTTTTATAAATATTCAACTAATGTTAACTAATGTTAACATAAGTTAAATATGATATTGTTTTTATTAGATATTTTATTTTTATTAAATATTTCTATTTCCTGTTTTTTTTTTAACTAAAAATTACACATATATTAAAATCTACCGAAATTTTATCATCATCTACCGAAAATTTCCAAAGAATCTACCGATAAAATGTTCGAAGAGGTTGGCAACACTGAGTGTACAACAACGACGTGCTTAATTTTCAACACCCCAATACTTCAGGCATTACACTTGTTTTTCAAAATAATAATTTTCACTGCCAATAACTCTTGTAAAAATTTAATAGGTACCTTTGTGGCTTGTAATCTCTTGAAATGTCACACCCTGATAAAAACGATTGATTTGCTCCTTTTGCACGACAATTTGCATTAAACCTAATCCAATAGGCCAATATACGTTCGGTATGCGTTAAATCAGAAAACTCATTAACCAGGGATGTTTTACACTTGCATTTTATAAAGACGTGTAGTGACTGAAAATGTTGACAAATTTTTTTCAGAACCTTAAAACCATTCCAAAACATTTCAAGACGACTTTAGTTTGCTGGATTATCCTACGTGAGTACATGACGCCACTCATTATCCTGAGTTTTTCTTAAATACGTGCTACTCGATTTGATACAAATACGTTTAAAAAACTTGATGATTTTCATAAACTGACTTTAAATAAACACAAGCGCCATATGCACGTGTGAAAGCATCTGAAAATCCATGAATTTTTATATACAATATCAACACGAAATTATAAGTTGATCGTACCACGTCAACTAAGCAGACCACAATTCCTGCATACTCATGTTTTCCGTTTACCCTACTTTCTCTACCGCTTGCAGTTTTGCTCGAAGAGCGAACGAAGCCTTCTGGTAGCTTCCCACATATACGAGCAATTTTTAGCGTTTGTCGCAATTTGCATGTGTGTTTCCATGTGTACGGAAATGTCCGGTAAACCTATATAATATTATATTTACATAGTTTTTCCCTACTTGGTCACATACCTAATGATAAAACATTATAATACAATAGTTATATACAGTGATTGATTTAAAAACTTATTATTAATTTTAAATTAAAGCTAGAATTTAAGGCTCAACGCCCACATCCGAATATTTGCTCGCCGCGAATCATGTGCCATACCTGACGAACGTTTTTGTTGTTCGCGTTGCCAGCAATCACAGTCGCAATTTTTAGCGTTTTTTGCAGTTTTCAGTCTTTCTCAGTCTTTCCATGCATTCTTAAGTTGTGTCGAAATGTCCTGTATGTATACAGGGTGTTTCATAATATATGCGCAGGACTTCAGGATGTGATAGCTCATCCAAAAAGATGAAAACAGTCGCTATTAAGTTACGCTCTAAAATGCACAATTTTCGAGATACAGGGTGTTAAAATTTTAGAAAAAAATTCGTTTTTTTCGAATATCTCCGGAACCATTTATCGTACAAAAAACAGCTTTTGTAAGCATTTTCTACTCAAAATAAGCTATGTTTTGTGCTAGAAAAAAATTTTTTCCCCTCATAATTGATGGAGATTTTGAAGGGGTAGCGGGTGTTTTTCTCCTCAACTTCTACGCCCTTGAAAAAAGTACGGTTTTGAGAGGGCCATTCGAACCGCCAATGTTTTCTACATAAAAAAGGTACTCCTGGTCTTAAGCTCTAAAGTTGACCGTTTTCGAGAAAAATCAACTTTTATGTTTAAAAACATGGTCAATTTAAAAAAAAAATATTTTTTTTTACTAATTAAACAAAATTTATTTTAACGTTAGGACAAGTAACAAAACCAAACCATAATTGCAAAATAAAAAATGATTTAAAAGTTGTCTTTGCTTAATTCTCCAAACCGTAAAGGTAACGCATTTCGCACATTTCAGCATTTGAGTAAAAAATCGTTTTTTATTTTTTTTTAATTTTGCAATTATCGTTTGGTTTTGTTACTTTTTCTAACGTTAAAATAAATTCTGTTTAATTAGTAATAAATTTTTTTTTCCAAATAATTGACCATGTTTTTAAACATAAAAGTTGATTTTTCTCGAAATCGGTCAACTTTAGAGCTTATGACCAAGAGTAACTTTTTTCTGTAGAAAACATTGGCGGTTCGAATGGGCCTCTCAAAACCGTACTTTTTTTAGGGGCGTTGAAGTTGAGGAGAAAAACACCCGCTACCCCTTCAAAATCTCCACCAATTATGAGTAAAAAAAAATTTTTTCTGGCACAAAACATAGCTTATTATGAGTAGAAAATGCTTACAAAAGCTGTTTTTGTACGATAAACGGTTCCAGAGATAATCTAAAAAAACGATTTTTTTTCTAAAATTTCAACACCCTGTATCTCGAAAATTGTGCATTTTAGAGGGTAAGTTAATAGCGACTTTTTTCATCTTTTTGGATGAGCTATCACATCCTGACATAATGTACTTAAAATGAAATAGTCAAAATTCTACTAATCACCAGCATTGTTTAATTAAAAAATAGTCGTATTTACTTTTAAATAGCAATTTTTTATTACTTAAATAGTTAAAGTTTGACTAATTTAAGATATGTCACCATATTTGACTGTGTCCAAGGGCGTCGCCAGAGAGGGGCAGGGGGGGCAGCTGCCCCCCCCCTAGGAGTTAACGCTCACAAGTCACCCTGCTAATTAAAACGATAAACTGAGTGTTGTGGAAATCCTTAAGGAAACTGAAGATTTTTTTCCTGAAATTAAGAAGGCTTTAAAGATTCTTGTTGCTTTACCTTGTACGACTGGTACAGTTGAAAGGTCATTCAGTAGCCTCAGGAGAATCAAAACCTGGTTGAGGAGCACCATGTTTGAAACTCGACTCAATGGCCTCGCAATGATGAGTGTACACAGGCAACACATTTTCAAAAACTTGGACGATTTCGTCAACAAATTGTGTAGTTATTTTGTTCGTTTTTTATTTTTTTTTATTAAAACTTTTCTTTTTATTTTTCTCTTGTTCTTTTATGCTGCCCCCCCTAGCTTACCGGCTGGCGACGCCCTTGACTGTGTCTATTAGTAAAAAGTAACTACCTAATTTCTTTAATCGTTTTTAATTCTTGCGGACAACAACGAATTATTGTCAAAGTTAACTGCATGTAGGATCCATGGGATAAATGACCCATAAAAACAAACAAAGATGGAAAAAGCTTAGCTCAAAACAGCAACACAAAAAAAAATATTTAAATTTAATATTATTAACACTATTTATTGACAGATATAACATGACTGCTTTTTCGCTATGACAATTAGTCAAATATGACTAAAAATTGGTCATTTTTGACTAATTCATTTTAAGAGAGTATATAATATACATTGTAAATCGGAAGGATCGCACCGAACTCGAGGACTGCATTCTACACATCAAAATAATAAAAAATCTCAAATTTTCTTATCCGATTCTTATTTGCTTTCAAGTTATACCAAAATTAAAAAAAAATCAAGTTATAGCGAAATTTAAAAAAATAAATTATTATCTAATGTTCTTAGAAAAAATATGGATACATAGTTTGTTTCCATAGTTAAACATATGGTTTACATTTAAAAGGCTTAAGTCTGTTTGTAACTGTTAGCTTCAGTGGTATTTTGTAATTTTCAATATATATATATATACATGGTAAATCGGAAGGATCGCACCGAACTCGAGGACTGCATTCTACACATCAAAATAATAAAAAATCTCAAATATTCTTATCCGATTCTTATTTGCTTTCAAGTTATACCAAAATTTAAAAAAAAATCAAGTTATAGCGAAATTTAAAAAAATAAATTATTATCTAATGTTCTTAGAAAAAATATGGATACATTGTTTGTTTCCATAGTTATACATATGGTTTACATTTAAAAGGCTTAAGTCTGTTTGTAACTGTCAGCTTCAGTGGTATTTTGTAATTTTCAAGTTAAATTTTTTTTTAAATGTCAAAAGTTTATTCAAATTTAGAGTAAGGTAAGTAGGGGTAATTGTGTTGTAGTTTTTGAATAGTTCAATATAAATTAGCTTTAAAGTTGTAAATATTGCAGGCAGAAAATTGCAAAAAATACGGTAGGTTTATACAAAAAGGTGACAATATAAAGAAAAAAAGTTATGGTGCTTTTTAAAAACATGTCACTATGTCACATTTGCCCCACCATTTGGGGCTAATGTGATAACTCATACTCCCATTGATGGATGGATCTAACACTCCGCAAAACGTACCGTGCGCAATTAACGAAACTATTAAATAGTGAAAATGACTTATTAGAAACGGAAAACCCTAATGTAGAAAAAATGCAAGTATTAATTGCACGTATAAAGGCAGTGCAGGTAAATTTAAGTGGTGTAAATGAATCATTTTAAAAACGTTACCTTACAACATGCGAATACAGTTTAACAAAATAAAAATAAACAATAACGCGGTCTCTAGAGCGAGTGTGTTTAACGATAAGCCTTCTACTACCGTGTCCGAGGTAGGCTTAAACAACGAAACTACAAAACAGACATTCGTGGACTATAACAAACAAATAACCAATTTATTGCAATTTATTAAAGTGGAAGTGGACTCTATCGAACAAGCTCAAGATGCTACGGGCAGTGATCAAAAAGAGAAACATTTTACGAGTAATTTTAACGAAAATAGGCGAAAAAAGTTCGAAAAAAATGAAACTTGCACCGCGGCCGGATTGTTTACAAGTGTAAAAGACTGTTGTTTATTTTGCAAATCCAAATCGCACCTAACCAAAGATTGTTGCGGTTCCCTGAGTATTAATGACAAAAAAGAAGTTCTAAAAAAGAACTCACGCTGTTTCCGATGCACAAAAGCAAACCATAGCTCGAAATTTTGTAGAGAAAAATACATTCGTTGTACCAAATGCAACGGCAGACATGTGTCGGTTATGTGTGATCCTAACTTTATAAAACCAAATAATAACCTTGATAACTCTACAAACTCTAATACAAGCGTTGCTAATAAAAATATAATTGGAAAAACGACAAATTTGTTAGCTAATGGCCGTATAGATAACGTTTATTTACAAACGGCATGTGCTTTTATAAAATCGAACAATATCGAGAAAGACGCATTTATTCGGGTAGTTGTGGACCTTCATAAAAGAGTGTGTATCCCGTAAATTAAATTTGACCGTGATCGGTACTCATAAAATTTCGATACAGCCCTTTGGTAGTACAAATCGTTCACCAGCTAGATTGTGTAATCGAGTCAAAGTAAATTTAAAAAGCCAATATTCGGACAATATTATATCGATTAACGCAATAGAGGTTCCGGAAATCTGTTTTGAGTCTTTAGAACCTCCATCTCTAAACGATCCTATAATTTACAACTTTTCAATGAATTATCAATTGGCGGATAATAACGCAGCTCATCGGCCTACAAATGGAATTACACTTTTAGTGGGCGCAGATAATTACTGGAAAATTATTACAGGGGAAACTCAGCGGCTTTCTGAAAAATTGACGGCTGTTAATTCGCAATTGGGATGGACTTTACATGGTCCGAGTAATAACGAAACTTACAACTACAATGTGAATTTCAGCCTAGCAACAGTGTTACAAGTGCATGCTGTTTGTGAAGATATTGACATTAAACATTTTTGGGACTTAGAAACGATCGGTATTAACGCGAGTGAAAAACAATCCGACAATTTTACCGAGAACTTTATTAGTGAACAAATAACGTTAAAAAACGGTCGTTATGAGGTTTCCCTCCCGTGGGAATCAAACAAAAAATTGGACTCTAATTTTTCGGGAGCATTAATGCAACTAAGATCCCTAACGGCTAAATTATGCAAAAACGGTAAGCTAAACGAGTATGATCGGGTCATGCGCGAATATTTAAAAAACGATTGCGCTGATCGTGTTCAGAAAAATACGACCAACGAACGGGTCTATTACATGCCACATCGACCAGTGTACCGTGACGACAAAGAAACGACAAAAGTGCGTATAGTGGTTAATGCGTCCTCGCATGCGCCTGGATTTCCCTCACTAAACGAACTATTATTATCGGGTGACAATTTAGTACCGGACATAATACGGATTTTAATGAACTTTAGAGTAGGTTCCGTAGGTTTAATTGCTGATATTGAAAAGGCGTTTCTGCAAATATCTCTTGCCGAAGAGGATCGCGATTCCCACCGATTCCTGTGGTACGATGACCCGATAAAAACAGGAATTACATGAACGTCTGAGTTGCCTCAATTACAATCGTATCGAATGAAACGTGTCACTTTTGGCGTGACGACGAGCCCCTTCCTGTTAGCTGCTACTCTACGCAAACATTTTTCCGAACAGCCAAAACATGAAAGGGAAATAGCTGAGATTTTATTGAAGTCATTTTACGTAGACGACCTGGTTGTAGCTGTCTCTTCGACAGAAGACTCAAACGCCATTTATGATCATGCTCACAAAATTTTCAACTCAGCAAACATGAATTTACGAAAATGGTGTTCGAACGATCCGAAAATGATGCAACGCTTTTCCAGTGATGAACAAGAATTGTTAGGCTTTGAAAACAAAAAGGTATTGGGGATTTTTTGGTACACAATTACCGATGAGTTAGCTGTTGATTTAAGTCAAATTGTAAAAGATCACAGCCTTGAATTGACAACAAAACGAAACGTATTGAAAACTATAGCTAGAATTTTCGACCCAATTGGTATACTAGGACAATTTACAGTAAGAGCCAAAATTTTATTACAAAACGTATGGAAGCAAAATTTAGATTGGGATGCAATTTTGCCCGAAGATCTAAAACCAGAGTGGCTAAAATGGTGTTCAGAGGTTTCGATACTTGCTCATTATACGATTCCTCGATGTTTACTAAGATGCTGCACGAACGAGGTTGAGTTGCACATTTTTTCAGACGCGAGCCCTCAAGCTTACGGTGCAGTAGCGTACATAAGGTGCTTAACGAATAACGAATGTAACCTTATACTGTCAAAAATAGAGTATCTCCAATCAATCAAAAGGGTAAAAAATCGTTAACTTTACCAAAATTAGAATTGACTGCAGCGTTGTGTGCAGCCAGATTACAAAGGTATATTTTGGAAAATTCATCGTTAAATGTGAAATACATTACGCTATAGTCTGATTCGAAGATAGCGTTGTATTGGATCAGAGGTAACCCTTTTAAATGGAAACCTTACGTGAAAAATCGAGTAACCGAAATACAAAAGGTGAGTCAGGGAGTTTGGAGAAATTTTCCAGGAAAAGAAAATCCTGCCGACCTGTTAACGAGAGGAGTTTCAGCCAAATTCTTATTAGAATCCTGCTTATGGCAGCAAGGTCCTACTTGGTTAAAAGCAAGTCCGGAAGAATGGCCTGAAGATGAGTACTACAACTTTTCAGAAACGTCCGAAGTTGTTACTTGTTTGGCGGAGACCAAAGAAATCGTAAATTCTAAACCCGAACCAATTTTTTCACTGGAACGGTTTAACAACCTGGGAAAAATACTTAGAGTTACAGCTTATGTAAAAAGACTATTTAACAACTTTAATTATGCAAAGGAAAGGCTAGATGGACAGCTAACAGTCAACGAAATAAATGCTGCTGAAAACTACTGGGTCAAGTTGGCACAACGTGACGAGTTTGCGGAAGAAATCAAAACGTTATCTGACAAGAAACCAATGAATTCGAAATCTTCGATTTTAACGCTAAACCCATTTCTAGATGACAACGAAATTTTAAGACTAGGAGGTCGATTGGAAGAAGTATCTTTACCTTATGAGTCCAGACATCCAATAATCCTGCCAAAAAAGTCGCCTTTTACCTACAAGGTTATCTGGAGAGCACATGCATTAACACGTCACTGTGGTGTTAACGCTACTCTAGCTTTGATTAGAGAAAGATTTTGGATTATACAAGGTAGACAGCGAATTAGATCGATACTTGGAAAATGTATAAAATGCAAACGTTTAAAGGGCAAACATGGCAACGAACCCTTCGCTCCCTTACAACGGGACAGAGTAACAATGGTAAATCCTTTTAAGGTAACTGGAGTAGATTTTGCCGGACCGTTATACATTTCAACTGAGAAGGATCGAAAGAGTAAGGCTTATATTATGCTTTTGACATGCGCAGTTATACGTGCGGTTCATTTGGAACTAGTTCCGGACCTTACTACAGAAAGTTGTATCAGAGGTCTACGCCGATTCATTGCACGACGAGGTGTACCGAATATTATTTACTCTGATAATGCCAAGACTTTTAAACGAACCTCGATCGAACTAAAGGATCTATCCGCTATTCTCAGAAGCAACGAAGTTCAAGATTTAGCTCGAAGCCAAAGAATTAAATGGCGCTTCATCGTGGAGAGAGCTTCATGGTGGGGAGGCTTTTGGGAGAGACTCGTAAGGACTGTTAAGAATGCGTTAAAATTTACATTGGGAAAGGCATCTGTTAATTACGACGAGTTGCAAACCATATTAACAGAAGTTGAAGCTACCGTCAATTCACGACCGTTAACCTATATTGACGATGACCCCTCGAACTTGTTGATTTTGTCGCCAGCTAAATTTTTAATTGGTCAAAAGGAAATTGGTTTACATAAGTCTAGATACAAAACTGCCTGAAGTTAATTGTAACGATATCTTAAAACAATGGAAGGATAGAGAATTTCTAATGAAAAAGTTCTGGAATCGATGGAGCTCAGATTATCTGCAACAGTTACGTTCTGCTCATCATACAAATCCAGTAAAATCCATTAGTTTCAATGTAGGAGATATAGCAATTCTTCATGACCAAAATTTACCAAGACTTCTATGGAAGATGGTGAAAGTTGTTGAAATTTATCGAGGAAGAGATGGTCGAGTAAGAGCATGCGAAATACAAACTAGCAAGGGAGATAGATTGCGACGACCTATTCAGCTTCTGTATCCATTAGAAGTTGATCATTCTCCGGCTGGGGAGGATGTAAAAATAGCGACCAGAGTGGGCGTGACTTAACAACAATAAGACGTCAAGAAGTTTGAGTATTATATTAGTATTGTTAAAAAGTGACATATTGTATTGTATCAATTTCATTAAAGGTGTTCTACGAATTGAGGGTTTTAATAAGGTATTAACAATGATCAAGTATTGTATTTTGAATACTGGCCACCGGATTGCTGCTATGTTTGACGATTTTATTACTGTATACAGTAATAAATAATTAATATTTACAATTACCCCGTTATCACACAATACCCGCATTAATCTTATGCTAATATGGCTTTTGTTTATGGCTTTATGGCTTTTTATACCGCAGCTGCTGTAGAAGAATTTTGGTGACGTTTTCCACGTGAGAGGGCTCCTGACAAAAACGTGTTTATTCGAGTTTTTAAGAAACTTTGTGAGACTTGTGCTTCCATGTGCTAAAATAACATCTGAAAAAGCTGATCGACAAACTTAAGAAGAAGTGGAAAGTATTTTATATCTAGTGGAACGACCAGCACCAGAAGAATCGCTACTCAATTTCACAATAACGGGTAATACACATACTTTACGAGCAAGGCTTATACCCATACCATTTACAAAGAGTTTCTACACCCGGAAGATTATACTAAACGTATGGAATTTTGTCGGTGGATAACTAACAATCGTAGAGTTGTATCGCGCATACTTTTTACTGATGAAGCAAATACCCGTGACGGCAGCTATAGTCGAAACCAATTTTCAGCACAGGTTTTCAGTAAATGTGTGGTGTGCTATGATTGCTGGGTATTTGATTGGCCATTTTATCATGGAGAATCGCCTCACAGGGGGACGCTACCTTAATGGTTATAAATATAGTTGCCAGGATTGCTAGAGAATGTTCCTGTAAACGTATAAAAGTGAATTTACTATCAGCATGATGGAGCCCCTGCAAATTTCGCTTGTGAGGTCAAGCAACACTTAGATTAAATGTTTCCAGAGCGTTGGAATGGTCGCGGAGGTCCAATTAGTTGGCCTCCAAGAAGTCCAGATCTAACACCACTAGATTTTTGTTTATGGGTATGGTTTAAAACAGAAGTTTACAAAGTTAAAGTGAATAATCTAGAGGCACTAATTCAACAAATAATTAATACTGGCGCATTTCTTAAAGAAAAACAAGAGTTATTAGGACAAGTGACAGGCGCTGTTCACTGACGTAGAAGAGCATGTTTAGAACTCAATGGGTGTATTTTTGAACACCTTATAAAAGTCACAAATATTAAACAAATGTTACCGTTTCATTTTATTTTTTTTAATTACGCGCTATAACTTGAAAACAAATGAGAATCGAATAAGAACATTTGAGTTTTTTTTTATTATTATGATGTGTAGAATGCAATCCTAGAGTTCGGTGCTATCCTTCCGATTCACCCTGTATATTATATATATTAAAACAGTGACAGTTAAAAACTAAAATTTAGGGGCACCACGCCCACATCTGAACGTTCGCATTTGTTTGCAGATAACATTTTCCTTTGATCTTTAAAAAAACCGACATCCGATAGAGCGCAATCGTTCGCATTCATACACATTTTCTTTGTCCTACCTTGCCTTGTATCGCCGCGTTTTATCTCCTACACCCAGGGTTGGAAAAAACCTAAGAGTAGGAAAAATAAATTGTAGGTTTTAAGGTTTTTTTAGGTTTTTTATGGTTTTTTAATGTTTTTAAGTTTTTAAGATGGTATTTTGGACGATTAAAAATTGCTGATTTGTAACGTTAATTAGTAGTACTGAACATATTAATATATTATTATTATAATATTTATTTAAAAATAAAAATGGATCAACATAATCATAAAATATTGTTCAATGGAACTTTAAATTCTCTCTCAGTGACTGAGACTCAGTCAGTCAGTGATCATATGATGTCAGTCATCAGTCAGTGATCATATTATCAGATATCTGATCAATATTCTAATAAACATGTTTTACAAAACAAAGATAATATAATCTATTATCTTTGTTTTAAAACATGTTAACCTCAAAAAAGCGATTTTTGTCACTTGAAGATAAAAACCTAAAAAACCTAAAATAAGGTTATTTGAATGAGTGGGTTTGTTTAAAAAACCTAAAAAAAAACTAGGTTCTAAAAAACTGTACCTGCCAACCCTTTCAAGTCTAAAACATAATACACTCACTAATTCTTCCTTAAAAAATAAACACTCAATTTTACAATCCCATTCTTTTTCAATAACAGATGTCAAGCCATTAAATTGTATAATTTGTAATAAAATGATCGTTTAAATATTTACGAATTTCAAGTATTTAAAAATATGTCACCTAAGGTTAGATTTGATAAGATAAGATAAGATAAGATAAGATAAGATAAGATAAGATAAGATAAGATAAGATAAGATAAGATAAGATAAGATAAGATAAGATAAGATAAGATAAGATAAGATAAGATAAGATAAGATAAGATAAGATAAGATAAGATAAGATAAGATAAGATAAGATAAGATAAGATAAGATAAGATAAGATAAGATAAGATAAGATAAGATAAGATAAGATAAGATAAGATAAGATAAGATAAGATAAGATAAGATAAGATAATTTATTTAGTGCTAGTATACATATAGTATTTACACACGTCAAAGTAGTAGTATAAGTATAAGAAAAAATAACAAATTACAAATATTAAAGTTAAATTTTAAAACATCACGAAACACTTTAAAGAACAGGAAAAGTTCATACATATGATGCAAGAACTCACCTACAAATCTCTAACGTCACAATCCAAGTACTCCTGGGTTGTGTAGAATGCATTTAAAATTAAAAATGACTTAAACAGATACTTAAAACGATCAATAGGAAGACTTCGAAAGTGAGTTGGCAGTTTATTAAAAAATTTAAAACAGTGATAGTTCAGACCATTCTGCGATTTCTTCAGTCTGTAAAAATTTATACGGGTATTATCTTTGGCTCGAGTATTGTAGTCATGGACATCACTACCTTTAGTGGATCCGTCATAAACGTTATAAGCGTACAAAACACAGCGATAAACATAGAGACATGGCAAAGTAAGTATTTCTAAATTCCTAAATGCCTCCCTACACTCATCTCTGTATCCTAGACCCCAAACAATCCTGACAGCTCTCCTTTGGATGCGAAAAATTTTTTTACTGTCTGTACAATTTCCCCAAATGATAATACCGTAGTTTAAAATTGAATCAATCAAGGCAAAATAAGCTGTTCTTAAAACAGGGATAGATACAGTGCCTTGTAAATTTCTGAGGCAGAAAACTTGCCTAGAAAGTTTGGTTGCGAGCATGTCAGTGTGTGGTTTCCAAGTTAGTACTGGATCCATAACCAAGCCCAAAAATCTTGTACTTACTGCACCCTGAAAACCTTGCTTATTTCTTAAGGAAAACAACATTTTTTCAGTCTTTGACTCATTAAGTGACAAACCATTACAAGAGAACCAGTCAGCAGCAGTCGATTGTGCCGACACACCCAATCTTATTACGTTTTCTAAAATTTTATGTTTAACTGTGATAGTCGTATCATCAGCAAAATGTATGCATTCAGCGTTAATGTAATTTGCAAAATCGTTGATGTATATTAAAAACAACAAGGGTCCCAAAATCGAACCCTGAGGTACACCTATTGTTATAATTTTTTGCTTTGATAGTTTACCGTTTACCATTACCAATTGAGATCTATTACTAAGATAAGATTTCATTAACTTTAGGGGGGTATCACAGAAATTATATTTTTTCAATTTTTGTAATAAAATTGAGTGGTCAACACAATAGAAAGCCTTTGTAAGATCTAGAAATAATGATAAAGAATATTCTTCCCTCTTAAAGCATTCGACAGTCTGAGTTATCAGTTCTGCGATAGCGTCAGTGGTATTTTTGTTCTTTCGAAAACCAAATTGTCGTGTAGAAAAAAGATTATTTTCCTCAAAAAACTTTAATATTCTAGTCGCTAAAGCTTTTTCGAATATTTTTGAGATAACAGGTAACAAAGATATCGGCCTGTAGTTGGCAACATCATCTCAATTACCTTTCTTGAAAAGTGGTATGACTTTAGCAACCTTTAGAGAGTCAGGAAAATTTCCTGATTTAATGCAGATATTTATAAGCTTAGTCATGGGTGCAGCAAGGATGTTTACATTTCTCTTAAGCAAAGTAACAGACAGATCATAGATATCCTTGGACTTGCTATTTTTTAATTTACAAATAATGTCCCTAACCTCAATGTATGTAACCTCTGATAAAGTGAATTTGGTGCTAGGTGGCTCAACTCCCATTATACTTATAGGGTCCAAATTATTTTTCGATATATTCTCCCTCAATGCGCTAGCCACAGAGGAAAAATAATTACTAAAAGTATCTGGATCTAGTGATATATTGTTAGAGTTTGTTTTTTTATTTCTTTTTTCATTTATTAAAATCCAACTAGATTTAGAAAAGTTATTTGACTGTCTAAGAAAAATGTCATTTGCACTATGTTTTGCTTGTTTGATAGCTAAATTATAATTGAAACGGTGCCTGTTTCTTAAGTATTTTAAATTATCAGTTCTATAAATATTATATACTTCATTTATCATTTTTAAATTTTCCCTCATTTCACGGAGTTCCGGCGTGAACCACCTGATACCCGCATCACCACATTTACTATTTATCTTAATTACTGGAAATGAAATTTTATAAGCATCGATTAGATTTTCAATAAAAGTTTCACAGGACTTGTTTAAATTTAAATTGTCTATGTAGTTCCAGTTTAAATTGTTTAATATATTATGGAAAATATTTAGACCTTTTTTAGTGATAGGTCTACAAACATTCAAATTGAAACCATTTTTACACTGACCTGGTATTTCAAAGGTTAGACTTTTCGCAAAATGGTCTGAAAATTCCATTTTTAATATCTCACTTTCATAATTTTCTAAAGAAAAATTCAAAAAGATATTATCCAAACAATTTCTTGCTCGGGTTGATCCAAAAACTGTCTGGTCATATCCATGAGCTCTCATAACGTCGAGAAAAAGATTTGTTCTTGCATCTAACAGATTAAAATGACAATTAAAATCTCCACATATAACAATGTTATTAAAACCACCTAAAAATAAATTACTTAAAGCACTTTCTATAACATCAATAAAAATATCAAAATTTTTATCAGGCCTATAGACACACAACACAACAATATTTTTTAAAACAAAATGAACTGCAGTAATTTCACACTGATTTTCAACACTTAAATCTTCAATATTGGCTAGTTTCACATAGTCATTAGTTTTGCTTAAAATCATTACTCCTCCCCTAGTTATGGTAGGTCGAGTATACATATCTGCAGTATACCACCCATTTAGACTAAAAACAGGTGCCTCAATAGGAGTAAGCCAATGTTCACTTATGCAGAGAACATCAAAATTTTTATCACTTAAAAAAGCATCAATTTCATGTACTTTGTTTCTAATGCATTGTACATTATGGTGAAACAGTTTAAATAAATTTACCTTATTATTTCTGTTGTTTTTGACATCACCTGGTAATAATGATGACAGGGACTTTTTATTAACTATTTTCCCATTTGGGTTAAAGGTTAAAGAATTAAGATATTGTATTAACTGTTTACGGTCAAATCATACTAGCACTAAATGTAAATCAAATTTATATTGTAAAATATGCAAGAAACGTCATCATTCAATATTACACTTTGAAACACATAAAATTGAATCCCCTACTATGCAAAATAATATAACTTCATCTTCTACTTTTAAACCTGCATTACTATGCATTCACAAGCTTCTTTAAATACAAACACTACTGTATTATAATCAACAGCGCAAGTATACGCGTTAGGTGATAATGGGAATAAAACCATAATTAGATATCTTATTGATAGTGCATCACAAAATAATTTAATTTCCATTTCTTGTTGTAAGAAACTTAAATTGAACATTATTCCCATAAGTAATTCGCATATTAATACAGTAGGTTCTATTAAAACTCCAATGAAAGGATATGTTTCTTTAACTATTCAATCACGAATATCATTTGATAAATACAATATAACTTTAATTGTAGTGGATAATATAACTGAAAAATTACCAACAACTAATATAAATACATTATCATTAAATTACCTAAATAATGTTTCTTTAGCAGACGAATCTTGGAATATACCTGGTGATATTGACGTCATTTTAGGAGCTCAATTATTTCCAAACTTATTTCTAACAGGTCGTATTATTCCCCCTTCTAATTTAATTGGACCACAAGCTTGAAACTTGAACTTACTTGAAACTACACTTGGGTATATTTTAATTGGTGAAGTACCCGTTAATACGTTTTTTGATAATTCCCTCTCACATTTTAATCTAAGTTGGACTTTTGGGCTAATAACAAATGATAATTTAAATGCAAATTTAACTAAATTCTGGAATTTAGAGGAAATTCCAAATGATCACATACAAGATTCAGATGAATTATTTTGTGAGAATTTCTATAAATCATCTTTTTTTAAAGATTTTTCTGGTAGGTATATTGTAGAACTACCATATAAACATGATCCTTCTTTATTAGGTAATTCTTATGTTATTGCTAAACGTCGATTCGTATTTTTAGAAAGGAAATTTAAAAGAAGTTTAGAATTACGTCAAGCTTATAATGAGGTAATAAAGGAGTATTTACATAAAGGATATTTATCTGAAATTTCATATTCTGATGAAAATATTAATAGTGGTTATTTTATACCACATCATGCTGTTATTAGACTTGATAAAGTAACAACTAAAGTTCGTGTGGTCTTAGATGCAAGTGCTAAAACTGATACAGGTGTATCGTTAAATGATATTTTACATACTGGACCAAATTTTCAAGCTAATTTATTTTCACTTCTAATAAATTTTAGACTTTTCCCAATTGCTATTACAGCAGATATAAAACAAATGTATTTAAGAATTTAAATGTCAGAAAAACATCGTAAATATCAAAAAATTTTGTTTAGGTTTAATGATTTAGAACCTATTCTATTATTTGAATTTAATTCTGTAGCCTTTGGTTTAAAATCAAGTCCTTATTTAGCAATGCGAACCATTAAACAACTAGCAGATGATGAGTACGATAAATTTCCTTTAGCGTCTGATGTAGCAAAAAGAGAACTTTATATGGATGATCTTATTACTTCAGTATCTTTAATTAAAACAGGAATAAGCCTTTCTAAGGAATTAATTGATCTTTTTAAATGTGGTGGATTAGATCTTGTAAAATGGGCTAGTAATTCAAAAGAGTTATTAAAAGAGGTTCCAGAATCTTATAGAGCTTCAAAGGAGTTTTTAGATGGAGATTTTTTTTAAAATTTTAGCTTTAAAATGGTTGCCAGTGTCTGACATATTTACTTTTACTTCAAATTTGACAGAGTCTAATGATGTTTATACTAAACGCATAGTTCTTTCTAATATTGCTCGTTTCTTTGATGTATTAGGATTGGTAGCACCCGTCATATTATATTGTAGCGAGTACCGCTCTGGATATCGAAGTGATGACTCATCGCCGATGAGTCATCGCCGGTGAGTCATCGCTGGTGACTCAGCGCTCGAATAATCGAGAGTGTGGAGCTCGCTGGAATGTTCCAGAAGACGTAAGCGCTGTAATATATAAGAAACGGAGAGTTCGTTAATTAACCAGTGCGTGTTTTTATTCACACTACGAACAGTTAAAAACGTTACAATTGGTGTCAGGAGTGCGGTTAGTGTGAAACTTGGCGAAAATGGTTTCGTTAATGGACTTAAAAGTGTCGGACCTTAAGCGTGAGCTAGAAGAAAGAGAATGTGATACAACTGGGAAAAAGAATGTGTTGCAGCAGCGGCTTCGAGAAGCGTTGGAACAGGAAGGTGAAAATCCAGATACGTATTTATTTGAAGGCCCGTGTGATTTGCATTTAATGTTGCAAAATTTAAACGATTTAAAACAGAGAATGCTAGAAAATTCTAACGAGTTACAACATAAACTGCAAGAAAATTCTAACGAGTTACAACATAAAATGCAAGAAAATTCTAGCGATTTGAAAATCGATTTACAACAGAAAATGGTGGAAAATTCCAACGATTTAAAGGATGATTTGCAACAGAAAATTCTGGAAAATTCTAAAAATTTAAAAGAATATTTGGAACAGAGAATTCTAGATAATGTCAATGAATTAGAAGAGAAAATGGGGCAGAAATTTGACAACGTAAAGATGGAATTAAAAGAGGACGTAAGGATGGAATTAAATAACGTAAGGATGGAATTGGATACGAGAGAAGAAAAATTGAACGAGAAATTGGAGGTCAAAATTAGAGAAATAAATAGTAAACTGAAAGCTGTAAATTTACCTAGGATGCTGACGGAACCAGGAGCAGTGCAGGAGGGAAGCCGAGTACGGATGAAACCACCTCAGTTCGATGGAAAAACTTCTTGGACCAACTACATCCGTCAGTTTGAGGCAGCAGCAAAAGCAAATGGCTGGCTACCGGAAGAAAAAGCTACAGCATTGACTCTGGCTTTACGCGGAGATGCAACGGACATCTTGCAGACGCTTTCTTCCAACGAACAAGAAGATATGGCCAGACACATTTGGAACATGTCTACCATTCCCAACTTAAGAACCGCTGCCAGAAATCAAACGAGACTTTGCAAGAATTCGAGGCTGATATTGCACGCTTGGTCCGGCTAGCATATCCAGCTACTCCAACGACCGTTATGGAACGATTAGCGGTTCAAGCCTTTTTGGATGGACTTCGGGACAACGAAACAAGACAGGCTCTGACGTTGGCTCGTCCGAGCCAACTGGTTGATGCATTGGCTCGAGCTTTGGAATTCGAGGCAGCAAAGCAGAGTTGCAGGAGCCAGCATAGAATTAGGAGAGCCAAGGAAGAAAAAGAGGAGGAACCCAGTATAATCGAAGAAATCAGGCGACTTCTTAAAGAGAATCTACCAGAAAAGAAGGAAATCCGGTGTTGGAGATGTGGAAAGCTGGGACATATACAAAGTCGTTGCAGAGGAAGCCAGGTGGCGCCGATTTTATTTAGAAAAATAAATAGGACTAAAGAAAGAGATGTATGTATTCGTAGGACTACAATAGTGGATGATCATTGGCAATCCACTGAGATTCAACAAGACCAGGAAAGGGACCCGGATTTGAAGCTCATCATCGATTGGAAGAAGAACGACTGTAAACCAACGTGGCAGGAAGTCGCCCAATATTCGCCGAATGTGAAATCGTACTGGGCCCAATGGAATTCCATCATCCTAAGTGACGGGCTTCTAAAGCGCGTTTTGGAGATGCCAGAAGGGGGGGAAGACCGGAAGCAGATAATAATCCCCAGAAACAGGATACCAGAAGTGCTGCAGGAAATCCATGATGGAACTACTGGAGGACATCTTGGGGTGACCAGGACGCTCGGAAGGCTTAGGGAACGGTTTTATTGGGTCAACAGCCAACGGGATGTGAAGGAATGGTGCAAGAAGTGCGCCGTTTGCGCGGCAAGCAATGGACCCCAGAAGCGCCCAAAAGCCCCAATGCGACAGTACAATGTGGGCAGCCCATTTGAGAGAATTGCAATCGTCGTGGCGGGTCCATTTCCGGAAACAGAATCTGGAAATAAATACATCATCGTTGTAATGGACTACTTTAGCAAGTGGGCGGAAGCGTACGCCTTGCCGAACCAGGAAGCTGCCACAGTGGCCGATCCCCTAATTAAGGAGTGGATTTGTCGTTTTGGTGTCCCAATGGAAATGCATTCAGACCAAGGCAGGAACTTTGAATCTATACTGTTCCAGAATGTGTGTAAGATTCTTAACATTCGGAAGACGAGGACGACCGCATTACATCCGCAGTCTGATGGAATGGTGGAACGAATGAATCGAACGATTTACAGGTACCTTTCGAAGGTGGTCTCTGATCACCAAAGAGACTGGGACCGCTTCCTCCATCTGTTCCTGTTGGCGTACCGTTCTTCTATCCACGATACAACCGGCCAGACACCCGCTAGCATTGTTATGGGACGTGAACTTCGTCTACCTTGTGACCTGAGGTTTGGTTGCCTACCAGGGGAAGATATTGCTGGAGAAGATTATGTCAGCAATTTACGTAGGAAAATGAGCGACATACACAGCCGAGTTCGTTTAAACATCCAGAGTGCCAGTGATAGAATGAAAGAGGCATACGACATCAAGGCGGAAAATGGAGGATTTCAACCTGGAGACCTAGTTTGGTTATACAACCCTCAGCGCCGTCGTGGTTATTCACCGAAGCTGCAGACTTCTTGGGAAGGACCATTCGAAGTCATGGATCGCATAAATGACATCATCTACAGGATCAGAAAACAACCAAGAGGAAAACCGAAAGTGATCCATTTTAACCGATTGGCTCCTTACGCTAGAAACAATGATGACCAAATGGACGATGCTAGAGTAAGGAGGGTTAATCCTCCGGAAGACGAGTTGCTTTTTGAAGACTTCATGTATTTATATTCGAGCGGTAAAAAAGCTCGGTATGGTGTCACTCGAGAAGAACAAAAAGATCTGTTCACGGTTTCGGCCGATTACTCCTTGGCTCACTGTGTTGCGGAAGACCTTAGGATGTCCAGGGGAATAGCGGTTGTCTTTAAAAACAAGTTTGGACGGGTTGACGAGCTACGAAGGCAGAATCCCAAAGTTGGAGAGGTGCTTAAAATTGTGGATAATGAGCAGATAGGCAATAGAAGTATCTTCTATCTGGTAACGAAGCAGCTCTCCCATCATAAGCCAAACTACCGTGACGTATGGAATGCCTTAAATAAATTGAGGGATACCCTTTTGTCCAAGGACATCATGAACCTGGCTATACCGAAGATTGCTTGTGGACTTGACGGTTTGGACTGGAGAATAATTAGAAGTATGGTGGAAGTTATCTTCAGATTTAGTGGCATACACATTCTTGTCTGTTGCCACAACCCTAAAAGAACAACCGGTAGGAAGACCGTAGACTGTTACTTCTATAGGACGTCACAATGCAAGTTTGGATCTCTATGCAAATATCGCCATGGAGTTGAGGATCATTTTCGGGACGAAAATGTTTTAAGACGGGGGCAATGTAGCGAGTACCGCTCTGGATATCGAAGTGATGACTCATCGCCGATGAGTCATCGCCGGTGAGTCATCGCTGGTGACTCAGCGCTCGAATAATCAAGAGTGTGGAGCTCGCTGGAATGTTCCAGAAGACGTAAGCGCTGTAATATATAAGAAACGGAGCAGCACAGAGCAGTCAGTCAAGTTTTAGTACGCGCGTCGAAATAAATAAATATAAGTGCAAATAAATAGACTCTAGACTAGTAGTGTTATATAAATAATTAATAGTTAAGTGTTTTATAGTGTTTTAAGTGTAGTTAAGTTATTAAATAAATAGTTTAGTTCGTTAATTAACCAGTGCGTGTTTTTATTCACACTACGAACAGTTAAAAACGTTACAATATGTTAAGCTTTTGATTCAGGAATTATGGTTAATTAAAAGTGATTTGGATGATAAACTTCCTGAACATATATTACAACGTTTTATAAAATTTAAAAATGAATTACCACGATTGACTGAGTTAAAGATTCCAAAACATTTAGGTATTGTTGATGGGTGTAATGTAAATATTTTGTATTTACATGCATGTAACACATTCAAATTTGAATATTTCGGTAAATTTAATTTGTGCAAAATCTAAAATTGCACCGTTAAAAACTCTTTCTTTAGCTCGTTTAGAATTATTTGAAGCCTTGTTATTATCTAAATTGGTACGTCATATATTGGATACTTATAGTAATCGATATAAAATTAATAAAATTTTTGCCTTTTCTGACTCAACTATTGCATTATCATGGATACATTCCTTCCCTCATCGTTGGCAAATATTTGTAGCCAATCGTGTTGGAAAAATTCAGGAGAATTTAGCACCTGCACATTTTTATCATATTAATTGAATTGAAAATCCAAGTGATTGTGTTTCACGAGGTCTATTACCTTCACAATTAATAAATCATTCATTATGGTGGAATGGCCCTTTATGGGCTAAATTTCCAATATCAGATTGGCCAATTATGCCATTTGATATTAAAAAATATAAATTGGAGATTCCTGAAATAAAAAAGGAATTTATTACACTTATTAATACATCGTATGAAAATTCAATTATTTATAATCTTTCATTAAGAGTTTCATCATGGACTAAATTATTAAATATTGTTGTGTATATTTTGAGGTTTATGAAAATAATACAATCAACAAATTTAATTAAGGTGTCTGATTTGGAAATTGCTGAAATAATTATTTTAAAAGAATTACAAAAAATATATTTTAAAAATGAATTTAATAATATTAATAATAAAAATTCCCTTAGTCCCACATTTAGAAAATTGGATATTTTTCTTGATGATAAAGGGTTAATTAGAGTTGGAGGTCGTTTATCAAATGCAAATATTCCCTTTGAAAATCGTCACACCATTATACTTTTAGGCAGAAGTCATATTGTAAATTTGTTGATTGATCATTTTCATTGTTTAAACTGTCATGCTGGTCCATCTTTGTTCATGTCACTATTAAGGCAAAGATATTGGATTATTTCGGCTAGGAATATAATTCGCCAACGAATACGTTTGTGTAATTTTTGTTTTAGAACATTACCAAAATGTTTAACTCCAAAAATGGCTAATTTACCCCCTGCTCGTGTTCAAGAAGCAAAAGCATTTACACATACTGGTGTAGATTATGCTGGTCCAATAAATATTACTATGACTAGAAGGCGAGGTATTAAAAGTCAAAAAGCTTATATCTGCAGATAATAAACATGTTTATTTATTTGTTTTTCAACTAAAGCAATACATATTGAATTAGCTTCAGATCTTAGTTCTGATATATTTTTAGAAGCTTTTAAACGATTTATTGCAAGAAGGGGTCCTGTTTCATGTTTATATTAGGATAATGCGACAAATTTTATAGGAGCTAAGAGACGTTTGAATGAAATTTATAATGTTTTATATGCAAATGAAACTAAACAATCCTTTCAAAAAGAATTTAATATTAGAAAAATAGAGTGGAAAATGATTCCTCCTTCGGCACCTCATTTTGGAGGTATTTGGGAGGCAAATTTAAAGATTGTTAAAACGCATTTATATAAAGTTATTGGTAAACAGTTATTATCTTATGAAGAGTTAAATACAATAATAATTTAGATATAATGTTTATTAAATTCTAGACCACTTTGTTTATTAACTGAGGAACCTCATCCAGAGATTCTTACACCTGCGCACTTTTTAATGTCAACGCCCCTTCAGTTTTTACCATTTCTGTCAAATTCTGATCAAACCTTAAAGGGAAGGAAAAAGTTATTAGATAATTTAATTAGATCTTATTGGAAAAAATGGCATTTGAAATATTTACATACGTTACAATTAAGCCAAAAATGGAATGGGTTATTAGGGTAGCATTAGTACGTTCCCAAAATGGGATTTTTAAGCGACCGGTGGTGAAGCTTTGCCCTATTCCAACACAGTGAGTCTTGCATATTTAATTTTAACATTAAATTTTATTATATTTATTTTATTCAAATATTAATTTAAAATATTTTGAAATTTACATTTCAAAGCCGGGGAGCATGTTTACGCCACAGGTTAGTTTGAGTATGTGGATTTTTTTGATTTGTTTGCAAGTCATACGTTATGAAATTGCAACGTCGCTTTCAACCAATTGAACTAAAATAAGAAACCATCCTTATTCAAGCGTATTTGATACATTACTATAATGAAAGGAACTGCAGCTAGTCTATGTTTTTGTATCTTCCCCTGACATGTGGCAAAAGTGGTGCATGAATCAATTTTGCGAAGAAGAAAGAGTATCTTTTTGTTTTGATTTATTATGGACCAAAAAGCCATACAAGATATTAAATATTCGCTGTGGCTCCCGTCCCGAGGCGGGACTTAAGTTCAGTCCCGATTGTCATAATTTTAAGATTGGTTATGTTATAATAAAATAATAATAATAAATTGTACCTGTATACATGTTAAGGGCACTTTAGTTACGTCATTAAACCAAACCAACCCAAACTCAACAACACAACCCAACCGACCCCGCCCCATTGGGCCCCCCCCCGCCCCATTGAGCAAAAAACCCAACTAAAATGGGCAAATTTATGTTACGATAAAAATATAACACTTTTTAACAAAGAAACAACAAATTTATAAAATAAAAAAAATAAAAAAAGTTTGACAACTTCTAGTGGGATCGAACCCGGTACCTCTCGCATGCCAAGCGACCGCCCTACCATCTAAGCCATCGAGCTTGACACAAATTATAAAATCTCGGGGAATAAAAACGGATTTACAGTGTGTGACGTCAATCGGGACTGAACTTAAGTCCCGCCTCGGGACGGGAGCCACATCGTTAAATATTACATAATTAAAACTTAACCTACAATTTATTTCATATAAATAAAACCGGCAGACAAGAAAAGATTTTATTTTATAGTTTTAAATGTATCTATCCATGTTTGTTTTAATTTAAAATTTACTTATTAAATTAATATTAGGTATATTCTACTTATGTTAATAATAATACCAAATATTTATTTTGCTTGAAGAAAGCTTTTCTCACAAGTGAAACACAATGTTTTTTCTACGACCCTTTTATTTTTCATTATTTTCAAATACAAAACAAAATAACCTAAAAACGTGTTTGACAGCTGAATGTCAAACAATGCTGTCAATTTCTTTTCACACAAACATGTCACTTTACATTCGAGTTTTTCCTTGCCAATGAAAATATTCATTTTCTAAGCAACGATGTCATTACGAAATGTGACTCTTACATAGTGGTCGTAGAAAAACTATATTTTTAAATTGCACTTTTTTGTGTAGGTATTCTTTATTATAATAGGTTTTTAAGTTTATTTATGATTACAAAGATTTATTTATAAAAAAATATTTTTTTTGTTAAAGTTAAGTTTTTAAAATTGAAAATCTACTTAGGTATTAATAAATTAGATTTGTATTACTTATGTTATGTTATGTTATTGTTGCCATTAAAAATATTATATATACACTATATTTTATTAAATTTTTGCTTATACAATATACTCGACAATATATATGTATGTACTTACATTTTTATTAGCTTTAAGTTTGAACCAAATTACTAAAATTTATTTTATTCAACACCGCAAGAAACATGTAACTTCGAGAAATAATTAATGTCCTAATTGTTTATTTCTTTAACCCGTGGGCGAAATGTTACTTTGCCCATGGGATGAAGTAAGTAAGCTTTAAATTAAAAAAGATGTCAAATGTCAGATAAAATATCAAATAAAACTGGCTTTAAATTACTTGCGCCATACTTTTTTCGGTTCTTCAATTGTTCATAATTTGTTTTTAGACTGATACCTATGTATATTTTCCTGCTAAGCAAAAGAGCCGTATCAGCTTTATACGGCAGTATATTTCTTGCGGTAGTTAAATAAAATCTTGTGTGCGACTATTGGTAGATATTACACTTTCGTGGTACCTACCGCACTCGCTACGCTCGTGCGGCTAACTTCACGCTCAACGAATCTGTTTTTACTCCCACTAGTCGCACATTATACTATTTTTATCCTTTTTAACATAATGTGAAAAGGATAAAAAATACTATATATACACATTATAATGTGCGACTAGTATAATGAAATCTATTTTTAAATGTATTTAGTGAAGTTTGCCATCTGTTGACATTTTTTTTTGTATTAAAAGTCTACTGATTAAAATAAATAAATAAATGCTCATTTATTTTAAATTAAATTATAAAATTTAAATGTAATTGCTCATACAATATTTATGGCATTAATTTATTATTTGCAAGTTTTAAATCGATATAATTAATTTGATCGAAATAAATATATATATATATATATATATATATATACGTATAATATATATTTAATGGTCGTACAAAATCATTTTTAAATAACAAAAGTATTTGATTTGTATAGCAGAGTTATTGATAATAAAGTACGCATCGCAATGAAAAGTCACAAAATCAAATATATATATATTAGGGTGTGCCAAAAAACCTCGATATTTTTTTTTTTCTTGCTCTCAACCCAAAATATCGTAGAATATGTCCGAACAAATATTCTGTTAAAAGCGGAGCTCATAATTTCAATTTTAAGAGGTCCTCCATCGAATCTGAAGTTTTGCCGCTTAAATAACACAGAAAACTGACTTTTTTACCTTATTTATTCTTGCAACCTAGGAAGAAATTTTTTTTTCATAAAATCCATGACTAATTCTTACAAAGCATTAAATTTGGAAGAAAAAATCTTATTAAGCCGAATTTCTATTTTCATTATTTGATTTTTTACAGAGCTTTAAATTTAAAATTTTACGTTTTTTGCCTTTTTCAGCTAAACTATTGAAGTTAGACGAAAAAGTCAAATGGCAATTTTTTAGCTTGTCTGATGGACCACAAAAAAGTTTTAGGCGAATTTTTTGTATCGTCAATATTCTTAAAGTTACAGGCGTATAAAGTCATCATTTTTGTATTATTAACTTTAAATTTAAAGCTCTGTAAAAAATCAAATATTGAAAATAGAAATTCAGCTTAATAAGATTTTTTTGTCCAAATGTAATGCTTTGTAAGAATTAGTCATGGATTTTATGAAAAAAAAATTTCTTCCTAGGTTGCAAGAATAAATAAGGTAAAAAAGTCAGTTTTCTGTGTTATTTAAGCGGCAAAACTTCAGATTCGATGGAGGACCTCTTAAAATTGAAATTATGAGCTCCGCTTTTAACAGAATATTTGTTCGGACATATTCTACGATATTTTGGGCTGAGAGCAAGAAAAAAAAAATATCGAGGTTTTTTGGCACACCCTAATATATATATATATATATATATATATATTAGGGTGTGCCAAAAAAACTCGATATTTCTTTTTTCTTGCTCTCAACCCAAAATGTCGTAGAATATGTCCGAACAAATATCCTGTTAAAAGCGGAGCTCATAATTTCAATTTTAAGAGGTCCTCCATCGAATCTGAAGTTTTGCCGCTTAAATAGCACAGAAAACTGACTTTTTTACCTTGTTTATTCTTGCAACCTAGGAAGAAATTTTTTGTTCATAAAATTCATGACCAAATCTTACAAAGCATTAAATTTGGACGAAAAAATCTTATTAAGCCAAATTTCTATTTTCATTATTTGATTTTTTACAGAGCTTTAAATTTAAAATTTTATGTTTTTTGCCTTTTTCAGCTAAACTATTGAAGTTAGACGAAAAAGTTAAATTGCAATTTTTTAGCTTGTCTGATGGACCACAAAAAAGTTTTAGGCGAATTTTTTGTATCGTCAATATTCTAAAAGTAACAGGCGTATAAAATCATCATTTTTGTATTATTAATGAATATTAATGTAATATTTTTAATATAATTTTTTGTACAATAATAGTTAGTAAGATATTATTATTAGTATTTTAAGCGATAATTCACTGTAAACAATGGAATAAGAATAAATTTTTTATAATATTTTGTAACTATTGTCAATTGTTTATCTGATTTACGTAAAAAACCATCGAAATAAGCTTAAATAAGTTTGTAAATTTTAATGGTTGACAGTATATCAAATTTTATTAGGGCAATTTTTCCGAAAATTCAATTTTTTTTATAATTCTCTATTGACTTTTTGTGCTAACATTAATATTTCACTCACAAAAAGTTAATAATACAAAAATGTTGACTTTAACGCCTGTAACTTTTAGAATATTGACGATACAAAAAATTCGCTTAAAACTTTTTTGTGGTCCAGCAGACAAGCTAAAAAATTGCCATTTGACTTTTTCGTTTAACTTCAATAGTTTAGCTGAAAAAGGCAAAAAACATAAAATTTTAAATTTAAAGCTCTGTAAAAAATCAAATAATGAAAATAGAAATTTGGCTTAATAAGATTTTTTCGTCCAAATTTAATGGTTTGTAAGATTTGGTCATGAATTTTATGAACAAAAAATTTCTTCCTAGGTTGCAAGAATAAATAAGGTAAAAAAGTCAGTTTTCTGTGCTATTTAAGCGGCAAAACTTCAGATTCGATGGAGGACCTCTTAAAATTGAAATTATGAGCTCCGCTTTTAACAGGATATTTGTTCGGGCATATTCTACGACATTTTAGGTTGAGAGCAAGAAAAAAGAAATATCGAGTTTTTTTGGCACACCCTAATATATATATATATATATATATATATATATATATATATATATATATATATATATATATATATATATATAATATATATATATATATATATATATATATATATATATATATATATATTAGACTGTGCCAAATTAAACGAATATTTTTTTTTCTTAGGTCCCATACGAAAATTAGGTTGTATATCATAAAAAAATAATTGTGTCAAAAATTTAGCCCCATATCTCCATTATTCAGTTAGCGCTCGCTTAAATAAGAATTTTTCATGAAAAAAATTTTTTTTCGCAACTTTTTGTTTTATAATTCATTAAATATAACAGATACAAAAAATATCGTTATATGGTTTTGTAGAGAATTAAATTCCCTACAAAAATGACCTTTAACCGAATTTAAAAAATCCCCCACGTTTTTGTTTTAAGCTAAAAAGAGCAAATTTTTAAACAAAAATATATTTATATGTGTTGTTAAATAAATATAAAAAATTATTTTACAAAAAAAACTCATTGATTTAATTTTTTAGGGAAACTTTATGATCTAAAGAAATATTAGAGTCGACATATGTATATCTAAATAAAACGTATATACCTACCATGCATTATTTTATTTACACATTCTGTGAAATTAAATTAACTGTATAGGACCTATACTATAGGTATCGATGCGGCGATACCTTTTATAAATATCGGTATTAGTATTGTATCAGCAAAAGCCTGCGGAATGATTAAACTAGTAATTTATTTTATTTTTTTAACATTTTTAACTTAATTGATATAATAATATTGCAATAATGCTGGTTAAACCAGTACCTATAAAAGCTGATAATTTTAATATAATTTCAACTGTTGAAATAAATGTCTATAATAATGTATTAAAGAAACATTTATTTATGCATAATTAAAAATAAAAAAAATAATGAAATAAAAAAAACTTCAAAAATTTGCGTAGGTGAGATCCGAACTCGGGACTCTTGCGTGGCAAGCAGGCATCTTACCATGACACCCAGTTTCTTTTAGTTACCTTTGAAATAAAAAACAATATGTTTAAAACATGAAGATGGCCATGAAAAACAGTGCTTTAGTGAACTGACAGCTCTGATTCTAAAATTTGAGTTTATATTTACATAAGTACATGTGCGTATAATTAATTAATTTAGTTCTTGAAATAAAGATATTAGGTATGTCAGAAAATAGTTTAAATACTGCCTACCTACTGGGTGCTTTTAATAATAATTTGACTCGATGTAAACTTCCAAATAACAGTGAAGTTTTAAATTATTTTATGTTTAAATATAAGGTTTTAAAAAAAAGTATTCGGTCAAGTGCTACGGAAGTTATAAAAGAAGTTCAAGATATTTGGAGTATTATAGATGTACCACTTGAAAGAAGTCAACATGTAACCAAAAAATTGGAGTCACTTTTTATAGAGTGGAGAAATTTGAATAAAAGTCGATTTAAAAAACACTCTGCTTTTCACATATCAAAAATAAAGGAATTTACTGATAAATTGAATAAATTATTCGATGTTCGATTAAAGAAAAAATCATCTCAAGAGTTATCTCCTGAACAACTTTTTTCATTAGTGCGAAAAAATAAAGGTCAACATATATCTTTATCAATTAACGTAGAAGATAACGAACCCCCTTTAGAGTCAATAGAAAATGTCGTTGATAAAAATGGTAATTATTACGGGTTTAAATATATAACTTTAATTTCATTATGAATGGCACATATTGTCTCCATTATCACATAAGGGCGTATCTCATATTTTACAATTAGGTTTAAACTAATTTAAATTACTTTAAAAAAAAGTGCTACTAAATAGGTAGTACATTTATTGTAATACCTATAATTGTTATATATTTGAATATTTATACTTTAGTTTATATTAAGTTAGTAGTAGTTGTAGAATCCAGTTACTTTTGAATGGTTGCTATAGACGATAGATAACAAAGCTCTTGACATGTAAATTTGTGTTCCTGAATCTGAATATATTTAGTTAGTTAAATAAAACGATGTTTTATTTATAGTGCTTCTTGTAAAGTATAAAACATGGTGTCAGGTGTGTTTTAAGTGGAAAATCGAATAAAAAACTCTTGTAAGAAAACAACGTGCCAGAACCCTCTAGTGACTTACGTGTCAGAACCCTTTGGTAAAAGAAAAATGGAGTTTAAAGCACCAGAATATTTAAACTCAAATGATCCTGCACAGTGGCAGAAATGGAAACAAAAATTCGAAATATTTTTGACTGCTTCAGGAAAAGAATCCTCTAGTGAAGAAGTAAAAATAGCAATATTTTTAAATATTATGGGAGATTCTGGAATTGATATTTATAACACTCTGGTAGATGATCAAAAGAAAACTCTCGATGGAATAAAGAAAGCATTTGATGAATATTTTATACCGAAGAAAAATGTTACGATGGAAACATTTAAATTTAATAATATAGTACAAACACCCGACCAGAATATCGAATCCTTTTTGACAGAACTAAAAGCACAAGCAGCCCAATGTGATTTTAACTGTGGAAATGATAAATGTCTAAAATCCTACATGGAACGAATGATCAGAGACAGATTAATTCTAGGAATATCTGATAAAACCATACAACAAAAATTAATAAGAGAAACAAGTATTGACATAAATAAGATAATAGAATATTGCAAATCTATAGAAATAAGTAAAGAACATATAAAGCTATTAAAAACCAATGAAACTGAAATAAATTCGATTAATTCTAAACAATTATGCAAAAAATGTGGATATAATCACAAATATAAAGAATGCCCAGCATTTAACAAGACATGTGCAAAATGTCAACAAAAGAATCATTTTGCCCGAATGTGCAAAAACAGTGAATCGGAAAATTTTAAGAGAGACACAAACCCAAATGAAACAGACAACAGAAGACAAGAAAAGAATGAATTCCATAGAGAAGACTGGAGAAGAGACAAAGAAAAATCCCAAGATTGGAGGCAGAAGAAAGAAAAAGAAGTTAAAGAAATCAAAGTAATAAGTGAAGAGAACTTCAATAGTGATAATAAAGAAGACAATCCAAAAAATTGCTCAAAAGACACAGAAATTTTTGTGGACAGTTTAAATTTTAGGTATGAAAGTGCAAGAAGTTGGTATCAAGAAATTACTGTTCAAGAACAAACAATTAACTTTAAATTGGACAGTGGAGCAGAATCAAGTATTCTTCCTTTTTCATATCTACAGAAATTTGATAAGTATTCTTATAAAATCGTTTCTACTCCTATAACAATAATTTCATATGGTAATTTTAAATCAAAACCTTTGGGTCAAGTAGATTTTTCATGTATTCACAAAAACATATCTTGTAATGTTAAATTTATAGTAGTTAATTTTAATTCAGAACCAATACTAGGCCTGAATGATTGTATTAAGTTAAATTTAATTTCTCGCATTGATAATATTACTGATGATAGTTTTGTAGAGTTTCCAAAAGATAAAAATGAAATTTATAAAATATATTCACAACTTTTTGAAGGTTTAGGTGAAATTCCAGGTCTTGTAAACATAAAATTGAAAAATGACGCTATTCCAATAATTCAATATGACAGAAAAGTTCCTTTATTATTGCATGAACGTTTAAAAACTGCACTAGATAATTTAGAAAAAAAAAATGTAATTAGCAAAGTGGATTATCCTACCGATTGGGTTAACAGTCTAATGATAGTAGAAAAGCCTAATGGATCCTTAAGACTTTGCATAGATCCAAAACCATTAAATAAATTTATTTGTCGAGAACATTTTTTAATACCAAAATGTGAAGATATTTTGACCAAATTGTCAGGTAATAAAATTTTTTCGGTTATAGACATGAAGGATGGCTTTTGGCAACTTAAGTTAAATGAAAAAAGTTCAGAATATTGTACATTTAATACACCATTTGGTCGGTACAAATTTTTAAGAGTTCCCTTTGGAATATCATCCGCGCCGGAAATTTTTCAAAAAAGATGTTTGGAAATTTTTAGTGATATAAAGGGTATTTCTATTTATTTTGATGATATAATTATTGCTGCAAATAATGAAATTGAACATGACATGATTCTCAAAAAATTATTTGATAGATCTCTAGAATACAATATAAAATTTAATTTTGATAAATTCCAATACAAACAAAATAAAGTAGTTTTTATGGGTCAGGAAATTTCAGAATTAGGTATTCAACCACATAGTAAAAATATTGAAAGTATATTAAAATTAAAAACTCCAAATAATAAAAAGACTTATTAAAAGTTTTAGGAATGTTTACATTTTTTTCTAAGTATATTCCTAATTTGTCCCAATTAACAAATAATATGAGAAATTTAACTAGAAATGATATACCTTTTGACTGGAAAGATGAACATAAAAGAGAATTAGAAACTTTAAAGTTACTAATAACAAATAAACCAATATTGTCAATTTTTAATGAAAACAAGATTACAACAATTCAGTGTGATGCATCTAGTAAAGCATTAGGATGTGTTTTATTACAAGGAGATCCGTATCCTTCACCAGTATCTTTTGCGTCAAGGTCTTTAAGTGAAACTGAGCAAAAATATGCTCAAATAGAAAAAGAACTCCTCGCTATAGTATACGCTTGCGAAAAGTTTCATTATTTTATATATGGTAGAGAAATTGTAATTCATACAGACCACAAACCCTTAGTTTCTATAATTAATAAAAATTTAGATAAAGTAAGTGCTCGTTTGCAAAGAATGCTTTTAAGGTTATTAAAATATAAAATTAAAATAGAATATATTCCCGGTTCTCAAATGTATGTTGCTGATGTTTTATCGAGATTCATAAAAAATGATCCTACTCCCGAAAACGAGGAAATGAAATGTGTTATCCATGCAATCTCAAATAATATACCTATGTCTGATGAAAAAAAGAAAGTATTTCAAAATTCAATTAATAATGATCCAATTTTATCTCAAGTAAAAAACTTTTGTTTAATGTCATGGCCTAAAAATAGTAAAAAACTGAGTAATGAACTAAAGTTTTATTTTAATTTAAAAGATAAAATATATTTGTCAAATGACTTGTTATTCTTAAATAATAAAATAATTGTACCATATTGTTTAAGAAAAGAAATGTTAAATTTAATTCATCAAGCTCATTTCGGAATAGAAAAAACAAAGTTAAGAGCAAGACAAGTCATGTATTGGCCTAAAATTACGTTAGATATAGAAAAAGTAATAGCGAATTGTGAAACTTGTCAATTAAATAGACCAAATAACCAAAAAGAGACTCTAATTCCTCATCCAACACCTGTTAGACCCTGGCAGAATATAAGTTCTGATTTTTTCGAATTTGATGGAGAAAATTATTTATTATTTGTTGACTCTTATTCCAACTGGATTGAAGTTTTCAAAACAAAAAACAAAGACGCAGACACTGTTATTAAACATTGCAAAGACATTTTTTCAAGATTTGGCATACCTGATTGTATTTTTTCTGATAATGTGCCATATAACAGTGTCAAATTTAAAACTTTTAGTCATGATTGGAATTTTAAATCAATTTATTCAAGTCCTCACCATCATCAATCAAATGGTTTGGCTGAAAAAAGTGTTGGCATAGTTAAACAAATGTTAAAAAAATGTAAAAATCAAAAAGATTTTCCATTATTTCTGCTAGAATACCGCAATACTCCTTTACCTCAGTTAGGTTATAGTCCCGCTCAGCTATTATTAAACAGAATTTTAAAATCAAAACTCCCTACCTCGGAAAATGCCTTAAAGAATGAACTCATTGATTCTGAAGTCATTAATAAAAAATTTGAAAATAAACTTTCAAACCAAAAATTTTATTATGATAAAAATGCAAAAAACTTGCCTGAATTGCAAATAAATGATAAGGTATTATTTAGGAAAAATAATTCTTGGGAAAAGGGGATAATAATAGATAGGTATAACAAAAGGTCATACATTGTTAAAGATCAAAACGGTAATGAATTTAGGCGGAACAGAAAATTAATTAATAAAACTAGTTTAGAAGTCGATATCTATGATGATGATTTTTATGAATTAGATGCCCTTTTTCCTAATGAAACGAATCACCTTGATAATGACTTAGAACCTGATGATGACGAAACCGCGAACGAAAATTTTGAAAGTTTATCTGATGACTCGCATAGTTTACAGACCACGTTCAGAGGTCGAGTTATTAAAACTCCCTCTTATTTAAAAGATTATCATACTGATTAGATTTAGGTTAATTTAAGTAAATGTGAACCTTGTTTTGACATTAAGATTTGTAAAACAAATTATTTTTACAATGTTAAAAAAAGGGGCGTGTTATATATTTGAATATTTATACTTTAGTTTATATTAAGTTAGTAGTAGTTGTAGAATCCAGTTACTTTTGAATGGTTGCTATAGACGATAGACATGTAAATTTGTGTTCCTGAATCTGAATATATTTAGTTAGTTAAATAAAACGATGTTTTATTTATAGTGCTTCTTGTAAAGTATAAAACAATAATAGCACTTTTTTCCTCAAAAAATAATTTAAATAGGTAGGCTAAAAACTTGTGTCAATATTTAAAATATGAGATACGCCTTTATGTGATTATGAAGACGAGGTGTTCACAACATATGTATATCAATATATTGATTCTTATAGTTTCTAGTTTAACTAACAAATTCTATAGAATTTGTTAATTAAAAATCTAATCACAAAAAAATTTCAGCCTTAAGTCGAGCTTTATCTAGTACATCTATTTCTTTTGAAGAAGTGAGCTCTTGTTCTGGAGCACTAAAACGGACAATATCCAATTTTGAGGACGAACTTTCTGAATACTCAAATGACAAGAAAAAAATCAATATTATGACCCCAGAATTGACATCAGCTTTGGACAGATCAAATATCTCCAGCAGAAATGCTACTTATATTTTAGTTGCTGCCGCTAAAAGTTTGGGTCATGATCCTACAAAAATTAATATTAGCCATAGAGTGATTCATAGAGAACGTATTAAAATGAGAAAAATGGTGGCAGCAGATATTAAAGAAAATAGTTTAATTGTTGACAACGTAATATTACACTGGGATGGTAAATTACTCCCAGATTGTGGTGGACCGCATAAAGTTGACAGGCTTCCAATTGTTTTATCTGGTCTCAATTATGAGCAACTACTAGGGGTCCCTAAATTAGATAGTGGTACAGGATTTAACCAAGCTAAAACTATAGTCAAAGCATTGAATCGATGGAACATTGTTAAAAATGTCAAAGGCTTGTGCTTTGACACTGCTTATGTTAATTCAGGTATTACACTTTTATGGAACTAAATGCATGCTTTAAGCACAAAGCCTAAGGCTGTTAAGTTTTACTTATAGTATTTGCTGTTTATCATTATTAAATGATATTAATTCTTATTAAAGGTGATGAGAATGGAGCTGCTGTACAAATTGAGAGAGCCTTGAAAACAAAAATACTTTGGTTTCCCTGTCGGCATCACATTTATGAGTTGGTTATGAAAAGTGTTGCTGAAGTTGTCTGGCATGTTTCTTCTGGTCCAAGTCCTGCAGTTTTTAACAGGTTCAAGCAAGAATGGACCACGATTGATCAGACAAAATATGAAACGGGAATGGATGACCAATATGTAAAGAAAATTCTCAACCATAAAAAACAAGACATTTTGGAATTTATTTCACTTCAAATGGAGGTATATTTAAACGAATAATTATCATTATTTTATTTTCATAGAGAAATTGTCATTATTAAATTAATAAAAAAATAATTTCAGGAGTTTCAACCAAGAGGAGATTATAAAGAACTTCTAAATTTAACCTGTATTTTCTTGGGAGAAATTCCGCCTCAAGGTATTTCTTTTAAAACCCCCGGAGCACACCATCATGCTCGATGGTTAGCGAAGGCAATTTACTGTTTAAAAATCTTTTTATTTAAAAAACAATTCAAACTGGCTAAAGTTGAATCATCCAAATTAACTCAAGTTTGTATCTTTATTGTGGACATATATATAAAGGGATGGTATAGTGCACCAAGCAGTGTTCAAGCCCCGTATCAAGATTTTATGTTTTTGAAGAGCTTGTTGGATTTAAAACACATAAACGCTGAAATGTCCAATGCTGCGTGTACCAAATTTCTCAGACATCTTTGGTACTTGTCTGAAGATCTTGCAGCCTTATCATTTTTCGATGAAAGAATCCCAACCGATGTTAAATCAAAAATGGTAAAAGCAATAAAATGTCAGCAAAGTACTACTGATAACACAAGAAAGTTTTATATGGAACAAAAAGATTTAAAATCATTTTTCAATAAAGATATGAGTAACTTTATAACTCAAAAGTCGATGATTTTATTTGAAAAGTTCAATCTACCTTCTAGTTTTCTTGATTTGCCTGTAAATCAATGGGAAGCTGATAAAACATACCAGGATTCTTTGAAAATAATTCGAGCAATTAAGGTTACAAATGACATTGCTGAAAGAGGTGTTGCACTTATCAATAAATATAATGAAGGTCTTACTTACGATGAAGAACAAAGACAATTTTTATTACAAGTTGTAGCTGATCATCGGAAAAAATATCCAGATTGTAGTAAAAAAAATTTATGTTTTTAATAAGTTATCTTGAATAAAAAAATTGTATAAAAATGAAAAACTGATATTTTAATCATAAGAAGAACTTATTACATTTATTTATATTCTAAATAAAAATGCCGTAGTGCTCATGTAAAAAATTGTATGCTCTTGAAAACCAGTGAAATTTCACTGATTTTCCAGTGAATTTTACTAGTTGTACACAGCCTTGGATCTACGAATTTTCCAAACCGGGGCAAGAACTTGACATTGGCACCAGTTTCCTCCAGCATTTGAGTTTAAAGATTTCAAACAATTGAATTAGGCCCCTTGAGTTGTCGCACCGGTTTGTCCGCCCTTGGTTCCGGGGCTGGTTTACTAGCCAATTTCACTGATTAAATTGGTAAATATTAATGGTGAAATGATAAGTAAGATAAACTGGTTCAACCAGTGAACAACTTAAAATTTCTCTGTTTTTTTTTACACACCGATCGAATCAGTAAAATCCAACTGTTTATTTTATGAAAGTAGTAGAAAATTGGAAATAAAAATTTCTGCTCGGCCAGAATATTACTTTTCCATTTTAAAGGAATTTTTCTTGCAATGGTACCATGGTAGGTAAGTATTTCTTTATAACAAACAATAATTATTTTTATCAGCAAACTAAGAATTTCTTGTAAATAGCAAAATGATCATAATATTATTATTAAAAATAATACAGAAAAAAATATAAAAAGGTTAAATGAGAAAATCGTCAAAATTTCAAAAAATATATTATTACAAAAATAGTTTATATTATTAGCTCAATGTTAGTTTACTTAATTGAAACGTAAATACTATTTCTTTAGATCATAAAGTTTCCCTAAAAAATTAAATCAATGAGTTTTTTTTGTAAAATAATTTTTTATATTTATTTAACAACACATATAAATATATTTTTGTTTAAAAATTTGCTCTTTTTAGCTTAAAACAAAAACGTGGGGGATTTTTTAAATTCGGTTAAAGGTCATTTTTGTAGGGAATTTAATTCTCTACAAAACCATATAACGATATTTTTTGTATCTGTTATATTTAATGAATTATAAAACAAAAAGTTGCGAAAAAAAATTTTTTTCATGAAAAATTCTTATTTAAGCGAGCGCTAACTGAATAATGGAGATATGGGGCTAAATTTTTGACACAATTATTTTTTTATGATATACAACCTAATTTTCGTATGGGACCTAAGAAAAAAAAATATTCGTTTAATTTGGCACAGTCTAATATATATATATATATATATATACGTATAATATATATTTAATGGTCGTACAAAATCATTTTTAAATAACAAAAGTATTTGATTTGTATAGCAGAGTTATTGATAATAAAGTACGCATCGCAATGAAAAGTCGCGCCGGCTCACAAAATCAAATGTCATTAATTAATTAATTAAGAATCCAATTTTTTTTTTCGTTTTTTATTAGAAAGACTTTAACGAAAATATAAATTAACACGATTTTCAAAAAGAGCATTGAGAAAATTAGAAAAATGCAAATTGTTTATTATAAATAATTTTCTTTATGAAAATATTTTTTTTTTAATTTAAATATATTTTTTATGAAAATTTGAAAGTTTTGAAGAATTTTCAATTAAGGTAAAATTTTATTAAAAGGATTTATTTTGTTTTTGACGAATTATTTTCGAAAATCTCTTATGGATCCATGAGAGATTTTCGAAAAAATTTCGTTAAAAACGCTCTTTTTTAATTAACTTTTATAATTGTTTTCTTACTACCTCGGCCGAAAATACGTTGTTTCGTCCCCGATTCCACGGCAGAAAGTTTACGTTTGATGCTTTGGTCAAGCTATACGTATTTTCGGCCGAGGTAGTAAGAAAATGTAATTTTTTATCCTTCTACAAAATAAAAAATATACAAATATATCGACATATGGTCAAGCACTCTATAATATCGCTCGTGCCGCAAATGTCGGGGCAGGCATCAATATGTTTCGATATACACATTTAATTTTTTCCCGTATTTTCGGCCGGGTAGCAATAAAAATAGTATACACTACACGGGCAGAAAGTGTGAGAGCCCTGAACTGCGCGAATCTCACACTTTCTGCCCTTGTAGTGTAATATACTATTATATATATTTTTTTTAATTTGGGAATAGTTTACTATCAATGAGTACTACAAAAACCAATTATTGTTTTTTCGTATTTTCCAAAGTCGGGAAAATAGTGATCCGTTTCACGAATTCTCACCCTGGTGTAATAGTCAGCACATGCCGAGATTTATCTGGGTTCGAAGGGGGTATATCTATTTATATGTGTTAATAGGCCTGGTGGCTGTTGAAAGCACATTAAAATATTAAAATAAAATTAATTAAATAAAAATAAAATTATACGAAATACCCTTGCGTGAAGCGACGTTTCGTGCAATTCTATTGCCGTTTCAAAATATTGGTCGTGCTCGTCTGTGGGAAATGTTGATGCTGATACCAATTCACACTTTTTGTAATCTAAATTCTATTTTTCAGAAATTTAGTTTAAGATTAGATCTGAAATAAATAAACTTTCCAACGTAGCTCTTTTTGGAATTACCTCAAAGGATATATTTTTAGATAAATTAGAAAAATTACTTGTATTTATAAAAGATTTTTTAGTGAAAATAATAATAAAAATATCATTTATTGCCCAACAGATTATATAATTCCAATTAAAGGACAACGTTATATGTAATAACAACACCATTAAGTGTTTATAATAACAAAAAATAAATCATGTACCTATTCCTCACCTTAAGAAAACAATAACAAATATAAGTTTTAAGTATTAAGCGAAAAAAATAACATGTAAAGATTTAACAAATATAAGTTTTAAGTATTAAGCGAAAAAAATAACATGTAAAGATTTCTCTTTACCCCAGGTTCGTTTAAAACAAGTTTTATGAAAAATTGATAAATTAAATATTTTGTGGCTTTGGCTCGTGATCGTCTTACCCAAATTTGGACCTCTACGCTGTGTTTACTTACTTGTTTTATTAGATGCATTGCTTTAAGAATGATACGTGGGAGAAATAGGTTTATAAGAAAAAAAATACAGTGGCTTAATTTACCCCAATTTAATTTACGTTAACTTTTTACAAACAAGCAAGGGGTGGCTCTTAGGAGGGTTCGGCCAGGGAAAAAGAGCCTGAGAAAAAACCCTGGTCGGCTATGAAGTAGCAAAGGAATACGCGGTCAGGCATTGTACTTTAAAAATTACGCAAATTAATGTATTGGCGTTATGGCTCGATACTGCATTTAAACAAAGATTTAAAACTGAAGAATATTGGGGTTAGTTAGCCGGGCTAGGCCCAGAATGTAACGAGGTCCCAATATGGGAGGCAACCCGCCTAGTTTAGTTGAAGGGTCGGGGAAAAGCGAAGCAACCCTAGAGAACCTAGGGCAACCTTGTCCCCTCACGGGAGAAAAATATTAGTCCATACAACAAAGGCCCACGCACACAAACAAGGAGTACTCAAAGTTGGAACAATAACGGTCAGCACTCCTGGTTAAGCACCGAGTAATTTCGCAATACATTAATAACTTTGGACTGATCATAAAACAATGCTTAACCACGTTATAGAAAAAGGGTACAAAATGATGGGTTAAGCACAAACAAAATACAAGGTTACATTGAAGCGGCACAAGCATTGAACATAGCAAAGCATTAAAATTATAGTGATAATAATAAAAGCGAGAATAGGGTTGGTAATAGCTAAAAGAAAAGGATTAAAATCACGTAAAATACAGCTAAACGTAATAGACAAGGGTAAATATACTCATAATAGCAATAATTATATAATAATAAGCTTAACAATTTGAAAATGCACAATATTACGTTTAGTTAATTTTACTACACATTTAAATAGATTAAATAATTAGAACTAACCTTGTAGAATACACTAATAACACTTTTAACAATGATTTTAGAACAATAATTTACTTTTACAATTTTACCAAAGAAAACGAACTGTACTGCATCGAATTCAAACTGCTTCTACCGCATCTCCCTTTTTCGAAAAAACTTTTCCGTTTACCTCTAAGGAAATTCCTCCCCCAATCTGCATGCCAGATGTACTCTTCCTTCAGCTTAGCGCGTACCTTTCTTGTTTGTTTGGCAAATTTTCTACCTAAATCTGTAAAATTTCTTTGCCTTCAAATAAAGTTTTATAGCTTAATCCTATTTTAAAATTCAAAAAATAAAATTATAATAACATGTTTTCTAATAAATCTATACAGGGTGTTTCTTTTCGGAACCATTACAGACGCCCCTTTAAAAGCTTGGCAAATGACCTCGGGAGGCTTGCTGAACTTTTAACATCTCTGGTATCTTAGTCCCGCCCCTATTCTCTAAACTAAAACAAAATAAACAAATTAATTGCTGAAATAAAACTATATGATTAGCGTGGTAAGGTTACAACCCGGGTCACCCTTTGGGATTCCTCGTTATTCGCCTTTTGGAGGTAGTAGGCCTTAAGATTGGATATGTTGTATCGTCCTTTCACCGGCTTCATCATTATCCTAAACATCATCACCAAAGTTAAAAATAAATTTAGCAAAAAACTAAAAAGAAGCCTAAAAAATAATAAGACTAGGTTTTAACCTAAACCCCTTCTTTAAGTTACACCAAAAGATGTTTAACTAGTCGTTTTAAAACCCACAAATCGACGATTTACCACACAACTGTCTTCAAAGGAGATCCAGCTGCGCCCCAGTACTTTACTCAGCTGCCACTATAAGTGATTCAGCTGTGCCCCTACTACTTTATTCAGCTGCCACCATGAGTCATTCAGCTGCGCCCCTAGTACTATACTTAGCTGCCACTATAAGTGATTCAGCTGTGCCCTTACTACTTTATTCAGCTGCCACTATAAGTGATTCAGCTGTGCCCCTGCGATGTTTTGCAGCTAGCTTCAAAAGAAGTTTTAACTACAGTACCAAGTTGCGGGACAACAGACAACAAGGCCAAGCAGCTGGCTTCATGCGAGAAACCACTACTACTTCCAAATAACTGACTGCTAAGAGGCATCAGTCACACTCAACGGTTCCTTGGTTTACCAATTTGGGGGCCCACGTGGGAGGATACAATGGCATCGAAACCGATCCCTATCACCAATTTGGCGAATGCTGGGATATGTGTGGTACCGAGTTTGGGCCACATTTTAAACAACACTCGGTATATTTCGCCCCTATTCCTTAACCATTTCCTGTTTTCCTCCAAGTTGAACCTTAAGTTTTCGATGCTGCGTTGTTTTATTTTATTTTTCCTGTACAGATCCATTCTTTAAAAGCCCATAAGGATTTTTTTGTTTTGAATCAACTTTTGTCGTTCTTCTTGAATATCCTTAACTTTTGTTAAAGGTTTTGGTTTCCTCGTTAGTTTTCCTTAAATTGTTGCATAGGTTTTCCTCCGTCATAAGTTTTACCGAAAAAATATCAAATGGATTAGAATTTTATAAACAGAGTACAGTGCCGGACTTAGGAAATTCCTCGCCCCTAGACATAAACCCTAGAGACAATCCGGTACTGCAATAAACCTAGTTCTCCACAAAGTTTTTTCTTTTGCAATGCATCCTGGTCACTCGCACCAAAAATGTAAAGATTTCTCTTTACCCCAGGTTCGTTTAAAACAAGTTTTATGAAAAATTGATAAATTAAATATTTTGTGGCTTTGGCTCGTGATCGTCTTACCCAAATTTGGACCTCTACGCTGTGTTTACTTACTTGTTTTATTAGATGCATTGCTTTAAGAATGATACGTGGGAGAAATAGGTTTATAAGAAAAAAAATACAGTGGCTTAATTTACCCCAATTTAATTTACGTTAACTTTTTACAAACAAGCAAGGGGTGGCTCTTAGGAGGGTTCGGCCAGGGAAAAAGAGCCTGAGAAAAAACCCTGGTCGGCTATGAAGTAGCAAAGGAATACGCGGTCAGGCATTGTACTTTAAAAATTACGCAAATTAATGTATTGGCGTTATGGCTCGATACTGCATTTAAACAAAGATTTAAAACTGAAGAATATTGGGGTTAGTTAGCCGGGCTAGGCCCAGAATGTAACGAGGTCCCAATATGGGAGGCAACCCGCCTAGTTTAGTTGAAGGGTCGGGGAAAAGCGAAGCAACCCTAGAGAACCTAGGGCAACCTTGTCCCCTCACGGGAGAAAAATATTAGTCCATACAACAAAGGCCCACGCACACAAACAAGGAGTACTCAAAGTTGGAACAATAACGGTCAGCACTCCTGGTTAAGCACCGAGTAATTTCGCAATACATTAATAACTTTGGACTGATCATAAAACAATGCTTAACCACGTTATAGAAAAAGGGTACAAAATGATGGGTTAAGCACAAACAAAATACAAGGTTACATTGAAGCGGCACAAGCATTGAACATAGCAAAGCATTAAAATTATAGTGATAATAATAAAAGCGAGAATAGGGTTGGTAATAGCTAAAAGAAAAGGATTAAAATCACGTAAAATACAGCTAAACGTAATAGACAAGGGTAAATATACTCATAATAGCAATAATTATATAATAATAAGCTTAACAATTTGAAAATGCACAATATTACGTTTAGTTAATTTTACTACACATTTAAATAGATTAAATAATTAGAACTAACCTTGTAGAATACACTAATAACACTTTTAACAATGATTTTAGAACAATAATTTACTTTTACAATTTTACCAAAGAAAACGAACTGTACTGCATCGAATTCAAACTGCTTCTACCGCATCTCCCTTTTTCGAAAAAACTTTTCCGTTTACCTCTAAGGAAATTCCTCCCCCAATCTGCATGCCAGATGTACTCTTCCTTCAGCTTAGCGCGTACCTTTCTTGTTTGTTTGGCAAATTTTCTACCTAAATCTGTAAAATTTCTTTGCCTTCAAATAAAGTTTTATAGCTTAATCCTATTTTAAAATTCAAAAAATAAAATTATAATAACATGTTTTCTAATAAATCTATACAGGGTGTTTCTTTTCGGAACCATTACAATAAGTTTTAAGTATTAAGCGAAAAAAATAACATGGCTGTATTAGATACACTTCTAAAACCATCATTAATTATAAGCGACCTCTAAATTATTTGGACGTTATAAAATAAAACCTGTGGAGACAAAATATTTAAAATTTATTTTTTTGGACTTAGTGACTTTACTGCATATACTATATGACATTTATTTTTTAGGAGAGTTAACTAAAGAGGAAGACGTATTAGAATGGTTAGTTCAACATAAGAGTACTGGGGATGAAGACGACGTAATTGAAGATGTAACTTTAAAAACTTTAAGTACCCTCATTGGCAGTGTAGATCACTTAGCAGTTCTATTTTGTAAGTTTAAATTTATTGACATACGTTTCACCGATTTTTGTAAAGGGACGGCTTGCGTAAAAATTTTCTTTATTAAATTTTCCTATGGGTAATTTAAGAAAATGCCTAAATTTCCTATATATCAGGAACCTGGTAATTTAAAAGTTCTAAAGTAGATAATAATATTTTAAAGAAAAATAACTAATAATATTAAAGAATTTGTACTATGCACACCATAGTCCCACCACGTGACTTTATTTAAAACGCAGTCTTTTAAAAAAGATTTTTAGGTTATGTATCTGTCAAAGTCAAATAGTCAGCGTAAAGCCTGCAGGCTTTACACATGTGTCTGACGGTGCAACTTCAGGCAGCGACTTTGTTGCGGCGACCTTGGTGTTCACACGATGCAAATAATCAACTTCTCTTAAAATAGAACATGTTTTATTTTTATTCAATAGTCACGGCGACTTAGTACCTTTTATAGGATTTAGGAGTTTATTTACACCAAGTTGCCCGACTCTGATGAGACCCAATATAGGTCGAAACAGCTGTCTGCCCGTATCTTTATAGTTTCACAATAACAATGGTTGGTTTAAGAATTAAGTAAAATAAATACTGCATTTATGAAATTTCAAAGTGTATGGTGCCAAATAAGTAATATTTTGTTCATTTGGTTTAAATCAGCGATACTCAAACGGCGGCCCCTGGGCCGCAAGCGGCCCGCCAACCCTTTCTTTGTAGCCCAAAGCCTAGCCACAGTAATTTTTAGATAAAAAAAAATGCCCAAATAATTTAAAACACTTTTTTACACAGCCTTGTGAGATAAAGAAGGGCAATATTTTTTCTGTAATATGACGAGATTTTTATTGCTCGTGGACCGGCCAAGTACAGTGTAATCTTTCCAACTTTGACTGTGACAACTTGTCACTGACGCGAGAAGGCAAACACTCCCTGAGCGCGTTCGAAATCTCGCAAAAGTGCACTCTGGATACACTCCAAGTTTACCTTGCGCGTTTGAATTCTCTGGTATATACCTAGATATATGCGAAGGGTCACCCACACCTGGGAATCCCTGGACATTTTAGAGGGGGAATACCATAGGAATACAATGGAAATACATAGGAATACAATAAAATATAATGGGAATATATGGGAATCCCTGGACGTTTTCCCTTTGGGTGGTTGACCCCTCGGATATATGCAACTGTCAGCTGTTCAAAAACAGCAAGTACATGCCCAGAGTGCACTTTCGGTTATCCAAGCTTTAGCTTGGTTAAGTTTTACCCGTCATGCGCATAGGGTACATCAAACAATAATTTGTATTTACCTTCATATAATTTCCATCACAAAAACTTGAATATTCCATATATCTAAAGGGTTGAAATTCAATAATTTAATATTTATATGTATTCAGTCAAATAATAAGCAAAACCAATTGATTTTAAAACACTACAACATAACGTTTATACACTGAGAGAAGGTTTTATTTCAGCGAAAGGCATAACGTTTGTTTCAAACGTATGACATATTTAAATACGGCGAAATGTACCAAGGTTTAATCATTAAACTTTAATGGTAAAAAACCACCTTTGGAGCTTCCGGAAAACTGCTATTGAACGAAACGCATGTAGATTTGTGTCAAATTTGCTGATTTTGAATTCTTTGTTGAATACTTTTCTGATAAATTGGTAACTGCTTGCTACCAGTATAGTCAATTTTTGTATGCATCGATGTAAGTTTGCCTCAAACTTACTAATTTTGAATTTCTTGGCAAGTAACTTTAGGAAAAATTGGTATCTGCTTGTTACCAATAAAGTTCATTTCCATTAAACCTACCTGCATTTCTAAAGAAATTACGGTTTCTTTGGATGAAACGCCATAGTGCTTAAGAATAATGTATAAATCGTCGGCCTTATCACGAAATGGCCTAACCGACAAAATTGAAAAACAAATTGAGATTTTTCGCAGATTAACTTACGATGGTCTATTCTATTCTCACGAAATGGCCTTTGTATTTTTACAGTACAGACTTTGAACTATGGGCCACCTCGTGGAGTAATGGAATAGACTCTCGCAAAATGTCACTGTTTTCAATTTTGTGGGTTAGGCCACTTCGTGATAAGGCCGACTATTTATACAATATTCTTAAACGTTATGCCATTTCATCCAAATGTTTTCATGGAAGCAAAGTTATATATACAAGTTTCAAATAACAATTGCTATTGTTTTATTGTTACAAGACGCATGTCATAAAATAAAAATATTTTATAGATTTATTACTTTCAAAAATTGCAAAATTAACAATGATAAATACGACAGAATAAAGACAAACCTAAAGGTATGGCACGCCGTTTTACTTTTTAATGTCATGTTTATTAAAGCTAAATATTAATTCAAGTTGCGTTTTTAAAAATTGACTGAATATTTTAAAGTAAAAATTTTATCATGTCTTGGTTTATTAAGTACACAATTTTACACAGAATAAGAATTAAAGTAATTTTAATTCTGGAACTGAATGGCGTATTTTCTGACTAAAAAATTCGATGAATTAAAATTTGGATTGAGATAATTTTAATAAGGCGCTACTTGAGAAACACGCAGTCAAATTAAAATTATGGAAACCAAAATTTTAATTCATCGAATTTCTTAGCCAGTTAATTCAAGGTGCGCGACATTTATTTAAGAAAAAGTAATACTGAAATTATCATTATGTCGCAATTAATTTCTATTATTACTAGTCGACATAAAAATCAATTTACCTTTTAGAAATTAAAGTGATAAAGTTTCTTATTCGACACACAAATATTTTGCACGAAATATTTGTTTTAATATTTAAAAGTTTTTAATATTACTTAAAATTTTATTTGACTAATAAGAATTGAATACAATTTTATTTTTATTATTATTTTTAAAAATTTTAATATTAACTTTTAATACGAATTATTTTGTTGTTTAAAACACTTTGAAACAATTTTTATTCGGGAATAAAGTTGTGGTATAGTTGTTATTAATTATTATGTTATTTAAATCTAGCAATACGAATTTTCATTTAAGCACCTTTCTGCCATATTTCTTTTAATCAGATTATTTTTTTAGATTATAAATTCAATGCTTGTATGTGACAGAATAATAATTCCTTACTTTTATTTTTTGGAATAAATATTATGTACCTCGAATTTTCTGAAAAATTCGATGAATTAAAATGTTGGTTATCACTCGTAAACAGAATTTTAATTTGGCGCTAGTGCATAGTACGGTTGTGTTACGTACTACTGCCACAAAGCGAAATCACTTAACGTCGAATTAGGCAACGGTGCATTCAAATTCAGTGCTGCCATTTTATTTAATTATCTGTTTTGCTTTTCTTAATTTATCTAATTAATTAGTTAATTTTTTGAAATAAAAATAAAGAAAATCTTTTTTACTAAAATATTGGTTTTTATTGACTAAAAGATAAAAAGAAATACAATATTTTCAATCCACCATTAATTACATTCATTAAGTTTGTGGGTTATTTATACTGTACAGGTAGTCGGCTCGGACACGTAACGAGTAGGACAATTCTGGTAATTATATAAATATCTTCTTCTGCGAGAAATCCTATTGCATAGACAACTAACCAAATAATGAACACAGTATTCCGTATAAAGTGAGGTTAGCCAGCAGGGCAGTTTTGTTGAAATGCACCCCTTACATAATTTAATAATCATAATCATGTCGATATACATTATTAATACCACTGAAAATTTTGGACTGCACTGTTGCCTAATTTATTTTCGAGCTTATGTACTTCGACGTTATGTGGTTTCGCTTGGAGGCAGTAGTACGTAACACAACCGCACTATGCACTAGCGCCAAATTAAAATTCTGTTTACGAGTGTTAAACAACATTTTAATTCATTGAATTTTTCATCGAGAAAATTCGCCTTGCGCTTACAGATTTAAATCGTGTCTAATTTTTATTCCAAAATAAATATTCTACTTTAACATAATTTTAAATTAATAAATGAAATATTATTATTTACATATAAGCACCTTTCTTAAATAGAAAAAAAATATTCATACAACAAAAACTGAGGCTTAAAAATATAGATAACACCAGAATGATGTAAATATATTTATATATTTATCCAATAAACCAAAAAATAAATTAGTAGATTTTAATTTATAATTAAACTTAATTTAGTAATTTTTATGAACGTTTATATTTTCTAGGCAATTTTTAATTTTGATAATTTTTGTTTTGAGTTAATTTTTTGATGTCATTAAAAAGTAAAACGGCGTGCCATATAAAGGTGTAAACATTCCTAACTTACCAAAGCTCTTATTAGGCGACAAGAGTAAAGAAAAAACTTTGTTTATGATATAAATTCAATTTTTTAATAAAAGTTATTCTTTTCTAAAATAGTTATTTTCCTAACAAGTACCCAAATTTATATTTTCCCGCACTAACGATGCGAAGAGAGTTCGTGCAAGCAGTAAGTGCTAAAAAATTACTTTGCGCATTTGTAAGAAGCGATGATTTTTTAAAAGCAAGGAAATCTCGCAATTTTTTTTTCAGTTTGCATTTTTAACTTTTTTTTCTACAAGCGTGCGGAAAGTTGCTACATTTATATGGAATTATAAATTATTATATTGAATTATAAATTATTATTATAATTAGCAATTATTAGCAATATAGCAAAATACTATTAAAGCCTTTATGATTTAATATTTCTATTCCTGTTAATAAGTAAGCATGCGGATGTTACTTTGCGCACGCGAGTAGAAAAATAATTATAAAGCATTCAATATTTGAATTTTTAACTTAAGAATTGGCGCGGTCAGAATGTTTTACTATTTTACCGCCTACTATCGGGTTTGCGCATGGTATCTAGGTGCTAATAATTTGTTTTAAGACTACATTAAAATACAGCGAAACATCATTGTAGTTGTTTTAAAGTGAACTGTATTTTGTATGCTGATTCCTTTGAATACTTGCACGAAATATATTACTTGTTTCTTTTATTTATTGAAAATAAGAAAGTGGGAGTGTCAGACTTACCAAATCATTTGAGCCTTTTTCCAACTATTTAATTCTTCTAATTTATCTTATCTTCTTTTCTACAGACGTTTTTGTCTTGTCTTTCTTTTTGCCTGACAACCTCTGGACTCGCATCTCAATTTTTTGTTATCAAAAAAATTGCTTAACAATATCATAAAGAAAAATATACCATGTTAACTCGAAACAATTATTATTATCATCAGGGGGGCTTAAACATTTCATAGCAAAAAGGTGGCTTCATGGGAACAAGTTTGGAAACCACATAGGTTAATAGCAATGTTATTTTTTATTGTCGCTTTTTTGAGTGTGCCTTTATCGAACTCTTTGGACGTTCATGTTCATTTTGATAACAAATATTAAAATATATAAAAAAAATTGTGTTTACTGCTATTATCAGCCAAAATATGTATTTTGAATGTTTTCGATTTCTTTACTGCCTAAATTTTGCTAGACAAATCGGCATTTCAGGAAACTTCTGTTAAACTGCTCATGCAAATCAATGAGATTGAAGAGAAGCAACTTTTCTGCTTTTGGCTTCTTTTTCTATCCTTAACAATCGATATGTAATATGTAATCCTTCCTTCCAGGCATGACGCGGCTCTTATCATCGGCGAGATAAAACAATTTACTGCACTCACAGTCGTGTTTAAAAGCTTTTTTATTTGGTCAAAATTTATGACCAGATTGTTTTCTTAATGTTTTTGCTTTTGATGTCATTCTGCGCGACACCTCAAACTGTAGTTTTAAAGTCATTATCAACAGTACATTTTTTTTCACCTTTTTTGTCCCTTTCCTCGACAACGATTTTATTTGTTGTGTGTTTAAAGTTTGATTCACCTTTTTTCTTGTAAATGATATTGCTTCAATAAATATTGTTTAAATAGTTTTATTTTTGGTAGTAAACATTTCCGGTAGTAAAAATTTTATTCCTGCAGGAGGGGATCAATGTAAAAATACAGTTTTGGTTAAAAATGTAATAACGGAAAAAAGTAAGTTTAAATTAAGAATGTTAAGGACAATCAATATTTTTTTGTTGTAAACCGCATTTGAAATATTTCGAACGCAAAGCCTATCAACGTGGCGCCGCGCTGAACAATAATATTTACCTTTGACCCAAAGGAAGCGATCACAAAACTTTTTTTTAACTTTCAGAGCTTTTTTAACCCAGGGTTATGGTTTTAATAACTGGTTTAAAGGGTACTGGCCCACAAGCTACACTTAATACCCATACACCACGTTCAACTCATATCTGAGAAATCGAAACTTTAGGGTAAAAGTGCTCGATACAGGCCGCAGGGCACAGTGCTTGCCCCGAAGCTGTAAACACTATATACACCAGCGATATTGCTCATTTCGCGGGGGCGCAGCTAGCTTTATACAGACAGAGCTAGTGAACTTCTCGCGAAAATATACGACTAACAATATATTGGAAAGGAGCACAAAAAAGTATTTCGTCCAATCTGGTGCAGCATTATCCAAAACGCCTCAAACGGACTTAAAACGACTGCAAACCAAGGTGCTTTGTACCATTACCTAAGCACCGCGATACACCACAATTGGGAAGATTCAAGACCAAGCAGAATGCCTACCACTAATACAATACATCCAAGAACTTTCAAACAAATTTTTCACCAGCATAAAGGCTTCACCTGACACGAAATATCACTGCCATAAGGCACAGAGGCCCTGACATAATTAAGCACGGACTTATTTACAAAGACCTACCTGTACTTTGAAAGGAGATGATTTTTTCTTGCCGCGAAAACCCAGGAACAAACTTGAGCCAATATTCTCCCGAATAAGTACACGCCGAATCGACGTTTTTAACACATGACACTTTAAAGCGATAAGCACGACATGCCACAACACCTTTATTTTTCTAACAAATAAAGGTTTGAAGTCAACCAAAATAAAGGTGGTTCGATAGGCAATACTATTTATCAAAGGTACCTTTATCATACACCAAATAAAGGTGTTGCGTTAGTACATAAAGTTGACGCGACACCAAACCAGTCGCCTAACCTTTATCTACAATAAAGGTCCGGTGACTGTACAAAGGTGACGCGACAGCAAACCAGTCGCCGAACCTTTATCTCCAAATACTGCCTCAATCGGCACACCTTTATCTCTGAAATAAGGGTGTAGCGACCGGCTTCACCAGGCATTATTAAACCCTTATGACACTAATATTATTACAATGGAAATACGTACTTTTATTCAGTGGATGTCCATCGTCTTAACTGATCGTGGGCGGCCACAGTAGTTTGTCGTTTTTTTTTGTGCAACACATACCTCTCGTTGGGTCCTTTATAGTTCGCCTTCAATTTTCCTCTTCCGGCTACCTGGGAATCTTCGAAAGCCCCAACATTAAACAGGTTGACCCTACAACGCGATGCGATAAAATGCTGAGCTGACTTATTAGTGCTTTGTGTTAATCGAAATCGTGCTTCTGCCACGGCCTTATCTGTATTGACAAAATTGTCATTCAGAGGTGCATCTCCCAAAAAATTTTGTGTAGCCAACAACCTTGGATTTATACCAAGATGTAACACGTTTGGAGTGTGGCCGGTAATTAAATGAATATACAAAAAAAGTTTATATACAAAAGTGCTCTTTTAGTTCCACCCTTACTTCTTAAGAAGTCCCATAAGCCAACTGAATGGCTTGTGCGGGTTAGGGGTAGGAACGGACCGCGGGCTTAAAGTCCCCTCCGAAGGACTATTACACAATAGGACAAACACAAATAAACATCCATACCCCTGGTGGGATTCGAACCCACGACCACCGTCGGCGAATGGTCGAATTTAAATTGTCCTGCACCGCAGAAAAAATTATGGTCCATTTATTTTCTTTTTCTGCAGTTAAAGTTGCACTCATTAAATTAAACACCGTTTGCATAACACGTTCAACTTGTCCATTTTTACGGGGAACTCCGGTCGCAACGTGATGAAGTTGAACATTTTGTTCATTCAGAACATTTTTAAAAGTGATTTAGGTTAATGCGGTAGCTCTGTCTGTGATTATTCGTATTGGTGTGCCTACTTTATTAAATATTGCTCTGATCGAATCTCCTGACGTTTTCTTCGGAATTGGCATTAAACGGCATAGTTTCGAAAATGTATCTATCACTACTAAAATTTGAGTGCAGCCATTTGATTTTGCAAGTGGACCTGCATGATCAAATGTGCCAAGTGTGCAGAATGTCGTCAGGTTTCTCTCCACTTTGCCAGAGTCCCACCCCTCGACAAGTGTGAGATTTTCCCAAAACACATTCTTTTAAACACTGTCCCATTTTAGGCCAAAGCAGGTCTTCTCTCATCTTATGCATGCATTTGTCCCAACCTATATGAGATGATTCATCGTGGTAAAGTCGGATTGTTACGAGACGTGCAGCATTTGGCACAAAAGAGTTTGTTGCTTCAGTTTTAGTCACAACAACATTGTTTATCACTTTATAATTACTGTTATACTTTGGATCAAAAAATATCTTCACACAAAAAGCATTACTCTTTTGAAATTCCCTTAAACTACTGATTTCTGACATTTTATTTATTTGTATAGTTTTTAAAACACACACTTTAATAGTCCAAATGATCCATTTTATGTCCAGGTCTATATTCGTAAGTAATATCATAAGGGCATCTAATTTTTCCGAAAAGAATCGAAAAAACACGTTGCTAAGTAATATTTTAACAAAAAGCATGAGTGCTGGTGGCAACAAAAATCCGAGTCGAAGAGGAGGATTTTTGCACCTGCACGAATGCATTTTGTTAAAAAATATTACTTAGCATTGTGTTTTTTCGATTTTTTTCACAGGAAAAATTAGATGCCCGAATGGTATTTGACAAGACTATTTCATGAGTAACAGTTAACAATTAAAATATAAATTGCAATTGTTGGTGACAACTGCTGTCAAGTTTTGCCGCGGGTAAACTCGAATAAACTGCTGACAGGTGCTGTCACACAGTTTTTTCACCTAGAAACCATTTGTAATTCAAAATTGCGCGTTTGTGATTGGTGGAAATTAAGACGAGGGAAATAGTCTATGGAAAAGTCATAGTCTTATAATTTGACCTGCCAACGCGCAACACGAGGGTGTAAGTCTTTTTTTAAGTCGCGCGCACTGCATTACAGTCTGTATAAACGTTAAAATGCACACCTTACAAGTACATCCTAAAATGTTTAATAGCTGCAAGCGTTTCTAGAAGTCATAGGAGTGATACTTTGCTTCATAATCAGTGGTTCGACGACTAAAATTAGCTAAGGGCCGAGCAACACCGTTTTCACTTTGTAAAAGAGCGGCTCCTAACCCCACCGAACTTGTATCCGTGTGTAGCTCACAAGCTAACTTAGGATTGTAAATTCGATTAGTTGATTAATTATAAATTGTCTTGCCTTTTTAACATTCTAAAGACCATACAAACTCATTGTTTTTGCGCAATAACGCCGATATCGGTGCAGCTAACTCGAAACTTTAATGAATAGGCGGAAATAGCTGTTGAACACTTTTAATGTCTGAAGGAACCGGCGCATGTGTCAAAGCGTACACCTTTCGGGAACTAGGGGACACCGTGCCTTCAATTAAAATTACACCTAGATATTCGTGCAAAAAATAAACAACGTTTCGTAATTTAATTTAAATCCGTGCGTAGATAGTGCATCAAGTACTTTCTCCAAGGCACAAGCACATCATCTAAGTAGACAAATTCTAAACTTCCCTTTAAGCTACCTAACGCTTTATCTATAGAACGTTGGTATGTTGCGGATGCGTTGATGTAACCAAATGGCATTCAATTAAACTCAAAATGTCCGTCTGGCATCACAAAATCCATGATGTGTTTTGACTTTTCCTCAAAAAGCATTTAATAAAACCCAGATTTCATATCCAACGTGGTAAAATATGTTTCATGGCAAAGTCCATTGATCTGGTCCTGAATGTGCGGCAACGGGTATCACTCCTTTAACACTTTTTATTAACATCTCGAAGATCTACACACATTCTGCTTTCACCATTTTTCTTTTTCACTAGCACAATGGGGCTAGCTTATTTTGATCGGCTTTCGCGTATTATATTTGCACTTAAAAGTTTTCTATTAATTTTTCTAACTTGTAGTCTCTCTTGGTATGCCAACCTACGAGGTCGATATGCTACTGGAGTGCTGTCTTTTAGGTTAACAGTGGTCGGAAACACACAAAAGCTGGCCAAAATTTAAATAGAGAGCGAATTTATTTGAAAATAAATACCTTTATGTTTTTGGGGTCCGAGAATTCGAATTTAAGGTCAAAATAGTAAAAAACAAAATAAACGCCACAAAGTGGCGGACGAACTTAAAACAAACTGACTAAAAAGTACTAGTAAGGGGTTTTCGGGGTCAAGGACCTCAAATTTGAGGTCAAAATGTGTTAGTGTTAGTGTTTTCGGAGGTCAAGTCATACAAATTTAAGGTTACAAAATAAAAAAAATATTTTTTTTTATTTTTTAATATCAAATTATTTAAATTAATTTTCTCAAATAGAATCTTCATTTATAACTATATCCACATCACTCGGTTATTCCACATCACCCGGATATTCCACATCAGGCTCGTCATTATTGTACAAGTTGGGCTGCTAATGCGCCTAAGCACGATCCACGCTTACCTACCTTGTAAGCGTCCTTAAAACAAAAATCGGAATTAGTCGCAGACAAATTTTTAATATTAGGTTAAGTAACTTGTTAACTTTGTATTTTGATAGAAATTATATCGAGGCGGCGCCGCGCATTTTTTAAAAACATGTTTTTCATTTACTTTTTTGTTGACTAAATGTTTCTGAATAGATAACTTTGAGGTCACTATTATAATATCATCATGCATGAATAACATAAACCTCGTATTAAAATTTTATCAGACGTACCTTCAGCAACTCGCTCTATGTATCGTCGAAGAATTCGCGCAAACTCTACAGCACTTTTAACAGAGCGTAAAATTTGACGTTTCGAAACGTCTTGCTCAGGTATGGCTATGCTTTATAGAATACCGTATTTTGTTTTACAAAAAAAAACCCTTTTCCAACCACTGTGCGGTAGTTATATGGTCTGGTGTTTTATTTTTATGGTACAATAACATTTTCAATTTGCACTTTTAGTATTTCGTCCAACTCTGTTTGATTTATATTAACACTGTGCGCATTTTTTACATTAAATATTGATGGTATGTTGACAGGGGTATGTTGTAATTCACTTTCACTTTCCTCTATTTGTAAACACCTATACCTATAACGTCCCACCCTATAATGAGGTCAATGCTTTTAGGGATGGCACCATCTGGTACAACATAATAATTAATGTCTAAAGTTACAGCTGGCATAACCGTAATGACGTCACACACATCCATAGCGTACACAAGTCGTGTCCCAAATCCCGAGAAAGTGGGCACTTTTTCGATTGTACTGTTTATTGTTTTTAGTACCGAATATTTTATAATTAATCACGATCGATTAAATAAGAAAAAGACGGCACATTTTCACTGCCCAAAATTGTTGCTATTGGTGTGGTGTCTAGGTGGCGTCATTTTTTTCAGCATTCCTGACGCTTGCCCATTCGATCCGTCTTCTGTGACTAAACAGGGCATTGATTCTGCTGCCGTCTGTTGAGACAAAGCAAGGACGCCGATATCTGTAGTTTGGCATATTTTAATAACTCCGCAATCTGTAGCTGTTGTGAAACTACCATGTTTTCTAATCTCTCTTGCCATTGTTCCTTGATGAGTCTGGAACTTGGCGAAGCAACACAGTCGTCAGAATTCACATATTCCGACAAAATTATGTTTACACTAGTTTCGTCCATTTCTGTAGATCACTGCACAGATCCCTTATCCCACTTCTAATGTTATAAAAATAATTTTATATATTATTTTACTAATGGTGATATTTAAACTAATTTATTTAATACTTTAAGTCTTTATTCAGAACTGTAACTATATATATATATATATATATATATATATATATATATATATATATATATATATATATATATATATATATATATATATATATATATATATATATATATATATATATATATATATATATATATATATATATATATATATATATATATATATATATATATATATGTCAGACACACTGCCGTTAAAACTACGTAGGCCCTCATTTGTTTATGTTCTCTTGCCCAGACATTACTGATTTATTTTTTTTTTCAACTAAAAATTTGAAATTATTTATAACAATCGTATTCACTTATATATTTTTTTTAAATTTTTAAATTACAAAATTTCAAAAAAATGTTGGACCTTTCAAAAGGCCACTAGTATTATGGGCTAGTTATAGGTTTTTCAGAATTTATTGTTACAAATTTATTATCAATCAATGACACATTTCAAAAATTAACTTATTTAGTGTAATACTCCTTAAAAAAATCTTTGGGATGCAACCCAATGTCACATTTTCACATCTAAATTACACTTTTTGTATTTTTGCTTCTCTTGGTATATAACTAAATGGTCAATCCAATCGTACCAAGAATAGGCATAAGCATTATTTGATAAACATGGAGGTCTTCTTTTAGGTTTTCAGCAAATTAGCAATCGCTCTTTTGTAGGATTTGTTCTATTTCTATTTCTAGTGGTGGGGGTTTGGTTTAAAAATTAATTTAAAATTCTAAAACTTTGGAAGTACATTTATAAGTGTAAAAAAGTAAGAAAAAACCTCGTTTTAAAAAAAAATTATAAAAAACCATGATTTTTAATCTATAATTTTTTTAGTGCTCGGATCCCAGGTTAAAAATTAATTTACAAATCTGAATTTTTGGAAGTACCTTCAGAATAGTAAAAAAGAAAGAAAAAACATCATTTGAAGTTTTTCTCACTTTTTTAGTATTTGTTCTATTTTTTTTAAGTGGTCGGTATGAGGCGCCGTTTGTCCGTAAATTATTTTTGCTATATATAAGAATATTTTTTATATATAAACTTTAAATTTCCTATATATATGTAGAAACTTTTTAGTTGAGATAATGCCGCTTGAGAATGAGCGCGCTTTGCGGTTATCAACTAAAAAGCACTGTTGCCAGAGTTTGCCAATGCAAAGTTTTGGTCAGTGTTTCCAACATAACGGATAGCAAAAAGTATAGGATATTAGTTTTTTTTAATACTTATAGATAATATATTGGTCGGTTGGTCTATTTTTATTGAAGACAAAATTTCTCTCCTTTGGCCGTCTCTATTTCTCTAAATAAACACGGCTTCGGTTTTACTAATAGGTATTAAAAAAAACTAAAATTTCTTCTCTTGTCAATTTATAAAAAAACAAAGAATTTTTTTTTAAACCTCGACTCTTACAAATTAAATTATATAGGTACAAATACCATTCGATATTATGTTCAAGTTTCCGTTAAAAAATCCGTCAGCCGTAAGAGTATCTTTTTTCCCTCGACCTTTATTAAAATCTGCTAGATCTGGCGAAACGTTATGTTGGAAACACTGACCAAAACTTTGCATTTTAGTTGATAACCGCAAAGCGCCCTCATTCTCAAGCGGCATTATCTGAACTAAAAAGTTTCTATATATATATATAGGAAATTTAAAGTTTATATATAAAAAATAATTTACGGACAAACGGCGCCTCATAGGTCGGGACTCAGGTCAAAAATTAATTAACAAATCTGAATTTTTGAAAGTACCTTTAGGATAGTAAGAAAAAAACACGTTTGATTTTTTTTAAATTATGAGTTTTTTAGGATTTCTTATAATTTTTTTTTAAAGTGATCGGGTTAAATTTAATTTACAAATCTGAACTTTTGAGAGTAACTTCAGGATAGTAAAAAAGTAAGAAAAAACCTCGTTTGAATTTTTTTTTTAATTTTCCTACTTTTTAGAGTTTTTTCTAATTTTTTTATTAAAAAGTCGGTTCTCAGGTTAAAAATTAAATTACAAATCTGAATTTTTAGGAGTACCTTAAGGATATTCAATCACACATATACCGCTTATTCTGATATTATTTAAATATTTCCGTTTTTGAGGGGAGGTTGGCTGAATACCTTTTGCGCACGTGCAGTTCAAAATTGGGAGATTAAAAAATCAATAATGTTTGTTGGTTATGCATAAATACAAATGTCAGTTTATGAATTTAAGATATATTCAAAAAATATTAGTTTTAAAAGTTAAAAGTTATTATATTTTTGGTCAAAAATTGGGAATAAGATGATTTTATGGAATTTGAAATTGTATTTGCAATAATTCTTTTAGTACCCAAGAGACAGAGGCGTAGCTACCGCGGTATCAGCCGTATCATGGATACGGGGCCCCCGGTTAGAAGGGGCCCCCGATTGGCTTCGATGTGCGTAAGTAAAAAACATATTACCCTCATGTTAAAAAAATTGAGGCATGAAATAAAATAAATAAATAATATTATTATTCAATTGTTTATACGATTTATTATATAAAAATTTTCCTGAATACCCTCCTGTTCCAACGAGGCCGTGAACTCATACGAATTGTTTCTCCGCGCACCTTTCCGCTATGCGTTGTCTGCGGCGCAGTCTGCGCATATTGTTCTGTGCTCTGCGCCGCATACTGAGTCTGCTTTGCGTGGTATTATCATAGGTTATATTAATAGCAAATTAGAAATTATTATTAGCGTTACAATTATTTATAATGACTTGCCTTTATTTTAAAATAGAGACCTTTTAAAATATGTTGAAGAACGGTAAATGTCTAAAACCAGACCAAATTTTAAAATTTGCATGTACATAAAAAGCTATGTAGGTATATTATAATATACCTATATAGCTATTAGCTATGTATATTAGCCACATATATTATATATTAAATTATAAAAAATGGTAAATGCAAAAAAATGATTCCCTAAGAAATTTTGTTTGTTTGCTCAAAATAGGCTTTGAGCGTGACACTCAGAAATTTTTTTTCCAGCAGCTTTTCCCGTATAAGGTAAAGTGATCAGATTCTGTCAAAAAATAGCGAGACATTTTGTGTAAATTAACCTTTATTAAAAAAATGACACTATGGACAATAATTAAGTAACGTCAAATTTACAGTTTGCATTGTATCATTGTATCAATTTTGTAATTAAGGTAAATTCAAACAAAATGTCCCTCTTTTTTTGACAGAATCTCACTTTAGTATAAGGGCCTCTACCAGATTTTTGATACGGGGCCCCCTCGAAGCTAGCTACGCCACTGAATAAGTTTTATTATTATTAATTTTTTTTTATTTTATTTTAACTATTTGAATTAGGTATTTTAATAGTTTAAATATTCGATTTGAAGTTTGAATCGAATATAACTATTTGAATTAATTCAAGCAGCATCCACACCTCAATATTATTAATCTCTTGGCAAGATACCTAATTCAAATAGTTAAAATAAAATAAAAAAAATTTAATAATAATAAAACTTATTCACAAACGAAAAACACTAGCCTAATCCTACTCTTAAAAATCCTAACTCTAAATGAACAAAATTAATCTAAACTAAATTAAGGAGTATAATCTATGTAAATTTAAATTAAAACAAAGAGAAAAAAGTTCAAAAATCATGTAAAAGCTCAAAACAATAAAAAACAAAGCCAAACAGTAAACCAGAATGTTTAATTATAATCTCCTTGGCAAGGAGTCGTCGCTTGGATAATAAAATAAGCCAAATTTCTAATGATAAAAAACTTTTTTATAAAATTTAAAAAAAATGGTTGTTAATATTAATACTTAACAACATAAATAATATAATTCTTTATAAATTTTGCTATAAGTATAAGATATTTTTTCTACTTCTATTGCGGAATATATTCTAATATCAATTTTTATGGAATGACATACATAATACTGCTGGCGGCATCTTTGTTTTTAATATCTAACAAATTTTAGGCTGATCCAACCTCACTTTCTCCCAATTAAATAATTTTTTGGGATTAGTCTGAAACACGTTTGGAATTGCATATTTCGCTCTCGTGAAACCGTCAAACGCGCTTCGGCTTGCCACTCAAGTGGAAGTATGTGCGGCTCGTGTGACAAACTTTTTACTCGAGCGGAATATGCCGTATTGCAAACTTGTTACAGAATATACTATTATAAGCTTTATAATAACGAAAATAATATTAGAATATAATTACATTATTTATTGTGTAACGACTCTTAGAGAAAGTTGTTATGACTTTAGTTCTTTCATAAATCTTTGTTTTTTTATATACAGGGAGTTATACTGATACTTGATTTTTTTTTAATTTTTGAAACACCCTGTAGATAAAAGTATAATAGCAAATCCTAATAAAGATTTAACTATAGCCTTTCTATCCTTATCATTCTCTTTTTTGATTCACTTTTTTATCTCTTTGATTCAAAGACCTTTTTATACGCCTTGTTAAAATTATGAGATTTCAAACAAAATGTTAATATTTTATAATGAATGTCAGAATTGCTTCATCAGAATGTCAGAAGTGCTTCATCAGAATCGCATTAAGTTTTGAAGCTTCTGTGCGTGCGGTAACTCTTTCGGAAGATGTCAACGTTTTATCGCTCAACGTCTTGGTGTTTAACAATCGACTATATCTCGAGTCCTGCGGCAGGCCCTTAGTTACACGCAGAGCATCGCAGAGCCAAACTAACATTTGCTTAAGAACACGTTAACTGGACCAGTTAAACTGGTTAAAGGCTGATTGGGCCAACGTTATGTTTAGAATCCAGATTTTGTTTTAATAGCACTGATAAACGGATGAGTGTGTATAGACGGCCAGGTAAACGTTATGTTCAATGTAACATTGTTCAATCATGTTTGGTGGAGGCTCTAGTAACAAGAACTGGAAGAAAGGCTACATAACATAATTATAATAAAACATTTTAATATAATAGTTATATAAAAATGATCCGTTCTTGTTATATTTACATCCCTACTATGTCATGGCTATATAACAATGATTTATACCTACATTGTAACAATGATATATAAATGTTATATATTAATGTTTTATAGTATTTATATAGCCTTTTTATCTTACTAACGAACTCGTTTAAACGGTTGTGTCGAGTGCTCTCTATTGTGTTTTAAGTTAAGTTAAATTTGATTCCATTGTTTTATAATAAAATGGAACAAAAAAATAGAAAAAAAATATATTTCCCTATCCCGGAGGCAAAAGCGGAGGAGAATTAATGCAGGTCTTAAAATAATGGGCGTGGAGGTAAGAAATTGTATACAAAATACCCAAGACAATGTGAAAAGTGTACCTTTGCCAGAATATACTGAGGCTAAAACCGAAGTATTATCTTCCCCTAACCAGCCAATAAATAAACAGCTCAATAAAAAAATTTTTACAGAAAATTTGGGAGAATATTCAGGAGGTCATAGGGAAAATTCCCATACTTTTGTGGAAGATTTGCAAAATTTGTGTAACAGATACTTACCTAGTCAACTTTTTATTAATGATCTGTTAAAAGTTTTGAGAAAACATTATTGCAAAAAGAAGTAGAGGCTGAATTTGTAAGTATATAAAGGGCAATTTTAAACCTGTTTGATAATGTTAATTTGTTTTTAAAACAGGGTGCTAAAAAAACAAGCGACGAATTATAATTTAATGATATTTGGTAGCAAAATAAGAGTTTAATATCTATAAATTTTTAACTTTATACTGTTTTTTCAACTGGTAAAGGATAAAATAATTTTGCTAAATAAGATGGATACACTTTTTTATTATAATTGTTGTGACAATTAATTTTATGCATTTGGATTGAATTAATAAAATCAAACAAATTATTATTTGTACCAAATATCATTTACAATACTACATAAAGAATAGTTGTTCTTTGTTTTTAAAACAAATCAATAAACAAAAATAATATTAAATAGTATTTTTTTTATGTTTCAGTATATAAAAATGAAGGCGTCTCCGAAAAAGATTCTACAGTAAGAGTTTAAAAATAATCTGGCAAAAGATTGCTCGAGATCTTGGATAGGCCTAAGAAACAACAAAAAAATACAAAATTTAAAATTTGTTGAAATATTGAAGGGTAAAAATGTAAGTTTTATGGCTTTTTTTATAAAATATTTTTTTTAAGCTGCTGTTTGCACTTCAACAGACAAAAATTTTGAAAACATAGTTATCGAATGGTTCCGGCAGCCCAAACAAATTAAATTGTGAGGGAAACAAAAAACCCATGAAAAGAAGGTATATTAATATTAAATTCATGAGATTGCTTTCTCTTTTTTAACTATATATTTTTTAGCTTTGAAGTATTAATGTATTTGGGTTTTTTTGTTAAAGTTTGGAAAAATTGAAAAACTTTTCGTTTGTATAATTAAAATTAAAGTGATTTTTTCATATTTTACAATGTTTGTTTTTTTATTTATTTGGCCCCTTTAGAAAGAAGAAATGATTTGTTTTTTTTAATTAAAATATTTTTTAATAAACATTTTTAACCAATTTGTGTTTTTTTTAATCTCTTTCAGAATCATTTATTAATAAATTTCTGCAATGTTTACTTATTATTTATGTAATATTTATTTATAATTTATTTAATATATTTTCTAACTGGCATTAACAATTTTTTAGTTCTAATTTAATATTATGGCAGTTTTAAAATTTTATTGATTTTTTTTTCAAAAAATTTGCCATAATACCAAGTTAGGGCTAAGCAATTTTTAATACCAGTAAGATAATATATTACATGAAATTATATTTATAAATATTTTATAAATAATATGTAAATATTGCATAAATTATATATAGCTAATAAGTAAATATTGCATAAATAATAAGTAAATAGAATGCAACATTTATGTAAATAGAATATAATTGTTTTATCACGTTTACATAACTATGATATGGCGCTAATTAAATACTCAAAAGACTTATAGGCTTTTTTTAAAAATTTATTGTTTTTTAATGTTTACAGAACAACGGCTAGATACATATTGAGATAAAGTAATGTTGTTTTTCTTGTCGAACATAGCATATTATTTGAATAATAAGTAAATAGAATGCAACATTTATGTAAATAGAATATAATTGTTTTATCACGTTTACATAACTATGATATGGTGCTAATTAAATACTCAAAAGACTTATAGGCTTTTTTAAAAATTTATTGTTTTTAAATGTTTACAGAACAACGGCTAGATACATATTGAGATAAAGTAATGTTGTTTTTCTTGTCGAACATAGCATATTACTTGAAATGAAATATAAAACTCTGTAGATAACAGTTTAAGAATAAAATATGCATGCATATAACTCCTCCATTCTTAGACGACTGCTTCGGAGCTGCAGAGGACCGAAGTTGGAGCAGGAACCTTCTTCCTTCTTTGGAAAACCATCTTGACTGTTATGTAGCCTCCAATAGCTATAAGTATAATTAAAGTTGCTGTTGTCCATATGATCCAATTTGTTTTTGCATAGTCATCAATTTTCTTAATTTGAAAAGGTGTTATAGAATCAACATTTTTCTTTATTTGGTGCAGTTCTGATAAATCGATATTTTCGAGTTGTTACTTCCCAAAACTTACGTCGCCGGGTTTTAAAATGTGTGTGTTTAACTTTGGTAGTATAAGAGGTTTAGAATTCATTGTTGATAACCAGTCTCCATAAACTCGGTTTTTGATTTTGATCGTGCAGTTAAAAGGAATTTCGATTAAGTTGATTCCATTTAAAAATATGTATTCTTCATCTTTACAGGATTGCTTTACTTGGAGTGGATTCGTAGAGCTTGTTATAAGAAATTTTTCATCGATTTTTTCGATCGACTCGGCCATTGGAGAAATTTCTGTATATTTACAGTTTTTAGGTGTGCCTGATATTAAAGATGAGATACAATCCTCATTGGTAAGTAGATTTTCCTGGATGCAAAGATATACCTCGCTACTTTTCTCACAAGGGCTTTCCATGAATTGGTGAAAGTACGTTGAGAGAGCAATGTAAGGTTTTGGTGTAATAAGGACTAAGTTTTCGGTTGTAGGAATGGGATACAGGTGGAAATAATCGAAATTTTCCAAAGATGTGATAGGCACCTTTAAGACAAATATAAGACAATTAGTTTTTATTAAGGAATACCAATTAAATTTATCTATATGATTTATTTCTTCTTTTAAGTATATTTTTGACAATGAATTTAGAATTAAAGGCAAATCTTTTGGTTTTAAAATGTCGGGGTGAATCAAATTAAGTCTTGAGAAGACCACAGCGTTTTCTAAATTATCCAGAATGGTAACCAAAATATTTGAGTTAGTTAAAATTTGTGATAAAAAATACAGTATTCAAATAAATGGTGTCAGCTTCAGAGTTTAACGCTTCTTTATATTCTTTTAAATATTTTAAAGTATTGTTTTAATTATTAACTAATTTTTGTATTGTATTTGAGTAATTATCTGACAGATTTTTAAAAAGATATTCGTAAGTTAACCTCGTAAACAATTTCTTGTTGATTATGTTCTAAATTTTCTATAGCTTTATTGTATCTTTCACCGTCTTCGGCATCTAAAGAACCTGTTAAGAACTTATTAAATGAACCTAAAGCGTTAATAAGACCTCTTTTATTTCTATATCTATCTGAACTAAGAACTAATGTTTGATATTTTTCATTAATTTCTACGATTAAAGGCTTAATATTATTGTAACTATTTATTATACTATAGTATACAGGAGTCAGCGAAATTGACACATCTTTATGAAGAGAATCGTTAAGATTGTCATAAAGAGTATTAAGATTATTAATTTGGGTTTTAAGGGTATCTAATTTATAATAATATAGAAATACGTGATTTTTATTAATAAGCTTAGCTTTTCCTATTCTAAAGGGCATTATACCAGGGGTATTTGCTAAAAAGGTTATTTTAAAGGTCGCTGGGACTAGGACCGGGTAAATTAAAAGGAGGGGAAACAGGATGATCAACTTCATCTTGTATCTGTAACAAAATATTATCTGTTAATTTTTTCGGCTTTTTTAGATTTTTTTTGTGAATTTTTTTTATTATTTAAAAGTTTAGCTTTAATTCCACAATTTAGAGCTAACTTATCTTTTTTATATTTGGGTTTAGATTTGGACCTAAAGTTTTCTTTTACATACACATTGCTGTTTTCTGCATATTCTAGAGGATTTTCACGTTTTTCGTTTAGTTTTGAAATGATCCGGTCTTTAGAAATTTTTGTAGAATCATGAATCCGTTCGTAAAGTTTTTTAGTTTTTTCCTGGTGTTGGCAAACCATTTATTATGTTAAAAGGAGTTTGTTTTGTTGATGAATGTATAGAATTATTATATGCTAGAATTGCATGGGTCATTAACTGTTCTATTCTACTGGTTTTATCGTCAACGCGAAGACACCTTATTCCTTCGATTAGAGTGGAATGTAATCTCTCAACGAGCGAGTTGCTATTTGGATTATAAGGCGTGCAAAAATGTAGTTTTATATTTTGAATTTTTGCAAAATCTTTTAATGTTAAATTGTTGAATTCTGAACCGTTATCTGATACTATAATGCGTGGGAGTCCGTGATGAGAAGCAAATTGTAATAATGAATCAATAGTACTGATTGCACTTGGACCAATTATTTTATATGCTTGAGCGTAACGAGAAAAAGAATCTATGATTGTAATAAATTTTTGATTATCTATTTGAAATGTATCTAAATGAATTTGTTGAAAAGGTTTGGAACATGTGGGCGTTATATTAAATTTAATTACAGGAGGACTTCTATCGTATTTTGAAATTTGGCAAACATCGCAATTGTTAATATATTTTTCTACGTCTAATCTTATTTTCGGCCAAAAGTATTTTCTTTTTAGTGACAGCTCAGTTTCATTAATGCCGCGGTGGCAGGTTTTGGTTTCGTGATAATATTTAATCTTAAGTTGCTGTAATTCGAATGTTTTTACGTCTTCTAAGTATAAATGACTTCTAACAAGTTTAAAAGCTGAATTATGAAAAGTTTTTTGAATGACTTGACAAAATTGCGGAATGATATCTGTGTTTATAAAGTAAAGACAGTATAATTTTTTATCGGTAACATATTCTTTAAATAATGAGATTATTGATTGGTCTAAATTTTGTAAAGGTATAGAAACACGAATTCTATTTCTATCTTTAAAAGGCTTTTCTTTAATTACGTATTTGTTATTTAATTTAATATTGGTTGAAATTATTATTTGATTATTGTATGAATTAACAGATTTTTCAGTTATTGGTATGCCAAGAACGGGATTTCCTTCTGACGAATGAATGGTGTCAGTGGGTTCAACATTTTTAAAAGGGGGTTGAATTTGAATGTCCGAAATTATGTTTATTTTTGGTGGTTTAAGTAAATCATCTAGCAAATTTTGGGTAAGCTCGGGTATAGGCGCATCGTTATTTAGGAATTGTTGAATGTCTTTATCGATATCACCTACTTCAGGGAATATTGATTGGTTATCGACGTCTAACGGATTGATTTCAATTCGTGATAAAGCATCCGCATTTGTGTTTGCTTTACCTTTTTTTGATATTGTTAGTGTTTCAGGAATAAAATAATTTTTGGATTTAACTTGAGGGATTAATATTTTACCCGAATAAACATTTACAGGAATTTTTACTTTATGTATTTCTAACGGTCTAAAAGTTTTATTTTAAATTTTGTTTTTTGGGGCTCCCTAAATAATAAAGGTATACTAATTTGGTCATTAAAAATAACTCTATTTAGAAAATCAATTTTAAAATTTAAATTAATTATGTCTGCAAATCCAATCAAGCCATCAAAAAATTCGTGAAAATCAAAAAGATGAAATGTGATAGTTTGGTTTGTTTCTAAACCTAAGAGAGAAGACACAGGAATTTGAGACTTGAAACTACACTGGTTTTCACCATTACAGGTTTTTATTGAAAATGGATCGTGAAATATAGTATTATGGAATAATTTTTCGGCTATTTCAGGTTTTAGAATTGATTTTGTCGCTCCGGTGTCGATTAATAATTTTATAGGAGGATCACAAAACGCAATATATGATAAGGTATTGTCGTCGCACGTATTATTGATTTCGATTTTGTCGAGGTTTGTTATGTTTTGTGTGGCGTATGGGCACCTAAAATAAAATTTTCATTTTCTACATTATTTTCATTATCATAAAATTGTAGTTCATCGGTGTCATTTTCCTCGTATTGTTGTGTATCACATGTATACTCGGTTCATTGTCATTTAAAGAATAAGCATTATTTTCAAAGAGGTCGTTATCACCTGTGGGATTATTTTCAAAGTTATTGAGTTCTTCGGCTTTAAAATTTCTAGGTCCAGATGATCGAAAATATGTTTGGTTTTGAGTAGAGTTTTGAATTGTTCTTGCAGTAAAATTTGAGAAGCGGGATATACCTGACATAGGAGTAGATTGAAATTGTTGTTGTTGGGTGTGAATTGGTCCTTTGGAAAAATTGCTTACACCTGACATAGGGGTAGTTTTATTTAAAGAAATTTTGCCAGTTGGTTTAACAATATTTTTATTGGATTTTACTTGGGGAGAGCCAAACACTTGTTTATTTGTGGGGAATTTTTGTTGAGGTGGATTTGGGTGTGGTCTTATCTGAACAGGCCCGGTGGGAAAATGTTCAAATGATGAATTATTTTGTCTAGATGGTGTAGGATTTTGATAATAAAAGTTATGAGAAGGTTTAGGTATACTTTTGTTAACCATATGTAATTGTGACATTTGACGGGATTGGTTATTAGCGTATGCAAAATTTTCTTCTTCAATTATAAAGGAAATGGCTTCTTCGAGGTCTTTAGGATTTCGAAGCCTTATTATGTCTTGTAGTCTACCAGATAAACCTCTAATATAAGTTTTTAAAGAAAGTTCGCTATAATTCTTGACGTGTAAAACGCGTTCTGCATCGGAATATGTTGAAATAGATTTTAATTTTGAAAATATTAAACTACGCGCATCTTGTATTCTTGAATCAAAATTAACAGGACTTTCATTTCGCAAAGGTCGCAAAATAATTAAATCTTGAACAAGACAATCCAAATTGCGATTGTCTCCGAAAGTTGATCTTAATGTATCCTTAATTTGTGTCCACGTATTTAGTTCTTGTCTTGAGCCTATTAAATATTGAGCTCTGCCAGAAAGCTTACCTAAAATAGCTTTTACAAGAAAATTGTTTATGGGATCGTTTGCATCGTTTACATTTTTGTAAGTGTTTATCAGAAAATCACACGAATCAATAAAAATTTCTAAAACGTGTGTATCGCCATCAAATTTAGGTATGTTATCAATAGTTAATCTAAGAAGCTGATAGTTAACAGGTTGAGTCATATTTATTTCTGGGTTTATGTTTAAATTTTTTAAATAATTGGTTATTTCTTCAAGTGAATCAATTTTGACTTAATTTGATTTTTATTAGCCTAACTAAAACTGCGTGATCTTATACAGAGATCAAATTTTGAATATATATCTGCCTTAAAGAACCAAAGGATAGGAATTGATAAGGAAAATGCTCTTACTTGTTGTATACAGGTCGCATGCGTCTTCCTCGGTTTTCTTCAGCCCTTGTTGGTCTTGTTGGAACTGCACAGCTGTCTATAGTCTTTTAGTATTTTCTGTTGTTTGTCCCCGATGGACTGTTTAGTCACGTTTAACAGTTTAACTGACGAAACTTCGCAAAAAGGCACTATGCTTTCTTCAGCGCGTCCCGACGTAACTATCCTACCGACACTGCGCCAATTAAATACTCAAAAGACTTATAGGCTTTTTTAAAAATTTATTGTTTTTAAATGTTTACAGAACAACGGCTAGATACATATTGAGATAAAGTAATGTTGTTTTTCTTGTCGAACATAGCATATTACTTGAAATGAAATATAAAACTCTGTAGATAACAGTTTAAGAATAAAATATGCATGCATATAACTCGCTGTAACATTACAGTTACATAACTATGATAAAACACTGTTACATCACAGTTACATACCCAGGAAGGGGTCTTGAGGCGGACATAGGAGCATTGCCATTACATATAGGTGACATAGCTGTTGCATAGTAAGGAACAATTTTTATGTAAATGTTATATCACTGTGACATGATTTGGTTTGCTGGGTATAGTTTAATCCTTTTTATGATTTCCTATTACTGCTACTTTTATCCACAGGGTGAAAAAACCAAGAATCAGTATAACACCCCGTATATAATAGAAACAAAGATTTATAAAATAACTAAACTCATAATTAAATTCTCTAAAAGTCGTTACACAATCAAAAAAAAAGATCATTAAAATAGAATGATTGGTTCGGAAAATATTCGGAATGAGTATAGTACTAAAAATCCACTTTTTTATTTATGCCAACTAAAAAAAATGCATATAAACCTATTTATATTATAAACACAACATTTATACTCCAAATGTGAAACTGACAATTTGTTATCTAGGTTTGTTATATCCTAAAATTTATATTTTAACCCATAATACAGAATTGTAATTATCATCGATTATTAATTGTGCTACAATTTAACTATATTTTTCGAGAAAAAAAAATAAAATTGACAGTTTAAATTAAAATTTTGTGCTTTAAAATATAAAAAGACTTTAATAAACATCTTTTTTCTACTCCCACCTTTAAAACGCCCTTTATCGTACATGTTTCCATGAAACTAAGGGCCGTATGCAGAAACGTTGATTTATTTATATCAACTCATTAAGCATATCAGTGGATTTAGGTTTTTGCACGACAAGGCAACGCAGTATTTTTCTTTAAAAACTGTTGTTTTATAAAATAAATTATCTTTCAAAGTTTATATTTTCCATAAAAAGTCGATTTCTATACATTGACATTTTAAATTAGACATAAAACAATTAAAATATCATCAAGACAGTTGACATTTGTGACATTTGCTTTTAACCTTAGAAAATAATTTCGCTAATAAAAGTCATGGTTTACTAGATTTGTTTTTTGGCCAATAAAATCATCTTAAATGAAAATCGGTTGATATAATTTATATCGTTAACGACTGATTTAAAATATGGATAAAAATATTCAGTATTTTTGCTTGTAAATATAGGTAGGTATATAAAAAAAATAAATTCAGAAGGTAAACATACCTATAACAAAGATAAAATTAAAAAATAACATTTTTTTAAAGATTAAATTATTACCATGTTAATTATATCAAACATCTTTTCTGTTATTTTGTCTGATTGAAAAGCAGAATACTTGAAATCAATGTTTTTATATTTTTGGTTCAAATTGTTTTTATTATTTGTAATATTTATTTGACAAATAATTAAAAAAATGCTCTGAAACAATATTTTTATTTTTGAAATAAAATACACAGGGTAAAAAAATCTGGACTAGAACTGCAATAATTAAATTTTAAAATTCGTATCAGTTTTTAAAATTTGTGTACATATATTTTTCAATATAAATTATTTAAAAAACAAAGTGTACAAGGCATGCCGAATTTTTTTCATTGGGTTTAATTTAACCTTTAAGAAAATCAGGGATTCTTGCCCCATTTCCAGCAAGGATGTAGCCAGGATTTTGTTCAGGGGGCGGCATGCAAGGGTAAACTATGTATATGCATGCTACAAAAAGTTTCGAGGCTCCACATCCCACCCATTTTCTAGCATAATTTTTCTGGACGTGCAATTTTTGAGTATCAAGCATTTACTAACATATGTTATCCTCTAGAGTTTGTTTCTTTATTTTCTTATATTCTTGTCACAAATTTTAAATGTCTTTTTTCCCTCTGGATGTCTTCGGCATCATTGCATTTATTTTTCAAAACATTTGCCTAAATGCCTAAATAGGTGTTATTGGTACCTGTAAAAGAATATTTGAAAAGTTTATATGATTATTGTACTGACCTTTTAATTTCGCCGGCAGTAAACTATAACTTAAATTCGGGCACGGACTCTACTGTAAAGTCCTCATAATATATTTCCTTTACTTTCACTGTGAAAAACTGTCAATTTTCAAGATACATTTCGATTTATAACCTTTATAATTGTGTTTATAAAATGTAAAAATGTGACATTTGACAGTTTCCCCTGTTGTTTTATAGATGGCGCTCTATACAAATTTTTTATTTAAATCATTTTAAGATAATAATAAGTATTTGTCGTAGAAAAAGTATAGTATGCACCTCGTTTATAAACTTTTCTATACACTCATTAACTTAAGCACTCGCTCGCAAGCTCGCTCGTGCCTAAATTAAATTCGTGTATAAAATGGCGTTTATCAAACTTGATACATAATATACCATTACAATATTTTTGGGTTTTTTCGTGAATATTAATATTAAACATTATAAATTTCCTGCCTAACAACGTGAATAATAAACTCATTATTTACGTGCATCAGTAATTGGCCGATTTCAATATTCACTTATTTGAACCAATCGGGTTTTAAATTGAAAGAAGGCGACTATAATAACATTTAAAATTGGTAAAAAGTAAAGTTAACAATTGGACAGATATCAGATTTTATTTATTTAATTTTGAAAATCATTAAATTATCTACTTATTGGAGTAGATAAAGTATAGTATTACACTCGAGAATATGCGCAATATTCATTTAGATGATTTAGGTCTCTCGGCTGGCGACTCGAGACGTAAACCTTACCCTCGTAAATAATAGCCTGCATTTTCTCTAGTATAATAATATACTATTATTCAAACTTGCCCCATCGATCTTTCAAACTTTCTTGTCTAAATTTGTTTGCTTTTATTTTTTGTTTGTTAAAGATGATCATAAAGAAGAAGAATCAAAACAAACCCTTGATGACCTTGAGGATATCGATGATGACTGCGACAAATACGGAATTCAATTTGTAAAAATTGACGATGCTTCTGCCGCCGATGAATATGGTCTTGATTCTCTCCCAGCTGTAGTATACTTTGAAAAAGGCATTCCAAATGTTTATTACGGAGATTTAGAAGAAGAAGACGAAGTACTCGAATGGCTTGTGCAGCAATTGGAAAAAGACGAAATAGAGGACGTAACGGATGAGATGCTCGACAAGCTTATCGCTGAAACAAAGTTTTTAGCGGTTTTGTTTTGTAAGTACTTTTAAGTGTATTAAGGGTATGATTTTTATGTTTTTTTTATTATAGATGACGATGACAAAAAATCTCAAAAAGTTCTTAATAAATTAGAAAACATTGACGATGAATGCGATAAGCTCGGAATAGTTTTTGTTAAAATTGATAATTGTGGCGAAGCTAAAGAATACGGTATAGAAAATATTCCATCCTTGGTTTATTTTGAGGAAAGTATTCCCACATTATATGAAGGAAACCTTGAAGATGAGGAAAAGGTTCTAAAATGGTTTGAACACCAGGTTAAATGCGATGAAATTGAAGATGTTACTGATGAAATGCTGGACATTATAATAGAAAAAAAACAGTTTGTTGCAGTGTTATTTTGTAAGTAAATACTTATATTTTAATAAATCAAATAATAAACACAAAAATATTTTAGATGATAAAGATCAAAAAAAGAGTCAAAAAGTCTTAGCTGAACTAGAAAACATTGATGATGAATGCGATCAAAATAATATTGTGTTCGTAAAAATTGATAATGACGACGAGGCTAAAGAGTATGGAATTGATACTGTACCAAGCTTGGTACTTTTTGAAAAGAAAATTCCACATTTATATGAAGGCGACCTAACTAAAGAAGAAGAACTTCTTGGTTGGTTGCTACATCAGAAAAGACACAGTGAAATCCCAGACGTCACTGATGAGATGATGGATAAGCTTATTGATAACACTAAGTACTTAGCTGTGCTTTTTTGTGAGTAGTTTTTAAAAGTCCTATTTAAACCTAAATTTATATTTTTAGATGATAAGGATGATAAGCAAGATATCAGAGTATTAAACGAACTAGAAAATATTGACGATGATTTAGAAAAGGAAGGCATTGTTATAGTAAGAATTGACAATGATGCCGAAGCAAAAGAATACGGCATCGATCATCTTCCAACCCTTGTATACTTTGAAGATAAAATCCCATCTCTTTATGAAGGAGATTTAATGAACGAAGACGAAGTATTACAGTGGTTAATAGAACAAAAACAGTCCTCAACTATTGAGGAAGTTACAGATGAAATTCTTGAAGATCTTATTCAAAAACACGAATATATTGTAGTTTATTTCAGTGGTAATTGTGAACAAGGGGAAAAATGTGATAATATTCTTGATGAATTAGAAAATATAGATGATGAGTTGGACGAAAATGGTATAATCTTTGTTACAACTGAAGATTTAGTGTTGGCCAAGAAATACAATATAAAGAATTTTCCCAGATTGGTATTTTTCAGAAACAAAGAACCATTAATCTTTATTGGAGATATTGAAGATGAAGATGAAGTCCTAGCTTGGCTTACTGATGAAAACACTTTGGAAATTCCAGACCGTATTGAAGAGGTTAATACAAAAATGCTGGATAAAATTCTTACAGAAAACGAACACGTTGTGGTATATTTTTGTAAGTACCATTAATTATTAAGTTTTATATACTTATGTATTTATATATTTAGATAAAGAAGCAGATAAAAGATCTCAAAAGATACTGATGGAATTGGAAAATATCGATGATGAGTGTGAAGATAAGAATATTGATTTTATTAAAATATCTGATAAAGGCATTCAGAGGGAATACGATTTACCATCCCTTCCAGCAGTTGCTTTTTACAGAAATAGATTTAGAGAAATATACAATGGTGATTTAATGCACGAGGAAGCTATCTTGGACTGGATTCTTGATTTAAGAGATTCATCTCCTGATATTATTGAAAGTGTGGATAGAAAAACTCTTCAGGTAACATAAGTTAAAGTATTTTTTAGTTAAATATTTTAAGATTTTTTAGGTTTTAATAAATGATGTAGAACATCTCGCTGTCCTTTTTTATTCGGATGATTGTGAAAAATGCGATGATATTTTGGAAGAACTAGAAACCATTGATGATGACACTGACAAACATGAAATTCAATTTGTAAAATCAAAAGATGCAAAATTGGCTTCTGAAATTGGAATTTTCAGCTTTCCAGCATTAGTTTATTATGAAACTGGAGTACCAATCATGTATGATGGTAAGCTAAAATAAAACTTAATGCTAAAACAAGGCAACATTGAATTAATTGTTCAGCAGGATTTTGTACATAAATTAGTGTCCTTTTTTAATAAATTGACTGTTATAGGAAATCTTAATAACGAAGACAAAGTTCTGGAATGGCTAGTTGAACAGAAAAGTAAGAATAATTTATATTACTTTTTTTTTTGTAAAAAGTAATCGTTCTTGTTATATTCACTTTGTGTATTCTAATTTTTTTTATTAAAATTTAATAAATTGGCTATGCTGGTACGGGTGAGTGTGTCGCATGATTGCTGCATGTTGATAAAATGTCCTAGGTGATAATGATAATGATGATGGTGATGGTAATAATAATGATGATGATGATTACGATGATAATGATGATGATGATGAAGATAATGTTGATAATAATGGCGTCAGCAATAAAAAAAAAGAAAATTTCGTTCTTGGTGGAGTTAAAAAATTTAAATATGAGGAGTTGGTTAAGGGATTCGTTTCAGGTAAAGGGGGACTGTAAACGAACGATTAAAGGTGGCAAATTTAGCAGACCAAATTCCGGCAGTCCTGGACTGGTGTAGTTGCTTCTTGAGTGTTTGTCTGCGCATGTCGTCCCTTCATCGCTGCATGCAGGACATAGTGTCAGACTCGCTCCCCTTCACATGTACCACTTACTAACAGCTAAACGCTCTTATAATAATTTTTTGTTTTCTATTATTGACAATAGATCTTGTTTAGAGTGAAATCTGACATTATGTTTCCTGATGCAGGAGATGGGTGCTTCTACATTGGAATGGAGGGTAAAGGAGGCAAGCCGACCAATCCCAACTATGAGCCGTACCAGTGTTGTCCAAGCCAACCAAGCCGTGAAAGTAAAATCGCAAAACTTCAACCAAAAATAGGAGTTCATAAACAGGTGTCCTCTTATAAAATGGTAACTCCAAAGCCTTCCAAAAAAAATAAAAAGTATAATGATGATGTTCCATTAAAAACGGTTTCAAAAGCAAACCACCCAACCAAGATGAAGGAAAAGAATTTACCCGCTGCAAAGGCCGATAAAGGAAAGGGCAAGAAAGGATTTTTCGGTACTGGTAAATATACATGGTGGTGGTAGGTAGATGGAACTAATCGTCAAATTTTCCATGGTAAAGCGTGAGCCTTAGGATGTAGAGGAAATGAATCAGCAATTTTGTTTCATCATCTGATACTGTACTAGTCTACTATTACTACCAGTCTGCTGCTGATAAGGCATTTGGATTTAACTATTTTATTGTTAGTTATTATTTTTTTGTTTATTTTACTATATTTATAATTGTCATCTGTTAGTTAAAATATGTAAATATTAATTAATATATATTACTTATGTACAAAAAAATGCATATAAATGATAACAAAACATCCTGAAAATTAAAAATATACTACGTGTTTGCATACATAATTGACTAAATCAGTTCAGAGATGTCCTGTTATAATTTAAACTTAAAGCAGAGCTACTCTCTGAAAATGAATTAGTCAAAAATGACTAATTTTCATAGCGAAAACGCAGTCACTAATAATTCTTGTCAATAACAATTTGTATCCCGAACATTTAGCAGTTAATTTTAATGTAAAATTGTCCATATAATATGGAATTAACTATATCTCACAAACTGCTCTACTTTCATAATTTTTGACGGAATTTTCGGATTCAGAGGACACTTTTACATATAATTGGCTGTTAACCATTGGGGATACCATGGTATCCCTTGGTATAAGTTAAAAAGCAGCCACTAATAACTGTAGTAACTATAGTCATTTTTGACTAATTCATTTTCAGAGATACGCTGCAGTTGCCACCTTACATGAAAATAACACCACGTGTACTATATTTAGATACAATAAATTGTTTTTATTACTGTTTACCCTTTGGTTTATAATTTTTGCATTAATTTTTATAGCATAAAAAACATAAATGGTAAATTATTAAGTATTGCTTATGCAAAGCCAATTTAATACAACTAAATATTAAGGGTAAGTTTGTTACTGTTTTGTCAAAAGCCATTCCAAAACTTTTATATTTCACAAAATCCTGTTCGTTTGTTTTAAATGGGTAAAAATTATTTCCACAGGCAATTTGCTCGATGAAACAGAAGTCTTGGAGTGGATGACGGATCAAAAAAATGACGAAAGTATAGAAGAAATAAATAGAGAGACCCTTTTGAAATATATTGATACTAAGGAGTTTTTAGCTATCATATTCTGTAAGAAAGTAATTAATATTATGCTTTAAGTTTTTAACTGCTTTAAAACCTGAAAGTAGTTTTTTACAAGTAAAAAAAATATTATCTAATAAAATGATGTTAAGATTACACGGTTAATACAAAATTATATGTTTTAAAATTTAAAAAATTTAAAATTTCATAAATTTAGCTTAGTTACTTTCAATAGTAAATTATTAATTTAGTTCAAAGTGTAAAATCATTATTTGTTTTGCATTTAACTAAACGCTGTCGCTCCCGTCCCGAGGCGGGACTTAAGTTCAGTCCCGAGTGACGTCATAATTTTAAGATTTGTTATGTTACGATAAAACTAAAATAAACCAAAAAACCAACCCAACCCAACCCTACCCAACCCAACCCAACACTTTTTAACAAAGGAACAACAAATTTATAAAATAAAAAAGTTCGACATCTTCTATTAGTATCGAACCCGGACTTCTAGTATGCCAAGCGACCGCCCTACCATCTGAGCGATCCAGCTTAAAATTAATTTTATAACGCTCGGGAAATAAAAACCGATTTACAGTGTGTGACGTCAGTCGGAATCGAAGTTAAGTCCCGCCTAGGGACGGGAGCCAAACCGTTAAATAAAAGGTATTTTTTTTATAAAAACGTTTAAACATAAATCAATTTTCTTAAAATGTAAGTTATTTTCGTAACCCGATTTAAAATTGGTCAGGTTTAATAAAACACAAGCATTTGATTTAAGCATAAAACCCCTGATTTAATTTAAGCAAAGAATAAGAGGTGGCCCGTTGAGTCAGAGCACAGGGAAAAGGGACCATAATAACCCTGTCGACTTACACAGTTCAAATAAAAATAAAATATAAAACAAAACAAAGTTATATGGTTCATAATCACAAGAATACTGAATAAATCATAACGAATTAAATAATGAATATGAAGTTAGCAAAGCCAATCAAGAACCGATTAGGTGCATAATTTACCGTTAATTTTGTCGCTCGAATATTTCTTTGTTTTTATGGGTGCTTTGCTAACTTCATATAAAGTAAGCAAGGCACCCCCTTAAATATGTTATTACATCTTTTTTGAATAGGTAGTTAATATTTTGCCGCTAATTACCTAGTTGTGAATATATTAATTTGGTCGTTCGAATATTTCTTTGTTTTTATGGGTGCTTTGCCAACTTCATATAAAGTTAGCAAGGCACCCCCATCAAATATGTGATAATTTTTTTTAATAGTTAATATTTTGCCGTTAATTTGGCGCTAATTAGTTGGGAATAAATTAATTTTGTCGTTTGATTATTTTTTGTTTTTCGGCTGCTTTGCTACCTTCATATAAAGTTAGCAAGGCACCCCCCTAAAATATGTGATTACATTTTTTTTAATGGTCATTATTTTGCCGTTAATTTGTCGCTAATTAGTTGTGAATAAATTGATTTTGTAGTTTGATTATTTTTTGTTTTTTTTTTCGGCTGATTTGCAAAGCACCCGCTCCACTTATTACATAAATAATTTTTTATGGGAACCATGTTTATTTACCAAGCGACATTATTTATTTTTTAGAAAAGGTTATTTCAATTTGATTATTTAACATAATAGAATATTGATATTATGTTGTTTGGAAATTCTCTCATCAGTCATATGTAACTATTGTTTTTAATTGAAATTGACCTTTTTAAAATATGGATAATTATTCAGGCACAAAGGGCTTTACGGCCATTTCAAGCATACGGACAAATCACAAAACTGTTTTTATAAAAAAAATTGTATGTAATTTATTATATATTATTTTTGCATCAAAATTTTCAAATATATTCTTCTTTTATTAGGATATAGGCACATTAAATTAAAAAAAAAAACGCAAGAAATATTTTATAAAAGTAGAGATAATTTTAATAATTGACACGTTTGGACGGGAAAAGATAAATATTTTTTTGTCCCGTCCACACCTTTCAATTATTAAAATTATCTCTACCTTTGTAAAATATTCCTCGCGTTTTTTTTTATTTAATATTATATAATAAATGATCTACATTTTTTTTATAAAAACAGTTTTATAATTCGTGCGTTTTGCGCGCTTGATTTTGTCGTTCGAATTTCAATTAAAAATAATAGTTACGTCTGTTGAGAGAATACCCAAACAACGAAATATCAATATTCTATTATGTGAAATAATCAAAGTGAAATAACCTTTTCTAAAACATTAATAGTTTCACTTGGTTCCTTTTAAATAAACATGATTACTATTAAAAAATTATTCATGAGGGGGTGCAGCCAAAAAAAAACAAAAAATTATTAAACGACAAAATCAATTTATTCACAACTAATTAGCGACAAATTAACGACAAAATATTAACTATAAAAAAAATTAATAACCTATTTAATGAAGGTGCCTTGCTAACTTCATATGAAGTTAGCAAAGCACCCATAAAAACAAAGAAATATTTGAACGACAAAATTAATTTGCCTTGCTAACTTTATATGAAGTTAGCAAAGCACCATAAAAACAATGAAATATTCGAACGACAAAATTAATTTTATCACAACTAATTAACGACAAATTAACGGCAAATTATGCACCTAATCGCTTCTTGATGGATGCTTTGCTAACTTCATATTCATAATTAAAAAACATGAAAAGTAGATAAACATATTTCATTTAATTTGGGTGTTTTTATCAATTCAAAACATTTTATACTCAGGTAAAGTACTTATGACAGCAACGCTTTACAGGGTTGCCAGATGAGGGGATTTTCCCCAAAAATGAGGGTATTATTTTTGTTTGGGTAATTTTTTGGGGATATTTTTGTCTGGGGATTTCTTCTGGAAAAAAATATTCACTTGGGGTCTTTAAGGGGATTTAAGATGAGGCATTCCATGTCAACTCGGCCACCCCCTCCTGTGCAAAATTGACTAAAGTTTTTCGAAACGTGCAACTGATAAATTTTTAGCTTATCCTCTTAACTTTCAAATGCCGAGTGGTATTTTGTAAAATTTCAAAATGGCGGTCTCAATATAGTGACTGCAAGCAATATACATCACTTCAAAATAACCGTATTAGGTAGTTTACATTAACTAACAGCGTTATAAAATTAAAAATTGAATTTGATTATATGCACTAATCTATTATCAGTGATTCTATAGTTTTTTTACCGCTAAATACACAATGGTTCGCCCCTAACCCCAAAAAAAACTTAAAAAGCAGTTTTGTGAAATTTACAGCCCCTAAATTCATTTTTGATACATATTTTTGCATTTGTTTTTTGTATTTCTCATTGTCTAATATAAATATGGCCTTACCTCAGAGTCGACATAAAACTGTATGTTCCTAACCTAAAAGAACTCTCAAAAAATGTATTTTTACCTTCTTTATAGCTGTTTAAAGCATTTTAAAGATTGGCATGAGGTTAAATTTTTATACTTTTTATTGCCAAGTATACGTAAATACGTTGATACACGCACTGGTCTATGCTTTATTAACATTACCATTAACATTAACACTATTGTGACAAAGGCATTAGGAAAGTTGATTAGCTTGAAAAAAACTACAAAATATATTTTAACTTTTTTTTCCTACGATAAACCGTTTCGGAGTTTCGGAGCACAACGTGTTTTTGGTGAAAACTCAAAAAGTTTTGGATTTAATTTTTTTCAAAATCGGTTAGTTTAAAACAAAAATTTTGTCAACAAAAAATGTAGGGTGAATTGTCCCCTACAATTTATGTCATTGGGTCGATGCTCTAGGACAGAAAATTCAAAAAGTAGGTAGCGCTAAAGTACACAAAAAAGCGTTTTATCGCGTTTTGACCCCGAATAATTTTTTTTAACGCAGTACTGTTATTACGAAAGTTGTTTATCTAAAAAAACACATAAAATTTATATACACTTTTTTTTCCTACGATGGACCGTTTCGGAGTTATATCAGCCTTCCGAATTTTCTCAATTATTTATTAAAAAACCCCTGTGGGGCACGTGTTCCCTTTGACCGATTGACCTAAAATTTTGCAGGAATTTTTTTTTATGATTTGGAACCGATTTGGGGGCCCACTGAGCAAAAAAACGTAAAATATATGTAAAATTAACGTCAAAGGTTGTAGTGTGACGTATAAGAATCTTGTAAAATAAACGTCACATAAACGTCGCTGTGATGTGCCTATGTCCGGATCCTGGGCCGTGAATTAGCCCTAACCGTTACGTGGATAAGGAGACGTAAAAATTACGTTTTTAAAAGGACGTAAAAATGCCATTTTAATATGGACGTATAGGTTTTGTTTCCACTTAAGTACGTATCAGTTACGTTTTTTTAAATAAAACTACCACTTTGGAAATATATTTTTTTTATTAAAATAAATTATAAAAATAAAACATAATTAGTCCGGTAAAAATAATAAAAATAAAACATACCGCCTAATTAATTTTCGGCCTCATTCTCATGTCCAAATGTGGCCAAAAAACGTTATGGGCGTTGCTTGGCGGTTTGGCACAACTCCTTGCTCTCTTTATCGAAATCACTTTCAGTCAGACGAAATAATTTCATACTGGCTTCTAAAACAAACATTAATAATTTAAGTTATCTAAGTAATTAAGTATATAAAACTTATATAACTTGCCTGTCGCTCGGCGCAAAATTTGTCTCCCATGTTCACTGGTGTATTAACTGAAAAATCAAATTGATTAAAAGACTTTTCTTTAAGTCTAACAGCATTGATTAATATTACTTCTCACTCAACGCTTACATTTAAATCAACAAAATTCGATAACCACTAATAGCGCCATCATGGCGATATTGGGAGAATTAATTAATTATATTATAACTGTATGGTTGCAAACAAATGATAAAGCCAACTTACCTAAACCGTTCAGTCTCGCCTATAGAGAACAATGCGTTTTCTATCACACAGCAACAAATGACAACACACTGTGTTGAACACAGAACAATGGCAGTCGCAACGCAAACAGAGTATGCCCTGTTACAGGGCCCCTTTTATACCGATATATCGACTGGAAACGAAATTACCCGAGTCCTTTTTTACGTAAATTTTACATAAAATATACGTTTCTTAATCTCACTATGCGATAATAATAGAATAAATATTATTTTATAAGCGGTAATATTAATTAATAAATCACTCTGGGATTTATAATAAGTCATTAAAATAATAATTGTACCTACTTACATTGGTTTCTAAGTAAGTACCTTCGGTTTAATCTAAAATTATGAATTAAATTCGGTATTTAATTATCTAAGTATACACTCAAATTTTTAACAAAAATGTAAATGTGGCATATATTTTAATGTTCATCATTGGCAAACCTATCCCATTCATATTTATCATGTGTCACATTGGTGACGTAAAATGTACGTTGTGTTTTGCACCTAATACGCTAAAGTAAAATAAAAGGCATAGACTGGACGGTATAGTGACGTGCTTGACAGCACCTTTTATTTTTTAGCGTAATTTTTACGTAAATTGAACATCACTAAAAAACGTAGTTAATATTAACATATGTGCCTTAAAATTGACAATTTTTAAACGTCACTGTGACATCACCACATCCATAATGTTCAGTGGGGGGCGCCTCTGTTAAATTTTTTCCGACCCCTAAATAAGGAACACCCTAATATATATATATATATATATATATATACAAAGTTATTTATATTTGCTTAACCGTTATCATTTATATTTTTTAGCAGTTTATCCATATATATTTTTAGCATGTGCCATATATATTATAATATACAGTTGGTTGCATACGCAGCGGGCGCTTACTAATGAAGTTGGCGTCTTTTCACATTACGAGTGGCAGCACTGAAAGGACATTTCAACTGTCAAAGTTGTTCATGTTTAAACAAAAGTGATTTTAAAACACTGTTTTGCGTCATTTTGCGTTTTCGTGAGGTTGTGGCGAGTTTTTTTATTAGGTTTATAATATAAACTTTATACCATAAATTTTATAATACAAAAGGTGCGATCGTTGAGTTATAAATCTGATTTTGGAAATTACAAATTAAGAATATGGAGGTTCAACAATATTTTGCACAATTAGTTGATGATGTAGGCCAAATGGAAGACCTAATAATGCAGAATAATATTGATATTCGACTTCTCGAAGAAGGTGCTGTTAAATTGGAGAATCACTGCTAAACTTTTGCTGTCTTTATGGGTATTTATCAAGCTATTGATGCTGAAATTCTTCATAATTTAAACAAAGCTTATGGAATAATTTGGAATTTATATTATACTGTTGACTGAACGTTTTATCCAAAGAACACCTTTGCCTTATATCTATGAATTGAACCAATGTATGTAACACGCCACAAACATACAGGTATCACGAGAACGCAAAAGTTTTGCGGCAAAACACAGAACACAAAACGCTTGTTGCACTTTTGTTTTAAAAATGTGACAGTTGAACTGTTCTTCCAGTGCTTCCACTCGTAATGTGATAAGACGCTAACTTCATTAGTAAGCGCCCGCTGCGTATGCAACCCAGTATATATTATGGCACATGCTAATCTCAATGCTAATCTCAATTTATAATTTTATTTCTTTAATTAATATTTTATAATTTTTGATTTACATTTATATATTTTTAAAATATTGTTTTATATTTATTAATTTTTTATTTATAATTAAGGCACAAACGGCGCCTCATATTTACATCCCTTTGGATTTCTGCAGAATAAGCTGCATTAATTGCTTTTTTAATTAAAGTTCCCATTTGAAGGGCTAGTGATGGTAATCCAAAAGAATTTGTTTGAATATTATATTGTGAGATATCTCTAACAGCTTTTACTATGGTTTTGAATTTCGATGGGTGTAGTAAAGAAAAAAGTGTTAATTTAAAATTGTTTTCAATTTTTCTCGCCTCAATCACAAGACGTTCATTTGTCGTTTCGCTACTTGGACTAAATGTTTATCCTTATGACATTTTACGTATTGCCTTCCTACTTCGCATATTATTTTATCTTTTTTAGCAGCTAAAGAGAATTAATCTGCAGCCAGTGAATTTAAAACACCTGAGGTCCAAAGAGGATCATTAGAACCAAAATGATTTACCATCATATTCTGCGCTTGGGATTGAGAATGTCTTGTAGGAAATTGGATTTTATTAAATTTGCACCTTTTTCCGTGGCGTCTCAGAATTTTTTTTTGCATAATATCCTAAAAAAATTAAATAATTCTTATAGCCAATTGACAATTTGATATTATCAAATTTATCAAATAATGTTGAATATCATGTAAAATTAAGTTGGAATTACAATTTCTGTAAATAAGAACAATAAAGTTAAATACCTTAATTATATAAATAATATTATTATGTAAATAAATAAATACTCACCTTTACAAAAAATACAAGGCAATAAATTGGTTTCTGTTGGAGTGTCACTACAAACTTTAAGAACAGGTATCTTTTCTCCTGTAGAAAAATCTCCTTCTTTCCTTATTTTATCAATAAGACATTTTCGCTCTGGATCATTTTTGGTCAAACTTAAAAATCTTTGTACTTCTAATTCATCACTATGGCATCTTTCTAAGTGTCGAGCAAAATTGGTCACCAAGCAAAATATACAGCTGTGTTTTCTTCGAACTCGTTTGCTTTTATTAGTTTGAGATATATTATCTTTTTTATTTTTTTCGTCAATGAAGGCAGTATCTTAAAAAATTAATAGTTTTATAATTCATTTAGAAAAAATATCATTAAAAACCTTTGCACGAGATAGTTTCTCTATTAGTTTCAGTGTTTTCGAAATCATTAAAAAAGGGTGTATTTTCGATACTGTCCATTACTACGTATCTCAATTCAGTTACCCCATCATAGCTACTAGTACCTATGAAGATATAACGTTAAATTATAAATAAAATAAAGCAATTAAAAATATACCCTCATATGAAATATTTTCTTTAGTAGTGGTTTTATTTACTTCCGTTATTTCATCGAACCTCTTGGTATCTATAAAAATTTATTAGGTAATATAATAAAACTATTAAAAAATAGGTACTTTCATATAGAAAATTATATTTAATATTCACAGGTGACAGAAATAAAAATAGTTTTTTTTCTATTCCAGCCATCTGTGTATTACTATTTTTTAATGGGTTAAGTTTAATATTAAGTAAAATAATAAAACTATTTAAAAAACGGTTTTATGTAAAAACGGTTAATTTCTAAAAATTGAGCTAAAACTTATGTAATTCGGCACTAACACAGTTTAAAAAGAATTTTAGAGAAATATCTTTAAGCTTGAGTAAAAACGTATTTTTTTCAACCATATATGTAATATTGACATTGTTGTCTTTTTAAAATCGAGAATGTGTCACTTAAAGTTAATCACTTTACCGGTCTAGACGTGCAAAACTGTCACTTTTCTCGTCTAGATGAGAAAAGTGATAGTCATTTTATTCCTTTAATTTTTTAGGCAAAAATTTATTTAAAAGAAAACATCAAATTATATTCAAATAATAATAGAAAAAGAAAAAAATGCTTTCTTTCATTTTTTTTATTTCTTTTGACGTTTCATTTCAAATGTCAACCCTTGCTATGTAGATTACATGTGGGATGTCATGTGCTATCGGTGCACCGATTGTCATTAATTATTTTTATTTTATTTTTTTTTGTAAAAAAAAACAAAAATTCTGGTTAAAAAAAATTAAGTTTTAAAAACTAAAAAAAAAACCATTTTTTTGACCAGCCATATTTTTTTTAAATCAAATTTGGCTTACAGTAAAGGATTTTATCTGCAACCTGTAGATACAGCTTATTTACACAATAATGAGTAAATTTTTAACAGTTATATTTAATTATAAATTATAATAAGAAAAGTTATAAATTATAATAAAAAACAATAATGCCTTACCTGTTCTATAAGGTGGAATATTATTATTATCTGATTCGCTTTCAGACGAATGATAAAAATAAGTATCTAAAAAAGAAAATGATAACACCTACGTATATTCTTTAATCATAATTTGAATTTACCACTTGAATCTTCAGAGTCTGTTTTGGGTATATATTCAGTGTGATCTGACACATTTTCCAATAATTATTAACAAAAATGACATTTATTTATATACAAATTTATCAATATTAAAACTTTTATTAATTAATTATAATGATAATTAAAATAATTATTAATCACAAATCTGGTGAAACTCTTGTTTTAAAACATTGGGTATATTATATATATTATAAGGCAGCTTTAACTTTATAATGTAGCTATAAAACAATATTTGGTTTGTAATACATTTTTCTTGTTTATAGGATGCTAAACTAAATAGCAATTTTCCCCACTTATTTTTTTTATTTTTCAACTTTTAATTTGGTTTAGTTTTTCTAAATTTTCCCAACATTTATTAAAATGGATATAGCCGGTTTTCCACGGATGCTCCTCAACTATGGTCTAGGTCTTTTAAATCAAATTTGCCTATAATTATAAATTTAGACAATATTTTTAAATAATGACTTATTCAATAATATAATAGTTTTTATTAAAATAATTATAAATCACACTATTTTTAAATACACTGCCCTACAAAATTATTGCATAATAAATAAAAAAAATTAACTCTAAAACGCCTTTACTAATCTTTATGAAATTTTGGATAAAAATACTTCAACTTATATCTCAATTTACGTGTTCAAGGGTTTTTCGAGAAAATATGTTTAAAGCATTTTTATTTAATAATGAAAATAAGTTCGAAAAATCACTTCTAGGGAATTTTTTTAAATAAATAAAAAATATGCTCTTAAAGAGCGTATTTTTTTAGTATACCCTGAAAATTTTGTACAAATCAAGCGAACAGTAACGAAGATACAGCGCTTCAAAGTCGTGAAAAATGACCACTTTTCAGCAAAATAATCAAAAAGGCGTCATTTTTACCGACTTTGAAGCGCTGTATCTTCGTTAATGTTCGTTTGATTTGTACAAAATTTTCAGGGTGTACTAAAAAAATACGCTCTTTAACAGCATATTTTTTATTTATTTAAAAAAATTCCCTAAAAGTTATATTTCGAACATTTTTTCATTATTAAATAAAAAGGCTTTAAATATATTTTCTCGAAAAATCCTCTAACACGTAAATTGAGATATAAGTTGAAGTATTTTTATCAAAAATTTCATAAAGATTGGTAAAGGCGTTTTAGAGTTAATTTTTTTATATTTATTATGCGATAATTTTGTCGGGCAGTGTATTAAAGTATACGTCATTATTTAGATTTTTTAGAATTTTTGGTGTATTTAAATCTAATAATTTAAAAAAAACTAGATGTCTTTATAATTCATGAAAAAAATATTCAGTCAGTTTCACTTGTTTTGATTCCAATTTAAGTTTTACACAAAATTACCTAACCTCAACAATAATTCTTATAATAATTATAATTATTGATATATTTGTATATTTTTTATTAACATATGGAAATATATTTTTAAAGGCTTAACTTTTAAACAAAAACGAATCGCATCCATGTCATTTAAGAAAAAATGTTTATAATTAACCCAGCTATCATCTGACAAAGTTTGCCATAGAGCTGGTAGAGCACCCTGTATAAGATATTTAAACCTTTTCAAAATTATGATGTATAAACAAAATAAATGAAATGTTTATACCTAGGTACCTAAATTCAACAATACTTTTAAATTAATATAATATAAATAATTATAATTTAACGATAATTATTATTATAATAATTATAATTCAACAATATTATTAAATATTTAAGTATACCTACGTCATTATTTAAGAATATTGTTAAGTTTAAGTATCGTCTAGGTATTTTAAATCAAATTTGCCTATAATTATAAATTTAGACAATATTTTTAAATAATGACTTATAATTAATTTAGTTATAATTATTATTATAATAATTTTTATTATAAAAATTATAATTCAACAATATTATTAAATATTTAAGTATACCTACGTCATTATTTAAAAATATAGGTTAAGTTTAGGTATAGTCTAGGTATTTTAAATCAAATTTGCCTATAATTATAAATTTAGACATTGGCAACACCGCAGGGCTTCTGATACACAGCGAAGTGTGTCTCTTGTTGTTTATGCACCAACGAACAGTTAACCGCCCCGTCCCGCATTACCGGGCTTCGACTAGCCAGTGTAATGCACCGGGCTTCGTATTGATACCGTGCATGTATATATATATATATATATATATATATATATATATATATATATATATATATATATATATTAGACTGGTTCAAAAAAATCGAATATTTTTTTTTCTTCAAAGCCCGCATTGAAATATCTTCCTAGTAGTAAAAAAAGAAGCCTGTGAAAATTGTAGCTCTTAATATTAATATTTAGAGGTCGCTCACCGTGAATTTCTATTTTACGTTTAAATAACACAGGAATTCTTTTTTCTTAACTTTGAAATTTTATAACTTGTTTTTGAGTGAACATATTGGAATAAGCGACACATATTTTTAAAAAAAATTGAACGCTCTACAAAAAATGTTCTTATATTTTTTTTATAAATTCACTTCTTTTATAGTTATTCAAGGTTGAAATTAGACATATAATAAATTTAACTCATTATTGTACAGGATGGTCCAGTTTGTAATACATTAATTTTAATAGGTGATAAAGCATCAAAAATAAGGTAGACTTTCATAAAAAACATTTCTTAAAAATGTTTCCTAAGAGAAATACAGGCCGACAAAGTTTCCAAAAAAAAAATAGTTTTCTCCTCATAACTTTTAAACCACAAAATTAATTTGGCACACAATGTAATATAGTCAGTGCCTTAATAATGATGTAGATAATTATTATAAAAAACATCAGTGCCGCAGTTACTTGGGGGGCTGCTCCCCTTTTCACCTCAGTCTTTGACGCCACTGGAAATTTTAAAATAATAAATAAATGTTTAGGTCAAGTTTTTAATTAAGGGAAAAAATTTGCTCTTCTAAAATATTTGCTCAAAAATGTTTCCTCGCAAAATTACATTTTTAGATTGTCTGTTCAATTTAGAGATAAAAAAACTACTGTGCTAAAATTTTAATTTAGGGCTTCGTTTTTTAAATATTCTTCAAAAAAACTGCGGCAAGTATTCTTGGATAAATAAATAAATTATTTAAAAAATGAAGCCCTAAATCAAAATTTGACATGAGTAGTTTTTTTCTCGAAATAAAACAGATAATCTAAAAATGTGTTTATTATTTAAAAAAATTCAGTGGCGCCTAAGGTGAAAAGAGGAGCAGCCCCCCAAGTAACTGCGCCACTGATGGTTTCTTTAAATAATTATCCACATCATTACTATGTAATGATTGACTATATTGTGTACAAAATTTGATAAAAATTGATTAAGTGGTTTGGAAACATTTTTAAGCAAATATTTCAGAAACGAAGACCCAAATCAAAATTTTACAGGAGTAAATTTTTTCTCTAAATTAAAAACTTGACCTACAAATTGATTTAAATTTTTAGTGGCGTCAAAGACTGAGGTGAAAAGGGGAGAAGTACCCCCACATTATTATTAAGGCACTGACTATATTACATTTTGTGCCAAATCTGATGAAAATTAATGTTGTGGTTTAAAAGTTATAAAGAGAAAACTAGTTTTTTTGTAATCTTTGACGGCCTGTATTTTTCTTAGGAAACATTTTTGAGAAATGTTAATTAATGAAAGTCTACCTTCAAATTAATGTATCACAAACTGGACCGCCCTGTATAATCTTTTTTAAAAATTTTATATAAATTATGTTTCTTAAAAAAAAATTATCGCTCATTCCAATATGTCCACTCAAAAAAAGTTATAAAATTAAAAGTTAAAAAAAATTCCTGTGTTATTTAAACGTTACATTTATTATATGTCAAATTTCAACCTTGAATAACTATTAAAGGAGGGAATTTACGAAAAAATTATAGGAGACATTTTTTGTAGAACGTTCAATTTTATTCAAAAATATATAGAGTTCATTCCAATATGTTCACTCAAAAACGAGTTATAAAATTTCAAAGTTAAGAAAAAAGAATTCCTGTGTTATTTAAACGTAAAATAGAAATTCACGATGAGCGACCTCTAAATTTATATTAAGAGCTACAATTTTCACAGGCTTCTTTTTTCACTACTAGGAAGATATTTGAATGCGGGCTTTGAAGAAAAAAAAAATATTCGATTTTTTTGAACCAGTCTAATATATATATACCTATATACAGTGTGTCCGTAAAGTCCCGGAACATGTGATTATTTTGAAAACGGTATTTTTTTAAAAAAATCACTGAAACACGTCAACTTTGTTATTTTTCTAGCAATATTTTAGCCTATGTAGTTGTTCCAAAATCTGCCGCGTGGCTGCGCCCCAATCGAAGTAAGGTTTTTTTTAAATTACAACCCTTTATTTTTGTTGCATTTTTGGATAGCTACCGTTGTCCTGAGTACATTGATATGCTACATGTGAAGGGTTACATAAGAAAATTTTTGAGAAAATGAGGGTTTTTGCCGCTGATTGAGATTTTGGTTTTGACGAACTTATTCGCTGTTACGGGGCACCACCACACTATGCATTGCTAGTAAGGGATTATTTAAATCAGGTCTTTACCAATGGCTGGATAGTTCGAAGTGGTCAAATTGAGTGGCCAGCGCGATCGCCCGATTTGAACCCTTTAGACTTCTTTTTATGGAAACATCTTAAAAACCGCGTCTATGTAAACAGGCCTTAAAATTTGGACGACCTAAGACACCGCATTCAAGCCGAGATCCAGATGATCACTTCAGCGGTACTGGCAAACGTACAACCCTCGTTTGTAGACAGGCTGACCCACTGCCAAATAGTTTACGGTGGACACTTTGAGAAACTGCTCTGATTGGCTTTCCAAAAAACATTAAGCAACGCATAGATTGTGTTTAAGTTTGACAAAATACCAAAATCTCATTCGGCGGCAAAAACCAACTTTTCTCAAAAATTTTCTTATGTAACCCTCCAGATGTGGCACATCAATGTAATCAGGACAATGGTAGCTATCCAAAAATGCAACAAAAATAAAGGGTTGCAATTTAAAAAAAAACTGACTTTGATTGTGGCGCCGCCACGCGGCAGAATTTGGAACAACTACATATGCCAAAATATTGCTAGAAAAATAACAAAGTTGACGTGTTTCAGCGTTTTTAAAAAAATTTACTGTTTTTAAAATAATCTCATGTTCCGGGACTTTAAGGACACACTGTATATATATATATATATACATAATGTATATATATATATATACAAAATTCTATCATTGCTGCGTCCATACATTTATAAAATCCCTATTCTTATTGCGTCAACGACCTTACTGCATCAGTATATCTGACGCACTAATGTCAAGCGCTTATTTCTTAAAATTTACTTCATCCCAGCACTTTCTAAGATTCTTGGTAATACAGATCTGTGTAGAATTTAATGCCCAATTTTTGTGTCTAAAAATTTTTTATGTCCGACCCTGCGTTTTTTAAATATTTAGAAAAATTTGAACACAAAAAATGTGCAGCAACATACTAAAAATGGAAAAAATGTGTATATTTAGTTCAACCCATTTGACGATGAGGGCGTTGCGATAATATACGTTTTTCAATATACGTGTTTTTAAATACTGTATGTTGTTGCGTCGCACAATTTGGCAACGTCTCGCCTATGATTTTAATATTTGAATTAAACTCACGATACTGTTGCGAATGGTTACCATTCAATGGTAGCGCTGTCTCTCTCGCACCGTGTGACGTCACGCTAGAGACAGTTGTTCTTTCGTTTAAATGTAATCATATTATAATCTTGGGGCGCGCGTCGAGTTTTATGAAATTTACAATTATGACGGTCGATTTATTAAAACTGATTGTAAGATAAAATTGTTTTCTACATAAGTAATTGTGACAATGTATTTTTTAAATTATATATGCAGATGCAGATTTAAAGGCAGAAAAACGATTATCATTTTTTTACGCTTATAATCGTAAAAAAATGATCATCGTTTTTCTGTTAATTTTACTATTTCAAAAATAATAAAAGTTTTTCATGTTTTTAGATAGGTACTTAAAAATCAATGTAAATAACTACAATGTGTTTTATGTTATTAACAGGTAATTCAAAAAAAATTTAAAAAAGTAAAACATCAATGTTATAAATACAGGGTGTTTCTACTAAAAATTGACAATCTAAATTAGGCTTTTTAATAAATATTTTTCAATTGAGCTTTTGTTTTTGAATTATCAAACTTTGTTTTGAAGTAAAACTTTTTATGTAAGTTATTTATGGGCGGATTAAAAAAAATTAGTTTTTAGTAAATTATGAAATTTTTTCTTTAGTATCTTTAGTAGATTTATTACAGTTTTTACACAAAATAACAAAAACACAATACAAATTTGAATGTCTTATAATAATAATTATTATAATTTTAATTATTGTAATAATAATATTATTACATCATATTATAATAATAACATTACTAAACAAAATTAAACCTAATAATATCATTAAACAATGCAGTAGCAAGTTAAATAAGTAGTTTCGAAACTCGAATGTTGAGCAGTCTATGGAATGTCACCCCGTCCATTATCTCTATGTTCAGGCATAATTAAATACATGTAAATCTTAAAATCAAATAATACCACACAATGTTAGTTAAAAAATATTGTCTTAATTTTAAAAACATTCAATCCCCCGGGGGCGTGGCAAAAATTATTTTTAAAAATTAAAAAAAAAACAGCTTATAAAAATACCCTTCTCACAACTTTTTTTTAACTAAGTGAGATATCCAAAAATAATTATTTCAGGCCAGCCTACCAAATTTCTAATTTTTGCCGCGCCCCCGGGGGATTGAATGTTTTAAAAAAAATTTTTAACTTACATTTTGAGTTTGGCATATTGAAAAACTATAAGGTATTAACTCACTTGTAACACAAAAAAAATCTTGTTAATAAATTTTAATTTTAAGCTCCTCCCCAAAGCTTTTAAAGTTCTAATATGCAGCGTGGTGCGCGGCGTAAAATTAAAATATATAAATATTTTTTTTTGTGTGTCTTAAGCGAGTTAATACCTAATAGTTTTTTAATATGCCAAATTCAAAATTTAACTTAAAAAATATTTTTTATTGAATTTTGAGAAATTTCAACCCCCGGGGGCGCGGCTAAATTTGTTTTAAAAAATTTGAAAAAAACAGCTTATTTGTGTACCCTTCTTACAATGACAATGAACCCTCAAAAAAATAAAAGTTCCCGGGAATTTTTTGAATTTAGTGATTTTTTTATGTTCACGGAAATTTTTGTACTAAAATTGTACACCTTTTTGTGGCCTAGTTTACACAATAGATTTGGTCAATAAGTAGGGAATTAACTTGGAAATTAGTAAAATTAGGGTAAATAGTAGGGAATTAGTGGAATTACTAGGTATTTTTTAAATTAAAATGGAATTATAATATATAAGGGGAATTAGTAAGGAAATAGAGGAATTAATAGCAATCCTGGGAATTTGTGTACACATTTTCTTTTGCGGTTTACCCCGAGGGGTAAACTACAGGGGAATTTTGGTGTACAATCTGTAGGAATTAGTAAGGAATTAGAGGAATTTGTGGAAAATTAAAGGAATTAGTGGGGAATTTGGGGAATTACTCGGTAAATTAGTAAGCAAATAGTGGAATTAGTGGGGAATTAGAAAGAAATTAGAAGAAAATTCATGTCTCGTTTAGCACTTGAATATAAAGAAAAAAACAAAAAAAACCCGGAAGTTACAGAGCTACTCCATTCTTTGCCAGTTCCAGATTGGGAGTAGTACCACTGCAGCATTGAAAAAAATGAAGAATGTTGTGTACAGCACACCACCCATATTTTAACAAAAATTAGTACTCGTTTCCTAAAACCAGGAATACATCTGCCAATTGGGAAATACTCTGGTCATCTCAGGGAATTAATTTTAAAGTTTCCAAAAGACAAACATCTCCTGACAGATTCGGATCTCAAAAGTGAAGACAAGATGAATTTTGCATCCGCAGAAAAAATGTGCAGTTTGATAGTAATTGAACGACTAAATAAGGAAAATCCACAAATTAAATACAGCGTGGCGTATCTCAAGCTAATGTACTACATCAAATGGTCGTTCTTAAATTCCAGCACTGTGTTGCATACTAGATTATATCGCATCTGGTATGTTGTATTTTTTACTAGAATCTGGAAAGCCTGGATTAAAGAACAAAAAGAATATAAAATAACAGACAACTTGTAACCTTTGCATCGAAACGCCCATGATTTGATTAAACTAATACTGAAGCTTAACAGCGGTGAGTTAAAACCAGATATGTTCATCACCGGCATTTTTGGTAGCCAAGCATGTGAATCCTTATTTCGGGCTGCCAGAGCCATGACTTTTACGTATTCAACAATAATACATTTTAGTATAAAGGATATGCTGAACCGAATTTAGAGAATTAAGACAACTGATACCATAAACAATCTGAGGGGGACTTTTAAAAGATTAAAAACCAGACTAATAAAAGAAAATTTACCACGTGAAGAAGAAATTTTAAATTTGGATGTCAAATCTACAGTTAAAAAAGCTCTAAAAAATGTCATAGAGGACATGAAACATCTTGGAATTAATCAAAAAGAAAACGATTGGAAATATATGCAGGTAGGTACCGTTAACCGTTAATAAGACGGAAACAAAATATTGCAATTACACAGGATAATGAAGACGCCGACGAAGACAACGCTAAAATTGTCGAAAACCCCGAAGAAAATTGGCAAAAACAAATATTAGTAATGAGGACGATAAAGTTATGGATGAAGTTATGAACTTAATTTCGAACGAGATTTCTAATGAAGATAGCGAATGTGATACTTTGGAAACGAGTTTTATAAGTTTAAAAGACTTTTCTAAAAAAGTGCACAGTGAATCGGAAAAATCACCGTACCTATATAATATTATATATTCAATTATTAAAAAATCATCGTACTGCTGCAGCCATGGCTTTTAGATCAGTCCGACGGTAGAGTAAGTACTGGCCGATTAAAAAGATTTATAGGCAGTACAAGGAAAACACCGAGGAAAACACCTTGCAAAAATTCCAAGTCGACCTTGACTATAAACAGAAGCTATGCATGGATCAAGCTAGTAGCACAAGCACTGTATCCTCCTCCGACTCTATCGTGATGGAACTCGACGACTCCGATGATTTGGAGGAGTTTTCAGATGAGATCTTGTCGTATAAATCAGAAAATGTATCGAAATTTGCCGGACTCGAGTTACACTTAGAAAACTATTATGCGGTTTTCTATGACCAATCGTGAGCTCTGCTGCACGAGCGAGGCGAATGTAGAACACACTATTTAGAAATGGCCGCCTTTCACCACGAAATATGTACACTATTTTTTATGACAAAATAAAAATTCGACTTTCGCTGCCCTTTAAGAGAGAAAAATTGTTAATATTTAAGTTAATTCATAAACAAAAATATACCAAACTAAAGACAATAATTGGCTTAATTAATAATGTTAATTAATAAAGAACTTATGTTAAGCAAAAGTCGAATTTATGCTGCTAGTGTCATGAAAAAGCATTGATAAATATAATACTTTTCTTTACGATTTTTCAAATGTGCTTAATAAAAGTGTTGCTCGGTAAAAAAGTTTTGCTAACCAGAAAACGTATACTTTTCTTTACTATTTCTCTTAGTAAAGTAAGTATGCTATTTTTTATTAAGAGTACGAACAAATATGGCCTTAAAAAATATACCCTTCAAAAAGAATTACTATAATATTAATGGTAATTATTTATGTTAAAATGTATAGCAAGAAAAAAATAGAAACTAAAACCTTGAAGGTTTAAAAAATAATGGGGATATTTAAAATTTAATATAAAATTAATTAAAACTTTTTCAACCTCACATTTCTAATACAGACATTATTTTATAAACATGCAAAATATCAATATTAAAAATTACATAGAAGAAAAATCACATGTTAAAAATTCATTTATATCTTATTAAAGTTGACTCGCTAAATACCGTATTTCTAGGAGACGCAATAAGGTCGCGAAATGTAATGACGCAATATTGTATTACGGATATATATATATATATATATATACATATACATAAATATACATCCTTAGTACAATATTGCGTCATTACAATTTGGCAACACTGTAGGACGCAATAAAGTCTGTACAAGCCATATAAAATTTAAAATGAAATATACACGTGACGCAATATTATATCAAGATTAAAATGAGTTGATAATGTAGTGACTTTTGAAAAAAAAGTGTATATCTTATTTTTTAAGATAAAAAAAATCTGACCAGATTTTTGGAATCAGCAAAAAAAAGTACGCCAATATACTCTTCTATATTTTCGCTAAATACCGTATTTCTAGTAGACGCAATAAGGTCGCAAATTGTAATGACGCAATATTGTATTAGGGATGTATATATATATATATATACATAATGTATATACAGGGTGTTTCAAATATAAATAAATTATTATAAAAAAAATATATATATATATAAATAAAAAAAAAGTTTACAGTCTCAGGTTAACAGAATTAAAGTGATTTTACATAAAAAATAATATAAATATGGCATATGATATTTTTTTGTATTTTATTTGAAAATATTTGAAATTTTTTGTTAGTGTTAATTTGGATCGCTGATATCTTTGAAACGGTTGATCTGAAGAACTTTGACCTTCAGATGTTTTTTGTAGAGCGTGAATTTTTGTTTTTTAATGTACTATTAATTTTTTAACACCATTGGAAAAAAATAATTTTTAATTTTTTTGAAACACCCTAATATATATATATATATATATATATATATATATGTATACTTGTGAAAGTATTTTAGATGACACATCTGAAACATTTATTTTAATTACTTATTATCATATACTTACCACGCATATACAGCTCATTTTGGATTCAGGCTGTTTCCTTTTCATGGGGTTAAAGTAGGGGCTAGCTACTTATGCAGTTTGCACATGCGTGGGGCCGTGTTGTCAGATGTAATTAAATTCCAATATTATTTTCCCTATTATAAAGCTTAAAAAAAAAGGTTATATCGCAAAATTTATAAAGAATTATTTCAATTATGTTTTAAGTATTAATAATAAAAAGAAGTAATATTTTTATATTTTTATAAAAATGTTTTTAGCATTAGAAATTTGGCTACGTCTTATTTTATTACCCAAGGACTCCTTGCCAAACATTTGCCTTTGTTTTTATTGTTTACCTTGTTTTGAGCTTTTACGATTTTTGGACCTCTTTTATTTCTGTTTTGAATTTTAAAACTAGTTTTCTAGTATAGGGGAGAGTCTGGAACAGTGTCCACATTTTTATAAAATTGTCAATAATAATGTAATTATAATTTTTTAATTTAATGTCTTTTCACCTCATGAAACAGAGTTTAATTGCGCATAGATTACAGTGCCCAATCACCAAGAAAAAATAAATATGACAAAAATGTATGCCAATTAAAGATTTATTGAAAAATGGCCACGGTACCTTCCTTGATGGTACAGAGGTCCTGTAGGTGTGGTACTATGGCCACTGTTTAATTTTTAGTAAAATTTGAACAGATTATTATCTAGCATACTACTTACATTTTTAATTGTGCCAAAAGCTTTAAAGCAAAAGGTTTTTATTAAATAGAAACAAAAAATTCAAGATATGCCATTTATTCTAAAATTTTATTATAAAAAGTTTTTGCTAACACCCATTATAAATAGATAAATTAATTGCAAATGTAAATAAGCTTGATGATCTGGCAGTACCACCAACCTTAACTGGCCTAGATAAATGAATTACAATATCATTACCTGAAATTGTAGCAGTGTCAGGAATTACGGGATAAGCAAAATTGGTGCCGTGCCGTCTCAAAAAACTTATATTGTATTCATCAGTGTCTTTTAGAAGCTCTGTTACTCGTCCAACATAATATTTTATTGTTTTTTTTCACAAGAACAAAGGAATCAACGTCAATAGTCTGTATGTCATTTGTAAGTTCGTCAGAATTGTCTCCTTCAGAAAATAAGTCTACATCATCGGATGTGTTTGTGTCCGACTTTAAATCGCAATCGCTTTAGCTTTCATCGGAGTCTATTTCTTTAGTAAATAATGCATTTTGTTTTTTTACATTACTTAAAGACTCGGTAATTTTTCTGTTTATTTGTGGAACCTTCTGCTAGATTTTCTCGCCTTTTTTAGTTCCTGTTCTTCTTCGAGTCTTTTAAAAACTGGTGTGTTAGTTAAAATCTCGGTGGTTTTCTTTTTTATTTCTCGTCTTTTACTAGAAGTAGATGTAGTAGTTGGATAGGGTTTCATAACATAAGGAGGAATGAATTGCTTCTCTGGAGTTTTATTTTGTAAATTTGAACAAGATGCATTAGTATTCAATGACTGTTATGATTCATTATGGTCGTGTTTTTCTGGAGTTTGAGGTCTAGTTTCATAATTTTCTTGGCTTCATTTCTCTTTATTTTCTTCCTGGTTATTTGTTTCTATAAAAGGGATATCAGTCACAGTAGCTGCCATGTAATCTTCATCATCAAAAATCATATCGTTATACGGGCAGATCCCAGTTAAACGGAAACCAGCTATACAATTCCGAGTAGTAAAAGCAAGTGGGTAACTTTCGCCTAAAATCTCTGCGATATCATAAATCTTTATCCTTTTTCCCGCATTATTAAGTAACCACTTCTGACAACACTGATTATAGAATGTTTTAATGGGCCATAAATGCTTTTGTCCAACGGCTGGAGCTTATAGCTTATGTGCGGTGGTAACGTTAATAAAATTATTTATTATTTGCCTTAGCTACTTTTATCACCTCCAGTGAAACATGGCTTTCATGGTTGTCCATGATCAATAAAATTGGTAAATCAGGTGTTGGTTTAGCATATCGTATAAAATGCTTCATCCATTGAACAAAAATATCAGATGTTATCCATCCTGAAGATGACGCCTTTCCAACTGTCCCAGGAGGGGCATTTTTGATCATGTGATCCTTGAAATATTTTCTAGGAAACACTAAAAGGGGTGGTATATTATTGCCAATGGCATTTATGCAGCCACACATGGTAACTAAAGTTCCCCTTTCACTGGACGTAATCTGTCCCACTTGCTTTTGTCCTTTTGTAGCTAGAACTTTCCCTGCCTGTCTAGGTGCCCCCTCCAATATTGGAGATCTCCAGTCAATATCATTTTCTCTATCTTTACATTTTTGTAAATAACGTCTTAATGTGGTGCGGGGGATGCCATATCTAAAAGCTGCTGCCTTGGCAGATAATCCACCTGTCATGACATCTCGAATAGCATTACGCATCGCTTCTGCAGAAGTTTTTCCTATGGACACATCGCTGATATTTCGTCGAGGCATTTTTCAAAGGGGCAGTGTCGGTAGGGTTGTGTTGTTGAGTTTTCTAACAAGGAAGCGTTAAAATTTTGCCTATGATTCATTTTAAAAACGTTAAAATGCACAAAACAAATCCGGTTAAGCCGGCAAAACGAAAAACAATGCCGTAACCTCACTTTTTTAATAAATTAGCCAGAGAATTGGTTGGTTAGTTTACAAACTAGCTAAAGCTTGGCTATTTTGTGTTACTAGAAATTTTGGTTTTCATATTAGCCAAACTGAATTGGATAGTATACAAACTATCCAGCTATTTTAGTTTCCCTAATAATTTCAAGTAAATTAGCCAAGATCCTTGGTTATTTTGTAAACTAGCCGCTAATTTAGTTAAAAATATGTTTTAAATTAAAAAAGCTGACAGTTTGGCTACTTTATAAACTATCCAGCTAGTTTATAAACTATCCAAGTTTGCATATTAGCCATAACATACATAATATTTTTTTAATATAAAGGGTGACCCAGTGCTCTTGATCGGTCCATATTTTTTTTGCTATTAAAGATATCGATAGAAATTTTTAAAGAAAATATGATCCAACTAAACCTATTTTCCAAAATTATTTTGAACTAAATTCCACTTCCGGTTTCACGGGAAGTGACATCAACATTGATATTTCAAATAAAATACCATGTATATTTTTTGATTTTTAAATTTAATATGTAATTCCTGATAAAATTTCTATAACCTTCCCTATACCTAAACTCAATAGTTTTCGAGTAATTAATTTTTTTCGTAAAAATTTGACAGTTGCGCCTTCAACAAAAATAGCCTATAACTTCTTTGTTATTAGGTCTATTGGTATGCGGTTTGGATTTTTGGAATCTTGAAAAATTGTTTTAAATATCCCGTGAATTTGGCAAACTTTAAACCTTAATAACTTTCTTATTTTTAATGGAACGCTATGTATATTTTTGCAGAATTATTATTCTTATTAAATTACCTTTTAATTGGCATAACCATTCCCTATACCTAAAGTTAATATTAACAAAGATATTTCAAAATTTTGTAATAATTTAGGTATCAAAACACCTGAGAAATCGACAAGAGAGTTATTTTGACGTATCCATGGATACAAATAACAAAAATTGTTTAAAATCTAATTGTTTCAAGTGTGACATTATCATTTTGGTAAAAATTAGTACATATCACATAATCCACCAGTTATTCTAAATAATACAATTCAACGTTATACAGAGATAAATTAATGCCTATTCATAATTATTAATAATTTCTTTCGTTGAATTGTATTAATATTTATTCTTATAATGGAAGCACAAAAATCAGTTAAATCAGAATCAAATATTTAAATTACCGAAATACTTAATTAATAATTATAATAAATGCTTAAATATACGGCCATTCTGCTGAACACACACATTCAGTCTATGTAGAAAAGATTGCTTCACTCGGGTTAGCATATCCTCGTTAATAGAATGAAATGCATCGGTTATTCGCTGCATCATATCCTCAGCTGTGGTTGGTCATTCTCTGTCGTTCTCTGTAAACCTCTGCAAACTTTTTCCTTTACATACCCCCAAAGGAAAAAATCAATGGGTGTCAGATCTGGGGAGCGAGCTGGCCAAGCAATAGCTCCTCCTCTTCCTATTCAACGATTAGCGTAACTCTGATTTAAAAACTGCCGCACGATACGGCTATAATGAACAGGAGCACCATCATGCTGAATCCACATGTTCGCTCTTGTATGCAAGTCTACGTCTTCAAGAAGCAATGGGAGATCGGCTTGAAGAAATTCCAAGTATCTCTCGCCATTCAAGACACCGTCAAAAAAGAATGGACCGACAACACGACCTCCAATAGTACCTCCCCAAACGTTTAATGACCACCTATTTTGGTGATCCATGGTTCTCAGCCAATGGTGGTTATGAGTCGCAAAATAGTGCAAATTGTGCCTATTAACAGATCCATTATTCTTGAATGTAGATTCATCCGAAAATAAAATGCCGTTTAAGAAGTTGCCATTAGCATGCACAATTTCAAGCATTCTATTTGAAAAATCTACTCGATGCCGAAAATCGTCATCATAAAGTTCCTGATGAAGTTCCATATGGTACGGGTGAAATTTATGGTTTAAAATTATGCGATTCACACTGCTTTGCGATCTCCCGAGTACTCAAAAAAGGATTTTCCTCTAACGTCAAAAGAACTTCTAATTCATGGTCTTCATCAATTCTCCGTCCAATCAATTCCAGTTTCTTGTAAGAAATATTACCCGCCAATTCAAATCTATCCCCTTTTTGAAATGAAATTACTCGGGACAATCTTGAGTCTGGATATTTTTGATGATAAATTCTACCAGCTAGCAGAACATTTCGATCCGCTTCTCCAATACAATAAACCATATTTATCATTTTTTTGTCGCGTAAAATCCATTTTAACTGAACAAATACTAGAAAAAGTGAAACAATTAGATTTTAAACAATTTTTGTTATTGGTATCCATGGATACCTCAAAATAACTCGCTTGTCGATTTCTCAGGTGTGTTGATACCTAAATTATTACAAAATTGTGAAATATCTTTGTTATTATTAACTTTAGGTATAGGGAATGGTTAAACCAATCAAAAGATATTTTAATAAGAAATTTAATTCTGCAAAAATATACATAGCGTTCCATTAAAAATGAGAAAGTTATTAAGGTTTAAAGTTTGCCAAATTCACCCTAATTTTTATCAAGTAATTAGTTAGAAATATGGCAAAGTTTAATACGGGATATTTAAAACAATGTTTCAAGATTCCAAAAATCCAAACCGCATACCAATAGACCAAATAACAAAGAAGTTATACGCTATTTTTGTTGACGGCGCAACTGTCAAATTTTTAGGAAAAAAATTAATAACTCGAAAACTATTGAGTTTAGGTATAGGGAATGTTATATAAATTTTATCAGGAATTACATATGAAATTTAAAAATCAAAAAATATACCGGGTATTCTATTTGATATAACAATGTTGATGTCACTTCCTGTGAAAGCGGAAGTGGAATTTTGTTCAAAATAATTTTGGAAAATAGGTTTAGTTGGATCATATTTTCTATAAAAATTTCATTTCGATATCTTTAATAGCAAAAAAATATGGACCGATCACAGAGCACTGGGTCACCCTGTATATATATATATATTTTCAATATATATTTTTAATATATATTTTATATATATATATATATATATATATATATGCATCCAGCTTATGACAGAGCGTCCGTACATTGTCTAATATTGTCTAATATCTAATTCTCTGGGCGTCCACTGGGACCAAGCGTCCGTATACCGGACGCCCGGTTGTACACCCTGTAAGATTTTGCCAGGTGTTCTAATTCACCTTTATACGACCTTTGGCAGAAGACGCCCAGAACTCGAAAAATAAATTTTTGATATAGCTACTTTCGGGGAGTGACTGTCGCCAATGTAAAATATACGTTGTGTATATTTAATTTTTTAAAATTACATCTTAGAGATTGGTAAGCGTCCTTAGTATAAAATCTCTTACATTACTCCGATTTCAGAGCGTCCTTTAGCCAAGGAAATTTTGCAACATGGCAATTATAATACGATTCTGTTGTATTTTAATTAAAATTTTCAAATTCGTGTTTTTAATGAATATTTAATTCAATAAAATTTTACGCCAACGATTTGTGGGCGTCCTTTCTGTATATTCATTTCAACTTTTCCGTTTTCTGAGCGTCCAGTATCGGACTTTGGTTTATTAAAAATAAATACATATATATTATTATAATAATAGTACTAGTATACTATAGTAGTATACTACTTAATATTTATAAATATTTTACGGATTTAATTGCATACAAGTCACGTTTGACTTTTAACTATTATATAAGGACCCTATTATATAAAAAATGGAGTTAAGTACAGGAATACATAGTAAAAGGTACATTTTACTTGGTAGCCAAGGAATATAACTAATAATATAATATAACTAATAAAATCTAATTTTGTAAGGCTTAAAAGTAGTATATTATGTATCAAATTTTATAAACGTCATTTTAGATTCACGAGCAAAGCTTGCGAGCGAGTGTTTAATAAAAACGAGTGTCTAGAGAAGTTTATAAAACTTGTTGCATACTACACTTTATCTACGACGTACACAAAGAAGAATTTGAAGTCAATTTTATTTGTTAAAAATTTACATTTGTCAAATTTTAATGTTTTTAACCTTACTTTTCCCTTATTTATAATAAAGCTAACTTCAGCCCGTGACTAAAATACCCAAAAGCCAATATTTGCTCGTCAACGTAGTAGTTAATAACCAAACTTATGAAACAATTTTGACCCAAATTACAAAAAAGGTCTTAACTTTAAACATGACTATCTCAAAACTAAACAAAATGTACTTTTGTACCATTTGGCTTTTAGGGGCATTAAATTGTATTCCCAGTGGGTAATTTATTTTTTGGATATCCCAAAACAGTACTAATACTATTGCAAATTTTGATAAAATATTACATTACTCTTACTTTAGTTCAGAATTATTATTTGGTAAAGTAGCACAGGTAACTATTTAAAAATAACTTACATATATAGTTAAGTATATATGTAAGTTATTTTTAAATATTTAATATTTATAACCCACGTAAAATAATTTTATCTACTCCTACATTGACGAGCTGTAACTTTATGGCGTTTTATTGACGGGCTGAAGTTAACAACAGTGGCTTTTCGACATTTTACGTCACGGGCTGAAGTTAGCTTTATTACAAATTGGGAAAAAGTGAGCTTAAATTCGGGTGACAGTTGACAGATGTCAAAATTTTAACAAAAAAATTGGCTTTAAATTCTGTTTTGTGTTCGTCGTAGATAAAGTATAGTATGCAACTCGTTTATAAACTTCTCTAGACACTCGTTTTTATTAAAAACTCGCTCGCAAGCTTCGCTCGTGCTTAATTAAACTCGTAACTAAAATGGCGTTTATAAAACTTGATACATAATATACAATTATAGCCAGAAGACCCTCGGAGATAATATTTTCAAAGAAAATTTTTCCTATTAGGTAGTTTAAAAAATAAAAACCACATTCATTTAATCAAACATTGTAACGTGGTGTGTAACATTACAGTTACATAACCTGATGGTTGCAAATAGGTTCCTATTTCCCGCTTATTAAAGTAACATTGTTACATAACAATGTTACGTTGTCGTTACATAAATGCATTATAATTTTAATGTTGTTGTTATGTAACTTTTTAATGGATTACAATGTATATTGCCGTTATAAAAGAAAAAAACATAACGTTCGACACTGTAACGTAACATTAACCAAAATGTTATGCAACAATCGTGATATGTAACATTACAGTTACATACATAACCTGATGGTTGCAAATAGGTTCCTATTTCCCGCTTTTTGAAGTAACATTGTTACATAACTATGTTACGTTATCGTTACATAAATGCATTATTATTTTTATGTTGTTATGTAACTTTTTAATGGATTACAATATTACATTGCTGTTATAAAATTGAAACATAACGTTCGATACTGAAACGTTACAGTACGTACGTAACTTTACCGTTAACGTTAACCCAATAATTGATGGTATAAAAACATCTTATACAGAATCCTGTATAAAATGATTTTATACCATGCTGATATCAATTATTGGGTGTTAACAGATTTTTACATTTTGGGACAGGATGTATAATAATACTGTATCTACTTCTATTGCATAATATTGTTTTTTTTTGTGAATAATGATATACATTATAAATTTCCTGCCTAACAACGGAAATAATGAACTGTCATGTGTAACGTTACAGTTACATAACCTGATGGTTGCAAATAGGTTCCTATTTCCCACTCATAGGAGTAACATTGTTACATAACAATGTTACATTGCCGTTATGAAAATGATACATAACTGTTACGTAACATTAACCAAAATGTTATGTAACGATTGTAATGTGTAACATTACAGTTACATAACCTGATGATTGCAAATAGGTTCCTATTTCCCACTGATAAGAGTAACATTGTTACATAACAATTGCCGTTGCCGTTATGAAAATGATACATAACTGTTACGTAACATTAACCAAAATGTTATGTAACGATTGTAATGTGTAACATTACAGTTACATAACCTGATGGTTGCAAATATGTTCCTATTTCCCACTGAAAGGAGTAACATTATTACATAACAATTGCCGTTGCCGTTATGAAAATGATACATAACTGTTACGTAACATTAACCAAAATGTTATGTAACGATTGTAATGTGTAACATTACAGTTACATAACCTGATGATTGCAAATAGGTTCCTATTTCCCACTGATAGGAGTACCATTGTTACATAACAATTGCCGTTGCCGTTATAAAAATTATACATAACTGTTACGTAACATTAACCAAAATGTTATGTAACGATTGTAATGTGAAACATTACAGTTACATAACCTGATGATTGCAAATAGGTTCCTATTTCCCACTGAAAGGAGTAACATTATTACATAACAATTGCCGTTGCCGTTATGAAAATGATACATATTATTGCCGTTGCCGTTATGAAAATGATACATAACTGTTACGTAACATTAACCAAAATGTTATGTAACGATTGTAATGTGTAACATTACAGTTACATAACCTGATGGTTGCAAATATGTTCCTATTTCCCACAGGAGTAACATTGTTACATAACAATTGCCGTTGCCGTTATGAAAATGATACATAACTGTTACGTAACATTAACCAAAATGTTATGTAACGATCCTAATATTACAGTTACTTAACCTGTTACAATTAGGTACGTTGCCGTTACATTTTCAAATCGAACTTATGTAATATAAGATGGCCTTTACGGTTATGTAACATTGTTACGTTGCAACGTTCTTATGCTCGACATAAGAAAGTCCCGTCAGTTGAACGCTAAAGCGTATCAAATGATACATAATATCGTATTCTGACTTTCCCATAATCAGGCAGACTGTTTGAGGTCCAATGACAAATGGACATGGTGCGCTGTCTTAACTTCGTTTATATACCTAATCAAGGTGGTAACACGAGCGAGATGTAAATGATGTGTATAAGTATAAGTTTGATACGTAACATAAATGTAACTGTTACGTAACAAACATTGCATATTGGTAATTTTGTTATATTACAATAGTTTCACAATGTTACGTTGCTGTTATATTGCATATTGGTAATTTTGTTATATTACAATAGTTTTACAATGTTACGTTGCTGTTATATTGGTTATTGGTAATTTTGTTACTTTACAATAGTTTCACAATGTTACATTGTTGTTAAATTGCTTATTGGTAATTTTGTTACATTACAAGTATCACAATGTTACGTTATTGTTATATTGCATATTAGGTAACTGTTGCGTTGAATTTTAGTAACATCGTTAAATTGCAATGTTACTCCTATGTTACATAACGGCAATACTGTGTTACGTTAAATGCTGGGTCATTTTAATATTTAAACCAATCGGGTTTTATTATTATAATAACATTTAAAATTGGCAAAAAGTGAGGTTAATAATTTGACAGATGTCAGATTTTATTAAATTATTTTTAAAAATCATTTAATTATCTACTTATTGGAGTATATAAAGCATAGTATTACACTCGAGATTATGCGAATTAATTATACAAGACATATAAAAGATTATAAAAGACAATTTAATTTGGAACAAAAAATGAATATTGCATAACTACCCTAAATTTAAAAATAAACAATTAGTATGCTCTTTAACTTTTTGATTGTAATTATAATAAATTAATAATTTAGTTATTTCCAGAACCAGGGTGAAGTTTAAGTTTTTATTAATTGTTTATTTTTAAGTTTAAATTGTCTTTTAAAATATTTAAAAATACGCACCATGTCCCATTAAATAAATTGTTATTTTTGTAAATATTTCGGTAAAGCCATATTCAATTGTTTTTCTGTTTTCACCAATTAAATCAGACGAAAAAATGCCAATTTGCTAATTTAACCGACTTTGTAGTTCAAATAATAACAGAGTTACTAATAATCACCTAATTAACATAAATTGCCTTTGCTTACTGCGTTTATTTAATTTATTTTTCTTGGCAACACCGCCAGGACGCCGAGAAGTTGGAAAATAAAATTATTTGAATATCATGGACGCTAAGAAGAGCTATATATATATATATATGTCAAAGATTAACGAGGGCGACTGAGGGTTAGGCTGCCTAGACATTTTAAAAGAATGCACGACACTGGTTTTTAATATAAAGTTATTTAATAAAACGCGTAGTCAGATAAATCCGCACAGAACACAAAAATAATATATATAATATAATAATATATAATAATAATAATATATCGTCCCAAACTAATTATTAGCTATAAAAAGGAAACCAACGATCCGCGACCCGCTAGACCAACAATAGTCAATCAAAAATCAATTCAAAAATTCGACTTGTCTTAAGCGAACTCAAAATGTCTCTGGGCTTGTTTCGTTCGCTAAGCTTATCGCCAAGCGGTTTCCCTTAAAAAAACATTTTACCCCTTCTAACATATTTTCTATGTTTTAAAGAACTATAACTAATTTGTCTAGACAAATTCACATAAATCATATCAACTAAAATAAATGTATCGTAAGACTTAGTAATAAACACCTTATAAGAAGAAGATGACATTCTCCACATGCGTGGGACTTTTTTAGCCTAAACATCGTTACAAAAATATTATCAACTACAAATAAACAAAAGGGAGAGAAAGAATCACAAGCGTAGACCAATAATTAATAAGGGCGCCGACATATACAGTATAGTACAGTATATAGGATATATCCTAAATTCCTAAACTAACATTTGTATTTATTCATAACCAACAAACATTACTGATTTTTTAATCTCCCACTTTTGAACTGCACGTGCACAAAAATATACCTAATAACTTTTAAAGCAAAACATTTCGCATTTTAAAACTAGTTTTCTAGTATATATAATATTTTTTTACACACAGGGTGATCCCCTAGAATGTCGCCGCCCTTTAACTTTTTTATTTTAAGTATCCCAAAAAATTTAAAAGTGTGGTTATGTAGGAACTAAAAAATACTTTTTTTCCACGTATAAAGAAAATTGGAAAATTTATCAGTATACAGGGAAAAACAAAAAGTTTATTTTTTTTCAAAGGATCACCCTATATTTGATGTTATTTTTCGATTCCTTGTAAAATTCTGAGCATAATTTATATACAAACCATATACCTAAACTCAACCGTTTCTGAAATATTCGCATTCGAAATGTCATCATTAAATGTTTTTTTAAACTGTTAAAAATCAAGAAGCCTTAGTATACCAAAATTTTTATTGAAAATAAATTACTATAGTGACATTGCGTCAATAAGTTTTGTTAAATAAGTAAAAATGGCGTACTTAGACAGAGAAAGACAAACCCTGTACAGGGTGATCCCCTATAATGTCGCCCCCCCTTTAACTATTTTATTTTAAGTGTCCCAAAAAAATTAAAAGTGTGGTTATGTAGGAACTAAAAAATACTTTTTTTCTACGTAATTGGAAAATTGATCAGTATACAGGAAAAAACAAAAAGTTAATTTTTTTTCAATGGATCACCCTATATATGAATTTATTTTTCGACTCCTTGTAAAATTCTAAGCATATTTCATATAACATACCATATACCTAAATTCAACCGTTTCTGAAATATTTAAATTATAATTTAAATATTTAAATAAGTAAATAAGTAAAAATGGCGTACTCAGACAGAGAAAGACAACTATTTCAACTTATTATTTTAAAAATAATTTTTAAAATAATAAGTTGAAATAGTTGTCTTTCTCTGTCTGAGTACGCCATTTTTACTTATTTAACAACACATATTGACATAATGTCACTATAGTAATTTATTTTCAATAAAAATTTTGGTATACTGTGGCTTCTTGATTTCTAACAGTTTAAAAAAACATGATGATATTTCGAGTGCGAATATTTCAGAAACGGTTGAATTTAGAAATTCTATAGGTATATGGTTTGTTATATAAATTATGCTCAGAATTTTACAAGGAATCGAAAAATAAATTCATATACAGGGTGTCCGCAAAAAGAAGGTCAATCCGTTAACCATATATCCCTTGAGTTTACCCTAGAATACTGTTGCTATTTTATGTCACGTAATACTGTTGATACGTAAAATTTACGTACGTAGCAAAATTCAAGTTAAATTATGAAAGTATTTTAATAATATTTCATTAAAAGGCAAAAAAGTAAAATAAACCTTTTATTAGTTAAAAACAAATAAATTATAAGTCACATTAAAAATTATTACTTATATAAATAACAAATATAGTTTTAAGTTAAGCACTTGGGGCACATTTTATTGCGTGTTCGCCACAAATTGGTTTTATACACTTTATGCAGTACGTTGTGGTCATTTTTTTTTTGCTAATGGGCATATATGGCAATATTTTTTTGGGCCTTCTTGATTTTCCACTCTTTCCTGTGCTTGACCTTCTTCCCTCTCATTTTCTGTTTCCAACACACGTAAATTTTACGTGCTGACTTTAATATTAGCGGTTGATACGATCATATACGCACGCCAAATTAAACTAATTCCCTTTTGAGATGATGCATAAACTTAACAGATAGCACTGCTGGCCGCTGGAGTGGAAGGCTCAATCGGTTTCGATTTGGCGGGGGAGTGTTTTTAATTATACGTAATTTTTACGTACAACAGTATTCTAGGGTTAAAACAATAACTTTTATAATACCATTTTTCAATTTAGAGCTTCATGTTCGATATACAGGGCGACAAAGTTTGAAATTTAAAACTGATTTTTTTTTAATAATTCGAGTAATTGATTAGATATTAAGTTCAAATTCGGTACACTTCTTAAACATAAATAGTTACATCTTTTGAGAACAACAAAGCAAAAAACAATTGTCAAATAAACAAAATAGGGGGGTCCAGTACTCACTGACTCCCCCTATTTTTTAGTACGTGCCCCAATGACTTCCAAACTTTATTTTTTTATCATTTATTGGTGATTATTTTTTGTCTCTTATAAAATTTTGATAAAATGATTCGATTTGGAGATAATTTGTAAAGTATTGGTCCTTGATTGATGCCTACGCGGCTTAAGGCAATCTCATAATTTTTAAATACTCTAAATCAAGTGAGCCGCTGTGGCATTATCATTGATACAATTGAGTAAAATTTTGCAATAGGTAATAATACCAAAACTGAAAAAATCTACTCGATGCCGAAAATCGTCATCATAAAGTTCCTGATGAAGTTCCATATGGTACGGGTGAAATTTATGGTTTAAAATTATGCGATTCACACTGCTTTGCGATCTCCCGAGTACTCAAAAAAGGATTTTCCTCTAACGTCAAAAGAACTTCTAATTCATGGTCTTCATCAATTCTCCGTCCAATCAATTCCAGTTTCTTGTAAGAAATATTACCCGCCAATTCAAATCTATCCCCTTTTTGAAATGAAATTACTCGGGACAATCTTGAGTCTGGATATTTTTGATGATAAATTCTACCAGCTAGCAGAACATTTCGATCCGCTTCTCCAATACAATAAACCATATTTATCATTTTTTTTGTCGCGTAAAATCCATTTTAACTGAACAAATACTAGAAAAAGTGAAACAATTAGATTTTAAACAATTTTTGTTATTGGTATCCATGGATACCTCAAAATAACTCGCTTGTCGATTTCTCAGGTGTGTTGATACCTAAATTATTACAAAATTGTGAAATATCTTTGTTATTATTAACTTTAGGTATAGGGAATGGTTAAACCAATCAAAAGATATTTTAATAAGAAATTTAATTCTGCAAAAATATACATAGCGTTCCTTTAAAAATGAGAAAGTTATTAAGGTTTAAAGTTTGCCAAATTCACCCAAATTTTTATCAAGTAATTAGTTAGAAATATGGCAAAGTTTATTACGGGATATTTAAAACAATGTTTCAAGATTCCAAAAATCCAAACCGCATACCAATAGACCAAATAACAAAGAAGTTATACGCTATTTTTGTTGACGGCGCAACTGTCAAATTTTTACGAAAAAAATTAATAACTCGAAAACTATTGAGTTTAGGTATAGGGAATGTTATATAAATTTTATCAGGAATTACATATGAAATTTAAAAATCAAAAAATATACCGGGTATTCTATTTGATATAACAATGTTGATGTCACTTCCTGTGAAAGCGGAAGTGGAATTTTGTTCAAAATAATTTTGGAAAATAGGTTTAGTTGGATCATATTTTCTATAAAAATTTCATATTGATATCCTTAATAGCAAAAAAATATGGACCGATCACAGAGCACTGGGTCACCCTGTATATACATATATATATTTTCAATAGATTTGTTTGACCGCACATACAGACCCAAATCGTCATACTTCGCCGCCTATACAGACCAAAATTGACGTTTTCAGACCCGGCTTCGGGACTGAAAAAGTTAATCATAGTATGGAAATCAGGGGGGTTGGTGGGTGCAGGGGGTAAATTTTTAGGTGGGCTTGAAAAGGCGGTGAAACATGATGAAATATACAGATTTAGTTCACGGTTCAGCCAGTTCGAGGGCGCCTCGGTCGGGCTCAGCTAGCTGTATATATTCGGCATAGTTAAACTACGTCTTCAAACCCTAAATTTGGCAACGCCGCGGCGTTGGCATATAAATAATGAATATGTATTTCACAGCTCTGATACAGTCCCGATATGCTCTTTACCATTTGGTCCAAAATCACACTTTCCCTCCTGAACGGAGATAAGTAAGCTTCAGATAGTAAAAAAAAAGGAAAATCTACTTTATTAAATTTTGAGGGTTATACTTTTAAATATTCGTCAGTAAAATTTAAATGTTAAATATTTAACACAATATATTATTTTTTTAGTATACATTTTTGGTTAATATTACTGTAAAAATATTAGTAGATCGTAATTTTTAATATGGTTGTATGGATGTGATTTACGTATAGTAATATTTATTGTATTATACAAAATATAAATATTAAGTTAATAAAAAGATTTGCGAAATATCTCAAGATTATAAAGAACCTTACACTGTCTGTGGACCATGTAGTTAATAATTTTAATGGTAAGTATTTTTAATATCAATTTTCATTTCCGTTTATTTATTTAGTATGATTATTTTCATTATTAGCATTATTATCGTTATTATCATTATTATTATTATTATCATTAGCTTTCTTATTGTTGTATTATAATCAATACATATTGCCAAATTTGATTAATTGAATATTTACATGTGTTTTTAGAACCTACCTTCTTATCTTATCTTATTTTATTATTAAATTTAACCAGCAGCGTATAAAGAAAATCACCCGGTATAATAATTAAAATTAAATAAAAAATTATTTGTTTTAGATATTACCTACAGTAGGGTGTCCCAAAAAAAAAGAATTTATTTTTTTTTCTTGTCTTGTAAAAATATGTTAGTTTATCATGCTGTAAGAGCCCTTTCAAAATATCAGCTCGATTAAAAATTTTGTAGGGGTCGCTCAAGATTTTTAAAAATTTTCAAAATCGTCAAAAATTGAATTTTTGTTTTATTTTAATTCTTTTTCTCGTATCGATATTATTTTTTAGGTTGAAAATAATAAAAATTCTGTAAATTTCAAATCAATATTTTGATTTCTAAAGGTCGCTAAAAGTTTGTTGATATTTATATTCAGAGGTCGCTCGAAAACATTCAAAATACTCTACTTTGAAAGTTAAAAAAATCTTGAGCGACCTTTAGAAATTAAAATATCGATTATTATTTTTAAATTAAAAAATAATATCGGAACGAGAAAAAAAATTAAAATTAAAAAAAATCCAATTTTTGACGATTTTGGTAATTTTTAAAAATCTTGAGCGACCCCTAAAAATGTTTTAATGGTGCTGATCTTTTGACAGGGCTCTTAAAACATGACAAACCAACATATTTTCACAAGACACGAGAAGAAAAAAATATTCTTTTTTTTGGGACACCCTAACCTACAGCATACCAAATTTTAAACTTGTATTTTAAAATTTATATTTTTTTAATATTGTACGGTTACTGTATATATACAGTATATATAGTAGTTCTGAGATACAGGGTATTAAAATTATAATTTTAATACCCTGTATCTCAGAACTACTAAATAAAAATACTAAAATACTCCAATTTGAATGCCGATTTTTTTGATATTTTCCAAATTAAATTAACCAAAAAGTTTCCACCCCGGTTTTCTTCTCCACTTTAAATTAAAAAGAGTGATACGTCATTTTAAAGGCATTTTAAATTTATACATTTTGGCGTATTAGTTTTTAAAATCGGTTAGTTTGTTCCTGAGATATTTAAGACAAAAATAAATTAAAAGAGAAAAATATTCTGTAATATCTTGAAAACAAACAAACCGATTAAAAACTATTACGTCAAAATAAAGGGATTTAGAATGCCCTTAAATTATACGATACCCCTATTAGTTTTAAAATGGGTTGGTACGTTATTTGAGAAAAACATATTTTTTTAATTTATTAATTATACACCATTATACATATTGTATATTGTATATTCACAAGAATCATTTTATAAAATCACGTACTTTTAAACCACACTTAATTAAAGTAATAATTTGTGCAAACCAACCGATTTTAAAAACTAATACGCCAAAATTTTAAGGGAAGAAGAGAAAATAATTTGATGAAATACGCAAAATAAATAAAGTTAAATTTTTTTAAAGGAAATAGTTAAATTTTCTTTGCTGTCGAAACTATATTCGTCTACAGGATTTTCTGCGTTTCTTTGGATGGGGATCAGGGGCGTAGCTTCCGCAAAAAATATATTACCCACATGTTAAAAAAATTGAGGCATCAAATTAAATAAATAAATAATATTTTTATTAAATTCTTTATTCTTCGATTTATTGAATTAAAATTTTCCTGAATACCCCCCTGTTCCAACGAGGCCGTTAACTCATACAAAATGTTTCTGCTCGCACCTTTCCGCTATGCGTTGTCTACGGCGCAGGATGTTATTATCATAGGTTAAATTAATAGCAAATTAGAAATAATTATTGGCGTTACAATTGTTTCAAATGACTTTCCTTTATTTTAAAATAGAAAACTTTTAAAAGATGATGAAGAACGGTAAATGTCTAAAACCAGATCAAATTTTAAAATTTGCCTGTACATTAAAAGCTATGAATACATGGGTGAATATATTGAGATGTCCCCCAAGTGAAAATGATTATTTTTTATTTTTGGTTGTTTCACTGTTAGTCTAGAATGGGGTTTTTGGGAAGCCACCAGGTCTAGTAATAACATAAGTGGTTCTGCACTAATGCAAGAATTTTTTTCATACATTTTGAATATTAGAGCTTCTCGGAAGATATCTTCTCGGAGGTTAGGATTTCGTTTGTTTTTTTTAACATTTGTATATTTAAAATAAGTTATTGTATCTTTTGACACCTTAATATTTTTTTAAAATACAATTGTACATACTTAAAATATTTATAAAAAAATCTACTTACTGAGATATTACACTTCACGGTGGATAGGTTTTTAAATAGCAAATTAATGAACTTAAACTTTTGAATTATTAAACAGCAACACTCTCATCTGCATATAAATTCTAACTGACCTTCAGGAATCACATGCATCTATAATGTTGTAAATAGAGGTTTTTGCTTATTTAAAATGATTAAAGCGCCATCCGTTGCATAAAATTTAAAACAAAAACAGATTCACGGAGAATAGAATCAATTTTTGTAACACCTACATAAATGGTTATAAAAATTATTTCTTTTAATTTTTAATGATATTTTATATTCGATTCGATTGCTTTGGATGTGTTTAATTTACATAGTGAACTGATATTTTTAGTATGCTTTTACTACCTCAGATATTTGAAAACATATAGGTTAACCTAGAAAGAGTAACAGTCACGGAGGATATGTTTTAGACTTTTAAAACATTGTAAAAAATAATTAATTGCGGTTAAAAATCTGGAACCTGAGCTGTAATATCTACTTAATTATGAAAGATCAAAACAATAAAAGTGTAAGTCAAACTCATCGGGGGACATTTCATGAGATTTACCCACATATATTATTTATTGAATTATAAAAATTGGTAAATGCAAAAAAATGATACCCTAAAAATTTTTTTGCCAGCACCTTTTCCGGTATAAGGGCCCCTACCAGATTTTTGATACAAGGCCCCCTTAAGGCTAGCTACGCCACTGATGGGGATACCTTAAAATTAACTTTGCTTTAAAAGAAATAATAGTAAATAAAAAAACTAACCTAACCAAACATGCCTCCTTACCTGTATTTTGATTTTTCCCTAGTATTGCCATTTGAGCAATTAATTTGCTTCCTGCCGATATTTTCACACCACACAAACAATTTCGCCAATTCTGCTATCTTCCCGATTTACAGGCATTGAAGAGAATCACGGATTAGTATATTCTTTTTACGTACTTTCGACCTACGCCACGAGTCCCTACCATTTGGCAACATCGCTGGGTCTCGGGACGTTGGTTGAATATGGTTATGCAGTATAAACGGGCGCGAGAAGTCGGTAAAATGATGCGGGTTTAAAAAGTGTTATTCAGTTTGCAACTTTTTTTGTAAAAAGAAAAAGTTTCCCCTTGAAGCATGCTTATTGAGTTATATTCTTTAAAAGCTTATTTACGGTTTATATACTCGCCTAAATTACCTGGATCAAGTGGGTCTTAGGTAGCCTGTATAGTGTACCGGGACTGAAAACGTGGACCGGATAGATATATATATATATTTTTAATATATATTTTATATATATATATATATATATATATATATATATATATATATATATATATGTCAGAGATTAACGAGGGCGACTGAGGGTTAGGCTGCCTAGACATTTTAAAAGAATGCACGACACTGGTTTTTAATATAAAGTTATTTAATAAAACGCGTAGTGAGATAAATCCGCACAGAACACAAAAATAATATATATAATATAACAATATATAATAATAATAATATATCGTCCCAAACTAATTATTAGCTATAAAAAGGAAACCAACGATCCGCGACCCGCTAGACCAACAATAGTCAATCAAAAATCAATTCAAAAATTCGACTTGTCTTAAGCGAACTCAAAATGTCTCTGGGCTTAAGCCACAATTGTTTCGTTCGCTAAGCTTATCGCCAAGCGGTTTCCCTTGAAAAAACATTTTACCCCTTCTAACATATTTTCTATGTTTTAAAGAACTATAACTAATTTGTCTAGACAAATTCACATAAATCATATCAACTAAAATAAATGTATCGTAAGACTTAGTAATAAACACCTAATAAGAAGAAGATGACATTCTCCACATGCGTGGGACTTTTTTAGCCTAAACATCGTTACAAAAATATTATCAACTACAAATAAACAAAAGGGAGAGAAAGAATCACAAGCGTAGACCAATAATTAATAAGGGCGCCGACATATACAGTATAGTACAGTATATAGGATATATCCTAAATTCCTAAACTAACATTTGTATTTATTCATAACCAACAAACATTACTGATTTTTTAATCTCCCACTTTTGAACTGCACGTGCGCAAAAATATACCTAATAACTTTTAAAGCAAAACATTTCGCATTTTAAAACTAGTTTTCTAGTATATATAATATTTTTTTACACACAGGGTGATCCCCTACAATGTCGCCCCCCTTTAACTTTTTTATTTTAAGTATCCCAAAAAATTTAAAAGTGTGGTTATGTAGGAACTAAAAAATACTTTTTTTCCACGTATAAAGAAAATTGGAAAATTTATCAGTATACAGGGAAAAACAAAAAGTTTATTTTTTTTCAAAGGATCACCCTATATTTGATGTTATTTTTCGATTCCTTGTAAAATTCTGAGCATAATTTATATACAAACCATATACCTAAACTCAACCGTTTCTGAAATATTCGCATTCGAAATGTCATCATTAAATGTTTTTTTAAACTGTTAAAAATCAAGAAGCCTTAGTATACCAAAATTTTTATTGAAAATAAATTACTATTGTTAACACAATCGTATCTAAGAAAGTTAACCGTAAGTTAAACTTAACCAACGATTGAAAAACCGGCCCTTAATGATGATATTTCGAGTGCGAATATTTCAGAAACGGTTGAATTTAGAAATTCTATAGGTATATGGTTTGTTATATAAATTATGCTCAGAATTTTACAAGGAATCGAAAAATAAATTCATATACAGGGTGTCCGCAAAAAGAAGGTCAATCCGTTAACCATATATTCCTTGAGTTAAAACAATAAGACTTTTATAATACCATTTTTCAATTTAGAGCTTCATGTTCGATATACAGGGCGACAAAGTTTGAAATTTAAAACTGATTTTTTTTAATAATTCGAGTAATTGATTAGATATTAAGTTCAAATTCGGTACACTTCTTAAACATAAATAGTTACATCTTTTGAGAACAACAAAGCAAAAAACAATTGTCAAATAAACAAAATAGGGGGGTCCAGTACTCACTGACTCCCCCTATTTTTTAGTACGTGCCCCAATGACTTCCAAACTTTATTTTTTTATCATTTATTGGTGATTATTTTTTGTCTCTTATAAAATTTTGATAAAATGATTCGATTTGGAGATTATTTGTAAAGTATTGGTCCTTGATTGATGCCTACGCGGCTTAAGGCAATCTCATAATTTTTAAATACTCTAAATCAAGTGAGCCGCTGTGGCATTATCATTGATACAATTGAGTAAAATTTTGCAATAGGTAATAATACCAAAACTAGCCAAAAATAACCCAATTTTAGTGACGCACAGATAAAAATAATACTAAACAAGAAAAATGAAATTAATTTTATTGCCCTAGGAAGAACTTACAATAATTACTAATTTTCTTTACATAACAGTAAAATGCCACTAATATCGCTAGTTCATAAGTCAATAATTTACTATCACTTTTGAAGCATTATAACATGATAACAATTATTAAAAATATATTATTTCCTTAAAATATGTAACAAGTTATAACTTTGGTAACTATAGTAACCAAAACATAATATATTTTTTTTAATACACAGCCCTCTTTATTAAAGAAAATCTTAGCCTACGAAAAATATTTGACTTCAACCTGAACTCCTCTCCTACTTGAAGGATTCTTTCTCTTAAATAATTTTTGCTCAAAATCGGAACCATATACACAAAATCTATCATACATCTCCATACCGAATAGTCCAAGGGGGTAAGGTCTGGGGAACAGGGTGGAAATTTAACAGGAGCATATTTATCCCGACCAATCCATTGATTAGGAAAGATTTGATGTAAATAGTTTCTAGCATTTCTAGCAAAATGCGGAGGAGCACCGTCTAGTTGAAACCAAATATTTTGTCTTACCAGTAGAGGCAAATCATCAAGTAAATCGGGCTGTGTATTTTATGGAACGCCGTCTTATCATTTAATCAATTGTTTAAAAGTAACCAAAAAATTCATCTAACTTGTAAATTCGCGTTATTTCATTGTTTGAAATTCATGCTAGATGAAAAAGTAATTTAAAACTATGAAATTCGCTGCATTAAAATGTTTGAATTAAACTGATTGGTAAAGAAAATTATACAGTAATTTTAATGTTTGAAATTAACAGCATCAATTTCAATCAATGGAGTTTACTTACGTTATTTCATTGAATAGAATGCACAATTTCAATGATTGAAATTAACCATTTAAAATTTTAATGAATAAAAATAAAATTTGTGTTTGCGTATTTCATTTATTAAAAATAAGCAAGTTGAATTCCATTCACTGAAATTCCGAATTGCATTCAATCAAATTTCATTCAATGAAATTTTGTATTTAATTCAATGAAATTATGAATTCCATTCAATGAAATTATGAATTTCATTCAATGAAATTGTGCAATCCATTCAATGAATTTATGAATTTCATTCTATGGATCTATGCGCATAAGGTACCAGGTGGTTGGATCTATGCGCCTAAGGTACCAGGTGGTTGGATCCATGCGCAGTGAGTACCAGATGGTTTTGTCCATGCGCAGTAGGTACATATTTAATTTTTAATGAATCATGTATGCGCATAAGGTAGGTACTAGATGATTGTGTTACTTCGCAGTGTGTACCAGATGAAATCCATGCGCATTGAGTGCCAGATGGTTGTGTCCATGCGCAGTAGGTACCATGTGGTTGTAATTATGCGCAGTGGGCACCAGGTGGTTGGATCTATGCGCATAAGCTACCAGGTGGTTGGATCCACGCACAGTGGTTACCAGATGGTTGTATCTAAGCGCATTTGGTACCAGGTGGTTTGATCCATGCGCAGTGGTTACCAGATAATATCCATGCGCAGTGAGTGCCAGATGGTTGTGTCCTTGCGCAGAGGTACCAGGTGGTTGTAACCATGCGCAGTGGGCACCAGGTGGTTGGATCTATGCGCACAAGGTACCAGGTGGTTGGATCCATGCACAGTGGTTACCAGATCGTTGTATCAAAGCGCATTAGGTACCAGGTGGTTGGATCCATGCGCAGTGAGTACCAGATGGTTTTGTCCATGCGCAGTAGGTACCAGGGGGTTGTAACCATGCGCAGTGGGCACCAGGTGGTTGTATCTTTGCGCATTACGTACCAGGTGGTTGGATCCATGTGCAGTGGTTACCAGATGAAATTTAGACCGCGCATAATAAAAATATTACAGCATATTTAAATTTTAATTAATCATGTATGCGCATAAGGTAGGTACCAGATGATTGTGTTTTTTTGCAGTGTATACATGCGCATTGAGTGCTAGATGATTGTGTCGATGCGCAGTAGGTACTAGGTCATGTAACCATGCGCAGTGGGCACCAGGTGGTTGGATCTCTGAGCATAAGGTACCAGGTGATTGGATCCATGCGGAGTGATTCCCAGATGAAATCCATGCGCAGTGAATGCCAGATGATTGTGTTCTTGTGCAGTTGGTACCAGATTATTGTAACCATGTGTAGTGGTTACCAAATTAAATCTTTGCGCAGTGAGTACCAGGTGGTTTTGTCATTGCGCACTAGGTACCAGGTGGTTAGAACCATGCGGAGTGGGCATGAGGTGGTTGTTTCTATGCGCAGTGGGTATCAGTCGATTTAATGTGTGCTCAGAAAGTCTCAAATAATTCTTTTTATGCGCAGTGGGGATGAGATGGTTGCAACCATGCGCAGTGGGTGACGGATGGTTGGATTTATGCGTAGTGGTTACCTAATAATTGTATCAAATTGATGATACTATCAATGCGCAGTAGTTTCTGTATAATAGTACCCATGCGCAGTAGGTACCTGACGTTTTCCAGCCAAAATTTCACCATTTTTAAAACCTAGAGAGCTATGACAATTTTTGTCCGAGTTTTTATTGAAATTTACAATATTTAATTTCAATCACAATACAATAAAAATCGGCAAAATGGAACTTAAAATAGAAACCAGTAGATATCAGATGGTAGGATCCACATGAAGTAGTTCCGGGATGCGTAGTACTTTCCGAATGATCGTACATATTCGCAGTAGGTCCCATATGACCAAACCCATGCGCAGTGTTTTTTATAATAGTGAACATAAACCTTTTTTTGATTTTCTTATGGGCCGATAAATTTTCGTCCTAATTACAACGTTCCATAAAAATTTCACAAAGCTCAGCTCTATTTAGCATAGGGCCGTTTTGAGGGGTGGCGAATCCAGTGCCGTTAATAGATTTTTTCTTTAATAATCGCTAATATGAATTCTCAAAAACTGACATAGTAGGCCTTGTATTTTGTAAAAATTTATTTTTTTTACTCAAAAAATAATAACTAATCCTTCAATTATTTTTTTTATTATTACAGGTACCTAATACATATTTATATTATAAGTTATATTTAAGTTTTATTATATTTTACAGGGTGGAACAAATAAAGGCTTTAACTTTGTAATTTGCAAAGTTAAAAAAAGGTCAATATAAAAGTTATTTGGTTCATTACCAAGGGGCCGTACTTAAATTACGTAACAAATTTAGGGGGGAGGGGTACTATCAAATTGTTATTATTTGTTATGGTACGGGGGAGGGAGTCCTTAACGCTTGTACGTAATTTATCAAAATAAATAAAACATTTTTTGGTGATCAATAAAAATATTTAAATTGATCATGCTATACAAAAATTCTATATATATATATATATATATATATATATATATAATATAGTCGCTCTTCTAAAACCCAGTAAAACTCCCAATAATATCAACAATTATAGACCAATAGTTCTATCGTCAGTTTTTTTTAAGACGTTAGAGTCCATATTAAAAAATAGATAAGAGTGGCTTATTGAAAATAACAAAATACTATATAATCTACAAACCGGTTTTCGAAAAGGGATGGGTGTCAACGACAACTTAAGTTAATATTCCAAATTAATATTCCATACAACTTGCCTTTAGTAGAAAAGAAACGGTTCTAGCATTTTTTATAGATATTAAGTCAGCATATGATCATGTAAACATATCAAAACTATATGACTACATGACTCAGATAAAGATGCCTACTATAGATTAGATTGAAATAGTTATAACTATGCCAATCTAATTGTGTAATATCCTGTCACCAGTGATGTGCCGTAATGTTTACGTCAATTCTTTACGTCATTCTTTACGCGTAATAAATCAATTCTTTACACGACTTATTATTTATGTTAAAAATGTAAAGAATGAAAAAAATGTAAAAAATACGTAAAATAAGGTTAATAACTTATTTATTTTAATTCCATTTTTTTAATTTATTTATCTAATTCGTATTTATACCGGAGTTTTTAATTTACTTTTTTATACTAATTTTAATACTTTATATGTGGGCTGATGATGATGGTAATTGCATTAATTTGACATATTCCAAAACACCATTGGGTCTACAACCTTTTTTCTTTACTAAGGGTTCTAAATATCCCCGAATTTTCCTTAAAACTGTGCAAACTGTTATTGACTTCATTGTCTATACTTTGAATTAAAAAGTCATGCACCAAGGATGATAAGCAGGGCCGGATTAGGACAATTTGTCGCCCTAGGCTAATTATAAAATGGCGCCTATATTTATAGGCCAAGTTAGTAGGTACCTATGGTTTTAGTATAACACAATACATGTTAGCTGACAGGAGCGCATAGAGGGGGGCAAGAGGGGGAATATGCCGGTTAATGCTTTAGTAGAAGTTAAGCCTGATTTATAGATTTACTGTTTACAAAAGGTGCTGACGTACACAAAATAGTTAAAATAATTAATCAAACGCTGACGGAGTTGGAAAAGTGGCTGAATGATCACCATCTGACAGTGTCGACCGAAAAAACAGAATACATGTGTTTCCGAAAAAGAAAGTCTAGAATTACACCCCCACCAGTTAAATTAGGTAACAAAATTATAACAAGAAAAACAACAGTTAAATACTAAGGTGTTATACTAGAAGAAAATCTTAATTGGAATCAACATGTAAACAAAATCATTATCAAGGCCAATCAAGGTATCAACGTTATCAGATCCGTCTGGAGTTTGGTGGGGAGCGGACCCCAAAATTTTTAAAAATCCGGATAGGCCTATACAATGAAATTATTAGAATGACACATAAGATGTACTTTTATATAAAAGTATTTATAAACTTCACAAACCTGGGTGATTCTTATTTATAGTGCCTTATTTATTACTTTATTGAAATAGGTATGCGCTTTAACTTTTAGATCAAAGATAATCCCTATTATCTTTGGTCTAGACTCTTATGCTGAGTTTTAGTTTAGTTAACTAGTTCTTCTTCTGCTTGTTAGTACTACTAGTTTAAAAAACCTTCCAACCAGTTTATCCTTTACTCAAAATAATTGTACTCTTTTCTTTCGTGCAGTCGCATTAACGCTGTTACGGACTATAATATTACGGTAATATTACCAGTTGAAATGAACCTAATAACTATCATAAAATTATTATTATCTTTAAAAATGTTCATAAAACATGTTTAACTCAACAAGACTTTTACTACCACTGGGAGGTGAGCAACATCGAAGACTTACTCGCCCAGTGGTTGGTAATTTCTTTTAACAGCCCTCCTGTTAAAGATGGTCCTTCGAACCGGATACTAACGCTGGGAAGTGAGCACAATCAAAGATTTATCTTTGTACTCGCCAAGTGCTTAGTATACCAGCCAAAAAACAACTTACACTGCAGGGCACTGGGAGCTTAGTTGGTCCATCGAACCTTTTACGGACTTAAGTCATCTGTGCCCTTTCACCCAGGCCCTTTCGGACTGGTCTAAAGATCTACAGTCCACACGGCGACCTATGGATCTACAGTCTAAAGATCTACAGTCCACACGGTGACCTATGGATCTACAGTCTAAAGATCCACAGTCCACACGGCGACCTATGGATCTACAGTCCAATGATCTGCAGTCCACACGGCGACCTATGGATCTACAGTCTAAAGATCTACAGTCCACACGGCGACCCATGGATCTACAGTACAGAGATCTACCTTCCACACGGCGACCTATGGATCTTCATTCTAAAGATCTACAGTCCACACGGCGACCCATGTATCTACAGTCTAAAGATCTACAGTCCACACGGCGATACCATGTATCTACAGTCCAACGATCTACACTCCCCCGGCGAACGTTGGACCTACAGTCCAAATATCTACAGTCCGCCCAATCACCTATGGATCAACCAAGGTGCCCAAACCAACAACAGACAACTACAGTCGAACCAACAACATTCAACAACCTGGATTACGCACCAGAACCATGGATCCAGAGTCCACCCAGCCATCATCAGACAATTCAGAGTCCTGGCGAAGAGGTTGCCATATCATAAGATAAGGTGCCTTAAAAACAACCCAGGACCAAACCAGCTTCATCTCCCATTAAGGAAGAACACCAGGCATATGTATTAAGAACGATTCAACCACCTATACAGGACGTATTCCCTTGGGAGAACAAAGAGGAAGAATGGCAGCTACTTGGACCTCCACCAATACGGCAGATAACATCAAGAGTCAGAAAGAACAAAAGGAGATAACCTATCAACGTCCCAATCTTACGCCAAACCGCCAAGATGTTTAATTACAAATTAAATAAAAATATTCATAGAAAATTATTAAAATAAAAACAATTTCATTTAATTAAATTAATAAACAAACGATGTAATAAAACTTTTAACAATCAGCATTATTGTAAATACCAATATAAATTATATCACAATGTCATCAAAATGTACCTATTCAAATAGAATTAAAACTGCTTAGCTTAGGGAAAATTGTATTTAAATACCAAACCGTACTTACAATAAATCAGTTACATTTTTTAACTCAACAAGACTTTTACTACTACTAGGAGGTGAGCAACATCAAAGACTTATCTTTGTACTCGCCCAGTGGTTGGTAATTTCATTTAACAGCCCTCCTCTTAAAGAAACATTTTGTTTTGTTTTTGCTTGTCCCGTCAGTAATCATGGAATCACCCTTTTGAACTTTTAAAATTGTAGATTTGTTTATAATTACCTTGGATCTTTTTTTTCTCTTTAAATTATGTGGACTATTTTGTCTAACCCAGGTTGCACTACGTGGAGGCAGTCCTTGGACTGCTTTTGGCTCCTAACTTGAAGATTTTTAAATACCTGGCACTTACTGCGCATGCATATCATCTGGTAACCACTGCGCATGGTTTCAACCACCTGGTACCTAATGCGCATAGATACAACCACCTGTTGCCCAGTGCGGTTGGTTACAACCACCTGGTACCTACTGCGCATCGACCCAACTATCTGGCACTCACTGCGCATGGATATCAACTGGTATCCACTGCGCATGGATCCAACCACCTGGGACCTTATGCGCTTGGATACAACCACCTGGTGCCCACTGCGCATGGTTACAACCACCTTGTACTTACTGCGCATGGACACAACAATCTGGCACTTACAGCGCATGGATTCAAACTGGTAACCACTGCGCGTGGATCCAACCACCTGGTGCCTAATGCGCATAGATCCAACCACCTGGTACCTAATGCGCATGGACACAACCATCTGGCACTCTCAGCGCATGGATCATCTGGTATCCACTGCGCATGGTTCCAACCACCTGTTACCTCTTGCGCTTGGATACAACCACCTGGTGACCACTGCGCATGGTTACAACCACCTAGTACCTACTACGCATGAACACAACCATCTGGCACTCACAGCGCATGGATATCATCTGGTATCCACTGCGCATGGTTCCAACCACCTGTTACCTCTTGGCAAGAGGCTCTTGCGCTTGGATACAACCACCCGGTCCCACTGCGCACGGATCTAACCACCTGTTACCTAATGCGCATAGATACAACCACCTGGTGACCACTGCGCATGGTTACAACCACCTGGTACCTACTGCGCATGAACACAACCATCTAGAACTCACTGCGCATGGATATCATCTGGTAACCACCTGGTATCCACTGCGCATGGATCCAATCCCCTGGCACTCACTGGGCATGGATTTAATCTGGTAAACACTGCTCGTGGATTCAACCACCAGGTGCCTAATGCGCATAGATACAACCACCAGGTGGTCCTGGTGACCACTGCGCATGGTTACAAGCACCTGGTACCTACTGCGCATGGACACAACCATCTAGAACTCATTGCACACGGATATCATCTGGTAACCACTGCGCATGGATCCAAACACCTGGTACCTAATGCGCTTTGATACAACCACCTGGTGCACACTGCGCATGGTAACAACCACCTGGTACATACTGTGCATGGAAACAACCATCTTGCACTCACTGCGCATGGATCCAACCACCTGGTGCCCACTGTGTATGGTTACAACCACCTGGTACCTACTGCGCATGGACACAACCATCTGGCACTCACTGCGCATGGATATCATCTGGTACACACTGCAAAATAACACAATCATCTAGTACCTACCTTATGCGCATACATGATTAAATAAAATTTAAATATGTTATACTGTTTTTATTATGTAGCAGTGTAATAAATTTCATTAAATGGAATGCAGAATTTCATTGAATGAAATTCATAATTTCATTGAATGGGATGCACAATTTCATTGAAAGGAATTCATAATTTCATTGAATGAAATACATAATTTCATTGAATGAAATTCGTAATTTCATTGAATGGAATGCACAATTTCATTGAATGAAATACATAATTTCTTTGAATGAAATTCGTAATTTCATTGAATGGAATGCATAATTTCATTGAATGAAATCCATAATTTCATTGAATGAAATACATAATTTCATTGAATGAAATTCGTAATTTCATTGAATGGAATGCACAATTTCATTCAATGAAATTGTGCATTCCATTCAATGAAATTGCGAATTTCATTCAATGAAATTATGTATTTCATTCAATGAAATTGTGCATTCCATTCAATGAAATTTGATTGAATGCAATTCGGAATTTCAATGAAAGAAATTCAACTTGCTAATTTTTAAAAAATGGAGAACGCAAACACAATTTTTGTTTTTTATTCTTTAAAATTAGGAATGGTTAATTCAAATCATTTAATGAAATGACGTAAGTGAATTTTAATGATTGAAATAGACTCTGTTAATTTTAAACATTAAAATTAGTGGATAGTTTTCTTTACCTAATATTTTAATTCAAACATTGAAATACAGCGAATTTCTTACTGTAAAATTACCTTTGCATCTAGCATAAATTTCAAACAATAAAATAAAACAAATTTACATGAACAACTCATTTTTATCTTTGTGCGGAATTAGTAATTACAATTATTAAAAATACTACGCTTACTTCGTTTAAAAGAAACTTTTAAATTAAATGAATTTAAATGTTTGAAATTAATGCGGGATACACCGGTATTTTCATTAATAGTTTTAACGACAACTGTTATTTCATTCATTAAAATTCGTCCAATATATAAGACTTGTTAATAAAAGAAACTAGGGAGTATAAAAAACGTTTTTTTTAAGTTAAAATGCTCAAAACTCAGTTGCCATTGGTCGAACATCTGAAACCATATTTAAATAAACCAATCCGCATAAATAAATTTTATTGATTGAAATTGACGCTGTTAATTTCAAACATTAAAATTAATGTTTAATTTTCTTTACCAAACAGTTTAATTCAAACAAACATCAAACTTTGAAATTACTTTTGCATCTATCATGAATTTCAAACAATTAAATAACGCGAATTTACAAGTTAGTTGAATTTTTTGGTTACTTTTAAATTGGTTGATTAAATGATAAAACGGCGTTCCATAGTATTTTGAAGAAATATCAAAAATGAATGACCAGTCAAATTTCCTGGTAAAATTACAGGACGTAAAAGAACGACACCTGCCCACACATTGACTTAATTTAATTGATGATCCGTCTCTACTGGCTCAAAATTGTGTGCCACTTAAAAATTGATGGTCTCAATCGGTTTAGGGGTAAAAACAACTTTCCTAAAATATCCATAGTAGTTTTGTCCTTTTAACAAATTTTTTGAGGTTAGGTTTGTGGGTATTAGGACTTGTCCTAATACCCACAAACCTAACCTCAAAAAATTTCCTAAAATAGTTTTTACAATACTTTTTGTGGATGTTTTTTTAAAAAATTGATAACTCCTGAACGGTTCATCAAAACTTAAAATTTTTTGAATCAAAATTTTTGTTGAAAAATATACTTTACGATACAAAATTTGTTGTTAGGGGCAAACCTTTTAAAAAAAATGAAACTATTTTTATTAAACAATTGAAAATTAATAAAACTTCTCCGCCTGCTAGGATTTTAATTTTTTCACATTTTATCTTATTTTACAAAAATGTTGGTTAAAAAGTTAATTTTTTTGCGACGCCCCCTAAAAAGCTTCTTTTTGATGAGAAAACACTGGGAATTTTTTTTTAAATTAAAAACAACACGTGCCTCAAGACGATCTAAGTTAATTTTTTAGTATAATCATTTTTTTTTTGGGGAATTTTTTATGAAAAATAAAATTTTATTCGAAATATAAACAATTATAGAACCCAAATCAATAAAAAAACAATAGTTAATCAAAATAACAATAGACAAAAATTTAAATTCAAAATTTTTCCCAGTTGATTTGGTCTATGAAACAAAAAAATTAAAGATATTCAAATTGATATTTTTATTTTAAAACTAAATTAGTACAAACCTAATTTCAATATCTAGATTTCTTCACTCCAAGGTGAAGTTATTTCATTGTTAATATTTTTTAAATCTCAAAAAAATTATTATTCCATATTTTCAGAAAAGATATGTTATACCAAAAAATTAACTTAGATCGTCTTGAGGCACGTGTTTTTTTAATTAATTTAAAAAAAATAATTCCAGTGTTTTTATATCAAAACAAAGCTTTTTAGGGGGCGCCGCAAAAAAATTAATTTTTAACGACCACCCTAATATACATATAGGATATATCCTAAATTCCTAAACTAACATTTGTATTTATTCACAACCAAGAAACATTATTGATTTTTTAATCTCCCACTTTTGAACTACACCCCCAGCATCCCCTTAAAAACGGGAATAAGGTCATACAAAAAAAAACAAGGTCATCTATTCAAAATATAGGGAATATGAATTCGATTTGAAAATGTTTTGAAAACATTGTTTTCTAACATTAAAAATTAACCCAAAGATATGTATTTTTTATAAGAAGTATTTTTAGAAGAAAACGTATTAAGTTTATTTAATATACATATATAATAACATAATATATTATTATGTAATAAAAGATGCTTTTTTTCTTTTTTCTAATTTGGACATTTATTCGCAACACAAACTATTTTTGGGGAAAACATATTTTATTAACAAGAATTCAATAATGAATCATAATAATTGATAAAAAAAATTCTGGGGATTTTTGTTTTTAATTCCTAAATTTAGGGGATTTTTAAATTCCGATTGGGTAAATTCCGCTGACTGATTTGGCAACCTCGACGATTTAAAAAGGAAGGAAAAACATGAAAAACTTTGGAACAATAGCATACTTTTAAGGTAGTTGTCGTGGTACAATATTGTCAAAATTTTTTAGATTATACGCACCGTAAAAGTATACGAGCTTGTAGCTAAGTAATAATTTATTCGCAAGACTGTACCCTGGAGACGTTACCTTTACGTAATACAAATATTTTCATAAGTTTTAATCCAGCAACGTCGCTTATGCTCAACCAATAGATATATTGGAGACTGAATCAGTGTTTGAATTTACTGCGGAAATAATATCTATATATACTCGCGTACAGCGTTGCCAAGTTGTTTTTATCTGACACTAGTGATGTATACTTTTTACAAATTGTTGAACTTTAAACGGTTATTTATAAACAATTGGACGGTCAAAAATTTTTAATTATTTTTTTTAAACTCAGCAAAAATACATTAATAGACTGTTAGTTTTTTGAAAGCTTCTGACAGTTAGTTTTTTTTTATAACTAAGAAACTGGTACAGAACTACAGAAAGCGTATACAATCCATGTTAATTATCCAAATTTTAATTGAATTTATCTCGGGTTATAGACGGTCAATCGACTTCAAATTTTAAGGATAATTGTATTGTCATGTCCTTAATATGTATACAAAAAAATTTCTGATGGTATGCTTACAGCACGACAACTACCTTAAGTTATATAACGGCCGCTATGGTGGTCCTATCTCACTACACAGTATAAAATATTTCGGTGTAAAGTTACCAAATGGAGTGGTAGAATCATTTGGTGTTAATATAATATATTATATTATACAAAATTCAGTGGTCCGGTGAAGTGGTGCAATGTGACAGTGGATGCAAGTTATGTTTGTGATAAAACATATATATATATATATATACATATATGGGGAATTCCACGTAAATTCGACAAGGAAAAACCCTTGCCAGTTGGAAATTCCATGGCAATTTTTCCATGGGTTCCCTGACTCAAAATAAAAATTCAATTTTAATTTTAGCACGGTTTGTCAATTGTTTTTCGAGATATGATTTTTTAAATTTTCATGATTATAACGATTTTGGCAAGGGTTTTTTCGTGTCGATTTAACGTAAAATTCCCCATATATATATATATATATATATATGTTAATTCTGGCAAAATTAAAACATGTTTTTAACGTTAAGCGGGTAACAAACAAATCAAATTTTTCCATTTTATTTAAATTTAGGTGTATTATACCTGTGACCACAATTTTTTTTATTTCGACGCCTGGGGGCTTTGAGTTTTTAAAGTTTTGGTGAAACCGCAGATTTTGTGCATCCATGTACTGCTTGGCAAATCCAGCTAGAGACGTGGAATGTACACGTCCATCGTTGCGCAGATTCCAGCTCTTAAAATCGTCATTTGTATTGAGTTTGCCTTAGGATAAAGAACGCTCCGCACAGTGGATTCAAATGAAAGTAAATCAAGTATAAAAAATGTATTAATATTATCCTGTTATTTATTAAACAAAATTATTTTTTTATACAATGGATCAAATTCGTCGGAACTGTTGTCTTCGCTGGTTAACTTGCTGTCACTGTCCCCTTGATAAAATTAATAATTAAATCATCCGACTAAATAAAAAGCCGGTTCTTTCTCCATAAAATAATTTTCAAACTTATAGCGTGCTGGCATCGCTTCTGCCATTCTTCCTGGGAAAATGTGGAAAAAAATCCGTACACAATTTATCTACTTGTGTAAAGTTAAAGTTTACATTTACTCGATGGGATTTAAATCTGGGTGATATGGAGAAAGCCTCAAAACGGTGAATCCTGCATTTCTTATAATAGTATTGATTTTGTATATTTTATACTTTGGTGTATAAGCTTTTACTAAAGAATTTACTTCTGCTTTTAACAAATAATACATATTATGTTAAAAGCAGGAGTATATATATATATATATATATCTGAAAATGGATTTTTTCGTTCTCTTAGCCATTTCTTTATGTCATCTTTTCTGGTCGTTGAAGTTGGATATTTATCAGCCAGTGCTTTAACGTTATGGTATGGTGCATTGTCTATAACCAGTACGTTATTTGCTGGTGAGTTGGTTATTAGTTTTTCTTTTACCTACTTTGTGTAATTATTGTAATTCATTTCATTTCATTAGTTTTTCTTTTACCCACAATTACTGTAATTCATTTCTGAGTGGTAATCGCCTGACTTCGTTCCAGATTTAAATTTTAAAAATGCATTTTTAATAAAACCCATTTCACTTCCTGCATGCACGATAATCATTCTTTGACCCTTTGAAACTGGTTTATGTAATCCTTCGTTGGTGTTGTCACTTCAGCTTTTATCCTGACTTTGTGTAGAATTAATGTATGTTTCATATAAACTATTGGGCGTTTTTCTTCTATAAATTTTTGTATGCTTGTTAAAAAATGTCTCCTAAGGGTCAGTATTTCTAGTTTTTCCATAAACAAATTTCGATTATTCTTTGTTTTTCTCCATCAAAGGAACGGTTTTAAGTTGGGGGTGGCACAACCGACTACCATCCTTATTGTTTAGCACCAAATGGGTGAAAATAATAAAGGCCATTCTTGCATATTACCTTAAGAATAATAAGGGTTATATGCGATGTCTTGTCTTATTAGCAATAAAATTCCTCATTACGTTAATAAAGCTTAAGTTGATCATTTCAGAACACGATACAAACGATTTCACCGTAATTAAGAATAACATAGACCGTACACGACTTGTCTTAATGGTAGATATTTTTAAAGAATTTGGAGGGTAAATTTTATATCAATTAACCCCCCTCTCCCCCTTATCATTTGGGTGGGCATTGTCACCCGCTCCCACCGCTTCTACGCCCCTAAGTACCCACCATAAAATTGTCCTGAAAACATTTGTCGACATGGTCAGGTTAGAAATCCTACTACGTAGTAAGTACTAGGTGGCTATCTTTTTTTTCTTTCAATTTCTCCCTCAACTTTTCTAGAATATAATGTAAAACAACCTCGGGCCAATGTTGGGTTTCAATATTGGACCATGCTAGAAAAAATCTGACGAAAGATATATTGGCCCAATATTATTACGAAAATTGGGCCAATATCTTTGTGCTACTGGGGTTGTCCTTTTTTCGTTGGGTGTCGAAAATGAAGTGGAAACGCCTTCTTCAATATCTCTCATGTCCCTGGAAATTATTTTTATGCTGCTTACACCAGTGGCTAATGCAGCACGCTCTTGGACTTTTTTAATCATGGATAGGGCCGTTTTGTGCAGCTTCTCGCTGCATAAAGAAAATGACATTAGCTATTAGCTTGACCTGACAAAACTATAATTTTAATTTCAGATAATGTCATGACATATAGAAGACCGCGTTGAAAAACGATAGATGGCACCATTGTGCAGGCAAATTCTCTTCTCACCGCTTTTGAACTATTCCTTTCCAATATAAGGAAGGGAATTAAAGTTTTCGTTTGGGTCTCAAGCCTATAGCAACTCGGCACTGATGAGTTCCACAGAACGAAACGCGTCTGTCGATGCTGGCATGAGATCCTGAACGAAATTAAACAAAAGCGGTGATAAGAGAAATGCTTGCAGAATATTTAATTAATATATATATCTAGCGAGTTTGTCGCAAAGTATTAATACTTTTAATACGATAACTATAAGAAATTACCTAGCCGGGAGGGCAATACATCTTTCAGGTCATAGATGGCGTAAAGCACGCTATATGTCCCGTACAGATAATGTCATGACATATAGAAGACCGCGTTGAAAAACGATAGATGGCACCATTGTGTAGGCAAATTCTCTTCTCACCGCTTTTGAACTATTCCTTTCCAATATAAGGAAGGGAATTAAAGTTTTCGTTTGGGTCTCAAGCCTATAGCAACTCGGCACTGATGAGTTCCACAGAACGAAACGCGTCTGTCGATGCTGGCATGAGATCCTGAACGAAATTAAACAAAAGCGGTAATAAGAGAAATGCTTGCAGAATATTTAATTAATATATATATATATCTAGCGAGTTTGTCGCAAAGTATTAATACTTTTAATACGATAACTATAAGAAATTACCTAGCCGGGAGGGCAATACATCTTTCAGGTCATAGATGGCGTAAAGCACGCTATATGTCCCGTACAGATAATGTCATGACATACAGAAGACCGCGTTGAAAAACGATAGATGGCACCATTGTGCAGGAAAATTCTCTTCTCACCGCTTTTAAACTATTCCTTTCCAATATAAGGAAGGGAATTAAAGTTTTCGTTTGGGTCTCAAGCCTATAGCAATTCGGCACTGATGAGTTCCACAGAACGAAACGCGTCTGTCGATGCTGGCATGAGATCCTGAACGAAATTAAACAAAAGCGGTGATAAGAGAAATGCTTGCAGAATATTTAATTAATATATATATCTAGCGAGTTTGTCGCAAAGTATTAATACTTTTAATACGATAACTATAACTTTAATAATTTTGATATTTAAACCTTTATTAGTCCTCTTTGCGGCCGAGATCGGCCGTATCATGCATCTCTTTTGCGCAGAGGGATTTTAGGTCATAAAACCACAAGAATTTTGGCCAATAACCCTCCAATATTTCAGGATAATTTTTTTGACCATTTTTTCAGGACTTACCTAGGGGTCCCATAAAACGTACTCTAAATACACTTCTCCAAGAAATTTACGCACCACCAAAAAATAACCAAAAGTTTTAAGTAAATTTTTGTCAAAACCAATTGTCCGATTTGAGCGTTTTTTTTTTAATAATAGGTTGTCCCTTTCACATTGTTGCTATATTAACTGTATTCGTGTTTTTTCATAAAATTTGTAACACCCTGTAGGGTTAAACAGCTACAGTATCAAGTTAGAATTGAAATCAAACTTTAGCCTTATCTTTTTTTTACATTTTGTTTTTTTATCCATTATCTTTCATATTGCACGAGTAACAACATTTTATATGATAACATGATTTTATTGAAAATTATTAACAAGAAAAACCGATACAAAATTTAACAAACCAATTGAAACGAAAGTGTCAGTAACGAGTATTTCCACCTCTGGCTCGAATAACTTCTTGACAACGACGGCCCATACTTAAAATTAGAGACCTTATGTCATTTTAGTCCAGTTCTTCCCATATTCGAATAAGTCTCTGCTGTACGTCTTCCAAAGTGTTCACGTTGCGTTCTTCTTGTAATCTCCTCCCAACAGTGTCCCAAAGATTCTCTATGGGATTTAAGTCCGGGCTCCGAGCTGGCCATGCCATTCTAGAGATTTCGAGATCCCCTAGATAATTTCTCACAACTCGAGCAACATGAGGCCTGGCATTATCTTGCATAAACAAAAATCCTTGCCCCATACATACTGTATATAATCAAGTAAGTAAGGCTGGATACAAGGATGAAAAATTATATTCTGATCAGAGAAAAAGAAACAAACTTTAATTGGGCGTGGTTTAAACCAAGCCATTCGTAATTACGAACCATAGTTGCCAGGTTGTTTTAAATCAGAAGAGAACGATTATATTTATTTAATAAATAGTTCAATTTTATCTGTTTGAAAAAATTAATAATATGTCAAAAATAATTTGATTTAGTTAATTTTCTTACTTTTAATATTAAAAAATAAGAAAAACAACCCTTTTAGGAAAAAATAATAGCATATAGCAACAGCGCGGCATGCAGCCAGATACAAGGGCATGCAGTTTTGTTCAGTAGCTCCGACGCTGTCGTAGGGAAATGTGTATAGTTTTAAGAAATACATTTTCGCCATTAACTGGAATTTAATGGATTTTAAACAATACTTAGTTTTTATTTGCAGAAATGCATTAAAACAAAACAAACGAATTCGATAAAAATAAAACCTATAAATTCTCAAACAAAAATAATTTTAAATTAACGAAAATAACTTTTTTTCTAAATTAAATGTTCAAATAGACCACCAGCAGCAGTTAAACAATACCCTAGCCTATCATAAAAATTCCTGCGCACGTTAAACAGCCCTACCACAGTGGGCGGGGTTTGGCACTTGTTTTATTTAAGTGTATCTATTCGTTTTAATACACACTGTATATGGCCCTATATATGGCAATACATGTTGGTCTAACACCTCCAGTTTGTACCTTTCAGCTGTAAGGCTACCATTTACGATGACAAGTTCCGTGCGACTAGTCAAAGAAATACCCCCCAGACCATCAGAGATCCTCCTCCAAATAATGTTTTATACGAGAAATTACACTGAGCATACCTTTTGTTAGGGCGTCGATATATACCCATACGCCTGTCATTATTGTACAAGCAAATTCGGGACTCTTCCGTAAATAATACCTGTTGCCAATCATCCGCTAACCAGTCAATGCTCCCTGGCAAAATTTATCCTTGCTCTTCGGTGAACTCTAGTTAAAGATGGACCTCGAGCAGCAATTTTAGGTATCAAATTATGCTCCCTTAGTCGCTGAAGTACAGTTTCTGTACAAACTTGTAAATCATTAGCATCTCGAAGCTGAGTTTGAAGGGTCCGAGCTGTTACAAAACGTTGTCTTAAAAACCGTTCCTGAATCGGAGTGGTTTTTCGTTTCCTTCCTTGTCCCGGCCTGTGACCATTACTTCCAGTTTCTCTATTTCGTTGTATAACTCGTAAAATGGTTGTGTGAGTTACATTAAATCGTTCACCAATTCTTTGGTAGCTCCAACCTTCCTCAAAAAATATGCTTGGGCACATTCTTAGCGAGTAAGATGCATATTGATCGATAAAAGGATTGATACTGATAATAGGCATCAGAATTTGACATTTCGTGTTTTCCATAGCCTGACTTACTTTAGTGAGTAAAATGCTGATTAAAACCAATAAAATCATGTTATCCTATAAATAGTTATTACTCGTGTAATATGAAAGATAATGGAGTAAATAAAAAAACAAAATGTAAAAAAAGATAAGTTTAATTTCAATTCTAACTTGATATTGTAGGTGTTTAACTCTACAGACATACACAATAAATTTTGATTAAAGTTTCAGCAAAATATTTTATAAAAAGTCAAACCAAACTTCAAAAAGTAAAGTACGATATAATTTTTAAAATTAATATAAATATTTTAAACATATTCCAATACTCTCAACGGGGTAGGAATGATCTAATATTTGGAAAAAATGGTTTTCGATGCTCCTTATTCACGAACATCATCAAATTTTTTTTTTAAATGTTTATTTTTAATTAACTTGTTTTACAAAATATTTAATACAAAAGTTACAACAAACAAAAGAATGAAGAAATCTAACCATCACTTAATGTAAAGGGTTCTCAGTGCACCTTTCTTACACAGGTGGTCGTCGTAACTCCTCCCTGCTAAATAGAAAGTTTAGAAGGGTCATAACTTACTTCTTTACGATTTGGTGTTGGTGTCTTCTGAATAATGTAGTCAATATTTCGATACCTTAGAATAAAAATTTTAAGTGCAGCTGAACTGTTAAGCCAAAATGACTTATCTACAATATTAAATATTGCAGATAAGCCATTTTTGATTAACATGGCAACTGCACTTAAAATAAATGTAATGGGTACAGTAGAAAGGTCCCACCTACTTACCGGTTATAAAGTTTTACTTCCAATAGCTTTAAATTTGCGTTGTCCAAGTCTTTTTATGCTGATTAGTTATAATCTAATTTAATTTAGTATTTATTAAATACATGGTAGTATTTTGGTTCATAATTTATTTTTTCTACTTCCACCTTTAAAACGTCCTTTATCGTACATATTTCCATGACACTAAGTGACCTTTTAAATACACATTGACAAGTTGTGGCTTTACGGCGGTTTAGTCACGGGCTGAAGTTAGCAACAGGTTTTTAGTCACGGGCTGAAGTTAGTTTTAAGTTATTTGACAGTTGTCAAATGTCATACAATCGTTAAAATAAAGTGCCTTTCTTGTAAAATAATACTAAATGTGAAAATTATTTTATTATCTCAATACAAAAATATTAAATAGTTTCTCAACGCCAATATTTGAAAAGTTTATATGAACATTGTACTGACCTTTTAATTTCGCCGGCAGTAAACTATAACTTAAATTCGGGCATCATAAAACATTTCCTTTACTTTCACTGTGAAAAACTGTCAATTTTCAAGATATATTTCGATTTATAACCTTTATAATTGTGTTTATAAAATGTAAAAATGTGACATTTGACAGTTTCCCCTGTTGTTTCATAGATGGCGCTCTATATAAATTTTTGATTTAAATCATTTTAAGATAATAATAAGTATTTGTCGTAGAAAAAGTATAGTATGCACCTCGTTTATAAGAGTCAAACCACGTCAAGTGGGACCAGAAAATTTCACGAAATCACCGATTTTGAAAATAATCACATTATTGTGTAGTAGGCATGACTCATATGTCACAGTAAAATTTTTTTTTTTAAATTCGTTTTTTTGGTAATGTTATTAAGGTTGACAATTTTATCAAACTTTAGAGCACGGTAAAATTGAAAAAATAGAATCTCTGGGACCACTCTGTATAATTGAATTAAATTTTACACACTATTGTAGAAATGTTTAAAGTATATAATGATCATTTAATTAAGGTTAATTTGTTTAAATAAAAGAATTTTGCATACATTTATTATAAACAATTGAAATTTTGTATGTGTTCTTCACGCTGAAAAAAATCTTGTGTCATAATATGCGGCAAACGTTTCCGTTTAATAAGATGTACTCAAAAATTTGCCTTTCATATGTCATTCCGGAGATATTAATTTTTTTGTCCCGCTGTGCGCTTGATCAGTACGCGGCGCGCTTCGCTGCTAGCTCGTCCGTTCTAACGTTTTAACGGTGTGCCTGAACGAAGTTTAAGTTGTTGACTTAAAAATGATATTTACCAAAGTTCTAGCTGCTCCTCTTTTCGAAATTGTTCGAAAATTCATGATTTTTTTTTTTAATTTTTGTTTATCTCTTTGACAGAGTACACATTTGCACACGGATTTTTATAAAATTGGAGTATATTATTTAGGAGACTTAGAGAATATTTTTTAATACTGTTCACATCATTTGATTTATACAGGATTAGCCAAAAATCAGTTATTTTTAATAATGCAAAAGCGCAAATTTATGATTTTAGCATAACACGCGAAAAATATTTATTCCCAATTTTTTTTAGATATTTCTAGGTCTATTAGGTTACAAAATGGCATTATTATTAACCTTTTACAAGAAAAATAGATTTGTAATAACATTTAATAAAATAACGCTTATAATTTAATACTAATAATAATTTTAAATACTCTCTATAGAGAGTATTTAAAATGTTTAATTTAGGCTTTTTGGTAGTTTTCAATTTTGAACGAAAAATTGGTTGAAGTTAAAAAAGATATTTACCAAAATTCTTACTGTTTTTTTAATTTGTAAAAAATTCAATTTTTTTTAAATTATTTGTTTATCGCAAAGTCTACCTTTGCCAGAGTACACATTTGTACACCGATATTGTAAACGAGAGAAACTGTTTTGATATATATGCTTAGATTTATAGAGGGTTAGACAAAAATCACTTTTTTATATAGTAAAAAGCATAATGCATAAAAAAGATTTTTCAAAAAATTTCGAAAAGAGGAGCAGCTAGGATTTTGGTAAATATCATTTTTAAGTCACCAAAGGGTCCCGAACAAGAAACTGCGAAATTTTTATGTGACTTAAACTTCGTTCAGGCACACCGTGTGCTGACGAACTAGCAGCGAAGCGCGCCGCGTACTGCTCAAGCGCACAGCGGGACAAAAAATTTAATATCTCCGGAATGACATATGAAGGACACATTTTTGAGTACATTTTATTAAACGGGAACGTTTGCCGCATATTATGACACAAGATTAATTGTGAAGAACACATACAAAATTTCAATTGTTTATAATAAATGTATGCAAAATTCTTTTATTTAAACAAATTAACCTTAATTAAATGATCATTATTTAGTCTAAACATTTTTACAATAGTGTGTAAAATTTAATTCAATTATACAGAGTGGTCCCAGAGATTCTATTTTTTCAATTTTACCGTGCTCTAAAGTTTGACAAAATTGTCGACCTTAATAACATTACCAAAAAACGAATTTTAAAACAATTTTTTTACTGTGACATATGAGTCATGCCTACTACACAATAATGTGATTATTTTCAAAATCGGTGATTTCGTGAAATTTTCTGGTCCCACTTGACGTGGCTTGACTCTAAAGTTTTCTATACACTCATTAACTTAAGCACTCGCTCGCAAGCGTTGAACCTGCTTAACTTCGCTATTTATTTTTGTACCAAGTTAAGAGCAAATAGGGACCAAGAAGAAACAAAAAAAAAATACTTTTTACTGCCTTATTTTTATTTATGAATAATAAAAATGTAATTTTACATAGTGTTTTTGAAGAAGTACGAAGTAGCTGATGCTAATTCAAGATCTCTGATATATTAAAAATATGATCATATTTTCGAAAATATTTTATTTTGATATTAAATGTGAAGATATTTCCAGGGGGGCAAGTGCCCCCTCTTGCCCCCCCCCCCTCCGGGCGCCCATGTCGGTAGTTTATTTCAAAATAAATATTAATTGCAATGATGTGTACTGTCCTTTAAATTTTTCTTTTATTTGAAGTAAGGTTCGTGGGTTTAGGACTAATTCGACTATTTTAACTCCTTTATAGCCTTGAGAAAGAAATCAATATTTTCGAAACGTCGGCAATTTTTCTTAAAAAAAGGAAGTTGTTTTTATTTTACGTCCTAAACCCACGAACCTTACTTCAAATAAAATAAAATTATATAATAAAAATCAATTAGAAATGAGTCTTCGATTTAAAATGGTGTCAAGGTGTCCTATCGAAGGTCGAGGGTCAGTATCAGACTTATTCTGTCACAATGGATTAGTATTAAGGTGGGAAAGGTGGCAAATCGCATATATTTTTTGACTTTTTAATTGGTTTTAAAGTTTTTTTGTCAGGATTTACTTTTATAACAGTGAGGGGTGTATTTATTTTTTTATATATGTGCATGTATTATACTATTAATTTTCCTAATGCAATGGCAATATTTTCTTGTATAGTTTCAATGTCAAGTTCTAAAAGGCATTTATTATTAAAATGGCCGGTAACAATTTCTATTGGATTCATTTTAGTAACAGAATGGCTGTTATTATTGTATGCTAAGATAGCATACAGCATTATATTTTTAATTAGATAATTTTCAAATTATAATTTATTGAACGCTCGACTGGGCTATGAGATTCTAAGTGTTTCTAAAATGTATTTTAAATTTGAGTAATTTAAGTAATTCAGTAACCAGACTGGTTAAACCAGTGTTTTTATTTAAATTTTCTCTGCCATTTTCCAAAATTATTAGTGTAGAAAGTCCATAACAAAAAAATATTCCAAAAGTTGCATCGTGATGCATTGTGGAATTTATTGGATAAGCTTGTGCTAATTTCATCAATGACTGTAAGAAACTTATCATTACCTATAGTAAACGTGTCAAAATTATTGATTTGAAAGGTTAGGAGCAGGTGTTACATTAAGTCATTTTAGCGGATTGCGTTCGTACTTGGTTAATAGCAAAGGTTGATAAAATTTTGAATTTATTTCCGCATATTTGGCCAATAATAATAAGTGGTTTTAAGGTTTAGTTTAGTCTCGTTTAGTTTCGTCTATTTCTCTTTGATTATTTTTTTATATTTTTTAATAATATGGGCTTGTTCCTAAGAGTGTCATGTCAATTAAAATATTTGTGCATTTTTTAAATTTGTTGTTTTGTTTGGGGTGTGGCTCTTTTTAGAGACAGAAACAGAAAACTATTTTTTAGAATTTTGTATTTTTGTAAATCGACATCTGACGGGATCGCTACTTTACCAACTTAACGTGAAACTGGCTTCTTTCTAACTCTACCAGACGATCCTGGGTCTGATGTGGGTTTACTTTTCCCTTGAGGTTTAGCAGTGGAGTTGGTTGCTTTACAAGTAGGTTTTCCTGAAATCAGTGATTCCACACTTTTAGGCTACCCTAGAACAACTTGTATTAGTGGATTTTAAGCATAAATTGTTAGAGTTAGTGTTAGCATTATGCAATGAGGCTTGTGTAAGCTTATTGCTGTTAACAATGTGGGGTTTATTTGGTGCTATGCTGGGCATATTAATAAAATAATCACTTTGTTTGCCAATTTCTGAAATCAAAGGATGCTCTTTAATCATATTATGTACCCCTTTCCCAACGCTAAACTTTTGTATTTGATCTGCGTGTCTTTTAACTACTTTTTATAAATTCCATTTTGCACAGATACACCACAGTGTTCCTGAACTAAAAATGGGTCACATAAAAATGACACCCAAAAACGACTTCAGATTCCATTAAGTACTGAAGTAAGGATTATCAATATGCAACAAATATATTTATACAATTATATTTGTTTAATTTCTTTATTGGGAAAAAATTGTAAAACACAGCACCAATTTTATAAGCTTGAATAAAACTAAATAAAAAACACAATTAAAAGTTACCAACAAAACATTATATAACTTATAACAAATTATTTAAGATTATAAGATTATACAGGGTGTTATGTAATTAATGTTATATATTAAAATGGGTTGTTCCTTAGGGTCCATAAAGAAGCACCTGAAACTTTTTTTTTCTAAATTCCAAAGTCTAAAAATAATTTATAATAACCTTTATCCTACCAAAAAGTACGCCACTGATCGACTAGGAACTTTAGGTTAATCTGGTGGATTTATTATGTTATGGTTGGTAACAACAGTGTTTCCAAAATCTCTCAAAAAAGTTGACAAACATTGTTTAAATTTAGCTTAATTACAAAAATGACAAAATTAACAATGCAAATTGTCAATTTGGCGTTTTTATTAATTGTTGGTTATGTCATTTTTGTACTGAAGGAAAATTCAAACAAAATCTGCCAACTTTTTGTGGTTATGGATTTCAAATTTCAAAGGTACTAAATTTTCTAATCATTGCTTAAGCTAATAGCTGGATCAGTAAATAAATACAGAAGGGTATTACAGCTTTAAGGGCATAAAACTTTTGTATTTATTGAGTTTTTATTTATTTTTTGCAAGAAAAATTTTTAGAAACAATTTTTTACATCTGGCAACGCATAGCTACTTTGTTGGTTGGTATCAATGTACTCACAAAATACAAGTGTGCAGAGATAAACGAAGTGTGTAACCAGTGGCGTATCACAAAAAATATAAAAAACTTCTAATGCATATTTTTTCTTTATCTTTGGAAAAATATTTTTTTAAATATTTTTCCTTTATTCCTTATGTCAAAAGGTATTCAGTATTTTAATATATAACATTAATTACATAACACCCTGTATTAAAGATGTCGAGACGAAAATTCAACAGTTGCCTTTTTTAGCTGGAATCCGTAGCTAAGGTCATCTATTAGGTTTATTTTATGTCGACTCCAATATCCTTTACTACTTTGTTCATAGCTTTGAAAACAGAAACAAAAGGAACTATCTGAATGGGACTTACATCCCCAAAAACGTCAAGTTTAAGAAGTTTGTCAGATTCTTTGATAAGTTTTCTGCAAGCATTTCCTTCAAATATATCGCCCTGATAATTTTTTGAAACCAATTTAAGCTTCTTAGGCCAAATCAAGGCTCTTTTTACCTAGAATAGGAACTAAGCCATCCCAAAGAAGATGATTAACATATCCTTGTAAGATATAAAAGCTCATTCACATTCACTTAATACGCGTAACTTAACTTAATGTACGTGATAGACGTAAGTTGAAATACATTGAAACCAATGCAGCTGTTTACTTTCGTAGAAAACTTATCACACGTAACTTAACGTATCCAAAAGTTGGGTCCGGCTCAACTTAAGGGAATACGTTTCTTACGTGAGCCAATCACATGCCCAGTAACACGATATAGCGCTATCTTGTTGTTTCACTTTTATAGATAGAGCCAATCACATGCCCAGTTAAACGATATAGCGCTATCTTGTTGTTTCACTTTTATAGATAGATAGGCAACCCAGTCTACATCCATGTCTACATTGCGCGTGCTTGTATATTGCGTTCTTTGCGTGTATTAAGTTAATGTAAACAGACAACTTAACAGACGTAGGTTTCTTAAGTTAAGTTAAGTTAAGTTACGCATATTAAGTGGATGTGAATGAGCTTTAAAGCTCAGGAATGATACACTTCTCAGCAAGTGTCATCCTCTTCCACAAAAAGAGAAAGGTTGACTGTGTTTTGGAAATTCTTTGCATAGGTACTTCTTATTTTTACCAAAAGAACAAAATCGGGCATAACTTTATTTTAAGTCTCCGTAAGTTTTCAGTCTCATGCATTCTTCACTAGTTCAAATACCCACCATATCTTCTGACTGATCATTATTATTATTAACATTATCATCATCATGTTCGTGTACTTCTTGACCCTCTTTTAAAATTCCCACCATATCTTCTGACTGATCATTATTATTATTAACATTATCATCATCATGTTCGTGTACTTCTTGACCCTCTTTTAAAATTCCTAAGGTAACATAACAATATGGACTAGGATATGACGCGGTTGCTGTTTGCATACTATTAATAAGAAGTATAAGTTTAAATTCTACAAAAATTTAAATGGGATATTATTTATTTTGATAAGTTGAAACAACAGCTTTATATTCTCGTAGGTTTCCTTAATCCTTTTTTTTAATGGCAAATCTAAATTTTCACCTTCTGTTTTCATCTAATCTTCATCTACACTAGGATGCAACTCTGTTGAATAGTTTTGTGGTAGTATAGTCAGGCAAATTTAAAAAAATCCCTGTCCCCCCCCCCCTCCATCTGCCATAACTTTAATAACAACATTACCAGTTTCATTTCTTTTTTCTAAAACTGCTTCTAGTAATTCTTCAGCATCTGCCCAAACAACAGCTCTTTTTTCTTTTTTGTTGTTTTTTCCCTCAACGTCAAATTTAAATATACCCTCCTTATAGATACTTTCAAGAGTTTCTGATTTATCAGAAATATGTTTTCGTTAGTAGACGGGAACAGATTTTTTTCCAGCACAATTAACTAATTAAATTGGTTAGCTTCTCCATTTCATTAGATGATGCACTTGGTTGTCAAGACATTCAACGGACAAAAGTATTTTTTTTACACATTTCGGATTTAAAACAACTGTTCCTTTAGCACCTCCAGTCGCAAAATTTATTCTAACGTTTTGGTACGTGCTATCTCCGATCTTTAGCGCAGAAATAACGATTTGGTCTTGATGCTTCTGAGGGAGATTCTGAATAATCTTACCAATATTTATAGCAGCCTCACGCAGAGTACAAGAATGAATTTTTCCTTTCCCAACTTTTTTGAAACAATGTTGACAGTACCGACAAAATGATTTCGATTCCGCCACCGCCGGCGCCGATACTTTCAGTGGCAAACTTGAATTGACAGAGCAAACAGATAATCCATTAGCCGTGAATAGTCCTGACTCTATTACGAACATGTCCGCAACCTTTATTTATCTTCTCATGCCCTTTAAACCTCCCTGTTGGACAAATATAACAGTTGCAATCATTGTTCCTCGTCCTGGTCGCTTTCAGTAATTTTATATCTTTAAAATTTGGAATGGTTGGCAGACGTCTATTAAAGTTTCTCTGTCACTAAGTGTAAGGCGGCATGAGTTACATACAGAAAGAGGAAATCTGGCATCAAAGATATTGAAATCTTTATATAAAAATTGTTTTAGGAGTGTCTGCAGTTTCTCAGTTAGACGAAACTACAAACATAAAAGGGAAAACAGTTATCTTAAAAAGTAAAAAAGGATGAGCTAGGATTTTATTTTTTGCATATTGATAATCCTTACGCAAGTAATAAATATAATCTAAAGTCGTTTTTGGGTGTCATTTACATGTGACCCATTTTTAGTTGAGGGACACTGTGACACGGATCTCCCTAATTGTGTCAGGACCTTCGCTCTTACCCAACTCTTGTCGTTCACGGTATATCGAATGTATACCTCCTCCCCTTCTTTAAATTTTTGTTGTTTTATTGAGTCGTTAGCTTTGTTTACCGTCATCGCCCCTTCTGTCAGTTGTGATAATCTGGTTCTTGCTTTTCTTTCACTGAACATCAACTAAAATGGTGTTTTTCCGTTGTAGAATGCTGGGAGTTTTGAAAAATAAACAGAAATTTTGAAATAATGGTTTTTGAGCTTAGGTTTTGTTTCTTTCATCTTGAAATGCCGTTTTAAAAAGTCTACCTTATTTTCTGCCGCTCCATTACCTTGAGGATGATATGGAGGGATTGTCACGTGACTTATATCATTTTTTGTAAAAAAAATGCGGATAAATTTGTTGAAACTAACGGTGGCCCATTGTCACTCACAACAGTGTCCGGCAAACCAAACCTGGCAAAAGTTTCTCGTAGTGCCTCTTCAGTCTTTTCCCTACCCATTTTAAGAAAGAATCCAAGATTATTAAATACATTTTTAAATGTAGAGGTCCACTAAAATCGATTCAAAAGGTGTTTCTGTCAAAGGTCATGGTGTTAACGAGCTTTTGGGTGGATCTTGCTTATTTTCTTTGCATAGCGCACACGATTTCTTCTATTCTTCTATTTGTTGGTCTATGTCGGGCCAATATACCCAAGAACGAGCCAAAACCTTTGCCCTTGCTATTCCAAAATGAGCAGTATGGAGTTCTGAAACCATACTATATTGATTAACCTATGTCAAAATAATAATATACCGTCTTCTATCGTCAAATCTTGCTTTCTTTGAAAGAATGCTTTAACCTCTTTGGTTATTTGTTTTGGCCAGTTCTTTTCTCTTATGAATGATGTTATTTTTCTTAGTAATTTGTCCTTGCTTGTTTAGTACCTTACTTTGTCATTGTTTATTGGCCAAGATAAAACTTTCTTCGTGAAATTTATATATGAACAAGGAGTCACGTTGCCTGAGATGGTTTTAATAGGTCTCCTTGACAGAAAGTCAGCTATGGGGTTGTTACAACCTTTAATATGTTTGATTTCATAGTCAAACATCGACAGGAACGTTGCCCACCTTTGTGTTGCAGTCTGTGGAATCCCCTTATGCTCTCCAAAGATTGTTATTAAAGGTTTGTGATAAGTTTTTATTATGAACTTGTTACCACACAGATACTGGTAAAAAAAATTTACTGCAAAATAGATTGCCAAGGACTCTAATTGGAGAGTGGATTAATTTTTTTCTACTGCTGTTAAAGTACTGGATACACAGGTCACCACCCCTTCTTTACATGCCATTTCGTGGCTAAGTACTCCACTTACGTCTGTTGTTAAAATTTTTGGAAACTTGGGGTTGAAATGAACAAGCGTTATGACTTGAGCTATTAATTGCTTAATTTCTTGGAAAGCCTCTTTACACTCTTTTGCCCATTCAAATTTATTTCCTTGTTTTAGTAATTTGTAGATGGGGTTTTAATATTTTAGATATCCTTGGGACAAACCTGACAAACTCCTAACTTCCGTGATGTTAGTAGGCCTTTCTGCGTCTGTGATTGCTTTTACTTTGATATCAACTTTTTTTAGATAATCTTCATTTATTTTAAACACCAAATATGAAATTTCTTTTTCAAAGAACTTGCATTTTTCTATTTTTAGTGTGAAACTAGCTCCCTGTAATCGACTGAAAACCTTTTCCATGTTTTGATTGTGTTCTTCTTTAGTGGCTCCCGAAATCACTATATCATCTAAAAACTGGCAACACCATCAATCCCTTGAAGTGTTTGTTTTATGATCCTTTGGAAGATGCTTGTTGCAACTTTTATCCCGAAAGGCATCCTACACAGTAAAACAATTTACACTCAATAAACACGCAGAGTGGTGTATATAGGTCCTGCACTTTGAGTGTAGATTTCACCAATATCAGTGAAAGTAAATTTTGTGTTTATATATATAAATCAATACACTGAAAGAAATATATGTTTGTTATAGCAATGTATGTGGTAGTCCATATATGAAACATAAAAATATATTTGCCTTAACCATATTATGTTAAAACTAAATATAAAAATGGTTATGTTTCATATATGGACTACCATAAACATTGCTAAAACAAACATTTATTTCTTTCAGTGTAGGGTGTAAAACTTATACACCTCTAATACATTAAATAGTGTAAAGCTAATTGAATGTAGTATAGAAAAAGGGTGAAAATGTAATTTAATAGAGTGTAAAAGTAACCCATCACGCGTGTATGTCGACACCCAAGGGTGTAAAAGTAATTTGATAGAGTGTAAAATTAATCTATCGTCGTGTATATTTAATACACTCAATGGTGTAAACTAAGTGCAATACTTATCTATCAGCGTGTATATCTATACACCCAAGAGTTTTAAAATTATTTAATATAATGTAAAACTAAACTAATAGGGTGTATAAGTTACCTACTTATTTTAACAAAAAAACTTATGCACAATTTGCATTTTAAACCTAACAATGTTATAAAAAATTAAAATGACTAAAACTACATGCATGTTACAAACATTACAAACAAAATGAGCATTGCAAGAATAATGATTATATTTTCATGACACTTACTGTAGAGATTTTATTAAATAGAAAAATAAATGAAAAAAACCTACAACTCAACTAAAGTTTGGTGAATGATTGGGTCTAATTTTTAAAAAAAATATAGAAAATATCCTGCTTGTACTTAAACTAATAGTAGATATTTTAAACAAAAATATGTTTAGGGACTATGTAAAATTCTGTAGAGCCCTGAGCTTGTTTAACCTTATAAGTTTCTCAAACATTTATGTCAGTTAAAGAAACTAAACGAACTAAATATGAATTTAACTTTTCACGAAAAAGGACAGTTTTTCATAGTCTGACAACAAAAAAGGGATATCGTCAAATAAAAAAAATTTCAAAATTTCTTGAAAATTTGGTTTGTTTTGTTGAACAGACGTTCAAATAAAAAATGATGGTTTATACATAAAACCATATTTAATGAATTTTGTTTCAGTCACATAAAAATTATCAGATATATCTAATTCTTCTATAATACAATTCTTAAACTCAGTATCTTTTAATGAAATAATATTTGACGGTCCTATATCTAATTAATTTTCAAACTTTTTTGAACCCAGGAGTGGTGTATAAACATCTGATGTCGTTCAGCCAAAGTTTGGGCAGATTTACCATAGGTGTATAAGTGGCCCCATTTTTCTGATGTTTTGGTAAAATATGTCCAAAATGACTTTTAACTAAAGATGTTTATAAATAAGTTTCTCCAAAGTATTTGTGATTTCTAATGGAATGGAAGGTGAAAAACATATACACTTTATTTGTAAAAGTATTGACAATATTTTCCATTTACATTGGTCGATTTTTGAAATCAAATCACCAAATATAAAAGGTTGCTGACCAATATTATGACCAGTTTTTTCTAGACTTATAGGGCTAGGTTTTGTACAACGGTCAATATTCCCATAATTAAAAAAATATTTTTTCAGATGTTCAATTTTCAAATTGCGCCACGCCCTCCAATATATCGTGCATAACATCTACCGATGATGAACCGCTTACTTTAAAATATGGTAATTCATTTAAGATGTTTAATTCTTTAACTCCAAAATAATTTGTTCCTGCCTGAATTGTCTCTGGGATATTTTTGTAAAATTCTGCAGTTTTTAGTATACAAAGATTATCTTTCTCCAAAAATACTTTCTGGCTATCAGATTTATGTATTAAACATATTCGGCAGAAATAGCTGGCTGAAAAAGATTCAACCATACGATACATTGTATTACCACCTAACCTACCAATGTTCCCTTAAGCTTACAGGGCAGAAAGTCTACATCAATACCTTCATCTTCCAAAATGTTTATATCTTCTATTATAGGTCTTAATACGGTATTAAACTTTCCTTAAGATTACATGGCAGAAAGTCTACATCAATACCTTCATCTTCCAAAATGTTTATATCTTCGATTATAGGTCTTAATACGGTATTAAATGAAAGCGTTTTTAAGTCTGCAGAATAAAATAACCCCGCTAAAAAAATGGTTTCTAACTGCCCTAAAAATTTAGTAGAAATATTTCTAATGATAAAGTACAACCCACCTATTTTATGTTTTTTAAAGTAAAGATCAGCGCACTCGAATTCATCAAAATATAGTTGTATTTGAATAGCATTAGGATGCAACTAAAACTTGGAACACGTGTAGTTAGAACCATCTAATAAAGTAGTAAGCATAAGATTTTCTAAATGAGGTTTGGCTTCTGTAAAGAAAGGTTGTACTGACTTATTTTTTAAAAGGGCGGAGTGTTTCTAAAATGGGAATGTACATAAATGTAACAGTTACATTTTTTTGAATATACACATTTTTTGACCGGTTCAAAACTTGGTCACTTCTTACACCAAGAGCAATCTCTTTAGGTTTGACTATATTTTTGCAAATAGTTTTTTTATTCGATAAACCGAAGTTTTATTTTTAAAAGATGAGAAAACTTTATTTGAAAAAAAATGCCAAACGTCTTTTACTAGGTCTGAAATAACCTTTTGAACATACAAAATTAAATTTATTATTTCTTCAAAATTATCAGTTATCATTGAAACAGTAGAGATAGGTATACCCTTAGATACAAGATTGGAAATAAAAGATAATAGTTGGTTATTTATAGTGACAGCAGCTTTCAGATTTATTAGCAAAGTCAGTTTTTCCTGGCCTGATTGCTGAAATGAAGCAACAACAACGTTATAAGGAATTTCAGAAACTTCAATTTTTTCAAGACGAAATGCTACATTTAATTAATGGACATTTGCTTAAATGTCTTCTATATCCACTGTAAGTTTTCAATAATGCCGGGCATTGACTTCCTCAGAATTTAAGTTGAATATTTTTATGTTCGACTGGATAATGCAATAATCTTATAACTTTAATTAATTCTGATGCATTTAAATATATTTTAAAACACACAAAGCAACTCAAAGTCATTTTCCCAAAGAATGATAATCTTAATGATAATATATAAAAATTAAAGATAAATAAAATCCTAGACAACAAAACAAATCATCATAATTTTCAGAAATTCGTCCCTAAATTCACAAAGTGGCGTATCTGAAGATTTGTGTGATGCAAACAAGCAATTTTCTGGAATAAACGTTTAGTAAACTAAACGTAAGTGACCCCTTGATTTTTTACCATTTATTTCCTAACACCCTGTACCTATACAATTCACTTATTTAATGAAAAATTTGACAAAATGACAAAAGCTCGACATCTCAGATTAAACTGAAAGTTTTAGGATTTGAAGATCAATGCTTGGGATGAACTAAAATCACAATAATAATTTTTTTTTAAACACCCTGAGAAATTAGGCGAGGCCATATTGACCGGTTTGCATAAAATATTACCAAATCGGTTTACAAGAAATCCTTTTGTAACTTTTTTATTTCTTATTATTTATTATCGCCTAATAATTTGTTTTAACCATAACAATGTACTTATATGTAATATATCTGCCGTGCTTAATGAAAACGCCGTAACCAACAATTTTGCGATTTTTGTTTTACGGCATTTTCTACTAGAACAATTCATCCTGTGTCTATCCCCGGTACTCAAAAAACCGTATATATATAGATACGGTTTTTTGAGTACCGGGGATAGACGCAGGATGAATTGTTCTAGTATACTAGAACAATTCATCCTGCGTCTATCCCCGGTACTCAAAAAACCGTATCTATATATATACGGTTTTTTGAGTACCGGGGATAGACACAGGATGAATTGTTCTAGTAGAAAATGCCGTAAAACAAAAATCGCAAAATTGTTGGTTACGGCGTTTTCATTAAGCACGGCAGATATATACCTAAAATTATACAAATATTTTTACGTGCTTATTTTAACTGAAAAGTGATTTTTCTACCATTGATATTATGTAGTAGGCTATGGAAATTTGATTTGATGTATATTTTTAATTAAAGTACTTATAAATATCGATTAAAATATAAAATGCAAAATTATAAAAAAGTACCCAAATTTCAGGAAATACCATTTTTATTATAAAAAATTTCCATTTTTTGCGAAAAAAAATCCATTTTTTCGTCCAGAGGGACTGAACGAAAATTGTTCAAAATTTAACAGAATGTTCTCCTCAATGTGGACTAAAAATTGTAAAAAAAATATTGTGTATTTGCCTTCCTAAGAAGATACAACGGTTTAAAATGCGACAAATTTTTATAGAAAATGGCACAAAATTTATATACGATTTTTGTTTAAAAAGGCTTTGATAGAAAAGTCAAACTATATTTTTTACATTTAAAAAATATTTACATGTTGACATGTTGACATTTTTACATGTTTACATATTTAAAAATGTTCTCCATTGGACAATTCCTGAATGAGAAGTGTCGAAAACTGATGAAATGTGATATTTTATTACAAAATATCGAAGAACCCAGTTCAAACACTTTTAAAACTAAGAGTAAATGATATTTTTCAAACAGGGTGTTCCTTTCATTTAAAAAAATATGTAGCATCAGTATACCTAATTCAAAAGATCAAAAAATTATTTGCTTCCAATGCTGAAAATTTCTCCTCCGCTGTACAATACGAAATACAAAATTTTCACTGGGTAAATAGTCTGGCCACTGTACATCCCTTTGTTATGTGTTATAAAGATGAAAATAATGAATAATGTCAAACAAGTTTTTTACACTTTTCAAAGAACTTAATTTTATATAATTAAATTTTTCGCATATAAAAAATAATCTATTTTACTTATGGATGTGGGGACAATATAAAAATAAATATAATTTTATTAATTTGGCATATCACAAAAATGACTGGTTTGGAGGCAGAGTGGCATTTTTGCCACAACGCAAGGACCTTGTGATGGAATAGGGGGAACCGTTAAGAGATTGGTTTCAAAAGCAAGCCTGCAAAGACCATATAAGGATCAAATTTTAATACCTTCAGATATGTTTTGCAATGAAAAAATAAAAGGAATACATTTTTTTTATATAAAACCTAAAATAATAGAACAACAAAAATTAATCCTTGTACTAAAATATACTAGAAGTTTTCATTCATTTGTGCCTAAAAATTTACAAATTATTCAGGTTCAAAGTAAATGAGAATTAAACCGTTTTATAAATAAAAAATATTAAAAAGAACAAAATTTGAAGCTTTCAAAAACCAATAATTAATTATTAATTACCTATGTTAAATTTAAATTAACAACTACCTTAATAGATTAATAGATAAATTTAAGATTCCATGTAGAAAAACAATATAAATGTTACCTTTAACATAGTTTTGTATTATAAATGAAATAACACGTAAATATATAAAGCATTGTTTACGATAAAAAAACAAGTTCTCTGTTAAAATTATTGCTAAAATACACATAATTATTCACTTAGGCATAGTTATTAGTTATTTTTATTACTGTTAAATGATTGCAACCAATCAGATTCACTTATTTAATTTAACACAAGAACAATTTTGGTACTATGCCATAGTACCAAAATTGTTCTTGTGTTAAATTAAATAAGTGAATCTGATTGGTTGCAATCATTTAACAGAAATAAAAATAACATAGGCGATCCATCATATGTAATCATTCTGTACCTTAAGATAATAATACAATAATTGTTTGTTTTATTTTATATGAATTATTATGTAAAGTGGCGGCGAATGTTTCAAATTGCCGAATGTCAAAAACCGATTTCTCAACATACGGTTAACCTAGCGGTTCCTTGAATTATATACTTACGTACAGGGCCGGCATTATATTATTAGAGGCCAGGTGCTAAAGAAAAATGCGGGGCTAGAACTAAAAATTTACTCTTGAAAATTAACATAGCGCTTAGCGGCAATGAACCACTAAAATATTAAACGAAAAACCAATTGAAGGGGTTAGAGCTAAAACCGCGTGCATTTTTTAAGCGTGTTACCGGAAAGTAAAAAATTTTGACTTAAAAATGCACTTGGGTGGTTCAGCTTTTCCCTTCAATTAATATAGAAATTAACGTTTAAGAAAAAATCACACATACTTTTTCCCTGCTTTAGCAGGAGTTCTTTTCCAAATCCTATTGACAATATAGCCAAACCCACTAGTCGTTTTGGGCACATACCTTCTTGATCTTAAATATTTTTTTATTAATTTTTATTTTGAAAAACTCTTTTCCCGGCTTAATAATAATTGTTTTAAACGGATACAGGCAACTTCAAATACACATTTAGCAATATTGGACTGAATGATAATAGATGACGATACCTACTAAAGATATTATCTCTGGCAATGACCAGATATTATTTTGTCAGACTGTGCTTAGAGCTTGCCATGTTGCTAAAATGTACAATAATTTTGTTAAGACGCCTTGATGCGCGTGTTACGGACGCCGACCCTGCAGCCGGTACAGCGACCTAAGAATTAAAGTTAAAGGAAATATCATATAATATTAAACAAAATCAAGCTACATCCGTTAAGACATAAAAACCCGTGTAATTTACTTTTCGCAATTCTGCAAAATAATCATTTTGTGCTTTTTTCCTTTTTATAAAATTTATTTTTGATCAGTGTTGATTGAATCGTCAAATCATTAACTTGTTAACTTCTTCTTCAATAAATATTTGGTGTTCATAAAAACTTGTGTTTTCATCCAAAATATTTAACTGGCGCTGCGAACAGGATTTTCAAAACGTATATCAACGGTTCGTTTTACGATTTATTTGGAAATCCGGACCAAGAACGAAGAACGTTAAAGACGCAAGAAAAATCAAGAAGCTTATCGACAGAAAGACCTGATCAGACCAAATTCTTCATCGAAGTCAATTTTTGAACATTCTTCCCGGAATTTGCTGCCAAGTCTGCTGTTTCAACGTTATGTGGTATTCCCTCATTTTCCTTCCGTAAGTACCTCTTGGTTTCCCCTTGTTCAAAATCAATCAATCACACTCACTTAATAAAAATAAGAAAAATAAAAAATTAATTTATATTCAAGCACGTTGGTTAATAATTTATATTTAGGTATTGCATACATTTTAATATTAAATTAAAAACTTTATTGCTTATATTTTATTATTAAATTTAAATTTAAGCACAGTTAATAAATAGACAAATTTATTAATTAATTAATAATAATAATTTATAATTAATAGCAAACACTTTATTATTGTTTAAATAATATATTAATTTTAGTTTACATCGCATAAATTTTATTTTTATTTTTATTAATTTTAGTATACGTTGCATATTTTATTAAGCCTTATCGTGTAAATAAATGTCATTGAGTGAAATTCATTTAAGTGATTTGGACGAAAACGAATTGCAAACCATCCGAGACTTACGTTATCGAAACCACGAAAATTCCGATTCAGATTCGGATCTCTCTGTTCGTAGTTTGGATAACCGCTTTCGCGAAAATATTATCATGGCCATTGCAATTTCTAATGATGAACTTAAAGCATTTTGTAAAACGATACCTGAGTACAGCCACGAGAATGGTAATCTAAATGAATTCATTCATGCTGTTGATAAAATAGTATCGCTTTTTCCAGGAACATTTACTATTACAAATCCTCAACGTTTGTTGTTTAATTTATATATAGTGGGTAAAATTAAAGGGCTTCCTAAAGATTTTATAACTTCTAATAATTATGACGCGTTTGTTCCTAATAATTTTAATACTTGGGCAACTATTCGGGCCCAATTGCTGACAAAATTTGGTGAAATTCGATCGGAGGCAACCCTCGAAAGAATTTTATGTAGTTTAACTCAAAAACCAAATGAATCTTTTATGGACTTTCATCTTCGCATTAATTTAAAATTAAATGAGCTTATTCAGTTAACTCGATTAAAAAATAATCAACAACCAGCTGTAGTTGAAGCTCAAAAACAAATATATACAAACAAGGCATTAATGACGCTTAAAACAGGTATTAATCAACCATATAGAGACCTTTTATGTTCAACATCCCCCGACACAATGGAGGATTGTGTAAAACGCTGTTCTGATTACGATAATTTAATGGCTCATCGAAAAAGTTTAAGTTATCAATCACAAAATTCTCGATCTCAAAATGTTAAACATAACCCCAACTATTCGCAAAATTTTAGAAATAACCCCAATCGTTCGCAAAGTCAAAGTTATAATAAAAATTTGCCACAAAATTCTAATTCGCCTTCTTATCATTCGCAAACGTATCCGCGACAAAGTTCTGAGAATAAACCAGGTTTTTCCGGTAATGTAAACAATCCTCAAAGACGATACAACCAGACTTTCAATAATTCTTACCGCCATCCAAACTCATACCCCCAACCAATGTCCACTTCCACAACTCATTCTAATAATTCACGCCATCAGCAAAATTCCTATCCCGAGCCCATGTCAACTTCTACCATTCAATCTAACAGACAACAACACAATCATCACAATTTAGAATTATTTGACAAAAATTTGGATTGTGAACAATCAAATTTCGAAAATTCTGTTAATTATCATGACGATATTCAAACATCTCATGACAATTTTCAAACATCTGACTACAATTTTCAAACATCTGACTACGATTTTCAAACATCTGACAACGATTTCCAATCATCTGACTACGATTTCGAGTCTCAAAATTTTTACACGGAGAGCCACCATCAGCCCCCGAGATAGATTTAAACAACTTAGCAAATTCACCCCGACTACCATATTTCGACATCCCCGACTTAAAATTACGAGTTTTAATTGATACTGGAGCTACGGATTCAATAATAACCCCTCAAGCTGCCGCAAAATTCTCCAAACAATATTTTTTTGAAGAACCTTTTACTATTCGATCTCTAACGAAAACATACTCCGATAATATAAATTTACGTTATCCCATTTTACAACATTTTGGCATAAATTTTCCTATGAATTTTCATGTAATAAATTGGCATACTCAATATGATGTCCTTCTATCATCCCACGACTTAGGACAGTTTAAAAGTAATATAGACTATCAAACAAACACATTAACTATCGGTCCAATTTTAATCAAATTTAAATACTTCAATCCCAAAATAACAAAAATCCCGGTGTCCATTTCTGACGGTGATGTTTTACTTCCCTCGATACTTAATAATAATAATCACACAATTGTTATTCCCCAATCAATTCATACCGCTTTTAACGGCTATGTATCTGTCCCTTATATTGATGTGAATTTTCATAACATTATCCCTGTTCAACCCTTACATAATTTTGATATCGGTAATATTCCCCAAGAAAAAACTCCATTAAATGTAAATAATTTAAGACTCGATCACCTTAATTCCGAAGAAAAAGAAAAAATTATAAAACTATGTAAAGATTTTTCGGGAATCTTTTATAATGAAAACCAATTGCTTTCGGCAACTACGACAATTAAGCATAAAATCCCCACTACCGATGACATACCGGTTTACTCAAAAACTTTCAGACACCCCCCGGTAATACAAAAAGAAATTTCTTCTCAAATTCAAAAACTACTCGATAATGAAATAATTCGACCTTCCATATCACCATATTCCAGTCCAGTTTGGATTGTACCCAAAAAATTAGATGCTTCAGGCACAAAGAAATATAGACTGGTAATAGACTATCGAACTTTAAATTCAAAAACTACAGAAGACAAATATCCCTTACCCCGAATAGATGAAATTCTTGACAACCTAGGTCGATGCACATACTTTTCTTGCCTAGACCTTGCACAAGGTTTCCACCAAATTCCGATGTCTGAAGAATCGATTAGCAAAACTGCTTTCTCCGTGCCAAATGGTCATTTCGAGTATCTCCGAATGCCGTTCGGACTCAAAAATGCCCCGGCAACGTTTCAGAGAATGATGGACGAAATTCTAAAATCTCATATTTACAAACGATGCTTTGTATATATGGACGATGTCATCGTCTTCTCTCGATCTCTTCAAGAACATATTAATGACCTTAAATTAATTTTCTCTTGTTTAAAATCCGCAAATTTAAAGGTACAACTCGACAAAAGCGAGTTTCTTTCAAAAAAAGTTGAATTTTTAGGACACATTGTAACTGATAAAGGCCTTCAGCCAAATCCAAAGAAAATAGCTGCTATTGTAAATTTTCCCATACCTAAATCTATTAAAGAAATTAAATCTTTTCTTGGTTTAATAGGCTACTACAGACGTTTTATTCCAAATTTTGCAAAAATTGTCTATCCAATTAATAAATGTACAAGAAAAGGAGAAAAAATCAATATTCATGATCCACGTTATATTTCTGCTTTTGAACAGTGCAAAAACCTAATAACCCATTCTCCAATCCTACAATATCCCGATTTTAACAAAACATTCACCTTGACAACCGACGCATCCGATATTGCCATAGGTTCAGTTTTATCCCAAGAGTTAAAACCAGTTGCTTTTTATTCCCGAACACTAAATTCTGCAGAACGAAACTATTCCACGATTGAAAAGGAACTACTAGCTATAGTTGCCTCGACAAAATTTTTTCGGCCCTACCTTTTTGGACAAAAATTTAATATCGAAACCGATCATAACCCCCTCGTTTGGCTCAGTAGTTTAAAGACACCCAATTCCCGTTTAATTCGATGGAAAATAAAATTAGACGAATTTGACTACAACATTTCCTATAAAAAAGGTAAGGAAAATATTGTCGCTGACGCACTCTCTCGTGTTGAGATTAACGTTCACAATTCTGACTCAGATAATGAATCACTAATGGTTAACGTAGATCTTGATGAAATTGTCACTGTCCATGCCCCTGCCGATTATGATCCCCAAGCACCTAAATCTGTAATTTCCGGAAAATCTACCGTCCACTCTCAAAAAGAAAATATTTCCTGTACTTTACCCATTTCGGAGGAATGTATAAACAAATTTCAAAACCAAATTTTTGTACGTATAGGAACATTACAGTCTCATTCAGTCACTAATCGATTTAATAAAAATATTCATTTAATTACTCTTGTTTCAAATAATTTAGAAAAACATTTTTCATCAACATTAAAACATATCATAGACCCTCAAAAGACGTACTATATTTATCTTTATGACAGAGAACTACGTCCTATTCTTGAAAACATTCTTTCATCTTTATTTAATACAACACTAAAAATTATTCTTTGTCAGTCTAAAGTTCAAGATGTTCCAGAAATTGAAAATCATTTGGAAATTGTTAATGACTATCACAATGCTAATCATAACGGAATCAACGAAACGTACGAACATTTGCGTAGAAAATATTACTGGCCAAATATGAAAAATTTAATAACTTCAATAATAAATAAATGTGAAATCTGTTTAACATCCAAATACGAAAGAAATCCTATAAAAACACCATTTAAAGGTCCTTTACTTCCTTCTCTCCCTTTTAAAACACTTCATATTGACATATTTAGCTATTTGAGACATAAATTTTTGACAATCATTGACCCCTTTACAAAATACGCCCAAGCTTATCACGTAGAAAATACAACTTCAATCCATATCCTCTCCAAATTAAGACACTATTTCGCACACCACAATTTTCCCAAAAATGTTGTTTTCGATCAAGGTCCCGAGTTTAAAAATAAAGTAGTTAACGAATTTTTTAATCTACATCAAATTAACATTCACTATACATCCAGATCTAACTCCTCATCCAACTCCCCTATCGAACGCCTACATTCCACCATAATCGAAAAATTACGTGTTTTAGAACCCTCTGAAACAAATATTATAGAACGTATGATATCTGCCATTACTATTTACAACCAATCCATACATTCAGCTACAGGTTTTTCTCCATTTTCCCTAATATACGGACCATACGAACATGAGATACTGTTTGACAATAATCTGACAATTTATGAAAAATATAATGAAGACAGAAAAAACGAAATTCTGCCATTTATAAAACATGTTTACACAAAGCAAAAAACAAAAGCCGATAATAACCTTGCCAAAATTAACGAAACCAGAACAGATCAGCCCACAATTAATTCTGACACTCCCGTATATGTTTGTACAGCTAGAAGATCTAAACACGAAAAACCTTACAGAAAAGAACTATTAAAAAATCAAGACAACGAAAATAAAGATATCATTTATACAGTACACCCTAAAATCAAAATAGAGACAAAAAATAATGTTAGAAAAATTAAACGTCCCCGCAAATAAACAAAATTTCTTGTTACAGCTACATCCTTGCTTACTCGTGTGTGCCTAATAATGGGTTTTATCCTTATGATTCCGGAACCCAACAAGAATTTTCACATTTCCATAGATTCACTGTTTCCATTAACCTTCATAACATTCAAAAAAGTCTAAATTCAATGCCCTTCATGAATAATGAAACACCTTTAAGCAGAATTTACAATATAAAACTTAAAGAGGCAATTAATAATTTTCATAAATTAACATTTTTTCGACAAAAAAGAGGACTTGCTAATTTTTTGGGGTCTGCTATTAAATTTATTACGGGCAATCCAGACAATGACGACCTAGAAATAATCAATGACAATATAAAATCAATTTCGGATAAAACAGACGAACAATCGATAAAAATTAATAAACTTATTTCAAATGCACAACATATTCAAGAAAGATTTCATTTAATAATTGACAATTTTAATAGTAACAATAAACAACTGGAAAAATATTTACGCAATATACAAAATGATTTAGGAATTCATGAAGCACAAATTAATATCGCTAATATCGAACACGTAAATGATTTTTTATTAATGCTTTTACGTACAATAACATTTTCAAAATTAAATTTAACAAATTTAGAACTATTTTCTGCCGATGAAATTACAAGATTAGAAATAGAATTAGAAAAATTTTACGATACCAATCAAATTATTTCAACTAATCTGCTTGAACACTGTCAAACTATTCTAATTCACACTAACTATAAAATTATATTAATTTTGAAAATTCCAATCCTTAAAGTCAAATCCTACCCGCTAATCAAAGTTTTTCCAATACCTAATGAAGACAAAACCCTTATCCTACCACCAACTTCATGGAACTCCCACAACGATTGGTTCGAGATCTGTCAGCAGATTTCAATAAGACATTTTTTCTGCAATAAGAAAATCACCAGCAACTGTTCCATAACGAATCCTCACCGATGCCCAACAGCTAAAGCCGAATCCGAGATTGAATACGATTTACCAGATGGAAAAATAGTGTACTCCCCAACGAAGACATTCCGGTGTAACCAATCCATAACAGTCGATTGCTACACGATCCAATGTACCGATAAAGAAGAAGACGTCACACCTGAATTTTACACACACAATTTGCCTTCGGCAAGAAACAAACTTATTTTACAGAAAATGGACATCCCGACCGGATTCGACATAACACCAATCCAACCCCTTCATTTGCACCCAGTTGCCACCTACATCAGTTGGAGCATATCGACATCATGTCTTCTTTTTATTTTGGCCTTCATCTACATTATGGTTAAGAAAAAGAAGAGGATCCACCACCTTCTAAATCGCCCCAGAGTTACAAGAGAAACCCTAGAGCTCTTTCTTAAGGAGGGAGGTGTTACGGACGCCGACCCTGCAGCCGGTACAGCGACCTAAGAATTAAAGTTAAAGGAAATATCATATAATATTAAACAAAATCAAGCTACATCCGTTAAGACATAAAAACCCGTGTAATTTACTTTTCGCAATTCTGCAAAATAATCATTTTGTGCTTTTTTCCTTTTTATAAAATTTATTTTTGATCAGTGTTGATTGAATCGTCAAATCATTAACTTGTTAACTTCTTCTTCAATAAATATTTGGTGTTCATAAAAACTTGTGTTTTCATCCAAAATATTTAACTCGCGCGGGGCCTATAAAACGCGGGGCCGGGTGCAACTATAACTTCTAGTCGGTAACCCAACATCGATCCCGACTTCTCACGTGCTGGCACGAACCGCCTTATAACGTGACGTCATAATAATAATCCGGTTTTGTTCCCCGAACATATAACACTTGTTGTCAAGCTAGATAGCTTAGATGGTAGGGCGTTTGCTTTGCATGCGAGAGGTCCCGGGTTCGATACTCAGAAGTTGTCGAAATTTTTTTACTTTTTTATTTCATAAATTTGTTGTTCCTTTGTTAAAAAGTGTTTTATTTTTATCGTAACATAAATTTGCCCATTTTAGTTGGGTTTTTTGCTCAATGGGGCGGGGGGGGGGGGCAATGGGGCGGGGTCGGTTGGGTTGTGTTGTTGAGTTTGGGTTGGTTTGGTTTTATTACGTAACTAACGTGCCCTTAACATGTATACAGGTACAATTTATTATTATATTATTGTTGTGCCGCCAATTTTAAATGATAATGATGCATTGTATAATATATAATAAATTCTTTGTCCAGTCGGGATCGATGTTGGGGCACCGGCTAGAAGTTAGTGGGTGCAACCGCACCGTTTGCACATGCCTCACGCCGGCACTGCTTACGTAAAAGAAAACAACAATAATTGTTATATCTGTGCTTGGTTCAGAATTTTATGACGCCATTTGAAACATTCGCCGCGACAACTATATGCGTTATTTTGTTTATTATAATTATAAACTAATTATTTAATGTTTATGTAGCTTAATTTTTACTATTTTATATTTATTTTTCAAACACCTTTAAATAGCATTTTTTTATCAAAGCCATCTTGATAAAAAATACCTTGAAAATAATTCCATATTCTATACAATTTATGGTATTTTAAACCGTTGTATCTTCCTAGCAAGGCAAATACACAAAAAAAATTTTGTTGAAGTTTTTAATTTATATTGAGGAGTACATTCTGTTAAATTTTGAAGAATTTTCATTCAGTCCCTCTGGACTAAAAAATGCATTTTTCTTCTCCAAAAATGGGAAATTTTCATAATTATGATGGTATTTCCTGCAATTTGGATACTTTTTTATAATTTCGCATTTTATATTTTAATCAATATTTATAATTACTTTAAATAAAAATAAACACCAAATCAAATTTTCATAGCCTACTATATAACATCAATGGCAGAAAATTGACATTTTCAGTTAAAAGAAGCTTAAATTTAGCACTAAAAAAATTGCATTTATAAAAGCATTTGTATAATTTTAGGCATATATTTAAAAATCACATTGTTTTACGGTTAAAACAAAATATTACGCGATACAAAATATTAATAAACAACTTAGTTATAAAGGGTTTTCTTAAACACCGATTTGGTAATTTTTTATGCAAACCGGTCAACATGGCCCTGCCTAATTTCTAAGGGTGACACCCTGAGGGTGTTTAAATTAAAAAAATTATTGTGGTTTTTGTTCATCCTAAGCATTGGCCTTCACATCCTGAAAGTTTTAAGAAAATCCAATAAGGTCAGCTTTCAATTTTTGTCAAATTTGGTGAAAAATGGTAGAATGACTCTTTAGTAAAAAAACTCATAAAAATTGTATATCGCTGCACAAAATCAAAACAACAATCAAACATTATTCAAAATCAACATAAGTAATAAAATAAGTGAAACACCAATCATAACCTCAAAAACAGCGTATAAACCATAAAAGTTAAATTTCATTAGCTACTATAATATATATATGATACAACCGTTGTATAATTATCGACTAATATTTATGCATTAATATGAAGTTGTATAAATCCGCCATTATGAAAAATCTCCTATAAATAATGAATGAAATAAAAATGTATAATATTTATCTTACCTACTTCAACAATATCTGCATACAAAGCAGTCTTCAACTTTGCAATATTTGAACTTATTTTTAAATTTTAATTTAAAAATTAACATTGTTCTTCACACTAAAACACAAGTCACAATTTGCAAATTTAATACGCCACTTGCAGGTTGTCTTTTGCCGGGCGGTTGGCGAGTTCGACTACTTCGTGCGTCTAGGGATGGGGGATTCACACTATAGAGCTGTATAATTTACCAGGTTGAGTGTAAATCTGCCTTCGGAAATACTACACTCAGAAAGGTTCTTTTAATTGTAACACAATCATCTTTCACACTTAAAACCCAGCTAATAATTAATATCTGCTTAAAATTAACCCTTAGTTATAGTACCTATATTTAAGTATTAAATAATAGTAAATTATACTCACTAGAGTGTAAAAATTTACAATCACAATTTTTACCATACAAATACAATTTACCCGCTTTATATTTTTTTCTGTGTACCTACTTAACCTAAAAATCCCTTTAAGGGCTGTCATTGCTAATAACGTAGGTGATTCCTCAGACATCTCAATTTGATTATATGCTGACTTTAAATCTACACTGAAAGAAATATATGTTTGTTTTAGCAATGTATGTGGTTCATATATGGACTACCACATACATTGCTAAAACAAACATATATTATATTTAGTTTTAACATAATATGTTAAAACTAAATATAAAAATGGTTAAGGTAAATATATTTTATGTTTCATATATGGACTACCACATACATTGCTAAAACAAACATATATTTCTTTCAGTGTAGCTTTGAGAAATATTTGCCATTATTTAGTTTTGAAAATACTTCCTCGATCCTAGGCAATAGGTAGTCAACGAGATCTAAAAACCTATTTAATGTTATTTAGGGAGTGGCCCATTCACTATGCTCAATCGGTGAAATCACACATTCGTCTTCAAGTTTCTTTAGTTCGGTGTCCACAGCCTCAAGAAAGGCTAAGGGTACAGATCTATGTTAACAAAAGACGGATTTGGCATTTGCTTGTATTCCTAAACTTATTTTTGCATGTTTATATTTGCCTAATTTATTGTTAAATAAAAGTTTATATTTTAAACAAATTTTGTCTGTCTTTATTTGAACTTACGTTATTAATAAATTTTAAATTTTACCTTAAAAATTGCCAGCCAGTCTCTACCTACGATATTTATTCCCCCATTGCTGACAACAAAGAACACTGCCTGGTGATGCCTCTAAACGTAATTGACATAATAAAATGAACATTGGGTTTAAAAATAAGACTCTTAACACGGTATTATCTTGCTCCAATCTACAATTTGTAAAATACTTTAGATAAGTGTCTTTATTTAACAATTTATTAAAACATTGTTTATTTTAACATTACAATCTTCAATACAATATACATTTAAAACTTTTTTGCTCTTGTGCACATGTAAAATAGATCTAAACCTAAATCAGAATTTTCCCTATTGTTTACCAAATTTATACCTTTGTTATTGCATACCTTTGCTAAATGACCCACTTTTCGACATGCATCTATGGTTTTTGTAAAATCACACTTTGTTATGATGTTTACTACCACAATGCACACAAATTGGGAAATTGTTTGCCGTTGTTTATATCTCTAAAAAACTACTAACTTTCGCCTCTTTACGTTTAAAATGGTTGTTGTTTTCAAGGGGTGTCGATAAGGGGGGGGGTTAATGTGGGTAAATAGAAGAGTTGCATTTCCCAGAGAATTCCATACCTTGTTATCTTCTCCGTTTAGATAACGAAATATGACTCTCGTGAAGTCTATGGTGTCATCATTTTATCACATATAACAGCTCCCCTTATTTTTGAAAAGTTGATGCTATGCAGCAACTTTTTCGCTAAGTTGGATTTCACAGAAGTTATCGTCTTTTGATGGTGTTTGATATCGTTTCGGATATCGTGTTTCTTGGTTTAAATTTTGTAAACAATTTTATTGTTACGTATGCAATAATGCTAATGACTATTAGAGCTATAGTCAAATAAGTGAACCATGATATGTTTTTCTCGACGAAAGGTTGATTAATAAGATTATCCAAATCTCTCGAATATTGTTAAGGTTTGTGGTTGGCAATTTCCAATTCCTCCATATTTAAGTTATTGATTTTTAAAGGTTCTAATTTAGGGAGTTCTATATTGTCTGGAACATGAGTACAACAGTTGTATGGAACGAGAACGGGTTGAGGGTTTTCAATTACGTTGGATGTCTTGCTAGCTTCTGCTTGTATTTTTGTAATGCCAATGGAGGCTTGGCACACTGGTCACTGGTTATTGTCTATTGGGTATGCGTACAGGTTGAAGCACAGTTTTCTTCCTGGTGATAGCTGCTTGCATTCTTCTGGATTCTTGACGGGGATGTACATTAAAGAATAATCGTTTCGCGCGATATATTTTTGACTTATTGACAAAACGTGATAAAGACCAGTTCTTTCATCAGGTATAGGAATAGGAAATAAATGCTAGAGGGTGTAGATTTGTTGTTCAATTAAAGGGAGTTTTAAAACAAAAACAAGATCATGATTTGTTTGATAAGCTTGGAGTTCTATGATTTCCAAATACTGAGCTATTTGTGAATGTTTAATGGCTAAAGGTAAAATATTTTTCTCAAGATTTTCAGATATTTTTTGTAATTCTAATATTAAGTTGTTGGGGGTTATAATTGAAGAATGGATTATCTTTAGGCGGGCAAAGGTAATGCCATTTATTATGTCATTAAGATTGTCCTCCAAAAACAAGTAACTTTCCATTAGTTTTTCACAAATTTCGAAAAAATTTAATTTGGCTTCGACTAGCGCGATCTTATCTCCTAATAGGTGAACTGTTCTTTCTATTTTTCGTCAAACGAAAGTTTTTGTATTGTGTTGTTAAAGTTTTGCATAATTGATGTTGTTACTGTTATTTGATTTTTTAACAGATTTTCAACTTGACTTTGATCTTTATTTAATTTATTAATACTGTTAGTGAAGAATTCGCCATCTGATGCATCTAAATTACCGGTAATTGCTACTGTACCAAAACCGTTAATAAGGCCTCTTTTAGAGCGCTTTGTGTCTGTAAATATTTCGTCAAATTTTCGGCGTATGGTGTTATGGATTGTTTTTAAAATTTTGTCGTTATTGTCAAATGCGACGCGTAAGTTTGTTATGTTTCTGTGTACAAGTAGTGTCCATTGGGCTTTGGAAACAACGATTTGTGTTTCGTCATGATAGTATATTCCAAAAGTATTGTTAATGGGTTCTATTCGGTATTGGCAGAGTGCTGTACCAATCAGCATTAAGTACCTAAAAATAACTAATTTTCAGAATAGGGTTTCATTCGGTCAAAATTGACTTTTGTGCGTTGATTTGTTTGGGTATTTAAAAGAATAGCGGAATTATTTAGAATCTCTAAGATCTCAAAAGGACCATTAAACTTGTTTTCTAATTTATTTTTTATTTGGGATTCTTTTATATAAACTTTGTCACCTACTTGATAATTTGGAAGATTATCATGAACATGTTGATCGAAACAGGTTTTGGATTTTTGTTTTTGGGCTTCGGTTCGGGCTCTAGCTATTTTGTAATAATGTGTTATTCGGTTATTAAGGTCTCTAATATATTTGGTAATGAGTTGATTTTCATTATAAAGTTTTTCTGGAGGTCTACTAGAGGTGTGTCCGAAGACTAGTTTGTATGGAGTGAATCCGTGCGTTTTATTATTCGAGTTGTAACAAATTACGGCATAGGGCAGTATGTTAAAAGGGTGTTCGTTTGGGTGTTCAGCTAAGTGAACTATTTTCATTTCCAATAGGGTGGAATGAAATCGTTCGAGAGAACCATTTGATTGTGGGTGTCCTGCGCTAGAATACGTTAATTTTATGTCATAAAGATTACATAAGTCTCTTAGGAGGCTGTTGTCAAATTCTCTACCGTAGTCACAATGAATACGAAGAGGGGTGCCAAAATGTTGGAAGTATAGGAGTAAAGTGTTAACAACGGATTTTGCGCTTTTGTCATTAATTGGATAAGCTTGGCTAAATTTTGTCAGTTCATCTCTGATGGTAAGAGCGTAATTTCTACTAGGGACTTCTAGGATGTCAATGTTAATGCGTTCGAAGGGTGTTCTAGGTGTTTCGGTGATGACAAAAGGTCGGTCGAGGTTTTTCCGATAAGCTTTAGTTTTTTGGCAAGTAGTACAATTTTTTATAAATTTTTCTACGTCTTTTGTGAGTCCGGTCCAATTATATTTTTGTTTTATTCTGCGTATGGTTTCGTTAATTCCGCGGTGAAGGTTGGCTTTACCGCAGTAAAGTTGATCTAAAATTATTGGAATTTGATCAGGGTCAGGTGTTTTTGTGACGTTTTGAAATACTTTAAATTTAATTTCTTTTTCTGCAAAAAGAAAGGATAGCATTTCTAATATTGGTAGGTCGATATTAGTTTCTACGCTATAGATTTTATTGGCTTCTAAATTATTTTGAGAGTTGTATATGGATGCGAATAAATCTTCTGAAACTGAATTAGGGTCAGATGGAAGAGGTATAATTAAATATTTTCGGCTTTTTACTGTTTTACTACTAAAAATGTTAATTTTGAAAGCTTCGAAATCTGCGTGTTCTTCGAAGATGTCTTCAGATACTTTTTCGTAGAGTTCTTGTAAATTTTCTTTTTGGAAAAAGACTAAAATGTTTTCAGTATTGGTAAAGTTTTGATCGTCATTTTCGTTTTGTATGTGGGGATCAGTGTCATCGTTATCGTCTGTAATAAGTGGTAAGGCTGAATATGGGGTAAGTAGATGTTTAAATTGAAATTTTGAAATGTCTTGAATATGATTTATTCTTATACGCGATAGAGCATCGGCGTTCTTATTGATTTTACCGGGTTTGTAGATTATCTCGTAATCATACTCTTCTAGTTTAAGTCGCCAACAAGCGAGACGACTTCCTGGGTCTTTTATAGAAAAGAGCCAAGTTAGAGGTCTGTGATCGGTTATTAACTTAAATTTTCGTCCAAATATTAGTGGTCGAAAGTGTTTGATGGCCCACACAATGGCGAGAAGTTCTCTCTCTATTGTGGAGTACTTGGTTTCAACACTGCAAAGTGTTCTCGAGGCATAGGCAATGGGCAAGTCTTTACCTATGGGGCCTTGCGAGAGTACTGCTCCGATAGCAAAGGTACTCGCATCAGTAGTAAGGAGAAATGGTTCGTCAAAGTTTGGGTAAATTAAAATTGGGGTTAAAATTAAAGAATTTTTTAGTTCTTCGAATGATTTTTTGCATTCAGCGTCAAAATTAAATGTAATGTCTTTTTTTAGAAGGTTTGTCAGAGGTTTTGAAATTTTGGCGAAGTTAGAAATGAATCTTCGATAATATCCGGCTAGACCGAGAAAGGACTTATTTCTTTTTGATTAGAAGGTTCGGGAAAATTTACAATACAATCTACTTTGGATGGGTTAGGTTTTACACCGTCTTTAGTGACTAAAAGACCAAGATAAGCGACTTCTTGTCGTAGAAATTCGCATTTATCTGGCTGTATTTTCATATTAGCTTGCCTTAACCGTTTAAAGACCTTAGACGACTTAGGTGCTCGTGGATAGTGGGAGAATAAATGATGATGTCGTCCATGTAGACTAAGCATCGTTCATTTTGTATTCCCAGTAAAATGTTATCCATCACTCTTTGGAACGTTGATGGAGCATTTTTCAATCCGAAGGGCATCCTAACAAATTCAAAATGGCCATTTTCTACTGAGAAAACGGTCTTTTGAATATCTTTAGGGTTCGATTTCAATCTCGTGAAAACCAGAGGCAAGGTCTAAAGTTGAGAAATACTGGCATTTACCCAGTTGGTCAAGGAGGTCGGATATGTTCAGTAAAGGGTATTTGTCATCCACAGTTAACTCGTTGAGTTTTCTGTAGTCAACAACTACTCTCCATTTTTGTTTGCCAGAGGCGTCCATTTTTTTGGGAACGACCCAGAGAGGGGATGAAAAGGGAGAATTTGAATGTCGAATGATTCCTTGGTCTAACATTTTTGATATTTGGGTTTTAACTTCGTCTTTGTGGATTTGAGGATAACGGTAAAACTTTACGAAGGTGGGTTTTTCTGATTTTGTGTCGATAGTGTGTTTGATTTCATTAGTAAAGGTCAATTTGTCGCCTTCTAGATAGAAAATGTCTGAATAGTCTAAACAAAGTTCAGTAATAAGTTCCGATTCTTCTTCGTTTAAGTGTTCTAAACGAAGTTGGTTTTTAATTTCTGAAACTCTATCCGGTTGTAACTAAAAATTACATTCGTTTAAATTATTGATTGAAAAATTTTGAATGGGTTCGAGTTTCAAGTGGCATCGCGTTAGCGTTTAAAACTGATGTTAAACCATTAGAGTTGATTTTGACTAAAGCATTAGGTAGACGTACTTTATCAATTTCCGTAGCTTCTAAAATAGCTTCGGTATTAGATAAATTACATTTAAGTTTGCAAATTTGTTCCGTACGCGGTTCTAATGTGATTAAATTTGTAAAATTTGAATTTAAAAGTACGTTTTTAACGGTTGAATCTTCCTCTACTTTAATTAAAGGTATAGTTTTAAAATTTGTTATTAATTGTCTTTTAGGTCCACTATGCACTGATAGTGTTCTAAAAAGTCGGATCCAAGTAAACCGTCAAAGTCAATGTCAATGTTGCAAATGTATACTTTATGAGGGTCTTTTACATTGAATGGAACCAGAGTGGATTCGTTAATGTGGATTTTTTGGTTAGTAATTCCTTGAATAACTACATTTTCTTGGGATCTATAAGGAAAGTTTTGACAAATGTTGGGTTTAAAGATTAATAAGCCTGCTCCGGTGTCAATTAAAAATTTAAATGTGTTTGAAGCGTCGTTTATGTAATAGAGATTTTTTGAATTTACTGAGGGACTTACAGGAAGTTTTGTTCCGGGAAGTTGAGGTTGGGACCGAAATTGTCCATGTTTAGTGTTTGAATTTGGGATGTTATTTCCAAAATATCTTGATTCAGAGGGTCTGTCTGGAAACTGGGTTCCAAGGGAAAATCCTGGTTTTGTTCCATTTCTGTTGGAAAATCTAATTGAGGTTGATCTTGGTAATATTGCTCATCATCATCTTAAAAGTAATTTTGTTTGTCAGTGTCGTAATACTGTTCGTAGGAGTCTGAATTGTTGTAATTAAGATGATGGGTTTTTGCAAGGTATTTGTTAAAATTTGGATTGGGTTGAATGGCACTTGGCCTGGGAGATCCTATATTGGGATTTGGCCTAATGACAGATGGGCGATTTTGAAAGTTCGGATTCTGTGAAGTATTTTGTTGTTGGTAAAATGGTCTTTGTTGAGGATTTTGAAATGGTTGTTGAGGACGAAATTGGTTTTGATTGTTATGTTGGAAATTTGAAAAGGTTTGAGGGGTTGTCATTCTTTGTCTACATTCGTTATTCGAATGTCCGGTTCGTTTACAAATTAAACAGTTTTTTATTGCCTGATTTGGATTTTGTTTACGAGGTGGCATATTTGTATTGCGGTTTAGGTTAAATTTTTGATTTTCAAAATAATTTAATTGGAGTTCGCGTCTAATTCTATTGGTAGCAGTTAAAATGTCTGGAGGGTTACTAGCTCTAACAATTTGACCAATTTTCGGGTCAAGTCCGGCAAGTAAAGTATTCAAAGCCATTGATTCGACAAGTAGGGTCTGAGCGGCTTTTTCTTCAGCTGTAAGGGTTTGTTTGTTAATTGAAGCGTATAACTTTGCTTCGTGCGTTTGTAAACTAGCAACAAAGGTTAAAGGAGATTCGTTAGAAGATTGTTTTAATCTTTTCAGATCTTGAATTAAAGAGGTGAGATCGCGTGTGTCACCAAAATGATTTTTAAGCAAGGTTTTAATTTCATGCCAGGTTTTAGGTTCGCGAGAATTTATTAGTTCAGCAGCACGGCCTTTTAACTTGTTTTTTATGTGTAAAGTAACTAAAACTTTTTGGTTGCCTATAGCCATGTTAAAAGCAGTGCTACATGCTTGAATAAAAGTGTTAAGAAGTATTTGGTTACCATCGTACTTCGGTACGACTGAAAATATATAAGGTTCTACCGCACCAGCAGCAGCAGCAGCATTGCCTGCGTTATTTGGGTTATTTTGAGGCATTCTGCTTGATCTTGTTCTTGGCATAAAATTAAAATAGGTTAAGGAAAATTGTTATTGGGAAAGATGTCTGATAAAAGAAATGTTCTTAAAATTACGATAATCGAATGATTTGTTAAAATCGCGAAAAATAAAAATAATAACGTAATGATTCTTACAGTAGTTTGTCCATAGATGAAATCCTCCTTCGTGACCCTTGCTACGCCAGGTGAGTGTATAGTATACACTGTATACGTGTTCCCAACGCCGAAGAGACCGTCTATTGGATTCTTGACTGTATTTTTCTTGTTTTCTTCAATTTTCTTAAATTCTTGTGGGTCCTTTTAAAGGTTTGGGAACCACCACGTCCAGTTAGTTTCCTTGTTCTAAACGTGTGAAAGGCATCCTACCGACTGCGCCAATTTTTATCTTCTTGTTATTAAAATTCACCCTTTAAAAAAAGCACAAATTTATTTAAACACAAAAATTACAATATAAAATTATTAAGTACTTAATGTAACAAATCTTAGTATAATACTAAACTAACAAAGCAAAGATATTCCTATTTATAAGTTTTTAAAATATGTTGTACGTGTTGTCTCAGGGTTCTCATCGTTGAATAAATGAAGAGTTGCATTTCCCAGAGAATTCCATACCTTGTTATCTTCTCCGATTAGATAACGAAATATGACTCTCGTGAAGTCTATGGTGTCATCATTTTATCACATATAACATATATATAAACATAAATATATATAAACATATATATGTTTATTAGGGTGACCGCAACTCATAGGGGGTGGGAAAAAATGTCGGAATTTTGTTCGTCTGGACCCCACAAAACGATTCCTCTTTCCAGATATTGAGTTAGCCAAAATTTGAGCTTGATTAAACGACGTTAGCCCGTGCCGCTCGTCGCTCAAAGTTTGAAAAAATCCAAATTTTTGGCCAAAAAGCTGACATATGGAGCCATAACTCCAGAACGGTAAATAATAAAAATACGCTTAATATCTCAAAAGAAAGCTAATGTTGTTCTTCAAAATTTGTAATCTATACATAATTGTTGTTATTTGAAGTCAAACCGAGTTACAACAGCCTTTAGCCCCAAAAACATGACCTGGTACCACTAGGAGCATACTTCGTATATTTTGTTATTAAGTGATAAATTTTGCTTTTTTTGAGTTTGAAGTAGAAGTATAATAAAAAAAACAAGTAATACTGATAAATCTAATGACATTTTTTATTTTAAAATATAAAAATTAGGTATATAATACATACAAAACAGACACAGAGTTGATTTTACATAGTTATCTAATCTATTCTAGAGCTTTTGTTAAAGTAGTTTTTGAAACGTCAGGATATAATGCTCGGCAATTGCTTACAACTTGCAGGACATATTGCTTTTGGCCTTCATCTTTAGTCAGAAGGTTGTTAAAGTCGGTTATTAATTTAACACCACGCTCAGCCATATCATTAACTACCTTTAATGTTTTGACAATTTTCAATCCTTCTTGGAAGTCATTATTTTGAGGCCAGGTGTTTGGATGTTGTCTTGGGAAATCTGTTTTTATATTAAATCGGTTAAAGAATGTAAATGTTTCTTTGGTAAGTAAATTTACCAATCCTCCATCAACTACCTCTTTTAATTTTTCTTTTCTAACTTTTGGATTTACAACCAACCCTAGCGTGCTCTGATGGTTCATCTGTGCTACTGACTAATTTATTAGCCATTAACAACTTTTCATCGTCTGTAATGGTGGGATCAAAAAAAGATAATCCCACCAACTCTGCATTCAAATACCTTCTTGGATTTGTTGGTTCATTTTTGCAAGTTCCTTTTGAGCCTTGATTTCTTCAGCTCGAGACAACTTGAGATCCACTCCAGTCATGGAACCTTGGCGGCCCTTCTGCCTCTGTTTCACGAGAAACGCCTTATCTTCTTCCGATTTCATCAGAGCCAAAGCATCTTGCTGAGCAATATCAAAGAGATCATCCAACTTTTCAACGAACTGTTTAAATTTGTTCTTAGCCGATTCCAATGTTTTCTTCCGGTCTTTTTGAAGAGTTCTCCACTCGGCGTAAAGTTTTTCCAGCTTAGTAATTGCATCTTGCTCATGTTTAGTCGGAATTCGAGCTTTCTCCCAAAAAATGAACACTTCTCGTATGGCAAGTTTTGCTGATTCTCTTACAGTTAATTTCACAGCACGTAAATTATAAAATAAAACACACAAAACTTGACGATTTGAGGGTAGTTTACAACCGGTGATTTGGTGAATGGGATAGCCCACAAGAAATATTTTATCCTTGGTTCGGCTTTGTACACCTGATGTGGATGCCATTTTATCTGTAAAACATAAGCATACCACTCTATAGGCCGTCTTATATTTTGCTAATTCATACCTAATAAAAGGATTAATGCAAATAATTGTATAAATTAAATATAATTACCTACCTGATTTTTTGTTAAAACTTAACCTTTACCTTTATTTAGTAAAATACACACAGGTAAAACTAAATAATAATTTTTGGAGCAAATAGTAAAAATAATTTTAAAGAGCCTTTTGTTTAAATTTAATCTTTTATTATATGGGGATTACCTGACTATAAGTCTGACTATATTTGAACAAAAGGCTCTTTTTGTTTGAAAATTAAGTTCCATAATAGTTTTTAATAAAAAATGTTAATTCCGAGACACATTATGTAAAAACCCGTAAAACTCTTAGAATACACCCAAACTTGCTCCTAATGCTGCCAGGCCACGTTTTTGGGGTCAAAGGCTGTTGTAACTCTGTTTGACTTAAAATAACAACAATTATGTAGAGAATATAAATTTTGAAGAACAACATTAGCTTTCTTTTGAGATATTAAGCCTGTTTTTATTATTTACCGTTCTGGAGTTATGGCTCCATATGTCAGCTTTTTGACCAAAAATTTGGCTTTTTTCAAACTTTGAGCGACGAGCGGCACGGGTTAACGTCGTTTAATCGAGCTCAAATTTCGTCTATCTCAATATCTGGAAAGGGGAATCGTTTTGTGGGGTCCAGACGAACAAAATTCCGACATCGATTTTTTGCGGTCACCCTAATGTTTATGTTTATGAGATATTTAGTTTTGGTACCTTATAATCCTTTTCCCCAAATAAATAATAAGGAGTTTTGCAAAATTATTTTCCTTATGTTACCCCCCCCTCCAAAAGAAAAAATTATCGACGCCCTTGGTTGTTTAAGTAAAACAAAACACTCATTTAGGAGTATTATATTATATCTATGATGTTGACTGCTTTTCTTGTTTGTCGCCATCTTTTCTGGACCTGCGCCTTCCACCAAGTTGTTGAAATAGTGATGACGTTGCGGCGGCACTTGCGTTTGCGCCTTTCGGTGTCCTCCCCTCTCGGTTCCTCTCACGGGCTGTCGTCTTGAAATGTTTTACTGCTAAGGAAAATAATTCTTCAAAGCTTACAGTTTCTTCTTCTTCACATAACCTGTCAAGCACCTTTTCTGGATTGAGCCCAGTGAGAAATTTATCCTTTAGAACTCCCTGCAGACTCGTGCCAAATTTGCATTTGTATTTTTGCATACCTTAGACTTAGTTCGCTTTCATTCAACTCATAAAAGGTTGTTTTTTCTTTCCATACACTACTGTCTTAGAGAAATGAGTTTTTATTATTTCCAACAACTGCGCGAAGGTTTTACTTTGAGGTAGGTCCGGGTAGCATATGTCTTTGATCAGCGCTGCGCTTACTGATGACAACAGCACTGCAATTTTTATTTTCTCCTCAGTAATTGCATTAGCGACAAAATGTTGCTCGAGTCTCTCCGAATATATTAGCCAATCTTCTTGTTCTTCATAGAATTTAAGTGAAGCCACGGCAGCCATTTTTGTTTTTTTTCTACACACCGATGCCGACCACGTGAACCGGTAAAATTTACAAATTTTGCCCAGTATAGACTTTGCGTTTACTATTTTTTTATCCTCGTCGCCGTTATGTTTGGGGTGTGGGCCTTTTTAAGAGAAAAACTTAACTTAACACCTGTATTTCGTTTCTTGCGATTTTTGAACACGTCTGTTCAGCTTCGCGACTTACAGGCAAGAGAGCGAGGTACAATGGATTTGCTGCTGCCACCTGTTGGCGCTTGCTCTATAAGGCTATACAAAACAATTTAAAATATTTGCGGCTTTACAAAATTTGTAAGAGGGAGAAGTAAAAGTAGGTCATAGTATCTCACAGAAAGCTTTAACATATAGTAAGCATATTAGTAGTATTGAATGGAAAGGTTGATCGAAAAATTATTATTTGATTATTACTGTTCTTCAGAAATTAGAATTTCAACTATGGGATTTGGTATCGCTTAATATTGCAATTTTTCCGGGTTAGGCTTGAGGCTGTCACGACATGCTATTCCTTTCTTAAGGAATTCTGATTTGTAAAGTTGAATTTTGAAAGAACAAGTCTTAAAACTTTACAAATAGGTATGTTCCTGAAGAGAAGTAAATTATTATTTTGTCCAAATATACAAGGCATGCCTCAACTTGAAGTGCTCGTAAAACATTGTGTAGTTCGTTTTCTACGCTGTCGGTTTTCTCTGTCTTTACTCTCAATTTCAATTTGACGAAATCCGCTTGCCAAATCAATTATTGTAAAATTTGATTTTCCTAGTTTGTCCAAAATGTCACTTAAATATACTTATATATTAGGAAAGGTCGTCTATAGTTTTGTCATTGCGTTTGTGATAGTCATTGACTACTTGCCACTTCTGTTGTCCAGTCGCGTTTAATTTTTTACAAGCCATTTACCAAGGTAAATTAGGTAAAATAGTTTTTTTGTTGAAGCAGTTTGTGAATTTGTTTTCTTACTTTGGTTTTACGAATAAATGGATAACGATAAGTCTTGGTATATACACTTCATCTTTAGTTTTAAGGATGAAGTGTTTAATTTGGTTAATAAATGTTAGTAATGTCTTTTTCGTCGGTATTTTTGGTTATATTTATTAAAGCATTATATTCTTTCAAGTTTAAATCTTTGGTTCCAGCAAGGAACTCTATTATTTTCAAGGGACTACATTTTTTGATTAAAATTTTTTTTCTAAATCTTATCGTTTTTGAGAAAAATAAAATACAACAAAAAATTGAGTTTTCTCCTTAATCCGAAGTATACCTATAGGATAACGCAGTTGAGTTTAGGCTTTTCTTATAAGGCCACAATGATTCACGCAAAAAAAAATCTTGCAAAATTTGAGGTTAATGGGCAAAAATAACACGTGCGTACGTGGGAATCCCTGGACATTTTATAGGGGGAATACCATAGGAATACATAGGAATACAATAAAATATAATGGGAATACATGGGAATCCCTGGACGTTTCTCCTTTGGGTGGTTGACCCCTCGGTCCCTACAATTTATGTTATTGAGTCGATGCTCTAGAACAAAAAATTTTAGAAGTAGGTAGGGCCAAAGTACCAAAAAAAGCGTTGTATCGCTTTTTGAACTCGATTTTTTTTTAACGCAGCACTATTATTATACCTCACAATAGTGTTAATGTTAATAGTAATGTTAATGTTAATACCCAAAGCATAGAAATATGCGTGTATCCGTTCACAATGATGGTAATGTTGATGGTTACGTTGATACATGCATTTGTCTATGCTTTATTAACATTACCATTAATATTAACACTATTGTGACAAAGGCATTGGGAAAGTTGATTAGCTTGAACTACAAAATAAATTTTAACTTTTTTTTCCTACGATAAACCGTTTCGGAGTTTCGGAGCACAAAGTGTTTTTGGTGAAAACTCAAAAAGTTTTGGATTTAATTTTTTTCAAAATCGGTTAGTTTAAGAAAAAAATTTTGTTAACAAAAAATGTAGGGTGCATTGTCCCCTACAATTTATGTCATTTGGTCGATGCTCTAGGACAGAAAATTCAAAAAGTAGGTAGCGCTAAAGTACACAAAAAAGCGTTTTATCGCGTTTTGACCCCGAATAATTTTTTTAACGCAGGACTGTTATTACGAAAGTTGTTTATCTAAAAAAAACACATAAAATTTATATACACTTTTTTTTCCTACGATGGACCGTTTCGGAGTTATATCAGCCTTCCGAATTTTCTCAATTATTTATTAAAAAACCCCTGTGGGGCACGTGTTCCCTTTGACCGATTGACCTAAAATTTTGCAGGAATTTTTTTTTTATGATTTGGAACCGATTTGGGGGGCGCCTCTGTTAAATTTTTTCCAACCCCTAAATAAGGAACACCCTAATATATATATATGCTTCAAAAAAAAAAGTTTAATTTTTTGTACGCTCTTACCCTTTCAAATGTTTCTATTTAATATAAAAAAATCCTCACCAAATATGGGCGTTCCAGCTCAACTCTAAGAGGTCGCTGTTTTTATTTTAGTTTCCCACTCAATGTGTCGCGACCAAAAAGTTCGTCCTTTTTCAAAACGACATAACTTTTTTGTTTCTTGAACTATTTTATTTTGGTCTGTGTTGTCTGCTAGCCTCATCCTTTGGCAATTCATGCTATAGATATGAAACTCACGGTTCTTTAAGTAAATTTCCTACAGGGTGATATGTTAAACGGTGAAAAATTTTAATAACTTCATCCAATCCCCGTTTGTAACAAAATAATTTTGTTCTCGTTTTTACTTTAAAATAATGAAGTGTTATGTCTTACCTTGTAGCGTTTTTCAAATTTTTCAAATTGGAATCTTAGCAACGAAAATATGATTTTTTTTCCAAAGAGTACATTTAAGGCTTTTATGTAGGCAATACATTCAGTCTTTTTAGGAACAAGAAAATAAGATGGTGAAATAATAAATAATTCAGAGGGCCTAAGCAAAGACCACTCTTTTAAAAAACATTTTGGTGAAAATTTCAGAAAACTAAACCTAAACCGATATTTACGTTCGTGACATGTTTTTATTCATAATTTTGACCTCCTAATTGTGATTCAGTTATCAAATTTAAGTTTCAGATAAAACCAAAATCACCAAGAATCAAGATTCGAAAACAATTCCCGGCTGTTAAATGTCTCAATAAAATACGATTGCTGGTTTTTCCTATTTTTTTACTGTGTTTTGCATCTTTAGTACGATATTATCATATCGCTAAATAATCAAATCGAGGATCAAATAAAAATTAGTTCTTGAAAAACATTTAAAACGCATTAGGAGGGATATTCTTGATTTTTTCAGTTTACTTGGGTTTTTAAAATTTTTTAAGTTTTTTTTAAATAATTAAAATACCAATGCTAGACTTTGCTGCAGCTACGGGAATTAACATCTTCAAATCAACGGTTCGCATAAGATTGCACGAAACGGAGAGCAAGGGAGGCTTTTGGAGGTGGTTGTTAGTGATATCGTCCTTATGCTCAAAATGTTGCCAATAATTGGTGTTGGTGGACGACAATGCCAGTCCGCACCGTGCCAGTATCGTAAATGAGTATTTAAGGGACCACCATATTGAGAGAATGAAACCTTTGTCTCCGGATATGAATCCCATTTAGCATGTGTGGAGCAGGATGAAACTGAAGATGAAAGAGAGGGAAGGACGCATGGAAAATTTGGATGAATTGGTAAATGCTATTCAGGAAGAATGGGATACCCCAGGAATTTATAAAGAACTTGGTTGAGGCCCAGGAGGGTAAACGAATTATTACGGGTTAGGGGAGGGCCAAGGAAATATTGAAAGTTATTTTTTTTATTGTTTGTGACATTTTTTCGCATAAAATTTTCCAAAATAAACAACTATTTTTTATATAACTTTATTACCAATTAGGGAGGTACTTATCAGTGATAACTTATCACTAGTGCGCAATGTAAATGTATCTTATGTAACATTATCCTAATCACTCAAATTGCAGTAATTTCGCCCAAAAAAATTAATCCCCAAATGGCATTTTAATCATAAATACGCCAGCAATCGGATTTTATTAAGACATTTAACAGCCGGGAATTGTTTTTGAATTTTGATTCTTGGTGATTTTGGTTTTATCTAAAACTTAAGTTTGACAACTGAATCACAATCAGGAGGTCAAAATTATAAAGAAAACATGTCACGAACGTAAATATCGGTTTAGGTTTAGTTTTCGCAAATGTTCACCAAAATGTCATTTTAAAAAAGTGGTCTTTGCTTAGGCCCTCTGAAAATAATGGAAGTTTGTTGCTTGTCGCTAGTTCAGAATTATTCAAACAATCTTTTATCATTTTATCTTCTTGTTCTTAAAAAGACTAAGTGTATTGGCTATCAAAAACCCTTAAATGTACTCTTTTGGAAAAAAAATCGTATTTTCGTTGCTAAGATTCCAATTCAAAAAACTTAAAAACCTTTTCAAGGTAAGACATAGTACTTCATTATTTCAAAGTAAAAACGAGAAAAAATATTTCTTTTTTCAAACGGAGCTTGGATGAAGTTATTGAAATTTTTCACCACCCTATACGAAATTTGCTTGAAGAACCGTAAGCTTCATATCTATAGCATGAATTGCCAGAGGATGGGGCTAGTAGACATTACAGACCAAAATAAAATCGTTTAAGAAACAAAAAAGTTATGTCGTTTTGAAAAAGGACGAACTTTTTGGTCGCGACACATTGAGTGGTGCGCAGTTTAATTAACATGGGAATAAATAATTTTATGTTTGGAATTTTATACCTTTGTATCAAAGTAACTTATGTCAATGATCATTGCAGTTTCTTATATAAAATGTAACGCTCTAAAAAAAAGGTCTCTTATTATTTTTCGATAAATTGATTTCTTCTAGACTTATTCGAGGTCAAAGTTTGGTTTTATGGTTTTTTTAATTTTATGGTACAATTAGCAGACGGGAGGTGAAAGGCAGCGGGGACGCAAAATGGGCTACCCAGAAGATTTCGTAAAAAAAAATTTTTTTAGATTGTTTTTTTGGTTTCTAAATTATTTGAAAATATATTGACTCACAAGTTTACGCTTTTAATCGAAAATAATTATTCTGAGCCTGTAGAGCGAGAACAAGGAAGGTACAAATTTTGGGTACCCCATAACACAAGGTAATTTTTTAAATGACAGACATTTTCTGAAGAAGATTATGTTTACTGATAAGGCTACATTCACCACTAATGGGGTGGTATCGTCTCAAAACTGTAGATACTGGGCCAGAGATAATCCTCACTGGGTTATAAATTGTAAAGATCAATCCCCAATCGATCCCAGAAAGTTAATGTCTGGTGTGGGATTTTAGAAACCCTAATAATTGGTACTTTTTTCTTTAATGAATTATTGAATGCTGATCGTTTAGTTAACTTCTTTGATAAGGAATTTTGGGATGCAATTGAAAATCTTCCACTTAATATGCGACAGGATATGTATCTGCAGCTAGGTGATGTATCCATCCACAATTCAAGAATTGTTCGTCAATGGTTGAACCAAAAATTTACTATGCGCTGAATAGGAAGAAACAGTCCTTTTGAACTATGGCCTCCGAGGTGTCCCGATATTACACCCCACGATTTTTATTTTTGGGGAATGGTAAAAAATAAAGTTTATAAAACAAGGCCCAGAAATCAAGAAGAACTTTGTGCCAGAATAAGGCAAGCTTGCCAACAAATTAGCATCCCGGAACTTAGACGAGTAACTAAACATAATCGTAAAAGAATCGAAAAATGTATTCGAATAGAGGGAGGACTAGTTGAGAGAGGTCGTATTTGATAGTTAATTATTTTATTTTTATTTTTTTATTGGTTTTATTATTTATTTCCTAAATTGAATCAATTATATCTGATTTGTATTTACCAAAAATTGTTTTATTTATTTATTTAACGGTTATAAACACTAAATAGTGTCAAATTATTACTTTCCATGGCTCCCTTATTATCAAACTAAAAAATTAATAATTTTGTGTGGATCAAAATAAAAAAAATTAAAAATGCGAATTTTGTTATGAAAGCCGGTATATGGGAATAGCATAATATTCTGAACAACTTTTTCCAATATTTTTTTTCGATATCTCTAACGCGAAGCTACATATCGACATATCGACATGGCCCTGTTTATGAATTCGTAGTAGGCTGAGTTTAAAGTTCAGAGTTCAGTTGAGTATCTTAAAAAATGTGACCCATCAATATGTATGACTGTGCAAAAATTCAAATCTGTATTTCTTCAAAGATCAAAAATATAGGGGTGTCTTCATCTTAAATGCGGCACACTGTATATTAGGGTGATTCATTTCCGCAAAGTTTTTGTTTTTTTTCGGTGCTCAAGCAAAATATTAATCTACCTATAGAAAAAAAAAATTTCACCAAGGTAGAGCTCTTAATATCAATTTTAAGTACTTGCAGTTTAAATTTAAAGTTTTCCCATTTAAAATGCATGTAAAAAAAATGTTTTTTTTTTTCAAATTTCTAATGCTTACCCACCTTTGACAATATTGCAAATCGGTTTAATACACCTTATGGGGAATTTCACGCTCTTTAAAATTGCTTTTGAGTTTTTTTTTGTAACTCGCATTGGTTCACCAGTTTATTATTTTTTCGAGCAAATTGTCAAAAGTAGTGAGAAAAAAGGGCTGATTTATAAAAAAAAAGTTATCCAACCAATATTTAATGAATTTACTGCCATTTTTATAACTGAAAACGTAAGAAATTGATAAATACCAACCCATAATGTTATTTAGATTGATTTTTTCTATTTATTATCATTATATTTCCCTACACTAAGAACTTTTTTAAAATTATTATGATTTCTCACTCATAATGAATATGAAAACAACACATAAATTTATAAAAAAAACTACAAAACTTTAATCGGAATATACAGAAGGTTATGTAACATATTTCAAATTTCGCTTAAAAAAATTAAATAATCTTCATTTATACTTTTTTGCTATTTTTTTATGAATTTATCTGTTATTTTCATATTCATTATAAGTGAGAAATTAATAATTTTAAAAAACTTCTTAGTGTAGGGAAATATAATGATAATAAATAGAAAAAAATCAATCTAAATAACATTATGAGTTGGTAATTATCAATTTCTTACGTTTTCAGTTATAAAAATGGCTGTAAATTCATTAAATATTGGTTGGATAACTTTTTTTTATGATTCAGCCCCTTTTTTCTCCCTACTTTTTGCGGTTTGTTAGAAAAAATTAAAAAAAAACGATTTTTTTCAAAAACTGTCCTTTGACGACTCCTACTGGTGAACCAATGCGAGTTACAAAAAAAAAACTCAAAAGCAATTTTAAAGAGCGTGAAATTCCCCATAAGGTGTATTAAACCGATTTGCAATATTGTCAAAGGTGGGTAAGCATTAGAAATTTGAAAAAAAAAACATTTTTATTACATGCATTTTAAATGGGGAAAACTTTAAATTTAAACTGCAAGTACTTAAAATTGATATTAAGAGCTCAAACTTGTTGAGAATTTTTTTTTCTATATGCAGATTAATATTTTGCTTGAGCACCGAAGAAAACAAAATCTTTTCTCCCTACTTTTTGCGGTTTGTTAGAAAAAATTTAAAAAAAAACGATTTTTTTCAAAAACTGTCCTTTGACGACTCCTACTGGTGAACCAATGCGAGTTACAAAAAAAAACTTAAAAGCAATTTTAAAGAGCGTGAAATTCCCCATAAGGTGTATTAAACCGATTTGCAATATTGTCAAAGGTGGGTAAGCATTAGAAATTTGAAAAAAAAAACATTTTTTTTACATGCTTTTTAAATGGGAAAACTTTAAATTTAAACTGCAAGAGCTCAAACTTGTTGAGAATTTTTTTTTCTATATGCAGATTAATATTTTGCTTGAGCACCGAAGAAAACAAAAACTTTGCGGAAATGAATCACCCTACTGTATATACATATATATACATATTGCATTTAAATTCAAATTTTAAAATTCGCGCGTAACCGGTCAACGCGGTAATTCGACAAAAACATAACCTTATTACATTGCTGCAATCGGGATGTGTTTGTATTGTATTTATTTTTCTATTGTGTTTGTTGTGTCCACGTGTTATTATAGTTAGGTATAAATTGATAAAAGTTATTAAGAATTTCAGTTAAGTGTGAAAAATATAAAGATTAAATCATAACAAGCATTTTCCCATCATAATTGATTATTTTTCTTGGGATTTCACAATAATTTAAATTTTGAACCTGTGCTTTTAATTTACTTTAAGATTTTTATTTGCTTTAGGATTTTGTGATTTTACTTTTGTGATTATTTAGTTTAATATTTTTAAAATCACTTGATTAATTGATCATCTGCTTTTTTATTTACATTAAGATTTTTTTATTTTACGTTTGTGATATTTATTTACTTTTTTAAAGTAATTTTGATTAAAATTTGCATTTTTATTAACTACTTTTTCCCTTTACTTCAAAAAACGTGATTCGGTTCGAAGACCAACAATATGTTGTCGCTTTTATTACTTTTATTCAATCAAAGAAGGTCCATCGTGTTTTAATCATTAACTTTGGGACTTACCATGATTTCCTGATATTTCTTCGTGCCATCTGGCGTTGATCCTCTATAGCCCCCTAGTTTGACCAAAACACGAAATTAATAGTATTTTTATTTGTGAACCGTAGTACTCCAAGAGCTGGTGTCAACGTATTTGATTTTTGCACTTTTTAACTTATCTAAACTATAGCAAACAAATATTAGCGAAAATCAATCTTGACTGCGCGTATTGAAAGACGTAGCGTGCCTGCTGTGTGTTTTTTTAACTTCTTGTCTTTTTTTGTTTTCCTGAGAAACCAAACATACCGTATGAAATCTAAATTAACTCTAATAAACAAAACAGAACAGTAATAAATTGAGGGAGATGTAAGTTGATTCTCGTTTTCATTTGAAAAGGAGAATCAACAATAACTTTATAAGTTAGTAGTAACTGCAAAAATCCCGTGTTAATGGAAGAAGTAAAGTAATTTTGGCACGGTTTATACTAATCTTAAAAAAAAAATTTATTTGTAGCCTAAACCTTGCCGTTGCGTTAAAAAATGATTTAGTGTATAAGCTTATATATAATTAGGATATAACTAAATTTGTGGTTTACAGTATTTCTTCTTAGACAACGATATTTTTTAAGGCCCCAATGTAAAAACCTTGTAAGGGACCCTAGTGCCATTAGTGATCTAAACTAATAAAAATTAAAAACAATTATTTTTATTTATTGGCAAATAATTATCAAACATTTTATGCTTTATAATATCTTATAGATAAAGAAGAAAGTTCGGATAGTCCAAGAATATTAAGGCATGTAGAACTTATTGATGACGAAGCAAGTGAGTATGGAATAAAAATTGTAAAAATGAAGGACAGATTAATGGCTAAAAAATACGGCTATAGAAATCCGCCAGGAATAACATATTTTCGAAAAGGCAAATCCATTAATTACGATGGTGACATTGACGACGAAGAAGAACTTCTTGATTGGCTAACTGATCCAGAGAACATGGAATTAACGGATCATATTGAAAAAGTGAACAGAAAAATGTTTGAGAAAATACGCCAGAGATCTGATTATGTTGCAGTTTTTATATGTAAGATTTTTTTACTTAAATATAAATTGTATGCTAATTACCCATAATGTTTGTAAATATTAAGAAATAATATAATAAAATTACCGCACTAGGTCTATTGTACATACCTACACCTGGGATCACAAACATTTAATTTGGGATGAATGTATACAATTTATTTTAATTTATGAAATTTTAGTAAACTTTTAACATTTATTTTTTAAATATTTCTATAGATATAATTATAATTGTCGCAAAAAAAACACTCTTTGAAAATTCTTGCTCGCTACGGCAAATTTTTGTACACAAAAATATGTTTTGTTTATTAAAATATGAAATAAAAGTAAAATAAAAATTAAATCTTAATATTAATATTTAAAAAAAATGGTCGTTTTTGTGCTGTCATGAAATGTATACTATACTAGGTGTGTTCAGAAAATATCGGGAATTTTCGTTTTTTGAAACAAATATTTATTTATTCGTCTACATTAATGTTGTCGCCTTCAAAATAGTCCCCATTGGATATTATGCACATGTGCCAGCTCTTCTTCCAATACTCGAAACACTTCTAAAACTTGATCTTTGGAATAGCCTTTAGTTCTTTCAGCGATGCGCTTTTAATGTCATTTATGGTTGCAAAACGACGGCCCTTTAAGGTTCTCTTTATTTTTGGGAATAGGAAAAAGTCAGGCAGAGGCATATCTGGCGAATATGGAGGCTGGGGCATCATCACAGTTTTGTTTTTAGCCAAAAATTTTGTTCAAAATTTAACAATTTTAAAACAAATTTTTCTGCCACGCGTTTCATACACAAAACATTCGAAAAAATTTCATGGGGTGAGCCAATCGATATACCAACATCATCAGCGACTTCTCTGATGGTTTATAACCATTTCTTCCACTTTTTCCATGTTTTTATCGGTTGTTAATGTGCTTGTGCGTTCGGGGCGTTCGTCATCTCCAACGTCTTCATGGCCATCTTGGAAACTCTTATACCACTTGTAAACTTGTTTTACTTATAACAGACTCAATATAGGCCTTTGTTAACATTTCACAGAATTTATTTCATTTTTTAAGCAAAATTGGATACAAATTCTTTGATCAATTTCTTTTAACGAACGAAAAATCGCCGAGCTCATAAAACACGTCTAACCTTAGCGGCTGCCACAGACAAAGTAAACAATGAAAACAAGTTTTTATCATACTTCGGGGGCATGTATACCAACATAATAAAGAAAATTTTATGACAACCGGACCCTCCGAACCCGCGAAATTTAACAATTCCAGTTATTTTCTGAACACACCTCGTACATTGTATAGTGTGACCCAGGATGGGTTGCCAGTAAGAAAAAATTTTTATTACGCGTTTTATTAAAAACTTTCTTCTTAAAAACTCCTCATTGTTTAAAGAATAGATTCACAGTATTATTATAAAAAGTATTATTGTAGTATTATTTTATAGAAAAATGTTAAGTAAGAGAAAGAAGTCACCTTGTTGACTACTGCTTGGATCATAATTTAAAATTAAAAACGTCATGCTTTTAAAGAAAGAAATAATTTATTTTATTCAATGTTATGCTATATATCCTAGGCACATGCAATAAACCTTTTTACCAAAAATTTCTCAATATATTGGACTAAACTGGCTTGTTTTGAATATCAAAAAAAAAGAAAGATGAAGATAATCCAGCCAAAATTGTTTAGCAATACAATCCAATAAAAAATCATAAATTATATATAGTTTTTGAAATTAGCGAAAGCCACATTCAACTTATATATAAAGATCACAAAATTTGCCCCTTCAAACCTTGTTTGTGGGTTGCATTTACAAAATGATTATTTTGAGGCAACACGAGTCGACATTTTGTATAAAAATATATGTCTCATAGTCGGTTATGTGCTCGCAAAAATTTAAATTATGTAGCACAGAAAAGAAGTCAGCGGTATAAGAAAATGTTCGGAGCGGATTTTTTTTAATTAATTCGTTGACCAATTTTTTATTGAAAAAAATTTAAATTAACATGTTTATTTGCCAAATATTAAAGGTTAAAAATATTGATTTTTTGTAAGTTTTAGTAATAATAAATTTTGTTGCCCAGGTAAATTTACTTAAAAATGGCATAATTTCGCTTGTGACTTCTAGGACAAATAAATAAGAGCCTGGGAATATTTTTGAAGTTAAACCCTAATTTAACTGGGCTAAATAGCAAAACAACATATATTCATTGTAACACTAGTTTAAGATTATAATATTATACATCCTTTTTATTTAATTTTTTTATTAATTATTACTAGTTTAAATTAATTTAAATAAAAAAAATAAAAAATATCAACTGCCGTGAGGGCTAGGTTAATTATTTTATTATATTAATAATAAAAGCTAAACTTGTCAGAAACTTGTTCCTATTTATTTAGAACCGATTAAGGACTCGAAAATACCCTAAATAAGTCCACCCTAATATTTTTTTTGAAAAAGTATAAACTAAATTTTATTTAAAATGTTTAAAAAATTAATTTATTAAAATTTGACCTTTTAATAAATATTAAACCAAAAATTTTGCATCGGCGTTTTTGAGCCAACATTAATCGCCATTGTGGGCAAACAATATTGCCCTGCTAAAAAATTCTCCTCGAGATTTTTAATTCGATGATCGGAGCCCAATCAGATTTGATCACATTTCCGTGATCGAATCTAATTTGGATTTACGATTGAGTTTGATTAAAAATTTGTAATGATTAATAACACATGTAAGTAATAGTTACAATTGTAACAGTAATAGTGGCGATTTTTCGTAAGAAAAATGACAACACGAGCGATACAAAAGTTGTAATGCACTGTTATAAAAATATGATTTGTTAACATGAGTTTGTAGTTTGTTAATTTTATTTCGTAAAATTTTTACAAATTTTTTTGTATACAACTTGGGTTTGTAATTATTTTAACAAAGGAAAATAGTTTACCGAAAGTTTTGTATAGGTAATATGCAATTTTGTAAGCATTTTGTTAATTTCAAAGGTTACAGATTATTTTGTTAATGTTAAATAAATTATTCCGTTGAATAAGTACACGTGATTTCAGGCAGCCAATCAGAACATTTCCCAGCACAACACACTTATCAACAAGTTGTGTCAGCGTCAACGGGTGTTTATAATATTTAGCGGTGACAGGAGTTTTTATAATGCCATTACTGGTTTTCAAATTAAAATTAGACGATACAGTGAAGTGGGTTAAAGTACATCAGTAAGTGTTTTAGTACCCTGCTTAAAATACCCCATAGAGACCCTGTTCACACCGATAGATGTATGGTGTTTCTATAGGGTGTATCGGTATGTATAGGACCCGTAGTTCGGATTTATGGTTGTTCTATAGGGATATGATATCCCTATAGAACAACCATAAATCCCAACTATGGGTTCTATATGAAATGTTCTTCATAGATTTAATTTATAGATTTATTAGTTCCTGACAAGGTATCATGTCCAATGGAGGTTATTTATTTTACGCCAGACTTGACAGAAGCAAATACATGAAGTCCTTGTCAGGAACTAATAAAACCATAAATTAAATCTATGAAGAACATTTCATTGACATACACACATGCTTAATGACTTGCATTTTTCCAAACCAAGGTTTCAAAAAAGGTATACACAGTAAAAAAATATTTGTAAATTTTAACCAAATCATAACCAGAATTTATGTTAATCCAGGTCCACATAACTTTTTGTTAAGTTTACAATCAACTGTAATCTGTTAACTAATTGAATAAGTACTTTGTAAATATTACAGACATTTTGTAGATTTAATAACAAAATTCCATGTCAATTTCAACCATAATTCTTGTATTTTTTACAAAATTTTATGTATACCCAGTATCAAAAGTATTTGTTGTAAATTGGGAACTTTAAAAAAGTTAATTTGTTATAAGAAATTTTGCTTTTTTGCAATTTTGTAAATAAAACAAATTTAACACATACCTACATAAATAAACACAAAATTAAATAACACACTATTCTGAAATCATCAGATTATATAGAAATTTGGTACAATAAGTACTACTAAAACACTTCACTGTATCGCCTAATTTTAATTTGAAAACCAGTAATGGCATTATAAAAACTCCTGTCACCGTTAAATATTACAAAACCCCTTGACTGTCCATGCTTCTGACACAATTTGTTGATAAGTGTGTTGTGCTGGAAAATGTTTTGATTGGCTGCCTGAAATCTCGTGTACTTTTTCAACGGAATAATTTGTTAAACATTAACAAAATAATCTGTAACCTTTGAAATTAACAAAATGCTTACAAAATTGCATATTACCTTTCGGTAAAATATTTTTTATTTCTAAAATAATTACAAACTCAGGTTGTATACAAAAAATTTTGTAACAATTTTACAAAATAAAATTACAAACTCATGTTAACAAATCTGATTTTTATAACAGTGTAGATTTTTTGTCTCAATCTGGAATAATTGCATTTCAGTATTTGCCCAGGATGGTCGTGCCATTTCTTGGCTTATAAATCTTGGCCCAAGTAGGTCTGCTCAAAACGGGTCAGGAAATAGATTGCCATGGTTAGGCCAGGATGGCATAAAACATTTCCAGCCAATATTTCCTCCTTTAGTAGGATAGGATAAGGTGGATATATCTAAGTTAGCCAATTAATAAACCAGGAAAGGTTTTACATTTTTTTTATGTTTGGGTAAAATTTTCGTTTAAAAAATAAAAGATTTTAACGTCTGTATTGCTTCTCGACCTTTGGCGAAGCGATCTCCGTTGCGGGGTTTTATAATATTTAGGATTTTTATCTTTTTTATTAAGGATAATACCACACTCAGTGCAGTGCACTTCTTCCGTGAGTGCACCGTTCTCAGTGCCACCACCACAGAAACGTGAAGCACGTTACGTAATCGAATCTAATCGGGTCCTGATCATCGGGGCCAAGATCTCGATCAGAATTTTTTCAGAAGAGCCGATTAATAGTGGCTCAAAAATACTTACCCTTCATTGGTCATTATTGACATCCCTAACTTGGCCCAATCCAAAATCGTTACAATCCCATGCTTGCATCAAGGTCTCGTAAATATTGGTCCAGTAGATGATATTGGCCCATGCATTTCCCCAGCCGGCATCCAATTCAGAAAGATTTCAGTATGAAGTCTTTTATACAACTTCGAAGTTCTAACATGACGTCTTAAACAGCTCCTTTTTATGAGCTCAGAATTCTGAGCTGTTAATGAACTTATAAATAAGAAGTCAATTTTTTTACGTACAAATGAAGATCTTTTCTTGACCTCTTTTTGAACAATTTATTTTGAGCTTACAGAGTATTCTTTTTTCTTACTTCCAACTGAAATCATACTATGAACTCTTTTAGAAGTCAAAATACAGACGTCGAATTAAGTACTTGTTAATGGTTTCATTTTTAATGCGCAGTTTGAGGCTTGCGCAGAATTTCTAATTTTGTGTTTATTTATTTTCCTAGTGCGCTCTAACCTAGTTTTAATAAACATATATGGTTTTTATTAAATAATTACTTTAATAATTACAATAATAACATTGAATAATTAAAGATAATTGTGTTAAATTTGATTAATTTCAATCAATTTATATTTGTTTAATGGTCATTATTCATTATTGTTTTTTTACGCCTAAATGTAATGGTAAGTAATCTTTTGCGTTGATGTTGGAATTTTAATTTATTAATATATTTTTAATTTTTACCTGTCTATAATATATTTTTGTTAATTCATTAAAAATCAATGATGTTAAGAAAGCCTTTTAAATAATTATCAAAAAGTCAAAAAAAAATATTTTTTTGACTATCTATAGATATAAATAGATCTTACAGTATTCTCTTTTCTTACTTCTTAGTAAGAAGTTCTTACTGACATCATATTATTAACTCTTTAAGACGTCAACATGGAGACGTCACATTTTAATGCGAATACTTTCTTCTTACCACTGTAACTGCTTGTGTTTGATATAAGAAGCGGCGAAGTGGAATTTATAGCGTGCCCCATACCAAACGGTCTTAGACCTAGGTAAACGGCTACCCGATACTGCCAAGCTCCAAAAGAGCGAAACAGGCCGTTTATCGGTGCCGGTGGAGAGCACGCTTGAATTTAAACAAAAGTGAGACGAAGTAATCGCAATTCCAAAAATAGGCGAACTGGTACGAGCAAATTATTAAAATGATTTTAATAAAATCAATTTAACAAATTCGTTTGTTCTATGGTAATTAAACTTGACATCTCAAAATAAACAACGATCAAGTATGTAATTTTTTCATCAGTACCCTAGTAGTACTCCAAAACGGGAAATTCTAAAGAAGTATTTTTATAAGTTTATACAGTAGTACTCTTTAAATGCTTAATTGCGAAGTCAAAGAAAAGGGTTCCTCAAGAGTTCTTTTTTGATTAGTTCAATAGGTGGCGCATTCGAAGTCTTAAGAACTTCTTAAAAACTTCTTTCTGATGTTGTATTTGACGTCCAAATTATAAAATAGCGCTTATGCCGTCGGCATAAGCAGACTTCATTAAGACGTCATATTGCTGTCTGGGTCTTATTAGAATAACATGTTTTTAACTTTATAATTTTATAACGCATTAACAGATCATTATAATTATACGAGAAGAGCCAAATTAATTGTTCTACAAAAATGTTTTTCTATATATAATTTTATTATATCTGGTGTATTGATCTGTTAATGAGTTATAAAATTACAATGTAAAAAAAGTGTTATTTCAATGGGAAAAATAAATTCGCGGGACCTCGTATAGGGCCAATATTAAGAGCTCAAATTTTAACAGGATCATTTTGAGTAATGTTTCTAATATGCTTTTTGAAAAAAATATGATGGATTTTTTAAACGAAAGAGTGCAGTCCTTCATTTTTATTAATCGGCCAACTATTGCCCTAGGGTTTATTGCATACAGGCATGTATGCAATTACCAATAAAGAGTCAGCCGTTACATAGAAATAGAAGATTGCATCACATTGATAAGACCTGCAATCTTTCGTGAAACGTACGTATGGGTTTCTTTTTTTATTTAAAACGCTACAAGTTCGGTTAAATTATAGAAAAGTTGAGTGATTAAAGTCTATTAGAATGACATTTAAAAATTAGAAAAAAATTTGCGGTTTTGAAATAAACTAAAAACCTGTCAAAACCAAAAATCGTTATAACTTCGTTATTCCTAAGAATTTAAAATAAAAGAACTCATTTATCTACATTTGTATCCAATTTGTGATTTTTTTCGCCTACTAGATTTTAAGTTCACACTAACACCTTTTATTTTTTCTATGACCGTCATATTGGAATTTTACATGGTTAGATGGAAATAAAAATCAAGGAATTCAACGATATATTAAACATAAATTATGGCGGCCATTAAAAAACAAAAGATTGTGGTGGAAAATATAGTGACGAATAAATTGGATGAAATGTATATTAGTGTGTAAAAATAGCGTGTACTATTTTTTAAATTTATAGGGATAATAAAATAATTATTAAATATAAACAAATTATTGATTATTAACAAGTATTATATCAGAGTAGGCCCAGATATAATTTGTTTTATACGTATATATATATATATACGAAAAAAATATTATTAGGTCAACAATTTTCGTATACCTAACGTAACTTTTCAAAAATATGCCCCACTTTATTAAACTAAAAAGTGAATACAAATATTTGCCCTGTAGTTTTTAATGAATATGGGATAAATCCAAAGGTTCGCGTATTATTTAAGACCTAATTTTTTTAAAATAAATCCCTTAGTTAATTTTTAATACAAAAACTTTTACCTAAGAGATATTAAGAAAAAGTTATTATTAATGTAAATAGAGGAGCGCTTTTAGTCATAGGTAAGATGGACGACTGCCCAGGGCCTCGCGCTTGACAAGGCTTTACTTGGAAAATTTTAATCAGGCCGTAAATAACTTTTAAAAACTTTTAGGCATATACAAGCTGTAGCTTGTGGTTTAGGTACCCAAATTAGTATTGGGAAATCCAACACTGTTACCACACAGCGAGTCCTAAATATAAAATATTGGACTAGCAGAGGATGCTTAGACAGGATAGTTGGCTTCTTTGAAAAAATGTGCTTTATAAATTCCCGATTGAGCGGTGCTTTCTCGTGACGTAATCTTTTCTTTCCAATGGCTGTGTTGCTTTTAGAGTAAACGGCAAAGTAGAGTGACCCTGTGGGCGGGCTGCGTAGTAACCCAAATCAAGGGCTGGATGCTGCCGTAGACGAGTTTTCGTTTGTGTCGCGCATTTTTTAATATTAAAAGAAAATACATTAATTTTAACCAAAAATATTTAATACAATTTTAAATTAAAGTACAAAAAATGTACCACAAATTTTCATAAATTCCTGTGAATTTTTATTTTTTATTTTAAACCTTTTTAAAGTATTTTAAATTAAAAAATTTAAAGTTTAATGGTTCCATCTTAAAAGTTTGTTGATTTTTTGTATTTTTTATATTTGTGACCGTGTAGGTCAATATTAAAATTTCGTGAAAGGTTAAATTTTTATTTAAATAAATTAAAAATATAAAAATGTTATTAAAGCTCCAAAATATTTTCCACCCTTTCCACCCTTCGTCTTATTTTTTATTATAATAAAAAACAAAAAATAATATCTAAAAATATTTAATAGCATTTTAAATGAAATTATTATTATTAGTAAAAAAATACAAACATTGTAACCAATCTTAATATTAAATCACTGCAACAATGCAGGGTACAACGTTGTAACCGCCAATATAAAATTTTTAATTATTGACATTTTCTCTTGTTATTTGCATTGCGCATTTTGTTTATGTAAACTTTTTAAATTTTATAAATATTTAAGTTTAGCACAAACAGAACAGGTGAACACAACGCAATAACAATAATTTAATAATTTGAATCCTATCAAACTCAAAAAGAACAAGGTTAACAAACAAAACAGAGCGAGTTAACAACCAAAAACAATGCAAAAACCAGAAGTTTAGCACTATAGTGCTATCTATAGATAAGTGAAACGCACGTTCCCGCTAAATTAGCCACGCACTACCTGGGCACCATCCTATCTTAAGGTATATGTCTCTTGACCAAAATCAGTCGAACTAGTCGATTATGCGAGTTTAATCCTTAAACACGCATAATCGACTAGTTAAACTTTAAGGCCCGTTATTTCCAATGCGAGTAAACTTTCGTGTTAGTAAACCTAGGATTAACTTAAATTCGAAGTTAACTTGAAGTTATATATATATAGATTAGAGGGCGCTTATAGTAATGGAGTCCAGTAATTTACCTAGCAAGAATATTTGCAAATTATGCAATAGAAGTGCTTTAACTAATATTGTAAAATGTGTTAACTGTGAGTTAATGGTGCACAAAAATTGTTGTGAAAAAAAAAACATCTCTATTATTGACGGAACAGTAAAATGCTGCCAAGAAAACTTTGAAGACACGTTCGATGACGGCGAAACCATATTAAATATAGAGGTTGTTACCCTTCGTAAGGAAATTTCTTACCTTAAGCTTTTGTTGGCTGAAAAAGACAAAATCATTGCCGATAAATGTACCATAATTAAGGACAATGAAAGGTACTGATAATCAGAATCCAATGGTAAGCAATCCCACAGAATATACCGATTCCAAGGTAAATACACCCTGTACATCGAATACAAACGCAAATACTAAAAACATAATAAATGCAAAAAATACCATAAGTAAAGTAAACAACAAACAAGTTATCGTAAATGGCGAAAAATCGAATAAAACAAATCCAAAGATAAAGGGGATTATAGGTAGTGGTGCTTCATCTGAAAATTTAAGTGTGGTGCCAAAAAAATCATTTTTGTTTGTGTCTCGATTAAAACCTAATACGGAGGTTGTTTCTTTGGAAGGATATGTCAAGAATCATTTTCCGGAAGCCGAGTGTTATGCGATAACACCAAAATACCCCAACCATTATAGTTCATTTAAAGTGTGCATCGACTCAGTTAATTTAGAATCAGCTATGAATGAAGCTAAGTGGCCAAGCGGCGCATATGTGTCAAAGTTTTTTCAGATCAAACCTCAACCCAACAAAAAAGGTTAGACGCTTTTGAAATACTATATTTAAACAGTCAATCTCTTAATCAAGACAAGGCTGATTATATATTGACTGAATATTTACAACATAAATCAGTTAAAATAATATGCATTAGTGAAATATGGTGTAAATCTGACAACATTGCATTTGTAAATTTATACAACTTTAATATTGTATCCAATTTCTGTAGATCTAATTATAAAGGTGGTGGTGTAGGAATTTGGTGTCATAGAGACATTGACGCAGTTTCTTTGAACTTGCCGGTTGTTTCTATTGAAAGAGATTTTGAATATTGTGCTATTAAATTAAAAATTAAAAATGCGCGATTTAATGTGCTTACTTTTTATAGAGCCCCTGACGGTGATTTCAACGTCTTTTGTAAACAATTGTCTCATGTTTTGGATTTGGTCTACCAACCATCGTTTGAATTAATCATTAATGGCGATTTTAACTTGGATCCTGCAAGAGATATTCAAAAATACACAATTTTAAATAATATATTAAGTACTTTTAATTTAAAAAACAAAATCTTAGCTCCTACAAGAGGAGATTATATACTTGATCATGTTTATACAAATACTACAATTGATTGCATAATATCCGAAAACACAATTTCCGATCACAGAACTGTAATAATAAAGCTTATTACTAATTTAGAAAAAAAAACAATTACAAAAATTAATAAAAGATATTTTTCTTCTAGCCAAATGGAAAAGTTTTACAGTTACCTTCAAAATGAAAGTTGGTTAAGTGCCTTTAACTCAAAAAGTGCTGATCTAGGATTTAAAAATTTTCATGTAAAATTTTTAGAATATTTTAATTTATGTTTTCCATTAAAGACGATTGTTTGTAAAACCGGGTCCAGAACATGGGTAAATTGTGAAATAAGACAATCAAGTATTGCATTAAAGAATCTGTTTGAATTAAAAAAATACTTCCCAATTATTGAAAACCGATATAAAATAGCCAAAAAGAAACATTTTAAATTGGTAAAGCAAACCAAAAAAGCCTTTTTCGACTCACGAATCTTAAATTCAGATAACACAGTCAGGGAGTCGTGGAATATAATAAATGAACTGACAAATAAACAACAACCTAAAAAGAACATTGAAATCGAACATAATGGTCTTAAAGTTAGTAAAGGAGAAGAGATTGTAAATATTTTTAATAATTTTTTTGTCAACGCTCCTCTTAAAGTAATTTCAAATATTCAAAACAGGGTTCCACCAAGCATTCCGGAACCAATTATAAATAGTATGTTTTTGACACCAGTTGTAGAATCAGAACTTATAAATATAGTTAAGACAAAAATTAAAAACAAGAAGTCCTCGGGTTTTGATGACATATCAGGAAATATTGTAAAAAAAGTAATAATTCCTATAGCTTCTGTCCTATCGCACCTTGTCAATCTTTCTTTTGAGACAGGTCAGTTTCCAGATACTCTTAAGGTGAACAAGATACTGCCAATCTTTAAGAAGGGCGACAATTTCTCAATTGAGAATTACCGTCCTGTGGCATTGATTTCTGTTTTTTCAAAGATCTTTGAATATTGTTTTTTGGATAGATTGGACAATTTTTTTTCGGTGAACAATATTATTATTTCTAACCAATTTGGCTTTCGCAAAAATTGTTCTACTATAACAGCAGTTCAGAACTTTTATAAAAAAATTACGTGTTACATGGAAAACGGAGAATGTCCGACGGGAATTTTTTGTGACCTTAGTCGGGCATTCGACTGTGTAAACCATGATGTATTGTTAAGAAAATTGTGTGCTTATGGTGTAAGAGGTCCTGCTATAGACTGGCTAGCCTGTTTTTTAAAAAATAGAAGGCAGTTTGTTGCAGTAAAGCAACACTCCAGTTATTCAGAAAATAGTTACGTTTCAGATCTGGCAACCATAAATATAGGGGTACCTCAAGGGTCAGTATTAGGACCTATTTTATTTATAACATATATTAATGACATATTTAAGATTTTTAAAAATGAAGAATGCACGGGTACTTTATTTGCTGACGATTCTTCTTTTATTATTTCTGATAAATGTAACTTAAATTTGGAAAACAAATGTAATAATGTGTTGTATGCTTTAAAAACTTGGTTTGGAAGCAATTTTTTGTATTTTAATATAGATAAAACAACGTACCTCAGATTTCAAACCCCGCAAAATTCAATAGGTATATTGGATTTAAAAATTGATAATCAGTCTATTGTAGAATCTTCTGATACCAAATTTCTGGGTCTAACATTAGATAATTACCTAAAGTGGAATATTCATTGTATAAATTTGATCAGAAAATTAAATAGCCTTTGCTACCTATTAAGAAATTTGCGAAGTGCTATATCCCAACAAAATATGACAAAAGTATATAATGCATATATTGCATCTAGACTACACTATGGTATAATCTTTTGGGGACCATCTACATCTGCAAAATGTGTTTTTATAGCACAAAAAAGAGTTCTACGTTGCCTACTGGGTATACCGCCTTCTACAAGTTGTAGAACTCTCTTCAGGGAAAGAAAGATATTAACCTTAACGGGAATTTTATTATACGAATTGGGCAAATTTATATTTACTAACAAAAATAAATTTCTAAAAAATAACCTTGTACATAATTATAAAACCAGAAAATGTAACGACTTTAAAATTCCATTTTCTAGATTAAATATAAGTATAAATGCACCCAATTCTTTAGGTCTCCGTGCATTCAACCATTTTCCTCAGGAAATAAGAAACTTAAACAATATTAACTCATTTAAATCAAGATTAAAAGCATATCTAATTAAAAGTGAGTTTTACAATTTAAGTGAGTTTTGGTTAAGTTAATTTTCTGTTTGTTAATCTAAAGTTAGTTCGTTGATATTTTTGTGTATGTTTATATATTTATACATCTAATTTATATATTTTTACAACCGACGATTCCTATATTAATGTAATTAATCAAAGGAAAATAAAGATTATTATTATTATTATTATTATTATTATGTTTTTATGGATTTTTCCAAAGATTTTGCTACCCGAGTTTAGTAACTCTAAATTAAGAAGTTTATCTTTATGTTGGTATCCTTGATTCTATTATTAATATATGGATTTTATTTTAAATTTTTGAAACCATGTGCGTTGTTTATTGGGTTGGATTAGATAGTTTGAATGTTTGGGTAAAGTATTAACAGCTAAAATGAGTGAGATTGAGAAAAAAGAGTCCAGATCGAGACCAACCAATTTTAGTAAAACAGAAGATCAGTTGCTGCTTAATCTGGTTTTGAACGATAAGCACGAGCCCTGTTCGAGTATTACGAGAGAAGTATAAAAAACATCGAAAGTCAAAATAATGTCAAACAGGAACAGTATAAGACAAACTGGGGGTTGTCCGGTAAAATTTAAGATGCGGACGAAATAGACAAAACATTGGAAGAAATATTAGGTGATCAAATATATGGTTTAACCTTTTCGATTGCGATCAAGATGAGTCAGTCCTCATGAAGAACATGGAAAATGAACTCACTAATTTGTCGATAGCGATGGGATGGTCAACACAGATGGGAGGGCAGGAGAAGCCAACAACTGGACAGAATACACCCCCAAAATGTTGAAAGAACCAGTTAACAGTACATTAATAGAACAGGGAAAAGAAGACAAGGACAAGCATTTAAATAACTACTTTTCGAACAATTAACTCAAGAAAAACTAAGTTTTCTTGGGTTTCATAGGAAAAAGTTAACAGAAAAACATGAATTAAAAACAAAAATTTTACAAAAAAGATGGAGATATTAATGAAGGAAAATTAATTATTGTTAGATCATTTATTATTGTTTGTCCTTACTATCTTTTATGTCTTTATTTAGAATTACAATATATGATTAGTTGTGTTCTTAATAAACCAACATTTAGTTAAGTTAATTCACAATTTCCAGGTTAACTTGTACCTGAGCTTCGAGTTAATTGAAACGCGAGTTAACTCACAAATTAGACTAATCCAGATATTGAAATATAGATTTTCAAATTTAACTTTAAGTTTAGATGTAACTCGCACTTAACTCGCAATGGAAATAACGGGCCTAAGGGGTAATATGGTCAATTCTCATATAACTTGTTCCGATGCTGTATCCACTTATTTTTGTGAAAACTAATTCTTGCTCAAGGTTTTTTTTAGTGTAATAAGCATGTAGCATTTCAAGGTAATGGGAACATAAATTATGACAACCCTAATCTATTAATTTTTTCCTAAAATGCAGGCTTTATGTTGCAAATGTCACGTAAGTTACCGGTCACCAACTGCAATATCCTAACATCGATGAATATTTCAACAAAATGGCCGTTCAAACAACTAATGTTAGTGCTTGATTAACTAAAAATAGACTTAAGATTGACAAAAAATTATTTTATCCGAAATCGGCAGTAAAGTAGTCAACAATCGTAAATTAAAATAAATCGGCAGTAAAGTAAAGTTGGTGACCGGTAACTTACGTGACATTTGCAACATAAAGCCTGCATTTTAGGAAAAAATTAATAGATTAGGGTTGTCATAATTTAAGTTCCCATTACCTTAAAATGCTACATGCTCATTACACTAAAAAAATCCTTGAGCGAGAATTAGTTTTCACAAAAATAAGTGGATACAGCATCGAAACAAGTTATATGAGAATTTACCATATGTTCATTTTTGATTGAATTTTATTTATAGATTTGTACTACCTGGTAAGGTTTCTAGATCTGGCCTTAATCAGATTCTAGCAAAAAATTAGAATCTTTATTATTTGTTATTTGAACCTGTTTTAATACCTTTATAACCTTACATATTTTAAGCCTTCTTTCGAAAACTTTGATTTTATAATCCCGAAAAGTTTTGGTTTCTCTGAATGTAAATAATAGATTATAAACTAAATTACACCTAAGCAACTATAAAATAGCTTTTTTATATTTTTTATCACATGTTTGCATAAACCCACCGTAAGTTTAAAGTAAATTATGATTCAATCGCAACCTTCAACCAGTTGTACGACTCCCAAATACCAAATTCTCCACAGTTAGGTACCTAAATTGATCCATCATGTAATGGAATTTATAAAAAATGAAGCAAAGAGTTTAAAAACCAAGGGTAAGCCGCTGATTCCATTGACCATTAGCGATTCAGGGCTATGACGGCAACAAACATATTAAAAACATATGAGGCCTGTCAGAGCAAAGTCAACAATCTCCCGACAGACTAAAACTGAGTAAATTGAGATAATTGATTTTGGTATTTTATATTCTAGATTTGTAATTTTTTTTATATATTATATTGAAATATTGTTGTTGTTAGTCTAGTAGCCAACTACAAGGTCTCCAGGATGCATAGTATAGGTGAAATCTATAATTATAAATTGGAGATTGCTGACTTTGATATGAATTGCTGGAGATTGCTCATTTTGTTGTAAACGTTTAAGGAGATTTAGAAAAATAAACAAAAAAATAATTGTATTTTTCTCCCTTTAATGGTTATAAAATTTAACTAAACAATCAATGTGGGAAAATTCTGAACTGGACCACATAAATCTGGAGTTTCTTCTAAATCTGGGACCAGGTTGCCTCATGCAAAAAAATTTTATAGTACAACAACTCATCATCTCCTTCCCACTTTGCCCCATAATGTTTTACTTGCAATGTTTTGACATTATCAGCATTTTCTTGCTTTACCTTTTCGTCTTATTATGGTATAATAGCACTAAATAAACAAGATAACTTTTTAATTCTTAATTACAATAAAACGTAGATTTACCTATTTTAAATATATTTTTAAGTGCAATTTACTGCAATAGAACTTAACAGTATGTACCAGTAAAAAAACACAAAATTAAATCTCTAAAATGCGTTATAACATCAAAGGTTAGGATATCAGGTGCCACAAATTAATAATTTCTAATGGTGGAATTGGAGATTGTATACTTTGCTGCAAATCTATCAGTGGAGATTGTCGACTTTGCACTAAATGTCATTTTTAAAATAGGTTTTTAGGTGGGATTTAGCTCCTTTTGCAGCACATAAACTTTATCATCTTATAGATAATTAGTTGAAGTACAGTCTCCGCCAAAAATCTAATTTTTTACCAAAAGTGGAGATTGTCGGTTTTGCTATGACAGGCCTCATATAAGACCGTCCAAAAGGATTCTGTCGATAGTCTGGTGAATTTCCTTCATTTTCTAGTTGAGAGTAAAGAAGCTTCCAACTATTAAAGGGATGATCTAACGCTTAAAGGACTGCTACATAACAGTTAATTGTAGTGAAAAAACTTTAAGAAGTATACTAAGGATAATTATCCTTAATAATAATTATAATTAGATTTAAACGGTGCAAAACAGAAGACAACAGAAAACTTTTAATGGATATCTGTATAAAAAGAATTAAATATTTAAATCAAATAACACACTAGAAATAAAATCATTAGGGCCGCATAGGCTGGACCTAAATATTAATCAAAGTTTAAGTGGAAGGAGTGCTGGTGGGAGTTCCAAAAATAGAAAATTATACGATGCTGAAAACTGGTTGTGTGGTTGTGAGAAAAATGCTTTATTTGTCTTATTATGAACAATCCTAAAAGCGACCCTGCCTGGGTATCGAAGGGAATGTGTGATGTCAAACACTTTGGCGAAAAAGTAAAAATACACAAAGTAAGTTATATTCATTTAAATAACCACATATAATTTTCCAAAATAAAATAAATAAATAGTGCGTAAAGGAAGAACATTACCGAACATAATGAAAATGTGACAAAAAATAGACGTATACTTAGTAGGTTAATAAATTGTATAAAATTTTGTGGTATTTTTGAGGTTGCTCTACGTGGCCAAGATGAGTCTGAAACTTGTGCTAAGCCGGGAATTTTTCGGGGCCTTGTAAATTTATTGGCGGAAATTGATGGGACTTTAAAAGACTATGTAAATAAAATGAACAATAGAGTATTTATGAACTACCAGACTCTATATACGCGGTGTGCCAAAATTTCATTGTTGCTGAAATAAATAAATCTAAATCTAAATTTTAATACGGTATGAATTAGGTGGTAAAGTTCATGAAAGATATATGGGTTTTTTGGTAATCAAGAACCATACTGCGGAAGGAATTAGTGGTGCAATTTCAAGAACTCAAAAATATTGGGATTGACAAGAACCCTCAAAAATTGATTGGCACAGAGTCACGATGGTGCCGCAGTTATGAGTGGAAAAGATAACGGCATGCAAGCTAAAATTAAAAAATATATAATAACGCCCATTATATTCACTGTTATGCTCATCAACTAAATTTAATTATTGAACGTGCAGCAAACCAAAAAAAAAACAAGAGTTTTTTTGCAACATTGAGGGCTTTAGCACATTTTTTTCAAGGTCTCCAAAACGTACAGCTGTTCTCGCCGAAGTGGTCAAAAAACTTCTACCTAGGTCAGTAAGTACTAGATGGTATTTTAAAAGTCGGTGTGTTACAACCGTATATGTTTACAAAACTGAAGTATTTTGTGCCTTGAGCAAATAATAGAAGATCCTATAAATGACAAGAGCACAGTTAGTAAAGCAGTTAGCCTAAAAGATACGTTAAAAGATCCTGAATTTCTTTACTGGTTTATTTTTTTTTAATAAGGCCGTGTTAGGGAACTCGTTGAGTGACAAGTTGGTTGCCTAAACAAGCTTGGGTGGAATCAAGGGCGGTGCCAGGTATTTCGGGGAAGTACCGAATGCGAAATGATGAGCAAGCAACGATGGCTTTTTGCATCGTAATAGAAAGAGGGACGGGCATTCAGTTTTGGATGCCTGACTTGGCACGACCAGTGGGATCACCTCCATTCTACGAGTTACCAAAGTAGTCATTAGTTTAGTGTTTAATAATTAGTTTATGTTAATAATTAGTTTTGAGTATAGTTAGTTTTGTATGTGCGTGATAACATAAACAATATAAACGTTAATAAATAAACATTGTGTGGTTACTATAAACATTATTAAGTATGGCAGACCAGGGGATGCAACCATATATATATATATATATATATATATATATATATATATATATATATATATATATATATATATATATATATATATATATATATATATATATATATATATATATGGTTGCATCCCCTGGTCTGCCATACTTAATAATGTTTATAGTAACCACACAATGTTTATTTATTAACGTTTATATTGTTTATGTTATCACGCACATACAAAACTAACTATACTCAAAACTAATTATTAACATAAACTAATTATTAAACACTAAACTAATGACTACTTTGGTAACTCGTAGAATGGAGGTGATCCCACTGGTCGTGCCAAGTCAGGCATCCATATATATATATATATATATATATATATATATATATATATATATATATATATATATATATATATATATATATATATATATATATATATATATATATATATATATATATATATATATATATATATATATATATATAGATATATATATATATATATATATATATATACATCCCGCTTACAATGCTGCATCATTTCAAAGTACCGTCATTATAGCGTCTACCAGAAATACTGCAGTATATCGTGATTTAACATTGTAGAAGTGTTAATTAGACAAAATATTGACCGAATTTTACGTTAAATGTTTATAAACCCTTTTATAAACTAAAAATTCATGTTACTATCATTGCTGCTTCTTTTTATTTTGCTATCATTTCTGCGTCGATGTATATCGAATTTGTTAAACCATCATTGCTGCAACAGAAGTGAATATTTTTTTCAACTCCCCCGTCTTTTCTGCGTCACCTATGTTGCCAGATCTTGTCGACGCATCATTGATTGTCTTTGGTACTAGGATTTGAATATTAAATTTATTAAAATAAATATTTAAAATCATAATACCCAATAATTTCGTCGTGCGTTGTTACTTGGTTTTAGCGCATATATATCGACGCTCACAAATAAAAGGCATAATATAAGTTCTTTAAAAATTAAATGATAAATTTTTTATGTATAATTTGTTGTCATTCAATAGTTTAAGGTAGTATGGATAAATTCAATTTTTTAGCTTTAAAGGATGTGCAGAAAAAATTCTAGCCTACGGGATTAATTTTTAATATGTTAAATTAACATACAAAATGTGTGCCACCGACATTTTTAATTTTTAATAGCATAATAGCAGGGTCAGAATTTCTCAAACGGGCCACCTGAATTAGGTCAAAATTAGTTTTTGTTTGTAGATACATTTTTTTCATAGTATTTTACATCACTAACACAAATCCTAAAGGATTTTGTAAAAAAAAAAATTTCAATTGACATATTCATGATATTAAAAGTCAAAGTTTTTAATAATTAAAAAATAAAAAAATTCATTATGGCTGAACTAATTATCCGATTCCAACGATATAACTAGCGTTGGAATCTTGTTTTGACATAGATTCTTTGTTATTTTTTTCAATTGTCCTATTTTCATTTAGGTCGATTTTTTTTTGTTTTTTTTTTATACCAAATTCGGAAATAATTGCCTTCTGCGCCAGCTATCGACTCGAGAAAAAAACACATATACTCCAATCATTTCTCGAAATTATGCTGCTGAGAAAAAAAATGGCCCGCAGGTTGACAAAAAGTTATTCGTACTTTTGTGGCCGCGCGCGGTGTCAGCTCACGCTCCGAACCGTGTACGCTGTACGCGCTTGTGACGCGACGTCTTACGGTGGTCTGGAACCTGCGGGCCATTTTTTTTTCTCAGCAGCATAATTTCGAAAAATGATTGGAGTATATGTGTTTTTTTTTTCGAGTCGATAGCTGGCGCAGAAGCCAATTATTTCCGAATTTGTTATAAAAAAAACAAAAAAAAATCGACCTAAATGAAAATTGTATAATTGAAAAAAATAACAAAGAATCTATGTCAAAACAAGATTCCAACGCTAGTTAAATCGTTGGAATCGGATAATTAGTTTAGCCATAATGATTTTTTTTTATTTTTTAATTACTAAAAACTTTTACTTTTAATATCATGAATATGTCAATTGAAAATTTTTTTTTACAAAATCCTTTAGGATTTGTGTTAGTGATGTAAAATACTATCGAAAAAATGTATCTACAATCAAAAACTAATTTTGACCTAATTCAGGTGGCCCGTTTGAGAAATTCTGACCCAGCATAATTCAATTATGATAATTGTAGACAATAAGGTTCCTTATTGATATTTTTGGTATTAAATATTTTATTAGATTTAGCTAAGAAATTAATTAATATTTCCAAATAAGGCTTAGATATTCAAAGGACCGTTTCTAACGTTTTCTCAGTCAGGGTGGGTAATAAAATTTGCCGCTCTAATATTGGTATACCTAATATAAATTGTTTATAATATAATATGTATAAATTTTGAAAGTAAAACGTCAAAAAATGTATCCAAAATAAAAATATTGACGGGCCAAAGCTTTTTTTAAATTGTAATTAAAAAAGTGCTCTTAATCTAAGGAGGCGTTTTTACCAAAACCATAAATAAAAAAGGGATTATTTTAAAGGATTTTTAAATCTTTATTTAACTACGTCTTAGAATAAGGCGAAACGGTTTAAACTTTCCAATTTTAGTTTTTTATCAATATTAATAATTAATAATTAATTTAGGAGTGAAGAATATTTATAATTTAAATTTGTTTAAACTTTTTGCCTTATTAAAATATAAAGGGCCAAATTGTATGTAAAAAACTAACTTTAATATTCTGAAAACGTCACATTTTTGTACTAGGACAGCTGTTTACTTTCCGTCCTAAAATGTAATCAGATGTTTACTTTCGTCTTTGGATAATATAATTATTATTATTGTTGCTGTCATCACATATCGTCCCAATAATCGTATGGTAGCGTATCTTTAATTTAACAATTTAACAGAGCATTTTAAAGATTGAAAGTTATCTAATTCTATCTAGTTAGCTAATTTAGAATATTTTTTGAAAAAAAAATATCGAAAAATATGCTATATCTATATCTTTTTTTACATGCGTGTGGAAAGTTTCTACAAAAGTCAGTGTCAATTAATTTTTAAGAAAATAATGAACCACCGTGTAATCGTCATAGTAATGATAAATCCTAGTAGGATTATTATAATACTACCGCGGTATACCGTGGAGAAAGAGTTCAATTTTCTCCACAGTTTAAGACTGAGCCACTTTCTTAATTGAAAAAGTATAGGAAATGTACAAATTCTTTAACCCGTAACCGGTACTGTGGTGTCTGGGAGACACTCATCAACGAACAAAGCCCTGTCCCACCCTCACCTTTTGTTTTAAAAATCTGTCGCTTCCAATACTTTTAAGTTGAGCAGTTATCAATATGCTCTCAGACTTTGAACAAGTTGGATTGTCAAACGGACAAATTATTACAAGTCAAAGTGTTGAGGTGTCTAGTAGACCACTGCGTACCGTTTACGTAATTTTTATAAAACAATTAATTCGTTATGGATTCGCAATAAGGGCCTTTTAAAAGTGTCCAAAGTGATAAGAAAGGCTTTAAGGAAACTGTAATGTAGTGGTTTTATGAAATCTACAGCGATAAAAGTGATATAGATGACTGTAGTATTCTACATAACCATTATAGTGATTATGTCGTTGAAGATAATCACAGCAGCGATTCAGGACTTGTCTGTGAAGAGTCTATAGAAAATAATTTTATAGGGTCAGATAGTGAAGAATTTGAAATTTTTTAAGAATTTGAAAAAAAAACAAAAAAGTTACTATGGAAAAAATAATTGTAAAAATTAGCTATAGTTTGAAGCAGTTATTTTTGCTGTTAAAAAAAGATATATTTAAATTTTTTTTGTTTATGTTATTTTTTAACGTATATTCTTCGAAATAAAGATCGTTTTATTTTGTTTGGTTTAATATTTTTTATAGTTTAATCACAAAGTTTGCACTACTGCACTTTTTGTACATGTTTTGATTAAAACCCATTTGTTTAAATTTTTCTTTTATTCAGGTATTATTTTTGGTGATATTCTAACTTTATATATATTTCCTAGTATCCCCAAAGCCTCAGATACAAAAAAATAATATAAATTATAATTTTAAAAGGCAGGTGTCTCTCAGACCCCTTAGTACCGTTTATGTCCTGAAAGTCGTACAGTACCGGTTACGAGTTAATATGATTAGAAAAATATATTTACAGAGCATGTCTCAAAAAGTCTGTGGAACACAAAAATGCAAATAAAAGGGATATTTTTATTAAAAATAAGAAAGTTGGAATCGTCCCAGAGAAAACCAAATACCCTGTATAAGTAAAAATATTATTTAAAGAAAATTGTATTAGTTCATTAGTATTTAGTCATTTCTTTTGACAAAACAACAAATTATATCAACCTGCAAAGTTACAAGAGCCCACAGCCCACTTCTAAGTTTGACAGATCAAACTTAGAAGACAGCTCACAGAATAACACAAAACCACGTTTTTTTGAGTAAAACGTTAGGTTATTATGTTTATCATCTTACATTCTCATTAACAATCATGATTTCAACCAAAATACCAATCACGTAATTTACCTACTACATTTACTACACAATAATTTACTATGTTCTGTGATTTACTACATACTACATTTACTAAATAGTCAATGTATAAAATTTAATAAACGCAATTTTTGCGTCAGTTTCCCATCCCTGGGCTGGAGGCCTTACAAACGGGACAAATTATACTATTTTTACTCTTTTTTATTCTTAAAGTAATAGGGGCGTTTCTCTGTAAACTGGGCAACTCATTGTCTCAAGCTAATATTGTTTAGAAAAATAACAGATCATAAATATTTCGTAGATAACTTCAAAAGATAATAACCTAATCTACCTATGCTCGACGTTCAAAATCCAATAAAATAAACTTTAATGTATCAAAATCGTTCTTATAGTCCTTAAAAACCAGTCCCCTGACGTGTCACCAAAGCAAAATGGTCACTTCAGACTAAATTAATTAAAGACAGTAACTATTGGAATCAACCTAATTGTTTAATTATTCAACCAATATTGTTTGCTTGTTACTGTGACTTATTTATTTTTTATAATTATTATTTTGTAATTCTAAAAAAGTCATCTAAACTTTGTCTTCGGATTTTATAAACAATCCCCTGTATAGATTTTTCAGAAAATGCTCAATGTTTTCCAAAGTAATAGGAATATTTTTGGTTCATCTGCCGTATACTAATAAATAGACCGATATTTATTCCTCGAATAACATTTATTAAATACAACAAAAATATAACAAAAAAACTTGCCTAGACAATTTCTTACTTCAAGTTGCCCAGTTTACAGAGAAACTATAGATATAATTATTAAAAGGAACTTGGCAATAATAATTTTATAAAACAAACTGGCTACCAAACAATTATTCCAAAATTCACATTAACACATGTGACGCAGCATTGCTGCGTTCGTTTAACGATCTTAAATTATTTATGTGTCGAATAATATTAAGTACATTGTATCGACGTTGCTGCGTCGTACATTGTTGTCAGCTTCACTTGATGCAGGTTTACCGTAAGTTTAAAAGAAATATTCACTTTTTCAATATATACCAAATTTAAAAGCGCACCCTTGCGGCAAACTGCCAAACTTCAATATACACGTATTTTACAAAAAACCATCAATGCTGCGTCACCCTTAAAATCGGTGTGTAGGATTGTCGTGACGTCACCAGTAAAATAAACCTTAAATGTAATGCTGCGTCAATATACGACGCAGCATTACACCTGACGCAGCATTGAATGCGAATTTCATAATGTATTGACGCAGCATTGTAGGCGGGATGTATATATATATATATATATATATATATATACATATATATATATATATATATATATATATATATATATATATATATATATGGTTGCATCCCCTGGTCTGCCATACTTAATAATGTTTATAGTAACCACACAATGTTTATTTATTAACGTTTATATTGTTTATGTTATCACGCACATACAAAACTAACTATACTCAAAACTAATTATTAACATAAACTAATTATTAAACACTAAACTAATGACTACTTTGGTAACTCGTAGAATGGAGGTGATCCCACTGGTCGTGCCAAGTCAGGCATCCAAAACTGAATGCCCGTCCCTCTTTCTATTACGATGCAAAAAGCCATCGTTGCTTGCTCATCATTTCGCATTCGGTACTTCCCCGAAATACCTGGCACCGCCCTTGATTCCACCCAAGCTTGTTTAGGCAACCAACTTGTCACTCAACGAGTTCCCTAACACGGCCATTCTGACAAGTCACACGTCCTCGTGTGACCCGGCTACAAAACAAAACTATAGAAGTAAATCGCTCGGTCATTCTGACATTATTAAACTTGCTTGTTTGTAATCATAAAACAATTACATTTACACAATTAACGATAAGGTCAATTACTTAACCAACGATCAAGAAATAAATTGTCATCGCTTAACCAGCGATTAAAAAAATAAATTGTCATCGCTTAACCAGCGATCAAGAAATAAATTTTCATCGCTTAACCAGCGATCAAGAAATAAATTGTCATCGCTTAACCAGCGATTAAGAAATAAATTGTCATCGCTTAACCAGCGATTAAAAAATAAATTGTCATCGCTTAACCAGCGATTAAGAAATAAATTGTCATCGCTTAACCAGCGATTAAAAAATAAATTGTCATCGCTTAACCAACGATCAAAAAATAAATTGTCATCGCTTAAGCAGCGATTAAGAAATAAATTGTCATCGCTTAACCAGCGATCAAAAATTGAATAACCATCGCTTAGCCAGCGATCAAGAAATAAATTGTCATCGCTTAACCAGCGATCAAAAATTGAATAACCATCGCTTAGCCAGCGATTACACAGATCAATTTTCATCGCTTAACCAGCGATCAAGAAATAAATTGTTCAATAACTGAGACTTATATATAGTCTATAGTATACCTAATGGTAAAATATCTGTAATTACATTTTCAAAGTAGCTTTTATTAAATTCATATTTATCGCATATGTTGACTATATTAATTTTAGTTAATTTTATTTTATTTCACGTCATGTAAACAGCTATATTTTGGTTTAAAATTTCGCGGCCCACTAAAATTTCGTGTCGTAAGCAATGGTCAGGCAACACATGAAATAATATTTTAAAGCAAATGTTATCGATCTAAAATAACTTAATATTTCTTGACTACTGTGTACACTGGTTTGTCCTATACCAGTCATAACAACAACATTATTATAACGCGTCCCGCTAAACTTAAAAGATGCTGATTCTTTAATAAGTGAACACTCAGCGCCCGAGTCATAGTAAAATGAAAAACTCTCACCGTGATGACGTAGAGAACCAGATGGTGTGTTTATTAAACAAACATCTACGCGACGCTCTGCCGACGGACCTGCTCTGTTGCTACCTGCGTCGTTATTGGCTTCCGATTTCTTTGGGAACGAACAACGGGAAGCGTAGTGGCCAGATTTGTTACATTTGAAGCATGTAACCATTTTATTCGTATTAGATGTGGCACTTGGTGATGGCATTCATTCATGTTGCATTATAAAATTGCTTATTTTACTTGAACGGCACTCTGTTGACTTGTGTCCTATTTTCCCACAATTAAAACAATTTATATGCGATGCAATATTTGGTTTAAATTGTTTTGCGTCGGATACATCTCGCTCATTAACTGTAAATTTTCTTTTCGAGAAAGAAAATGCTGCTAACTCTTGCTGCAAATTTTGTCTTGTTTTTATTTCTGTGGTAAATGCAAGGTGTTGAACTTTATTTTCGAATTGAGAAATTTGGGCTAGAACAGTGGCAACTGCGATTTCTTCGATATTTAAATTTTTCCATCTTGATTAATAATGAGACTTGGCTGGCTGCAAATGCTGCGACGCATTCTCCCTCTTTCGGCTTATTATTATTAGTATTTATTAAAAATGCAGTTGGAGTTTCTGCGTTATTATATCTGGCATCAAAGATTTCTTTGAAGTCCTGCCATGTCATTCCTGGGTAAGAAATCTGAGATAACCAACTAGCTGCTTGACCTTTTAATGCTTTGCTCAGCGAAATCATTAATCGAGCGCCAGTTAGCGGTTGATCGGTTATACACATATCAGCTGTAGCTAACCAAGAACGCGAGTCAGCATTTTTGTTATGTGGGTCGAATTCAGGCAAATGAATTTTATTATCGACTGCTGGTGATTTTAGTGTTTGCAACAAAGCCGAAAAGTTTTTATTTTGTTGTTCAAATAAATACCTCCATTTATCCGCTTCAGTTTCTGCCGTTTGGGCCTGAGCACATCCCACTTCTGATGTCGGGGTTGCATCCCTTTGTTCTTCAAGGTCTGCCATACTTAATAATGTTTATAGTAACCACACAATGTTTATTTATTAACGTTTATATTGTTTATGTATTTCACGCACATACAAAACTAACTATACTCAAAACTAATTATTAACATAAACTAATTATTAAACACTAAACTAATGACTACTTTGGTAACTCGTAGAATGGAGGTGAACTGAATGCCCGTCCCTCTTTCTATTACGATGCAAAAAGCCATCGTTGCTTGCTCATCATTTCGCATTCGGTACTTCCCCGAAATACCTGGCACCGCCCTTGATTCCACCCAAGCTTGTTTAGGCAACCAACTTGTCACTCAACGAGTTCCCTAACATATATATATATTTCTGAAACCATAAACATTGTCATTTTTATTGGTTATTATTGCAAAATCCTAAATAAAAATAATTAATTGATCGCTTTTATTGTACAATAAAAACAATTCATCACAAAATTACTTCTGTATTTATTTTGGAAACCATTAATGCCATTTTTATTATTGCCAAATTCAAAATTAAAACAACTGATGTTACGATATTGAAATTTACTACGCCACTGGAGGTTTGAAGCATGCGGCACGAACGCCCGCTAGCTCCACCCACCTTGGTCCTTCTACTTTGCCGTTTACCGTATACGTATACTAGAAAGATCAAAATAAACGAATTGTAGTTGGCCAGTCAAAAAATCAAGTGTGCTTTAACCACGACCCACCGCTTGGAATCTATACAGCACGTTAATGTACGTGGCCGAGTATTGGGTGTGTTCAGCTGGCAGCACTGATTTTGATACTTAATTCCCATCTTTCAAGTAGTGATTACCGCGTTTTGTTATAAAATGCATTGATAACAGACGCGTGTAGAGTGGTAATTAGAAATGGGTCGGGACTGATATATAGGCCAAAAGTAAAACGCTTCCTTATAAATATAAAAGTTACATTTTGCTTCTGAAGATGCCAACATCGTTGGCGAAAAGTACTTTAAGCACTTTGTGTTTTGTTTAGGTATTGGGAATATTTCTAATATTTTATTAAAGGCCTCACAATCGTACATGTTGTATTGTTCTAAAAAATAAAAATATATATTATATAAAATAATTTATACATAAAGGTTAAACAAATTAATAGATACATTGATTTTCTTAGATAGTCAGGATTGCAAACAATGCCCAAAAGTTTTATCAGAAGTTGAAAACATAGACGATGATGCAGATTCAGCTGGTATAAATTTTGTTAAAATCGACGATAAACAAATGGCGAAAGAGTTGGGAGTTTTTGCTCTACCTGCAATATTATTTTTTAAAACTGGATCCAAAGATCCTGTAATTTTTGCTGGAGATCTCTATGATGAACACCAAATACTTCAGTGGCTACTTACACAAAAAGATCCATCAGGAGATGTTATTGAAGATACAGAAGGCAGTGAACTTATTACAATGATTGAAAAGGAAGAGGCTCTAGCTGTATATTTCTGTAAGTACCCAACTTAAATAATAAAAAACCGCTGTTTTAAATAAAGTATTGATCTTAATATTGTTAATGTATTGCCATACTATATTGACTTGCATTGCTAAATGTTTGTGTACAGGGAACAAGACATTTTGTGATATATGTGAAAAAAGCCACCAATCCGGTAGGAAGGTTAAAAAGGAAAAAGAAAAGACATCTAAAGAGGACGCTCCAAATGACGGTACTTTTTACCCCGTAGTTTTTAGAATGTTATGTGTTTCTAAATATTTCCAATATAAAAATTTTCCTTTATCCGAAGCAGGACTCGATCTTTATAAGTTATCCAAAAATTTTGTACATGCCCAAATTTAACATTTTTGTATGACAATATAATAAACTAAATACATTTTAAATAGAGACGTTACGAATTGAAAGCGAATTTTTGCTTTTGATATTATACATGCAGTATTTTAATTTACCGGAATAATAACATTAGTACTAATATTATAAACAATTTTAGAAAAAATGCATGCATTGTTTTAAATTTTTATTGTTTATAATATTTAAAACATAGTTTCTTTATACAAGTTTTACTCATGACTTGATAATAATTGAAGCGTGTTACTGCCGCGGAAATCCCAAAAAGCTGGCCAAAACTCGAAAAGGTAGTAATTTTGCGTGAAATTTTCTTATACAAGGGTTTTTGGGGTCGCTGATTACGAATTTTATGTTAGTTTTTAAAAAACAAAATGGCGGATACAAAATTGCGGAGTTGTTTAATGACTTTTGATTTTTTTCAAACGAAAATAATAGTTCGGGGGTTTTTTCGGTCGCTGATTACGAATCTGATGTTAGTTTAAAACAAAACAAAATGGCGGATACAAAATGGCGGATACAAAATGGCGGAATGATTTCATTTCAGCAAAAATACTAATTTGGGGGTTCTCGTAATTGCTGATTACGAATTTAACATTAGTTTTTTAAACAACAAAATGGCGGATACAAAATGGCGGAGTTGTTTCATGATTTTTATTGAACAAAAAAGTAGGTCAGGGGTTTTTTGGGGGTTTAAAGGGTTTCTTGAAAAAAAAAATCATGAAAGAAAAGCGGCTTTCATACGGTATCAATGAAACAAATTTTATTAACATTAATAAATAAAATAAAATAAAAACCCATCTTCATGTTTAAATTGAAAACTGAAAGTAAATCATGAATACATTTTGAAAAAATCGTTAATACATTCGTTCAAGATTTTAATAAAGGACTTAAAAATGACCCGAACATGCATTGAAAATCTTCACCATTGATGAGGATCAAATGATATTTAAAATGAACACCCAGTATATAATATTTCGATAAAGAAACCACCGGTTCTCTATTGTTACGTCCAGCGAGCTCGGTTTTTCGACGCTCGCAAGCTTTACTTCCTCCTGCGCTATTGCAATAAATAATTTTTTTCACTAAAAGGTGGACAAAGGTGGAAGTTACGTCTGCGTCATTTAATTGTTTATACTTTTTTACACATGAAACAGTTTGCAACTGTTCCGGATCTCGCCGGATCACTACTATTTCGTTACATTTATTCATGCTCCGTATGGAAATACAGAAATTTAAACATGTCAAATTTAAAGGTTTTGCCGCAAATTAATAAAATTAAAAAACTCATGATGAAACATTTGTAAATAATGTACATACCTTCAGGAACATCTTCCATTTTTTCCGATCTCTTCACAACACTTTTACACGTTAAAATTCCGTTTCTTGCCGCGAGGCATAAAAGTGAATAAACGCCAGAGTGACAGGTGTTCGTTAAAAGGGCGAACTTTGAAAGAAAACCTACAGTCTAAAAGGCTATCTTATGCTCTGTCCCTTTGGATTTTACTACACTAACACCATCTATTCGAGATTTTGTTAAGATTTACCCTGAAAGGTAAATTTTGATTTTTGGGTTTTGGCCAGCTTTTTGGGATTTCTAACCACTGTTTGTGCTTTGCACGGCATGCCGTGCAAAGCACAAACCTATTAAACAATATTAAGTAATTCATTAGTTACCACATTTTTGCTTACACGCTTTTGAGTTACCACGCTTCAATTATAAAAAATCAATATATTGGTTCTAAGATTTTAATAGGGAAGTTTTAGTATATAGTCAATAGAACTTGCAAAACAAGACAAAAAGTTTAAATAAACTTGTATGTTTTAAAGTTTTGTTTTTTTACTTTTCTTTGAATTTCTTTTTTTTTAATTTCAATTTTTTTAAATCTTCTGCATTTTGCATCTGGCCTAATTAAACATAAAAACTTTTTCTTATTTTTGAGAGTTCTACCAACTATTAAATTATCTCGATTAAAATCTTAGACTATATGCATATTTATATTCATGTATTTCATGATTTTATTTACTTTTATCTGTTAACCAAAGGGCTCCGCCCGCGGTAAAAGCTATAAAGCAGGCGGATGCTTCGCAGCACAATTTATATATTATTAGGACTATAGTCCTCAGTTATTAGACATAGGACCCACACCAAATTTATAATAGTTTTTTAAGGCCATTCAATATACAAGTTCGGCACAAACAGAATTTAAATTTAAGTTTGCGAAAAAAGTTAGTTTTTCGTGTCGCCTCACTCGCCCCCTTGTCCCCCTATTTGAGATAATTCAAGTTAAAGTGGTGCAATTTATAATCTTCTATAATTATAATTTATCAATTACATTTAAAATTTTATTTAAAAAATTCAAATATTACAGATTTTATACCATTTGAAATATTTTTTTATTTTAATAATATAAATAATAAAAATTTAAAATCGTATAAAATCTGTAACATTTGCATTTTTTTAATAAAATTTTAAATTTGTCGATAAATTATAGTAGATTATAAATTGCACCACTTTAATTTAAATTATCTCAAATAGATAGGGCCGGATTTAGAGGTGTGGAGGCCCTGGGGCAACAAGGGAGTGGAGGCCCATAATTATTTTTCAAATAAACTGCGCAATGTGTCGCGACCAAAAAGTTCGTTCTTTTTCAAAACGACATAACTTTTTTGTTTCTTGAACGATTTTATTTTGGTCTGTGATTTCTCCTAGCCCCATCCTCTGGCAATTCTGTTTTTAAGAGTAAATTTTTAAGAATTCATATTAGCGATTTTTTTAAACAAAATCCAAGCACCGCACTGGATTCACCACCCCTCAAAACGACCCTATACTAAATTTTATTGAAAAATTGTAAGAAAAAAAATGCACAAAAATATCCACAAAAATTCATCTTGTCAAGTTATCCATGAAAAAACATTGAAATAAAATTAAGCCTATAGTAATAGGACCATGTTAATATTAGTTTAATTTTATTTCAATGTTTTTTTCAGGGATAACTTGACAAAATGAATTTTTGTAGATATTTTTGTGCATTTTTTTTCTTACAATTTTTCAATAAAATTTAGTATAGGGTTGTTTTGAGGGGTGGTGAATCCAGTGCGGTGCTTGGATTTTGTTTAAAAAAATCGCTAATATGAATTCTTAAAAATTTACTCTTAAAAACTACTAATATGGCGTATCTTGCTCCAAAAATGCAGTTTATCAAGATCTACACTTTAAAACAAATCCGGTTAAAATCGCACAATAAATAAAGATTTTAAAGGGGTGAGTCGCAAACAAATGGGTCACACTGTATAACATAAAAAGAATCATAATTATAAAATAATAAATAAAATATAAAACATACATAAACAACATACAGATAATATAAAAGAAAATTACTTATACAAGAAGAATGATATAAGAAGAAAGAAAATAAAATAAGAAATTATAAGAATACTTATTTAAATTAAATTTAAATTAAATTTATAAATAAATAATTATACATATATAAATAACAAAATAAAGGAATATAACTACAATCTCTTCTTTTATTAACCTGTGGTGCTTTGATACACCATATTTTGGCCCATACGAACCGGATTTTGAAATCCATTTTTTAATACAGTCCACTAATAAAATTTTATTTACCTATTTAGTTAAAAATTGAATTTAAATTGAATTAATTACAAAATGTCAAATATGTCATTATTAGCTATAAATGCAAAAAGAGACGCAATATTTAATTTATTTTTAAATTATAATGACAATGCCAAAAAGGTTTCAAAGGCAGAAACTAGGAATACACAGGAATTTATGTCAAATACGTCAATTTTAGATACATTATATGATCAATATAATAATTTAACAGATCAAGTTAATAATTTAGAATTGGATATAAATTCAGAATATATTCCTAGTTTTGAAAAATGGTCGAGTTTTGTAAATTTATATAGCCAAATTAAGGAAGTAAGAAATACTGTGTTGTAGGGTCGCAGAGTTTTGCCACAAACCCAAAATTCTTCAGAAAAAGAGCCCTGTTTTAACATTAAATTACCCCCAATTGAATTACCTAAATTTGATGGGAATCCTGAAAATTGACCTTTTGAGGCAAAAAGTTCAATATCTTGTGGGAAAGTTAGGTGGCAGGTCACTTACTGTTTTATCGAGAATTCTTCCTAATGAGGAAAATTATTTAACAATTTGGAATTAGTTGGTAAAAAAATATTAAAATAAACCTGCATTGGGTACATTTTATTTAAATAATATAATTGATATTAAAGTTGCATCTAATAATTCCAATCAATATACCTATAGAATAATATATACATATATAGAACGTTTTTCTTTCTCTTATGGCGCTTTGAAACAGTTAAATATAACTGAACTTTCGGATTTCATATTTCTTCATATGGCACTAAAAAAGCTAGATCCTCAAATTATACAATCATTTGAAAATTCAATTAATAAAGATATTCCATCTTGTGAAGATTTAATTGAATATATTCGATAACAAGTTAAAATTTTAGAACGCATTAACTCACATTTAGGTTTAAAAACATATATCACCCTAACACAATATAGACTACATTCAACTACACATTCATTTGCTTTAACAGATGTTAAACCTTTAAATTGTAAAATTTGTAATAAATCGAATCATTCAAAACTATATGAATGTCAGGTATTTAAAAATATGACACCTAAAGTCAAATTTGAAAGAAATAAGACATTGCATTAATTGTCTTTATCCAAACCACACTAGTAGTAAATAAGTTATTGTTGTAAAAAATGCAATAAACGTCATAATACTCTATTGCATTTTGAACCAAATAAAATTAATTCTCAAAATGATATAACTTCTTTTAATGTTTCTTCTTCTATTAAACCTTTAACTATGCATGCTCAAGCTTCTTTAAAATTAAATACTACTGCTATTATCAATAGCAAAGGTATATGCATTTTCTAATAATGAAAATCAAAAAATAATACGATGTCTTATTGATAGTGCATCGCAAAATAATTTAATTAGTACTTCGTGCTGCAAAAAACTTAATTTAAATATTATTCCTTTAAATAATTCATACATAAATACAGTAGGTTCAATTAAAACCATAATGAAAGGTTATGTAACTTTAAAAATTTAATCACGAATATCATTGGATAAATATCATATTACTCTAATAGTAGTGGATATTATAACTGAAAAACTACCTATAACTAATATAAATACTCAAGCATTCAATTATTAAAAAATATATCATTAGCAGATGAATCTTGGAATGTTCCTGGGGAAATTGAGGTTATTTTAGGGGCTCAATTATTTCCCAATTTATTATTAACAGGTCGAATTATTCCTCCTTCTAATTTGATTGCACCTCAAGCACTTGAAACTACATTGGGCTATATTTTAATTGGTGAAGTACCTGTTGATACAATTTTAAATAATTCATTTTCACATTTTAATTTAGGTTGTACTTTTGGGCCAATCACAAATGAAAATTTAAATATAAATTTAACAAAATTTTGGAATTTAGAAGAAATCCCTTCAGATTATATTCAAAGCTCTGATGATATAATTTGTGAGAATCTTTATAAATCATCTTATTCTAGAGATTCTTCTGGAAGATACATTGTAGAATTACCATTTAAACAAGATTCTTCTTTATTAGGTAATTCTCATGTTATTTCAAAACGTAGATTGGTATTTTTAGAACGTAAATTTAAAAACAATCCAGATTTACGCCATGCTTATAATGAAGTAATTAAAGATTATTTGGGCATAGGATATTTATTTAAAATTTCATATTCAGAAGAAAATGTCAATAAAGGTTATTTTATACCGCATCATGCAGTTGTTAGACTTGATAAATCAACAACTAAAGTACTGTCCGTTCAGGCTAAGTTGAGCGGTCTAAGGAATGTCACCCCGTCCATCATCTCTATGTTTAGGCACAACTAAATACATGTATTTGGGTAGCCGCTCTGTACGAACAAACCGCAAGCTCCGGCACTGATAAATCATCTTCTTGTTACCGAAATCTCACGAGGATTCGATATTTAATTTAATCAACGGTCACATGATCCCCCACCAAAGCGCTCAACTTAGCCTGAACGGACTGTATGTGTAGTTTTAGATGCTAGTGCTAAAACTGATATAAATGATATTTTACATATAGGACCAAATTTACAAGCAAATTTATTTTCACTTCTTTTGAATTTTCTATTTTTTCCTCTTGCTATTACAGCAGATATACAAGAAATGTATTTAAGAATTTTATTATCAGAGAAACATCGTTGGCAAACATTTGTAGCTAATCATCTAGGACAAATTCATGACAATTTGTCACCTACACATTTTTATCATATTAATAGGATTGAAAATCCAAGTGATTGTGTTTCAAGAGGTTTATTACCTTCACAAATATTAAATCATTCATTGTGGTGGAATGGCCCTTCTTGGGCTCATTATCAAATATCAAATTGGCCAATTAAACCATTTGATATTACAAAACATAACTAAGAAATTCCTGAAATAAAAAAAAGTGTTCTTAATAAATACCTCGTATGAAAGCTCAATTTTTTATAATATTTCGTTAAGAGTTTCAACTTGGTCTAAATTATTAAATATAATAGTATATATTTTAAGATTTTTAATGAAATTGAATTCAACAAATTTAATTCAAATTTTAGATCTTGAAATTGCTGAAAAATTTATTTTAAAACACTTATAAGTGAAATTATACAACAAATCTATTTTAAAAAAGAGTTAAATAACAATAACAACAAAGATATTTTAAATACCATTTTTAAAAAATTAGATATATTTCTTGATGACAATAGAACTTTGCCCCCTTCCAACACAGTGATATTAAATATTTTGATATTTAATTTAAATTTAATTAAATATATTGTCTTTGTTTAATATAGTTAATATTTAAAATTGTCATATAATTTCGTTATTTAAACTTACTTTGAAATTATCATTTCAAAGCCGGGGAGTATGTTGGCGCCAAGTATTGCGCCATGGGTTGGTTTAAGTTCTGGATGTGACTTTGGTTACATAACCTTTATTTTGTGTCATTGTTAGTCTCAACTTAAGACTATCGATAATATCTTTGATACTTTTATATTAAAAAATATTTATCCATGATAACTATAACAAAAATAACATAAAATAATAATAATAATAATAAAAAAATATGGGACAGGAAGACGAAAGTCGTTAGCCATTTGGATTTCCAATAAAGTTTATTATTATTATTATTATTATTAATAAAAAATATATAACATAAAAAGAATCATAATTATAAAATAATAAATAAAATAGGGGGCCACGGTGGCGCAGTGGGTTAGGCGGCTATGCCGAGACAAACTGCGTTCGAAGGTAGCGGGTTCGATTCCACAGCCTTGGGTGTTGTGCGCGTTGAAAGTCGGTAGATGAGTCTAACTCATCGAGGACCGTGGTTCGGATTCCACGTTAAACAGTAGGTCCCGCTGAAGAACCGAACCTTATAGGCTTTGCCTGTAAGCTGGATAGGTTGATGGCGTTACTACTCTACTTTTTTAAATAAAATAACCAATATAAAACATACATAAACAACATACAGAAGAAGAATGATATAAGAAGACAGAAAATAAAATAGGAAATTATAAGAAGAAAGATGTTCATGAATTTTGATGAAATAAGAAATTAAAATTAAAAATACTTATTTAGATAAAATTTAAATTAAATTTATAAATAAATAATATACATATATAAATAACAAAATAAAGGAATATAACTGTAAGTACAATCTCTTCTTTTATTAACCTGTGGTGCTTTGATACACCAAGTACGTTATTATCATGTCGCTGAATGATCAAATCAAGGATCAAATGAAAATTGAAAATCATTCAAAACGCATTATGAGGCATAATCTTGATTTTTTTAGTTTCCTTGTGTTTTCCAAATTTCGAAGTTTTTTTTTCAAGTTATACCTACCTACATACATACCTACCCCTATCTTACCCAGGTTACTTTCATTCTTCCTTTAAATGATTCAAATACCAATGCCAGAATTTGCTGCAGCTACGGGAATTAACATCTCAAAATCAACAGTTCGCAGAAGATTGCACAAAACGGGTGGCTTTTGGAGGTGGAGGAGTGACTGTTTGGGTTGGAATGGAGATGAATGGAAAGAGTGAATGCTGGGAGATACAGAGATTTGGTTGTTAGTGATATCGTGGTCCCTTATGCTCAAAATATTGCCAATAATTGGTGTTGGTGGACGACAATTCCCGTCAAACCGTGCCAATATCGTAAATGAGTATTTAAGGGACCACCATATTAAAAGAATAAATTTGCCACCTTTGTCTCCGGATATGAATCCTATTGAGCATATGTGGAGCAGGATGAAACTGAAGATGAAAGAGAGGGAAGGACGCATGGAAAATTTTGATGAATTGGTAAATGCTATTCAGGAAGAATGGGATACCCCAGGAATTTATATTAAATTATAGGAACTTGGTCGAGGCCCAGGAGGGTTAACGAATTGTTACAGTTTAGGGGAGGGCCAACGAAATATTGAAAGTTATTATTGTTATTGTTTGTTACATTTTTCTGTTGAATGTTGTAGTTTTGATTATGATTATATCTCCACATAAAATTTTTCAAAATGAATAAAAATATTTTTATTTAACTTTATTACCAAAATAGTTATCACTAGTGCGCAATGTAAATATAAGTTATGTAACATTATCCTAACCACTTAAACAAATTGCAGTAATTGCGCCCAAAAAATGAATCCCCAAATGGCATTTTTATAATAAATATGCAAGAAACACTGCCAACAATCTGGTTTTATTAAGACATTTAACAGCCGGAAATTGTTTTCGAATTTTGATTCTTACTGATTTTGGTTTCATCTGAAACTTAAATTTGACAACTGAATAACAATCAGGAGGTCAAAAGTATAATAAAGTGGTCTTTGCTTAGGCCCCTCTGAAAATAATGGAAGTGTGTTGCTTGTCGCTTGTTCAGAATTAATCAAGGAACAATCTTTCACCATCTTATCTTCTTGTTCTTAAAAAGACTGAGTGTATTTCCTACCAAAAAGCCTTAAATATACTCTTTTGAAAAAAAAATCATATTTTTTTTGCTAAGATTCCAATACAAAAAATTTGAAAACCTTTTCAAGGTAAGACATAATACTTTATTATTTCAAAGTAAAAACGATAAAACAATTATTTTTTTACAAACGGGGCTTGGAAGAAGTTATTGAAATTTTTGACCGTTTTACATATCACCCTGTATGAAATTTTCTTGAAGAACCGTGAGCTTCATATCTTTAGCATGAATTGCCAGAGGATGGGGCTAGCAGACATCACAGACCAAAATAAAATCGTTCAAGAAACAAAAAAGTTATGTCGTTTTGAAAAAGGACGAACTTTTTGGTCGCGACACATTGAGTGGTGCGCAGTTTAGTTTAAATAATACCGACCGACCGAGGGAGGGGAGACAGGCATGCGGGCGGCGCGAACCCCGCGCACATCACCACCCGCATTGCGTCACCAGAGCGATCAAGACGAGATCAAGGATCACACACAACAAGGTCTGTTATATCTCTATAAAATGCGAACGAAAATCAGGACTGTTATGCGCACCACGTGAAAGTTTAATGGCCAGCATCTTTGATTTATTTGCCGCTGTTAATTTAAAAATAAAAAGTTGTTTAAAGTTTTAATGTAAACGCAAATGTTTGTTTTAAACAAAAGATTTGACAAAAATATGTTAAGTGGGGAATTTAATTAATAAATTATTAAAGATATCTTTATAAAAAGGTATTTTGAGCAAGTAAATATAGTTGTTTCAAGTTTTAACGTAAACAGAAATGTGTTAATTAAAATAAACACAAGTACACTATTACTTGTGTAAATTAAACATTATTTTACAATAAATGTAATCAATAATTTTTTTAATAATTAATAATAATTTTTATAACTTTTAATACATTTTCTTAAAAATTGATTATTGGCAATATTAAAATCTTCAAATAAAATTATCAATGATAAAAGTAAACTGCGCACCACTCAATGTGTCGCGACCAAAAATTTCGTCCTTTTTCAAAACGTCATAACTTTTTTGTTTCTTGAATGATTTTAGTTTAGTTTGTGATGTGTGCTAGCCCCATTACCTGGAAATTCATGCTATAGATATGAAGCTCACGGTTTTTCAAGTAAATTTACTACAGGGTGATATGTAAAACAGTGAAAAATTTGAATAACTTCATCCAAGCCCCGTTTGTAAAATAAATATTTTTTTCTCGTTTTTACTTTGAAATAATGAAGTATTATGTCTTACCTTGAAACGTTTTTTAAATTTTTCGAATTGGAATCTTAAAAAATATGATTTTTTTTTCAATGGAGTACATTTGATGCTTTTTTGTAGGCAATACACTTAGCCTTTTTAAGAACAAAAAGATAAGATGGTGAAAGATTGTTCCTTGAATAATTCTGAACAAGCGACAAGCAACAAACTTCCATTATTTTCAGAGGAACCTAAGCAAAGACCACTTGTTCAAAATTACATTTTGGTGAAAATTTTCGAAAACTAAACCTGAACCGATATTTACCTTCGTAACATGTTTTCTTTATAATTTTGACCTAATTGTGATTCAGTTGTCAAATTTAGGTTTCAGATAAAACCAAAATCACCAAGAATCAAAATTCGAAAACAATTCCTGGCTGTTAAATGTCTCAATAAAATCTGATTGATGGATTGTAGTTTTTTTACTGTGTTTTGCATCTTTAGTACATTATTATCATGTCACTGAATGATCAAATCAAGGATCAAATGATGAAAATTAAATGACAATAATTTGGTGTTGGTGGACGACAATGCCCGTCCGCATTGCGCTAATATCGTAAATGAGTATTTAAGGGACCATGATATTGAGAGAATGAATTGGCCACCTTTGTCTCCGGATATGAATCCTATTAAGCATGTGTGGAACAGGATGAAACTGAAGATGAAAAAAAGGAAAGGCTCATGGAAAGATTGGATGAATTGGTAAATTCGATTCAGGAAGAATGGGAAGCCGTACCCCAGGAATTTCTAAGGAACTTGGTCTAGGGAATGCTTAGGAGGGTTAACAAATTATTACGGGTTAGGGGAGGGCCAACGAAATATTGAAAGTTATTATTGTTATTGTTTATTACATTTTTCTATTGAATGTTGTAGTTTTTATTATGATTATATCTTCGCATACAATTTTCAAAAATGAACAAACAAATTTTGTTTTTAACTTTATTACCAATTAGGTAGGTACTAATCAGTAATAAGTTATCACTAGTGCGCAATATAAATCTAATTTATGTAACATTATCCTAACCACTTAAACAAATTGCAGTAATTTCTCCCAAAAAATGAATCCCCAAATCGCATTGGCAAAGGCATGTTATTGAGACATTTAACAGCCGGGAATTGTTTTCGAATTTTGATTCTTGGTGATTTTGGTTTTATCTAAAACTTAAATTTGACAACTAAATCACATCAGGAGGTCAAAATTATAAAGCAAACATGTCACGAACGTAAATATCGGTTCAGGTTTAGTTTTCGCAAATTTTCTCCAAAATGTCATTTTGAAAAAGTGGTCTTTGCTTAGGTTCCTCTGAAATTAATTGAGGTTTGTTGCTTGTCGCTTGTTCAGAATTATTCAAGGAACAATCTTTATCTTAAAAAGGCTGAGTGTATTGCCTACAAAAAAGCATCAAATGTACCCTTTTGAAAAAAAAATCATATTTTTGTTGCTAAGATTCCAATTCGAAAAATTTGAAAAACGTTTCAGGGTAAGACATAATACTTCATTATTTCAAAGTAAAAACGAGAAAAAAAATATTTTTTTTACAAACGGGGCTTGGATGAAGTTATTGAAATTTTTCACTGTTTTACATATCACCCTGTAGGAAATTTTTTTGAAGAACCTTGAGCTTCATATATATAGCATGAATTTCCAGAGAATGGGGCATCACAAACCAAAATAAAATCGTTCAAGAAACAAAAAAGTTATGTCGTTTTGAAAAAGGACGAAATTTTTGGTCGCGACACATTGACTGGTGCGTAGTTTATTTTAGCAAGTAAAAATGGATGTACCCGACCATAGTCGATGATTTTTTTAGAAATTAAAAGATAAAGTAATATAAATCAAAATAATTTAATTAAGACATATACTTAATATTAGTTAGTGCAAATTGATAATTTTTTAGTAAATTAATTTTTGAAAGTACGGAACTTATTAATGATGAAGGTAGGATTTCTAGTAAGTAGATATATAAACAAAACAAAAAAATATAATATATATTTTTAATAAAAAATAATCAAAATAAATATTAATAAACTTAAACATAAATAGTATTTTTTAAATACACTTAAATTTTTGCATATAAAATAACAAAATAAATATATTTCTTCATGCTTATAAAATAATACAATTTAGCATATTTAAATTAATAAAAGAATACCAAAACATAATGGTAACATATTTAATCCCTAATTAGGGTTAACTAGTCAACTACTAACACAAAATTTAATAAAATACGTTTTATTAACAATGCGTTTATATTTAATCCCTAATTAGGGTTAACTAGTCAACTACTAACACAAAATTTAATAAAATACGTTTTAATAACAATACGTTCTAATAACAATTTTATATAAAATAGAATATTTAAAACTTAATTTTTACTACACTATACAAGTTTCCACCTTTTTCTATGGTTTTCACTGGTTAAAAGTTAATTGTAAATATATCACAGTTTTGGTAAAATTGATTAATTATTTATTAGTACATTTTTGTTTTTTTATTTTATTTTAAAAATTACCTTTGGAAGAAGGTCCAATGTCCAAATAAATAAAAAAAAATATATGTAAAGGGCAGACATATTTTAATTTTTTGTATTATCCTCTTCCTGTAACATTTAATAAATAAATATTGCATTATTATAATAATAATTATGATAATATAAACCGTAGATATCTATGATATAAACTGGGCAACACCATATAATAAATTACCTATACATAAAAATTTTACTTACGTTTTTGGTTTTAAATTTTCCTTATTTCCTTCAGTTGACCTTTCAGGCAAGTTAATGGCATTATTAGGCAGGTCATGCAATGGTTCAGAACTGCTAATTTAAAAATAACATTCATATTATTATGTTTTTTATTCCAAATAATTTATATTACCTTTTGGCACAAGTTGCTTCATTTGGTAGATCTACAACCATTTCTAATGTTTCGGATCTGTAAATTTCATAGTTGGAAAATTATTTAACAGGTATAAAAAATAAATGGTATAATGTTGTTAATTGAAGACTCTTCACTTAACAATAATATAATATTACCTTTCAGGCAAATGCAAAGTTGGAACAGCATTCTCAGTATGGCCTCGGTAGGCTTTAGGTGGTGACAAACCATACAAAACTTCGTATGAATGCCTTACCAAATATTTTGGCTCAAAATGTATAGCACAAATTCGATCTAAATAAATAATATACATTAATAATTATGTTTTGCACACATTGTAGTGGAACTTACGAGACTTTGGTTTTTCCATATTAACCATTGAATTATCAGCAGCCTCAATCCATTCTTTGGCTTTTAAAGAGTTTTTGGGCAATGTGTAAAATTTTAACTCTTTGTTGTTTTTGTTGTTGTTCTTACAACTTTTTACCATGCAGTACGTCACTAAATAAATAAAATTATGTACATAGAAAACTGACTACCTTAGTTATACTTACTGGTTAAACAATATTTATTTCAAAATAGGCACTAATTAGTGTTTATAAACAAGTACACTAGTACAGTCAACAGCCAATGACAAAATCAACACAAACAGGAGCGCACTCAACTGATTCACAGTGTGAATTTCACACTGGTAACGTCAATAAAACCAAACAGGAACACACAGGAGCAATCTCAACTGATGTCAATAAAATCCAATAAACTAACAACGTTTAATACGATTATTAATCTGTATAAACAGAGCACAAATCCAAAGCATAAAAATTGTAAACAACAAAAATGGCCGCCTTTAATCTTTTTGCAGTGGGTGGCCTAACTTCGTGATTTTTAGTATGTGCGAAACGAGATAAAACAGACCTTGTTGTGTGGATTGTGGTAACACCTTAAACAATGGTAAAACAATACGCCGCCGCGAGTAAAATTAATATATAATAAATAATATTTAAATCATATAAAATTAAAATTACTAGGTGAGTTTTTAAATTGTAATATCAGGTACTCTATGATTGAGTTAGATTTTTTTAATAAATACAATTTATGTGGGGGCCCCTCTCTCGTGGAGACCCCGGGCAGTTGCCCTGATTGCCCTCCCTTAAATCCGGACCTGGTCCCATGTCTAATAATGAGATATTGGTGTAACCAAAACCCACCAGCCTCCACTGATTGACCTCTTTCGTCGGTCCTGCCAACATTATCAATTATCGATACTTTTGTACTGGTATCTATAGAATGTGGTTTATATCAAAAGTGATTAATCTCTTAATTTAGGAAATATTAAAAATTGGAAGAAAAAACCTTCTTAAAATTCCCCAAAGAATTTTTGTTTAAAACGCTGTATAAAAGGAAAAAGTCGTCCATTTGTAATATTTAAAAAATAAAAATGTCCCTTACCTTAATGCAGTTTACTGCTGGATATAGTAATGTGCTAATTTTAAAATATTGAAATTTAAAATTACAAAGCATTAAGGATTTACTTACTTGTATAGCGGCTTGAAGACAGATAGTGCTCAAATTGTGGAATGTGGAAGCTCATCTACTACATCTATTAAAGAATAAAAATGATTTTTGTTTTTATATTTTTTCAAATTGCCACTTCAATGGTATTTTAATACTTATATGGGGAATTCCACGTAAATTGGACACGAAAAAAACCTTGCCATTTCGAAATTCCTCGGCAGTTTTTCGATGGGTTCCCTGACTCAAAATATATATATTTTGAGTCAGGGAAAATTAAAATTGAATTTATAAATTCAATTTTAATTTTTAGCATGGTTTATCAATTGTTTTTGGAGATATGATTTTTAAAATTTTCATGATTATAACGATTTTGCCAATATATCATCGATCATAACCAAAGACTGGATTTTAGGCCGTTAAAAATTGGAAATTAGGACACATAAATAGGCAATAAAAACCTACATTGTAGGCCAATTTAGGCCGTATGTGCCTAAAATAGACCTCAACCGCCTAAAATAGGCGATATGAAATAAAAACAACACGATTGAACATAAAATTTATTCAGGTACCATCAATAAAAATAAATCAAAAAATATATCTCTGTTAATATAAAATAGGTACATAATAAAAATAATAACACAAACTCTAGCAAACAATATTGCCATATGGGCTATGTGAATAACTACTGTATGAATAAAGAAAAGAAAAACCTTATAAAATTGTAAAATTTAAAGCAAATCTTTTGCCAATATGAAAAAAACATAAAAGGAAAATATCTTACCTAAAATAATAAGTAAATTCATTTACTATTACATTACTATTAATGAAAACCTAATTTTGTTATACTGTGTATACCATATGTACAGGTTTCTATATTATATTTGTTAATACAATAAAAAAAAATTGTAAAATTTGCAAAATTAATTGGTAAAATCAACAAACTCAATTAACAAATATATTATATTACATACATTTTGCTAAAACAACAATTTAAATTGATAATTTATCTTTTTATCAAAGTATTTTGCAAATTTAAAAAATTTAATTATATATTTAATTGAATGGTATATTAACCAACGTAATTTAACAACTTTGAAATGCAAAATATTTTACTATATTTGTCCAGCTCCTGCAACCACCCTGAAACCTAAATAAATTGTTGGCAATATTAATAGTTTTTGTAAATGAAATACCTATTATTTAATTAAATCTCTATACACTTATCAGAAACAAGCAGGCCGACTCTAAACAAAAAATATAAACAAATACCACAGACAAACAAACAAACAAAATTTGTCTGCTCATAAAAATGTCCTTTTAGGACAATAAATCAAAATTTCGCCATTTTAGTCTTTTTTACAAAAACGAAGGTGTGTCAAACGGTTTATTTTTTTAGTTTAGGATTAATTTCAAGGTCCCAAACAGATGCCTAAAATAGAAACAAAAAGGTATTTTGTCTAAAATTCGGTCCTTGATCATAACTTTGGTTCCAATTGAGCGATTCGACGAACGACCAATCATTTTTCTTGTCTTGAAATAAATATTTTTGATGCTGTGGTATATCGGCACACTATGATTTTTTTCTTCGAAAACTAAAAATCGATTTTCTACACGAATACGAATTCAGCCAACTAATCACATTTAATATATTTAAGGAGGTTGAGGGTTGCATAAAATAAATACGTTATTGTAAAGTTTAATTACTTTTCAACGTAACAATTGCTCAAAATAAGCACAACTTAGATTTTAACAACCTTATCTGTATTGGGTTTCGTCCCTTACATTACCTCTTATTTTGTGCGAAATCGTACTTTTTACATGCCCCTTCACAATTAATATTGCTAGTGTTTTTACACAGCTACACACTGTAAATTAGTTTGTTTGCTGAATTTAAAGAAACGAATGGTTGTTGGCAATTTTACATATGTACAACAACTTGTTGCTTAAAGCGAGGTTGTTCGTCTATTTCGCCCCACCCAAGTCAAGGTACGATTAGTAAAATAGAGGCACGATATAGAGAGATAGGCCGTGTCAGAAATATACCGAGGCAGAAGCAGGCTGTTGTTGATGCCGACACGAAGTTAAATTTGTTACTGGAAGAAAATCCAGTCACTTCAACCCGTCAACTGGCCCTGGATCATAATCTTAACCACAAAACGGTTTTAAAAATATATAAACATGAGAAAAAACGCCCATTTAAAATGCAAGCGGTTCAGGAGTTACTTAAAGATGATCCAGATCGACTAATTGAATTTTGCGAGTTTTTAATGAATCATATCGATCTAAACATTTTATCTTTGGAATGAATACTTTTCTCGGACGAGGCTACTTTTACAATAAATGGGAAAGTAAATGGCCAAAATTGTCGATATTGGGCTGAAGAAAACCCCATTAAATGAGGAAAATTCATACGCAGTCCTCAAAAAACTAATGTGTGGGACGGTATAATACAAAATAGAATTTTAGGTCCTTTTTGCACGGTAACTTAGTTTTTTCTAGGACGAACTTATGCCAATTCTATGCCAACTATTCAAAAATCCATTGGACCGTAACTTGACCGACGAGAGGCTATGGTTTCAACAAGATGGGCCCCCCTACACTACGCTGTTAATGTTCGCCAATATCTGGATAGAATGTTTACCGGTGGATATAGGACGACTTTGAATATTTTTGTGGTGACATGTGAAAAGCAAGGTTTACATTTTAAAACCAGTCAATATGGATGAGCTTAAGAAAAGAATAAGACAATAAATTAGGGCAATAACACCAGATACGTTACGTAATGTAAGGTATGAAACCTATCTCAGTTAGGATGTTGCCGACAGGTAAATGGCACACATTTGGAGCAATTATTACATTAAAAAGTTATTTACTTTTTTTGTAGTGAAGTCCAAATTTCGTGCAATTTAATATTAATTTACATTTGCTTAAATGTTTTACCTTAATTGTATCAGTTACATTATTTTGAACATCTATACCTACTTTGAATTAAATTTACATATGTATTTTAGTTACCGTAAACTTGGATGGCTTTGCCCCTCCTGGGTGACTGGCATTTTGTCAGTATTTGTTTATACTGACCAGATTTGCTTTTAAAATGTTAATATTATCTCGTTTCAATTTTTTTATGTTTTTATACACTATAGTAAGTATTAAAATGATTAATACAGATAGTTGATAATTTTTTTTTTATAACAGGGCACAAAAAACTATGGAAGAAAGGGGATTTTATTACTGTCCAAAACTTTCTTCATAGAGAGTACACTAGTGACGTATATGGTTTCTCGTCTTAATTATTGTATTCTTTGGTTAATTTGAAGTAATTCCCTGTAAAATTTAATTTTGGTCTGACCACTAGGAGGCAGTTAAATTGTAAAATAAAATTTTAATACCTATGTTGGGTGACTTTGGCCACTTGTTGATTTATAGGAAATTTCGTTTTATTTTTGTATGAGAAAAAAGTAGCCACAAAATGATGACATTTTATGGTATAACCGTAAGGACATTTTACAGACTATAATAGCACCAGAATTGTCAAAAAGAGGCTACTTCCCAGATAGCACAAGAGGTACCCAGGACGTCCATTTCGGGTCCCACATAGGTCCGAACATCCCAGACCTATATTGAAAGTTTTGGGTACGTCCAGTCTCTTACTTATTTGGGAAAATTAAAGCGGATATACTCGGTACGTCCCAAGGACGTAATTTTTTTTTTTTCGCCAATTACAGCATGGTATTTCCAAAGGGTGTAAGTGTCAAGTTGGCTAAATAATATATTATCATTTAAAAATACGTCGCACGGTAAATTAATAGTTCTGCGCATTTCCCCTCCAATCCTTTGAAGAGATAAAGAAGGTATCTTTTTAACCTCTATTATTTTTTGCATCTGTCAAGCGTCAAATGTGTCAAGTGTGAAATGTGTGAACGCCTTTTCCAAAGTCGTAAATAATAATAAATAATATTATAATAAAGTCTTATTGGAACATTTTGCTAAAACAGTGAGTAAATTTATGAAATAATCAGTATATCGTTGGCAGGGCCGAGCCGTGCCGGGGGTGCAAGGGGTGCATGGCACCCGGGCTGCACTAACCCAGGGCGGCAAAATATCATCAAAAAAATTGTATCATATTATCAAGAATAAAAAAGCCACCTTGCAATATGCAAAAAATTTTCTAAAAATCACTTGCGTTTTATTGATGTCGGCATTTCAAGGAATCATCGTTTTTATTCTACACATAAAAACAATGCCAAAATTGTGCTGTCAGGCGGCAATGATAAAAAAGACATAACCGAACGCGCGATACCCACAAAAAATGATGATGACAATTTTCTTAAAGCCCAGTTTATAGATTGCCGCCCGCCCGCTTCGCTTTCCGTCGGTCCGCTTCGAGTTCGTCAAGTTTCATGTTTTACGGAAGCGGGCTTACGGGAAACCAATCAAATCGCGCGCTGTGTACCACGTGATATTGTTTACAATGAACTGTTAAGTTAAAGCATAATTTCTTCTGATTTGACGGCTGCGTATTTCAGCAATTTTTAGTTTTTCTATTAACGTGAGGCAAACAGGATGCAAACATAGTAGTTTCTTTTGTCTTTTAATGCGTTTAAGTTAAAAACTAGTTAATGATTTAAAAGGCATATTTCCGAATTTATTGGTAGCTTTAAGAATATTTTTGACGATGCCAGTTACTGTTGCCCATGGAGAGCGGTCATTTTCGAAATTAAAACTAATTAAGACCCATTTTAGATCCAATATGAGTCAATTCAGGCTTTCAAATTTAGCAATTATAAGTATTAAAGAAGATATTTCTAACAACTTGGATGTAGGCGACTTAATTAGGGAATTTGCTATTAAAAAAGCGAGAAAAGTAGATTTTAGTTTTTTAGTTTAGTTTAATTATTTTTTCAAAAAAGTTGGGGAAGAAAAAATATAAGTCCAATCTCTCAAACCAAATTTATTAGTACGACCGGTTTCGCAAGTTTTTTTAATTTACTTGCATCTTCAGGTACACTTTTTTTAATCTACAAAAAAACACAACAAAATTTAATTCCTCAACTCAACATTAAAGCATATATTAAAAAAAATTAAAACATATATTAAAAACTCTTTTTTTCCTAAGTCTATGTATAAAAAATTAAAGCCAATGTGTAACAAAATTTCTTTTAAATTCCTTAAATAATTGAAATGACAAACACAAAAACGTGGTTTATTAACCTATAAAAAGTTTTACCTACCAAGTGATAAAAGCAACTGCAACCTATTCTAGTTATTATACTTACAATTCAGCATTAATGATGAAGTCTAATTAAACAATTAAAATACATTATTGTTTAATTAGACTCTATGATAAGATAGCTTCATCATTAATGCTGAATTGTAAGTATAATAACTAGAATAGGTTGCAGTTGCTTTTATCACTTGGTAAAACTTTTTATAGGTTAATAAACCACGTTTTTGTGTTTGTCATTTCAATTATTTAAGGAATTTAAAAGAAATTTTGTTACACATTGGCTTTAATTTTTTATACATAGACTTAGGAAAAAAAGAGTTTTTAATATATGTTTTAATTTTTTTAATATATGCTTTAATGTTGAGGTGAGGAATTAAATTTTGTTGTGTTTTTTGTAGATTAAAAAAAGTGTACCTGAAGATGCAAGTAAATTAAAAAAACTTGCGAAACCGGTCGTACTAATAAATTTGGTTTGAGAGATTGGACTTATATTTTTTCTTCCCCAACTTTTTTGAATTGGTAGTTACTCTCATTATGGATTTCATACATAAAGTTAATTATTTTTGTTTTTTTTTCCTGAATGTATTTTTATTTTATTCTTTTATGTATTTGTTAATAAATACTTTTATGTATTTGTTAATAAATACTTATGTATTTGTTAATAAATACTTATGTATTTGTTAATAAATACTTATTTTACTACAGAATTTGTTATATGTTTATTGAGAATGATAAATTATGAACTCCTTTCCTACCGACAACCTAATTTTTTACATTAATGGGGGCGGCAAATTTAATTCTTGCACCCGGGCGGCAGATACCCTAGGCTCGGCCCTGGTCGTTGGAACAGAAAGCGTAAACTGTTAGGTATGATGTTAATTTGGTTATCAGTGACTCAGATTTTGAGGCGATTGTCGAACTGCCAAACTTCGACGGTACAAGGAAGTTCATCCACCTAAAGAACTGTTTACTATTATATAACTGATTGACATGAAGCGAATTGGTTGCATTGTTTTTACATTTCTTCACGAGATTTTTACCTATAAATTTACTGAATTTTGCAATGTAGGTACAATGTACGATTGGTGGCTTGAGTTCAAGTGATCTAAAGACTTTTTGAACGGAAACCCTGTATTTATAGTGTCATATTAATTTAACCTGCCCAGGCCCGTATCTAGACTTAAATTTCGAAGGGGGGTTAGACCAGTGGCATTTGAAAAAAAATTTAAAGGTTTAAAATAAAACTATTATGTTTAAATGGGTTTTAATGAAAAAAAAACAGGTTAAATATATTTAACATTTAACTTTAAAATTTAAAAAATAATAATTATAATTATAAAGGAATATTTCTCTGCTTTTCTCTCGCAAAACGATTTAAGACCTCTGTGGTATCAATTTTAATGTTTCTATGCACACTTAAAAGGGCCAGACCTGTTATACGTTCTTGACCACTTGAATTCCGCAAATAGTCTTTTAAACGTCTCAATAATGAAAATGATCTTTCCGATGAACCTGTAGATACAGGTAATGTAGCAAGAATTTTTAAAAGAATATGTATATTAAGAAATATAGATCAATTGCATGCTGATAATGCGTCAATAGCATTTTTTGGTCTTCCAGCTTGAGGCAAGTCAGTCCATTTTTGTTTCCATAACTTTAACTCTGCAGATAAGGTATCAAAGTCCAAAAATTCTTCATATAAAGAAAAGTCTTCTATTTTTACTTTGTGTGTAACGCACATAGTTGGCACTAGAAAATATAATGATGAAAGTGATTTTTTATGATTTGCAAATCTTTCAGTCAATTCTTTGATAAAATCGTCAAAAAAGGGAATTGCAACTGTAATTCGAAAATATTCTTCTGCATTGGCTACCATGACATTAGGACGATTCTGCTGACCTGCAACTATTCTTGGAATTTTTATGCACTCTTGGTCATCTACAGACTTTATAAGTGTTTCAGATTTTTTAAAAATATTGCTAAATTCCTCATCTATATTAAGTCTCATATTCCTTACCTGACTAATAACAGTATCCACATGCTCAACAGCACTTATTAGATCAAAATCCACAGACTGTAAAATTCTGCATAAAGGTAGAGTAAAAGCAAATAAAGTGGAGGCAGTTAACATACTGATGATAAACTCACTAGTCATAATCGCCCGAAGAAATTGCAAAACTTTTGAGGAAGTTTCAATGTCTTTTACTAGTTTTAGATCTTCTAGTGTTTCAACAATTGGTTTAAAAACTTCAGTAAACCTTATTAGTCCGTCATGATTTTCCACCCACCGTGTTTCACACATGGATGTCAACTTAGTCCATTTAGTATTTGGAACATATTCTTTTATTTTAATTTTTAATATCTCAGTGCGCTTAGCTGATATTTTTATAAAATTTGCTATAGATTTTATTGTTTCAATGCAATTTCTAATACTCTGAACCTTACATGAATGGGCAAGAGCTAAATTTAAAGAATGAGCACTACAGTGCACGTACATTGCTGCCGGGTATTTTTCTTTTATTATAGCCTGTACGCCTTTAAAACTGCCACTCATTGCAGCAGCTCCATCATACCCCTGTCCAACCAAGTAAGTGCAATCAATTCCAAGTTCTTGTAAACTTTCTAACATTACTGTCGCAAAATTCTTACCAGTAGTATTATGAATAGCTACAAATTGCAAAAAATCTTCTCGCAATGTGTAGGATTGGTTTTCGATTTCTTCATTAAAATCTATGTATCTTACACAAAGTTTCATCCATTAGAATAGAGAAAAATTTTGCTCTCTTTATTTTAAGTACAATTTTATGTTGTATTATTTCGCCACAAATTTTGATAACATTATTTTGAATTATTGGGCTTATGTACATTGTGTTTAACGACTGGCCTTGAATGTGATCAATTAAATTTTTGTCACCACATGAGAGGCGCATACGCAGCAAAGCCCTGAAATTTCCATCATTATGAGTGGGTTGATTCAAATTTAATGGCCCATAATCAGAAGTTCCTCGTAGAGCTAGCTCTTGACGCCCACACAAGATAATTGTCTCAATTATAGGTGCTAGTTTTCTTCTATTTTCTGAAATTTGCTTAGAACGGCTAGAATCGAGTTGCATCATAATATCAGGCGCAGATCTATTAAAAGTTGCTATAAAATTATCGGCACAAACGGAGTTATTTTCGTGATAGACAGCTTTACCGTGTTGGATAAATACCTCAATAGCATCTTTCCAGTTATTAAAAGGTTTTGCAACTAATGCATTAAGCTTCTGATGATCTTCTTTTCCACTAAATTCGCGTGCAAAAACTGCACAATACCTACACACTGCACCTTGGTCACCTTTGGCGGTATAGCTAAGCCACTGAAAATGTTTTAGCCAACTTAATTGAAATTTTAAGTTTCTTTTTTTGGAAATGGGAAAGTTATATTTTTCATCTGGAACCCACACAGCCGTCAAGAGTTTATACTTAAAATCATCGTTTAGTTTTTGATCAAAACTCCAACCGATGTCTAACTCATGAAGATTATTTTCCGGAATTGTCAGTATTTTATCTGTATGCAACATTGAATTGGCTGTACCTGTATGGCTGCAACTTGCAGCTTCTTTCGCTGATTCGGTCGAAGATTTTGGCTTTTTAACTAAAAAATTAGATAATGAGGTTTGTAAACTTCTTTTTGCCATTACGATGTAATTTCTGTAAGAAAATTATGAATTTACCAAAAACTGATGACTATAAAATTTATAGTATAAATAATATTTTATATAACATTACCTATTGTCCTACTGTAGTAGTTGTAATTAAAATGTTCTTAACACAAATATTATTAGTCTATTAGTTAGTTAGTAATAGTCACTATTATTTACCAAGTTAAATATTATCACATAGTTCTAAGTACATAATACACATTACAAGTTTTTTGCGCGCCACTTGCCTAACATTTTCTAAAAATTATAAACAAATCTATTCCGGGAATTCTCCTAAAGCACGCGACGCACGCACGACCGTTTACTGTTGAGAGAGAGATTTTTTCACTCCCACGCTAAAGTAAAGAAAACTGTACATCTGTTTGCCACAAGGCTTCACAGAGGGCGCAATTTCAAATTTTTATAACTAACTTTAAATAAATATTTATTGATTTACTTTAATAAGTTAATATGAAAAGTGATTTAAAAAATATGAAAATTATCAACAAAAATGTAACTTTTTACTGTGTATTATTTTTTTATATATAAATTTATATTTTGGGATTTTATTTTCTTTCTGGGGGGGTTTGAACCCCCAAAACCCCCCCTAGATACGGCCCTGAACCTGCCCATTATTTACCAAGTAAACATAACCTAACTTTAACTTTATATGTACTTTATAAATATTTTTCCTTTTTAAAACCTCATTTGCAAGCCTGTCAAAGAAAACTGTGCCTACCTGCCTGTTGCCATTGGGTGACCTAAAAAAATATTCTGAACAGCTTGATTGACTATATTTGCATTATATTCAGTTACTTTAATACTCTAGGTACGATATATTTTAGATTTGCCTTAAATCTAGAAATTTAAATAAATAGTAGCACAATCTTCCAATCAATGCGTGCACTGAAGTTAATCACGTGAGTCGACAGTCTATGCGCGGTTGATTAAAAATCGTTTGTGCGCAGTGTACACCAAAGAAGACGTCCCCTCCTTTATCGACGCTAACAAGCGACGCTTTTCTATCTATTATCAAATGCGAAGTTGAAGCTCCTGAATATAATCTTCCTAATTTATATGTTTAAAATATTTGTTTTTCATTGAAAACTCACAATTTTATTTTTGTCACTTAGACCCTTTGGGAATACCACTCTTCAATTCTGTAGAGCTTGTCCAATAATCCCCAATAAAGTATTTCAGGACGGCCAGAGGATTTCTTACTTAGGACGTTCTGGGGACCGAGGATTTGGTAACATCGGATGTCCCTGGTACGTCCTGGGGAAGGTTCAGGACCTGATTCGGACGTACTCGGGACTTACTAATGTCTGATACAAGATATACTCAGGATGTTTCCAGTACTTCTTTGTGCTATCTGGGTTCACAATAAAATAAATAAACAATTATTTTTAAGGATATATACAATTACCTACTTACTATTGTTCCTATTATGTTTCGTTCCTTTTTTGTGATATAGTTATTTTTTTGTTATTTGTTATATTTTGGTTTATTTTATAATATAAGTTTTATTTTTGTTAAACATATTTTTTTATTAATAAAGAGGCTAATGAAGTATTTTAGTTGTTTTTGTCAAACTTCCAACATTTTTAAACAATTTTTGTGTATCTAATATTTAAAAAGATATATTAGTTGCAAAGTCGTCGCCTATTTACTCGCTTATCTTTGCATTTTCATTAAAAAAACAAGGGTGGCCAAAGTAACCCAACTTTATCTTCTGACTTTGGTCACCCATTTTTTAAGTGTGTTTTTAAAAGTTAAAAGTACTTTTAACGACACCAAGAACAAGTATTTATCTTTACCCTGTATAAAGTTACAGGACCAAGTTCAAAAGTAGACCAAAGTCACCCAAGTTTACGGTACAATATTTTAAAGTACTTAAAGTATTGTTGTTGGCGCCAAGGGTTGGTTTAAGTTGTGGATGTGACATAACTTTTATTTTGTGTATTTTGTTAGTTGATAGTCTCAACTTAAGACTATCGATAATATCTTTGATACTTTTATATTAAAAAATAGTTATCCATGATAACTATAACAAAAATAACATATCATAATAATAATAAAAAATATAAAAATTAAATAACATAATCATAAAATAATAAATAAAATAACCAATATAAAACATACATAAACAACATACAGATAATATAAAAGAAAATTATACAAGAAGAAACACAAGAAGAAATACAAGAAGAAATACAAGAAGAAATACAAGAAGAATGATATAAGAAGAAAGATAATAAAATAAGAAATTATAAGAAGAAAGATATTTATGGATTTTGGTGGAATAAGAAATAAAAATTAAAAATATTTATTTAGATTAAATTAGATTTAAATTAAATTTATAAATGTCATAATAATTACACATATATAGATAACAAAATAAAGGAATATAACTGTAAGTACAATCTCTTCTTTTATTAACCTGTGGTGCATTGATACACCAATTGTATTATATTGTATTTAATTTTTTGTTGTACTGTTTGAATATTAATATTTAACCATTGATTTCAGTCCCTTAACTTTTTGCTGTACATATTAAATTAATATTTTGATTTTAATTTTTATACTGGACTTTTCTTAAATTATCTGTTTTTTTTTCTAATTTTGGTATTATTATTTTGTTATTATTATTTTGTTATTATAATCATCATACTAATGTATATTTATTTATGTACAATTTAATACAAAGCTGGGCAAGCTACGTAAAAAAGTAGCTACAAGTTACAAGCTATGGTTATGGATACCTTGAAAATTATTTTTAAATTTATTTAAAAACAAGTAAATGTTTCATAGGATAAATTTACTTTAAATTATTTACTATAATGCATATTATATGTAAAATATATTAGCATATTTGAAATATTTTCATTTCTATCAATTTTTTATAGTTCATATTCTGGATTTTATTTTTATATTAATCTTTTAATTTAGAAATTATATGGTTTCGGTAGTTTAATATTTATTTATTTTACCTATTTAGTTACATTATTTCAAATAATTTATTTGTATCATACAAAGCTGGGCAAGCTTCGTAAAAAAGTAGCTACAAGTTACAAGCTACTATATATTTAATTAATAATTATAAACAAACAAAAAGGGTGCAAACAAAACATTTTATATAATAATAGAATATGTCTTTAAAAGAATAATTGAATAGAATTTGAAAAAAAAAACCGTTTCGAATGTTCGAAAGGAGAACCAAAACAGGGAACTTTTCAACTCAACCTTGTTTAAAAGGTATTTTAATTCATTATATAATTTTGCAAAAAAATGATATTTTCCTTTTCTTCATAAAAAACGCATAATAATTAATAATCATTGTGAAATAACTTAATTGGAGTAGAAAAAGCATAGTATTACACTCGAAATAATGCGCATTATTCACACGGAGGATAATTTACGCAAACTTCATCCTTGTCAATAATATACTATTACATAATAATTAATTAATATTTAATTTTGAACATATAATGTTCAAGATGTTCTCCATTGAAGGGTCTCACATTAGGTTTCCATCCCTATCTCTCTGATTTTCGAGTTCTTGTGTAATTTGTAATATATGTGAGTAACAAATCTGAGCCTATATAACAAGTAAGTATACATTGTATAATAAAGTTTAATCGTTTAATTAATATTCATTACATGGCACTGTGACAAATTAAAACATTAAGAATAAATAAATATGGCAAATATAAAGTGATTATAGGGACATGTTTAAAAATAATGCAAAAATTGGAGATTTTGGATACAGAATTACCTACAGCGACGGAAGTGTGCAAAAAACCTGAAGAGCTAAGCTATTCCAATATATAGACGACGAAGGTTTTTTAAATATTTAATACTTTTACATTTGCTGAAAATATAGAAAACAAATTGGATATATTAATAACAAAATTTAAAGAATATTTTCTACCAAAGAAAAATATAGTATATGAAGTTCATATACTATATTATGAACGCCATGAGAAGGCAGCTTTATGGGGAATCTTTTCAGCATTATGTCACGGATTTGAAGAATGTGGCTAACAATTGTGTTTTCTACCATAAAGCGTTCTAATAATGGGTCTATAAAGTAAACAATTAAAAGAGATTATTGGAAGGCGACAAACTAAATTTAACAAAATCAATAAAAATGTGTTAGGCAGTCGAAAAATTAAAGAAATGTGGACAAAAAATGGCTGAAGAAAGTGTGCGAGTTAGTTTAAAAGCAGTAGTTGGACGCTAATTTATTCCACACAGGGCGGAAAATTTAAATTAGAGACCAGAGTTGTCAGCTTGTCATCATCGAGTCTAACGTATCAACGTTGCGGCTACAGGCATCCGTAATCGGAAATTGTAATGCATATGGGAAAATATGCCCGTTCCTGGGGTGTCTGGCGCCTACGTGCAGCATTCTTTGGTGCGCCCCTTTTATATTTAAAAAATATAAACTGGCATTATGTAATTGAAAATGTAAAAAACTGCTTATTAAATTATCAAACAAACAAAATCACAAAAAATATTTAGTATTAAAAATACTCACAATATATAACTACAACTGGTTTTTAGTGACTTACTAACTATATACCAATAATTAGTAAAAAATTACTAGTTTTCAAAGTGAAAAAGCAGTCAATAATAACTGTAGTCCACAGCAATTTGTATCCTGGAGATTTAACAGCTTAATCAGGCCAATTCACTAACATGAGTCGTTAACGTTAGCCACTAGATTTAGTGGTTATCGTTATATTTAAACGGCCTGATTGGTAGGATTGGCCGATAACCACTGATTCTAGTGGCTAACGTTAACGACTTATGTTAGTGAATTGGCCTGATTATTATGTAAATTGTCCCCTGAATCTGAAAAGACCTTCAAAAATTATGAAAGTAGAGCAGTTTTTATATTTAATTCCATATTATATGAAAAATTGACTATTTCTCAAAAACTGTTCAACTTTTATAACTTTTGATGACATTTTCGGATTAAGCGGACAATTTTACATAGGAGTTGACTGCTAAATGTCCTGTTGACGATAATTATTATTCATTTTTAGAGAGTAAGCTCGTTACAAGTCATGCACTGTGTAGAAAACTGTTAATCTTTGCTACCGTCAACTGCACCTACAAATGCACAAACAAATACTAAAAACATTATGACAATTTCTCTTCTTTTATTTTGATACTCATAAAAAAAATTAAGTCGCCAATATCAAACCGGCAAAAGGAGCCTTATAGCGGCCGAAAAAAAGAGCGGCATAGGGCCTTAATGCGGCCGACGCAAAGAAAGACGGTAACCTTTATCCTATGTATGTTTAATTATTTGTTTATTTGCAAGAAAGTTTATCGTTACAAAGTACCTACTGATTGACTCTTTGATTTTGCGCCCCCAAAATATTGCGCCTGCGTGCGTGCACGCACTGCACGCTCGCCAGGAACGGCTCTGTATGCAGTGGTTTTGGCGGTACACACCATTTCAAACTAAATTGTGTTTACGATAGAGGAAACATTCATTGTTTAAGGTTATTTCTGAGCATAATTTTAATCTTGTAAATTTGTCAATAGGAACTTTAAATTCTAACAATGCCAAAAAGTGATATGTTGATTTGATAATAAACAATTCAAAAATTATTAAATTTAAATTAGACAGCGGGGCCATGGTAAATGTTTTAAGTTTGAAAATAGTACAAACACTAAACATTAATTATTTAAATAAATGCAAATAAAAAATTAACCAAATATTCTAATGATATGATATCTGTTTTAGGTGAATGCGAATTGGATGTATAATTTATAAATAAAAAATAAATATAATTTTGTAATAGTTAATATTGATTATGAGTATAAGAAATTCCAAATTTAAATATTAAGTTTAATGAACTGAGTCGTGCAGGTAATATCAAAAAAAAACCGATCGTTCAAAAATAAAAGCAATTTTTTATAATGATGGTAAATTCATTAAAAATGTGTGTGACGTAACGGTGCGCGGCAGCGCCTTTAAGGGAATTCTTAAAAAATAAAGTTTCTTTGGAATGAAAATATTCTTTATACAAATTTAAAACAGTTATAACAAATAAACCCGTGTTACAGTTTCACGATATCTTTAGTATACCAAATATATTGTAACGTTTTTACTGTTCGTAGTGTGAATAAAACATGCACTGGTTTATTAACGAACTAAACTATTTATTTTATAACTTAATTACACTTAAAACACTAAGAAACTTTAAAACTAACTAAAAACTTAAGTACTAATTATTTATATATCACTACTGTACAAGAGTCTATTTATTTGCACGTATATTTATTTATTTCGTCGCGAGTACCAAAGCTTAACTGACTGCTCCATGCTGCGCTGTTCCTTATATATTCAGTGCCTACATGACACTAGTCACGCAAGCGTCTTCTAGAACATTCCAGCGAGCTCCGGACCGCTCTCGATCGCTCGAGCGCCGACTCACCGGCGATGAGTCATCATTCCGAGATCTAGAGCGGTACTCGCTACATTGCCCCCGTCTTAAAACATTTTTGTCCTGAAAATGGTCCTCAGCTCCATGGCGATATTTGCATAGAGATCCCAACTTGCATTGTGACGTCCTATAGAAGTCTTTCTTTCGGTTGGTCTTTTAGGGTTGTGGCAACAGACAAGAAAGTGTATGCCATTAAATCTAAAGATAACTTCCACTATACTTCTAATTATTCTCCAGTCTAAACCGCAATCTTCGGTATCGCCAGGTTCATGATGTCCTTGGACAAAAGGGTATCCCTCAATTTATTTAAGGCATTCCATACGTTACGGTAGTTTGGCTTCCAATGGGAGAGCTGCTTCGTTAACAGATAGAAGATACTTCTGTTGCCTATCTGCTCATTATCCACAATTTCAAGCACCTCTCCAACTTAAGGATTCTGCCTGGTTGACCTGTCCAAACTTGTTTTTAAAGACAACCGCTATTTCCCTGGAAATACTAAGGTGAACAGATCTTTTTGTTTTTCTCGAGTGACACCATACCGAGCTTTTTTACCGCTCGAATACAAATACATGAAGTCTTCAAAAGGCAACTCGTTTTCCGGCGGATTAACTCTCCTTACTCTAGCATCATCTATTTGATCTTGTTTCCAGCGTAAGGATCCTTACTAGCAAAGTTGCTTTATAATTTTTAACTGTCTCTGCTATTTTATTTTATAATTGCTTTATAACTGCTCTTCGAACACCATTTTGTTTTATTAAAATTGCCAGTAAAGTATATAAGCTTTTGGAATAATTTTGCTTTATAAGTTAATCGTAAGAACGTTCTAAGAGCAAAAATACAAAACAGTTTTACGACAAATTTTAATACTGTTTTATAAACGCTTATACAACAGATTGTATACGACATTTTAGCTTACCAAACAATTTTTTTTTATAATAGATTTATACCGGTGCTATCTGATACTAGGTCATTCGTTTGCGAACGTCTATAAAACTGTTTTATTAGAGCCATGCGAAACATGTATAAAATTATTTTAATAAAGTATTATTGCTGACTAAAGCATATTTGCACTCAGATGGTATCTTTAAAAAACTGTTATATAATTATCATGAACGATGTCATAATAAAAGCTTTATTTAATAATTATAAAACAAATAAATGTTTGTGAGAATACAAACGCATTTCTTAATGCATTTATAAAACGTAGACATTTTTGCACCTCATTATTACTTTTGTCGGTACTATATGCATATAGTTAGCATAGCCTTATTATGTCAAATTCAGAAATATTGAAGTGGAAAAAAATTAAAAGAAGTGGTGCATTTTATAAAAAAGTTAAGAAGCGCTACCAAAATATCCTAGATAGTAATAGTTATTTGTTTTACAAGTGTTGAAAAGCGACTTTTTCATGCGAGTTTTTAAGTTGCCCACGAGGCTGTTAGGCCGAGTGTGCATTAACACGAGCTTGAAGAAAGATTTTCTCACAAGTACCTATAACACAATGCTTTTTTTGCGACCCTTTTATTTTTTATTATTTTTAAATACAAAACAAAATAACATAAAAACTTTTTTGACAGCTGAATGTCAAACGATGCTTTCCGGTTCTTTTCACACAGACCTGTCACTTTTCACACAGAAATGTCACTTTACATTCGTGTTTTACATAGTGGTCGTAGAAAAAGTTATTGGTGATACCACAGAACATACACTGGAATACACTATAAAGGAAGAATGCCCAAAAAAATGAGGTTAGGTTTTTAAAACATAAGCAATTGCTTAAATGTCGCGCTAGACACAAATCAGCTCTGTTGTTGCTGCATCTATGACATGTTTGAGAGGAAATTATTTTATAACTGATGCAGCCGGAGCATTTATAGAACATAGACATAACCGTTTTGTTAATGTTTTTTAAATGTACTTTTCAGGATAATTAATTCGAATAAGCTTTGTGTGCGCGGCTGTTTACTCCTGGGCTTATGTGCCATCTGGAGAGACGCATTAAAACTATAAAAACGAAAGCAAACACGATTTGAGAGTTCAGAGGCGGAGTTGGAAAATTTCTTATATACAGTAAGCGTCCTTTTTATTTTTGTTATTTTGTTTATACTCTGTCAGGTAAGTGTTGTCAGTAAGAGTGGCCAATAAAAGTCGTCCAAAAGGGTGTGTACTGTACCATAATTTCAAAATTTGCTCTTTAATAATATTAATATGACTTTGTCAGTTTCTATTGAAATAACAATAACAAAATAATATTTTTGTCAGTTTTTTATCACATACCTACCTTTTATTGGCAACTCTTACTGCCAACAAATGAATTGTGACCAACTTATTAAAAAAATCGCGGGGAGTGGTTTTGGTCATGTCAAAGAAATCATAAGTTGTTAATATTTTCGAAAAAATCTCAAAGTAAAAAAAGTACTTTTTTGTTTTTAAAAATAAAAACACTATTTTTGTTTTTTGAAGTGATTTTTTGCCAATAAGAAGTGTACCGATAGCCTTCAATAGGGTGGTTACGCTGGGTGCACCCAACCATGGTTGGGAGCTGGGGCTGGTTTGATTTTTTGTTTTCGTTCAAATTCATGCACACAAAACTTATTTATATTTTTTGCCAATAAGAAGTTTACCGATGGAGTAACGCCTTCAATAGGGTGCTTACGCTTTGTGGTTATGATGCCTATTAATATCTAGTAATTAATTAATTAATTAAATAATTTTTAATAATTTTTTATCTAGGTCCCCGATCGGGTGATGTTAAGTTATTTTTGCATTTCTTTTAGAAATTCTTGTATCAAATATATTTTTGCTCTCTAGAGATAAATCAGAATTTATTAATTTTTGTTAAAGTTTAAAAAATTTAAAATTTTGTTTTTGTTTTATTATATATTTTTTATGTGTTCTACATGTGCATACACAAAAATTAATTTTGTTTTTTTTACATTAAAATAAAAATTATTCACATGTGATTCATTAGTGTTTTTACTTCTCGTGATTGATCCCGGCAATCGCGGTATCGGAATATAGCTCTGGGATTGCAATCCCTAACGTGTATACATGGTTATTTTTCCTGCAGTACGCCTCTGTTTAACTAATATGTACCTATAATTTAAATATTTTATAAAAATCTTTCAAAGAACCAAAAAATTGTATAAGAACTGCCAAGGTGATAAAATTATTTTATAACGTGGAAGCCATGTTTTTTGTTGTTCCACTTCGCCTTTCGACGTCCATTTTTAAATATATTAAAAAAAATCATTTTTCCAATAATAAAATGCTAAAAATAACTACTTAAGTATTTAGAAAATGGTGTTAGATGGATCCCTTAAACTATTTTATTACAATGCAGGCCAAATGAGAGAAAAACCCAGCATGATATTTTTAACCTTTTCTCTTAAAACTCAAAAATAATTAATATATTTGTGGCCCTTGAATTTTGTTCATTATATATCCCATATATTATACAAAAAAATTTCTTTCGCAGACTGCAAATCGAATTTCTTTCATTCTGGTATTGGGTGTACATTAGGGTGTCCCTTATTTTTTATTTTTTTACGCATACCCTCTAATTATATTTATTACGTGTTTATATACTCCCAGTAAAAATTTCAGCTCATTCTATAAACGGGAACCCGTGCCGACTTGCATCTGAACCCTCCATTAGCCAACGTTAGGCGCGCGGTATTTTGTAACACGGTTGGCCGCTAGGTCTTTGATCGTAAGTCATTTTGTGTTTGTTATTATGTGACCCTTATATTAAAAATTATTAAAAAATGTTAAAATATGGTTTTATTTATGTGTATACTTTAATAAAAATGAATATTTTTACAGGAAGTGGCTAGTTACCCGGAAGTGTCGGGTGAATAGGCCGTAAAACTAATTACCCGAAACTCTTTTTTTTATTATATCTGAATGACAGCTAAAAAATAACCAAAAAAAAATTAGTTGATTTTATCCCTTAAATATATTATTATACTAATTAGTATTGCTAAAATATACTGTTATATGAAATTTCAGCTTTTTATAAGCATTTCTTTTCTTGATGTCCTCCCAAAAATATTTCAGACAGTTTTCGGTAGTCATCCCTCACAATAGACTCTTTTAGTTATTTAGAGTAAATCCCATTAAGTTTATCAATTTCAGAGTTTACGGAATATTCACTAGACCCTTCCGGGTAACTAGCCACTCCCTGTGAAAATATACATTTTTATCATAGTATACACATAAATAAAACTATATTTTAACATTTGTCAATAATTTATAATATAAGGGTCACATAATAACAAACACAAAATGACTTACGATCGAAGACCTCGCGGCCAACCGTGTTACAAAATACCGCGCGCCTAACGTTGGCTCACGGAGGGTTCAGATGCAAGTCGGCACGGGTTCCCGTTTATAGAATGAGCTGAAATTTTTACTGGGAGTATATAAACACGTAATAAATATAATTAGAGGGTATGCGTAAAAAAATAAAAAATAAGGGACACCCTAGTGTACATATTAGAACTAAATGCAAAATGGTTAATGTATTTACTCAGACATATTTTATTTGTCACAAAAGACGCTTTTTGTTATCTTAAGGACCATTAAAAAATAAATTATTCTCAGTGGGTACAATTAAACAACAAAAGCTTACTTTTATAGTGTTAGTCAAAACAAAAAAGCTACCTCTAATGTAATAAAAGTACTTTTATAAAACTGTTTTATTGTAGCTCGACAATAGTTGTATAATTGCTATATCTTTAAAATACTATAACTGTCTTCGATAAAACTGTTTTATAACTGTTGATAACTATATTTTATAATAATTTTGTAAATGTTTATATAATTGTTCGGTAAAAGCTATGGAAGCCATAATAAAACAAATTAAAGAACTAAATTGCTGCATAGGAGTGCGCCCTTTTTGGTTTTGTAAGCGTTGTATAAACGTTATTAAAATGTTTTTAGCGACATTGTTATTTTATAAAAATAGTTCTGTAAACGTTCTTACGATATTTATAAAACAGATAATTGTTAGTTGGGGAGCCATTCGGTTGAAATTTTTTTTTTTAAGAAGAAGAAGAGAGAGAGGCGGAGACCTTCGGTTGAAATGGATCACTTTCGGTTTTCCTCTTGGTTATTTCCTGATCCTGTAGATATTGTCATTTATTTGATCCATGACTTCGTATGGTCCCTCCCAAGAAGTCTGCAGCTTCGGTGAATAACCACGACGGCGCTGAGGGTGGTATAACCAAACTAGGTCTCCAGGTTGAAACAGTGGTCGGATATTCGAAACCCTGTCGACATGCTTGCTCTGCCTTGCCTGATCTGCTCGCGCCGTCAGTGGGCGGGGCGTATGCCATACGGTGTTTAAGTAGTTGATTCAAGTATACGAGGTGTGTACAGAAAATAACGGGAATTTTTAAATTTCGCGGGTTTGGAGAGTCCGGTTGTCATAAAATTGTCTTTATTATGTTGGTATACATACTCCTGAAGAATGATAAAAATTTTAAATGTTTTTATTGTTTACTTTGTCTGTCGCAGCCGCTAAGGTTAGACGTGTTTTTATGAGCTCGGCGATTTTAAAAGAATTGGATCAAAGAATTTGTATCAAATTTTGCGTAAAAATTGAAATAAAGTGGTTGAAATGTTAAGAAAGGCCTATGGTGAGTCTGCTATGAGTAAAACAAGAGTTTATAAGTGATATGTGAGTTTCCAAGATGGCCGTAAAGACGTTGAAGATGACGAACGCCCCGGACGCCCAAGCACATTAACACCTGATAAAAATATGGAAAAAGTGGAAGAAATGGTTATGAACGATTACAGAATCACAATCAGAGAAGTCGGTGATGATGTGGGCATATCGATAAAATTTTTTCTAATGTTTTGGGTATGAAACGCGTGGCAGCAAAATTTGTTCCAAAATTGTTGAATTTTAAATACAATTTTTTGCCAAAAACAATACTGTAATGATGCCCCAGCCTACATATTCGCCAGACATGGCTCCGTCTGACTTTTTCCTATACTTCAAAATAAATAGAACCTTAAAGGGCCGACGTTTTGCAAGCATAAATGACATTTATGCACGATGACATTATAATATGACAATTATAACAAAAATTCTTTGACGTAAACGTCTTTTTATAGCCCGCGGGCGTTATTATGGCCCAGCGGGCTATAATGAAACGTCAAAAATTAAAAACAACAATGTTACACCATTTGATATATTCGAAGTAAGTTTTTTCGTATAAAGATTTTGATTTTACCGGCAGCAGGCCGCAATTTTTCGCCTTTTCAGCTGCTTCCTCAATTTCATTTATCTTTAAACTTTAAAACTGACTGATGTCAGTTGACATTATAATATGACAATTATAACAAAAATTCTTTGACGTAAACGTCTTTAAAAACAATAATATATTAAAAATAATAATATATTAATCGTGCATAAAGTTTTGTATGCATTGCTGGCATAACTGGTTTTTATGGTCCTACGACGCTTTTCTAGCCCTCGCGCTAACGCGCTCGGGCTCGAAATAGCGCCTCGGACCATAAAAACCTTATTATGCCCTTAATACATAAATAACTATTAAAGCGCATCGCTGAAAGAACTAAAGACTATCCCAAAGATCGTGTTTGAGAAGAGTTTAGAGGATTAGAAGAAGCGATCGCACAAGTGCAACTTTAATGTAGACAAATAAATAATAATAAATAAATATTTTTTTCAAAAAACGAAAATTCCCGTTATTTTCTGAACACACCTCGTAGGTGGATTTATCGTTTTTGCGTTCGAAAATTTGTTTCCAGTTAGGTGTATGTATTTGGATAAAAATTCATATTTCTACAACCGTTGAAGTTAGCAACTTAATTTTTTTTAAACTTTGTCAATGTTTTGACTACATTTGACTCGATATATTTGTATAAACATTTTCAATAATTCACATAGCTCGCCGAAGGGTAAAGTTTTTGATGCACAATTTTGATAATTCTATATTGCAATTTTTTTTTCAAAATCTTTAAAAAAATTTAAATTTTTGAATTGCTATTAGAAGCGCTCACATTTCAAGTATAAGTCTGCAAAAAAACAGAATTTTAGATTTTATTCTGGAATTATTAATGTTACGAATCACCCTCATGGCGGAATAAAATCGCCGTGTGAAATTAAAATTCTTTTTAAATTATATTATGCAAAATATGCCAAGAAATCAATTTTTCTAAAATCTGTTGCAGATACAAACAAAGAAATAATAATAATAACTTTGGTACACATTTTTTTGTTAAAAATCACTAATTAATTTATTAATCATATAACTACAACAGAAAATGGTTAGTACGACAAGTCAAAAATATAAATTAAAGTATACTGAACATAAATTTGCTAAAATATAAGAATGATTTTTTTAACAAATATTTCTTTATTAAAAAAAAATTCAATAAAAATATTTTAACTCAATGATTTTTTGTTTGTTTTTAGCTATATAATTTAATATTATTTTATTAAGAAAATTAAATTAAAAGTTTACCCGTTAACTAACCTCACGAATGTGTTTTTATTTTAAATGGAAATTACCAATATAAAAATTCATATTTCTGTAACCGTTCAAGTTAGCGACTTAATTTTTGTTTTAAAAACTTTGTTCTGACTACATTTGACTCGATATATATAGAAATTTTCAATAATTCACATAGCTCGCCGGAGAGTAAAGTTTTTGATGCTCGATTTTGATAATTCTATATTGCAATTTTTTTTTCAAAAACTTTAGAAATTTTTAAAATTTCTTAATTGCTATTAGAAGCGCTTACATTTCAAGTATAAGTCTGCAAAAAATAAGAATTTTAGATTTTATTCTAGAATTAATACAACGGTTAATATTACGAACCCCGACCCTCATAGTGGAATAAAATCGTTTTTCCGTTTGGAATAAAAATTCTTTAAAATTATATTATGCAAAATATGACAATTTTCAGAAAAATAAGCAATTTAAATGCCTACAAATCAATTTTCCTAAAGTCTGTCGCTGATTCAAAAAAATAATAATATTTTTGGGGCAATTTTTTCAAAAATCAATAATTTATATAATATAATGCATATAATATATTTTCAATTTAAAATATAAACACATCCGTGAGGTTAGTTAACGGGTAAACTTTTAATTTAATTTTGCCAATAAAATAATATTATATTACATATTATACAGGGTGGCCGATTTATCTGAAGACATTGAAATATTTCGAAAACTACGCATCGGATCAAAAAAAGTTTTGAATAAAATTTGTTCGCCTGGAAGGGGGACATCCAATGATACCAAAGTCGACCCCTCACCACCACCCCATGGGGTGGGGGTGGGGGCAACTTTAATATTCTAAATAGGAACCCCCATTTTTTATTGCAGATTCGGATTTACTATTAAAAAATAAGTAACTTTTATGGAAAAACTTTTTTTAAATTCCTGATAGATGGCGCTGTAATCGCAAGAAACCCGATTTTTGGGAATATCTTAAAAAATTACACATCGGATCGAAAAAAAGAAAAACTTGTTTAATTTTTGGATTTTATTCGTATATCAATAAGTTAACATCTATTTTTAAAATTACCCAAGAATGGGAAATCCGAATCTGCAATTTTTCAAGATATTCCCAAAAATTGCGATTACAGCGCCATCTATCAGGAATTTAAAAAAAGTTTTTCCATAAAAGTTACTTATTTTTTAATAGTAAATCCGAATCTGCAATAAAAAATGGGGGTTCCTATTTAGAATATTAAAGTTGCCCCCACCCCCACCCCATGGCCATGGGAACATGGGAACATCAAAAGGAATTAATTAATTTAATTTATTTTGAATTCCCTTACAATTCTCGTATACACTAATTATATTTTTTAATGGGAAATCCGAATCTGCAATTTTTCAAGATATTCCCAAAAATCGCGATTACAGCGCCATCTATCAGGAATTTAAAAAAAGTTTTTCCATAAAAGTTACTTATTTTTTAATAGTAAATCCGAATCTGCAATAAAAAATGGGGGTTCCTATTTAGAATATTAAAGTTGCCCCCACCCCCACCCCATGGGGTGGTGGTGAGGGGTCGACTTTGGTATCATTGGATGTCCCCCTTCCAGGCGAACAAATTTTATTCAAAACTTTTTTTGATCCGATGCATAGTTTTCGAAATATTTCAATGTCTTCAGATAAATCGGCCACCCTGTATACCTAGCGAAAAACAAACAAAAAATCATTGGGTTAAAATATTTTAATTGAATTTTTTTTATAAAGAAATATTTGTTAAAAAAAATCATCGTTATATTTACTTTTAATTTATCTTTTTGACTTGTACTAACCATTTTCTGTTGTAGTTATATGATTAATAAATTAATTTTTGAAAAAAAATGTGTCCCAAAAATATTATTATTATTTCAAACAGATTAAAAATTACTAATTTTTTTGGAAAATTGTCATATTTTGCATAATATAATTTAAAAAGAATTTTAATTTCACACGGCGATTTTATTCCGCTATGAAGGTGGGTGATTCGTAACATTAATCGTTGTATTAATTCTAGAATACAATCTAAAATTCTGATTTTTGAAATGTGAGCGCTTCATAGCAATTCAGAAATTTTAAAAATTTCTAAAGATTTTGAAAAAAAAATTTTTGCAATATAGAATTATTAAAATCATGCATCAAAAAGTTTACCCTGCGGCGAGCTATGTGAATTATTGTAAATTTCTATACATATATATTGTAAAGATTTCTCTTTACCCCCAGGTTCGTTTAAAACAAGTTTTATGAAAAATTGATAAATTAAATATTTCGTGGCTTTGGCTCGTGATCGTCTTACCCAAATTTGGACCTCTACGCTGTGTTTACTTACTTGTTTTATTAGATGCATTGCTTTAAGAATGATACGTGGGAGAATTAGGTTTATAAGAAATAAAATTCAGTGGTTTTGTTTACCCCAATTTAATTTACGTTAACTTTTTACAAACAAGCAAGGGGTGGCTCTTAGGAGGGTTCGGCCAGGGAAAAAGAGCCTGAGAAAAAACCCTGGTCGGCTATGAAGTAGCAAAGGAATACGCGGTCAGGCATTGTACTTTAAAAATTACGCAAATTAATGTATTGGCGATATGGCTCGATACTGCATTTAAACAAAGATTTAAAACTGAAGAATATTGGGGTTAGTTAGCCGGGCTAGGCCCAGAATGTAACGAGGTCCACAATGGGAGGCAACCCGCCTATTTTAGTTGAAGGGTCGGGGAAAAGCGATGCAACCCTAGAGAACCTAGGGCAACCTTTTCCCCTCACGGGAGAAAAATATTAGTTCATACAACAAAGGCCCACGCACACAAACAAAGAGTACTCAGAGTTGGAACAATAACGGTCAGCACTCCTGGTTAAGCACCGAGTAATTTCGCAATACATTAATAACTTTGGACTGATCATAAAACAATGCTTAACCACGTTATAGAAAAAGGTACAAAATGATGGGTTAAGCGCAAACAAAATACAAGGTTACATTTGAGCGGTACAAGCATTGAGCATAGCAAATTATTAAAATTATAGTGATAATAATAAAAGCGAGAATAGGGGTGGTAATAGCTAAAAGAAAAGGGTTAAAAATAACGTAAAATACAGCTAAACCTAATAGTAAAGGATAAATATACTCATAATAGCAATAATTATATAATAATAATATTAACAATTTAAAAATGCACAATATTACGTTTAGTTAATTTTACTACACATTTAAATATATTAAATATTAAGAACTAACCTTGTAGAATACACTAACAACACTTTTAACAATGATTTTAGAACAATAATTTACTTTTACAATTTTACCAAAGAAACCGAACTGTACTGCACCGAATTCAAAACGCTTCTCCCTTTCTCCTTTTCAAAAACCTTCTTCGTTTACCTCTGGTGGAAATCCCTCAGTGTGTACGCCACATGTTTTTCAAGCTCCAAGCATACCTCTCTTGTTTGCTTGCAAATTTTCTACCTAAATTTGAAATTTTACTTGCGTATTTTAATAAATTTATACAGGGTGTTTCTTTTTCGGAACCATTACAGTCAAATGTAGTCAAAACATTGACAAAGTTTAAAAAAAATTAAGTCGCTAACTTCAACGGTTATAGAAATATGAATTTTTATCCAAATGCGCGCTAGAATACATACCTACCCCTAAACAAATTTTCGAAAGTAAAAACGAAAAATCCACCTATACTTAATTTAACTACCTAAACCCCGTATAGCATATGCCCCGCCCACTGACGGCGCGAGCAGATCATGCAAGACATAGTAAGCACGTCGACACGGTTTCGAATATCCGCGCACTGGGTTAAAATCCTCCTTTTTCCGCCTTGATGTCATATGCCTCTTTCATTCTATCACTGGCACTCTGGATATTTAAACGAACTCGGCTGTGAATGTCGCTTATTTTCCTACGTAAATTGCTAACGTAATCTTCTCCAGCAATATCTTCCCCTGGTAGGCAACCAAACCTCAGATCACAAGGTAGACGAAGTTCACGTCCCATAACAATGCTAGCGGGTGTCTGGCCGGTTGTATCGTGGATAGAAGAACGGTACGCCAACAGGAACAGATGGAGGAAGCGGACCCAGTCTCTTTGGTGACAGACTGCGGAGGTAATGCAGTCTTCCTCGTCTTCCGAATGTTAAGAATCTTACAGACATTCTGGAACAATATAGATTCAGTTCCTGCCTTGATCTGAATGCATTTCCCTTGGCACACCAAAACGACAAATCCACTCCTTAAAAAGGGCATCGGCCACTGTGGCAGCTTCCTGGTTTGGCAAGGCGTACGCTTTCGCCCACTTGCTAAAGTAGTCCATTACAACGATGATGTATTTATTTCCAGATTCTGTTTCCGGAAATGGACCCGCCACGTCGATTGCAATTCTCTCGGATGGGCTGCCCATATTGTAATGTCGCATCGGGCGCTTCTTGCACCATTCCTTTACATATCGTTAACAATTGACCCAATAAAACCCATCCCTAAGTCTTCCAAGCGTCCTCGTCACCCCAAGATGTCCTCCAGTAGTTCCATCATGGATTTCCTGCAGCACTTCTGGTATCCTGTTTCTGGGGATTATTAACTGCTTCCGTTCTTCCCCCCTTCTGGAGTCTCCAGAACGCGCTTTAGAAGAGTTTCACTTAAGATGATGGAATTCCATTGGGCCCAGTACGATTTCACATTCAGCGAATATTGGGCGACTTCCTGCCACTTTGGTTTGTGGTCGTTCTTCTTCCTGTCGATAATAGGCTTCAAATCTGGGTCCCCTTCCTGGTCTTATTGAACCTTATCGGACTGCCAATGATCATCCACAAGTGTGTTCGGCCCTGAGACAATATTTACAGTCTTACGGGCACGGTCTTCTTGACAAGGCGTCAGCATTTCTATGGATGGCCCGATGTTCCGTGTCAAAGTCGAACTCCTGTAGTCTTTCAATCCATCTTGCTACCTGTCCTTCAGGATTCTTGAATTGCAAAAGCCATTTTAGGGCAGCATGATCCGTTCTTAGCAAGAATTTTCTTCCATACAGGTACTTATAAAAGTGTTCGACTAATTTTACCACTGCTAATAACTCTCGTCGAGTAACGAAGTAATTACGTTCTGGTTTGGATAAAGTTTTACTGAAGTATCCAATAACTTTCTCTTTTCCCTCTTGAATCTACGACAAAACAGCTCCCAGTCCCACATTGCTGGCGTCCATGTCCAAAATAAATTCACCAACCGGAAGAGGATAACTCGGGTTCTTAAAGGCTTCTTGGCATTCGTCGTCCCATTGGAATCGTCTTTCTCCCTCTGTTAAACGTGTCAAAGGCTTGGCAACCTTTGCGAATCCTGGTACGTACCTTAGTAGGTGCATAATCCAAGAAAGCTTCTTAAGTCATGTTTGTTCTTCGGTATTGGCCATCCCCGCACCATCTTCACCTTCTGTTTGTCCACTGCCACTCCTTGACTTGAAACAACATGGCCCAGATACTGCACTTCCCTCTGAAACCAGTGACATTTCTTCGGGCTTCAGGCCAGAACTTTTTAAGCGCTGAAAGACTTCCTTCAGGTTTCTCATATGGTCCTCAAATGATTTTCCAACCACAATGATGTCGTAAAGGTACACCAAACATGTCTTCCAGGATGGTCCCTTTCCATGAGCCTTTCAAAAGTTTCAGGTGCATTACATAGTCCAAACGGCATGACAGTAAACTGCCACAGTCCTGCACCCACGGTAAACGCCGTCTTTTCTCTATCTTCTGGTGCCATTTCAACCTGCCAGTAACCGCTCTTCAAATCCAAAGTCGAAAATATCTGTGATCCAGCCAATGTATCCAGGGTGTTATTGATCCTGGGTAGAGGGTAGCTGTCCTTCTTCGTAACGTTGTTCAGCTGATCGACGCAAAATCGAGTTGATCCCTTCTTTTTCTTAACTAACACCACTAGGGAAGACCATAGACTGTTGGATGGTTTGATCACTCCTTCCTTCTCCATTTCTTACACAATTTTATTAGCTTCCTCTCGCTTGGCAAGTGGCAGCCTTCTTGCCGACTGTCGAATAGGCTGTGCATCAACGGTGTTAATTTTATGCTGGACAGTTCTTATCCTACCCTTCTTTCCTTGTCCATCGTCAAATACATCCTGATAATTGTGAATAAGCTCTCTCAGCTTTATCCTTTCATTGGGTTTCAAATCCTTTAAAGAAGTCGACAGAAGATTCGTCAATTCATTGCTCGCTTTCTTGGCAGGAACTGCAGACTCACGAATGCCTCTAATAATTGAGGAAACCGAAGAACAGTTTCCCAAAATGATTCCTTTCTTCAAGTTCACAGAGTAACCATTAACATTCAATAGTCTTACAGGCACTTCTTTTCCAACACGTATTAAAGTCTTCCCTACTACAATTCCTTGACCGACCTCTTTGTCATCAATTCTCGGTTCAAGCAGCATTATACTTTCATCTTCTGATTTACAATCCAAGAAAGCTTTTAATATCATCTCACTATGTTCCGGAATCAAAGCGTCTTATGTTAGCATTACACGAATATTCTTCTCTTTCGATCGATGCAACACGACTTCTTCTCCATTCACCCTCAATATTCCTTGTTGAAAGTTCAGTTCAAAACCTATAGAGTTTATAATGTCCATGCCTATAATAACTTTATCCTCAATGTCTGCTACTAATGCTCGATGTTTAAATTTCGTGTGTCCTATGACCATCGTGATGTCCACTTCTCCACGAACAGTAGCGGTATCTCCTGTTACAGTACGTAGTCGCCGATTGGTAGATTTTATCTTCGACTTTTCGACAATATCTGGCCTAATTATTGTCTTCGTCGCACCTGTATTCAGCAACAGCACATGTAACTTTCCATTAATAAAGCCATCCACAAAAACACTGCTGGACTGGTGTAGAAGAGATGCGACACGTTCAATATGTTCTGGGGCATACTGATTACAGGTCGACGGTGCCCCCATTTCCTCGACCCTACCTAGTTTTCCGACTGAGACGAAGTCGGCTCCACCTGGCTTCTTCTACAACGACTTCGTATATGTCCCTGCCTTCCACATCTCCAATTTTCTGGTAAATTCTCTTTAAGAAGTCGCCTGATTTCTTCAATTATACTGGGCTCCTCCTCCTTCGACTCTTCTAATTCTGGCTCCTGCAGCTCTGTTTTGCCGCCTCGAATTCCAAAGCTCGAGCCAATGCATCAACTAGTTGGCTCGGACGAGCCAATGTCAGAGCCTATCGTGTTTCATTGTCACGAAGTCCATCCAAAAAGGCTCCATAACGGTCGTTGGAGTAGCTGGATATGCTAGCCGGACCAAGCGTGCAATATCAGCCTCAAATTCTTGCAAAATCTCGTTAGATTTCTGGCAGCGATTCTTCAGATGGGAATGGTACACATGTTCCAGATGTGTCTGGCCATATCGCAGTTCCAGATGTTTAACCAACGCTTCGTAATCTTCTTGTTCGTTGGAAGAGAGTCTCTGCAAGGTGTCCGTTGCATCTCCGCGTAAAGCCAGAGTCAATGCTGTAGCTTTTTCTTCTAGTAACCAGCCATTTGCTTTTGCTGCTGCCTCAAACTGACGATTGTAGTTGGTCCAAGAAGTTTTTCCAATCGAACTGAGGTGGTTTCATCCGGACCCGACTCTCCTCCTGCACCGTTCCTGTTTCCGCCAGTATCATGGGTAAATTAACATCTGTTAATTTAATATCTGTTTCTTTTATTTTGAGTTCCAATTTCTCATCCAATTCCATCCTTACGTCATTCAGTTCCATCCTTACGTCGTGAAATTTTTGCCCCATTTTCTCTTCTAATTTATTGACATTATCTAGAATCTTCTGTTCCAAATATTCTTTTAAATTTTTGGAATTTTACAGAATTTTCTGTTGTAATTCGCTAGAATTTTCCAGCATTTTCTGTTGTAAATCGTCCTTTAAATCGTTGGCATTTTCTAGAATTGTCTGTTGTGCATGGCTAGAATTTTCCAACATTTTCTATTGCAACCCGTTGGAATTTTTCAGAATCTTTTGTTGTAAATCGACTTTTAAATCTTTTAAATTTTGCAACATTCAATGCATGTCATAAGGGCCAATTCAAATAAAATACTTATCTGGATTTTTACCTTCCTGTTCCAACGCTTCTCGAAGCCGCTGCTGCAAGATATTCTTTTTCCCAGTTGTATCACATTCCCTTTCTTCTAGCTCCCTCTTAAGGTCCGCCACTTTTAAGTCCATTAACGAAACCATTTTCGCGAAGTTTCACACCAATTGTAACCTTTTTAATGTTCGTTGTATAAATAAAACACGCACTGGTTTATTAACGAACTAAACTATTTATTTTATAACTTAATTACACTTAAAACACTAAGAAACTATAAAACTAACTAAACACTTAAGTACTAATTATTTATACAGTATGTCCTCGGATAGAGGGCCCAAGAGGAATACTGAGTTGAAATTTTACAATTGGTCTTTGAATATGATTTGAAATCTTTTTTTTATTTGTCATTTTGCTCCAAAACGAAAAATAAAGGTAGTTTACTCTTGATAGTATTTCATGTTTTCTTGTTTTTTGACCCCCCTGTATAATATTTTCAAATTTAAAATATGGCAATAGACTTTCAAAACTTTCAAAACAAGCAGAACTTTTTATAAGGAATGACTTTTAATCGAAAAATGAAAATTTTAGTCCATTTGTCCTCTTGGGCCCTTTATCCGTGGACATACTGTATATCACTACTGTACAAGAGTCTATTTATTTGCACGTATATTTATTTATTTCGTCTCGAGTACCAAAGCTTAACTGACTGCTCCATGCTGCGCTGTTTCTTATATATTCAGTGCCTACTAGGGTGTTCCAAAAAAAGTCGATAAATTTTTTTTCGATTGCACGTAAAATTCTTGTTATATATGCTATAAAAAAAATTCTGTAAAAATTTGAGCCCTTAATATCAACTTGAAGAATTTTAAGATTTTCCATTGATTTAACATGGAAAAATGATTTTTTAACCTTCATTTCTCCTGCAAACTATGTAGAACATTATTTTTCGGAAAAACCATCACTGATCCTTCTTCAGCATTAAATTCTGTAAAAAAAAGATTTTAGGGTCCAGTCTCTAACGTCAACCCTCTCGTTTTTATTTGCGTTGAAAAATATAGATTTTTTGAAATTTCGATTTTTTCCATTTAATGTCGCTATCATAATAAATTTTACTTTCGCAAAGATTAAGTTTCAACGTACGATGTTGATAATAAAAAAAAGATAGTAAATCACGATTTTTAGGTAATATATGATTGTTCAAATTTTTAGATTCAAATCCTACTAAATTAATATAAGTCAATTGTTGCGTTTTGTCCGACATGACTACGTAAGTAATTAACTGACTGAATGCAGTAATAAAATAATAGTTGATTACCTAACCTTTATCAAACGTAATTACAACGTAAAAAATAGAGCCCGTCAGAGACTAAAACAAAGCCCAGTTTTGGGAATCATAATATCTTCGCCGTGGCGCTAGTAACAAATTCTGAAAAAGATTCAAATTCAAATTTGAAAATTAATTGAGTTATATCTCAATTGTTATAGGATAATATTGATTTGGACTTCGAATGCAAATAAAAAAAATTACAAAATAAAAATTTGTCCTTTATCACATAGATTTTATTTGAAACAATTGTTTTTGTTTTTTGGGTAACCGGCTTATTACAGGAATTGCAAATAAAGGAATTTTTTTTCTTTCTATTAACTGTTGTAATTGGAAAAATTCTTAAAAAATTTAAAAATTGTGTGTAAATTATATGTTACAGCCAAAAACTGTTATATTAAATGGAAAAAAATAATAAAATTGAAAGAATTGAAGCGTAAATTCAGTGTTTTGTTGACTGTTATAAAGAAATTTTGATATTTTGTTGATAGATTTTCAAATTTTTTGTAAAATTTATTATGATAGCGAATAATCATTTAAAAAGATAATACAAAACTCACAATTTTGGAGCCAAAAGTGATACAAAAAATTTTCTTGGCACAGATTTGTGAAACATTGAACGATCTACTAAAATTTTCTCAAACTTTATGGTCTGAGATTAAAATTTTACACATTAAATAAAAAAAAACAAAATTTCAAAAAATCTATATTTTTCAATGCAAATAAAAACGAGAGGGTTGACGTTAGAGACTGGACCCTAAGAACTTTTTTTAAAGAATTTAATGCTGAAGAAGGATCAGTGATGGTTTTTCCGAAAAATAATGTTCTACATAGTTTGCAGGAGAAATGAATGTTAAAAAATCATTTTTCCATGTTAAATCAATGGAAAATCTTAAAATTCGATGATGGAGTTCTTCAAGTTGATATTAAGGGCTTAAATTTTTACAGAATTTTTTTTATAGCATATTTAACAAGAATTTCACGTGCAATCGAAAAAAAAAATTATCGACTTTTTTTGGAACACCCTAGTGCCTACGTGACACTAGTCACGCAAGCGTCTTCTCGAACATTCCAGCGAGCTCCGGACCGCTCTCGATCGCTCGAGCGCCGACGAATGCTCATCGGAGATGAGTCATCATTCCGAGATACAGAGCGGTACTCGCTACAATATCGTGATTTCTAGTGATAGTGAAAAGGATGGATTTTACCACTTTATTTATTGTAAACAAAAAATAAACGAGGCCTTTGGTACAAATATTTAATTAACCATTCCATGATTGTCCTCCGCGTCTACACACTGAAGGAAAAGAATATACAAACGTTGAAATTATTTGAGCCTGATTGCTTTAAATCAAACAACTGAAATTTAATTCAAAATTAGTGCTTTTGCTTAGAATACCTATGGGTTAGAAAAGGATGGTGTTGAATGCTGTTCTTTACAAAATAATTTGCCAGACAAAATGTCGAAAAAATATGCAAATAATGAAAAAGAACTTTATGCTTTAGTGTTTGCTTGTGACTATATTTATTGTAAACAAAAAATAAACAGGGCATTTGGTACAAATATTAATTAAACCATTCCATGATTGTCCTTCTCATCTACACACTAAAGGAAAAGAATATTTTTAACAAACGTTGAAATTGTTTGAGTGGCTCAAACAATTTCAAATTTAAAATTGAGCTTTAAATCAAACAACTGAAATTTAGTGCTTTTGCTTAGAATGGGTGAACTGCTTTGCCAGAAATGGATGATTCGTTTAGGCTGCTTTGTTTGCTTGGAATATTATTAAGTTTTATACAAACTTTGTCATTAAGAATAGGTTTTTTACGTTTAAATTAAATTTAGGTGGGTTTCTATAAAACTATATTTTCCACTAAAATTTATTAATGGGTTAACTAAAATGTATAAAACCTAATAATAACGTTAAAGAATATTGTATAAATACCTTATCACGAAGTGGCCTAACCCACAAAATTAAAAACAGTGACATTTTGCGAGAGTTAACTTACGATGGTCTATTTTATTACTCGTCGAGGTGGCCTACAGTACAAACACTGTACTATAAAAATACATAGGCCATATCTTGAGAATATAATATTGTAGAAATTGTTTTTCAATATATATGTATAAGGAAAATAAATGTATTGTAGCGGTAAAGTTAAGAAAATAAATGTTTTATAACATTATAGACATACCTATTGGTATATATATATATATGTATTGATGGTTTTCCGGGATCTGCTCTATGTTGTCAGTTTTTGGTTCTTAAAAGAACCGTATGTCTGACGACGTTTTGGTACAATCTCATGTACTATCTTTAGGTCTTATCTGCTGGGTTGCTGCTGCTGCTCTGCTGCGAGTTGGATGTGGAGTGAGCTCCGTGAAAACCGACAACACGGAGCAGATCCCGGAAAACCATCAATACATATAACGCCCGTGGAAACCTAAAGCAGAACATCAGATGTCAAATATTTAACAAATAAAATTGGCTTTAATTTAATTTTAATTGTCACCCGGATTTAACCTCACATTTTCTAAATTTATAATATAGCTAACAACTTCAGCCCGTGACTAAAAGATTAATAATAATAATAATATTAATAATAATAATTATTTATTGGTGTATAATGACTAGGGATGGGATTTTAGTTATTTTACATTTTTTTAACCGATGTAACTATTTGAAAACCAATAATGCCAAAATGTGTTTTAAAAGATTTTCTTTTATATGAACCAAACGTGTTTTTACCTTTTTTACCTTTTTTAGAGGTTTTTGCTTTAAACTACCTTCTTATACTTTTGTTACCTATTTTTTTAACTTGTTTTCACCTTTTTTACCTTTTTTGGAGGTTTTTGCTTTAAACTACCTTTTTATACTTTTGTTACATATTTTTTAATTTGTCAGTTTATTTTCACCTATTTGTTATTGTTATTTATACTTATTTTATTTTTTTGTGTTTTTTTTTTAATTTTGCGCCAATATTTTATTCAGGCGTGCAACTCAACGGTATAGAATTTTTTTTTATGGTCACAGACTGTAACAGTAACTTTCTTTACAGTTACCTTCTTTGTAGTGAGCTTATGTTCTGTCATAGAACTTCTGTGTAGTGAGTGTCACTCAGTGAAACATAGTTTATTGCATAGAAATAGTTTATTGTGGGTATGTTCTGTGTTTGGTTATGCGGCTAAACAAAATTATAAACAAAACTTGAACTTTTAATGTTTTTTTTTACCTTAAATGCTGTTTTTTTTAACCTAAAATGCTTTTTTTAGTACCTTTTTAGTTACCTATTTTTCAGTTTTTAGTATCCAAATACCCCATCATCATTACAATATCTTACACAAGTCAAAACAGAACAATAAATATATAAAAATACAATTATAATAAACAGTTTGTTAATAAAATAAATAATAAAATCAGTGTATATAGGAACAATACAAAATTAAACTAAATCACTACACAATAGGATATCCTATGTTATATAACATTAAAGACATACTTACTGTTTCAGATTGAAACTCGGTTATGCTGTAAAAAAGCTTTTTAATCAGGTATGATTTTATCACAGTTTTAAATGAACTTAAAGGCATGTCTTTTATATGTTGGGGTAACTTATTATAGAAGGTAGGGGCATAATACATTGTTGCATTTCTTGCTTTATTTAATCTAAGAAAGGATAATTTAATATTGTTTTTATATCTTGTATAGTGGTCATGGGAATCATGTGTATCGTAATTAACAAAATTGGATTTTAAATAAATCAAACACTCATAAATATAACGTGATGGGACTGTTAAAATACTATGCTCTATAAATTTACACCTTACATCATCCCTATACTTAAGTTTACACAATATACGCAATGCTCTTCTTTGCAACTTAAAAATTCTGTTTGCATGAGCTGAATGGCCCCATACCAATAGACCATATATAGCAGTAACCTGGATAAGTGAATGAAAAACCAACTTAGCCACAGCAAACTCAAACTCAACATTGTTGATAATATTTTTTAACAGGTATAAATGTTTTTTAATTTTAATAGCAAGTTAGAGATATGGCACTCAGGATCTAAGTGTATACCCAAGAACTTTACATGTCTACTTTTATCAATGTTAACATGTTTTCGCAAGCTAAAGATTAGCTGGTCAGTTTTAGACTCATTGGAACTCAACTTATTGGCAAGGAACCAATCATTAACATGTTCAACATTTAAATCCATTTCTGCCTTTAGCAAGTTTATATCTGAATTTACATGGATAAGGGTGGTATCATCCGCAAATAGAATCACTTCCCCCGAACGCAGCGATGCAGGAATATCATTCATGTAGATCAGGAAAATCAGAGGGCCCAGAACCGACCCCTGCTGTACCCCAAACCTAACTGTGCGCTCCTCTGATATGTCCTCACCATTCACAGTTATTTGTCGCCTATTGTTTAGGTAAGATTCCATAAATCTTAGACTCACCTCGCCAAAACCATAAACTCTTAGTTTACTGAGCAGGATCTGGTGGTCAACACAGTCGAATGCTTTAGATAAATCCCATAAGTTTGTACCTACAAACTCCTTATTTTCAAAACCGCTTATTATTTTTTCCATTAAACTGTTTATTGTACCAATAGTAGACCTACCAGCTCTCAAACCATGTTGGCAGTTGCAAAATATGTTCTGGCCTATACGCGTATATTTGTTTTTTTATAAGGTGTTCAAATGCCTTTGAAAATACTGGTATTAGCGAGATGGGTCTAAAGTTTCCTGGATCTTTGTTACTCCCCTTTTTATGGATAGGCACAACTTTGGAGAGTTTAAAACATTCTGGAAAACATCCCTTCCTAATGCACATATTAAAAAGTTTAGTTAGTGGGACAATCAAAACATCTTTCAATTCCCCGATTAACAAGATACTGAGCTTATAAACGTCCCTGCTTTTTTTCTTTTTTAATGGGTTTAATGTATCACGTACTTCAATAAAGGATATTTTACGGAAATTAAATGATTCTATTGGTTCACCGTTCCCACATCCATGCAAGTACGGCCATTTCAAGCGAGCGAAACGCACGAATTACAAAAATATTTTTATAAAAAAAAATTGTAGATTATTTATTATATAATATTTTGGCATCAAAATTGTAAAAAATATTCTTCTTTTATTAGGTTATACATTAAATAAAAAAAAACGCAAGAAATATTTTATGAAAGTAGATATAATTTTAATAATTGAAAGGTGTGGACGGGACAAAAAAAAGATTTATCTTGTCCCGTCCACCCCTGTCAATTATTGAAATTATCTTTACTTTTATAAAATATTTCTTGCGTTTTTTTAAATTTAATGTATAGCCTAATAATAGAAGAATATATTTGACAATTTTGATGCAAAAATAATATATAATAAATTACTTACAATTTTTTTTATAAAAACAGTTTTGTGATTTGTCCCGTCCATCCGCTTGAAATGGCCGAGTAATCAATAGGACTGATAATAGATGTTTTCATGTTACCTATTTTTCAGCAATACTGACAAAATAACCATTCAATGAACTTGAAGAAATCTCTGTGTTGGCACCTGATTTACCTTTTCTGTATTGGTTAATAATATCCCAACTAGCTTTACTTTTATTTACTGGGCCTGCTATGTACTTTGAGTTGCCCTTTGGAGTTCATTTCTATAACTTTTTTTAAATTTTTTAACAATGGCATGCATTTCTGGACACCTAAAATTATCATAAAACTCAATTAACAGTTTTAAGTGATTTCGCATATTATACAAACTATTGTTATACCATGATACCTTATTATCTTTCTTACATTGCCTAGAAATCACTGGAAAACATTTTTTAAAATTGTTTAAAATTATTGACATAAATCTTTTGGATTTATCCTCCACTGAAATATCATCATTCAAAAATGCCCAACATTTATGTTCTAAAATATTGTATAGTTTAAATTTACCTATTTGAGTATAAGGCCTATAGGTTAAAATCACATTTTTGTCTGGCATAACACTGATTGGCACCTCTACAGATAATGACACCAACATGTGATCGGACAAACAAGGATCTTGAACTTTACATTTAAAGTACAATATATCAGCAAAATTAATTAGTATGTTGTCTATGCAGGAATTTTTCCTTGTATTCTTCTTCACTTGTTGTACAAATCCATAACAGACCACGTCGATAAAATCAATGAACATTTTACATTTCTCATCATGAAATGGAATGTTAAAGTCTCCTGCCATGATATATATTTATTTGATGTGCCTACATATTCCATTAACTGCTCAGCAACTTCAATAAAAACTGAAAAGTCACTATTTGGGGGTCTATATATTGATATAACGATTATGTTTGCATCTACGATTTCAATAGCAGAAATTTTACATATTTTCTTTACACTTAAGCCATTTATGCTCTCCTGAGGTTTGATAGTATATTTGTTATTCTTACATAGTATTAAGGAGCCTCCATGGAATTTATTTACTCTACAGAAACTGGACTTTATGCTATAACCTTCAATTAATATTGAGTTTACTTCATTTTCCATTAAAAAATGTTCACTGACGCACAAAATATCAATGGGATTCATATGTAAATATAATTCCAGTTCTTCAATCTTGTTTCTTATTGATTGTAAATTTATATGAGCAACAGTAATATTATTATTTTTTACCTTCCCATTCGGTTCTGGGACGAAAAAATTTATAGCGTCTAACAATAACATTTCTAGGCAATGTATCTCCATCCATCATTTGTTCCATTATTTTAAAATCAAAACCAATTTTAAACGACATGCTTTTGCCTTTATTACTCTCATGTTTAGGTATTTCTTCTATAATGAAATTCTCTTGTGGGAATTTAGTTTTTAGATGTCTGTCAATTTGTTCTGGTTTAATTTCATTGTTGACTTTGCCTACATAAAACCACGCCTTTGATTCAGTGGCACCAAAACTGTTGTTGTGTCCGCTGTACATCTTGTAATAATGGTTTCCTTTTTTTTTATTTTTATGTTCGACTATTTGCCAATTTACTTCATCTTGTTCAACTTCATCGTTATTTTTGGGTGTCACTGGTTGTGTACTTGGTTTTGCCGCCTTTTTAGTAACAGGAGTATTTTTGTTAGATTTTTCCGAGACTGGAACTAATGGAAAATTTACCATTTTCTCAGCTACTTTAGAGTCAATTGCATTTTTTACAGGTTCCAATAAATCCTTGAAAGTGCAGAAATGTTCCTGGATCACTTCGGACACTATCTTCCGAAACGCACCGCTGTTTATTGCCTCTACAACAGCAAGCTTCACTATATCTTTTAGCTCACTTGTTGACCGAGTCCCTATAGACATTTTTCACACAGATATTTGTTGTCTTTTTACTGATAAAATACTAATCTCACAAAAATTTTGGAGAGCACATTTACAGATGATTAAAAACGATTAAAACGCCATAAGATCACACCTCGTCAATAGAGGAGTAGATAAAATAAAATATCAATAATTAATATTTAGGATTCATTACTTTTAAGTTAAAAGTTTTAACAATCAATACCTAACGAAATATTAATGGTCAAATGTTTAGTTAGTAATGGTTATTTTACAGTTCGTATACTTTTACAAAATATGTTCTGGTTCTACAAATAAAGTAATAAGTATCTACATGTTTTGGGTTTTATTCTATGTTATAAGAATATATTAAAGGCGAATGTTACAAAAAAAATATATAAATAAATGTATGTCGTAGTTTATTTTATAATTAAAATTTATTTTGCAAAGGTTAAATCTGAAAATATTAAATTTTTCCAAATGTTCTATAGGATTTCAAGTTATTTAAAACAATATAAACTCGAATAAAAATATTAATACCTAGTTAAATACCACATAAGTAAACAATTAACAATTTTACACTGGATTTAACAAAGGAAAAATATCTAGTTAAAAAATACTGGTGAAGCCAATTATACTTTTAATTTGAATAGAAATAAATAAGATTTTTTTATATTTATTATTTTTATATTGCAGAAATTATACTATTATTAATTATATAATAGAAGCTATAATTCTAATTTTATTATTTTATTACATGTTTATTCAGATAAATATTTATCAATAATTATCTTAACTTAAGATTCTGAGATTCTAAGATTTTTTGTTCTCTTGAAAAACTTTTTAATAATTTTTATAAGTAAAGGTTGGGCCATGTTTATGTTTTTATTATAAAACAGCAATGAGAACTGGAACACCTGATTTTTTTCAACGAATTTTGCTTTATTTGATACAATGTTTCTTGCGATTAAGTATGGAAAATGATTTTATAGAAGTGGCCATCTCGGCTGGTATGGCAGTGGCTCATCCTGAAACACCAATTTTCAAGCACCTAGTCAAAAGTTTGCTGCTCTATTTGGTCAATTTGAGCCTAAATGTTTTGTTTTAAGTGGTGAATTGTTTGAGACTTGTCTGCATACACTTTATCCTTTAATGCACCCCAAAGAAAGAAATGAAATGGTGTAAATCGCAGCTCCGGGGTGGCCAATTGATATCTCCGAAACTGCTAAATTCTCGATTGTTAAATTTTGTGCGGAAAAGGTTGATGGTGCGCGAGGCGGTGTGGCAAGTTGCACCTCATCAAGATCGATATTTTCCAATTTCGGCCACAAAAAAACCGTTATCATATCTCGATAGTGGCACCATTGACCGTAACGGCGCGGCCAGCCTCATTTTCGAAGAAAAAGGGTCCAATTACGCCGCCACTCCAAAATCCACACCACGAGCTGAATGCATGGGATTATTTACGGCAACGTATGGATTTTCCGTGCCCCAAATCCTACAGTTTTGCTTGTTGACATAACCTCCGAGATAAAAATGCGCCTCATCCGAAAAGATGATTTTTCTTGCAAAATTAAGGTCATTGTTCAACTCGTTTAAAGCCCACTCAGCGAAGCAAAAACGTTGTGGATGGTCAACTTGATTTAACTCCTAAACGAGCTGGACTTTGAACTCAAACATACCGAAGTCTTTGTGCAGAATCCTCCTTATAATGGTACGGGAAAAGCCAAGTTGTTGACATCTGCACCGAGTTGATGTTGACGCGTTCACGCGCACATTTTCGGCCACAGCAGCGATTGCTTCAGGTGTGCGTCTAGGACGAGCATGCGAAACATGTTTTATGTCCACCAGCATTCCACTTCTGCCCACTTTGTTGATAAAATTTTTAATACCTTGGTATGATGGCGCCTCATTTCTTCCAAACTTTATACCCAATTTTCTTGCCTTACTTTAAGTGTGACTTTGTGATCGCAGAGTACAAAGTCACACTTAAAGTAAGTTTTGAGTTGATCCAAATTTAATCGGTGCATATTTTGTAATCGGAAGGTTAAAACTAAACCACTGTCAAAAATGTATGGCGCTTAAGTTGACAGCTTCATTAATAGCACGTAGTTTAAAATTTAACTTAAGGATGGCCCACGCTTTATTATACTATATTATAGTATTTCAGTATTCCAGCAAATACTATACAAGAACACTACTATGACAAACCCGTCCTTCTCCGGGCTTCAAAACAGCAGCTTAGCAGTTAAGACCAGGAGATGGTTCATAAATGTATATGTATATATACATTTCGCTCTTACCCTCTCAAATGTTTCTATTTAACCCTTCGTTAGGCGCGCCACTTAGCGTAACGCGGATAGTCGCGATAGGTCCCGAGGACCTAAAGCCTAATGTAATTTATCGAAATATGAAAATAGGGTCATAAAAAACTTATTTGTGTACAAAGGTAATTATTTATTCAAAATACAACAAAGAGTAAACAATTATTCCGTATCTACTTCTTTTTCTAAAGTTTTTTCAAAGCATTCCTGGCACAATTTTTTGGTATGTAGACGCAGACATAAACATTTATTGCACTTCTCACATAAGTATTGACTTTTACACTGTTTTTTTGTTTCTTTGTAGCAAAATCCGCAATATTTTCTTTTGTTTCGAGGGGTTACAGATGGTCCTGCTTGCTCTTCTTCACCTTCGGCTGGTGGTGTCGCTTCAGGTATATATTTTTGTAATAAAACTTGCAAAACTCTTGGTAAAATTTTAGATGTCGATCATCTCTGTAGCTGAGGAGTAACTAATTCCAGCACTAACTTTTTCAAATAGTTTCGCCGAGATATATATTCCATTCCGTTTACAAAGTAAATTATTCTGGAGTTAACTCCGGCTACATTCAACATGTGGTAAAATATTACCACTGGCCATCTTTTTGTGGATCGCGCTGTGTTGTAAGTAGCACATAATTGATCAACAACATCCACGCCTGATTTCGTTTTGTTATAAAACTCTATTATTTCTGGCTTTTTCTTTATATTGTTTGATACCTCAGAACTAGATGTATGGTAGCTCGATAACAACACGACTGTTTTACCTTTTTTTGGTACATATGACACCAATGTCTCTAGTTTTGTGTATCCAAAAAGACTATCGTATTGGTTGCGATTTTTTGCTGAGATAAAGGAGATAGGTATTTCACGTCTATTTTTTCTGATAGTGCCCACGTATGATAATTTTTTCTTCTACAATTCCTTGATTAGTTTTAGGCTGGTAAACCAGTTATCGGCAGTTATATTCCTGCCGGTGTTAAATATTCGTTCGGACAATCTAAGTACTACACTATCTGCAGAATTATTGTGCCTGTAAGGTCCTTCTGGCTGCTGACCGCAATAAATTTTCATATTATAGGTAAAAAAAAAGTTTTGCATCGCAGAGAGAAAAAAATTTTATTCCGTATTTACTGGGTTTTGAAGGGACGTATTGTCTAAATCCACAACGTCCCCGGAATGCTGGAAGCATCTCATCTATAGTAACATTTTCTCCAAGGCTATAGTGTAACTTGCAATTTTTAAGAAAAATATCAAATACTTCCCTTACTGAAGCTAATTTATCTGTTTCTCTCCTCTGAGGCCTTGTAGCTTTATCATCAAAACGGATACATCTGATGAGAAATCTAAATCTTTTTTCTGACATTGTCATACGAAATAAATCTATACCGAGTCCATCGGTTGACCAAAAATCAGCAAGAGTTTGGCGACCTTCCCGAAGAATCCCAGCCAAATATAAAAGCCCTAAAAATGCTTCAATTTCTATTCTGTCTCGCTACAGTCTCTTGTACGGCTGAATTGTTCTTTTATAGAATTTATATAAATGTTAGTTTTTGTACTAGCAAAGTCAATATTCTGTCATCAAAAAATAGTCGCCAAGAATCTGCTTCGTTCTTGGCATTTTTTGCAGTTTGGCCAAGAACGCCTGGTAATTTTACTAATATATTATGCGGAGGTGTTTGGGTAACTTTCAATGGAATTTTTCTCCATTTGGTACCATCCCGACCTATAACAATGAGAATGAATGTATGAAATTCCGCCCAAAGTTTTTACCATGGTTTTTGTATATGTGTTCTCTTTATGCAGACAGCACACTACGTCATATGACGTCATTTTGACGTTATATGACGTCATATCACGTCGGTTTGTCGACATATGACGTTAATTTTAATATTCCTTTCATATAATTTTGTGTGAACTTACCACCATAAAAGTCTTCACTTTCCTCTTCATATTCGGCTTCCTCTATATCTTCTGCCTCATTTTCATAATCCATGTCTTCAAAGTCTCCTTCAAGTAAAGCATTTTCATCGTCGTCAAAAGCAATACGATTGAGGTCATCAACATCTTGGGGGTTATTTAGGTCAAAAACTTTTTTATTCATTTTTTCCTAAAATTTTATAATAAATACAAATAAAACTGCAATTTTTTCTTTTATTAGATTATCAAAAATTAAAATAGGGCAAATACTTACTGGTACATATGAAATTTATACACACAATATTCACAGGAAACAAATAAGGTTGAAAGAAGCAAGGAACAGTACACACTAGCAACATCAGAAATTTACTAACCCTAGCGGTCGCGCTGGATTCGCTTTATTTTGGATGTTATTCATACCGTGTGAATACCCGATTTACACCGTGTAAATTCCCGAAAAATTACAAAGATTATCAGTACGGCATTGACGGGAGCGGACTTACACATGTACCCGCTTCCTTTTAGGCCTGTATTCCCGGGGGATTTCGATAATTATCGGAGTGCGGCATTGTCAAACAATTGTAAATAGATTAATTTGGGATGTTATAAAGACCCAACACGATATCTATGTATATCTATGCGCGACTAACGAAGGTTTAATATAAAAAAAATCCTCACCAAATATGGGCGTTCCAGCTTAAATCTAAGATTTTAGGTTGTTCTCGCTTTTAATCGAAAATAATTATTCTGAGCCTTTAGAGCGAGAAATATATATATATATATATATATATATATATATATATATATACCTATAAATGGTATGTTTTGAAGCCCGGAGACAGATGGGTCGCTTCGGAGCCCTGCAGTTGCTACTGGTTTAGGCGTGAATACTTATCTTCTATCGCATTTAAATCATTACAAACCTATAGAGGGGAAAGACGAGGGGTAAAGATTTTCCTATAGGATTGTAGGTAGAAACATTTTTGTTCTTGTTAAGCCCAAGCATATATTATTAATACGTTGAAAAGCCCACTAGTATAAAAATATATACTGATTAATCGCTGTAAAGCCCAGCGGTTTTGCCAATTCTACCCGTAACAAATCTATTTTTAGATTCAAGGTCAAGCTTTAAATATTCGTTAATACTCTGCATTTGTGGTTTCTTAAATGTACGAGCTTGTTATAGTAGTGTTCGTGTATAGTATTTGTTGGAATACTGAAATACTATAATATAGTATAATACTAATAATTATAATTATCCCTATAGCTAAAATTTCATAATTTAAAAAAATGTACTGTACTAAAATTATTAAAAAGTTCTTCAAGAGAACATAAAATCTCAGAATCTTAAGTTCATTATTGATAATTTATCCCAATAAACATGTAATAAATATAATAAAATTAGAATTATAGGTTTTATTATATAATTTAGAATAATTATATTATTTTAATAATATACTTAAAAGTATTATTACTGCAATATAAAAATAAAAAATATAAAAAAATCTTCTTATTTATTTATATTCAAATTCATTTTTAATTGGCTTCACCAGTATTTTTTTAACTAGACATTTTTCCTTTGTTAAATCCAGTGTAATAGTTATTTTAGCTAACTAGTGCGGTAAGTGCTACTTTTCCGCACGCGACTGCCGTTGAACGAACGACGGTTCGGTCATCAGTCGAGTGCGGAAAAGACACTTTCCGCGTGGTAGGTACAACTAACGGTACATCTTGTTTTATAAACTATTTGACAGTATCTAACGATTATAAAAACAGCAGCCAACTTATATAATTCAATGTCAAAATCGTAACAATAAATAATTCTAACAAAGTATACTTAGTAGGCAACTCGCTTAATAAACTTATCTAGACACTTGTTTTTAATAAGCTTCGCTCGTGCCTAATAAAACTCGTAACTAAAATGGCGTTTTGTAAAATTTCACAGAAATAAAAATATTACCTATGTAAAAAAAGTAATCGTTCTAAATTTGAGTAAAACTAGTACCAGATTCCTTTAATGTAATAAACAATTTTTAATTTATCGGAAGTTCTTGTCAATAATTTTCACTTATCTCTTTTCAATAATTTTTACTTTTTCAATAATACATAAAATCACATATTTTCAAAAATTAACAATTTATTTTCATAAAAATAATGATAATTTTGCAGTTAAAGTAAAAAAATCAAAAAAATTACTATTAGTTCAATTTTAACCTTAAATAACTTTTAAACCAGTAAATTTATCGAAAAATCATAGGAAAGTTTTTTTGTACAGCGTTCAATTTCCTATAAAAATTTGTATCATTTTTTGCTGTATTTTAACTTGCTTCAGAGAAAAAAAATATATGTAAAACTTGCCGAAACCCCATGTTATTTAAACGGAAAATGTATCGTCTTTATGGCACGGTTTTTTTATAATTTTTTGTATAATTCTTTTTAGGTCATAAACTAAAAATTTAGGGGGCACTGCAAACAAAAAAACCAAGTTGGTTAATAACGGACACCCTAATGCGTATACGCATTGCGTAGTACATTTGCCATGAACGTATTTAACGAAAAATCTTCTATGTGGTGTATTTGTAGGACGCAGTTCAGAATATTTTCTATAATAATTAAGGTACACACCATCGTTCAACTCATTAGATATAACAAAGGTTCGTTTCGTATGGGTTTTTGTGTCAGGAATACTGATCACTATTAAGTTCCCTTTATCTTCGATGTTATCTACTGTTATGGTGGATTTATGCAGCACAAATTAAGATTAAGATTAATTTAACATTAATAGGAGGGTATTTATGCAGCAAAATTAGTAGCAAATTAAGCATGCGTATAAGTTAAAGTAATTTTGACATCTGACATTTTTGGTTTGTTTGAATTTTGTTTTAATCTCGTTTTAGCATCTGTTAAGTAAAATAAATGAAAACTATAAACTCCACGTCAAACAATAAACCAAAGAACACAATCATTGAATAAAAAAATCAATCATTCAGCAATAAGTTTCATTTTATTTACGGGTATGTTGGCATTACTGACACGGTTTATTTAAAAATTGCGCCGCAAATCTGCGCAGGAGAAATAAAAATTAACATTATCATTAAGAAGATAAAAGTTGGCCATCTCTTAATGTTAACTTAATGCTAAAGTTAATGTTAATGTGTTGCATAAAAGCTTCCAATGGATTAGGTACGTTCATTTAACTTCTTAATGTTAATGTTAATCTTAATCTTAATGTTAACTTAATGTTAATTTGTGCTGCATGAATCCAGCATTAAATAGGCCAATTATTCTCGACGACACGCTCCAGCCAACCCAAATATAGTAGCGACTTTCAATAAAAGATAAATATCATCGGGTGCCTCATTAATAAATTTGGAAATTTCATTTTGATTTTTTTGGTCGAAAACCAACATTTTGACGTTTTAAATAGGCTGACAGTTTAGCAAATCTTCCTATGTCAACATTATTTCTTATTTTAATTACCGCCTTTAACATCGAATATCTCGACCAAAGAGTCGATGGTTTACTAATTTTACTTGCCTCTGAAAAATAGGCTAGAAGAATTTCTTTTTTAATTCCTTTGACGTTTTTTTCGCACCATTGCTTAAATATCGATGACTTTCTGCCAAAGTATCGCAAGCAACATAACTAAAATTTCGGGAATTGAAAACATTTTTTGTTTTAAAGTCTGTTTTAAACCATATATAACCTATAGGTTTTATAACAAGTAAATAGCTATAATTATAAGCTAAGAAATTACTTATTATAAAATTTCAATTCCCGAAATTTGGGTTATGTTGCTTGCGATACTTTGGCAAAAAGTCATCGATATGTTGAATTCTTTTTTGTATCTCGCCTGTGATTTTTCAGGAAGTAATTCCAAGCTGGCTTTTTTTGCTTCTTCCAGAATAGACTCGGGAATCTCGTAATTTTCACTTTCACTTTCCATTTTTAAACTCAAAACCTTGACGTTTCAGGACTTAATTATGTTTAGTATTTTAAAAACCAATAATGGAAATGCTACTACTCTGCTTAACAATTGTGGGGTTGCGTGCGGAAAGTATTTGCGTGCGGAAAAGTGCTACTTTCCGCACAGTTATGCGTGCGGAAAGTAGCAACTTTCCGCACGCTTGTAGAAAAAATTATTAATTGTTTACTTATGTGGTATTTTTGACAAAATTTACCTATATTAATATTGCTAATTAGCAAAACATAACTATACATAAATGTAAATATTTTTATTGAAGTTTTTATTGTTTTAAATAACTTGAAATCCTATAGAACACTAAGAAAAAATTAATATTGACAGATTTAACGTTTGCAAAATAAATTTTAAACAACGACATACATTTTTTAAGGCATATCTGACTTAATTTTATTGCAATATTTTTTTTGTAACATTCGCCTTTAAACTATTCTTATAACATTTAATGAAACCCAAAACTTTTGCACTTTTTACTTTATTTGTAAAACCAGAACATATTTTGTAAAAGTATACGAACTGTAAAATAACCATTACTAAACATTTGACCATTAATATTTCGTAGGTATTGATTGTTAAAACTTTTAACTTTTTAACTTAAAAGTAATGAATCCTATATATTAATTATTAATATTTTATTTTATCTACTCCTCTATTGACGACCTGTGGCCTTATGGCGTTTTAGTCACGAGCTGAAGTTAGCAAGTTAAGTTGGCTATATTATAAATTTAGAAAATGTGAGGTTAAATCCGGGTGACAGTTGACAGATGTCAAATTTTTAACAAATAAAATTCGCTTTAAATTTTGTTTTGTGTTCGTCGTAGATAGAGTATACTATACTCAGTATAGTATGTAACTTGTTCATAAACTTCTTTAGACACTAGTTTTTATTAAGCACTCGCTCGCAAGCTCGCTCTTGCTTGATTAAACTCGTAACTAAAATATCGTTTATAAACTTGATACATAACATACTATATAGTAATTACTATAAAATAAAATATTAATAATTAATATTTAACGTGTCATTATTAAGTTAATAATTTATTACTTTTTTAATTTAGAATCCATTTCAATAATAGTTTTAAGTTATATTAAAACTTTTTACAATATATTAATAATTTGTATTTAATTAATATATTAAAAGTGTGGAAGCAAATTCCCAATATTATTTTTCTATGTAGTCGGCTACAGGTTCGGATTTAGGAATTCGGCTCGTCTTTAATATAGAAATAAGACATGAGACAATCTGACTCTATAGCTAAAAAAGAAAGTGCGTTTAATCTTTCTTCAATCTTTGATCTCAAGTAGTTTTTCACTTTATCATCATCTTATTCTTAAACATTCTATATCTTGAAATTTTTTAATTGAAGACACTTGTCACGAAGTGTTGTTTATTTAAACAATGCATGCAACAATTTTTTATCAAGAACTTTGTATGGTATACTAATTTAGAAAAATATATGTCCAAATTCATCCAAAGTATTTATCTTGAAGTTTTCCCTTCATCTCTAAATTCATCCCATCTGAGTTTACTCGAAGTGAGCGTTTAATATTATTTGTTTTCGGAAATTGCAAGTGGGATCGAGTGTTTCAATATTGACACTACTGTCTAGTTCCTCGCAGGTCGACACTACTGTCTAGTTACAACACTTATGCTAAATATATAGAAATTATTACTAAACACAAAAGCGCTCACTCCTAGAATATGAAAGCTGTCCCCAAATTACTAAATTTTTTAGTAACCATTCCCAAAACTGTTCTCTCCGTGCATATATAGAAAACACCTAACCCCTTACCCCTTAAGGGGTAAACTTGGTAATATCTATAATATAGATTCTACATGTCATTTTACGCATATATTTACACCTCTTATTGATAACCATATTGCCATGTTAATTTTGTAATATTAAAAATATAAAAATTAGGGGGGAGGGGTAATTAATTATATTTTTTAAATTATAATTATTAAGACCTTTTTTTAATTACCAATTTTGTCAGGTTAATTTATAGACATAATTTTTTTTAATTGCAATTATCAAGACTTTTTTTAGATACCCATCAGCCATGTTAATTTTTAAATGTAAAATTTATTAAAATTAGGCGGAGGGAGGAGGTAATTAATATATTTTTTTAATTGCAATTATCAAGACCTTTTTATAGATACCTATCTTGACATGTTAATTTTAAAATATAGAAACTTAATAAACTGGGGGGAAGGGAGGGGTAAATAAAATATTTTTTTTATTGCAATTATCAACACCTTTTTATAGATACCCATCTTGCCATGATAATTTTGCAATACAAAATTTTTAAAAATTACGGGGCGGGAGGGGGTAATTAATAATATTTTTTAAATTGTAATTATTAAGACCTTTTTTTAATTACCAATGTGGCCAGGTTAATTTTGCAATATACATTTTTTTAATAGGGGGGCAGGCAGGGGGTTATTTATTTTTTTTAATTGAAAATTTTGAGACCTTTTTATAGATATTCATCTTGACATGTTAATTTTGAAATATGAAAACTTAATAAACTGGGGGGTAGGGAGGGGGTAAATAATATAATTTTTTTAATTGCAATTATCAACACCTTTTTATAGATACCCATCTTGAAATGTTAATTTTGCAACATAAAAATTTTATAAATTAGGGGGAGGAAGGGGGTAGGTAATTAATAATATTTTTTAAATTGATATTATTAAGATATTTTTGTAATTACCAATGTTATCAGATTAATTTTGCAATATATTTTTTTTTAAATAAGGGGGCAGGCAGGGGGTTATTATTATATATTTTTTAAATTGAAAATTTTAAGACCTTTTTTATAGATACCCATCTTGACAAGTGAATTTTGAAATATAGAAACTTATTAAACTGGGGGAAAGGGAGGGGGTAAATAATATAATTTTTTAATTGCAATTATCAAGACCTTTTTATAGATACCCATCTTGCCATGTTTATTAATTAACAATATAAAAATATCGAAAAATCTATAAAAATGTTTTACTAAAAAGTTAATAATAATCAATAATTATTAATAATAAGTAATTATTAATTACCAATTATTAATAACTTTTTAGTAAAAAAATTATCTTATATTGTTAATTTTAAAATTTCTTTGTTAAATTTTTTTTACTTTAAATGTTTAAATTAATGTTCTCTAATAATTAGTCTAATTAAAAAAGTAAAACTATTTTTAATAATCTTAAAAAGATTAAATCCTTACCGATCTCGTTGGGATTTAATCGCAATATGATCTGGTATGATTTAATCACTAAAGTATCAAAACTTTCTATACATCGGAGAATATAACTCGTGAGGAGATCGAAATTATTTTAAGGCGTTTAAATATCGCTCAGATTAAATCTCGCTGCCGCCTCGACTGTTCGCATCACCGATTGATCCAAACTGGTTTGACCGAATTTAACTCGCTCAGGGATCGAAACTAAAAATGAGTTTAAATACTACTCCTAGTCCCAAAATGCATGTAATATAATAATTTATTATATTACATACATTTTGATAAACCAACAATTTAAATTGATAATTTATCTTTTTATCAAAGTATTTTGTAAATTAAAAAAATTTAATTATATATTTAATTTAACCGCATATTAACAAACGTAATTTAACAACTTTGAAATGCAATATATTTTACTATAGCATGCTATAAAAACAAAAAAGTGGACCTCTTGGTATAAACTTTTTTTGCTGTGTAGGTATGTTAAAACCTTACCATCTTGGCACAGCTTTTGCAAAATATTTGGGTGTCATCGCACTGATTTGGCTGGAATATTTTATTTTTGTCCAGCTCCTGCAACCATCCTGAAACCTTTATACCTGCGTTGGCTTTGGGCATTTCGTAGGATTACTAAAATAAATTGTTGGCAATAATAATAGTTTTTATAAATGAAATACCTGTTATTTAATTAAATCTCTATAAACTTACCAGAAACAAGCAGGCCGACGCTGAACAAAAAATATAAACAAATACAATCAAAAGCACAATACGCTGATTCCAAAAGTTGTCAAAGTTGGCTAAAGCCATCTATTGCCTTTATAGAAAAACTATTTTCCACCTGTAAATATTGGAGTTATTTAATTATGGCGACAAATTATTTTACTAAAAACTGTTAAAAAGTCTTAAATTACCATATATGTAATACATATATGGAAATTACAGTAAAACCTATGAAAACAAAGTAAATAATAATTTTTAATCATTATTTTACAAACTCAATATTATCCATAATTATTTATAAATTATAATGAATATTTAGATATAACAAAAACACATAAATGTTGTAAGGTGGAGACCCCTGCCTCATCGTTTAATGAAAAAGGGTAATACAAAAAAATAATAATAATATAAGATTTAATTTAATTGGCCAAATAGCTGTAATCGTCTCGTTGTGAAATGTTTAACTAAAAACCTACTACTACTACTTATTGTCAGGAATTGTTTAAATAAAAAACTAGCATGCTCATTTTATGACTTATTTATTTATAAGATCAGAGGTGCCACTATTTCTCTGTGGTTTAAAAACCCGGTAAAACGTTGATTAAAGAGTTAATTAATTTTATTTGTAATCTTGTCAATATGGTACACTTGTATGAACATATAAGTAATTTTGAATATTTCTTTGGTCCAGTACTTAAATAAATTATTTTACTACAACTCAATCAATGCTCGAAACAAGATCCAAATGTCTGCAATTCGCGTAGTTAAAAATAAGGTTAGGATTATGGTCAATCCAAGGAGACCCTGATCCAAAACATAATAGTAGTCAAAATCATTCCAATTATACCCTGCCGGATTCGCGTAGTTAAAATAAGGTTAGGATTATGGTCAATCCAAGGAGACCCTGATCCAAAACATAATAGTAGTCAAAATCATTCCAATTATACCGTGCCGGAATCGCGTAGTTAAAGTAAGGTTAGGATTATGGTCAATCCAAGGAGACCCTGATCCAAAACATAATAGTAGTCAAAATCATTCCAATTATACCGTGCCGGAATCGCGTAGTTAAAGTAAGGTTAGGATTATGGTCAATCCAAGGAGACCCTGATCCAAAACATAATAGTAGTCAAAATCATTACAATTATAACGTGCAGATAGAGTGTTGAACCAAGAATATATACTGAGACCCTGAACCTCGTCGATAAAAATAACGACGGTGTTAACAACTTATTGTGTGTAAAGCCATTTAGGCAAGTTTATAAACCATTTTAGTAATAATATTGTTATATTTACCCTTTAGGTAATATACTTTTAATTGTGACACAGCCCACATAGCAAAATAATATACCTAGCATGTGCTCAGAATCAACTTCTTACGTATAAGGATATTAGGAATATGTTCTGAGCATATGCTAGGAATAATGCTTTTATATACTAGGGAAATGCTTAGCATATTCTTTTGGCCACAAGTAGCATGTGCTATGCACTACAATTGGGAATGTTCTAAGAATATACTGGGAATACTTGGCTATATATACATAGCATATTCTGTGAACATACTTGGTAAGGTAAAAAAACAGCTACCTATATGCTTAATAACATTTATTAAAAAAAAGGTTATAATATGTATTAGGTATTGTGTTCTTCCTCATGCTGTTTGTCAGCCAATCTAAAAAAAATATATATATATATAGGAAGTATTATTATACAGGGTGTCCCAAAAAGAATGAGACATAAGGTAACATCGTATTCCTTACGCAAAAATATTGTTTGAGTTGGCTGACTGTGTTGGAGTCAAATGAGCCAGCGGCTTAAACTCAGATTGATCACTTCGTGCAAAATGAATAGTAGGACTTACTTCAAACAGACTTGAATCAATATTATTACTACACTTGTTACTACATGTTGGTTTAGGAGATGGTGGAGATGAAGAAATAGAAGTAGAAACCTTAAGAGTGTCATTTAAAGTAAGCAAAAGTTCTGCTTCACGAGTTTTTTTAGTCACCATAAGTCTAAGCGAGCGTTTACTTTTTGGGTGGTTTTTTTTGACCCTGCTGAAAATGACGGATGATTGCGGATATAAATTCTTCGTCAAAACCGGATAAAAGCAGATGATTGCGGGTATAAATTCTTCGTCGAAGCCGGATAAAAGCAGATAAAAGCGGGTAAAAATATCATCTGATAACATCTGCTTTTGTCCGCATCGCTATATCCGCAAACACCCGGTTGGTTGTGTTTTATGTCCGGTTAGTGCACCCCCGCAATCATCTGCAATCATCTGTTTTTAACCGTCTTCACTGTGTTTCGTTTATATCTGAATTTGTCCGGAATCATCTGCTTACGTCTGTTTTTATCCGCGATTACCTGCATTTTTTTCCGTCTATTTTTGTCGGGTTTTATCTGCAAACGTCTGGTTTTATCCGCGAGCATATGCTTTTACCCGCGAACATCTGCAATCATCCGCGAACATCTGCTTTCATCCGCGAATATCTGATTTTATCCGCCAACATCTGCTTTTATCCGCGAACATCTGCTTTCATCCGCGAACATCTGCAGTCACCCGCGAACATCTGCAGTCACCCGCGAACAACTGCTTTTATCCTCGAACATCTGCAATCACCCCGAACATCTGCTTTCATCCGCAAACGTCTGGTTTTATCCGCAAACATCTGTTTTCATACGGTTTCACCCACAAACATGCTTTTATCTGCGAACGCCTGATTTCATCCGGTTAGTGCACCCCCGCAAACATCTGCTTTTATCCGCGAACATCTGCAATCACCCGCGAACATCTGCTTTCATCCGCGAACATCTGCAATAATCCGCGAACATCTGCTTTTATCCGCAAACATCTCATTTTAACCGCGAACATCTGCTTTTATCCGCAAACATCTGCTTTCATCCGCGAACATCTGCAGTCACCCGCGAACAACTGCTTTTATCCTCGAACATCTGCAATCACCCGCGAACATCTGCTTTCATCCGCAAACGTCTGGTTTTATCCGCAAACATCTGTTTTCATACGGTTTCACCCACAAACATGCTTTTATCTGCGAACGCTTGATTTCATCCGGTTAGTGCACCCCCGCAAACATCTGCTTTTATCCGCGAACATCTGCAATCACCCGCGAACATCTGCTTTCATCCGCGAACATCTGCAATCACCCGCGAACATCTGCTTTCATCCGCGAACATCTGCAATCATCCGCGAACATCTGCTTTTATCCGCAAACTTCTCATTTTATCCCCGAACATCTGCTTTTATCCGCAAACATCTGATTTTATCCGCAAACATATGCTTTTATCGGCAAACATCTGCTTTTATCCGCAAACATCTGATTTTATACGCAAACATCTGCTTTTATCCACAAACATCTGCTTTTATCCGCAAACATCTGATTTTATCCGCAAACATCTGATTTTATCCGCAAACATCTGATTTTAATCGAAAACATCTGATTTTATCCGCAAACACCTGCATTTATCCGCAAATATCTGCTTTTATCCGCGAACATCTCCAAACATCTGCTTTTAATTGCAAATCTCTGCTTTCATCCGCGTTCGGTTTGCCTGTATTTCCTTTGTGCATTTCGGTCCTGTTTCGTACGCAAACGTCTGGTTTCATTCGCGCTTTTTGTTTTCCTTTTTCTCGTGTATACTTTAGTTAAGTTTACCTGCTTTGTCAAATTTTACTGAGCTTTAACTAACTGGTTTTTAGCCGTTCACGGCACACAACTTTATAACTCTAAAAAGAATTATTTGAATAAAAACAACCTGTAAAGGAAATAAGTTTATTCAACACGACATTTTCCCAATGGGAAAATAATTTAATTATATTCACCAGATTTAAATTTAAAAATCAGGTATACTATAGTGAAGAGTACCACAGAAATAATAAGTCTATTAATTCTTACATAAAAAATATTGGTTATGCCAAAATTAAAAAGTTTTTAAAGTTAGATGAAAAATTCTACGCCTAAATAAGTGTTTTTCAAACAAATTCCATACAAATTGAAGATGTTATAATTCCAAATGTATTTGAAATTAAACATATATGTTTTCTAACAATTAATTTAAATGTAAGCTTAATGATTAAAAAATATCTATTTATGTCCTTTAACAAAGACCTTATTTGTATTTTACCAAATAATATTGAAGTTCAATAAACTTATTTCCTTTACAGGTTGTTTTTATTCAAATAATTCCTTTTAGAGTTATAAAGTTGTGTGCCAATTAGTTAAAGCTGAGTAAAATTTTACAAAGCAGTTAAACTAAACTAAAGTATACACGAGAAAAAGGAAAACAAAAAGCGCGAATGAAACCAGACGTTTGCGTACGAAACAGGACCTATGTAAATGGACAAAGGAAATGCAGACAAACCGAACGCGGATGAAAGCAGAGGTTTGCAGTTAAAAGCAGATGTTTGCAGATGATCGCGGAAAGCTCAGTAAAATTTGACAAAGCGGATAAACTAAACTAAAGTATACACGAGAAAAAGGAAAACAAAAATCGCGAATGAAACCAGACGTTTGCGTACGAAACAGGACCGAAAAAGACAAAGGAAATGCAGGCAAACCGAACGCGGATGAAAGCAGAGATTTGCAATTAAAAGCAGATGTTTGAAGATGTTCGCGGATAAAAGCAGATATTTGCGGATAAATGCAGGTGTTTGCAGATAAAATAAGATGTTTGCGGATAAGAGCAGATATTTGCAGATTAAAATAGATGTTTGCGGATAAAAGCATATGTTTGCGGATAAAATCAGATATTTGCGGATAAAAGCAGATGTTCGCGGATAAAATGAGATGTTTGCGGATAAAAGCAGATGTTCGCGGATGATTGCAGATGTTCGCGGATGAAAGCAGATGTTCGCGGGTGATTGCAGATGTTCGCGGATGAAAGCAGATGTTCGCGGGTGATTGCAGATGTTCGCGGATAAAAGCAGATGTTTGCGGGGGTGCACTAACCGGATGAAATCAGGCGTTCGCAGATAAAAGCATGTTTGTGGGTGAAACCGTATGAAAACAGATGTTTGCGGATAAAACCAGACGTTTGCGGATGAAAGCAGATGTTCGCGGGTGATTGCAGATGTTCGAGGATAAAAGCAGTTGTTCGCGGGTGACTGCAGATGTTCGCGGATGAAAGCAGATGTTTGCGGATAAAAGCAGATGTTCGCGGTTAAAATGAGATGTTTGCGGATAAAAGCAGATGTTCGCGGATTATTGCAGATGTTCGCGGATGAAAGCAGATGTTCGCGGGTGATTGCAGATGTTCGCGGATAAAAGCAGATGTTTGCGGGGGTGCACTAACCAGATGAAATCAGGCGTTCGCAGATAAAAGCATGTTTGTGGGTGAAACCGTATGAAAACAGATGTTTGCGGATAAAACCAGAAGTTTGCGGATGAAAGCAGATGTTCGCGGGTGATTGCAGATGTTCGAGGATAAAAGCAGTTGTTCGCGGGTGACTGCAGATGTTCGCGGGTGACTGCAGATGTTCGCGGATGAAAGCAGATGTTCGCGGATAAAAGCAGATGTTGGCGGATAAAATCAGATATTCGCGGATGAAAGCAGATGTTCGCGGATGATTGCAGATGTTCGCGGGTAAAAGCATATGCTCGCGGATAAAACCAGACGTTTGCAGATAAAACCCGACAAAAATAGACGGAAAAAAATGCAGGTAATCGCGGATAAAAACAGACGTAAGCAGACGTTTGCAGATGATTCCGGACAAATTCAGATATAAACGAAACACAGTGAAGACGGTTAAAAACAGATGATTGCAGATGATTGCGGGGGTGCACTAACCGGACATAAAACACAACCAACCGGGTGTTTGCGGATATAACGATGCGGACAAAAGCAGATGTTATCAGATGATATTTTTACCCGCTTTTATCCGGCTTCGACGAAGAATTTATACCCGCAATCATCTGCTTTTATCCGGTTTTGACGAAGAATTTATATCCGCAATCATCCGTCATTTTCAGCAGGGTTAGAAGAAAAAAGAATAATATTAGAAGAAAAAGCTAAGAAAGAAGTACCGCAATTAGAAAAAGATATTGAAAAACTGCAGAACAAAATCAAAACTTAGCAAATTATTTGGGGAAATAGGTGAAGGGCGGCTTAAGGGGTAATTTTCATGTTTCACGCCTACACCTATTTCCCCCCTTTAAAATTCAGTTTTCTTCCAATAAAATGAAATTCTGTTATACACCACATAACAACTCTTGTTCTATGTTATACACACTGTATAACAAGAAGGTTTATGGCTTAGATAGCTCATAAACGGTAAGAGATATAAAAAAAGTTTTAAGTAAAAATGCAAGGTAAACAAAGATCTATATTATAATAAATTAAAATTAGTTTCAAGAATACAGGGTGAGTCACAAAAAAGTTATTGTTAGTTATTGTTAGTTATTGAGATTAAAACATATGTTTGCGGATAAAAGCAGATGTTTGCGGATAAAACCAGACGTTTGCGGATAAAAGCAGATGTTTGCGGATAAAAGCAGATGTTTGCAGGTGAAATCTTATGAATCAGACTTTTGCGGACTAAATGAGATGTTTACGGATTAAAACAGATGTTTGAGGATTAAAATAGATATTCGCGGATGAAAGTAGATCTTCACGTATAAAAGCAGATGTTTGCAGGTGAAATCGGATAAAGCAGACGTTTGCGGATTAAAGTAGATGTTTGCGGATAAAATCAGATAAAACCGGGTGAATGCAGATATAAACTCAAATACAGGTATTTGCGGATGAAAACAGATAAAAGCAGTCATAGATCTAATAGATAAAACCCGACGTTCGCGGATAATATTTATACCCGCAATTGCAGATAAAAACCGACATGCCGGGTAAAATCAGATATGTCGGATAAAAACAGATATAAATGGACATAAAACTAGCTTGGTTTTTTATCCGCAATCATCCGATATTACCCGTCTTTTTCAGCAGGGGAACATTGTATGTCCTCCAACTCAGCTTAACCACAACTAACTATAATAACTACCTACTTACACACTAAAGTATGTATCAATACTATAGTATACTATAGAATGTAGTAACTACATTCTTAGCACACAACTAACCTTAAAAAGTCAAGCTTATCAGTCTTTCCTTTCCAGATTTCAATAAACTCGCACATCAAATACAAAACTTAGGGACTACCTCTGTGTATAATATATATAATATTTAGTGTTTTCTTTTAGGGCTTACACCACTTACGACCTACACCACAAAATATAACCCCCTTGTCAGAGGAGTGCAATGCAATGCCCACAGAATACAATGCCCCGTGGCCACCGTTTACGCACTATTTTAACTGCACAGCACTTTAACCTTTAACCGTTTGTTTTGAAACTTTTTTACGATAAACAAATCCTCGGACAAAAGACAAACCAATAAAATGGCGTGCGGCCGAGTTGACATACAACATAACAACAGCGCCACCTGTTGCTCGATCTGTGACAGATCGAGCAACAGGTGGCGCTGTTGTTATGTTGCATGTCACAAGCATATACTACGTACATGCTACAACTTAGTCAAAAGTATATCCTGTAAAGTTTTTATAAGCATATAGCGAAATATCCTTAGTATATGCTATGAATAAATGCACGGGAATATACGTTTTAGAATATAGGTGGTACATGTTTATATATTCGTGGAACATGCTAAGAATATAAGAATATGAATATAAGTTCAGGTACATTCTGGGTATATGCTTTAGATATGAATATGCTTTTTATTGTTATGTGGGAGGTGACACATTTCTTATTGTGCCATTTTGGCGATATATTTGTTATTGTGCCATTTAGGCGACATATTTATTATTGTGCCATTTAGGCGACATATTTATTATTGTGCCATTTAAGGCGATATATTTGTTTGTTGTAACTTTTTATATTTAATCTTCAAGGAGCATGGTCAAATCATATACATAAATCAAGGGACCTTAAACCCTAACAATAAATAGTGTTATTTTTCACTTGTCTCGATAAGTCAATTGAAAACACAGATATTAATCAAACTGTAAAACTGGACCAATCACAATAATAATACTAAATATAATATTGATACAAATTTAGTTTAAGAGTGTGTAATTTAATAATTTCATAATAACGTTTAACATTGTGTATTCTAATAATTTGTAATATTTGTAAACGTATGTTTATTATAGTATTTAAAATATAAATCAAATGTTAATTCAATGTTTTTCTAAATAATAAATAATTGAGAAAAATAGGCATTTATTTGAGGTACGTGACTACAAGCATTGCGTAATGGCAGCCGTTGGAGAAATTAAAACATGTAAATCAATCATTTACAACAAAATATGTATTATAAATAATATCAGACTAACCTGTATATTCTTCTAATATGAAAGAACCACAATGTACGAAGATTACCATATTCTTTTAGAAGTTTTTCTGTTTATTAATATTCGCTTCAAGTGTGTAGTCACCAACAGCCAACACCCCAGTGTTGCCGCGCTGAATTTTTAAAATGTACTGAGCGGAAGCAATAAAATGTACTAGATTGTACTAGATTTACAATAAAGTGCAACATTGCCGTTTTTCATAGAATGTACCTATTTTTTTGCACTGATGAAATTAAACAATTATGTTTTGCAAAGTATTATAATTTTTTTAGTAAAAAATATAAAAATATAAAAAAACAAATAAACTATTATTTTAAAAATAAATGTGCATAGTATAAAATAAATGCGAAAATAAACTAATATAAAAAAAAACAGAAAGCTCTAATAAATAATATATTATTTCGTATGTGTTTTATTAAAATAATTTTTATTTAAGTAATTCTACAGGAGGTTGCCACTCCCAACAAGTTGAATTTCTAATAACCTCTTTGGTTAAAAGTAAATTATGGCATGTTGCCGTTTCCAACAAATTTCGGTTTTTTCTTTTAATAAGGTTAAGGCCTGAAAATATTTTTTCAGCCGCAGCGCTGCCATGTGGTAAACACAATATATTTTTTAAAAAGAAATATAAATAATTTCATTTAAAGCGTTTTTTATCAGTCCCAGTTCGGTTAAAAAAGTTTCTATATCCATATTTTTAAATTTTTCCAGCGGAATTTCGGAAAGCATCCGCCATTCTAAATTAATTTCTTCATATTTGTCCGCGCGAATTATATTAGGGAAATACTTTACAAGAGAAATTATCAAACAAACTTTTTCTCAGAGAAAATATTTTGTGGATCTATCCAAGTAAATTTTGTGTACAGGTCATTATCAAAAGGAAATCTTTGTTTTATTTGAAGAGCCAATTCAAAATTTAAACAGTTTATGCGAAAATTGTGTAATTCATTTTTATCTATTTGATTGTTTTCGATTATTGCCAGTACATTTACTCCAAAATATACACTTTCTAAAGGTAAAAAATTAATATGGATTTTGTCAATATCCGTACTGTTAACATAATTTAAATTCAAATAATTTTTCTAAATTTGTTTATATACAGAAGAAATTCGGGGAAGCAATTGATGTAAACGGGGCTTTTCTGATTGGAACTCAATATTAATGCTGTTAATTATTTTGAGAATATAAGATAAAAATGATAGATACATTTTGTTATTTTATTATTAAGTGCCTTTAATATGTTGTTAACTTTTGCGGAGGATGCCTCATAAGCAGTTTCGGTAAAATATAAAGTAAGAGCATTGTATTGCTCTAAGACTCTATCCACAACTTGTTGTAGCGACAACCACCTTGTTTCTGAAAGTCTTAAAATTGTATGAGGTTTTAGTTCATAAAAGACCTAAAACTCCTTTAAAGCATTATTTCTTTTATAACTGTGCGAGAAGTGAGCATAAATATCTTTTATTAGTTCGTCTACTTCTTTTGATATTTTAGCACAAGCATAAGATGAGCATAAATTAAAAGAATGCGAGCTACATCCTACAACAACCAAGTTTGGCAACCTTTTTTTTAAAAGAGCTTGAACACCATTAAGATGTCCCATCATTGTAGCACAATTGTCCGCTGCAAAACCAACCATATGTTCTATGTTAAATTCTGATGAGGTAGGGTAATTTGTAAGACATTCATAGATTGAGGCAGCTGTAGAATTATTCTCAAGCTCAAGTAATCCTAAAAAGGCATCCACTCTCTTACTATTTTTAAAATACCTTACTAGAACTGCTAAACATTTTTTTGTAGATATATCAGTGGTTTCGTCGATAATAACTGAATAAAAATGTTCATTTAAATCAGCAACAATTTGTTTTTTAGCGTATGGACCAATGCATTCATTAATCAATTTTGTAGTTTTAGTTCTGTTACAAGTAATTCTGGCAGCAATTTCCGAATCTGGACAGATGGATTTGATAAATTTCGGTAAATGGTCCATGGTTTTAAAGGAAATATCATCCTCGGCTACAAAAGCCGCCAGTTTTAATTCTCCTTCTTTTATCAGTTTTTTATTCTTACACAGAGTTTTTTTTAATGTTAGGTCTATATGAGGCTGTGCAGTTGTAACCGCCTTTTTCATATTTTTCATAAGCAACTCATTTTTGTCGTGTCTCTTTAAATGGGACCAATTCCCTTTTATTTGCTTATTGCAAACTTTGCAATAAGGGTAACTATTGTCGGGGCATTTTTTACACCATTTAAATTCTGTCTCCCAGATAGAACAATATTTTTGAGCATAACTGGGCTTCTTTCGCCGTTTTTCTGTCAATTGTTCATTTGATGAGGAGTACTCACTTGAGGTTTTGTTACCAATACATTTGTCGATGTTGATGGCTGATTCTGCTGATCACCAGTAGAATTTTTTAACTTTTTTACATACTTTTAAATTAAAAGATTATTAGTATCTAGGAAAAAACAGCTGTATGGCGATTTAAAGCGTTATATTATAATATATATTATATATAAAATCATTACAAGGTAGTTTTGTGCTAAATAAATTTATTTGTTTATATTAATATTAATAAAAAACCAAGCGTAACAATAAAAAACGATTACTTACTTGTCCATGTTGGCTAAAATATTTCTTTTGTTTTATTTTACAATTTATTGTTATCACCTTGGAGAGCAAAATTCAGAACTGTCCAAAACTGTTAGTCTGACTAACTTAGCCATGCGCATAACTCTAAAGTGATGTGTGTATTTCGTTATGCGCATGATTCTGGAACGTTCATTTTGTAAACCCGAACAAACCTGGCAAGTTGCCACACAAAATTCGATTTCGCTACATTCGATGCTAGTCATTAGGTTTGTTCGGGTTGCACTGGCAACGCCGCACTTCTTATGTCAATTAAACTTAACGTAAGCAATGCGATGTTGCCACACAAAATCTGATGTCGCGTTATTCAAAGTCAAAAATTGCCGGTGTCGTTTTTTCGGTAATTCTCCTTTATTTTTCACAACGTTAAAATGTACTAGACTAAGGGACATTTGTAAGAAAATGTACTTTTGTACTGAGTTCTTCAAAATGTACTAGATTTAGTACAAATGTACTAGAACGGCAACCCTGCAACACCCTTCTAAATTCAATCGAAAAACCTTTTTTCGAGCCTCTTTCCCACCATCATCAAATAATGGACTCGTCCAAAAACCGTAGAAATTTCTTTATGCATGCGCATCGTAGAAGTTTCTGTCAATTCTTTTTTATGGATTAACAGCACTACTTCAAATATTAATTAAATAAGTAACCTATTTACAATAACTAGATAATTCACAATTATCTTCTAAACCTAATCGATACATTTTTATAAAAATAAAAATGATTATAAAACCAAAAATACACAGCTGTACAAACAGTTGCCTATAACTAAAAGCATAAAATTGTAATTAAATAATAATATTCAATTAGGGATATTTTAATATTACAAAAATATAAATAAGATAAGTACAGCATTCTTCAAGACAAGTGACATTTTTCAGAGAATACTAAGGGTGGGTCACCACCCTACAATGTGTATATAAATTACATAAATTTACTTTTTTAATTAGGTTTTCACTAGTTTTTTAATTTGTGTAGTACTCGCCAAGGGCGTCTAGGTGAAATAAGAGCAAGAAAAATAATTTACTCTTTCGCAATGAAAAAAATATATATTTTTTTTTAATTAAAAGAGCCTATTTTAGGCTCATAAAAATGTCCTTTCAGGACAATAAATCAAAATTTCGTCATTTAGTCTTTTAGCCAAAAACAAAGGGGTTAATTTCAAGGTTCCAAACAAATGCCTGAAATAAAAACAAAAATGCATTTTGCCTAAAATCCGGTCCTTGCTAATTACTTAACAGTTCTCTATATATGGAAAAAAATTTTTAGTAATTGCGATAAAAATCCAGCCACTGATGACTTTTTTTTGTAAAACCAGAACAACTTTTGTAATACTATACTAACTTTATAACAATCATAACTAACAGTTTGGGAATTATAAAATTACAAAATATTATTAGTAATATATTATGTATATTTTGTATTTTAAACTCTTTTATACCACTTTGCCCCAAGGGCTTCTTGCAAATATTTAAATCAATTATAAATGGAATACACTATACATTTTAATCCCCGAGCAAATAATTGTAAAAACTTACAGAGTTTGAAATCACCTCCTTATTTACACTACTTTTTGTAAAGATATGGTTAAAAACAATCCAAGTTGTTTGTTGTTGAATCAAATACTAAATTACTAAAGTTTTTTTTTTAAGTTACCGCAAAATAACACAGACAGACAAATAATAATTATATCTAGAAAAAAAAATTGTCAAACATACGAAACACCCCATGATGATGTAAAAGTAATGCTAAAAATATATGCTTTATGTTTAAAAACATTTAGGTATAACATATTTTGCGTTTTACCTTTTTTTACACACGGTAACTTCAAAAACTATTTTAAACTTTTAATGATTTTAGCTCCTCTGTCAACCTCGCAAATTTATTAAAAATAAAATAAATTTATAATTGGATTCTGGAACCAAATAATTATATTTACAGGAAACCCAAAAATTATAAAAATAATCCTAAACTTTCTTTTTTTGAGTCACATTTATAAACTAACAAATTTTAACCTTTAACCTAACAAAATAGCATTAATTTTGTTATGCCATTAAAAACCCTATTAAACATTTTTACTTGTTTATTATTTTTTTAGTTTAAAATACAAATAATAATTATTGGAAAAGTAGTAGGTAAACAGTTTACCGTAAACTATTATAATACGTTATAGTACCGAGGTTTTAAAAATTATATGTCGCTTTGGACTTAAAATGCAACAGCAATTTATAATCAGTAAACTGCTACAATAAAATATAGGTACTCTAAGTATATGGTATACACAATGTGTATACCATATATTACCTGTATTACACATAGTTATTTCTAAAAATAAATTGTACGCGCGTTATCGGGCCCAGCAGTGTTGCCAAGTTTAGGGGCTTATAACGGTACGTTAATATAAATGTATAAATATATACTCAGAAGCGCCCCCTACAGTGAAATTTGTTGTTTGTCATTTGTTAACCCTTAACTAATCTCGCCAATTTTTGTAACATTAGTGGTCGCGCGGTGCACTAAGTGCTCCGCTCCTTAAAATGGCTATATATAGCTGAATGTTTTCAATTTTAATATTACTTTTGCTTATATTCGGATGAATTAACTCTATTTTTATTAAAACACAATATTTATTTTAAAAAGAAACAAAAAGCAAATAACAAAAAATAAAACAAACAAAAAAGTTATTACTTCTACTAAAAGAAGAAATCAGAAGATTTAGCCGTTCTATTTTTATTTGTGTATTCTTAGAAAAATGTATACCTTAAAAACCATTAGGTTTTAAATTCCATATTTTGTTTATTTAGAAATATTTAACATTGCAAAAATTTAAATTTCGTTACGTTTTAGTGAAGTATTTCTAAATCAATCTCAAGTTTTCTGTCCATAACTTTGAAATTAGTAGTTTAAACTGAATATGCCGTCGAAAGTGCATGGTAGACACATCAGTCATAGGTTACATGAAAAGGGCATTTAATTCCAAGAAAACGACAAAAAGTTATAGAGGTTTTAATAAAAACATGTATTAAAATAATTTTTTTTATGTTTCCGTAAACAAATGTAACGCCGGTCACATGTCCCCAGTTAACAATTTTCATGTTTGCGCTTTTGTATTTTAATATTCCTAATCGGAATTAATGTTTTATAAAAATTATATGTTTCAGAATATATTTTTAATTATTTAAATAGTTTTCATTGAATGCTATTTGCTTCTTGTAACTTTTTATAACACGTTACGGGTAAGTCCCAGAAACTACAGGTAACACCGGTCACGGTCTGAATTCGCTTTAAAAATGACCGTTAGGGGCGCTTTTATCAGTTTCGGAAGACTTGGAAAAGAAACGAGAATACGACAAAAAATACAAAGAAAGAAAAATAGCTGAAGGGACATGGAAAAAGTTGAGGTCATCCATGAGTGAAAGGGAAAGAGGCAAAGATCGAAAACTAGTGAGAGACAGAGTAAGAAAATGTAGGCAGAAACAAAAAGAAAATAAACAACTTCAAAACTATATGGAAAATGACACACCACCCGTTAGCCCACAGCTTCCTGATGATGTACTAGAAATTGATGAAGAGAATTCGACCCCAAGATTGCACCATAATAGTGGCAGTACACACAAATTACGTGGCAGAAAAAAGAAAAATTTAAATAGATCAAAAGTATACTAAACTAAAAAAGATGACCGCTCAAAAAGCAAAATATAAAAAGAGGTATCAAAGAATGAAACAAAAAAATCCGCCATCACCAAACGCCAAAATAACGTTATTGGCCGAAGGTCGACCAGTACCGGAAGGAGTAAGAAAAAGACTTTTATTCACAGAAACTGTAACACAAAGTTTAATCCAAAAAAGAAAAGAATTTGCTAAAACGGCAAAAGATTTAAATTTGTTTCATAAAATTATTGCAAGTGATATAATAAAAAAACTTGTTAAAAACTTGTTAAAAAAGCAAAACCACTAATTTCATCTCGGACACTTTCTAAACAAGTAGGGCAAAATGTTGTTAAATTTTATGAAGAAGACATACATTCAAAAATGTTGCCGAGGAAGAAAGACTGTGTAACACGGAAAAAAATAAAAAAACAAAAACGCCTACTTCTACACTCAGTTAAAGATTTACACACAAAATATAACGCGACACACAGGACCAAAGTATCATACACTACTTTTCGAAATTTAAAACCTTACTGGGTTGTTCACCCTAAAATGTCTGACAGGGATACTTGCGCATGCGTAAAATGCTCAAATATTCAACTTCTAGCCAACAAAGCTTTTCAAGTGGGTCTGGTAAATGGTCCGGTTAAGGATTTAATTAAAACTAAAGTATGTGATATAAACAACAAAGATTGCATGTATCAAACTTGCCCTAAATGTAAAAATACGTTCATTATACAAAATGTTAACGATATTAATAAAAATGATAGTATTTCGTACCACCAGTGGCAAACTGTTAAAGTTAAACGAAGCCAAAAAGATGATACACTTGTTAGAGTTTCGAGAAAAAACATTGTTGATTCCACAAAGAAGGAAGCTATAGGAACATTAGAGTTCAAGTTACTGCCTGATTATATGACCCATCAATTCAAAATTTTTTATCAGTATCAACAGCTCAAAAACGCAAAAAATAGCATATATAATAATGAAATATTTATTCACATGGATTTCTCTGAAAATTATGAGACCAAGTATCACACAGAAATTCAGAGTATGCATTTTGGAAGTTCAAAATCCCATCTGCGCTTCATACGGTTGTTGTTTATGTTAAAGAAAATAAAAAGTCCATACCTAAATCATATTGTACAGTGTCAGAGAATACAGAACACGGAGCTCACGCTGTCTGGGCACATCTTGCACCAATTTTTTCTGAACTTCAAGAAAAGCGTCGTTACGACACTGTTCATATGCAATCCGATGGTCCGGCCTCTCAATATAAAAATCGATTCAACATGTATTTTTTTACGCAAATTACTGACCATTTTAAAGGAATAAAGAAGGCGTCCTGGAATTTTTCTGTTAGTGGACACGGGAAGGGGGCAGCGGATGGAGTCGGTGAACTAGTGAAGAGAAGTGCAGACTCAGCAGTGAAAATGGGCGCTGACGTTATAGACGTAAAATGTTTTATGGACGCTGTTGGCTCTAGAACCCGGTCTGTTCAACTGTTTGAAATACCATTCCAGAAAGTCATCGAGATTAAAAATAAAATTCCCAATTCTGTACAAAAAATTCCAAAAATCACCAAATTACATCAAGTAACCTGGACAGAAGATAACCCAAACACTTTATTTACACGAGAACTCAGTTGCTTTGAATGTTCGTTTGATGCTGTTTGTGGGCACCACAAATTAGACAAGGGATATATTAATTTATCACCTGAAACAGAAACAAGTATCCTTTTTTGCTAAATAAAACTAAATGCAATTTTTAATTGTTAAAGTTTTTAATATTTTGGTTTTTAAAGTTTCTTCGCCATGTACATTTTTCCTTAAGTCGAATAATTAGAAATCCAGGGATATAGGGCTATAAATGAAAATATTTTGGATTCCAGCACTCTAGAAAGTAATATGGAGCATCCCATTTTTAATCCGTAGCAGAACATTGAAGGTCTTGGACCTAAAGACTGGGTATTGGTTTTATACGAAGGCGAAACTTATCCAGGACAAATCTTGGATGTAAATATATCTAATATGGAAGTCACTGTTAATGCCATGGAGCCATTACCAAAAAACTCCACTTTGTTTAAATGGCCTTTACTTAAAGACATCCATACCTATCCAATTCAGGCTGTTCTAAGAAAAATAAACTCCCCTATTCAGGTTGATAAAAGGGGAATTAAATATAAATTTCAGGACTTACCAAATAGTTACCAATAATGCCGAGTTACCATTTATTATTAAAGTTATTATTTATGTTGAGAAGACACATTTTTTGTACTTTAAATACAAATGTACTTTAAGTATGGTTATTGAATAAAAATAACAAAAAACTGCATATCATATCAGCATATAAGAGCTTCCTATCTTCTAGTTTACATAAGCAATTGAGTGTAACACCGCGGTGCACCGGTCACAATTTGTAACATCGGTCACATGTATTAAATAATTGTTTATTATTGTGAAGCATTTATTTACATTACTTTTTAAAGGAGGAATTAAATCAAACCTACTCAAGTTAATAAAAAAAGTACCATTTGCATTACTACAGTATATAGTATAAAAAATTTACTACTTAATACCTACAGGTAGGTCTATATCTTGGAAATAAGTTAAAATTTCTCTTTAAGTTACCATGCGAGTACAAATATTTGTATATTTAATTACGTATCGGTATTAACAGAACTTAAATTATATATATATATATTACAATGTATTGTTGTAATTCAATAAATTGACTACAAAATAAACATGTGACCGGCGTTACTTTAAAAGAATTATTAGTACTAAACCTTGGCCAAAAATTTGCATACATGCTTTGATTTAGCGCGGACATTTATAAAATTGGTAAGTAGATATACAGGGTGTTTCTTTTAACTTGAGACAGCTCAATATCTCGAGAAATACGCATTTTACGGGAAAATGTCTTAAATAAAAGGTTAATGTGACTAAAGGGGACATTATTTGGTGCTACCGCTAGCCACCCCCTACCCCTCCTTAAGGGTGAAACGGGGGGTAACTTTGGAAAGTCAAATGGAATGACCCGATTTTTTTCACAGAGTTTGGTAGTACATAAAAAAATAAATAACTTTTGTTTAAAACTTTTTTCAATTTATCAACAGATGGCGCTGTAATTCAAAATTTAAGAAAAATGAGTTTCCTTGTAAAATGTATTATTTGAAACGTTTGAAAAACAAAAATTAACATTAAAAACAATAGTCGGCTATGAAAACATTTTATAACAAATGTTCGAAATGTCGTCATTCCATTTCAACACATTTTTGAATGCGGGTAATGAATTCTGGCACACAACGCGCCAACATATCGGGCGGTATCGCCGCATAGGCGTTCCTGATCCGCTCCACCATGTCCTCCCAAGTTGTAGGAATTGCAGCGTAAACTTTTTCTTTCAAGTAACCCCACTGGAAGAAGTCTGGTGGCGTAAGATCAGGTGATCGAGCAGGCCAAATTACTGAACCACGTCTACCGATCCACCGCGGTGCACCGGCCATTGAACTCCCGATCCAACACCTCTCGAGCAATTGTCGAATAATGTGCAGGACAACCATCTTGCTGGTACCACATGTTTTGGAGCCGTGCTAGTGGTACATCCTCCAAAAGGTCCGTCAGATCGTTTTCTAGAAAATTCCGGTACTTTTCGCCATTTAATGCACCGTCAATAAAGAAGGGTCCGATTAATCGTTCGCTTAAGGTACCGCACCAAACGTTTACCGACCAGGGACGCTGGTGCTCTACTTGGTGTCGAAATGAAAGGACGACATTTCGAACATTTGTTATAAATTGTTTTCAGAGCCGACTATTGTTGATTTAATGTTAATTTTTGTTTTTCAAACGTTTCAAATAATACATTTTACAAGGAAACCCCTTTTTCTTAAATTTTGAATTACAGCGCCATCTGTTGATAAATTAAAAAAAACTTTCAAATAAAAGTTATTCATTTTTTTATGTACTACCAAACTCTGTGAAAAAAATCGGGTCATTCCATTTGACTTTCCAAAGTTACCCCCTGTTTCACCCTTAAGGAGGGGTAGGGGGTGGCTAGCGGTAGCACCAAATAATGTCCCCTTTGGTCACATTAACCTTTTTTTTAAGACATTTTTCCGTGAAATGCGTATTTCTCAAGATATTGAGCTGTCTCAAGTTAAAAGAAACACCCTGTATGTACAAACACAAATTGGTTGGTATTTCTATAATATATTAATTTAGATTTTTTTTCTTACCATAATGAAAGTTGCCTGTAAATAAATTTTTACCCCTTAAATCATTTATTATTTAATAAACCATATAAATTAAAAACTAATTTTTTTTAAACGAAACACCCTGTATCTCGATAATGAAGCATTTTCGGACATAGGAACTTTTTTTCATATTTTGATGAGAGGAATTTCCCCTGAGCTTTTGTCACCACAAGTCTGAATCACCCTGTATATTTTGAATAATACGAACATAACCTTTTTTACTCAAGTAAAATATAAATTGATCTATGTTTTGTTTGTATTTTTAATACTTACCGCAAACTGAAAAAAAGTGCATCAAAAGTCGTATTATTTGTCTGTTCTTCATACAAAATCATCAATAATAAAACGATGTTTTGTCCAAAGAAAAGCACGAAACATTATTTCGGAAACACCGGAAAATATTCCACCACACTCCAATGTACCAATAAAAATCTGGGAAAAAACTAACTTTAATATTAGATTATAAGTAATTGACTGTTTGCCTGTATTTACAAAAACGTTACGAAAAGCACTAAAGGAGCAACTGCTTAAAATTGTTTTGAGTCATAACTTATACTATAGACTATATAAAAACGTCTTCGCGCGCCAAAACTTTGAGTGTGATAGTTTACATCCTGATTTGCAAGCGGATAAGCGATAAAAAATCCGCGAAAAATTAGAGTTAGATCTACGAAAAATTAATTGAAAATTACAGGATTCGCGCAGTATAACCGACCCAATTTTTTGTTTTTTCGCTAATTTTTTTCATATTCGTTTCAAAACCATTGTCTACAAACTTAAAAAAACAGTTCTATTTTAAGAGCATACACAAAAAATAATCATTTACATATAATCAACATTTTTATACGAAAAAATATTATACTCTTAATTCAAATCAAATATAAGTTTACTTGTGTTTATTTTTAACCCTTATGTGCATAGAGAATAAATATACTGATACCGCACAGATAGGTACAATTGTACCTTATACTAGAAAACATGTTTTTGTTTTGCGAAAGCAAGTTTTTGGAATTGTTTAATGTTTTGTGTTTTGGTTAGTATATCTCTGTAAAGAATTGAAAGCTTTGAAAAATTGTTTTGTTCTGCCTAGGCCGTTTTGAGGAATTGTTTATTTTGGTTTAAATTCAACGCATTGAAATATTTTAGTATTGATTCGGTTTTATAAAGTGTTTGAAGACATGGAGGGCCAAAGGGAATTATGTCGTCATCACATAGCCGAAGAACTTTTTTATCAAAACGCTCGCAAATGCCAAATGTTGTAAACATATTTTCTACCAAAAATGCACTATAATCGATGATGGGGCATCCACTGGTACCATCAGGGTCATCATTTGCTACGGAAAATAAACCTCAAGAATCTAAAGGCCCTAAACCAGTAGTGGGATCATGCTATATTTGCCGAAACAAAAATAAAAAGCAAAGAGAAACCAGAAAATGTTGCAGCGTTTGCAAAATCCCAATATGTGATGAACATGCTCAAACCATCACAAAATGTTTCACTTCTGAACTGTATATATATATATATATATATATATATATATATATTTGTGAATTTATTGTTGTTTGTATTTCCCTCCCCTATTAATTTTCAACTTTAACACATATAGGTACGAATGTACCTATCCGTGCTGAAATGGGATAATAAGTTTGGGATTAAAATAAAAAAATTTTACGTAAGGTAAATGTTATAATTTTTACATAAAAGGCATTATCTTTCCTTATTTTAAGATGTCATAAAACATGTACCATTTTTGAATTAAATTAAATAAGTTACTGCATAACAAAAATTAAAAAGGTACACCTGTACCTTTCCGTGCACATAAGGGTTAAATAAAATCTTTTATGTTTTGTTGAAAACTTCTTTTTTAAATGAATATATTGATTTATTTTAAGTAAACTTTAATATTTAAAAGAGTATTATTTCTAAATTTAAATACAAAAAATTAAATTGAAGTAATTATTCTTAATAGTAATAGATAAATTAAACTAATTTTTTGTATAAAATTAAACTTAACAAAATTATTATTTAATATTCCATATTATAAAAATTAGACTATACTTATTTTAAATATACAAATCCAAAACAATCGTTATTTTAAATTTACAAAATTATTTTTTGTGTACAGTTCTCTTTGTTTTAATAGCAGTTCACTGTTTGTTTTAAATAAATTACTTAGTACATATTGTTCTGTTGATTTTGATAGAATATCATACTTATGCATTGTCCACTGCTTTAGTAAAAATACTCCTTAAAAGCAGTAATAATTCATAACTTTGGTTGTAAAGCAATAGGCGGATGTTGATCCGATCGGCCTCCTGGCGCAGTTTCGATGCAGGACGCCTGGCATAGAGAACGCCGTGGCCTGTGTGTAATCCTTTTAAGGTTTTTTTACACTAGGATTTGTTTAAAAAAAGAACATACATTTATTGTTTATAAAAAAAGTAATAGTTAGTACAAACTAAGTAAAAGCAAAAACTATGTTCTATTTCTCAACTTTCTTACATAAGTATATTTAATATATTTTCCTACTCCTATTATGGAATATGACTGTTCTAATATCACTTTTCAATGTGGAATGACATATATTCCTTAAAGTTTTACAGAATAAATTATTCTATCTTCGGATGACGGAATGAACACTGGTGGCGACATCTCTCTGTTTAATATTTAACAAATTTTAGACCCATCCGACCTCACTTTCTTCCAATTAAATTATTTTTCTATGGTATTTTTTGGAAACGTAGAAAAAGTATAGTCTGAAACACGTTTGGAATTGCATATTCCGCCTTCGGCTCGTGTGACAAACTTTTCACTCGAGCGGAATATGCCGTATTTCAAACTTGTTACAGAATATTATATTTTTAATGAACATTTTTTTAAATGCAGAATAGTATAATACTATTCTGCATTTAAAAATATTTTCATTAAAAATTTTCTTTTAATGCGTATTAAAAACGTCTTTTCTAGATTTTTTATCTGGGTCCGGCCCGGCAATTTAACGAGCAATAAATTAATAAAAAGTTCTATTTATTAATAATATTATTAAAATAATAATAAAAAGTCAATATAAACAATGTTTATTAAACATTGTCTCGTTAAACGACCAAAAAAATGTTTCAGCTTCTTTAAGGCAAAATACATTCACTAGGAAAATTAGTATTAAAAACATTATTTTAAATTGGCTACGTACTGTCAGAAACAAAAAAGGTGGAAGGTCAAAAAAAAATGTTTTTAAAACTTTCCTATAAGTTTATTATTATTTAAAAAATATATTATAATTTATTTCTTGGGAATTGTCCCCTGGGTAACATAACTTTCCCCTGGGTCACACAATATGTGACCCAGGGGAAAAATGTATGTTTTTAGAAAATAATCTCTTTATTGTTTTAAAGATAAAAATTTGTATTTTGGCCCTTAAAACCATTACTATTAAACTTACTTTTGAGAATCAAACAAAGTCCAACTGGTACCTTTACTAATTTTTATTACTGTGAGACTGGAGAATGCAGAGTTTTCCCACGCTGCAGCGCGCTGGTATAAAAATTACAAAAAAAAAAACGTTTTGTGGCTTCAAGATAGTTCAAAACACCATTTCCTACTAAAATCCGTTACCAAATATATTGCCGCAAGGGGGCAGCACCAAAAAATGTGCGCTCAATTTAAAAGGTCATTTATAAAAGCTGTGACCCAGGAGACGTGACCAAAATTAAGGGACAAACTTTTTGGGTTATTTTAACCACTTGTATTCTGTAATATTTGGAATTTATTCTCAACTATATAAAAAAGGGGGATGATATTTTACTCTAAGGGGTTTAAAAAGCATTAAGTAGTAAATATTATTGCAACTTTTCTACTGTTGGGAAAAGTTTAATTTTTTTAATAGTGTTAAATTTAAAATTTTACAATTTTTCTAATTTATAGTTGTTAAAAACACTTAAATCAATTGATTTCGCTTAGTAAAGTTCCAAATGGCGTTAAACTCAATTTTTTATAAAATATTAAAGTTGAGGGACAGCAAATGTACAAAAAATTTATAATAAAGGACGTAGCGAATGTTCCAATCATGAGAAGGTGATAAATTCTTTTTAGAAGATTTTGAAGCAATGTTTAAGATTGAAGAAAAATTATACTTAGGGCAATTAGTTTTTTGAGAGTCGGCATTTGCTCGAGCTATAGTCGGCAGCAAATAAAACTTTCAAAAATGCCAAATACTGAATTCACAGTAAAATGAGGATCGTAATTTACGTATTAACAATCTTTAGCTAAATAATTTCACCCCCCCCCAAAGTCTTAATAGTTGGTTCCAAATCCAAACACGCTTGGCAAAATCTATAGTATTTGGGTCGGTTGGTTGGGTATACCTACCCTACCAACCAACCCATCACAATAAATAAAATGAAATATAATTTTTAAACTATACCTACATGTTACAAAATTATAATTTTAAATCTATAACCATTACCGACAAAAAAGTTGTATTGGTCAACCCTATTTTTATTAAAGGACATTATATTTCACACAAGCGGCATGTACAAAGTCGGCACCGTCTCGGCGGCGGCGTTTGACTCTTTTTGTGCTCACCGCAATTTTCGGCGTCTTCTTTTCTAGATTATTATTTAGTTGAAGCTTATCTAAGCTAAGTAAAACTAGTCTCAATAAATAGGAATTAATTTTTTTTAATATGGAAACGAAAGCTAGAGTTGGCCGAGTTCTAGTAAATTGCTCAATATGTGGATCTGTGTTTAACAAGGACTAGAAAAAAATGCATGAGAAAAATATTCACGGTGGAAATTTGATTAAAATTAAAATTGTTGCTGTTTCGGATAATCCATTTACATTGGCAGCAATTCAAAAAAATAGAGAACGAGAATCAATCCCATCGACTTCGAAAGAGCATGCCAATGGTAGGTAAAGACATTCTTTATCTACACTTTACATACATGATAAAACTACTGAAAATTTTTACTATTACTACTAAAGTATCGATAAAAAAATAAGTTGGTTGTTTTATCGTCTCCACCCCCCCACCAAAAAAGTGTGCCTCGGTACGGCCCTGCACGCGGTCCGAAAGGCTGGCGGATGATGACCACAAGAAACAAGAAGACCTATAAAAACGGATTCTCCAAAACCATCATAAAAAAGGCTCTTAGACCACGAGGCCGGTTAAATACCACAGAGGACGAGAACAACAAACCAACTTCCTTTCTTCCCTACGTTAAAGGGACAACCTAAAGAATAGGCAAAGTTCTCAAAAAACATAACAATGAGACCACATTTACCGCCCCAAGAAAGATCGGTCAAATAATTTCAAACGCCAAACCAAAAATACAGTTGGAGGCACAAGGGGTTTACGAAATTCCTTGTAAGAATTGTGACAGAAGATACGTGGGATAGACCAATGGACGTATCAACATTCGACGCGAAGAATATCGTAACGCAGTCTTAAAACAGGAAAAAAACATCTTCCTTAGCTGGACACGTCTTTAAAAAAACAAGGGTCTTGGCTAGCATCGAACACAGGACCGAACGTACCATCCGTGAAGCCATTGACGTCCAAAAAACCTCAACACAAGAGACGATACACAGAAACTACCAACAGCATGGAAACCAGCTCTTACAACCACCAAAACGCCACGCAGATTAACGAGATCAATGGAGCCGAACATAACACAAGTTCAATCGCAGTCACGGTTAATGACGCGGAAACCTAAGAGGGTATATAAACAACGATCAGCGACAACGCAGCTCACTCCACGTCTAACTCGCAGCAGAGCAGCAACAGCAGCCCAGCAGATAAGACCTGAAGATGGTACATGAGATTGTACCGAAACCTCGTCAGACATACGGTTCTTTTAAGAACCAAAAACCGACAACACGGAGCAGATCCGTGTATATATATATTATCGGAGCACTCTGATAAACTCACACCCCCCACGCTACGTCCCTGCATTTAGTTATGAATAACTTAAAGGTATGGCAGGCTGTTTTACTTTTAAATAAAAAATAAAAATAAATTACATAAAAATAGGTTCCAAAATAATTAACCAATACTATTATTTAAATTAAAATGTATTAAAATTATTATTATGATTAAGCAAAATAATATTTTTTAATTTTCTATTTGATTATGTAAAAAAATAATCATTTAAAATAAAATAGCTATTAACGTTTCAAGTTAGCCTAATTTTTCCTAGGTTTTCTTGGGTAATTTGTTAAAAAATATTAAACAAAACAATGTTTTAAGATTTAAAAAATTCCACCCACATTTCCGCAAAAGTTTTTCGATTGACGCGCAAGTTACGTCTGCTGACTAGGCAACCAAGTACCTCGGACGGGATTATACATTATACCGGAACTTCTCTTTCAATTGTTGTACTGAATACATTTTTAAAAAATTAATTAGTTAAAAAGTGTAACTGTTTTAATTTAACAAATTAAGAACTCAAAACTGTCGCTGTGAACTGGATTTTCATCAACGAAAATTATTAGAATTTTTGGTGTGTTTCTACAATTTATGGAAAAACCAGACTTATTCAACCTGCCAAAGGACCCATTAAAGATTCAATGGACAACTTCGAAATCTCCTGAATTTCGTCCTTTCGTCCCCCGAACCAATTGGAGATGAACAACGCATTACATTTTATCAAGGAAGTTCCTTTTGCATCTTTTTTATTATTTCCTAATTTTATTTTCATTTATTTTAAGTATTATTTTTTGCCTTTATTAATTTTCCTGCCAACAAATCTAAACAAAATTTCAGTTTCGGAATTAAGTGATCCAAAAGTGAAATAGAACAACTTATTATATTATTAGTAGATACTACTATAACTAATCCCCAAATTAAAATCAACAAAGTAAATATGACAGATCCAGAAATTCCTAAAATAACTGATAAGCAACTTGAACAATTTTGTAAAGTTATATGGCGATGGTGAAGCATCTCTCAGTGATTTCATAATTTCTGTGGACAAAATTATTGATCTTTTTTAAGGCACTTTTGCAATGTGCTCAAACATTCAATTGCATTTATTTAACCTCTATGTTTTAAGCAAAATTCGCGGACCACCAAAATCATTTATAACAGCCAATAAACTCGACAATCTTATTCCAAATTCTTTTCAAACTTGGCAAAACATTCGTGCCGACCTTTTAAAAAAATTTGGTGAGCGTCGATCCGAATCTACATTAGAACGTGAACTAACAATATGATTTCAAAATTTTAATGAAAATTATACCGAATATTATTTGCGCCTGGACAAGAAATTAAATGACCTTATCGATCTTGTCTCCATTTAAAACAGCGATGTAAATATCGTTAAAATTAAAACGGAACATATAAAGTTGGTCTTTCACAACCCTACCTCGATTTGTTAAAATACAGAAATTGTAAACCACTAGAAGAACGTCTTTCGCGATGTTCTGAGCTCGAAAACGAAGAATATTTTGATACGCAACACCAAATCTAATAAAAACAAAACAGTTTTAAATTCAACTATCCCCCACAACATTTTAATCAAGTCTGTCACCCCGAACCACAACGATCAAATTTTAATAACACAAAACCCTTTGGTAATTTTAACAAATCCTTTCCTTATAAATCGCATCCAATACATAAACAATTTTTCGGCCCATCTACAAGCAAAAATTTGCCAAATACACAACATTTTTATAAGCCATTTCCGATGTCAACCCAAACTGCCAAATATTCAAATCAAAGTTACAAACCGACTACAATGTCAACTCAAACCATTAAACAAATGAACATGAACGGAAGCGCATCTGATATGTCCGCGTCGTCGGATTTCGATCCCGGTTTACCTACCGACAAAGTTTATTGTCATTTAGATAAAGCTGATGCTAATTATTTGCCGTGTAAAAATTTTTCATCTTTATTATCAATTTATTCGAAAGACCAATTACCTATCTCTGATATTCATCCTTATGAATTAATAGAACGATCAAAAACGGTTGTTATTATTTCTAATCAATTAATTTCAATAGTTCCGATCCTATTCAAAGAACCATTTTCACTATACAAAATCCTATACTTTCCTTTTACTGACGACATAATGATTATTCTACCTTCAAATTACTATTCTAATGGTAAATGGTTTAAAAATTGTCATGAAGGAACAAACGGTTTACTTTGCACCGGGGAAATATTTTCAAAATTTTCCCTTATAAAGCCAGAAAATTGTCTAGCTGCATCCGTCCATCACCCGATCAGATATCAACTTCAGTTAAAAGAAATGTTGGTATACAAATCAACCACCATCAAAGAAATATGTACAGGTCACACCATTGTTCCCGAATCCAGATCCATAGTTGTGTCAAGCCCCTGTGACGAAACCATCGATGAAGAAAGATACTCCATCAACAGCACTAAATTATCGCTTAGGATACGCTTTAGTTATCTTCTGTTCCACCAGAAACCTACATTCAAAGATTTGGAATCCGCTCTTCGAGCTAAGAAGGGAGGAGTTACGTCTGCTGACTAGCACATAATATAACAGCTAGACTGTATATTAAAAAAAAAATTATTCACTGAATAAATGGACAACCATTAAAATTATTATTATATCCGAACGTCATGAAAAAAATGCTCGAGAAAGTCCACTCCTATGATAGGTTTCGTCACTTCGGCGATGACGAAACGCCACACGAACGAACGGCGCAAACCTAAATTTAAAGTCAGCGTTATAGAACCGTACGTTGAAATCACGGTGTTATTTGCTGCATAGAGTTCATAGGAGGATTTCGTAAGATACCCTCGTATACGCGAACGCGGGTAAACACAGAGGTCAGCACCAGTGTCAACAAGAAATGTCACTTTTGTGTCGCGATCCGTCACAAAGAAGCGGCGCGTGTTTAGGCAGAATCCGTTAGCCGCCATTAACGACGGTCCTGGTCGTTTTCCGAACTAAACGCGCATGGTTGATTGCATTTTCTTGCCTTGGCGCCGAATATAGAGTGGTATCAACACAAATTACTGTCTTTGCCCGCGCCTTGTTGCCGGCTTTTGCTTCGGGAGCGGAAACGTTGCCGATACTAGTTTGACCTGGACGGCCGGTGGTTTGTTGTCAAAGCAGCGATTTGCACAGAGAGTTGCTCCAGTAGGGCTTGCGTCGTTAAACCCCCATCCGCAGCCTCATGAACTTGCGGGCGAGCTGTGGTTTCTGCGACGGCGTCTGCGAGATCGGCGACTGACGTCAAGCTGGCGTTGGCTTGTGTAGCAAAAATAGCTTGCATGGAAATGGGTAACCGGCTTACCCATAATGACCTTAGAATGTTGTCCGGTACAACCAAGCCTACCAAGTTTTGTAGATGGCGTAAAAACTGCGACGGTTTCCTGTCGCCTATCTCCTCGTGCTCCAAAAGCCGCTTTGTTTTCTGCTCTTGGGATGAACTTAGCCGCTTGATAAGCTCATTTTTTAAATAGGTGTATTTGTTGGTCTCAGGCGGTCGACTTAGCACATCACGCACTTCCATAGCGTACTTACAGTCAAGGTGCGCTGCTATGTAACTAAAACGATTGTTCTCACTTGTGATGCCGGAGATAATAAACTGATTCTCCAATTGAACGAACCAAGTTTCAGGATCAGCAGCCCAAAATGGTGGGATTCGCACTGCAACCCTTTCTATGGCCTGTTGGCGGTTAGCATTGGCCTGGTCCTGATGTTGGTCTGGCATTTTGAAAAACCAAAGATAACGCGCGGTTGAATAGCGAGAACACACACAACTCCGAAAACACCGAAAAAACAACGTACGTAATGCGACTACTCCTCAAAAAAAAATAGATCACGTCGGGGTCACCAATTTGTGGGTACGTTGGTACTAAGAGGAGTAAATAAAAGCACGACTGTGTTTATAGAAACTTTAACTGATTTATTTAAAAATAAAAATACTAAAAATTAATGCTACAGAGATGTTATCGCGGAGAGGTCAAAAACCGATCTGTCCCTTTTACAAAGTCCAAAAGGGAAAGTAGGTAGTTTTTGGATTCTATAAAATAGCAAGGCACTTGACTTCTCTGTTGAATAAGAACCGGGGGAGTTAAGTGTCGTGGTGCAGGTATAAAAATAAATGACATTATGTATAACTTGCTAAAATACAACTTAAAAAACTTAAATAATATTTGGATTTATAAAAAGAAGCGCATAAAAATAAGTATAGAGTATAAAAATATTGAAATTATAAAATAAGTGTTGAAATATTAAAGGTGTATCACCACGTTAAACAAAAGGGCTTTAAAAATATTTTCTTAAAAAACCCTCGAACACGTAAGCTGAGATACAAGTTAAAGTTTTTCTATCCAAAATTTCATAAAGACTAATAAAGGCGTTTTAGAGTTAGATTTTTTTACAGTTCTTACAATAATTATGGCCGATACTGTGTATATATATATATATATATATATATATACACAATATCGGCCATAATTATTGTAACAAGTGTATAGGCCCTATACTATAGGATATTATTGAGGCCCAAAAAAAAGAATATTGTTTTTCTCGTCTCTTGTAAAAATATGTTAGTTTATCATGCTGTAAGAGCCCTGTCAAAATATTAGCTCGATTAAAAATTTTTTAGGGGTCCCTCAAGATTTTTAAAAAATTTCAAAATCGTCAAAAAATTTTGTTTTATTTTAATTTTAATTTTCTTTCTCGCCTCAATATTATTTTTTGGTTGAAAGTAATAAAAATTCTGTAAATTTCAAATCAATATTTTGATTTCTAAAGGTCGCTAAAAGTTCGTTGATATTTAAATTCAGAGGTCGCTCGAAAACATTGAAAATACTCTACTTTGAAAGTTAAATAAATCTTAAGGGACCTTTAGAAATCAAAATATCGATTTGAAATTTTCAGAATCATTATTATTTTCAAATTAAAAAATAATATCGGAACGAGAAAAAAAATTAAAATAAAAAAAATCCATTTTTTCAAGATTTTGGAAATTTTTAAAAATCTTGAGCCACCCCTAAAATTAATCGCGATCGCTGGGCTTGTATAGGCCTGTAGTACAGGCCTATGCTGGGTACAGGCCCTGTACCCGGCTTTAACTACATCGCCCTAACGTTCAGTCTATGTGGCCTGTGGAAACAAGCCCAAGTAGCAAAATAGGTTTTTTTAAGGTATACAAGGGCTTCATAAAACTACTCTTAAGGGTAATTTGCCTTGCTTAGTTAAAACCTATTTGCTTTAACAGCAGCTATAAAGCTTCGATACAACCATCATAGGGCTAAAAAGGAGAATCCTATCGCTGTTCTTAGGAGCAATTTGTGTCAGCCACAAAGAAATTTTGCTTTATTGTATTACTCCTAAGGCACACTTTACAGCAGCCATAAAACCTACCTTACAGCTCTCATAAAACCTGCAAGTGCAATAGGTTTTAAGGAGGTAGTGTGTTTTTGTCGTAAACACATTTTAGCTGACAATTTGTACTTATTCATATACCCTTTTACTTTATTGTTGTACTTTGTAAATTCCATATTGCTTTAATCAAATACTTGTTGCCTTATGGAACACTAAGCTGTTTCACAAGCATAGGCCATTATTGATTTTAAAAACTTAATAAGAAAATTATTATCTTTTGTCAACCTATAACTTTCGGATGCAAAAATCATAAAAAATACCACTTTACTGATAAAAGTTGATTGCCGAGACACAAAACGTATGATGCCCACTAAAATGGGCTTAGTTTAAACAATTTTAAAGGCTTTAGCTAAATTTCTTACCCGATCTACATTCCGTTTTTTAAGCCATCTCTTATAGAAAAATATTCTCTAGCATTATGCTCGTAAAAACCAAATTTTTATTTTATTTTTATTTTATAAATGGCGGTTTCAGTTATAAAACAATGTACTCTTGCAAACAACTGCTAAAAAGTTTAATTGCTTTAAAAAGTGTGAGCATTTTAAAACAACTTTGCAGTATTTTTATCAAAAGTATCGCCATCAGGGCTATACTGCTTTGTCAGATGATAACATAACCTAAAAATTGTCAAATGTTTTTTATTGTTTCCGATGGTTCGCCATCTTCCGAAATTTTGCAGTCTTCTACTACATTAATTGCTGGGATAGAATGATGCGGATTTATCTCTTGGTCGGAACAGGACGTTGAAGGAATACAATGAGTATTCGTTCAACGATGTTTTGCCAACAACACAGAAGAACAACTTTTAACAGCTCTTACAGTGGCCAACTTGGTTTTTCTATAAAAATTTCCACTTTTTTAACTTTTAACCACTGCTCTAAAAAACTTGTCATGCATGGCGGCGACATGTTGACAAGAGTTATTTTCTTCGTGATTATCAAGACAAAAACGTTTTAAGAAAGAAATAATAGCAACAAAATGGTTTACACTCATGCAAATTTGCAAATTGTAAAGCAAATGGGTTATAGTAAAGACGTATTGCTGCTAGGAACAATCATAAAACCTTTTTACTGTTTGGTTTTGTAACATTCTTACATAGAGGAAAAGTAGTCCTAAGACCAAATGCTTCTATGAGTCGGCTTCAACAGATGCATTAAAGCCAACTTTCCGAGCACCATTAAAACCAATAGGCATCTGGTAAACCTTCATAAAGCTTATTGGACTATAGGCGTCTCTTAGGGCCAAGTTGCCCTAAAAAAGCATTATTGGTTAACAGTAATAAATCAATGTTAAGATCAAATGGTTATAATTGCAAAAAGGTTTTAATACTTTACTTTAAAGTGGCTCATAAAGCCTAATCATAAAGCTTCATTATCTCAAGACCAACTAGCACAAAGTAGAGCTGCAATAAAACAACTAGCATGTTTTTATGCATTTATAAAGCTTTCATAAAACAGCAAAGCATTATCGGTGGCAACCCTTTGCTACTTGGGAGTACTGTTCGCGCCAAGGTATCAATCAATTAAAAGTTGTCGATGCAATAAAATTGCCTGATTTACCAGTCAACAGGTGGCCGAAAGAAAAATTGGTTCTGAAAACATAGAATCCCAAGAGAGGTCGTCAGATGTTCAAACACAATTGTATAGTAACATCGCCAAAAAAACCAAAGGTAAACAAATTAAATAACGACAAAAAATTGGTTCAGGTCAATCAACTGACGAATTCAAAGGGAGAGATGATAAAGATAAAAAGTCGTGGCTATTTTTATCAAGAGTACCAGACAGTATTACTGAAGATGTTGTGCTTGGATACATAAAAAATAAAATAAAAGATAAAAATGAAGATGTTGTTGTAAAACACATTCAAACTAAAATTGAAACCGAAAGAAAAGACTCAAAGTGTTTTAAAGTGGGAATAAATATTTGCCATAAAAACTATCCATGATCACTCCTTTTTACCTAAAGGAATAGCATATGAACGATTAAATTTTTATCGCCTTCGGGCAATGAAAGACAAGGAAAACACAAAAAACGCAGCCAATGCTTTTTAGAGGTGCCAATTAAATTGGAGTAAAGTTAAAAGTATAAAAATCTTTCATATTGATATTCAATCTTTGAAAAATAAATCCATTCAATTGGAAGCATTTTTGGAGGATAAATCATATGATTTTATTTCTGTAAATGAACACTGGATGAAAAACAGTGATTTAAATAGTCTTGTTCTCTATGGTTATGTTTTACTTTCTAAATTTTGTAGGTCTAACCAAATTCATGGCGGAGTTGCACTTTATGCAAAGAATAATCTGAAAATAAACACCATAAATAAAATAAACAATTTAAGCGAAGAATTGCACTTTGAAATTGCCTCTTTAATAATTGATAAAATATTCGTAAGTAATATCATAAGGGCATTTAATTTTTCCAAAAAGAATTGAAAAAACACGTTGCTAAGTAATATTTTAACAAAAAGCATGAGTGCTGGTGGCAACAAAAATCCGAGTCGAAGAGGAGGATTTTTGCACCTGCACGAATGCTTTTTGTTAAAAAATATTACTTAGCATTGTGTTTTTTCGATTTTTTTCACAGGAAAAATTAGATGCCCGAATGGTATTTGACAAGACTATTTCATGAGTAACAGTTAACAATTAAAATATAAATTGCAATTTTTGGTGACAACAGCGGTCAAGTTTTGCCGCGGGTAAACTCGAATAAACTGCTGACAGGTGCTGTCACACAGTTTTTTCACCTAGGAACCATTTCTAATTCAAAATTGCGCGTTTGTGATTGGTGGAAATTAAGACGAGGGAAATAGTCGTAAGTAATATCATAAGGGCATTTAATTTTTCCGAAAAGAATCGAAAAAACACGTTGCTAAGTAATATTTTAACAAAAAGCATGAGTGCTGGTGGCAACAAAAATCCGAGTCGAAGAGGAGGATTTTTGCACCTGAACGAATGCTTTTTGTTAAAAAATATTACTTAGCATTGTGTTTTTTCGATTTTTTTCACAGGAAAAATTAGATGCCCGAATGGTATTTGACAAGACTATTTCATGAGTAACAGTTAACAATTAAAATATAAATTGCAATTTTTGGTGACAACAGCTGTCAAGTTTTGCCGCGGGTAAACTCGAATAAACTGCTGACAGGTGCTGTCACACAGTTTTTTCACCTAGAAACCATTTGTAATTCAAAATTGCGCGTTTGTGATTGGTGGAAATTAAGACGAGGAAAATAGTCATTATAATATCTATTTACCGATCGCCAAATGGCTGTTTTAACATATTTATTGATAAGATAGTTAAAATGTTGGACATATTAACATGCAAAGATATTCCTTTATTTATTTGTGGTGATTTTAATGTAAATTTTAATATTCAAAATAACAAACAAACTTCAATAATATTAAACACATTTCTTTCATATAATCTTAAACCTAATAATACAAAAAACACTCGTTTAAATAATAATTTAGATAATATATTTACAAATGTAGAAAGCAGGAATTCTACTATAGTAGACACGTGCCTATCTGACCACATGGGTTTGCTTTTGCAAGCTAATATTAAAAAGAAAATAAATGTAGAAATTATTAAATTTAGGCCTATTTCACAATATTTTCAAAATTTTTTTAAATTTTTTTTATCTGATATAAATTGGCATTTTGTCAAAAATAATTTGATTGATATTGACACAAGATTCCAAGATTTTGTTCAATTAATATCTAAATCAGCACAAGATTCAGAAGAGGCATGAATTTTGATGTTCTTGAGGAGGATGTCATGGGGGCGCGGCTAGATGTTGGATTGTGGTTTAGGGCAAATAAGCTCTGTCTAAATTCCGAAAAAACTGTTAAAGTTACATTTACGCTAAAAAATAAAATCAAGGTTGAACAGAGTTGCGTAAAAGTCTTATGACCTTGATTCAAAGCTTACCTTTATAACACACATTGAGTCATTGAGTATGTAAAACCTTATCCAAAAAAAGTTTTGTTTAGAAAACTAAGATAGTGTGTTTCCCAAAGTATTTTAGTTGTTGCTTATTTTGGACTAGTCCACTCAATTTTAGCCTATGGCATTTTAATTTGGGGCCACTCTCCTAGAGCCTCTGATGTATTTTCGATACAAATAAAATTAATAAGAATAATTTCTAATTTAAGTTACAGAGTAGTGAAGTGTAGTCAATCTTTTAAAGATTTAAACATTTTAACTGTCTCCTGTCAATATTTATTAAATTCTTTGTTGTATGTTGTTGTATGTGAAAACAAATGCCTATACTACACAAAACAACATACACCATCATGGAACAAGAACTGCTAATAATATATGTATAGAATTTCATAGAATTGATAGATCCAGAAATGCTTCTAATTATTATGCACCTAATTTTTATAATAAACTTCCTAATAATATAAAACAGTTAACTTTGAAACAATTTAAGATACGTCTAAAGAAATTTTTAATAATAAAAACGTTTTTGACATAAACGAATTTTTAACTTGCGATTTGTCTTCCATATGATTTTAAAAAATTAATGTTGTATTATAAATATTCTTCATGTAAAGTTGTGTATTTTTAAGTGTAGTTTTAATCAACAATTTTAAGTATATATTTTATCTACCTTATATTTTATTTCTAAATTTTGTGTTATATTTTTTTTCTTTAAATATTTAAGGTTTTTAGTTTGTAATTTTTTTTTATTCTGACCTGTATAAATGTATCTGTGCATGTTAACATAAATAAAGATTATTATTATTATTATAACATGAAGAGTTAAAGATGTTGGATAAAAACACAAGTTTTTGTGAACACCAAATCTTTATTGAAGAAAGATTAACAACTTATTGCTTTGACGATCTAATCAACACTAATTACAAAAATGGAGTTGCTTATTTAGTAGAAATCGAAAAGTGAACAACATGGATTTATATATCTAAACGGATGTAACATGATTTTATTTTACTATTTATTATTAAGTATTTGATATGTAGGTATTTCCTTTAAGAGTATCAGGTCGCTGTACTGGATGCAGGGTCGGCGTGCGTAACACCTCCCTTCTTAAGAAAAAGCTCCAGGGTTTCTCTCGTAACTCTGGGGCGATTCAGGAAGTGGTGGATCCTCTTCTTTTTCTTTACCAGAATGTATGTGAAGGCTAGCATAAAAACAACACATGATGTCGATATGCTCCAACTGATGTAGGTGGCAACCGGGTGCAAATGAAGGGGTTGGATGGGTGTTATGTCGAATCCAGTGGGGATTTCCATTTTCTATAACATAATTTTGTGTTTTGCCGGAGGCAAATTGTGTATATAAAATTCAGGTGTGAAATCTTCTTATTGGTACATCGGATCGTGTAGCAATCGACTGTTATTGATTGGTTACACCGGAATGTTTTCATAGGTGAGTATACTATTCTTCCATCTGGTAAGTCGTATACAATCTCTGATTCGGCTTTGGCTGTTGTGCATCGATGTGGATTTAATATGGAACAATTGCTGGTGGTTTTCTTATTGCAGAAAAAATAACTAGTTGTTTGAAAGACGTCATGAGATTGGTCAAGATATGTGTCGTCATAATAATTTACAGAATTTTCTAAATTCGAGTGTTCACAATCCAAATTCGTGTCAATAAAGATTCGGCTTTGGCTGTTGTGCATCGATGTGGATTTAATATGGAACAATTGCTGGTGGTTTTCTTATTGCAGAAAAAATGTCTAGTTGTTTGAAAATCGTCATGAGATTGGTCAAGATATGTGTCGTCATAATAATTTACAGAATTTTCTAAATTCGATTGTTCACAATCCAAATTCGTGTCAATAAATTCCAAATTATGATTGTATTGTCGCTTATTAGATTAAATAGTGGTAGTTGACATTGGCTCGGGATAAGAATTTTGCTGTCGGCGTAAATTATTAGATTGAATTGTGGAAGTAGACATTGGTTGGGGGTAAATGATTTGATGACGTTGTGAATTGTTAAAAATTTGTGAATATTGTCTTCGAGGATTGTTTACATTAGCTGAAAAACCTGGTCTATTCTCAGAATTTTGTTGTCGCGGATATACTTGCGAATGATTAGAGAACGAATTAAAATTTGGTGTCAAATTTGGGATATGATTATGATTTTGCGAACGATTGGGACTATTTCTAAAAATTTGCAAACGGTTAGAATTATGATTAACATTTTGAGATCGAGAATTTTGTGATTGGTAACTTAAACTTTTTCTATGTGCCATCAAATTATCGTAATCAAAACAGCGTTTTACACATTCCTCCATTGTGTTGGGGGATGTCGAACATAAAAGGGTCTATATGGTTGATTAATGCCGGTTTTAAACGTCATTAATGCCTTGTCCGTATATATTTGTTTTTGGGCTTCAAGTATGGCTAGCTGATTATGATTTTTTAATCGAGTTAACTGAAGAAGTTCATTTAATTTTAAATTTATGCGAAGATGGAAGTCTATGAAAGATTCATTTGGTTTTTGAGTTGAACTACATAAAATTCTCTCGAGAGTTGCCTCCGATCGAATTTCACCAAATTTTGTCAGCAATTCGTTCCAAATAGTTACCCAAGTATTGAAATTACCAGGAACAAACGCGTCAAAATTATTAGAAGTTATATAGTCTTTAGGAAGTTCTTTAATTTTACCAACAATATATAAGTTAAATAACAGGTGTTGAGAATTTGTAATTGTAAATGTTCCTGGGAAAAGGGATACTATCTTATCAACAGCATGAATGAATTCGTTCAGATTACCGTGCTCATGACTGTACTCAGGTATCGTTTTACAAAACAATTTAAGTTCGTCATTAGAAATAGCAGCGGCCATGGTAATATTTGTACGAAAGTGATTATTTAAACTATGAACAGAGTGATCCGAATCTGAATCGGAGTTTTCGCGGTTTCGAAAAAATAAGTCTCGAATGGTTTGCAATTCGTTTTCGTCCAGATCACTTAAATGAATTTCATTTAATGACATTTAATTTACGCGATAAGGTTTAATAAAATATGCAGCGTATACTTACATTAATAAATAATAATGAAATGTATGCAATGTACATATAAATTATTAACTAATATGCTTGAATTTAAATATACTACTAAAATTATTAAAAAAATTTAATTTATTGAGTGTGATTGATTTTGAACAAGCGGAAATCAAGAGGTACTTACGGAAGGAAAATGAGGGAATACCACATAATCTTGAAACAGCAGACTTGGCAGCAAATTCCTGGAAGAATGTACAAAAATTGACTTCGATGAAGATTGAAATCGAAAAGTGAACAACATGGATTTATATATCTAAACGGATGTAACATTATTTTATTTTACTATTTATTATTAAGTATTTGATATGTAGGTATTTCCTTTAAGAGTATCAGGTCGCTGTATTGGATGCAGGGTCGGCGTCCGTATCATGCGCGTTGGTAACTGTATATGATTCTTTGTGAGGTTAGAATTTGAAATATTTTGTTTTTGTTTAGTACTATTTTTTAAATGCACAAATGAACAACATTCAATCAAATAGTTCATTTAGTGATATATTTTTATTGTTTCAAACTAAAAAAAGCAAAATAATCTAATCAAAATAAAAACACTACAAACAAATAACTTAACGCCATTGAAAATCATATAAATCATTGAAAATGTCAAACCATCATAACCAAAGCAATGCGCATGTCCCATAGCCGACACGAAAGTCGAAGTCAAAGTCGAAGTTTGCAGCTTGCAAGAAATTTTGCCCACTTTAACTTCCACTGTAATGTTGAATTTCATTGTGAACGATCACACTGTTAATAAATTTGCTTAGCTTGCGAGCCAAAGTGCCACTCGGCCAGCGAATTCATTACGAATGTAGCTTAACTTGATTTGAAAGATAGGTAAGGATGTTGTGGTAAAAATCATAATCTTAAAAATATGTTTTACATAAAATTGGGTTCTTTAGTGTATAATTGAGGTGCATCCGTGCAAAACCGGCTATATCCACTTTAATAAAATGTTGGGAAAATGGCAAAAACTCTTGGTTTCCTGGCCTTTACAGATAACAAAAAAAGCAAACTTAAGTTTTGTGGGCTTTGTGGTACTTGATTTATAAGACATACTTTATATAAAGGCCAAAATTTCAAAAAATGTTTTGTATATAGCCGGTTTTGCTCAAAAACGTACGAATAAAATGTGAAAAAAACCTTTATTATTCAAAAATATTAACAAAATAAATTTAGTGAAAACATAAAAAAACAGAACAAATTTTAGTATCGACATATCGAAGCCACGTGCTCATCATTATTATTTATTGGATATAGCCGGGTTTGCTATAAAAACGTGGATTTGGCCGGTTTTGCTCCTAAAGCGACCTTTTTAATGTGATTTTAACATGGATATAGTCTGATTTAAACCGAATTATCTTGGTTCTCGATAGAAATGCGAAATAAAAAAAAACAAAAATTGAATAAAATGGATTTAGCCGGTTTTGCACGGATGCTCCTCAATTATGGGTTAAAAATAAATAAAATTAAAAGAAAATTAAAAATAAAAATGATGTCGGCGATGTTTATATAAGTTTGATTTACTTAGTATAGTTTTGTAAATAAATAAAGTTTATATATACTTTTATTTAAATTAAAACAGAAAATTATACCTGGGATTTAATATTTTAAGTTTATGTTTTTATAAAAATAGAACAATCTGTTCCTTTATAAATAGCAAGTACGTACTTTATAACAAGGTACCGTAAACACGGGTGGGTTTAGCTCACTTTCAGACTTTAGCTTAAAAGTTTTGTGGTTTAACAATCATAAATATTGTATACCAAAATTTGAGTTGCTCTTTCGTAATAACTATAGTTATAAAATATATGTTATAATATTACGTAGGGCTGAGTTTCAAAAATAAAAATTCAAAACTGGGTGTGCAAAGTTACCCCCTGGTTGCAGGTAACTTTGTCTCACAGTGTATTTTTCGTATAAAATTAACTCAATATTTTATTTTATTTTTATTAGACACATGTTAGCAGCGACATATAGCGATTGAAAGGGGATTACCGATAAAAAAATAAAAAATCGACCTGTAGTTAACCAAGGATCATCATTCCAAAGGATTGCGCCTAATATACAGTAGAAACCACCAATATATGAACGTGACTCATCGGATGCCGAACATATCTCAGACATGCTAGCAGTAATGTTTTACTTGTCTTGTACATTCGATGCAGCGGTAAATGTACTCACACGTAGGTTTTTAAGCATCCGGTCTAAAATGCGCCATCTGTGATGTAAAACTGCCCAGGTGTTCGACAAAGATGGACATATGACGCGTGTCCTAGCTTGTTACTTATATTCAGTAGAGTTCGTGTTTTAGGCATTTATTTTATTTTATTACATAGTAAGGCAACCAACTTTACCGTCGGCCATTTGTTTTTATATGTCATATGATCTTTGTTTTTGCATATCGTGTTTCTACTGTGTGTTTACGGATTAATAATCGTTTTAAACGTTGTAGTGGCAGTGGTTTATATTATGTAACACAGGTAGATGTCGTATAAAAATCCTTACCTAGAAATTCTAGGCTAGAATACAAAAATATTTTTATTATATAAATTTTGTACTAGTATTAGTTTAATACATTCTGAAGAAGCTATTGTGTAGCGAAACAATTGTCAATATTTAATAAATTTCGTGAAACTAACGCAAGTTGTTTTTATATCCACACAATTTAAATATCTTTCACTTTGTACCTGACCTGCGTAAACATTTTTGTTTTTTGTCACCAATTCTGAAATATTTGCGTTTACAGTTAAAAGAATAGTATATTCTGTAACAAGTTTGACGGTTTCACGAGAGGGGAAACGTGTTTCAGACTATACTTTTTCTACGTTTCCAAAAAATACCATAGACAAAGAATTTAATTGGAAGAAAGTGAGGTTGGATCGGTCTAAAAATTTGTTATTAAAATCAGAGATGTCGCCACGAGTGTACGTTCTGTCATCAGTTGATAAAATATTTCATTAAAGTTAAAAGAAAAGTTTATATATTAATTAGTTTCTAAGAAAATTACATTTTATTTAATTATCGTAGATGTTAATTATGTTAGATGTTAATTATTTAACTTTAAAAGCAAATATATCATAAGTATGGCAACCTGGACCGTGACCTTCGATAGATTGCTTCGTACGAATGTGTCGGATGAGTCACGTTCATATATTCGTGGTTTCTACTTTAGAAATTGTACGTGTATTTGAGTTCTGCACTGATGCAATATAAACAATTTTAAAATGTAATAAATCAATTTATTTCTTTAAAACATTGATTTTGCTATAATATAAACTTAATAGAATCGCTCAATTGACAGGTTTAGACCAAAAAATTATAAATGTTAATTTTATCGAGCGCGAAAAGATTTTTCATAAAAAGGTTAGTCACCTGCGGGGTGTAAAGCCACCCGTGTTTACGGTATACCTTTTTTATGTAAATACATTTAATAATAAAGCCTAGTTTAAAGCCGATTGTTGTCTAATTAACAAACATTACATATCTAGTACCTTATAGTAAATTGAAGTAGTTATTTCAGTGAGATTTTTTCTCAATAAAAATTGGGACAACAATTTCTTTCCCCAATGCCGGCCTAAAAATTTAATTTTTGAGGGTGCTGAATATCTTCTCTACAACAATGTGAGGATCTTCATTACTCCAGAACCTAGAATTTTGCTAATTGATCTCTCCATTTAGGGAAAACATGCATTCGTCGCTGTAACAAATATGTTTAATGAGTGTAGGATCTTAATTTATTCTCGCCGTCATAATCTCAAAAAACTCGTAGTCTTCATATTATTAGGGTAAAATTATTAAAATTTTAATACTCTCCGAACAGAATTTTTCGAAAGGCCTGTTTTTCTAGATGCATGCCAAAGGGACATAAAAGGGGAAATTGCAAATTGTTCGGGTACCTAAACTGTTTCAATTTAGTTTTCATACATTATTAATTTTTTTCGTGGAATTACGGACCGTGCCATATATGGCACGATAGGCAAATAAGGTATGTGGAAATATGGTATAAACATAATTGATGCAAATCATTTTATTCTCAAAAATACATATGTCAAGAACAAATAAACAATTTATTGTTGGGGAAATTCTGCGAAACAAGAAATATATAATCTCACATAGCATTTGTTGCATTGCGTTCGAACTGCACTTGCTTGAGCAGTATGGGCGACACCCGCACACCGTTTCTCCTGTGGTACATAGTACATTATGTGAATCACATGATTGAAATGATATTTTATGTTCTCATAAACTCTACTTTGTTTGGATGGAGCTAAGGGACGTGAGCATACAAAATGCATGGATACTGGCAAAAAGCACTGGACGTAAAATCTCCCAACTTCAGTTCCGCAGAAAAATAGCTCAATGTTATTTGATCAAATATCAGATGCCTTGGGTGGCATCTGAGTGCTTTTTGCCAGTATCCATGCATTTTGTATGCTCACGTCTACTAGCCATGTAAAGATAGACCACTACCATTTCTTTCCCCTAACACCTATTCTTTAAACGTTTACGTTTGCGTCCATCTGATCTATGCATACCATAAAATTATTATATTTGGTGATACAGTCTGGTCTTGGAATGCCAACTCGTTTCTTTTCCGCCGAAGAATATCTTTGGGCAGTTGATACTGGATTCCATGAACGTTTGATGCCACTGTTATCTTTCTATCTGGTTAATAAAATAAAATCCTTTTTTGCCAAAGCATACTCAAAAGATCCACGATTGGTTGTTTTTTCCTTTATTTGTTTGAATGAACGAATTGGACAGTTTTTCGGGACACGATTTTCTCTTATGGTAGCACCATAATTTCTTGTTTTTATGTACACTAAGAGATTTATTGAAGTAAATAAGTTGTCAACGTAAAATCGAAACGAAAGAGCCGTCAGTTGAGGGCCCATATCATTGATTAGTTGAATCAATCGTGCCGTAGCTTTCCCATATTCCTTTTGGTCGTCTTCATTAAATATGGCCGTTGCACCCTGATAAACATAAAAATTGATCAAATATCCATTTTTAGTGTTTATAAAATATGTGTGAACAGATAAACAGACCTTATTAGCCTAGCGTGCCTTATATGGCACGCCGTTATAGACCATGTCGTGGACAGGTAATAAACACATCAGGTAAACTGGTACTTTTGTTTTCACATTTGTTGTAAATGTTATTTAGTAAACCCAGTAGGTGGGTCTAAATATAAAGACAATTTTAACGAAATTTGTACTAACCTTTGCTTTGATGCCATTTTCAAACCGCAGCTTTTCTGCAACTAAACATGACCTCAACACCAACACTGTTTAAAACATTTAACAGACCAATATAGAGCATAAATCAAATAGCCAACCATTGAAGCTACTCATAAACGCAAAAAGCATAACGCTTGGCCATCGTTTTGTATAAATACAAATTTTTGAAATTAGGCTTATTTGTCGTACCTTTTTTTGTTTGTTTCCAAACTTTTAAAAATGAATACAACATTTTAAAAAATGTTTACCTCTATTTTCTGTCAGTATACGAGGTTGATCTTTTTTTTATTTTTAACCGATCCAGTTTCTCTGAACTTTTTTACAATATTCTGAACATAAGTACACAAGTTTTTATCTGAATGTCTCATTCGGAACTCCGCAGCCGTTCTGTAGGCACTGATTTTGAGAATCATAAAATTAAGCACAAATTAAATAATTTTTCCATATTTGATGGTAAGTGTCCTTACATAAAACCTCTTTTAAGCGGTCAAAATATACGGCAAATCTTTTAAGCGTCCAGCGAGTTTATTAACATAATTATATATAAAAATGCAATTTTTTCACAAAGCTCAAAAACATCTTTTTAATTTTGACGACTCGTCATGACAATATCATTAACGATAAATGTGGGTAATTAAACTTTACTTTCGCAGCATGGTTAGCTATAAAAAAAGAAACAAACTATAAATTTGCCATATTAAATACAATGTATATATTTAAAGCAATTTTTTTGATTTTTCTTCAGATGGAGATAATTGTGAATATTGCACTAAAATTTTGGAAGAACTTGAAAATATTGATGATGACTGTGAACGACACGGCATTAAATTCGTAAAAACAGAAGATTTTAGGATAGCAGAACAATATGGTGCCACAGATTTTCCAGTCCTAATGTATTTTGAAATGGGAAACGGTGGAGTATTTGAAGGAGAGTTGGAAGAAGAAGAAGAAGTTCTTCAATGGCTAATTCAACAACGCACAGAAGATAGAATTGAATTAATTACAAGAGTAATGCTTGAAAATCTGGTAGAAGATAGCCAATATTTAGCAGTTTATTTCTACAAACAAAATTGTCAAATTTGCGATCAAATTTTAGAAGAATTAGAAAAAATCGATGATGAATGTGATGTTTATGGTATACATTTAGTAAGAATTCAAGATCCACAGTTGGCTAAAAGATATAGCATCAAGACTTTCCCAGCTTTGGTGTACTTTAGAAATGGAAACCCTTTACTTTTTGAAGGAGATCTTCAAAATGAACAATCTGTTTTGGAATGGCTCACAGATGATGATAACCGAGAGTTAGCTGATGAAATTGAATCAGTAAATGATAGGATGCTTGAAAGGCTACTTAATGAGTCTCCATTTTTGGCTGTCTTCTATTGTAAGTTAGTTTACACAATATAATTATCATCATTAATAATAAAAGTATTATTATCATAATTTTTATTATTGTAGATGATGAAGATTGTCCAGAATGTGAAGAAATTTTAGAAAATCTTGAGGAAATTGATGGGGAAGCAGATTTATTTGGAATAGACTTTGTAAAAATATGCAGTGCCGAAGCAGCAGCTGAACAAGGTTTACACAATCTTCCCGCATTAATGTACTTCAGAAAAAAGACTGCAATGGTTTACGAAGGTGATTTAACACAAGCAGATAAGGTTTTAGATTGGTTAACAAGCCAGGATGTGTTCGAAATTAAAAATGAAATTGAGGAGGTAAACAAGAAGATGTTGGAAAAGTTGCTAGAAGAAAATGAATTTGTAACGGTTTTTTTTTGTATGTATATTCAATTTAAATTTAAATATATGTATTAATATACAAAAACTTTTGAAATTTTAGATGAACTAAACTCTGAGGAAAGCAGGATTGTAATAGAAAAATTGGAAAATATAGATAGTGAGACCGACAACTTTGACATAACTTTTGTTAAAATGGCAGACCTAAGATATGCCCGAAAATGGGGAGTCACTCATTTTCCTGCCATCGTTTACTTTCGGCGACGTTTTCCAAGCATTTACCGTGGTGATTTGCGCTCGGAAGTAGATGTTTTGGAATGGTTAAGAAAAAATAGATTTCGACAACCGGAGTTAAATATTTTTATGTACGCATTGTTGGCGATTGGAACCGCTTTTATAATATACACTGGATTTTTACTGCAATGCTTTAAAACGCAACCTCAAGCAATTGTAGCACACCAAAAGCAAACTTAAGTACATTCTAATCATTTATCAATGAATAAATAAAGAATTAATAAATCTAAATGTATGTTTGCATTGCAATATTTAAGTAACAAGCATCATTAATTTTTATCTTTTAATATTTTATGTTGATTTTTCACATTGTTTTATATGTATTTTAAGTTAATTATATAGGTACTCATGAAAACTAGGATGTGCCAATAAATTCTGACGAATTATGTTTATTATACCCTTACGCATACCTTATCGTAAAATAAATTTAGGAACTTGTGAAGCAGTATAGACAATCAATAAAAAGTAAATGGAAATAAGGTGTAATTAAAAGGAGGTTAATTTATACTTTTCAGAACTTATTGGATTCATCTGTTGTTTGTCTGTCGTTTTAAATCCTGGACCAAGTAAATGTTATCAAAATATTGTTCAATAAATAAATAATATTGTACAGTCATTCCTGCTTAAAACAGGAAAATATCTATTATTCCTTATAAATGGATATACATTAATGAATAAGATAAAAAATAATTACAAAAATTGTAGATTAAAACCTAAAGATTGTAAATATTACCTACTTATTTAATAAAGATATAAAATCTTCTATATTGTGTTTGTTGTAAGTAATTTTAAATTAACGCCGACTAAATTCTTACCTTTATCACTATATATATTAAGTGGTTTATTTATTTTAGCAACAAATTTAGAGTTGCTAAATGTGATATACAGATAAGTAGCAAATCAAACAAATAGGCATTACCAAAAGCTTTTGTAATCTTGCACTTTTGCACCTTTTATTCTTTACTGTAAAGGTTCCAGCATAGTTTTATGTCTAATTCGAATTGTGAAAGTACGTAAGGGCAACTTTTAAGCTTGTTATGGAGCGACTATTTTGGTTATATTTTTAAAAGCTTTTTTTTAAAATTGTAAAACGCATGCAAATATAATAATATACATTATTTCCCCAACAGAGTGAAAATAATTTGACAGAACATTGTGAGACTTTAAGATTATCAAAAAATATATCACAAGTAATATCGATTTAAGCTTTTACACATGAAATGGGCAAAAATGGTATATTTTGACGGCTAGAAGAACGAATATTAGGCATTTTCACATATGGATAGGCACTACCACTCTAGTAGGAAATCCATGCTGCGTATGCAGATGTATTCTTGAATCTTTTTTCGCGTAAATACTATGTAATACTATGGTTAAATAAGTCATGACGTCACAGTTAATTCATATAACCATGGTTAGATTTCTAACATTTTACATTTGTTTACTTGTTCATAACCTATAATTTTTGAAATGTGTTTTTACCTATTTATATTTAATTTCTATGCTTTTACCGGTGTAAATAAATTTCTTTGCCTCTTCTTATACCTAAAGGTATAAGAAGAGGCAAAGAAATTTATTTACTATATTTACTATAGTATATTCTTTTTCTATAGGTATTAGTTTTTTCAATACACGTTATCCAATTCTCCTACATGTTTAATACAAAATAAGCAAGAATATAAAACAAACCTGCATATAATTCCTCCACTTGTGGAGATTCCACAATATGGAGCACCCTATCATTTATTTTTACTGACAACACCCCGTTTACCAATTCAATTTTAAATGGAAACAACTTTTTGACAGATCGAAACAGAGAAAAATATATATTAAAAAGAGAAAGACTATTAACCACGTTGAATAACTAGCTCAGCGATATAGTTTTATGGTCTGGTATTTGTGACGTCATAGTTAGGATTTTTGAACGCACTCTAAACGCAAAAATGCCTTAACTATTAACCAAGGTTAAGTTTAATTACCATAGTATTTCATGGTATTTCTCTCTCTCTCTTTATTTTTCTCCACTACCTCCGGAGTACTGTAACGTTTCTTTCTAATGACGCACTTACCTATTGGTTTGTCTAATACAAAACAAGTCTCGGGCGCAAGCTCCTTTTTTATTGTGAAGCGCCACACCTGGGTAGCTTTTATACAGTGGAGAAAGTAAGTAGTTCAGTTATTAATGAAACTCTGGATTAAACTCAATACGTATATTAACAAAAGTATAAAATATCCTATTCAGAATAACCATAAACACCCTGTATGTACAACATAAAACAACTAATAAACACACGCAAACCAATGGTGCGAAGAAAGCGTGAAGGCGAGCAGAGAGGGGAAAACGGCCAGGGGGAGGGTATAAATGTAAAAAGCCGAAAGTGGTCGGCGGCGAGGAAATGCAAGCAATTATTAATAGCGAAATAGGGGTGAATGAAAATGACAGCGTGCAAATGAGTACAATGTAGGCGGCAGATCACCGGCTACGCAACTAGCTACGATTCGTAGACGTTCACCGAACACGTATAGCGTCGGGGCAAAACTGCGGTAGCAGTTGCTTATTTACAAGTCTACACTATTTAATACGATTAGTTTAAAGTAAGGCCAAGCCAAGCAAAGAGTAAATTCATAAACAAAAGCAATAGTTTAACTTGTACTTACAAATCGGTACGGCTGTGTCAATTTCTGGTGTGCACCGGTCACGGCCCGTGACTCACTGGTCAAACACAAGATGATCTCTCTCTCCCCGCATTCCACTTGCCGGCCTCGACACAGCGCGAGGGCGCACGCGCCTCTGCCGTCTAGTTTATTCCGTACGGCGACAGCGTATGAAATCATTCATAGTTAAATAGATGTTTACGGCCTCCTAGACCCAATAAACTATTACTACTGTTTAATATTCTCTAAATTATCTGAAATAGCACAAAACTCGAATCGAAGTTCTACGACCCCAAATAACGATTTTACAGAAATTAAGTAACTTCGTTACAGTACCATAAGCCTCTCCCTCAGTAATGGAATTGGTCTGAGCCGTTGTGGCTCTTTTAACCAGTCACAAGTAGATTTATTTGGATTCCTTTTGTGTATCTTTTCCTCCAAATTTTCTGGGTTCATGGTATTTACGCGAAAAAACGTCTTTGGTAGCGTTTTTCTCTTTTGACGGATACCAGTTCAACACAATACCCTTTCGGATTTTTTTAGTTTAATGTGTGTGAACCTTGACAAAATTTTATCTGTAACCAGTTTTGCTTATTATAAACGCTCCACTCTCAACATATTTAAACTACCTACATTATTAAATTTAACGTTTGTTGTGAAAGGTTTTTTATTATTAAAGTCATATTAAATATAATTAAAATTAAAATTTATTACTATTTATTACTAAATTTACTTTTTTGCACACACTAGCTAAATGTTCAACTTTGTTGAAATTGTTGTTTTGTGCTTACAGCCTTGGTTGCCAGTGTGCAGTTTCCCGCAACATTTACATTTCCACTTGCCTGTTGATTTACTGTCTTCACCTAATTCACATTTCTTTTGTCTATCATTCTCTGATTCTTGTTAATTTTTTTACCTAAACCGGTATGCAGAAACGTTGATTTATTTATATCAACTGATTTACCTATATACACGGTTTTCAGTTTGAAACAATTTGGCAACATAGCAAATTTTAAATGACAGTAAAGAATCTTTACTGTTATTTAAAATTTGTAGGTTATCTTACGTATACTTAAATATGTGTTAACACATATAATAAATTTATTCATTATAAGAGTAAAACATTTTTAAAATGCATTATTAAATATACACATAAATCGTCACCTGAGTATTGATTTGTTCTATGTCCAATATGTTATAATCGAGATAAACGGGTTTGAAACTTTTACATTAAATATCTTATTTGTTTTTTAATGAAAACTTAATTAAACATTAATAACAATACTCTTGTTTGGCCTTTAATTAGTTCTATTGAGCAACTCTTATCTCAAATTTGGATTTATGCCTCAATATTGGAAAAAACGTTTTGGAGATAAAACAAAAAGTGCTAGTTTTGGATTTTAGAAACAAAATGTTGGACATATAATGCCGGTTTTCCACTAAACGAACAGTTGAGTTTGGGTTTTGTTTGTGTTTTTAAAAACTTGCAAATCAAAAACAAAACTGAAACAAACCCGAAACTCTTGTTTCCATCAAGCAAACTAAGTTTTGTTCGAGTTTTGTTTTTGTTTTCGGTCCTTTTCCACTAGTTGTCGTGATTATGTCAGAACACACTTTTTCAATATCAACCAACATGTTTAAACGTCATATAAAAACGGATGCATAAAAATTTGAACATTTCTTATCGGACGATTTTATTGAAAAACGTACAAACCTATAACGGACAAACGGATACATGAAAATTAAGCTTTAAAATTAATATTAAAGGCTCAAATTTTCACCAATTTTTTTTTGCCATTCTGAATGACATTCTCGATATATTTAAAAAAAAAAAATAGTCAATTTTTTTGGCCCAGTCTAATATATAGGTATATACCTATATGTGTAACTTATATTTCCAAAAACTATAGTTTATAAAACTTTGTTTTTTAAAAATTTTATTTTTATTTACTTTATAACAACTCGAAACAAAGGATGACATAAAAGTGTTTGTAAAACATGTAGTACATATGTTATAAGTTCGGTTTGCTGACCAAGCTCCTGGGTGCTTGGTTGGCGTTTTTCTGGGAACTGCTATATAATACCTCCCTCAGTAGTTCCGAGACTCCGGTGAAGGATTAAATTTCGATTTCGTTGACATCGAACGGGGTTGATTGTGAAGAGGCAATGTTTGTTTCGACATTATTATGTCTCCTCGTTGGTTGGATATATTTCTTATAGGCAAAGAAAGTCCCAAATAGAATAATTATGACGTACAAAATTATTGTTCCGGAAAGGTGCCAAGTGTTGTTTATTCCTAGGGGTTCCAAATATTGTGAGTTGCTGGATAAATCGGTTGTACCAAGATTTTTTAGTTTTAATGGTGGAAGTTCCAAATTTTTTAATTTTGTGGGTAATATGGTGGTTTCTAATATTATTGGCTGTCCTGTTGTACTATCATTGAAAAATAGTAATTGGTCTTCTATGAATATTTCACAGTTGTCTTCATTTTTGAACAAGAATATTCCATTTATTTGTTTAAATTCTTGGGATTGTTGGCAATTAGTTTTAAACGAAATTTTGTTAGGAAATGCCGAACAGAATTGGAGGTACTGTTCTGCCAAATGAAAGCGAACGCATCAGGGCAAGCCTGATCAGTGAAATGAGGCGAGCTATGGAGGATTCCACTAAGGGATCCTCCCGCTTGGAACTCAAATTCATCAAGTCGGGCCTTGTCGACCCGGGCTGGTACTTGGTATCGGCTAGGGACGACACCTCGATGCGTTGGCTGCTGGAGAGCTGGTCTTCTCTGACTGTTGAGGGGGTGGTTTTCACTTCGGTGAAGGCCGCCGAAGCTCCATGGCCAGTGAAGATTGGTTTCTGGCTTAGGCAGGAAAAGGTGGACCTGGCAGAGGTCACAAGGATGCTTGATCTCCAGAACCACTCCCTTAACGTGGGGAATTGGAAACATCTGGAGACCACAGGGGGACCAGGAGCATGGCATCTAGTCTTCTTGGTTAGCCAAGAGGTTGTGAAGCGCCTGGAGGAGTCTGGGTGGGCCCTCTACTTCGAGTTGGTGACCCTCTCTGTAAAGAGGGTCTCGGCTTGGAGTAGCGTGGTGCGCCAGGGCTCGTCTGGTGCTGGAACCTCGAAGCAGACTGAAGAAAACTAGGTGCTGAGGCCGTACCATGATACACTCCGTCATGGACACCATACGGGTAAGCCAAATCAACCTACATCACTGCAAGGACGCTGCTGGGGAACTGGCAAGCGTCTTGGCAGGGAGGGAGGGCGAGATTGTCCTGGTACAGGAACCGTATGTTTACAGGAAAGGGGTTAGAGGAATGGGTGCCACTGGCCTAAACATCATGGTTGGCACTGAGGAGGAGAGCAGCAGAACATGCATACTGACGTCCAAGGAACTCAATGTGCTACCACTTCCACAATTGGGGGCTAGGGATGTCACGGCGGTTCTGCTGGAATATAAGGTAAGAGGCATTAGAAATAGGATTATATTAGGAAGCGTCTATTTACCGTACGAGGGACCGTGCCCTACTCCGGAGCTAACTCGATTAATCAAGTTCGCGAGTGACAAGTGCATACCCCTCGTGCTAGGATGTGATTCCAACGCCCACCACTACGTGTGGGGCAGTACCAACACCAATAGTAGGGGAGAATCTCTGCTAGGGTATTTGGCATCAACAGACTTGGAGGTAATAAACAGAGGCAAAGAACCAACGTTTGTTATTTGCAACCGGAAGGAAGTAATAGACATAACGTTGGCATCAAGGTCAGTATATGAAGATGTTTCTAACTGGAGAGTGACCAACGATATAACGATGTCTGATCACAGGATGATCAGATTTGAGTTAAATGTCGACAAGGTCACTCCTAACCCAAGGAGGAATCCAAGGGCTACAGATTGGGAGAAATATTTCACCAATCTAAAAAGTCAAACTTGGGAACCTCCTGTGGACATTACCACCAAAGAACAGTTAGAGAAGGAAGTTAACCACCTAAATAGTACGATTGCCACAGCCTACGAGACTGCTTGTCCGGCCAAGGTGGCTAAGGGCCGAAAGGTCCCGTGGTGGAGTGACGTGCTTGACGACCTTCGAAAGAAGGCAAGGCGCGCATTCAACCGGGCTATCAAGGATGGGCTGCAATCCACGTGGGATACGTACAGGGAGGCCAGAAAGTCTTACAAAAAAGAGTTAAGGCGCAGCAAGGATATCAGCTGGAAGACATACTGTGGAACTGTAGAGTCACTTCAGGAGTCAACCAGGCTGATGAAGATCCTTAGCTGTGAGTCAAAAAGGAATGTAGGAATCCTAAGAAGGTTGGATGGATCGTGGACGAACACCAGTGAAGAGTCCCTAAGACATCTCCTGGAAACGCACTTCCCCGGCGAAACTCCTTCCCACACGTCAACAACGGAGGGGCCAGAGACCCTTACCTGGGACTTAGGCCTTGCCAAAGACGTCGTGAAGGAGGGATCGGTGGAATGGGCAGTAAATGCGTTCGATCCATACAAGGCAGCAGGACCGGATGGAATATTCCCAGCATTGCTACAGAGAGGCTTGGAGATTCTTCTCCCAAGAATAGAACGAATATTCCGAGCCAGTCTGGCACTGGGATATGTCCCAAGAGCCTGGAGGGCAGCTAAAGTGGTCTTTATACCCAAAGCAGGGAAAAAAGACTACTCGGCTGCAAAGTCCTTCAGGCCAATAAGCCTAACATCCTTTCTTTTTAAAACATTAGAAAGGATCGTGGACCGGTACCTGCAAGAAGGGGTGCTGAAAAGGTACCCATTCCATAAGAATCAACATGCCTATAGAAATGGAAGGTCGACCGAAACGGCTCTTCATTCTATAGTGCATAGAGTCGAAAAGGCACTGCACTACAAGGAAATGGCACTAGCTGTTTTCTTTGATGTAGAGGGGGCTTTTGATAAGGCGAGGACATCTACAATCTGTGAAGCGCTACAAGCCAGAGGCACTCCCCCAGTCCTGGTTAGTTGGGTTAAATCTTCACTGGAGGAGAGGCAGGTCAGTGCATCTCTGGGAGACTGCCATTTGGACATCGGTGTGAGGGGCGGCTGCCCACAAGGCGGCTGCCTATCACCCCACCTATGGTGTTTAATAATGGATGGACTTCTGGAGAGACTGACGGCCGAAGGGCTGTATGCACAAGCATATGCAGATGATGGTACAGTCCTAATCAGAGGAGGCATTCTAGGTGTAGTCTGCGACAGAATGCAGACAGCATGCAGAATAATAGAAAATTGGTCCAAAGAAAACGGTCTGTCGGTTAACCCAACAAAAACTGACATGATTCTTTTTACCAAACGAAGGAAGATACAGGACTTCAGGGCACCAGCCATGTATGGAAGACCTCTTGAGATTACTGAAGAGGTCAAGTACCTAGGTGTTACCCTAGATAGGAAGTTAAGTTGGAAATCACACGTTGACAGAGTTGTTGACAAATCGATTGCAACTTTCTGGCAGCTGCGCCGGGTGGTGGGAAAACGCTGGGGAGTAAATCCCAAAGTCCTTCACTGGATTTATACTGCTGTCATCAGACCGCGGATACATTATGGATCAGTGGTCTGGTGGCGCAGTGTGAGCAAAACCACCATCGCTCAAAAATTGAGCAAGATACAGAGACTGGCATGTCTCGGTATCACAGGCGCAATGAGGACTACTCCAACGACGGCATTAGAGGCCTTGCTGAGCTTGCCTAATCTTTCCCTCTGGATAAAGAGAGAAGCAATGGCGAGCCATTTAAGGATGAGGGATGCCAACAATTGGTTAGGAAAAGGAATAACTTATGGTCATGAGGGCATCGCGGATATGGCTGAGAGGGAGGTCCCAATTAGCAGTATTAGAACGATGCCAGCAAAAGACCGCCTAAGTTTAAAAAAGAAGTTTTCCCTCACGATACCAACAAGAGAGCAGTGGGAGAAAAAGGATGTACACTTTGCACAAAATGCACTAGTGTGCTACACTGATGGCTCTCGTATGGCGAGTACACTGTCTTCAGGGGCAGGTTTCTGCGTGGAGGACAGGGATATCCAAAGGAGCTACCCGCTCGGAGGATATACCACTGTCTTTCAAGCGGAAGTGTTTGCCATACTTGAGGTTGCAAACTGTGAGGATATAAGAACAGGGAGTGAGACAGATATATACATCTGCTCAGATAGCCAAGCAGCTCTGAAAGCGCTTTGGGCAGCGAGAACCACATCGAAGTTGGTTCAAGAGTGTGAGGAAGCGCTGGAAAAGCTAGCAAGTACAAAAAGAGTGCATCTCGTATGGGTACCAGGTCATAGTGGGGTTGAGGGTAACGAACGGGCTGATGAGTTGGCCAGATTGGGATCTGAAACCCCCTGTGTAGGACCCGAACCAATTTTTGGAATCACGAGAAAGCAGGTCAAATCAGCCCTAAATAATTGGGCTGATAAAAGAGCGAATGAAAGCTGGAGAAGAAGCGGTGGCTGTAGGCAGACCAGGGATTTTCTGGTCACCCTAAGCAAACCCAAATCCATCTGGCTTCTAGGTAGAAGCCGAACCTCCTTGGGCCCACTTGTGAATATACTCACAGGTCATGGCCTAAGGAAACACCTCACAAGAATAGGGGCTGAAACCAGCCCCTCCTGTACCCAGTGCGGAAGGGAGGATGAAACCTCCTTTCACTTCCTGGGACAATGTGAGGCCCTCGGCAGACTAAGGTATAAAATCTTTGGAGTGATGACACTCCAAAGGGAAGAGTTGGCCTCTCTTGCCTGGCAGGATATCCTGACCTTTATAAGAAGGTCTGGAAGATTCGAAAGGGCTGGTATGGGCGAAAAGGAAGATGAGGAGTAGTCTGGTTGGTTTAGGAGGGGCAGATAAAAAGGACCATGGAGTCTAATTGTCAGGCTTCGAGCCTACCCAACCGTACTACTACTACTACTACTTGTTAGGAAACGCTCCAAAATATTGATTAATTTCTGGTATAAATTCTATTATTTTTTCTTCTTTAAGTTGAGTAAAATGGCATTCACTGATGTCATTTTTATTAAGTATGTTTGCTTCACATGATATATTTACAAAGGTTTTTAATTTTCTCGAGCAAAAATATTGGTTGGCTAGTTTGTCACAAATAGTCGCTAGGGAAACTAACTCAGATTCAGACTTAATTATATATCTGGTTGATGGAATTATCGTTTGGAAGTTTTTATTTGGGATGGGCATAAAATAATACAATTGAAAAGATTTAGAACTAAACAAAGGGATTGTAAGAAAATAATTTACTTCGTAATTACTTATAAAACATTTGGTTTTTATAATAGATTTATAGTTTTTTATATTATTGACTGAAAATGGAAGTTTATTTTTAAAATAGGGCGATATTTTAGAAAGTTCGTTAAATAGGTCTTCGTCAGTGATTATACTTGGGTTTCTATGTTTTGAAATTCATTAAGAACAACGTCAAAAAGGTGAATTAACTGATTTAGGGTATCTTTAGTAAATAGAATATCTGTATGAGAATTTGTATCATTAATTATATTTTCTAAAACGCTTATTCTGGAGATAATAACTTGTTCGTTGTGCTGTACGTCGTTAGCGGTTTTATTAAATTTACTTATAATTTGTTTATTAATAGAGAATTGGTTATTAATTTGTTGTATTAGATTATTTTCAGTTTGTTTAATTAAATCAAGTGAATATTTGATTTGTTTGTCATCTTCGGAATCCATGTTACCAGTTATTTGTTTAATTAAGGTGCCTAATCCGTTAATTAGTCCCCTTTTCGATCGTTGCGAGTTTGAAAATAATGTTAATTTTTGACTAATAACGTTAATTTTATAATTAATGATTTTAAAATAGTTTTGCATTTCCTTTTAATATATTTTACTTTTATCGGCTATATTTACAATGATTTGATATTGATGTGATAAAGTTTTAAAATTATTTACTAAAGAAGTTAAATCGAGATAATGTATGAAAGTGTGTGAAAAATTCTGTAACTTGGCTTCTCCCAGTTTTATCGGTAGAATACCGGGGTTATTTGATATGTCTCTTTGAGATAGTACTATTGCGGTCCATTGGACGAAGAAGTACCTGGAACAGGAGAATTATTTTTAGTGGGACGTTTTATATTACTCATGTGTAATTTTGTATATTTTCGACCAGTTTTGGATTCTATAATTTTTGGTTTAAAAGTTTTACGCGCTGGGTTAGTTGACACAACAGTCTCTTTTTTATATTTGTTTCGCTGTTTAGATCTAAAATTACTTTTTACAAATATTTTTTGGGGTATTTCCGGGATTTCTTCGCGATTTTCATTTAATTTGCTTATTGTTTTAATTTTGTTTTCAGACAATCGACTATTTATAACTTTATTTAGGGTTTTTATTTTTTCCTTATGGCTATTTATATAATTATTAAGAATTTTAGCTTCTAAATCAAGGTCTAAAATGTTTTGCATGTCGTAATTTAAAATTTCGAAAGGCGACATTTTTGTAGATGAGTGAATCGAACTATTATAGGCTATTGTAGCAAAAAGTGCTTTAATTTTTATTGTATCATCTTTAAATTCTGATCTATTATTTAAAAGGTTAAGGTGATCTATAAAGGTAGAGTGAAAGCGTTCTATAAAGCCATTGCTTGAAGGATGATGAGGACTGCAGAAATGTATTTGGATTTTATGAAGTGATAAGTATTCGTTGATAAGGCCATTTTCAAATTCTGGACCATTATCGCAGATAACTAAACCGGGGGTTGAATGGTGGGAAAAGAAGATTAGTAATTTTTCCATAATTTTAATAGCTTGCATTGTATCTAATGAATATACTTGGGCATATTTAGAAAATGCATCTATTATAGTTAAAAATTTAACATGTTCGTATTTTAAGACATCTATAGATATGTATAATTTCAAATGTAAATGTTGGCGTTGGCGTGATATTAAATTTCAACCTAAGAGGTTTACGATCGTACTTGACGACCTTGCAAACGTCGCAATTGTTTATAAAATTTTGGATGGATTTTTGCATATTAGGCCAATAGTATGAAGCTGAAAGTTTTAAAAGAGTTTCATTTATTCCACGATTACCTTCTTGATAATTTTTTATGTGTTCGACCTGTTCGTCAGTTGAATCTACGTCTTCGAGTATTTTATTACATTTTTTAAATTTTATTGAAGTATTGAAGTGGTTGTGTAAAATTGAATTGAGTAGCTTATAGTGTTTTTCGTCATCAAAATAACAGGAATATTTTACATTTGGGGTTATATATTCTTTTATGAAATTTATTAAATCATTTTCTGTGTAGTCAGATGAAATTTGAGTAGTAATGCGTTGTTTACTGTTATTAAATAAACGTGTTATAATAGGTCTCGTTGGACAGGTTTTAACTGAGATGAAATGAATTTGATTTGTGCCTAAATTTAAACTATCTTCTGAAATCGGAATGTTACAAACAGGGGATTCTAGGCTAGTATGAACAGTCATATTGTCATCGTCTAATATTTGTTCGTTATCGTCAGGTGGTTCTGCTATAATGGAAATGTTGTCAACAGAGATATTTTGGTTAAAATTGTCCATGTACTGAAATATAGGATTTTTTGGAGGGTCGGTTTTTTGTGTTTTAGTGGATCTTGTTTCCATGACATTAAAATTTTTTGGGGGACGTGAGAGAGCATCGGCGTTACTATTTAATTTGCCTTTTTTATATAAAATTTCAAAGTCGTACTCTTCTAATCGTAAACGCCATCTGATTAATTTAGAATTTGGTTCTTTAAGCTGGAAAAGCCATTGTAGAGGTTTATGATCGGTCAATATTTTAAATTTTCTGCCGTATAAATACGGACGGAAGTATTTAGTAGCCCACACGATGGCTAAAAGTTCTTTTTCTATTACGCTGTAGTTAAGTGTTCATGTTCGTTTAATGTTCGAGAAGCATATGCGCACGGAAGGTCCGATCCCATTGGTCCTTGGCTTAAAACGGCACCAATTGCATAATTTGATGCATCGGTGGTTAAAATAAACTAATCTTCAAAATTTGGGTATTTAAGGATTGGCTCATTACATAAAAGACGTTTGCATGTATTAAAACAATTTTTGTACGCGGGATCATTGATGTTGATAGAGGCATCTTTTTTTAGGCAACTAGTTAAAGGTTTGGTTATTTTCGCGAAATCCTTTATAAATTTACGGTAGTACCCTAATAGGCCTAAAAATCCTTTTAACTGTTTGGGGGTTTTTGGAATTGGGTATTCGGTTATTGCTCTTATCTTATCAGGGTTTGGTTTTATGCCCTCGGTGGTTATTACGTGTCCTAAATAATTTACTTGTTTATGCAAGAATTCGCTTTTATCAAGTTGAATTTTAAAGTTAAATTCGCGTAGACGCTCAAACACTAACTTAAGTCTATGGATATGTTCTTGTAAGGAGGTGGAAAAAATTATTATATCGTCTAAGTAAACGAAACAGGCTTCATTTTGGATTCCTCTAAGCACATTATCCATCACACGTTGAAATGTAGATGGAGCGTTTTTAAGGCCAAAAGGCATACGAATGAATTCGTAATGGCCGTTTTCTACCGTAAAAGCGGTTTTTTCTGTATCTTTCTGGTCCACTTCAATTTGGTGGAAACCAGAAGCGAGATCAAGTGTGGTGAAGTATTGACTTTTACCGAGTTTATCCAAAATGTCGTTGATGTTAGGTATAGGATATCTATCATCTACAGTTTGCTCGTTTAATTTGCGATAGTCTACAACAACTCTCCATTTGGGTTTACCGGAAGCGTCTAACTTCTTTGGGACCACCCAAATAGGGGCTGACCATGGAGATTTGGAGGGTTTTATAATGCCTTGTTCAAGCATGTTTTCTATTTGCGATTTTACTTCCTGTTTATGTACGTATGGGTATCTGTATGTTTTAGTATGGATAGGTGTTTCGTTTTTTAACTGAATTTTATGTTTAATTGAGTTAGTAAAAGTTAAAGCTTTATTGTTAAAATGAAAAATATCTGAATAATTATTTAGTAATTTCTTTATTTCTCGATGTTCTTCGAAATTTAAATGTTGCAAGCGAACTTTACTTAAATCGAATTTAATTTTTGAAGTATTAAAGTAATTAAAGTTATTACATAAATAAGTATTGGGACTTTTAATTTCAAAATCGGATTCGGGAATAACTTCGAATGGATCTGTTAAATTTATACATAATGATTCACTGGTAGTATTAATTATAGTAGTATGAGCATTATTATTATTTATTTCTAATAAACATTCTGGAATTTCAACTTCGCCAAAATTTTGGTGTGGTAAAATACCATTGCCATTTTTTACATTTTCTACGTTTATCATTACTATTTGTTCTGAATTTGGATGCACTACTATATGGTTGTTATAGTCGCTTAATTCTTTAAACTTAATGTCTATTGTTGTTTGTGGTAAAATGAGCTTATTAGATTTTAAATTTATTGTTGCATTAAATTTTTGAAGACTATCTAGCCCTAGTAAACAATCGAAATATTTATGGAACTTAAATATGTGAAATTTAATGAAACTGTTACCTAAATTAAAAATTTCTGGACATGGAATATTAATGCTATATTTTTCATGGCTTGTGCCGTGAGCGGTGGAAATTGTATAAGGGTCGTACCGAATATTTTTTGTAAAATGTTTTTTTACTATTTCTGGGTTAACGAATGATTTGGTGGAACCAGTATCGATTAAACATTTTAAATTTAAACTATTTATAGGGATATTAATGTAGGGCAGTTGAGATTTTGAAAAGTCAATATTGAGAAGTTCTATATGGTTTCTTCCGAGGCTTCTGCGACTAAAAAATGTGCGTTGTCTAATTCTAAACATTCGTTATGAGAATTATTTTGGTCAATGTCAATGTCATTGTACTCGGTTATTTCGACTTCCGATTCAGGGTCGTTAATGTTATGCAGTTCTTCGGAAATGAAGTTACGTGGTTGTCCAAAATTATTTCTAAAATGATTTTGATTACTGTTATTTGTCGGATTTTTAGTGGTGTTTCTAGTACTTATGCTCATTGGTGTTGGTTTGTTTTGGGGAATATAGTTAGGGTTAGGTTTAAAAACATTTGATCTTGAATTCTTAGGATAAGATTGAGATGGATGAAATTGGGGTTTATAGTCTATGGCGAGAGGCCTTTGGTTATAGATTGGCTTTGGTTTTGAGAAATTAGAATTTTTATCTTGAATATTAAAGTCATTTGTTAAAATGTGTAGTGCCTCATTTAGGCTATTGGGTTGCCTGGTAGATAAATAATCTCCAAGCGGATTATTTAAATGTTTAAGAAATACGCGTAACGCTAATTTCTGAGAACTTGTCGTCAGTGTTACTACATCCTGTGCATTTGTACCGTGGGTGTTGATATATCCTACTTGCAGATTAAGATTTGTCTGTACTTTGGTGTAAAATTCTAAAGGTTTTAAGTTACTTTGTTTCATTAATATATGAATAAAAACAACACTGTTTTAAAGTTTCACTAATTTATTTATGTTTTTAATAATTAACAATTGTTTCGCTACACTTTGTTTCATATTACATAACTCTATTATTAATGTTTGTAAATCGCGTTTATCGGCGTAAGAAGCCAGAAGGGCATCTTTTAAATCTTTCCAAGTATTTATTGGAAATGAAGCAATTGCCTCAGCGGCGGTACCTTTGACTTTGTTTTTAATAGATTTCAATAGAAAAGTATTTAAAAAATCGTTTGGATCATTTTTATTGTAAAATTTATTTAATAATTGCTCACTTGTAGCAATAAAATCACTTAAAAGTGATGGGTTACCTGTGAATTCAGGAATAATTTTTAGATATTCTTTTTGAAAAGACATATTTAACGAATTATTAGTATCTTCTAAATTACTATTTAAATTTAAATTTTGCAACTGATTTAATATATCCTCAGTGCTAATTGTCGTAGAATTTTGAAAATTTAATCTACGAGGAGGGGAGTTTAAAGGAATTATCGGATTATTTTGATCTATATCTGAATCAGTATCCGTTAATGACATTTATGACTTACCAGTACCAAATTTCCATGGCTCTGGAAACCTTAGTTTGAGTGTTCTGATAACTTCTTTGAAAGTTGCACAATGAAAGTCCGTCCGAACTGGTGGTTCACTATTTGCAATTTTCTGCTCGAACTTTAGTCAATGAAAGTCTATCCGGTCTGGTAGTTCACTTTATAAAGTTCTGGGTTCGATTTTGCACTATAAAGAATTAAAATTCACCGATTTTTCGATGTGAAGGTCCTTTCGCGAGGTTCACTTTTTGAAAAAAATCGTTAGGCTTATCCTGCAACGACTGCGCCACTTATATTTCCAAAAACTAAAACTTTGTTTTTTAAAAATTTTATTTTTATTTACTTTATAACAACTCGAAACAAAGGATGACATAAAAGTGTTTGTAAAACATGTAGTACATATGTTATAAGTTCGGTTTGCTGACCAAGCTCCTGGGTGCTTGGTTGGCGTTTTTCTGGGAACTGCTATATAATATGTATCTATTAAACTTATCCAGCGTTACAAAACAAATTCTCTATCCTCTATCTATAAAATAGTATATTATAGAACAGGCGGAGAAAGCTCATATTATAGCAGAGCACACATTTCACTGCCGAGGCGCAGCGGCGCGCCGCCGAGGCAGTAGATTGTGTGCGAGGTAATTAATAAGCTTTCGCCGCCGTGTTTTATATACTATTTTTATTCAAGCTCTAAATTTCTATATTTTTTTGAAATTTTGTAACCTCATTTTTAGGTTAGGTTTAACTGTCAGACGACAAAATGTCACCATTATTGTTCGGCGGTCAATAATAATTTGACTTTTGAACTAGTACAATAATGTAGTGACTACTAGTTCAAAAGTCAAATTATTATTGACCGCCGAACAATAATGGTGACATTTTGTCGTCTGACAGTTAAACCTAACCTAAAAATGAGGTTACAAAATTTTAAAAAACTACATTGTAGTATTTCTTATGAGGAATATAATATAAATATTATTATACACTTGGAAAAATAGTATATTAAACTACAAGGGCAGAAAGTGTGAGATCCCTGCACTGCGCGCCATGATGCCCGAGGCGAAGCCGCAGTTCAGGACTCTCACACTTTCTGCCCGTGTAGTGTATACTATTTTTCTTACTACCTCGGCCGAAAATACAACCCGGCCGAAAATACGGGAAAAATTAAATGTGTATATCGAAATTGAAAACAAATTTTGAGGTTATATTAGTGTCTTAATCAGAGTTGCATATGTTGAGTACTAGTGCACACGACTAAAAAAATTTTACTCCCGCTATTATAGAGGGTGCGCGTATAGCTTGACCAATGCATCAAACGTAAACTTTCTGCCGTGGAATCGGGGACGAAACAACGTATTTTCAGTCGAGGTAGTAAGAAAAATGTTTCTTACTTACCTACCAATTTAGTATGAAATTCGTATCCAGACTAAGAAAATAAAATAAAAGTCGAAAACAAAAAACACAACACGACCGTTTCCACTAAACAGACTCGAGTTTCAAAACACGTCGAAACCTTTTGATGTTACCGCTTTCGAGCGGGACTCGAAAAACAAAACTCAAACTGTCGCAAAACACGCCAGTCTTCAAAAAGTTTGCAAAAAGTTGCAGTTTTGTTTTATTCGACACGAGTTTGTGTTTTGTTTTTGTTTTGTCCGTTTGGTGAAAAACCGGCATAACAAAGTTTTAGGACATGAAACAAAACTGAATTAAAAAACACTTTATTTAATAATGATTTTCTTTATTAATAATAATTATAATTATTGTCAAAATACAATGTCATATACAGGTAAATAGGTAAAAAAAAAACGTGTACTGGCTAAAGTGGATATAACATAAACAATTTTATACTTATAAGGAAGCTTTCATTGGAGATAGCACAAAACAGTTATAAAATGGATATAGCACAAACAAATACTAATTATTTTCAGATTTTTACAAACACATAGAGCAAAAGAAAGCCTGTAAGCGAAATTTTGGAGATAGAGTAAACCAATTTTAAACCTTTTATACTAAACTCGGATTTAGACTAACCTAAACTAAAAACTGACACAATTATATCAAAATACTATTATGGAGATGGAACAAATCAACTTCAACTTTCCGAAAATGCATAAACCTCAAAATGGTAAAAAATGGAGATAGCACAAACCAATACTCAGGTGACGAAATACATTTATAACTGACTAAACCTTATTATTGACAAAATATTGGTTTGAAAAAGAGCCGCAATATAAAACATACACAATTGTGTTATGTTCGCAATGTGTCTTGTTACAAGTATCTAAATTTGCATTAGAAGGTATGAAAAACGAAAATTACAGCTTAGAGCCTCTAAAAAGAACAAAGATTAGTTTATTATATTATAATAATTATTATTATAATAATTATATATATATATATATATATATTATAGTTATAGGAATACTAGACCTGTTATGGCTTCAGAATAAACTTTTTTAATTAAAAGGAGGGATCTACACTCAAAAATTGCATGTCCAGAAAAATTGTGCTAGAAAATTGGTGGGAGTCTTGAAACTGTTTGTAGCATGCATATAGTTTACCCTTGCCTGCCCCCCTGAACAAAATCCTGGCTACACCCTTGCTGGAAATGGGGCAAGAACCCCTGCTTTTCTAAACAGTTAAATTAAACCCAATGAAAAAAATTATGCATGCCTTATACACTTTGTTTTTTAAATAATTTATATTGAAAAATATAAGTACATAAATTTTAAAAACTGTTATTTTAATAAACTGTTGCAGTTCCAGTCCAGATGTTTTTACCCTGTGTATTTTATTTTAAAAATAAAAATATTGTTTCAGAGCATATTTTTAATAATTTGTCAAATAAATATTACAAATAATAAAAACAATTTGAACCAAAAATATAAAATAAAAGTTTCATACACTGTGCCTGTTTTTGCTTTCGAGCAAAAACAATTGTTTGGTGTATTTTTTATTTTCTTATTCTTATAAAATGCCTTTTAAACTTAAGTTAGTAATAAAATTGTATTACTGGCAAAAACTTTTAATAATATTATAATATGTATATTCAATTTAATTTTCTATTATTTTTAATAGTACCTACATACAGGGGCGGACCGTTGACTTTGGGGGCCCTGGTCTAAAAATCTTTGGGGGCCTATATACAATAATTATATAAATAAAATATTTTACCATTTATACAAGGTGTCTCGAGAAGACGTGTACAATCATTATGCAAGGCCACATATTTCTTGGTTTAAAAGAATTCGACTTAACCCAACTTACCTAAACAAAAATGTCTTTGTTTAACTGCCAGCGGCCTTTAAAGTATGTAAAAATATATAGGTAGGTACTGCAGTATGTTACACTGATTAACAAAAATCGACTATTTTTTATAATATCACCCATTAATATTATTAGTTTCTAATCGCGATTTTACATTTAAATTAAAAAAAAACTATTTTAGATAATTAAAATAAAGTTCACTTATTATTTTATGATAAATCTACTCGTTAAAAAGTTATTTAAGACTTACTTAGGACAAATTTATAGCAAATTTTAAGTTTTTCTTTTACAAAATGTTGAAAAAGATCATACATTTTTTGTATCTACTGTTCTAGAACATTTTATTTTCTATAAAAAAATTTCATTATTTTTTTTAAATTTTTTTTTATGATATACTGGTTTTACCAGTATAAATACAAATATTTTCTGCAATAAAATTGATAGGTATTTTCTTGAAATTAATTAGTATTTAAATCAGAATTATTAATTTTAGTTTATAAGTTTTAAAATTATAAAATTACACAATTTTTAAAAATGATCAACAAAAGTCATAACTTTTTGTTATAAGTCCAAAAGTAAGCGGAAAAGTGAGAAAAACTTGAAATTTACTTTTGAACAAGTATAGGTATTTATTATAAAATAATAAGAGACCTATTTGTAGGGCGTTTACTTTAAATAATAAAATAAAATTATATTTTTAAAATATGTTGTTTTCATTTAAGTGCATTATTTCGTTAAAAAGATATATAATTCCCAACTTAATTTTTTTCTCATTCTATTTAAATGAAAAATAGAAAATCGCGATGAGGGGCCTCTTAATAATAATATTAAGAGCTGAAATTTTAACAGGCTCAATATTTTTCCTTTATGCAAATAGTTGATTTTTTAATCAGTCTAATTTATATTAAAAAAAATTATTTGCATCGCGAAGGGGGCCCTCGATAGGACGGGGCCCTGGGCTGCAGCCCATAATGCCCATGCCTAAATCCGCCCATGCCTACATATACAGGGTGTTATGTAATTAATGTTATATATTAAAATAGGTTGTTCCTTAGGGTCCATAAAGAAGCACCTGAAACTTTTTTTTTCTAAATTCCAAAGACTAAAAATAATTTATAATAACCTTTATCCTACCAAAAAGTACGCCATTGATCAACTAGGAACTTTAGAATAATCTGGTTGCCTAAATTAATTTATTATGTTATGGTTGGTAACACCAAATTCTTTTAAAAAAGTTGACAAACATTGTTTAAATTTAGCTTAATTACAAAAATGACAAAATTAACCATGCAAATTGTCAATTTGGCGTTTTTATTAATTGTTGGTTATGTCATTTTTGTACTGAAGGTAAATTCAAACAAAATCTGCCAACTTATGCTAGTGCATTTCTTTAAAATTTTAGGTTATGTGCTCAAATTGTAAATATCTTAACTAAGGGAAGTGCTTTTGGATTTATTTACACAAATTAAATGTTAAAGTTTAACCTGTGAACTGGTCCCAATTTCATCTGAGTAAACAGAAAGAAAAAATCCGATGAAGAAATTAATTTTGTGGTTATGGAATTTTATGGAATAGGTACTAAATTTTCTAATAATTGCTTAAGCTATTAGCTGGATGAGTAAATAAATACAGAACGGTATTAGAGCTTTAAGGGCATAAAACTTTTGTATTTATTGAGTTTTTATTTACTTTTTGCATGAAAAATTTTTTGTAACAATTTTTTACATCTGGCAACGCGCAGCTACTTTGTTGGTTGGTATCTATGTACTCACAGAACACAAGTGTGCAGAGATAAACCAAGTGTGTAACCAGTGGCGTATCACAAAAAATATAAAAAACTTCTAATGCATATTTTTTCTTTATGTTTGGAAACATATTTTTTTAAATATTTTTCCTTTACTCCTTATGTCAAAAGGTATTCCGTATTTTAATATATAACATTAATTACGTAACACCCTGAGCCGAAAAATAAATAGAGTGTAAATTTCCTCAGAAAAAAGTCCCCTCTACCTACTGTTTCTATTTGAAGAGCAAACACATACTTTAAAAATTTAAAAGAAAAAATAAGTTGAACACGGTCTAAAATTTAAAATTCTTCAAAAGTATTTAAAAAATAAGACAAATATTTTTTAACACACAATTTTGGTTTTATTTTATAATCCTTATTATATATTAAATAGTATTTTTTTTAATTATCTAGGTATTATACTAAAAAGGTATGTTTTTAATAATAAAAAAATTAATCATAAATATTTTCACCCAAGTTCAATGTTAGGGGTACCTAATTATTTTACAATGAAACCAAAAAACAGCAAAGATATTTGATATAATTAACATGGTAGCAGAGCTGTCGCATTTACTCTTAAAAAGTAATTGAATTACAATTACCAATTATTTTGGCACAAAGATATAAATTACCAATTACCAAAGATTAACAAATGTAGTTCAATTACCAATTACCATGAAATACTTTTTTATTAATTACTATTGATTATTTAGTCAATTACTATAATTTAATTACTTATTTTAATTCAATTACTTCTGATAGTAATTGAATTACTTTTAAGTAATTAAACTACTTTTTAGTGTCAGAATTACTTGTTAGTAATTGAATTACTTTTAGATAATTAGGACTGAATTGCTTATAAATTTGTTGAATTATTTTAAAATTAAAAGCAATTAATTTTTAGTTAGTTTATATACAAAGTTTATATACCCTTACTTCCTAAGAAGTCCCAAAAGCCAACTGAATGGCTTATGCGGGTTAGGGTCAGGAACGGACCGCGGGCTTAAAGTCCCCTTCGAAGAACTATTACAAAATAGGACAAACACTAGTCCACTGTCGGCGATGGTAATAATTTAATTTTTATGGCAGTATGGCATCTGTTGATAAATTGAAAAAAAGTTAAAAGTTATTCATTTTTTTATGTACTACCAAAATCTGTGAAAAAAATCGGGTCATCGCATTTGACTTTCCAAAGTTACCCCCCGTTTCACCCTTAAGAAGGTTTTAATAAGACATTTTTCCGTTAAATGCGTATTTCTCGAGATATTGAGCTGTCTCAAGTTAAAAGAAACACCCTGTATATGTATAAATTAGTGCTGTACAATTTAGCCGGTTAAGCCGGCCAAAAAAGTTAGCTAAGTTAATAGCTAACTGATCAGCTTAGCTAATTTACCACCCAACCGCATGTTGCAAACAAAGAAATAATAATAATATATTTGGGACACATTTTTTTTCAAAAATCACTAATTAATTATTTAAAAAATATTTGTTAAAACTTGTAAATAACACCATAAAATCGTAAACAAAAATCTAATATGGAGGCTAAAATTTAATCGCTGTTAAATGGTTCTAGTGATTTAATCGCTTATTTAAACGAAATTTATTCGAAACTTCAAGGCTTTTGATTGGTTCATATTATAATGAGGGAAATAATCATATAACTATAACAGAAAATGATTAGTACTAAAGTCTGTCGCTGATACAAAAAAATAAATAATAATAATAATAATATTTTTGGGGCAATTTTTCTTCTTCAAAAATCAATAATTAATTTATTAATTACAAAAGTACAACCGAAAAAGGTTAGTATGACAAGTCAAAAAGATGAATTAAAGTATACTGAACATAAATTTGCTAAAATAAAATATTTTATCATTAAATAAAAAAATATTTAATTGCATAAAATATTTTTTAATTAAAAAATATTTTTCTTTAAATTTTACTGAGTAAAAAACATTTTTTATTCAATAATTTTTTTATATATATTCTTTTAATTTATCTTTTCGACTTGCCATACTAACCTTTTTCTGTTGTACTTTTGTAATTAATAAATTAATTAATAATAATTATTGATTTTTGAAGAAGAAAAATTGCCCCAAAAATATTATTATTATTATTTATTTTTTGTATCAGCGACAGACTCTAGAAAAATTGATTTGTTGGCATTTAAAATTGCTTATTTTTCTGAAAATTATCATATTTTGCATAATATTAAATGTTGTATTTATTCTAAAATACAATCTAAAATTCTGATTTTTGCAGACTTATACTTAAAATGTGAGCGCTTCTAATAGCAATTAGAAATTTTAAATTTTTGAAAAAAAATTGTGCAATATAGAATTATCAAAATCGTGCATTAAAAACTTTACTCTGCGGCGAGCTATGTGAATTATTGAAAATTACTATACATATATATGGCGCCAAATGTAGTCAGAACATTGACAAAGTTTTTAAAACAAAAATTAAGTCTCTAACTTGAACGGTTACAGAAATATAAATTTTTATATTAGTAATTTCAATTTAAAATATAAACACATCCGTGAGGTTATAAGGGGTAAACTTTTAATTTAATTTTGCCAATAAAATAATATTATATTATATATTATATAGCGAAACCAACAAAAAATCATTGAGTTAAAATATTTTTATTGAATTTTTTTTTAATAAAGAAATATTTGTTAAAAAAAACATTCTTATATTTTAGCAAATTTATGTTCAGTATACTTTAATTTATATTTTTGACTTGTCGTACTAACCATTTTCTGTTGTAGTTAATATGATTAATACTGATTAATAAATTAATTAGTGATTTAAACAAAAATGTGTCCCAAAAATATTTTTATTATTATTATTATTATTATTATTATTATTATTATTATTATTATGTCTTTGTTTGTATCCGTAACAGATTAAAAATTACTAATTTTTTTGTAAAATTGTCATATTTTGCATAATATAATTAAAAAGAATTTTAATTTCACACGGCAATTTTATTTTGCTATGAAGGTGGGTGATTCGGAACATTAATCGTTGTATTAATTCTAGAATACAATCTAAAATTCTGATTTTTTGCAGACTTATACTTGAAGTGTGAGCGCTTTTAATAGCAATTCAGAAATTTTAAAAATTTCTAAAGATTTTGAAAAAAAAAATTTGCAATAAAGAATTATCAAAAACTTTACCCTGCGGCGAGCTATGTTAATTATTGAAAATTTCTATACGTATATATCGAGTCAAATGTAGTCAAAACATTGAAAAAAAAAATTAAGTCGCTAACTTCAACGGTTGTAGAAATATGAATTTTTATTCAAAAGCGCGTTAGAATACACATACCTAATTGAAAACAAATTTTCGAACGCAAAAACGAAAAATCCAACAATACTTGATTCAACTAAAGTAGAAACCACGAATATATGAACGTGACTCATCCGACACATTCGTACGAAGCAATCTATCGAAGGTCACGGTCCAGTGGTGTCCTGTTTGTAAAAAATCTTGAGTGTAATGTTGGTGGCCATACTTATGATATATTTGCTTTTAAAGTTAAATAATTAACATCTAACATAATTAACATCTATGATAATTAAATAAAATGTAATTTTCTTAGAAACTAATTAATAAATAAACTTTTCTTTTAACTTTAGAAATATTCCATCATCTGATGACAGAACGTACACTCGTGGCGACATCTCTGATTTTAATAACAAATTTTTAGACCGATCCAACCTCACTTTCTTCCAATTAAATTCTTTGTCTATGGTATTTTTTGGAAACGTAGAAAAAGTATAGTCTGAAACACGTTTGGAATTGCATATTCCCCTCTCGTGAAACCCTCAAACTTGTTACAGAATATACTATTCTTTTAACTGTAAACGCAAATATTTCAGAATTGGTGACAAGAAACAAAAATGTTTACGCAGGTCAGGTACAAAGTGAAAGATATTTAAATTGTGTGGATATAAAAACAACTTGCGTTAGTTTCACGAAATTTATTAAATATTGACAATTGTTTCGCTACACAGTAGCTTCTTCAGAATGTATTAAACTAATACTAGTACAAAATTTATATAATAAAAATATTTTTGTATTCTAGCCTAGAATTTCTAGGTAAGGATTTTTATACGACATCTACCTGTGTTACATAATATAAACCACTGCCACTACAACGTTTAAAACGATTATTAATCCGTAAACACACAGTAGAAACACGATATGCAAAAACAAAGATCATATGACATATAAAAACAAATGGCCGACGGTAAAGTTGGTTGCCTTACTATGTAATAAAATAAAATAAATGCCTAAAACACGAACTCTACTGAATATAAGTAACAAGCTAGGACACGCGTCATATGTCTATCTTTGTCCAACACCTAGGCAGTTTTACATCACAGATGGCGCATTTTAGACCGGATGCTTAAAAACCTACGTGTGAGTACATTTACCGCTGCATCGAATGTACAAGACAAGTAAAACATTACTGCTAGCATGTCTGAGATATGTTCGGCACCCGATGAGTCACGTTCATATATTAGTGGTTTCTACTGTACCTAAACCCCGTATAGCATACGCCCCGACCACTAACGGCGCGAGCAGATTATGCAAGACAGAGTAAGCACGTCGACACGGTTTCGAACAGATACTTGTCTCTGGTTTCGAATATCCGAGCACTGGTGGGAGATCGGAATTTCAAGCGAAATGAAACAAAAACCCCTCATTCTCAAACTTGGAACCAGAGTGGAAGAAGGAGGTGATTCAACTCCGTGGTTGAAGGCGGCCAAATAAGTCAGTATTTGTTAAAAGTCTGTATAGATGGCGCATTGAAGTGGAACCTGTTTTAATCCCGACGCACAACAAACTTTTCCCATTTTTAGTAAAATTGCATTGATTAACTTCAAAGAATAGACCACTAAGCTTAATTAAAATTCAAATAAAACCATTTCAACGTCACTTTTGTGTGTTTGTGGCGATTGTGCATTTTGGTAGAACAGTTGGCAATACTACAGTATTGCCAATCGTTCTGCAAATTATTATAATAATGCTGTAAGAAAAGATGTAATTTTTGTTAAGAAGGGTAGAAGACTCTCCTTGGGTTTTGGTTATCTTATAATTTGTTGTTAAAAGTTAAGTTGTTATAGAATAGACCTATCTCATAAAACGGACTTTTGGATAGCGCGTGCGTGAAAAGCACGTCGTCTTTTTTTAATTATATAAAAGAGAAAGAGATACCACTCTTCTTCAGGCACGCGCTATCCAAAAGTCTGTTTTATGGGATAGGTCTATTATGGATTTCGTTGGTAAAACCTTAGTTTCTTATTTGACTCGCCATCTAACGAACAACGAACGAAATACTGACTTATGTGGACGCTGCTTCTGTACTTTAGAGATAGAAGCGATATCACCTCCTTCTTACACCCTGCTTGGAACAATGTTGGGTAGATGGCGAGACCTTACGGACACAGTTTCCTATATTTTCAACTAAAACGCTTGGCACAGATATTCCTATCCGGTTGCACGTCTTCTCATTCCTTATTCAATGACCATACTATTAGTATATTAAAATGAATAAAGATAATAAAATAAGCCAAACAGGCATTTAAACATCATAGTAGATTAAAAAATAATCTTTTTTTAAATTTCAATATGGTTGCTCCTTTTAAAGCCCATGTAAAAGCAAAATGGATGAAAATGTCAAAACAAGATATACTTATAGGCATTTAAACTTTAAGGTAAGGAATAAATATTCTGTTAATTTCATATTTCTATATTGAAGTCAACATAAGTACTTATAAAATGGATGAAATAATGCGACTTTTTAATATTTTAATATTTTTCTAAGCTACTGTATAAGCTTTAAAGATGAAAATAACAAAACCAAACTACCAGGCATTTGAACATCAATTATTCTGTAAATTTCATAATTCTATTTGAAAGTCCTCATATAATGGCCTAAACAATGCGATTTTCGTATGCCAAACGGGTCAGTTGTAAGTTTTATTTTGTCTTTGGTATGTAAACTTAATATATGAAAAAATTACGCATTTAAAAAACACGAAAAATTAGTAAAATACACGTTTTTTCAGCACCTTGTAATTATTTAGAAATATTGATTGAGTTAATTTATATATTTTTTTATAAAAACGACTATTTTTTAGTTTTAAAATATCTTTAGAAAAAAATTACAGCTTAAATTATTAAAGCATAAAAAATTACGTTTTTAAATAGTTTTAATTCGAATAGGCCGGATTTGACACATGCAAAAAATTAAATAAGGGTGGATTTTGTCCGTTGGGACCCTAATGAATATTTCTATAAAATTTAAGCAAAATCCAAGATGGTCGAGCAACGAATTTCGGCGTTTTAATATCGTATCATACGATTAGTATGTGTGGGAATATTCCGTTATTCGATCCAAAAACCAAAACAAAGCCAAACAGTAAACCAAAATATTTGATTATGAGCTCCTCGGCGAGGAGTCCACGTTTTGATAATAAAATTTCTAATGCTAAAAAACATTTTTAGAAAAATTAAAAAAAATTTTTTTTTATTAATAATAACAAATGAAATATTTATTTTTTAAATAAAGCGATATAAGATATTTTATAAACTTAATAATAAAGAAAATAATATCAGAATATAATTACATCTGAAAACACTGCCTCACGCATGGGCAACACTGCATAAATAACTTACCCCTCCTTTAACCACACGAAAAGGAAAAAGCCTAAAGCTGGATTTATAGTTTTAAAGGTAACGGTAGAGGCAGCGGTAAAGGTAGAGGTAAAGGTAGCGGTAGCGGTATCACTTTCTGCAATTTATAGTTCAGAAAGTAGCGGTAGCGGTACTGACAGCGCATGCGTACTTTAATGCAGATTGTAATTTTGTTTCTAAAATTTAATAGCAAAAGGTTGTTTTCTATGAAAATATGAATTGCGAGAACAATGCTGTGCTTCTGGGCCATATGGCGTTGTGCGAAATATTATATATTAAACCCTGCAACACAATATATTATATATACAATATATTATACAATATATACAAGATATTATGTTGTATTGCAGGGTTTAAAGTACGTTATGGGGGTCGTCAAGTACGTCGCTATAAAACGAGGGAATTAAATCGGGAACGAGCTAAGAAACGCCATTTCCAGGATTAAAATAAAATAAAATTGACCGATAAAGAGTAGTTCTTTAAATACACAAATGACTATGCCCATTTTTGACAAATTATCAAGTCTGGTTGCCCCTCGCATAAAAACTAAACTTACAAGGCGAGGCTGCCAACTGAAAACTGCCGTGTGATTGGCTGGAGTAGCGGTTGAGGTAAGAAAAGTTGAAAGATGGTCATCTCTTGCCGCTACCTTCTTGCCTCTACCTCTCTTACCGCTACCTCTGACAACTATAAATTGTTTCGTACAATATTCAATGCCGAACTCGGCTACCGCTACCGCTACCTTTACCTCTACCTTTACCGCTGCCTCTACCGTTACCTTTAAAACTATAAATCCAGCTTAAATCCCAAATGATCTGTGGTACATATACATATAACTAGCGGATGGCGACAGTCGGTCATTATTAAGTTGACAGTGTTGCCGGTTTAATCAAAATAGAACCTTCTTTATCTATGGAAGAAACGTCAAGTTAAAACTAACCTACAAAACGACGAAATGGTAAATAATTCAATCAAATCATAAAAGTATTATTTGTACTAAAAATAGAAATAATTCAAAAATCGTTGAGTAATTAATTTTATTTTATTATCCCACTGGGAAAAATAATATTTCTACAATGTTACTGAACGTTACATTTGTTAGATGTAATGTTACAAAAATCCTTGTGGCAATGTTGCAGGAACATTGCAACAAAGCCTTATGTCCGGCTCAGGAACATTACATTTACAAATAAAATGTTGCTTAAATGTATTGATTGCAATGTTACTAAATGTTATTTTTGTTAATGAAAGGTTCCTGCAACATTACAGGAACATTGCAATTAAATTATTATGAATTATTATAATATTAATTAATTATAATTATTTATCCGTAGCTATATAAAATTTATCCGTAGCTATATATATATATAAATATATTTATATATAAATATATATATATCAAAAACAATAGGTTTTCTACTTTACGCCAGTAGTAGGCAACCAATGTTGCAAAGACTGAAATGCCTTCCCATCTCGCCACCGAGCCGAGCTCGAAGCGCGTCTCTCTCGAATGGTATGGTCGGACCATAATGGTCCAATGACTAATGCACCATACCCATCAACACTGACGTCATGACAGACAGACTGTTTCGACCTGTTTGGTCTCATCAGTGTCAGGCAGTCGGTGACGGGAGACACGCATCAAGCTCGTCACTGTTTACTTAAAGGCCGTATTACAGCCGGCAATTCTTTCGGCAATTGCAATGAAAATTGCCATAGGCATGCGCGGTTGAAACATTTTGACGAATCTCTTGCAATTGCCGAAAATCGGTCCGGATGAATTTTTATTGCCGTTTTACGGCAATTCTGGGGTGAAATCTGGTAACTTTTATGTTACCAACCCTACTACAAATTCCCTAGAGAGACGCTGTTTGACTTAAACAGTTTAAGGTTATTTGTTTTATGATTGGCATTGTGTTTAAAGTTCTAGTATCCATTTCACTCATTAATTTTTAAATATCTCCACTAAATAACAAATAAACTTAGTGTTTACAAAATCGTATATTTTTCTTCGGTTGGTAGCACGGTAATAAACAGCAAGTTTTCTTGCCATTACCGGCTGTAAAACAACATGCAAGACGGCCTTGAAAACTAGATGGCAAGAAAAATTGCTGCAAGAAGAATTGCCGGCTGTAATACGGCTTTTATAAAGATATAAATGACCAAGACAGCGGCGAGATGCATCGGCAAGTCAGTCTGCAAACAACATTGCAAAAATTATCTTAATGCAATATTTCGGATGAAACATAGTCCAAAACTAAAGTTATAATTATAAATGTAATATTATAATTGCAATGTTCCAAAAATCTTGCAAATTAAATGTTTATATTGTTTATATAAAGTAATATTGCAAAAATCATCTTAATGTAATATTTTGGATGAAACCCCATGGGAAAAAATCGTTTAAAAAAAGACGATCGTCTGAAGAAGATCGTCTATTTTTAAACGATATCGCTTAATTTTTTAAACGATCTTTTGTAAAAAAGACGATCGTCTGAAGAAGATCGTCTACTTTCAAACATAATCGTTTAATTATTTAAACGATCGTCTTTAATCGTCTAAAATAATAGCCGACCCTAAAGACGATCGTTTAAAGTGATAAACGATACAAAAGGCGATCGTCTAAAATAATAGTCGAAAAAAGACGATCGTTTTAATTAAAATTTTAAGTTATAACTTAACCGATGAGAAATTATTTTTATTTTGTCATAATAATTAATTAAATTAATTAAAAAAATAATTCTAAAGGCGATACCTACCTACTTCGAATAATAGACAATTCCAAATATTCCAAAGTATATTTTAAATTCTTTATTATAATAGACATCCATTCTCGTCCCAGCCGTCGAGTGAATAAGTCGACGCAGCAGAGGCAGAGTAAACGTAAAACGTATAACGATAAAACCATAACCAACAAATAAACCTTCATAGTGCAAACTACTATAGTGTAAAAAAAATACTGTGAGTACAGACTACAATACGGTCAATAATTAGTTGACGGCCAAGTGAAAAGGAGGAGTGAAGTGACAGGTGCAGGCGAACATAGTGAAACGGTCAGAAGTTTTAAGCGTTGAGTGACAAGAAAGTGTCGAGTGACAAGTGTCAGTGCCTGAGCGGTCGCACCATCGGTCAACAGGTCGATCTCCACAGGCCAAACAAAAGAGGACATACAAGGGAGGAACAGGCCACCTGCAAATATTTGCTAAGTATTTCCAATTCTTCCGCATGACCTAACATAATTTGCAAATTGAACTAAACAAGGCACATTGCCTAACTAAAAAAACAATAATCATCGGCATTAAATAAATAAAAGTCAATTTTCCAAGAAAAACCAAACAGCCGATCGCGGACACGCACCAAAGTTGAACAGGGCAATAAAGCTGTCAACATAACAATTCAAGTAAAATAAACCGAGACCAAATAAATTTGACACTTAAGACATAAACAACATAAACTAAGAAAAATAAACAAAGTTAAAAAAAAGCACTATAATCAAACTCCATGGAATTTGTAAACACTCTTGACTTCATAGTAAAAGTAAAAAAAAATACCCCCCACTGGGAACTGCCTTATCGCAGCGATTGCACATCAGCTGATTAACACGGTGATAGGTTCGTTACGCGAAACTGAAACAACAGCAGAGACTAGACAAATATTAAACAACCACTTACGTAATAACCTAGGAACGTACAGACCCTACATCGAGGACGCAATAAATGAACTAAGCAGTCGTTATGAACACATAAGTGACAAAACAGGACAAATTAATGCGTACCTAAACGACCACGGTAATTACGGCTTCTGGGCCGGACTGGAAACAATACTAGCCGCCTCAGACGTATTCAGCGTCGCAATCGAAATTTACCATGAGTAGGGCGGGAAAGACAAGATATCCGCGAGACTGAACGACAATTCCCGTACAATAGCAATATGCTACAGACTAGGTGCACTAGGTACCCGTAACCACTACGACAGCATTTTAAAGGTATCTCCCAAACAGTCCGCACCCAGGAACAGCCCGACCACGTTCGTCAGAAACATAAACACCATAGTAGACATTGCACTTCTCACAAATTAACAAGACCAGTTGGGAGCAACTTAGCAACAATAAAAACAAAATAAAAAAAACAACCGACACACTTTACCAAGTTCAGGAACTATCCGACACGGATAATGACAATAATGAACAAGACGAAGACCTCGACTAGGTAACTACACACTGCAGCAATAACAACTCCCCAACTCCAAATAGTAATCCCAAATGTTTGGAGTAATATTAATCGACTGGTCTAGGGGGATTCCGCGTCGTACTTAGTTTTAAGTCGGCGTAATTGTCCCCCAAAAACCAACACCCTCCCGTCCCTTCTCCATACCCCACTGAGCGTATAGCATAGGCTCGGCGAACCCGGGAATGGCTATTATAACTATTCGCCTCTCGCTCTCGAGCTCCAAATAGGGGACAGTACGAAACGCAATGGACATTCGCACCCAGCAAACACGGGTGAAGCCGTGAAGTTGCTGGGGAAGAACAAAAATCGGCGTAAGTAAACATAGGCCTGTACGGGGTTCGAGAGTCAAGAGGAAATGGGGCTGGTTATACGTCTCTTATACTCATACTCATACTCATTATAATAGACAAGAATTTCAAATATATATTTCGTCTGTACAGCCGACCGCTTAACCTACGCAACCGATTGAATCGTTTGAAAGTCGATCGTTTGAAAGACGATTGTACGAATTCGCGTCTAAAGACGATCGTCTTTAGACGATTTTTCCCCATGGGACATTCCCCAAAATTTATCAATGTAATATTATAATTGCAATGTTTCAAAAATATTCCCAAACATTCCAAAATAAATGTTTCTATTGTATATTTAAAGTAAAGTTGCAAACATTTTTCATTTGAAACTTGTGTTAATATTTCAATTGAAACATTGAAAAAAGTTATGTCTGCAATATTATAATTGTAATGTTTAAAAACTTGTATGCAACATTTTATACTAAATGTTACAAATATAACATTGTAAAAACTTTCCATGTGAATCTTTAAATAATGTTTTAAATTTAAGGTTGTTGGAAATTATTATATGCAATATTTCAAATGTAACATTTCATTTATGTTAATGCAAGTAGCACAGGAAATATTTTATTTGTAAAGTCGGCGAACGTTGCAGCAATATTTTGTAAGGTTTCTTTCCCAGTGGGATAATATAGGCGATCTTTATATTTAAGTTAGAAACTTTACATTGAAACTCGACTTGCAGATAGAACTAAATCCAAATAGCATGTAAACCAGCATGAAGACAGTTATTCCTGCTTAATTATTTTTTAATATGTGAAAATGAAGCCAGGGGCTACAAAAAATTCTGTTTACAAGTAAGTATAAATACACATACACAAATGTCACCCTGAGGTAAAGAAGGTTAATTTAAACTGATATCCTCCATAGATTGTTAGGGATTTTTCATCAGGTTGCAACCTCATGAGGTATAATCCACCAGTTGTAAGAAACTCAACAAATTGCCCCACCAAAAGCGGAGGATGAAAAATGTGCCACCCTATAGTTCAGGGTTCTAATATCAAACACTGCAAAGCACAATATGTTTTATTGGAAAATTTCATTTGGAAAATAAAAGTCCAGTAAAAATATGTAGGTACCTATATACTGCCATGCTAAGCTAACACCCATATTTGCAATATTAAGTAATAAAGGATATAACATTATTTTTTATTGTTTTTAACAATTAAAATAATATTTTGACCTTGGGATTTTAGGTTGCATAATTTATAAAAATAGGTACCTACCTAAATAGGTAAACTTTTTTTTTGTTTTAGGTGAGAAAATTCTTAAATTAGGAACGTTCTTTTTGAAAATCCTGGAAAACAACTTTTAGGTAGTAAAATTATTTAATTTATTATTGTATAAAATTTTGTTGAACAAGATTTTTATGATTTAAAAATAAAAAATATATCTTGTAAAAATATAATACCATTATATGGAACGCCGTTTTACTATTTAATAACATAGCGCAAATTGTTATGTTAAATAGTAAAACAGCGCGCGCCAATTTGATATTTATTTTATCTTTAATAGTTATCAAACGTTTTACTATTTAAATAACTTGCAATTGTGCTGTATGGAAAAAAGTAAAGCTTTTATAGAGAAACGTTATATATTATACATACTTTTGGCAAATATCGTTTATTGCAAAAACTCAAAGAGTTTTGGCAATTATCGTATATTGTAAAAAATCAAGAGTTGTATGTAGCTATTCACATTAAAAGGTGTCACTAATACTTTTGTAGACTTGCAGGTTATCGTATAAATAGTTATTGCAACACTCGTGTGTTGAAAAACCTTATTAATTAAAAGAATATAAAAGTTAAAATACTTTTTGCAATTGTCATAGATTGCAAAAACTCACTTTGTAATTGTTAAGGTTTATGCGATTGTGCTTTATGGGAAAAAGTAAAGCTTTTATGGAGAAAAGTTAAATATTATACATAGTTTTGGCAATTATCATATATTGCAAAAACGCAAAGAGTTTTGGCAATTATCGTATGTTGCGGAAACTCAAAGAGTTGTATATACATTAAAAGACGTCAAAGTGACGTCTTTTAATGACGTCGTCACTATTAGTTTTGGAGACTTGCAGATATTGTATAAATACTTATTGCAACACTTGAATGTTGAAAAAACTTAAACTTTACTTAAAATACAAGTATTGCATTCGACTTTTGACAATATACGAATTTTGTAAAAAGTATGGCAGACCTGTCTAGGGGAAGCAAAAAACACTAGATTTAAGGATTTTAAGGTGTTGTCTCTGGTAAGACGGTGCAGTGCGCGGCAGGTTAGCCAACCGTTGGCGGGAATATGTGTTGTTCTATGGTTGGTTCCTAATCTATAATACCTAAGTGCTCATTCATAATAGACGTAACCATAAGATGACCGTAAAACGTAAACATAATATCACCATAATTTGTACGTAACGATGAGTTGTGTTTATAATGAACGTATGCCTTATGTATATATTAATAAGGCGCTCATGTCCAAGTTCACTAAAATGGCAGCATTGACAGATTTCGTCTAATTATTATGTCTTAAAACTTAAAAGTTTTAAGACAAAATAATTATAATTATAAATATAAATTAAGTTAAAACTATCAGTGTTATCATAACCTTAGTGTAATGAGCGATATATACGTTGGGAAAGAGAAGAAAAAAAGGGCGAATTTCGTCGAATAATACTCGAACTAAAACTTTAGGATAAGGAATGGTTCTTTAGATTGTTTGTTCTGTGGATACACCAGAATCAGTGTTGCCAGATGTAAAAGTTGAAATTATCGAATTGGGTTAATACAATTATCGAATTTTCGGAAAATTATGTTACAATAATTGTAATAATTATGTTACAATAATTATTATAATTTAATCATAAAAAAGTGAAAGAAACAGGGTTGAAAATTAAATTTTATAATTGTTTAAGGCAGTGTAACAAAATATTTTTGTAAATGAGCATACAATTGCTAACTTAAAAATTCAAATTTATTATGACAGAATTTGTAAAAATTTAACGTTACACAGGAATTTCACATTCGCGTCACTTGTGTCATTCAAGTCATTAGTCACTGTTCGCGATTCCCACTACCAACCACTATGTTAATAATGTGGGTTGGTTGGTATACCAACCAACCCAAGTTACCAACAATAATAAATACATAGTGCATTAAAATTATGTCATCCAAATACGACAACCCCAATTTTACAAAAAAAGCATGTTTTTGATGGTTCTGTTTGAAAATTTCATTTCTATTAAAAATAAGAATTTAGGTGAAATAGGTAAAATCACACTATTTTAGGTGGTAAAATTTAAAAATTGGGTCAATTTCTCTTAAAAATTAAAATTTAGGTAAAATAAAATCATGATTTTATTTTACCTATATTTTAATTTTTAAGAAAAAGACCCTGCAGGGTCAAATAAAATATTTTTTATCAAAACTGATTTTATTCCATTGCACCTTAAGTTATGATTAGCGTTGCCAAATAGGTAATAAAACCAAAATCGCATCTATATGTATTACTTAATCCACATACAGGGGTTTGGCTTAGAAGGGCAATATATCATTGCCCATATTACTGTTTACCTAAATCTCTTTTTTTTAATGTTTTTCAAATGGACATTGTTGGGTTTGATATTAGACCCCTGAATTATAATATCAATTATAAAAATAAAATTTATATATTTAGGGTAATGCCTATGTAAAAATATCCTGTATACTTACATAACATAGCATAAAAAAGTTGTATTTGGTTTGTAATAAAAAATATTAAATAATATTTAATTGTTTTAATTTTATTACTAAAGCTAAATCATATTAATGAGGTAAGTAGGTATCAGGTATTAAAATTAAGTAATTTATTTTATAGAAATAACAACAATAATATGTTGAATATTATTTATTTTTGTTACTATTGATAATAATTACACACAGGTCAGTAAAGAAAAATGCATAAAAAACAAATCATAATAATTAAAAAACATTTTACACATTAACTTATTTTATTTTTGTATCGTATTTTTTAAACTCTGTCTATAGTCGCGATGCGGGACTCAACACTTTTTAACAAAGGAATATTCATTTAATTACAAATTGTGTTAAATTACCGTAGCAAAATTATGATATGGAAGGGTAAATATTCTAATGTAAAATTAAATATTATTGCTTTTTAATGCCACATTGTATTATTTCGTTATGTAAATTCATAAAAATTAAAATTTTGTAGAGGCGCCCTACCATCTGAGCTACCCAGCCAAATATCAATTTTATAACGCCCGGGGAATAAAAACGGATTTACAGTGTGTGATGTCAGTCGGGATCGAAGTTAAGTTCCGCCTCGGGACGGGAGTTTTTTTTACAAGACAATAAGTAATTAAGTGTACAATGTACACTGTACAGGGTGATCCCCTATAATGTCGCCCCCCTTTAACTTTTTTATTTTAAGGGTCCCAAACAATTTAAAAGTGTGGTTATGTAGGTACTAAAAAATACTTTTTTTCTACGTATAAAGAAAATTGGAAAATTGATCAGTATACAGGGAAAACCAAAAAGTTTATTTTTTTTCAATGGATCACCCTATATATGTATTTATTTTTCGATTCCTTGTAAGATTCTGAGCATAATTCATATAATAATTATTTAAACCATATACCTAAATTCAGCTGTTTCTGAAATATTTAAATTACATTTAAAATAAAAAAGTTAAAGGGGGGGCGACATTATAGGGGATCACCCTGTACATAAACGGGTTAATTAGATAACAATTTAATTGCGATTTCTAGCATTTCCTCATTTGTTGGTGTAACGATCGAAGTTGCAGCCTTTGATTTTGTTTTCCTTGTTGAATGTAGTTTGCCTCGTTGGGGTGTAATTTTTTTATTTTGTGGACTTACAGAAACTGATGGTTTACAAAGTATCCCTTGTTTTGTCACTATTGCATCCAAGGTTGGTCTTAGAGAATTATGAATTTTTTTCATGGCATTAACTTGTTCCATAGAAGTCAAACTTTCAATTAGCTGAGCAAAATTTTCATGTAATTTTTGTTTTTCAATGGTAAGTCGCATGGGGTCAACATCCTGGGAAACTTCACAGGAAATAACACCAGTCATAATTCCAGAAACTTCAACCATATTGGGGTTTTCAATAATAAGCAAATCACGTTCATCTAAATTCAAAACAAGTTGATATGCTTTTACATTTTAGTAAAAGATTAGTTTTATTAATTATTAGTAATATTGAAATTTCTGCTCTAAAAGAAATAAATTACTAATTCACATTAAGGCAAATCAGGAGACCAAAGGGGCCGTAACACATCACCCAATCGCAAAATAAGGCGGTTGAGAAATATTCCATAGTTTCTATGATTATTTAAAATCCACTCGTTACTGTGCCCCACCCTGTACATATTAGTCCTAAGACAACTGACAAAAAAATAATATACTATATAAAAAATATATATAACCATAAATTACAGTAATTTAAAGCCCATGGGTTTCAAATTAAAGATATATTTATGCCATCACCATCATTTTACTAAAATTTGAAACCCTAATCTATGCCACTACAGCTAAGTTCTAGCCCCCCACTTTACTATAAAATGTACCTGAATTTTTAAATTGATCTCAAAAATAGTGATTGAGTACAAACAGAATCACCACAAAAAAGATCATTTCTGCATGTGTATTATTTGTTTCATGTATAACGCAATAAGATGTTAAATTATTAGATGATATCAAGGGGTGTTACCTGAAATGGTGGTCTCTGAAATTTGAGTGATGTTTTGTTGCCTTAGATATCGGCATAATAGGTGGATATGTTTACACATGTTAAATTTGATACATGAGTCAATGCAGGTGCAAGTGTATTTGTGAATGCATGCATTACACTCTGTGCATATCAGCTTGCAATTCTTACATGTCACTTCAATCTCCTTTTCCTCAATTAAATATAATTCAAAAGAGTTCATGGAGGGAATTTACCATGCAGCACCATTTTTAACAAGCAACTGTGTAGACAGCTTCTGACTATTTACATGCCGTGCACGAAGTTCATGCAATTTATGAGATATTTTACCTTTAAACAGTATTGTTACTCGGTTGAATAAACGGTCTCTTATAAATTTCGTGCAATGCCTTATCTAAGCGCTTCACTTTTTGTCCATTAAAATAGATGTATTTTATAGTCTGATGCATTCTCTCTATATGCATATTTGTGTTCAATCCAGCCTGTAAACGATGACAGTATGCCCAGTAGGGTGGAGTGATTTTAACAACTTTTTTCTTTTTAATTCTAATAGTGACCAAAAGTTGTTACACGTGATCAATAACCATCAGTATTTTGCATTTTTAAAAATAATGTATTCTTCTGCCCTCTACCACCTCCTAAAGGGGGTGAAATTTTGTATTTTTTTCTCCAATTTATAATAGCAAAAGAAATTATCCAATTTAGCTCAGGTAGTCTCTGTTATTTTGTTTTTTTAAACATATTATATTTTCTGTCCTCTACCGGCCCTTAAAGCCTAAGTTATCTAGTTGTCCGCTACCAATTATTAAAAGAAATTTAAACCAATGGATCTACTAACGGTAATTTTTTACATTATAATTATTTTTATTACTAGGTATAACAAAATGTGATTTATATTACTAATAGCAGCTATTCGCTTGATTATTATTAAAACAAATAATCAACCCAGAACTCACCACCTGGAGGTGGCTGCTAAACAAGTTCCTCCTTATTCTTCCGCCCTTACGTAAAACTTTTATTGATTGGATTGATTTTTTGTATTAAATGAAGGCATTGATTTTCTCGATTGTAAAGTTACCCTAATGAATCCGTCTCTAGCTTGTAAACCAATCACTTTCGAAGAAGTGACCATTTTTACGCACCTTTTCACGGCTTGGGTGTGACATGGAAACGAGACAATATCTATCAGTCGGTTATCACTATCATAAGTATGGGTGGATAAGTGATTACCGTAGATTGCCAATCAATTAGCATATAATATTCTCCAGCATCAAATTTCAATTTCGTAACTGAAAAACTTCTTATATTACCTTTAATATTATTATTTTCTGCTAATCGAGCCCTTAATATACGCCTTAGCCCTAATTCTTTTACATGAGGCCGCTCATCTGCCAACATACATAAAAGAAGGTTTTCGGAATGAAGAAAATAGCAATTTCTTTGTATTACAGGATCAACGACATTTCTAAGCTCTGTTCTTAAGTAGCGACTTCTTTGAATAGTATTCCACACATTTTTAGCACCATTTTTACTAGATGGATTAAACTTTATCTGAAACCACATTGGAAGGTAAACTTTTGAATAAACTCTGTTAGGTCTATTAGTTTTGAGCTGGGAGCTTCAGTCGAAATATAAATCCTTAAAATTCTATTTGCTACAGTCAGCCATCTGGCATGTGCTAGTTTGCCAGGATCTAATCTAGACAAATCTACGGAACATGCCCCATTTGATATTGCAGAACACATCTGGTACAACAAATGTCGTAAAGGCAACTCATTACTGTGTAACTGGCAAATTATCCACTGTAAAGGACGCTGTAATCAAACTTTAATTTGCGATATTACTCCATTTTTTGAGCCTGTGTTTACTGTTCCGTCACAACCAATCGCACGTAAGTCTTCTAAATTGTAATGATTATCCTGAAAAAAATGGAAAATTGCGTCAGTTATACTTTTTGCAGAACCAGATAATGGTGTAGTATGTCCCATATAGAGCGATCCAGGCTCTTCTATTAGAGATATATGTTCTTTCATTATAGTCTTTCGGTGCTGTTTGTTTTCAATGGTTATTTGCGTCAAAGTTAAATCTTTTCTTCCATCGAAATATATACTTCGTATTGATTTTTGCTGATCCTTTTTCTGCAGATTTATTCTTTTCTTTGTTCCGGCTCTTTTTATCTTACTTCTATCAATAACACTAGTTTTGTGACTCTGAAACCAGGCCAGCTGAGGTAATTGCCGCTGACGCTCTGTTCGATAAACCGTACCTATCACATACTTTTGCCACCGTGTTTAACTTGATAATATTATATCCAGACTTATCTTTTTGGGTTTGCTTAGAATTATCTTTTGATGTAGATGGAATTTCTGAATTAATGTCCAAATCCGAAATGTCATTTTCACATTCGCTTATATCACTATTTTGTTCATAGGTTATTCTCCTTTTTGTAATTTAACTGTTTCCTTAATGTCAAGTTTTCCGATACACATTTTCCTGATAGTTCTTTGGTCAATCAGAAATGGCTGTTCTTGAATTGGTATTTTATTCTCTTTTTTGCATAAACATTTTTTAAAAGAGTCACATTTACAGGCACAAATATCAAAAAGGGTTTTTGCTCTTAAAATATAATTTTCATTTCGTTTTGAGTTTGGATATCTTATTAACTTTAAATATTTGTCGTGATATGCTCTAATACACTGAATTGCACGCGTGCGGAAAACGACCGGAATTGTTGCTTTTTTCCAAAACGTATTTATTTTATCCGCCAATACCTCGCATATTTCAGAAACGGTTGGTTCTTTTTTTGAGTCTAAAGGCTTAATTTTGTGACGCACAAACAAAAAACACGTTATAACATCTTGGTATGTCGGTAAAACTAAACCATAGAAATCTTTTGGAGATCCAAATATGGGACACGCCACTGCATTTCTCGTATATAATGTCTTTGAAACGCTCATTTTAAAACGCTGCTTAAACTTATTAATCGTGCACTAAAAACACACAATGTTGTACCTTCTGTCGTTACAACACAACTATTTTTAGAAAACAAAGATTTTACCGAGACCAACCGATAAACGGTGATGGGGGTGGGGGTGAAGGGCGATGGGGATATTTACACAGGTAAATATATATTTAAGTAAAGCAATAATAATTTTATTTAAATTCCATGGATATATTGAATAAATAAATATTTTTTGGGTACATCAATCTACACCTATTTTACCCTATATTTATGTGCTGGTAGAGGGCAGAAGATGTTGGAAAAAAATAAAAATTAAAACGACAAAAAATATGTGAGCACCAATAGCAAAATTTTAAAAGTATTACGATAAAAAAATTTACAACTTAAATTTTGCCTTATAGAATCGCTCCACCCTAATGCCCAGCTATACCTATTATTGAAATAATTATTTTTAAAGTATTCAGCAAAGTTGCCTGTGTCTGGGTCATCCGTTACATTGGCAATGAACTCATTTAACATAACTGAAAATGCATTTTGATCCCTTTCCTGCAACAAGGTTCGCAAGTACTTGTAGACCATGACCTGACAAACAATGTTGCATATTTTATTATATTTTAAACGTTATAACTACTTACTTGCTTCTCTTTACTTTTTATTTTAGTAAGATTTTTTCTCCAGCCACGATCTACATGCCAGGTGCAGAAAAGTCTGTAAGAAGAATAGTAATATTTATTGGTTATTCATATATGGTTTTCTATAAAATAATAATATTACTGTTTATTGACCTATACTGTGCAGTGCCCATTACAAATTTCCATGCATTGTAATAGGCTTCTGCCATATCAGACATAAACATTTTGCAATTAACTTGAAAGCCTATCCTTTCTTTTAGATGTTGAAAAAAAACCTTTGGGACAACCTCATCTGACCGATTTGAAATACAAAATGCGCATGGGAAACCCTCTCGTACTTCATCAATTAATAATAAAGTATGCATCTCAAAATCATACTGATTTAATCCATGGGTTCCGTCCACACAAATACAATTCGTACAGTACTTTTTCAAAACCTCTTCCTGGCCTGGGTTCATATAAATTAGAAAAAAATCCTCTTTTTGCAAGTCTGGATGGTGTTCAGATTCTGTATCTTAAAGAAAATAAAAACTGTTATTAATTTAATAAATAAAAATGTATCAACTACCTTGTGGTTTATAAAATAAAATACTACCAGAACTTTCTCTTTCCTTCACCCAAATAACAACACTAACAGCATCATTTTGATTACGAACTACTGTAGACTGTAATTGTAAAAGACTTCTCAATATTGTACAGGTCCTTTCTACTAAGCAAGTGGATACGTTCTAATTGCGAACCTACCACTGAATCACGTACATCATCAAGTATTTGGGTGAAAGGAATTTTTAATGCTAATTTATTTGCTACAGACTTTCTTTCTTTAAAGGTTAGAAATAAATGTCCCAAGTCATCTTCATCATGACCTACATGTTGTTTCATCAAGGAAACTTTACACTCATTATTCTTGTCTATGATCACTTTTATATGAGAAGGGCAGATATTACCAATTTTGTTGGAACCTTGAGTTTTTAAATGTCTTATACCTTTGCCTTTTGCAACATATTTTCCAGAACGGTGACAATTGTATTTCATTTTCTTGGTCCCATTTTTATCACACTGAAAACCTCGATCTAAGACAAACTTTACGTTCCATATCGTTTTTCCAACATGTGAATTCTTCAAAAGAAGTAAATTCAAAGGTTTCAGTAACACACTGTATATCATGGTCTTCTTCAAAATGAAGTATCAGATTTTCTTTTGAAATTGCCAATTTGCAAACAGGGCATTCTGCATTTTTGTGTTTTAAAGCAGACACAACATTAGAGGAGAGGCCTGGATTTATATGTGTTTTCTTGTGATAATTGTAATGCTTCAAGTAGGAAAAGTTTTTGTTACATTGAGTACACTTGTAATTGTATGTCTTCTTTTGAATAAAGCTTTCAGCTTGTTCTAAAAATAAAATTTAAATAGTTACTACACCAGTAAAGTTACCACCATAGAAAAATAATATCCTAGGATAAATAAAACCTGCATCATTTAATCCAAACTTAACTAGTAAATTTTGCTAAAGCAAGTTTATTAATAGTATATTTTGTAACAAGTGCAAGATTAATAAGAAAATAAGTTTGACTAGAGAATGATGAAGGTTTCAAAATTACCAAGAACTTTTATTTAATTTTTACTCCATTTTGACCGGGTGAATACATACATGCATTTATTTTAGGTTGGGTACTTACCTGCATGATATTTTCGTAGGTGTTCTCTTAAAATATAAACACTTTTATACTGTTTTTGACAAACTACACACTTAATATAAAAAGTTCTGACATTTCTTGCGAATAAAAAATAACCAAAACAAAAATTTTAGCTTAACCAGAGATACTGAGGTTATACTGTCAGTTCGTGATCGTGCCGCTACGACTTCGGTCGCGACACTTCGTCATTGGACCAATTATTACTTGATTAAACCGGCAACACTGTCAACTTAATAATGACCGACTGTCATCATCCGCTAGTATACATATACACATACTTCCACACATATAGGGTAAACTACCCAGTTATTGCCAATAACTTATTGGCATCCTTAAGGATTTCCTCAAGTTGGTATGGTTATGTTTATATAAAGGAAAGGTTGATTTTGCATTTGTATTATGTTTCCGGGTATATTGATTATTTATAAGCATTTATTAGTAGTAAAAATAAAAGTTACAAATTTATAAAAATAAATAAAAATACAAAATAGTAAAAAAATCTAGTTATTGGCACCATAAGGCCTGTGATTGGCATATTAAATAACATATTTTTATTAAAAAAAGAACTAGGTAGTTATCATAAATACCAATACGTATTTGGTAAGTAGGCTTAGAATATTAAAACATAATATTAAACATTATTTGTTTGTTTTTTTGCAAGGTTCACATACAAATATTTTTCAGACAAATCTTATGATATTGTCTTATTTGACATTTCATACACTTTCAGAATTAATATTAAAACAGCATGTATAGCACAATCCTGAAGTTACTTTGTATATGTTTGGCTCTACTGTACTTTCAGTATCCTCTGGTGTGTTTTTTTACATATGATGGTTTCTGTGGTTGTAGTTTTTTATTAATAATTGTGCACTGTTGTTCTATTTTATAGTCAGAAATAATACAAATATTTTTATTGTTATTGCCCTCTGGATTCTTACAATTTTCTTCAATTCCATCGTTTTCTTTATTGTTGTCTAGTTCCATTTAATTTTTAATCATTTGCGTCATGTTTGTTATTTTTTAATTTACTTTTATTTATTTTCTTTTTTTGTTTGTTGGCTTTTGGGCTTTTTTGTTTCTCTTCTTTAATACTTTTGAGTTTAAGTCGTTTTTCTTTTCTCTTTTCTTTTTCCAATTCAATATTTTCTTTGTTTAGCTTCTTTTCACAAATTTTTTTTTCCATCCATTTGAAGTGATAACATATGGCATCTTTTCTGTACCTTTCTTAGGGTTCTTGTTTTTTTCTGTGGGGTGTTTCGGGCCATCTAAGATAATTTCCTATTTCTTTCTGAGGGTTTAAAATTACTATGGTCATTTTTTTCGGGAGAAAAAATTGTTTCTTCAATTATTATATTTGGCCAATCTGTTGTTTCAGGTAATGATTATAGAAATATCTTTCATGTTAAAGGTACTTACTCCATCTTCAATATTTGTTTGCATTGTTGATCTTAAGAATTATTTATTGTATCAGCATCAGGATCTGATTTGTTTGTGACAGAATCTGATAATAGTATTTGTTCAAAATATTCCTTTTTTTCTTGGTTAAGTCGGGATGTTTCTATATTTTGTTGTACTTTTTGTTTGTGTACAACTTTCCATAACTCGTATAAAATTTTAAAGTTATTTTCTAAAACTTCTTTGTTTTCAACAGCCCTTAATTTATCAACTGTTTCTTCTCCAACAATACCACAGAATTGTTGACAAGTCAACGCCCCTTCATCGATACTAATGTCATTGGTTTCTTGGTTATTTTTTATTCTACCCAAACATTTTCTGTAATCTAAAGCATTGGGATCCCAGGGAAATAACCCACAATCGAACGAAATCCGTTTTTGATAGTTGAAGCCTTTACATTATCACAACTTTTTTTAATGGTGCAAAAGTAAATTTAGACAACTGTTCTCCTGGATTTTGTAGTCGCCATTCTAATACAACTTTTTTCCAATCATTTTTTATTGGCCTAAATACTGCAACGTATGCAGGCTGTAGAATGCGTGTTGCATTTGGATACAAAGCTATTAGGATTATTTGTAATTTAGTGCAGAGTTCACTTAATTGAAGAGTCATATGTGTTTTGTGGCCATTAAAGAATAAAATTACTGGAAAAATAATTCCTTGATTCACAAGACTTTTGTAAAAGACATTACCAATGTATTCGTAAAAAAGTTCTGATTTCATCCATCCATTTTCGCTGTTTCCAATGCCCCAACCATTTGGAACCGTATCTACAATACTTTTAGGCATTCTATTATAAGGAAAAATAATCATTGGATGAGTGGTGTCTCCACTTACACTAAACGAAAACATAGCCGTTAGATTTAGTTTAGCTGGACCAGAATCAACTTCATAAGACATCCTTGCTCCCTTTAAGTGCAATTACCTTAGACTGCTTTGTATTAAAGCAAAATGCAGTTTCATCTCCATTATAAATCCTTGATGGATCCAGAAGAAGGTGTGATAAGCCTTTTTTATTCAGGTAGCCTTCAATATTTTGAAACCAGCCCTTTATGTCTTTTTCAAAAAACTGGCCACTCGAAGAAGTTACTGCCTCTACTGTCCTAAAGCTTAAATTGGGATGTCTTTTTAAAAACAAATTCATCCATTTGTCTCCAGGCAAATTGTCCTTAAATATGGTTTTCCTGCCAACGTTGTGTAAATAATTTTTTACTGACACTTGGATTTCCTGTTTTCGTCGAGGAAATCCTTCTTTGTGACAATCTAGTATCCACTGTACCAGGGTATTTTCTTCCTGCAGTGATAAAACTGGCTGAGGACCATGTCCACATTTTTTTAATTTATCAGAAAGTCTATACTGTAAAGTCTGATGTGGAACCTTAAAGGTTCTGGCAGCTGACTTTATGGACATACCAAGTTTGATTGCATCAATTGCTTTATCGATGTTTCTTTCGTCATAACGTTTTACGTAAGATTTACCTTTTTTACTTTCGGCATTAGACATCTGAAAAAAACAACGATAATCAGGCACCTTTTTCCTAAATCAAAATCTACTCAAAAACATAAATAAAACAATGGTAGTTAGGTATTCTTCATTTTGTTTAAAAATAAAAATATCTGATAAAATACCTAATATAATATAATATATTATAAATTTAAAATCACTAAATAATTTTGAAAAAATTGAGTTTTTATTTAAATTTGCTTATTTTAGAATTCTTCATAGTTTTTTAAGCTATAAGTGCTGGAAATACATAATATTTGCCTTAGCCAGTAATTGGCACTGTTGCCAATAACTAGCATAATATCGATTCGATTTTTTTTACCCCAGTAGCCGGCCCTCTCAAAATATTTTTATTTTAATATAAAATGAGGTTATGTTTTCACTTAAACATTAATGTGAATATGTAATTCCTGTAATAATATTTTACAGAATAGAATACAAATAAATAATATAGGTAGTTATTGATTACCTATGTAAACAACTCACCTTAACAAAAATCGTAAGAAATCACTGGCACTTGCAACACTGCTTTTTAAGTCTAGAACCTGTTTTGGGCAGCGTAGAAGGCAGATCTCAAATTTTGGTGATGCGTCATAGAAGTTGGAATTTGTCACGCGGGAAATTTAAATCGTCTGATTAACACAAACTTTATTATAGCGGTTTTAGATGCCGAGTGCCAATAACTGGGTATAGTGCTAACAACTGGGTAGTCCTACAAATCATTTCGGATTCATACTTTCCTTTACGTGGAGTTAAAGTAGTGTACGTGAAATTACAAGTATTATTGCATTGGGGCGCATGCGTGGCGGCATTGCCGGTTTAAGAAAAATACCATATTTTCGTTTCTATTTGGGAAAAATAATAAATACACAAATTATGATATTTTAGATTTATAATGGCATGTTTATAACAGCAAGAAATTGACAACGTCGTATTTCGATAACGATACCCAAATTATAGCCATATTAATATGTACAGGGTTTTAATCAACCATTTTGTTTGTTTTCCGTTCTTTGCCAATTGTTTTGCATTGTTTTTTTATTGTATTTATTTTTAGTGGCGTTTACATAATATGCATAATATGCTTTTTATAAAGCCAAACCACAGAAATTTATGTAAGCTTAACCTAGATCATGTAAGCAAATGTATGAACTGAGCATGCGCATAATACTCTAAATCGACAAATTTTCCCTCAAAAAAGAGAACAAGGTCATCCATACACAATATAGAGAATAATCAGTATATGTGTGTATATGTGTTATGTCGTCATCCGGTGATAATAATTCATTCTGTAACATTTTAAGGAATTTGAAGGTGTTGGCGCCAAATAATGCGCCATGGGTTGGTTTAAGTTGTGGATGTGACTTTGGTTACATAACCTTTATTTTGTGTCATTGTTAGTTCATAGTCTCAACTTAAGACTACCGATAATATCTTTGATACTTTTATATTAAAAAATAGTTATCCATGATAACTATAACAATAATAACTTAATAATAATAATAAAAAATATATAAAAGAAAAAGAACCCAGTAAGCACAAGCTAGCCGGCCCGCATACGTTTTGCCGAATCGGCGTGTAGACCGGGCATGTCCGCCTGGCCGAATGTTTACTCGGCCGAGTGTCGGTTGTGTATAGTTGGCCAAGCGCCGGCACAACAGCCTGGCAATTCAAAAAAAGCCTTCAGACGTCCTGGATAGGTATACCCTATAGGTTTAACGCACTCTATAGCTAGCAATTATTTGTTACTGAGCAGATGAGGATGGAGATGGGGACTTCAAACAATTAATGTTCAGCTATACAATTACAGACGCACACTTCCAACTATTTATGGTTAGCTCTCTTGCGTAAGCAGCCGTGAGATGTATTGCTTATGCCGCGGCAGGCCGTATTCCGGCCGTAAGCGGGCCGGCTAGGGCATCCGAACGATTTTCCAGCGGCATGCATATTCTGGCCGACTTTGGTTAAAACATGGCCAAACGGTACCGTGCTAACATAACGCGGGCCATAAGCGGAACGACTGGGGGCAAGCCAAACCGCCGGTCAACCGCCTATGCCGAGCGAAGGCCGACTGTTTGCCGAGTGTTTGGTGCTTACTGGGAATCATAATCATAAAATAATAAATAAAATAACCAATATAAAACATATGTATAGGTAAATAACATACAGATAATATAAAAGGAAATAATACAAGAAGAAAAATAAAAGAAGAAAGATAATAAAATAAGAAATTATAAGAAAGATATTCATGGATATGGAGGAAATAAGAAATTAAAAATAGTTATTTAGATGAATTTTATATTAAATTTATAAATGTTATAATAATTATACATATCGAGGGGGTCATATCAGAAGGGCGTAAGCGCCACTATGGTCGGATTTGGGTTTTTTGGGCGGATGGGCTTATTTTATCAATCAGCTTGATATATCAGAAGGGCGTATAGATTCGTGAACATCAGCACTCTATATCAACCTATTTTACTTAGGTGTATGAACCAATAAGCCCATACGCCCAAAAAACCCAAATCCGACCATAGTGGCCCCTTACGCCCTTCGGATATGCCGCCCTTGATATATAGATTACAAAATAAAGGAATATAACTGTAAGTACAATCTCTTCTTTCATTAACCTGTGGTGCATTGATACACCATATTTTGGCCCATACGAACCGGAGTTTGAAATCCATTTTTTGATACAGTTCACTAATAAAATTTTATTTATTTAGTTAAAAATTGAATTTAAATTAAATTAATTATAAAATGTCAAAAATATCTATAAATGCAAAAAGAGACGCAATATTTAATTTATTTTTAAATTATAATGACAATGCCAAGAAGGTTTCAAAGGCAGAAACTAGGAATACACAGGAATTTATGTCAACTACGTCAATTTTAGATACATTATACAGGGTGTTTCTTTTAACTTGAGACAGCTCAATATCTCGAGAAATACGCATTTCACGGAAAAATGTCTTAAATAAAAGGTTAATGCGACTAAAGGGGACATTATTTGGTGCTACCGCTAGCCACCCCCTACCCCTCCTTAAGGGTGAAACGGGGGGTAACTTTGGAAAGTCAAATGGAATGACCCGATTTTTTTCACAGAGTTTGGTAGTACATAAAAAAATAAATAACTTTTATTTAAAACTTTTTTCAATTTATCAACAGATGGCGCTGTAATTCAAAATTTAAGAAAAAGGGGTTTCCTTGTAAAATGTATTATTTGAAACGTTTGAAAAACAAAAACTAACATTAACAACAATAGTCGGCTATGAAAACAATTTATAACAAATGTTCGAAATGTCGTCATTCCATTTCAACACATTTTTGAATGCGGGTAATGAATTCTGGCACACAACGCGCCAACATGTCGGGCGGTATCGCCGCACAGGCGTTCCTGATCCGCTACACCATGTCCTCCCAAGTTGTAGGAATTGCACGTAAACTTTTTCTTTCAAGTAACCCCACTGGAAGAAGTCTGGTAGCGTAAGATCAGGTGATCGAGCAGGCCAAATTACTGGACCACGTCTACCGATCCACCGCGGTGCACCGGCCATTGAACTCCCGATCCAACACCTCTCGAGCAATTGTTGAATAATGTGCAGGACAACCATCTTGCTGGTACCACATGTTTTGGAGCCGTGCTAGTGGTACATCCTCCAAAAGGTCCGTCAGATCGTTTTCTAGAAAATTCCGGTACTTTTCGCCATTTAATGCACCGTCAATAAAGAAGGGTCCGATTAATCGTTCGCTTAAGGTACCGCACCAAACGTTTACCGACCAGGGACGCTGGTGCTCCACTTGGTGTCGAAATGGAAGGACGACATTTCGAACATTTGTTATAAATTGTTTTTAGAGCCGACTATTGTTGATTTAATGTTAGTTTTTGTTTTTCAAACGTTTCAAATAATACATTTTACAAGGAAACCCCTTTTTCTTAAATTTTGAATTACAGCGCCATCTGTTGATAAATTGAAAAAAGTTTTAAATAAAAGTTATTTATTTTTTTATGTACTACCAAACTCTGTGAAAAAAATCGGGTCATTCCATTTGACTTTCCAAAGTTACCCCCCGTTTCACCCTTAAGGAGGGGTAGGGGGTGGCTAGCGGTAGCACCAAATAATGTCCCCTTTGGTCACATTAACCTTTTATTTAAGACATTTTTCCGTTAAATGCGTATTTCTCGAGATATTGAGCTGTCTCAAGTTAAAAGAAACACCCTGTATGATCAATACAATAATTTAACAGATTAAGCTAATAACACTGTAAGGAGGTGAAAATATCACAGCTAAACGCTCGGACACGTAAACTTCATTTTTTGTCGTAGATTAAAAATCCGTGCTTAGTTTAGCTGTATCAGGTCAAAATTCAAAGATATTGGAAACACCCTGTATAAATTTAAATTAAATTTTGCGGAACCCACACATCAGTTCCAAATTAAAAAAATAACAAATTCTTGCAAAGTTAATTGATCAAAAGATACACGTATCTCTAAGGGTTTTTCTTAGATAATTTTTTTTGCTGATTTTTTTTTATTGAGTATAATTGAGGATATTATATTAAATGAAATAAAAAGCATAAAACTGTTGGCACAAGAGGTGAATTATATTATTTTAGAAATTATAATATACCAGTATACATGTATGTACAATGTACATTAGGGTGGTCCTTAGCTATAGAGGTAAAAGATATACTTTTAATATTGAATTGTCCCACCCCCCCATTTTGTTATAACACAAGAGAAAAAAAATTACACAAAAATTTGAATGGCCAACTCAACCCCTTCAAGTGCCTGTTGAATTTTGACAAAATCCCCAATTTTTAAGGTTTTTGCCATTTACTCCGCAAAAATCGCATATCTCAAAAAATTTTACTCATTAAAATCTTTTCGTCTATTAAAGGTCTATAAAAATTGTCTCTTGAGATTTTATACTAGAAAGCACCATTTCCTACACAAACCTTAAATTTGTGGTAATTATGCACAAATGCAATTTTCCACGAAATGGTGCTTTCTAGGATAAAATCTCAAGAGACAATTTTTATAGACCTTTAATAGACGAAAAGATTTTAATGAGTAAAATTTTTTGAGATATGCGATTTTTGCGGAGTAAATGGCAAAAACCTTAAAAGTTGGGGATTTTGTCAAAATTCAACCCCTCACAGGCACGTGAAGGGGTTGAGTTGGCCATTAAAAGTATATCTTTTACCTCTATAGCTAAGGACCACCCTAATGTACATACATTGTACAATGTACATGCATGTACAATGTACAGTGTACATACTGCAGTTTGTCCCCGGAATAGGAAAAACTTTTTTAGACCTGATACAGCTAAACCGAGCACGGATTTGGAATCTACGACCAAAAATTATGTTTACGTGTTCGTTTAGCTGTGATATTTCAAAAGTTAAAAATTTACCTACAGTGTAATTTAGAATTGGATATAAATTCAGAATATATTCCTAGTTTTGAAAAATTAAGGAAGTAAGAAATACTGTGTTGGAGGGTCGCAGGGTTTTCCACAAACCCAAAATTCTTCAGAAAAAGAGCCCTGTTTTAATAAGGTGACCAACTGTTCTGATTGAATCAGAACTATACTGTTTTTGAGGTCTTCATTCTGACAGGAAATCGAAGGTAGTAAAGGTTCTGATTTTACTATTTTGGTTCTGGTCTGTTCTGATTTAGTTTACCATATAAAATTAACTTCCATATTAATTTATTAGGTATACCTAATAACTAATAAATATCTGGACTGAAAACACAAATTTTATAATAGTTAATTTATAAATATATAAATATGGGGAATTCCACGCCAAATCGACCACTTTTGAACCGACCCCTTTCGATTTGACTGAACTTTTTAAATTTTTTTCAACCCCACTAAAAAGAATTTTTCCATTTTTTTACCCAACCAAAAAAAAGTTACGAATTTTCAAAAAAATTGACAATTTTGTTTTAAAATAAACATAACTTTGTCAAAATTTGAGTAAATGGGGCGTTTTTTTCTTCAATTTTTTTGGTTTTGAAGTAACTTTTCAGAAAAAAATACAAAAAAGTTTGGGAGAAAAGAGAAATTTTTAACATGTTTTTGGTGAAAAAACTAAAAAATTGTAAGAAAATTTTTTAGTGGGGTGAAAAAATATAACATAATTTCAGCCAAATCGAAAGTGGCCGATTTGGCGTGGAACGATCCACATATAAAATAACTATTATTAACTCAATTGAGAGTAAATAATAACATAACACAGGTAGTTGTACAAAAAACAGGCAAAAATAGGGCAACGCCTCTTTTCTAAAAATAATTTCTACAGACCACCGCTGTTCTGGTTTTAACCTTTACACAGTTGGTCACCTTATGTTTTAACATTAAATTACCCCCAATTGAATTACCTACACTAAAAAAAAAAAGCGGTCAGCGGTAGGTTGTGGTAAAATAGGCGCCAACCAGTAGAACCTTACTTGATACCATTACAGAATGGTAATGAGTTATTGTTACGAATTGACATTACAGCAAAGTGATCGTTACCACTACTGCTTTAATAAAATTTTACCACTACATGTTGTTATATAATAACCGTTTTATTAAAACCCTTTACCACTACACACTGTTGAAACTTTCGACTACATATTGGTATATGGTATTCTTAGTATATTATTTCATCTACTTAAAATAGTTTTTAAAACAGGATATAACAGTAAGGCGAACCTTAGCCAAAATCATTGGTTAATTGGTATTATTGATTGCACTTACCCCTATAATTAAGTTTTCTCAACAGCACGGTAAGGTAGTAAATAAATGACAATTATATTAAAAACATTCTTTATTAAAATAAAATTATTTATATGAATTTCCACAAAAATAAAAGTTAAATAAGACCTACAAAAATTATGAAATAACTAAATATAATAAAAAACATGGCGGATCCTTAAATTAAATACATTATGCAGTAAAAACCCCCATAATTTAATTTAATTTTTGTTTGTAATTTTTTTTCTTCTAAATTAGTGTTGCGCACACTGCCTAGTGAATGTGAAAAGTAAAAACCTTGCCGGTAACATATGCATTAGGTAGGTATTACTTTAAACATCGCGATGTTTTGATGCATCGAGAGAAAACGAGTTATAGGTAGGTACCACCCAGAGCTGGCCAAGTACTGAATACTTTTACTCGTATTTCAATTACGAGTAAAAAAGTACAAGTACTTTTTTACTCATAAGTATTTTTCATTTGAAATACTTATTACTCGTACTTACAAACCAAATTCAATGTACTCGTAAAAAATACTCGTGGAATTCACGAGTAATATATACAAGTATTTCCGTTTATTATATCGATGACTTTTTGCCAAAATATCGTAAGCATCAAAACATTTTGTTTGAAAGTATGTTTTAAATTATATAACATAGAGTATAAATTATACTGTATAATATAATATATTATAGCCTATGGGTTTTATGACAAGTATATAGGTAAAAATAAACTTTTTAAGAATTGGAGAATTGATCAGTATACAGAAAAAAACAAAAAGTATATTTTTTCTCAATGGAATTTATTTTTCGATTCCTTGTACAATTCTAAGCATAATAACCATATACCTAAATTCAACCGCTTCGCAAATATTCGCATTTGAAACGTTATTAAGTAAGTAAAAATGACGTACTCAGACAGAGAAAGACAATCTATTTTAACTTATTATCTCAAAAATAATTTAAATATTTCGGAAACGGTTGAATTTAGGTATATGATATTATGCTTAGAATTTTACAAGGAATCGAAAAATAAATTCCATTGAGAAAAAATAAACTTTTTGTTTTTCCCTGTATACTGATCAATTTTCCATTTTTTTATAGTAGAAAAAAAGTATTTCTTAGTACATTTTTAAATTTTTTGTGTCAATTTAAATAAAAAAGTTAAAGGGGGACGACATTATAGGCGATCACCCTGTACCTAATGTTTAAAATAAATAATTTTATAAATTTCTATTTGTAGTTTTATAGCTCAGGACCAAAGTATGTATAATGTATAAAGAATAATTAATTATATAAACTAACATGTTTTTTCAAAAGTACTCGTACTCTTTACTCGTGTTTTCACGATTATAATCGTAGTATAGGTACTACTCGTAACCGTAACCTCTCTTTACAAATGTACTATATATATATATATATATATATATATATATTAGGGTGCTTCAAAAAAAATTTTTTTTCGCTCTTACCCTCTCAAATGTTTTTATTTAATATAAATAAATAAAAATAAATAAATAAAAAAAATCCTCACCAAATATGGACGTTCCAGCTCAACTCTAAGAGGTCGCTGTTTTTATTTTAGTTTCCCATTGAATTAACATGGGAAAAAATTAATTTATGTTTGGAATTTTATACCTCTGTATCAATGTAACTTATGGCAATGATCATTGCAGTTTCTTATATAAAATTTAACGCTCTATTGTATACAAGGAAGGTCTCTTATTATTTTTCGATAAATTGATTTCTTCTAGAGTTATTCGAGGTCAAAGTTTTCCCCCTTTCACCTCCCGTCTGCTAATTGTACCAGAAAATTTAATGTTAATCAAACTTTGACCTCGAATAACTCTAGAAGAAATCAATTTATCGAAAAATAATAAGACACCTTTTTGGTAGAGCGTTAAATTTTATATAAGAAACTGCAATGATCATTGCCATACGTTACTTTGATACAGAGGTATAAAATTCCAAACATAAATTAATTTTTTCCCATGTAAATTCAATGGGAAACTAAAATAAAAACAGCGACCTCTTAGAGTTGAGCTGGAACGCCCATATTTGGTGAGGATTTTTTTTATATTAAATAAAAACATTTGAGAGGGTAAGAGCGAAAAAAAAATTTTTTTAAGCACCCTAATATATATACAGGGTGCCCGTTTTTCGAGCTCCACCATGGGGATCTCCGTTATTATAAGAGATACGAGGTCGGTTAAATTAGGGCAAAGTTGCGCATTTTCATGCTGAATAATTATCTGAAAGAAAATTTTATGTGTCATTTTTACTTTTTGAATTATTGGGAAAAAACTGAAATTTGCAATTTTCGTTTTTATTTTTTTAAGCGAAAACCAAAAGGACTGGACGTTTTTAAGTAGCGCGTTCTTAGGGCACTTTTTTACAAGGAATCCAAATCTGTCATCTTTTTTTCCAAGGCGTCCTTGATGCCAGAGTTACAACACTCAACTTTGGTTTTTCTTATAGGCGCCATATTGGATTTTTGCATTTTTAAAACGTTTTTTTTTCCTGATTTCAACGATGTATCACACGATATGATCGAATCTTACGTGCTGATCAAAATTGGGAAAAAATCGTTTTTGGAAAAGTATTTGGAAAAAACGCCATCAATTTTGGTTAACAAACTAAATTTTGACAGCTCAGTTAAATAATAATAATTATTTTTATTTATTAACCGAAGCCTACTAGGTACAATGTCATATTTGAATTATAAAACACGAAGGCTTATTGGAAAATAAAATTTAATATTCAATAATAACACACGGTATACATCACAATTAAAAACATATAAAAAAAATATTACAAAAAACAGTAAAATATTTCAAGTATAAATTTCAATTTAAAGGAAATTTGTTGTTAATTAACATTTACCTTTCCAGCTCTACACTCAAAAACTGTTGGTCGGAAAGCGTTTGCTCAAGGGAACTTTTTTGTAGCTAATTTGATTCCCTACAAAAGCTGCATACTCATTTTTTCCAAAAAAATTTTGAAACGCCAAAAAATTGAGTTGAATCAGAAAAAAACTTTTTCCCGTGTAATTTATATGGGAAATCGAATTTTTGAAAGAGTGAAGCCTCTAATTTACTTAGAATTTTTTTTCCAACGGAAATATATTTTTTTATATATAAATTATCAGATTTTTGGGTAGGACAGAAAGAAAAAAAATATCGCCTAAAAATGAAACACCCTAATATATATATATATATATATATATATATATATATATATTTTTTAAATTAAGGTGCGTCGACTGCTAAGGTCATTGGCACCCATCTTCTGAGAGGAAAATCCTCATGGACACCCGAGCTAAAACGTTACATGGGTAGTGCCGGACTCCTACCGGCTAAAAACCTCTCAGATTGTGTACAAGACAAACAGTGTAAATAAATAACGGTACAAATAAACAAATGAAATATATCTTATGTACAGGAAATTAGATTTCCTGAAGGTAATTTACGTCGTTCAGGTAGGTGAGAACTTTTGCTGTATTTTCAGGGTCATCCCATGGGGAAAAATCGTCTAAAGACGATCGTCTTTAGACGCGAATTCGTCCAATCGTCTTTCAAACGATCGTCTTTCAAACGATCGACTTTCAAACGATTCAATCGGTTGCGTAGGTTAGGCGGTCGGCTGTACAGACGAAATATATATTTGAAATTCTTCTCTATTATAATAAAGAATTTCAAATATACTTTGGAATATTTGGAATTGTCTAATATTCGAAGTAGGTAGGTATCGCCTTTAGAATTATTTTTTAAATTAATTTAATTAATAATTATGACAAAATAAAAATATTTTCTCATCGGTTAACCGGTTAATCGGTTAATTAAGTTATAACTTAAAATTTTAATTAAAACGATCGTCTTTTTCCGACTATTATTTTAGACGATCGCCTTTTGTATCGTTTATTACTTTAAACGATCGTCTTTAGGGTCGGCTATTATTTTAGACGATTAAAGACGATCTTTTAAATAATTAAACGATTTCGTTTGAAAGTAGACGATCTTCTTCAGACGATCGTCTTTTTTACAAACGATCGTTTAAAAAATTAAGCGATATCGTTTAAATATAGACGATCTCTTTCAGACGATCGTCTTTTTTTAAACGATTTTTTCCCATGGGATAAGTTCCAGGTCAGCTATGCCATGTAGTATTCTTTTGTTATGAAGAATAGGACATTCTACTAGGAGGTGCTCGACTGAAAGGGTTTCTCCACAGCCATCACATTCAGGTAATTCTCCGCCATCTAGGATGTAAGATTTAGTGGCCTTGGTGTGACCCAGTCTTAATCTGGTGATAATCACCTGTTCTCTTCTACTTAGACCAGCAACCCTAACACCTTCCACGGAATCAATAAATTGATTCAGAAAGGTGTCTTTTTCAGACCACTCCTCTGCCCACAAAGCTAAAACAGAATTTTTAAGATCTCCAGAAATCCGCAGTTTTTCAAGTTTAAGTTCCATAATATTGTCTTCATATTCTTGCATCCACGGTGGGTTGGTTGGAATGCAAGAACCTTCCTCAACTGGCATATTAATGGGTAAACCCTCGGCTTGGAGAAGGGCCTTTGTAAGCAGGGAAGTTCTTCTTACTGACCCCTGTCTTCCTGCTTATATACGGTCTAGTTATGTTGTTAAGACCCTATTTTCTTGTTTTAGCAATATAATTGAGAGCTAGAAGAAACCTTCTTTTATCCAGAGCCATAATCCCTGCCTCTACATGCGGACTGCATGAAGGCGTGGTCCGAAATGCCCCCAAAACTAAACGGACCCCTGTGTTATAAATAACATCTAGGGGTCGGAGGGTAGATTTAGGGGCAGAACCAAAGACAATAGATCCATAATCCAGTTTAGACTGAATTAAGGATTTATAAAGTACTGTCAAATTGTCTCTCCCATGGGAAAAAATCGTTTAAAAAAAAGACGATCGTCTGAAGAAGATCGTCTATTTTTAAACGATATCGCTTAATTTTTTAAACGATCTTTTGTAAAAAAGACGATCGTCTGAAGAAGATCGTCTACTTTCAAACGAAATCATTTAATTATTTAAACGATCGTTTTTAATCGTCTAAAATAATAGCCGACCCTAAAGACGATCGTTTAAAGTGATAAACGATACAAAAGGCGATCGTCTAAAATATTAGTCGATAAAGACGATCGTTTTAATTAAAATTTTAAGTTATAACTTAACCGATGAGAAAATATTTTTATTTTGTCATAATTATTAATTAAATTAATTAAAAAAATAATTCTAAAAGGCGATACCTACCTACTTCGAATAATAGACAATTCCAAATATTCCAAAGTATATATATATATATATATATTTGAAATTCTTTATTATAATAGTGAAGAATTTCAAATATATATTTCGTCTGTACAGCCGACCGCCTAACCTACGCAACCGATTGAATCGTTTGAAAGTCGATCGTTTGAAAGACGATCGTTTGAAAGACGATTGGACGAATTCGCGTCTAAAGACGATCGTCTTTAGACGATTTTTCCCCATGGGCTGTGTGCTCCCCATCGTGTATTAGACAAAACTTTAATAATATTAAGCGCCTTGGATGCGCTGACTTTTAAAAATTCGACATGCGCTCATCCAAAACTACGCCCAGATATCTTAGCTGGGAAACGCAGTCCAGTGGAGAGTCTTTCATAAACAGACAAGGGCGGTAATGCGGAGTTCTTAAATGGCAAAAATGCATGATTTTAGATTTTGAGAGAGAGAATTTGAAACCTCTTCTCTCCCCTGCCTCGACCACTATATATATATATTAGGGTGTTCCTTATTTAGGGGTCGGAAAAAATTTAACAGAGGCGCCCCCCAAATCGGTTCCAAATCATAAAAAAAAAATTCCTGCAAAATTTTAGGTCAATCGGTCAAAGGGAACACGTGCCCCACAGGGGTTTTTTAATAAATAATTGAGAAAATTCGGAAGGCTGATATAACTCCGAAACGGTCCATCGTAGGAAAAAAAAGTGTATATAAATTTTATGTGTTTTTTTTAGATAAACAACTTTCGTAATAACAGTCCTGCGTTAAAAAAATTTATTCGGGGTCAAAACGCGATAAAACGCTTTTTTGTGTACTTTTTGAATTTTCTGTCCTAGAGCATCGACCCAATGACATAAATTGTAGGGGACAATGCACCCTACATTTTTTGTTGAGGAAATTTTTTTCTTAAACTAACCGATTTTGAAAAAAATTAAATCCAAAACTTTTTGAGTTTTCACCAAAAACACGTTGTGCTCCGAAACTCCGAAACGGTTTATCGTAGGAAAAAAAAGTTAAAATATATTTTGTAGTTTTTTTCAAGCTAATCAACTTTCCTAATGCCTTTGTCACAATAGTGTTAATGTTAATGGTAATGTTAATAAAGCATAGACAAATGCGTATATCAACGTAACCATCAACATTACCATCATTGTGAACGGATACACGCATATTTCTATGCTTAACATTACCATTAACATTAACATTACTATTAACATTAACACTATTGTGAGGTATAATAATAGTGCTGCGTTAAAAAAAATCGAGTTCAAAAAGCGATAAAACGCTTTTTTTGGTACTTTGGCCCTACCTACTTCTAAAATTTTTTGTTCTAGAGCATCGACTCAATAACATAAATTGTAGGGACTACATTTTTTGATTAAACATTTTTTTCTAAATCTTATCGTTTTTTGAGAAAAATAAAATATAAAACGTACGCACGTGTTATTTTTGCCGATTAACCTCAAATTTTGCAAGATTTTTTTTTGCGTGAATCATTGTGGCCTTATAAGAAAAGCCTAAACTCAACTGCGTTATCCTACTCCGGATTAAGGAGAAAACTTAATTTTTGTTTTTTTTATATTTTATGTTTCTTGTTGTATCGCTTTTTGAATTCGATTTTTTTTAACGCAGCACTATTATTATACCTCACAATAATGTTAATGTTAATAGTAATGTTAATGTTAATACCCAGATAGCACCATTCGTCCAATGGACGTCCGTTTAAGATCCATTTTAAGTACATTGGTCCACGGACTAAAAATGGATGTACTATGTACGTCCATATATTTACATCCTTTGTACGATTTTAATGGACGTCCATATAGTGTCCATTTTACGTCCATAATTATTATTACGGAAATGTAGTTAAAACGTATTGTTGGCTGCATAACAACAGTTATGATCAATCTCACTGACATTCAAGCAAGCGCGGGCTATAAAGGACTTAAGCTATCAATGAAATGTTAAACACTTGTAGTATTGCAAATGTAATATTCGAATACAAGGATTTCCTGAAATGTTTAACATTGAATGTTGTAACTTTTAACAACTTTTAGAATATTTATATTCCTAGTGGGATTGTTACTGAGCCAGACAAAAGGCATTTCAGTCATGTTGTAGAAAATTTTCTGCAACATCGCAATGAAAATACAGTCGCAAAAAACAGTTAAAGTAAGCAAAAAAGCAGGTCCTGGATGCTGAAGGAATGGTTTAAACACCTTATAGGCGTCCATCGGTGGACGACTTATGGATGTCCAAAGTTGTGACATCTGGACTCTAAACGGATGTCCATGGGACGTCCATAGAAAAAAATGGACATCCTATGTACATACAGACGTCCACGAGCATACGTCCATTGGACGTCCATAGTATACCTTTGTGCTATCTGGGTACCCAAAGCATAGAAATATGCGTGTATCCGTTCACAATGATGGTAATGTTGATGGTTACGTTGATACACGCATTTGTCTATGCTTTATTAACATTACCATTAACATTAACACTATTGTGACAAAGGCATTAGGAAAGTTGATTAGCTTGAAAAAAACTACAAAATATATTTTAACTTTTTTTTCCTACGATAAACCGTTTCGTAGTTTCGGAGCACAACGTGTTTTTGGTGAAAACTCTAAAATTTTTGGATTTAATTTTTTTCAAAATCGGTTAGTTTAAGAAAAAAAATTTGTTAACAAAAAATGTAGGGTGCATTGTCCCCTACAATTTATGTCATTGGGTCGATGCCCTAGGACAGAAAATTCAAAAAGTATGTAGCGCTAAAGTACACAAAAAAGCGTTTTATCGCGTTTTGACCCCGAATAAATTTTTTTAACGCAGGACTGTGTAAAGATTTCTCCTTACACCCGGTTCGTTAAAACAAGTTTTATGAAAAATTAATAAATACACTATTTTGTGACTATGGCTCGTGATCGTCTTACCAAAATTTGGACATCTACGTTGTGTTTACACTTACGTGTTTTATTGAATACATTGCTTTAAGAATTATACTTGGGAGACTTAGGTATACAAAAAATAAAATACAGTGTTTAGTTTACCCCAATTTAATTTACTTTACAAACAGAAAAAAACACAAGGGGTGGCTCTTAGGGAGATACGACCAGGGAAAAAGAGCTTGAGAAAAAAACCCTGTTCGGCTATGAAGTAGCAAAGGATTACAAGATTAGGCATGGTTTCTTTAAAAGTTTATGCAAATCAAATGGAATGACACGACGCTCGTTACACTATCTACCCCTACGGGTTCAAAAAAAATAGGAAAAACTTTGTTAGTTTAACAGGGCAGTTAACTGTTAGTCTGTCAACGTTAACGTTGCCCTGTGGAGAACGAGGTCCGCACTGGAAACAACTCGCGTAAAGATGCAGTTTCGGGATAAAAGTTGCGATGCCACCTAGAGAACCTAGGTGACCAGTTATCCGTCACGGGGGAAAGTATTTTAGTATCTACTGCAAACTACGTACTAAGAAAAAGGAGCATTCAAAGTTTAAAATTAACGGTCAATACTCCCTTTTAAGCAACGAAACGTCCTGTATTACACTGATATTTGTTTTAAAATTACCGCAAAAAAATGCATAATCGTGTTGAGGAAGGGTCTAAACATATGAGTAGTATACAACTAAATTAAGCCTAAGACAATAAACGAAAGGAATATAAATTTTTACATTTAGCAGTAAACTTAAAAGGTAAAACATTCTATAAAAATAGCTAAAACAAAAGGTGTTAATAACGAGTAAAATTCACTAAACGTAGTAGTGCAAAATAACTAATGCTCAGTTTATTTAAATCAAAATCGTTCTACGTTTAGTGGACTTTACTACATAATTGGGCTACTATAATTATGAACTAACCTGGGAGAATACACAAACACTCGTAACAATTGTTTACACAGAATTTTACAATAATTATGGTTTTAGCAAAGATTCACGAAAACGATGCGTTCTCTAGACTTCGGAAAACTTTCTGCCACTTTCTTTGCTCCCCTCTACCAGTTTCGATCTTGTTTTCGCCTCATCTGGCCAACAGATTTTTTCCCATCTCAGGCAAAATTCCGGTCTTCCACGAAACTTTGTAATTTCTTTACCTCTACGGCCGTTTTATCATTCCTTTTACCTCGGGTTTACACCCCAATTTGGAAAATACAAAATTTTAACTTTAAAATAAATAAATGTAACATGTATAAATTTTCGAAACCCTTACAACTGTTATTACGAAAGTTGTTTATCTAAAAAAAACACATAAAATTTATATACACTTTTTTTTCCTACGATGGACCGTTTCGAAGTTATATTAGCCTTCCGAATTTTCTCAATTATTTATTAAAAAACCCCTGTGGGGCACGTGTTCCCTTTGACCGATTGACCTAAAATTTTGCAGGAATTTTTTTTTTATGATTTGGAACCGATTTGGGGGGCGCCTCTGTTAAATTTTTTCCGACCCCTAAATAAGGAACACCCTAATATATATATATATATTAACTTAAAATTTTACGAATACTTTTTTTAGTACTCGTGCCCAGCTATGGTACCACCTAACCCCCAAAAATCAATATTATAATACCTATAGGTAAAATGCGTTTTACGATCCGTACCGTTTTAAAATGGGGAATAGTTTCACAATATCCCAGTCCTTTAATAACTGTTCCATACCTACTCACAACACGATAAAAACAGTTTAATATCACAAAACTACGCACTATGCAAAGCCGTAAACAGACAACCACTAAATGGCCGAATTTTCCGTTGCCCCTTCATTCGTACCAAATTTCATTAATTATAACATTATTAGTATTAACCACAGTAGTGGTAAACGTCAAAAAATTACTATTTGTAGTGGTAAGCTATTTATTACGTCGTATATAATATATATATATATATATATATATATATATAATATATAATTACGAACCAGTTGTAATTGTAAAATTAACCAAGACGCAAAATTGTACAATTTTTAACTATTTTGTTGTAATCCGTGCCACTTATAGTAGTGATAAATTTAATTTACAGAGTATACCATTTCGTAGTGGTATGTATCTCTCATTTAATATTAATCTTAATAACATTGTCCCTGTTGTAGTTAGTCAAAGTCACTTTACTACTACAAAAGTAAAATAAAAGTGAGATAATTTTTTTCAGTGTAAATTTGATGGGAACCCACTGAGCAAAAAAACGTAAAATATATGTAAAATTAACGTAAAAGGTTGTAGTGTGACGTAAAATAAACGTCACATAAACGTCGCTGTGATGTGCCTATGTCCGGATCCTGGGCCGTGAATTAGCCCTAACCGTTATGTGGATAAGGAGACGTAAAAATTGCGTTTTTAAATGGACGTAAAAATTACGTTTTTAAAATGACGTAAAAATGTCATTTTAATATGGACGTAAAGGTTTTGTTTCTATTTGTACGTGTTAGTTAAGTTTTTTTAAATAAAACTACCACTTTGGAAATATATTTTTTTATTAAAATAAATTATAAAAATAAAACATAATTAGTCTGGTAAAAATAATAAATAAAATAATAAAAATAAAACATACCGCCTAATTAATTTTCGGCCTCATTCTCATGTCCAAATTTGGCTAAAAAACGTTATGAGCGTTGCTTGGCGGTCTGGAACAACTCCTTGCTCTCTTTATCGAAATCACTTTTAGTCAGACGAAATAATTTCAGACTGGCTTCTAAAACAAACATTAATAACTTAAGTTATCTAAGTAATTAAGTATATAAAACTTATATAACTTGCCTGTCGCTCGGCGCAAAATTTGTCTCCCATGTTCACTGGTGTATTAACTGAAAAATCAAATTGATTAAAATACTTTTCTTTAAGTCTAACAGCATTGATTAATATTACTTCTTACTCAACGCTAACATTTATATCAACAAAATTCGATAACCACTAATAGCGCCATCATGGCGATATTGGGACAATTAATTAATTATATTATAACCGTATGGTTGCAAACAAATGATAAAGCCAACTTACCTTAACCGTTCAGTCTCGCCCCTAGACCAAACCAGGTCTAGGGTCTCGCCTATGGAGAACAATGCGTTTTCTATCACACAGCAACAAATGGCAGTCGCAATGCAAACAGAGTATGCCCTGTTACAGGGCCCCTTTTATACCGATATATCGACTGGAAACGAAATTACCCGAGTCCTTTTTTTACGTAAATTTTACATAAAATATACGTTTCCTAATCTCACTATGCGATAATAATATAATAATTATTATTTTATAAGCGGTAATATTAATTAATAAATCACTCTGGGATTTATAATAAGTGATTAAAATAATAATTGTACCTACTTACATTAGTTTCTAAGTAAGTACCTTCGGTTTAATCTAAAATTATGAATTAAATTCTGTATTTAATTATCTAAGTATACACTCAAATTTCCAACAAAAATGTAAATGTGGCATATATTTTAATGTTCATCATTGGCAAACCTATCCCATTCATATTTATCATGTGTCACATTGGTGACGTAAAATGTACGTTGTGTTTTGCACCTAATATGCTAAAGTAAAATAAAAGGCACAGACTGGACGGTATAGTGACGTGCTCGAGAGCACCTTTTATTTTTTAGCGTAATTTTTACGTAAATTGAACATCACTAAAAAACGTAGTTAATGTGCCTTAAAATTGACAATTTTTAAACGTCACTGTGACATCACCACATCCATAATGTTCAGTGGGAATCCTGAAAATTGGCCTTTTTTGAGGCATTTGTTATTATAACATATATAATTATATTTGTTATTATAACATATATAATATACGCGCATGCGTGAGAATAAGGAAACGCATGCTACGCCAGTCGGTTTGCAAATGTCCTGTGAAATGGTCACTTTTGACTTTACTAAATAAATGTGATATTAGTTAGTTAACTTTCCGAAGCAACGTTTTATTAAAATAATCCCAAAACCATCCCCAATATTACATGGCGACGGGGAGTGAAAACGCGTCTAAAATTTTGTAAATTTAACGGAATTAACAATTTTCGGTCGCGAGTACCGCGTGGACAAAATGGCTGCAATCGGAGTTCCGGTTCGTTTTGAAGAATTTTGTGCAGAGTCTATGAATTGGAACATTTATAGTAAAAGGTTACAATATTATTTCACTGCCAATAGCATCGATCCAAATATCCAGGTACCAACGTTATTAAGCCTAATGGGGACAACCGCATATAAACTTTGTCGTGATCTTTGTTTCCCCGATAAACCGGACTCGACTTTAAACAGTTAGATGCCTTATTAACTGAACATTTTTCAAAGAAGACAGTGTTATGGAAAGAGAGAAAGAAATTTATGGGAATAAACCAGAGTGAAAATGAATCGATTGCAGAATATTACGCGAGATTGTGTAATAATGCAAGCGACTGCAAGTTTGACGGCAATCTTAAGTACGTGTTAAGATTGAAATTTGTAGGTTTAAAGGACAACAAGATATTTGAGAAGATCTGCGAAAAAGGAGAAGCAAATTTAGACAGGTTAGTGGAAATTGCGCGAACCAAGGAGCAACAGGTCGAAGAATCGGAAGTCAATTTCATGCGCAAGCATGCTGGAACCACCTTGCGCAGAGGCGAAAGCGAACGATTCGGCAAGGATCAATTTCAAAAACCCCGCCTTCGGCGCAAAAAAGAATACCCTAGGAAGGAGAAAGTCACCAACAAGATGGACGACCGTAACAATAACAAACAGTGTAAGGGCTGTGGATATAGGCATTATGGAAAATGCAGGTACGCAGATGAATTATGTCATAAGTGTAGCAAGAAGGGACACCTGGCGAGGATGTGCAATGGGAGAAAAATCAATTTTATGCAAGAAAATGGGAAAGAAACACTTTTTTTGACGATTTGTGGTGTATGTCTGAAATAAACAAAAACAGTAAAGGTATTTTAAACAACTTTAAGGCCAAGGTATTTATAAACAATAAACAATTTGAAATGTTGTGCGATACGGGCGCGAGTATAAGTGCAATTCCTTTTGAGATTTATAAAAATAACTTTGAAAAATTAAGATTAAAAACCGACAATACTATGTTTAGATTTTACAATAATTCTCTGTTTAAACCAAAAGGATTTGTTAATTTGCTTGTTTCATATTACAATAAAACTGAATATGTGAAATTGTGGTTGCATATTGGGTAGAAATTGGCTGGATGCATTCGGAATAAAGTTGAGCATGGTCAACAATATTATGGTTAACTCGAAGGCATCGGACATCATGAGAGAGTTCCCAGAAGTATTCACGAAGAAACTTGGCAAGTTTAAATTGGAAAAAATCAAGTTACATCTAAAGAAAGACACAGTGCCAGTTTTTCTAAAAGCAAGAAACGTACCACTAGCATACCGAAACAAATTGGACCAAGAGTTGGAGAAACTTGAAGAGGAAGGAATAATTTCAAAAACCTCAACATCACAATGGGCTACTCCTTTAGTACTAGTTTTAAAAGAGAATGGAGAATTAAGAGTGTGTACTGTGATGGGCACGGGGTGGGGTACCCCACACTCGAGTAAACGGCAGTAACCCAAGGAGATTTTAAGAATCTCGCGAATTCAAACATAACCTCAACAACTTCGCAATGTTGTCAAGTGTGGCCAAAAACGGTGTGATCATCTAGTCTAGTCGGAAAGGTACCTACGTTGTGTTATTTGAATTCGCTTCTAGATAGGAAGGATGCCAGAGAGAGGAAATTAGATTAAGTAATAAAAACACACAAATAATGGTTGTCAGCTTTATATTCATTGTATTTGAATATTAGTTTTAACAATAGGTTTTATCAAACGTTTTGAGATTATTAGTTTCAGTTAGCTTTTTGTCAATTTAGGGGATTTAGATTGACTAGTTTAATACGGTAGATTTATAGAAATATATATATATTTTCAAGTTTATAGGTTAAAGGGTTTTATTTCCAAAGTTTAATAAATGCAGACTCTTAAGTATTACCAAGCCAAATGTTATATCAAATAAATTTATAATAATGATCATCAGTAACAATATATCAGCTCATTTTGTATAAACAGTCGAAACAGAGATACAATTCAATTTTATACAGCAAAACCCTCATTCTTATTAATACTATTACATGGCGCAATAAATAGAGAAACAATAATAATATACAATATAGTAATCATGGTTATGATCTATGATCTGGCATAGAAAATATAGTAAGAATAATAATAATAATATGTATGTAATAGTAAAAATAAGGAATATTAAGGTTTAATATATTTAATATAATGATAACGACTTATGATACAAAATATATGAATTATAACGTCATTCTGAACTAGATAAATAAATATCAGAGGTAAAACCTTAGGAATCCACATTAAAATAATAAACTTGGTCAAAGCTTTACAACCATTTTAAGTAATTAATTAAATTGATTAATATAATATTTATATCATACCTGGTATGTTTAAACTCACAAATACCTACTCTTTCTTCTTCAAAAAACCATCAATCAATTAATATTTCAAAATCATTCGCCTACTATCATCAACAACCTTGTTACCCTAGGAGACCTATTTTTTATTTCCAACATTACTTTTAATACTGGTTTAGTAATATCCCAAACTTGCTGTACTCAAACTAACAATCTTTTACGCTAAGACTCGATATAATTTAAATAAACTTTTAAACGTCTTTTAACACAGCTGACTGATTGAAATTAATTTGTCAATGTCATTTCATTCTGTCAATATGACTTTAACTAAGTGCGTATAGTTGGTTGTCACCTTCTTTACTAGTATCAAAAGCCGGGCCAACACAGTACCGACTATAAATCAACTATAAACAAACACCTATTAGAAATGCAATATCCATTACCACGTACAGAAGAAATATTTTACAAACTAAGAAAAGGTGAGAAGTTTACAATACTAGACATGGCAAAAGCAAACATGCAATTTGAGGTTGATGAAGAAACAAGTGAAGTGCTGACATGGGCAACACATAAGGGTCTGTATAAAATGAATCGTTTACCTTTTGGAATAAAAATTGCTAGTTTCGTCTTTCAAAAAAATGTAGAGAGCCTGCTAGCTGGTTTATCTATACCATCTATAGTCAACTTCTTAGATGATATAATAATAACAGGAAAAACAGAAGAAGAACATTGGGAAACACTAAGAAAGGTTTTAGAGAAACTGAAAGAGGCTGGATTGACTCTAAGACCAGACAAATGCAGATTTTTTAAAGAAAGTCTAGAAGTACTAGGTCATCGTATCTCAAAGGAAGGTATACAGAAATCCGAGAAGAAAATTAAAGCAATTATGGAGGCTGAGCGACACAATACAATAACAGAAGTAAGAGCATTCTTGGGGATGGTAAATTATTACGGAAGTTTCATCCCAAGAGCATCAGAGATACTCAAACCAATTTATAATTTATTGAAGAATGAAAAGCAAGTAGTATGGAACAAGGAATGCGAAGATGCATTTAATGAAGTAAAAAAGATATTGGTATCTGATACGGTGCTCATTCACTTCGATTCAAATCTACCAGTGACTCTGACGACAGATGCATCTCAGAAAGGTATATCAGGTATCCTCGCACACATTATGCCTAATGGAAAGGAAAGGCCAATTGCCTTCATTTCTAGAACTTGAAGCTCAAGTGAGGAAAAGTATTCACCTGTTTATTTAGAAGGACTAGCTATATATTATTTATTGCAAAAATTCTACCAGTATCTGCATGGAATCAAATTTACTATCAAGACTGATGCAAAGACACTGGTGAGCCTTTTTAAACATGATAAAAAGTTACCTGTTATGTACTGTAACGGGTGGTTTTTTGGGTTAATTAACGCGGGGAGCGGGGCTGATATAGACTACTATCAGTCCGTTACAAGGATGTTACCACTAATCTGACCTTAATCCAGCGACGGTTGCCGATGATTTGCTAATCCCAATAAGCACGAATCACCACACTAAGTCACTCGCGACGGATCTCCCGGAACACTTCGCGAATCACGATATACTTACGCTTGCCAAGCACTGGGTAATTAGAATTAACAGGTACCCAAAGAAACAAAGCAGATTCTAACCACAAACAATATATTTACAATTAAGAAGAAGAATAAAAATTAACAAAGAAAATAAGGGGAAATTAAGATTAAGAAACTAACTTTTGAATTAAACCGAACTAAATTAACTTTATAAAAGGTAACCTAAATGAATCATAAAACTAATAATTTAAACTACAAATTTTAAACTAAACCGGTCACTTAAGGTGAACTTAACTGCGAGCACCGGTATAAGCAACTTTACAACAAACTTAACAATATACCTGACTTAATTAATTACACTGACTGGCTAGAACTTCGACCTTCGAACTCGGAAACGACGCGCGCGAAATCTTGCAAGATAAAATCTGTCAAACCCTGTTGTACAGAGTATTTAAAGACTTTCTTAAGTCGAGGGCGTGACTTGCCTTAGGGTTGAAGTTTCTGGCCAATCAGAGGCGTGCAGTGAGAAATTTCTACCCCTACTTAACGCTGACTTTAGGGTGAATTCGGGGTTGCCTAACTACAAAGTTACTTATTTTCTATAAAAATTTAAATCTGTTAACAAAGTCCAAAAAATTAACATATCCTATGTCGGCAATTACTAACTACCCTTTTACTTCAACCTAAGTTATACAATTAGACAATTTTCTCGGGTTACATTAAATTCTTAAAACTTATCGGTAAAACTACTATACGGCTGGTTATATCCTTATCTTAGTCCTAATTCTTTAATCTAAATGATTATTAACTAAATAAATTTGTTATTATTCTTTTAACTACTTTCTCTATTCTTTAATTTTCCAACGATCGATTTAAACAAAGGGAAGCGTTTTCAATTGAGCGTTAAGGCTTTTCTAAGAAAAACATCATCTGGTTACTTTTTAGTGCGCGTTTCCTCTAGTGGACTTTTGGGACAAAGAAACTTTCTATCTATTTATTTATTACTTCCAAAACATGCTCCTAGGCCCCCCCAAGTGACATCTGGCTCTCTTGAAAAATCCTTCTACGTATTAAATTTCTTAATTCTTCAAAACAACCATTTCTTTGAAATTTAGTGAAACTTCAGATTTTTACCCTATTACATCACTCCCCCCTTTTTAAACGAATCAATAAAAAAAAATTGCAAAATAACAAATTGATTCGTTAAAAAACCAAGCAACTTAAACTAAAACTAACAAACTAAATATAAGGTGTACAATCCTCTTAAATCTATACTAATTAGTCTTTCCCTAGTCCATGATTTCAATCAGGCTTGGTCTGTTCTTTAACTCTCACTATGTTTGTGTCACTGTATCACGCACCAAACACTTCACTTGTTCGTCTCTGCACTTTCTAGGTTGGTTTAGTTTTTCTCCAACGTTGCTCCTTGTACTTGTAGGTGTTGGCGCTGATGATTGGATTGCTACCGGGGTTGTTGCTGCTATTTCCTGCATCTGCTATGCTGCTGGTGTATTCTTCAAGGTTCTTTAGTCATTGTAACGTTTGACATATAGAATGATTTTGTGGCTAATTATCTTAAATCGTTCTAACTGCTGGGTTCGTCATAACTTTTCTTTCTTCTAGGCTATTGGCTTCTTTTTCTTTCCTTTTGAACTTCTTTGCGTCCCTTTGCAATATTGTTGTTCCTGAGGTGCGGTCGTCTTCTTCGTTTACATCTTGGCATGGTACGTCTGGGATGCTGTGATAGGCTGGAACAGGCTGCTTTGGTCCAATTGGATTCTTTGGACGGTCTGATTGGACTTTTGATTGTGTGCGATTCTCCTTGGATGCATATTTGTTGGCTCGTTGTTATTTCCGCCTCCTTCTTTTGATTACCCCCGTGGTGGACATTTCTAAAACATTTCGAAAACTAAATGAGGATCTAAAATATTTTGGTTTAACGATATTTATTTTCTTCTCTTATACATCCATGGCTGTGTTTCGGCCTTTCCTCTGCTACGCAGAACCATGGGATGTAACTCGGTCGGCTTTTCTTTCCTGGTTGGTGTAGAGGACCTCCCGTTGGCTGTTGAATTTGTTGCTGTCTCCGTATTTGTTGGGTTTACTTGCTGATCGAAAGCTACAGGGGGATCTTTACTGAAAACTAGATTTGGATTATTATCAATGTTCCTGAAAGAAAAATTATTATCCCTTGCTGAAGAATTAATTTCTTGATGTTGTGAACTGGACGATTGTGTTATTGTATTATTAACTTTCCTTGGTATATGCTCGGGGTCTTCCTCTGTATACAATCCGATCGTTGGATACTTGTTTAAATCGTTCGTTTGTCTTACCTTAATGGGTATAAGTCCCATTTGATTTACCTGATTTTCCGTTGCTAGGCATAATTTTAATCTATTAACATGTATTTTGTCTATTTTATTCCCGTGTATTTCTTTTACCTCGGCGGTAACGTTATTTAAATTTATAATTCTATAAGGTCCTTTCCATCTCTTTGTTAATTTCCTGCTTATTCCTGGCTTATCTGACGGATCGAACACATATACTCTATCTCCTATTTTAAACTTGTGTAATTCCGCTTTTCTATTAAATGTGTCGTGCACCCTTTCTGTATTTCTCTCTATCATATCTATTGCATTTTTGTGCGCTATTTTCATCCTATTTAAAAATTCCGAGACATAATTTACGTCGTTATCGTACTTTACCTGTAGTGGCTTGAACATCTCGTCATATGGATAATCCATATCTCTACCGAACAATAAAAAGAAAGGATTTTCACCTGTGGCGCTATGTGTTGAAGAACAATACGATGCTAAAGCGAACGGTAGCCAAATATCCCAGTCTCTATGATTCGGTTGAACGTAATGTGACAATAAATCTTTTAATGTCCTATGAAACCTTTCTAATGCTCCGTTGCATTGCGGTCTATACGCAGTCGTTTTCAAATGTTTAATTTTCAAAAGGTTGCACATTTTTTCGAAGAGTTTTGAGGTAAAATTAGTTCCTAAATCGGTTAATAATTGTTTGGGCGTTCCGTGTCTTAAAATTATCCCTGTAATAAAAGTTCTGGCTACCGTATCTGCTGTTTGGTCTTTCATTGAGAAAGCTTCTACGTATTTAGTCAATGCATCTTGGATGGTTAATATGTATTTATTTTGTTGATCGGTTACCGGCAACGGTCCAACAACATCCATTGCTATTCTGTAGAAAGGTCTCGGTGGTATAGTAAATTTTTGTAAAAGTGTCGGTTTAATATGCGGTGATGTTTTTCTTTTCGCGCACGGTATGCATGCGTTTACGTAATTTTTTATGTCCTCGGCCATTTTTGGCCAATAAAAATGTTTGTTAATCCTTTCTAATGTTTTGTCTATTCCTACATGACCTGAAAGTGGTAAATCATGGTACGCCTTCATTATGGATGGGATCATCGTTGCCGGCGCCACTAACATATCTTCGTAGCGCTGATCCTTTGATTTTTTATACAATAATCCGTCTATATCCAAATAATAGTTACTACCCTTGCCTAAGTGTAATGCATTATAAATAGTTTTTAAGCTCGCATCTGCCTTTTGTAAGTTTTTTACTTCGTTACGACTCCACATTGGGTCCCAAATTTCCGTAGCATTTATTAACCTAACCAACTTTATTCTTGACAGCGCATCTACATTTGAATGATTTTTTCCAGGACGATACATAACTTTAAAACTGTACTCGGATAAGGAAAGCGACCAACGCATTAGTCTATTGCTTGGGTCCTTAACAGACATTAACCATTTAAGTGGTTGGTGATCACTGTAAACAATGAAATCGTTACCATATAAATAAATTCTGTAATGTTTAATTCCCCAAACTAAAGCTAAGCATTCGCGCTCTGTAGTAGAATAATTTATTTCCGCTTTGGAAAGTTGTCTACTGGCGTACGCTATAGGTAACTCTTTACCGCTGTGAACTTGACAAAGGATGGCGCCTAGGGCATAAGAAGAAGCGTCTGTTAAAAGAATGAATTGTTTATTAACATCTGGGTATTTTAAAATGGGTTCCTTAAGAAGATAATTTTTTAGTGTCTCGAAGGACGACTGGCACTTATCTGTCCATTGAAATTTGACATTTTTCTTCGTTAGTTGAGTTAAGGGATATGCAATAGCTGAAAAATTTTTTACAAACTTCCTATAATAACCCGTAATACCTAAGAACGACTGAATTTCTGTGACATTTTTGGGAACTGGAATTTTCTTGATTGTAGAAATCTTACTAGGATCAGGTTTAATTCCCTTCTTGCTAATTATATGACCCAGGTACTTAACCTCTTCCTGCAAAAATTCACATTTTTCTTTGTTTAAACTTAATCCGTAATCTCGTAAACGCTGAAAAACCATTCGAAGTTTATTAAAATGTTCCTCCACATTGTTTTTTGAAAAAACAATAATGTCGTCCAGGTACACAAAGCAATGAATACCTATCAACCCCGCCAAGACTGAATACATTAACCTCTGCCACGTGGATGGCGCATTAACTAGACCAAACGGCATCCTGTTGCACTCGTAATGACCCCAAGGTACTGAAAACGCTGTCTTTTCTCTATCTTTGGGATGTACTTCTACCTGCCAATAGCCTGATTTTAAATCTAATTTAGTGAATAGTTCGGCACCGCCTAGTGAATCTATTGTTTCGTGTATATTTGGAATAGGAAAATAGTCTCTCTTTGTTATTGCATTTAAAGCTCTATAGTCTATACAAAATCTATAATCAATGCTACCTGTCTCAGTTTTCTTCTCTATTAATACTATAGGAGCGCTCCATGGGCTAGAACTAGGGCGAATTATGTCATTTTTTAACATTTCTTCAATTTTTTCCTCCACTATTTTCTTTTTAGCCACTGGTACTCTGTAGGGTGCTTTTCTAATTGGACCCTTTGTCCCGTCTATCTCGATTTCATGTCTCACACCCTTCGTGAACTTCAGCGGTCTACCTGACACTGCAAAAATGTCTTCCCAATCCTTTAAAAACTTACAAACTACAATACACAACTCCCTACTGCTAGAAGCCCTGACCACGAATTCCTTATTGTTTCTCGGCAAACTCTCTCTATCCTTTGTAATACTATAATCTTCACATACACGGTTATTCGAAAGTGTCATTTTAATGATTGGAGTATTTTTCTTTATGGACTGAGGTATCGGAGTAACGTTTAGAATTCTAACCACAATTTCTCTATCGTTATTGTTTGATGTATTTTGTAAATTAACTATTGTTTGCTCGGTTACAATTCCCGAAGCTGTGTTGTTGAGTGGTTCGCAAATCATAGTACCAGAGGGTATGCGCTTACTTACTCTAATACTAACATTACAACCGTGAAATGCAGGTATACTTAAATCTTCAGTCAATCTGACTACACTTGGTTGCTTGGAGCTAATACCATTTGTATTGGTTTTAGGATTGATCAGATCCCTACCATTGTCTGTTTCCTGAAATCGAACGTTATTTTTTGTCAATGCATTGTGATTAGATTCTTCTGGGCTATTGATTTCCTTAACTTTTAGTGTTGACACTTCGGAAGAACTTTTAAGCCGTCCGAGTCGACTGCCTACACGTCTGCAGTTTATTTCTTCCGCCGAATTACTGTTAGTAACCGTCCGATTTAACCGTGATGTGTCTAGCAGAGGTAAACCTAAACCACATAGCATAAGCCTGCCTTTCGCGAAGCAAAGTTGGGGCGTGTATAACTCCAAAAAATCCATACCTATTAGACCATCCGTGGGGAAATTTAAATTATCGTCGCAAATTATAAATGTATGCTTTAATTTCTTACTGCCAGTTTTATTTAATTTTAGTTCTATGTTGCATTTACCTGTTTTATTTATTTGTTTCCCAGATATATCCGTTATTATGTGATTATCTTCTTGTATTGTTAAATTAAATAAACTTACAATCTTGGCTTTAATTAAACTTATGCTTGCTCCTGTGTCTAGAAGCCAAGTCGATGTTTGATTATTAATAAACAATACAATATATTTTGAATTTTCTGGGTTGAGTTTTAAAATTGTGTGTGTTATTTCTGTTGTGTTATCGAGGCTATGTTCCAGTTTAAAAAACAGTTACTGTAGGTATGGCTGCGGTCGCCACAGTTGAAACAGAAAAATATTTTTTCGCTCCTGCAGCAGCTGCTATAATGTCCAGGTTTAGCGCATTTTATGCACCTGTTAAACATATATTTAAATTTTGGTAGCCGTTCATCGCGGTTTCTCGGTGCGTTTCGGTAGTTAGTTCCGCGTGGGCCATTGTCTTCAAAATTAACTTTTCGTGCCTCGTTGCGATTTTCCCGCTGCAATTCTCTTTCGCGACTATAATCTCTGCGCTCTCTCCTGCCGTAGCTGCGGTCACGTCTTTCGTAACTGTAATCGCGGCTATGCCTTTCATACCCGCGGTCACGATCGCTACTTCCGTAATCGTAACCCCGGTTACGGTGGTCATATTTGCTGTCACGATCACTCCTTTCGTACCCGCGGTTACGATCGCTATCGTGATCGTAACTCCGGTTACGTTCTTCATATTCGTAGTTACGATTACTCCTTTCGTAACTTCTATCGCGGTTATTTTCCTTAATATCACGATTTTTTCTATCGCGGCTGTGATCGCGAAGATTTCTGTCGTAGCTACGATTACGGTTACTTCTTTCCCGGCTTCGTTCGCGGTTATTTTTATCATCGTGGTTGTCTTCGTTACCATCCTTTCGGCGGCCTTCGCTGTGTTTTAGAATTTCCCCCCGGTGTCTGTCATTAGGTAGATTCTTTGGTTCTATATCATCTCCTGTGAGCTGTTCCTTCTCCGACAACAAAGCTCTTATTGTAGCTACAACATCTAAATCCTGCGGCGGATTTACCCTTAACCTGTCTACAATATTCTCTTTTTTCTCAGCTACTTCAAGAGCTTCTTTTAAATTAAGAAAAACACCTACGGACAAAATTTCGTTAGCTAGACGCGTGTCTAGCCCGTTTATAAACTGTTCTGCAATCAATGCATTCTTGTAAATTTTTTTCTCCGGTGTTTGTTCCTCTACCGAAAAGATGTTGTTAGCGGCCATTTTAATTCTTTCTGCAAAGGCCCCTAACGTTTCTTCCTGTTTTCTTTTACACGCTGCTAATTCTAACTTGGCTTGTTGGAAATTTTTTCTTTTTCCAAATACCCTCTTTAACCATGTTCGCATTTCTTCTATCGAACCTGGTTTGTCATCGTCCCTTAGCGCAAAATAATACGTTTTCGCCATGTCCTTGAGTTTATGTTCCATAGCTTCCATCATGTCTTGTTCCGTCCATTGGTTTTTTCGCCCTATTGCTTGGATTCTATTGATAAAGAGGTCATAATCAGGTCCTCCCTTATAATCGTCTATTAAATTGAGAGTTGTGCCCAATGTTATATTTTGAAATAAGTCGGACAACTTGTTTGTGCTTATTGTTTCTTCTAAATTATTTTGGAGTGTTCCATTAGGTAATACTGTGTTTTGATTTGTCATTTTAACAAATCACTAACTGACAACTGTAACCCGAAAAGCTATGGAAATAAATCAAACCTATCACTTCGCGGTTATGGGGACGATGAGTTGACGAATAAAAACAACTTTATTGGCACAGGAAATAATATGTCTGGCTATGTGGTCCTCTGTGGGTCTCCTGCGTCACAGAGTTCCTGGCTGTGTACGACTTTTTGCTGTGGAAATCGAGACGACCTTATATCTAATTAACGAAGCACACGTAATTAGATCGAGTTTACTTTCTGCGCTTTTGTACTATTGTCTACTCTTTATACCTTGTAAACTCTAAACTGCTGCGATCTTAATCCTTAAACTGTTTATCTTAACTGCATTTATTGTTTTTATAGACTCTTTAAACTGCAAGTAACTTTTTGGAGGAATTAACAAAGAGATAGTTTACCAATATGACTCGTAATTATTTAATTGCTTCGCAACGGAATATTAATTATTATAACTAATTATTTGGGGAGACAGACACACTAATACAAAATACGTTAATAAAAATTTTGTATAATTAACTCTTAATTCCACCTGTCACAAAATTTAATTAACGGTGTAAAATCGATTAATTCCTGAAACATATAAATTTTTCAAGGTTATACATCTATATATGCAATGTTTTACCGCTTCCTGTTAGCTATTGTGCCTTAAATCAAATTAAAATTACTTGTCTGTCTCCTAATTTCTTAAATGTAATAAAGATGCATTGTTCCCATTTGTCTTTACAATAGCACCTTTACACATACCCTAACACTCAAAAACAATGAAAACAATTACAGAAAATTATTTAATTTCTTAAACAATTTTGAGTAATTGCCCTTTGTTATTAATAACGACAATAACCATTGAGTGATTAGTTTATTGCCGGAGATCTACCTAGCTTTTATCCGCACGCGTCCTAACAGCCCCTAAATTACCTTGCGCGCGCTTTATTTACTAGGGATTTCGACTTTTTACAACTTTTAACTTTTAGGTACTTTTACAATCGCTATAAAACTTAACATTTACAAATCAACATAAGTGTATAGCTATTTCACAAAATAAATGCGCTTTACGGGGGTACACCTGAAACCAGTTGTGTCTATTTAAGCTATTTTGATAATACGATTACATGTAATAAAAACTTATATTAATATTTAATTCCATATACACCTATATACAATCAAATAATTAATGCAAGAGAAATTAGTTCTGAAAAATTATGAGACACACCTGACACCAGTTGTAACGGGTGGTTTTTTGGGTTAATTAACGCGGGGAGCGGGGCTGATATAGACTACTATCAGTCCGTTACAAGGATGTTACCACTAATCTGACCTTAATCCAGCGACGGTTGCCGATGATTTGCTAATCCCAATAAGCACGAATCACCACACTAAGTCACTCGCGACGGATCTCCCGGAACACTTCGCGAATCACGATATACTTACGCTTGCCAAGCACTGGGTAATTAGAATTAACAGGTACCCAAAGAAACAAAGCAGATTCTAACCACAAACAATATATTTACAATTAAGAAGAAGAATAAAAATTAACAAAGAAAATAAGGGGAAATTAAGATTAAGAAACTAACTTTTGAATTAAACCGAACTAAATTAACTTTATAAAAGGTAACCTAAATGAATCATAAAACTAATAATTTAAACTACAAATTTTAAACTAAACCGGTCACTTAAGGTGAACTTAACTGCGAGCACCGGTATAAGCAACTTTACAACAAACTTAACAATATACCTGACTTAATTAATTACACTGACTGGCTAGAACTTCGACCTTCGAACTCGGAAACGACGCGCGCGAAATCTTGCAAGATAAAATCTGTCAAACCCTGTTGTACAGAGTATTTAAAGACTTTCTTAAGTCGAGGGCTTGACTTGCCTTAGGGTTGAAGTTTCTGGCCAATCAGAGGCGTGCAGTGAGAAATTTCTACCCCTACTTAACGCTGACTTTAGGGTGAATTCGGGGTTGCCTAACTACAAAGTTACTTATTTTCTATAAAAATTTAAATCTGTTAACAAAGTCCAAAAAATTAACATATCCTATGTCGGCAATTACTAACTACCCTTTTACTTCAACCTAAGTTATACAATTAGACAATTTTCTCGGGTTACATTAAATTCTTAAAACTTATCGGTAAAACTACTATACGGCTGGTTATATCCTTATCTTAGTCCTAATTCTTTAATCTAAATGATTATTAACTAAATAAATTTGTTATTATTCTTTTAACTACTTTCTCTATTCTTTAATTTTCCAACGATCGATTTAAACAAAGGGAAGCGTTTTCAATTGAGCGTTAAGGCTTTTCTAAGAAAAACATCATCTGGTTACTTTTTAGTGCGCGTTTCCTCTAGTGGACTTTTGGGACAAAGAAACTTTCTATCTATTTATTTATTACTTCCAAAACATGCTCCTAGGCCCCCCCAAGTGACATCTGGCTCTCTTGAAAAATCCTTCTACGTATTAAATTTCTTAATTCTTCAAAACAACCATTTCTTTGAAATTTAGTGAAACTTCAGATTTTTACCCTATTACAGTACATTAACCGTTTACAGCGGTGGGCTGTATTCCTATCAAATTTTAATTATGAAATCAATCACGTAAGTGGGTCTAAAAATGTAATTGCAGATTATCTTTCAAGAAAACCGATGAAGCTAAATAAAATACCAGAAGACACGGGGGAATACCTGAATTACACGGAAACCATCAAGGAATGGCCTTTAAATAATGACGACATTAGAAGAGGGACAAAAAAGATGAGACATTGAAAGAAGTTATGGGTTATGTAAAGAGTAACAGTTGGCCAAACAAAGTGACCCCAAAATTGAAAAATTTAAAAAATAAGAAAGAAGAATTGACCATAGAAGGCAATATTTTACTTTTGGGTTATAGAATCGTAGTACCAACATCGCTGCAAACAGAAATTTTAAAGGAATTGCACAGCCACCACTTTGGAATGACCAAAACAAAGTATTTAACAAGATCCTATGTTTATTGGCCCAAGTTAGACGAAGAGATAGAGGAGGTATGTCGAAGCTGTGTATACTGCTTGGAAATTTCTTGGAAAAAGGAGGAGAAACCTTGGTGTAGGATAAATTTAGACTATTGTGGACCAATAAAAGAACAAATGTTTCTAATAATGACCGATTCATACTCAAAATGGGTGGAAGTTTTTATGGTTAAAACTATAACATCAGTGGAGACTGAAGAAAAGCTGAAAGAAGCATTCGGAAGATGGGGAATACCAAGAGAAATAACAAGTGACAATGCTAAACAGTGTGTAGCAAGAAATATACAAGATTTCCTGAAAAGAAATGGTATAAATCTAACAACATCACCTGTTGCACACCCAGCTAGCAATGGTGCGGCTGAAAACAGTGTAAAAACATTATAAAGAAATCTAAAAACTCGTTTATTGAAAGAACAAAGAAAAAACACTGAGCATGATTGTTTCGGAATTTTTATTCTCTTACTCTGTGATGATGTTAGATAGACAAATCCGATCTAGGTTGGACATTGGTTAAAGGAAAATCAAGAAATAGAAGAGAAAAACAGCGACGAGGATAAAAACCTGCACCAACATAAAACAAAAAGAAAAATTAGAAATTTTACCATTGGAGAAAAGGTCATGATAAGGGAGTATAGGCTGGTAAACCAGATAAAATGGGTAAAAGCTGAGGTGATTCAAAAAATAGGCAGAGTTGTTTACAATTGCAGATTGGAGGATGGTAAAGTCTACAAAAGACATGCTAATCAGATTTTCAGAAGGGGAGAGTACTTCGACAAACAGGAGGAATAGAAAAGTACTAAAACACCGCACAGAGAGTTATTTGGACCTAAAACGTGGCCAAAAATCAATTTTGTTAATTTTTATTGCCAGATCTAAGATTTTGTCTCAAAGAAGTTAGATAACATGGCTATCTTTTGGTGTACTTGAAACTTGAAATGGCCATCCCGGTTCGATGTACCAGCAGCTAGAACCTAGCGCTCTTTTACATCGTACATCTTCGTTCGCGACACTCCACAAAAAAACAAATTTTTGCCGTGTTTTTTCTTATGTTAAAAGAGATTTTGGTGAAAGAAATTAATATGGATGTCGTCAATTAAGGCATGTACAATATTTTAGGCAATATTTCATTTGTGTTATAAACTTTATTTATTTATATCGAGTACTATAATTAACTACCTAGAAATGCTTAATTTTTCTCGTTTTCTTAAACAAACAATGGTGTTTTTAAATACCGGCAACACCTCGCAACGGCATCCGCAATACATTTTATTAAACCTTAGGGTATCTAGAATAATTGCAGCCATCAAAGTCATCCACATGTTTCCACATCCGCTAAAAATTTACCTTTGAAAACAGACATTTTAGTGCAGTCTTATAAGATTTTTAGGTAGGTGGATATATTAGAGGAATATTTGGCTGGGTTTTCGTCTACTTTTTTGAAGTTTAATATTAAGATTTTTATTTAAAATGCAAAAAATAATGTACCTATATAGATTTTCAAATGAATTAACAATGAAAATAAATTATATGTCATTAGGTGAAAAAAATCATGGATAATGGTATTATCTTCAGGATTTGATATAGACCTCAAAAAATTCTCGATGTTCACGATGAATACAGCAAATCACTATGTAAATTTGTATCCCTGGCAACCTATGTCACCTACAGTGCATAAAATTTTAATGCATTAGTCCAGTGTCATAGCCCATGCATTACTGCCAATCGGCCAATTGTCCGAAGAAGCCACGGAAGCTAGGAACAAGCACTTTTGCAAATATAGGAAGAGTTTTTCTCTAGGACACAACGCAATGAGGATGTGCTAAACCGACTTCTTTTAACTTCCGATTCTTATTTGAGCAGTTTAAGGCCGAAAAATAAAAAAGATAGAAAGGATTTTTCAAATGAAGCTCTTCAATTTTTCATAATTAAAAACGATAACAGTGATGATGAATAATGAAAAATAAAATAATAAATGCATTTATTGTTAGTTTATTGTTAATTATAGTTGGTTAATAATGTTTAATTTAATATTTTTATTGTGTTAATTGCACATAAGTAAAATAGCTAGTGTGTATTTTTTTTAATATATTTTTTAAAATTGTTCAAATATTTTTGTCCATGTTTTCGGTCCAAATACCTGTCTGTGCACCGCCAGTAAAAAGAATAATTAAAGTACCCAAAGGAAGACCAAACAATACCAAAGGAACAAGATTCGCAAGTACAAACTTTAAGCAAACCAAATGACACAGAAAATCTCAACTTAGCAAGCCAGAACGATAATGCAACCACCTGCACAACCAAGGAGGCAAGTATAAATTCACAAAAAGATTTAAATATGGCCGTTAAGGTACATAATTGTAAAAATGATAGTGATAACTTATTGTTAAGTAAAAACAATACAAATAAAAGAATAATTAAGAAACCTACAAAATATAATGATTATGTATTAAATTTTGATTAAGACAGCATGTATATTGTATAGGGATTACATATATTAAATTTTAAATATTAAGTCTGAGGATTACAGAATATTTGTTAGTGTGATTGTATATTTGAGAATTTGTACAAAGCTTTAAATATGTATTATTACAAAATAGTATTTATTAATAGGCCAGAGGTGTTATATACGCGCATGCGTGAGAATATGGAAACGCATGCTACACCAGTTGGTTTACAAATGTCCTGTGAAATGGTCACTTTTGACTTTACTAAATAAATGTGATATTAGTTAACTTTCCGAAGCAACGTTTTATTAATATAATCCCAAAACCATCCCCAATATAACAGCATTTAAATCTAATATTCATCTAAATTCAAATTTAAATGATTCGCAAAAAGTTCAATATCTCGTGGGAATTCTTCCTAATGAGGAAAACTATTTAACAATTAAATATAACTGATCTCTCGGATTTCCTATTTCTTCATATGGCATTAAAAAAGTTAGATCCTCAAATTATACAATCATTTGAAAATTCAATTAATAAAGATATTTCATCTTGTGAAGATTTAATTGCATATATTTGACAACAAGTTAATAAAATTTTAGAACGCACTAACTCACATTTAGGTTTAAAAACACATAACACCCTAACACAACATCGACCACATTCATTTTCTTTACAGATTTTAAATCTTTAAATTGTAAAATTTATAATAAATTGAATGATTCAAAACTATACGAATGTCAGGTATTTAAAAATATGACACCTAAAGGCAGATTTGAAATAAGACATTGTATTAATTGTCTTTATCCAAACCACACTAGTAGTAAATATAAATCAGTTATTGTTGTAAAAAATGCAATAAACGTCATATAATAATAATAATATTACTTTATTGATTATATATATATCTGATTAATATGAGCTAGAAACCATTTAAATGATACATATAAACAAACAGATGAATTTAACTTATAGTTTTAAAGTTATGGTTGTATTTATATGATAGTTGGATTATTCTCTCCAGTGCATTTATAACGACAAATAAAGTTAAACATGATTTTAATGAAAAATAAACTTATGCAGTTGTATTTCAAACATAGTTTATTCTAAATGAATATTGGCCCCTATATAACATTTAAATGAATGTTGGGTCCGTCAAAATTACATTAAATTTTAAATTCAAGGGACGTTTTAATTCAAGTGTCAATTTAATTCAAGTGTCGTTTGAATTCAAATGTCATTTAAATTAAACTTTTAGTTAAATGCAGATTCCATTTAAATAAAAATGAAAAAATATATATTTTTTTATCTGTTATTTCCAACTTATATAAAAATTAAAGTGCTATTTAAATGCAAATGAAAGTAAAATGCAAGTACCATTTAAATGATACTGCTTAAGTACTTGATAAATTCACAAGTTATTTAAATTCATGTGTATGAAAAATTCAACTTTGTTTTAAATGATTCCTTAGATATCTTACATGTCTTAAAAATTTGAGTTTCTTTTAAATTCAAATACAAGTTTATTACAATTGTAATGGTACGATATATGGGGCAGTTAATTTTTAACTTTTCTTAATTTATTATTTTAATACTCTACGAAATATTAGACTAGTTCTAAATATTTACCTTAAAATTGTATAAACTGTTTATTAGTAACTTATTATTTAGACACATTCTGTTTATATTATATTTAACCTAGACCTTTAAGAGGTAGTGTCGTCTCAACACGTGATAAAAATAGTATAGTTCGTTTTACTTAGAATGATGTTTGTAAATAACATAAAGGTAGACCTACGTGGTGATGTCTTTAAGCATCCCATGATGCACTAGGGAGACTTACCAATACCGCATACGTGTATGTCTGAGCCATATCGGTAGAGAGATGAGGTTTTTACGTTCCAAATGAACTATATATCGATAGGCCTGTTTGGCTTTGATAAAATAAACATAAAAAGAGCTTGTTAAAAATTAGGGAAGACAGTATTTTTTAGACAGTTGGGTTTTGCTGTTTAAAGAGGGAGTTACGTTTTACTATTTGAAGGGGCGAGTTGAATTCTTTACCCACATAGCAAAATAATATACCTAGCATGTGCTCAGAATCAACTTCTTACGTATAAGGATATTAGGAATATGTTCTGAGCATATGCTAGGAATAATGCTTTTATATACTAGGGAAATGCTTAGCATATCCTTTTGGCCACAAGTAGCATGTGCTATGCACTACAATTGGGAATGTTCTAAGAATATACTGGGAATACTTGGCTATATATACATAGCATATTCTGTGAACATACTTGGTAAGGTAAAAAAACAGCTACCTATATGCTTAATAACATTTATTAAAAAAAAGGTTATAATATGTATTAGGTATTGTGTTCTTCCTCATGCTGTTTGTCAGCCAATCTAAAAAAATATATATATAGGAAGTATTATTATACAGGGTGTCCCAAAAAGAATGAGACATAAGGTAACATCGTATTCCTTACGCAAAAATATTGTTTGAGGTGGCTGACTATGTTGGAGTCAAATGAGCCAGCGGCTTAAACTCAGATTGATCACTTCGTGCAAAATGAATAGTAGGACTTACTTCAAACAGACTTGAATCAATATTATTACTACACTTGTTACTACATGTTGGTTTAGGAGATGGTGGAGATGAAGAAATAGAAGTAGAAACCTTAAGAGTGTCATTTAAAGTAAGCAAAAGTTCTGCTTCACGAGTTTTTTTAGTCACCATAAGTCTAAGCGAGCGTTTACTTTTTGGGTGGTTTTTTGTGAACATTGTATGTCCTCCAACTCAGCTTAACCACAACTAACTATAATAACTACCTACTTACACACTAAAGTATGTATCAATCAGTGATGTAATGTATCGAGATACATGTATCTAGATACTGGATCTAGATACATTTTATGTACCTAGATACGTATCGAGATACTTAAAAAAATCAGGATCTACTTTAGTATCTAGATCCTTTTGAAAGTATCTAGATCCTTAGATACAAGATACATTTTATTTTACCCAACCTGATTGCAACTCCACACCGTGTGGGCCACAAATAATAAAAAGATATTTTATTTCTTTTTCCCTTTAACCCACTCTGGAGTGCGAAGTGCATAAAGTAACTTTAAGGCCCTAGTGAGTAAAGTTAAACAAAAGCGCTGTAGGTTACCTATAGTTGGCTTTTCTTCGTTCTGATAATTTTGAATTTGTACTACAAATTTTTTAGTAAGCTTTTATATGGCGAGTAAATATAAAATTTATTTCCGTTTTTCATGGATATTTCGTAAATTTTATCAAAACAGTTTTATTTTATAGTTAACACGCTTGTTTATAAGGTCCAAAAAATTTTTTTTTGTCATTTAATTTTTAAGTTTTTTTAACATAGTATCTGGAAGTAACTTAGATACTTTTTGAATGTATCTGTATCTGTACCCAGATACTTTTGGGAAAATGTATCGGTATCTGTACCCAGATACATCTACCAGAGAGTATCTGTATCGGTACCTAGATACTGAAAAAAATGTATCGGTTACATCACTGGTATCAATACTATAGTACCTATACTATAGAATGTAGTAACTACATTCTTAGCACACAACTAACCTTAAAAAGTCAAGCTTTTCAGTCTTTCCTTTCCAGATTTCAATAAACTCGCACATCAAATACAAAACTTAGGGACTACCTCTGTGTATAATATATATAATATTTAGTGTTTTCTTTTAGGGCTTACACCACTTACGACCTACACCACAAAATATAACCCCCTTGTCAGAGGAGTGCAATGCAATGCCCACAGAATACAATGCCCCGTGGCCACCGTTTACGCACTATTTTAACTGCACAGCACTTTAACCTTTAACCGTTTGTTTTGAAACTTTTTTACGATAAACAAATCCTCGGACAAAAGACAAACCAATAAAATGGCGTGCGGCCGAGTTGACATACTACATAACAACAGCGCCACCTGTTGCTCGATCTGTGACAGATCGAGCAACAGGTGGCGCTGTTGTTATGTTGCATGTCACAAGCATATACTACGTACATGCTACAACTTAGTCAAAAGTATATCCTGTAAAGTTTTTATAAGCATATAGCGAAATATCCTTAGCATATGCTATGAATAAATGCACGGGAATATACGTTTTAGAATATAGGTGGTACATGTTTATATATTCGTGGAACATGCTAAGAATATAAGAATATGAATATAAGTTCAGGTACATTCTGGGTATATGCTATAGATATGAATATGCTTTTTATTGTTATGTGGGTAATTTTATAAGGGAGTGAATTTAACAAATAATACATTGTTTTTTATATAAATTCAGTTTTTGTGAAAGTGTTGTTCATTTAAATATGTATGTCTTTTCTATATTTAGTTATTATAATCTGAAGTCACAAATATCATAATGAGTGGTTAAATATTTAATGTTTAATTTAAAGTATATTTTATTATTATTATTTTAGCTTGTTCTTTTTGAAAGAAAGAATAAGCTGAATTATTTTATCTTAATGGTGGTTGTGGACAAAACAAATTACAAATTTATTATAATTATTATATTTATATTACATTTACTTTAACATATTATATTGTAATGTAATTTTACATTTTACTACATATTTATATTTAACATTTACATAGTGTATTTTGTACAGTTTATCTTATTTTATTTATTTGATAAATTGATATTCATTATTTAATATGGTGAGACTTGTTTCAAGTTCTGCATATCAAATGAGTTATTTAGTTAGGGAACTTTGTTGACGGGTTCTGGTAATAGGTCGGCGGATACAGCTTTGCTTTGGCAGGCGCACCCAATTGCCAATAATGCCAGTTAACCAATTTAGACAAAGAATGGTTAGATAGGGATATTGATATGAAGTTGTTGTTTTATGGTCTTATTTTATTATTATTGATAATCATTTTATTTTACTATATTTGATTTGCACTAACATAATTCTATTGTATTTATTATTTATGACTGTACATCAATTTTATTGCATAACTCTTGTCCACCACTATAACACTTGTTATTTATATATTTTATTTACCACTACCATTTATTATTGTTGTTTGTGACCTAAGTTATATTATACTTTATGTTTCACATTATTGTTGTTTGTTGCTGTATATTGATAATTATTTCAATGTGTATTTGCTTTTCTACACAGTCCGAGCCTACCATTTATGTAGGTGAATAATCTTAGCAATATGATAATATAATTGATTATATTCATATTGATTACTTTGATTTTGTTGTATTATTTATATTGTTGAGATGTGCGACATATATGCATGTCTGTATTGTATATGTGGGTTTTTAAGGTTTTACCTTATTAACTTAAATTTTTCAAATTTTTCAAATTTTCAAATTTATTCATCTTCATGTTTACAATGGTTTTACAAAAAATTTTTATTAAATTAATAAGTGCACCTGATTTCTCATGGAAATCGTGTCGTGCTTAATCAATTACAATCAACATGCGTATAAGGTAATATAATTTGAATATAAGTCAAAATTAAAGTACAATTCGTTAACTTCGAAATAACAACAAAAAGAAAAAAATAACAAAAATATCAACAAAATTAGGCAATAAAGTTGAAATATTAAAGCAGCATACTTTCTATGACATCCCTATTATGGTAGATAAATGTTTTAACTTTTTTACAAAATAAACCAAATGAATTAATACATTTTAGATCATTAGGCAAAATACTATATAGTTTCGGTCCTTGTACAAAAATACTATTTTCGAACAACGTAGATGATATTCTAGGTATAATAAAAAGCTCTTGTCTAGTATCATATCTATGAGTTGGTAATTCTCTTAACTCTGATTTTTTATAAACGAACTTCAGTACATTAAATGCATATATTTGAAAAAAATTAAAAACTCTACATTCATTATAAACCTCATTAGTCGGGGTCATTCGCGATTTCGATAAAATTGTTTTAAGAATACCCTTTTTAGTTATGATCAAATTTTGTATTTGAGAGCCATAGGTGCAGCCCCATATAATTATACCGTATGATATAATAGCCTCAACCATCGATTTATATGTCGTTATTAAGATTTTAATTGGTAGTATCTCTCTTAATTTATAAAAAGTAAAATTTAATTTTTTTAGTTTATTATCGATATAAGAAGAGTGATCGTACCATTTTAAAGTATTATTTATTACTAAACCCAAATATTTCACAGTGTTAGTTTTTTCAATAAATCTTTGACATTTGCAGTTTCTACTTTGGTCACATTTGGAATGAAATTTAATTTTTGTAAAGTGTGGTTGATTAGAAGAACTATTTGTAAATGTAATCAGTTTAGTTTTGGTGAAGTTAAGACTAAGCGAATTACTATCCAACCAACATTTTATACGGTAAAGACCATTTTCAGCATCCGATATGACTTCTTTCCAAGTGTTGTTGTAGAAGAGTAGCACAGTGTCATCAGCATAAGACAAAACATCTCCACATTCAGGCATTTTTACCATATCATTTATATAAAGCAGGAACAATTTCGGTCCCAGAACCGTTCCCTGGGGGACGCCACATTCAACCTTTTTTGAAAAGCTTAAAACATTTTCAATTTTTACATAAGATTCGCGATCTGACAAGTAGTCTTTAAACAATTTTAATACTATACCTCGGATACCGTAGGCCTCTAATTTCATTAGTAATAAAGAATGTGATATACTGTCAAAGGCTTTTGCCAGATCCAAAAATATTCCTATTATTTTCTTTTTTTTATTTAATGATATGTGTATTTTTTTGGTAAAGCTGAATAAGGCATCCTCCGTGGAGTGTCCGGCTCTGAATCCAAACTGCCTCTCTGATAATATATTGTTTCTTTGTAAGTGTTCATCTAGTCTAGAAACTAAGCATTTTTCAAAAATCTTTGCAAAAATGGGTATGACGGAGATTGGCCTGTAATTTTCTGGGTTTGTTTTTTGTCCACCTTTAAATATAGGTGTTATAACTGCTTGTTTTAAGTTAGTAGGAAAGGTTCCCATTTTAAATGCTAAATTTATTATATGTACTAGTACATCACTTATGTTGTCTTGAACTTCCTTTATTATTTTTGTGTTAATTTTATCAAAACCACTGGAAGTGCTATTTTTTAATGATTTTATAATTTTTATTAATTCACCTTTTGACACAGGATTTAAAAACAAGGAATTTTTTATGTTGATATTAGGCGCGGAAGCTGGACTAACGTCTGAGAAAGGATCGTTTTTTATATTTTTAGCCATACTTTCGCCTATTTGCGAGAAATATTTTATAAATGTGTTGGCAACATCGCATGGTTTTGATAAAATAGTACCGCCATCATTAAGTTCGATTGCATCTTTTTTTTCGTTATTTGTATTTTTAATGATTTTCCAAATATCTTTTGTATTATTTTGGGCTTTAATAATTTTTCCCTCATAGTATTTTCTTTTTGATTGTTTTAATAGTTTTGTAAGTTGGTTTCTGTAAGCTTTATATTGGTTTTTTAATTGTACATTCTTTTTTTCTTTAAGTGAAATACGTTTTAGATTATCTCGGGTTTTTATAGAGTTTATAAGTGATTCATTTATCCATGGTTTTAGTTTAATTCTTGTTTTAAGATTTGTGTAAGTTGTGGAGGTATTTATGAAATATTTAAATTTGCTTAAAAATAATGTATATGCTCTGTTTGGATCTCGTTCTTGATAGATATCTTCCCATTTTTCATTGTTTAGCATTGTATTTAGTGTATTATAGTTAATGTTTTTTAATTGTTTGGTTTCAAATTTATTTCTTTTTATTTTATTATCAGTTGCTAGATTTATGATGAGGTTATAATGATCTGTTATATGGGATCTATATACAATAGGTGTTATGTCACTATGTTTTATACGCTCACTATTTTTTATAAAATCAATGATACTTTTCAAATACAAATGTTTTTATTTATATTATTAATGTACAGTAATAATAATATTAACTCTTGTATTAATTGTTTTTATTAATAAACTTATTTTAAGTTAATACTTTTTATTTGATTTTTAAATATCTTGTCAATTGCTCAAGTACTTACGTATCCAGAACCGTATTCACAACAAAAAGGGGTCCTAAATTAATTTCTTTAAACTAGACGATAACGTGATTTGGCCAAAGGTAGTTTTTTTATGATTTTAATATTCTTTTTAATTATTAATGAGTGCCCCCTTGCCCCATTCGTTACAAATTGGTGCCGTGACCAGGATTTGTTTTAGCTAATATTGTTTTTTTGTTCTTTACTATTCATTTCTCATTAATGTCGTGACAGGATTTTGCAAATTTATTTATAATTAATGTCAAATAATCAGGATTCGTTTGGTCTAATATTGTTTTTTATTTTTGTTTATTGGTTCTTGCTAATTTATTTCTAGGATTTATTTTATTTGATATTTTATTTTATATTGTTTTTATTTTATTTAACCGTTTTTTTTGCATGATTTATTTAACCTGAATGTTTGCATGTTATGAGTTGTTATGTTATGTTATGATTTGTTATGTTATGTTTTGCTATTTCTTGTTATGTTTGCTATGGTATTTTATGTTATGTTATATTATAAAATGCGTATTAATGCTATGTTATGTCTTGCTATGTTGTGTTATTTTTTGTGATGTCCGGCTCACGAAAAATAAATACCCTTTTCTAGGATTTTGTATTGTTAAAAGTTTATCTATTTATTTTAGTTGTATTTTGTATTCCTTGTGTTACAATGTGTCAAGGGTGTTAAAAGTTCTTTTTGTTTATCTCTTGTTTCGCCAAATTGATGATATGGGTTGATTTTGGTCCTATTGACAGATTAATTTTCGCACAGTGTGGTTAAATAATCTGTGTTTAATTTTTTTTCATTTTCATAGAATACAGAATTCTTGCTATCCTTATTTTATTTTCAGGCATATTAATAGTTTTTTTTTAGTTAATAATCTTGTCTGGGTAACTACAAAATTTGCTGTGCTTTTCAGCACAAATTGTTGCTGCTGACTGGAGGATACGTTTTTAAAAAAAGTACTGGGCATTTGATTAGATATATTTTTGTTTTTATATTTTGATTTTACTGCTTTTTTTATTTTGATTGAATGACGACCTGAATTTTACCCTGGAATATTTGATGACATAATTACCAAATGTTAAATAATTTTGTAATGTGCTAAACTGGAACTACTGGATGATGTTCAACTGCAATTGATAGGACTGTAATGATGATAATGATGTTGACGATAATCAAGGATGATTTAATTTTGATCAGGTATGTCATGTTTATTTTAAATTTTATTATTAATTTTTGTTTTGTGGTGAAACGTTTGATTTCTCACGGAGATATTCTCAGGGAGGTTCTTTAGGGTAGGGAAAGTCCGGATGAGAAAGACAGATTATTTATTGCTATATAAAATGAGAGATAAATTAGTGCCATGCCGAGTATTAATATAAAATTAGTTAAAGTTGAAGACAATAAATATTACTAAAAATTACAAATTATGTTTTTATAATATTATGCAAACTTATTATATTATATTCTGCAAACTTGAAAAACGACTTGCCTATATAAAATGAGCAAGCACAGCACAATTAAAAATTATTATAATGTAAATGCACTTAAAAGCCAGCAGCTCTTTTCTCAAGCAAGGTGGAATAAAATGACGCGGCGATATTGGTTTACCTATCCCAGTAGGTTTCATATAAAAACATTTATGTAAAAACTCTTAAGTAAAAACGCACGCGGCAGTTTCAAATGTTTAACTTAATAAACTTGAAAAGGTTGGACTCCTCTAACGCCTGAAAGTATAAAACCCGTAATACAATTTTTCAATTTCAAAATAATATTTAATTTTGTTTGCCTAAATAAGCCAACTAAGTAAAGTTTGCTACAGATATATGACATCTGGTGATGTCAATACTGATAAACAACCACTTAAGATCTTTGGAATGCAAAAGGGACCCTTCCAAGTTCAATATTCAGGGGGTGTCGGGGGTTGAAATGCAAAATTAAATTAGTTAAATTATATAAATAATAAATCGGTAACTTATACGAAAATATTATTACACTGTACCCCGTATTATGGTTGCACGGAGGTATACCTCTCTACGGGACGCCTTTTTGTTAGATAATAAATAAACAGTTTATTGTAAATATTAAAATGTGTTATGTAAATAGTTAGTTAGTTAAATAATTTGAACTTGTTTAGTATTAAGTTAGTAATAGTTTTAATTGTTATGTTCAATACAATTGTTGTAATTTAGTTTTAAGTTTTCAGTACCTAATCTTATTATCGGTCAAAAAACCGAATAGTTAAACTTGAATTTGTATGTATTATTTTCTAAAGTAGTACCGAAGTCGGTACTATACTAATTGTTAAAATATTTTATTGTAAAAACCAATATTTCGGAAAAACCCAATCAACCAGTACAAAAGTTGACTAAGGGCACACTTAAAATTATTGATTATTTGACTGGGATACTAGACGGCAAAAATATCTATCCCAAATGTCTTTTCCACTTAAAAATGTTAAAACACGATTTTATCTTAATTTTGCCATGTCACACATATGGTTGACTTTTTCCAACTTTGGGGAAAGACAAAGAACGATACATGAGAGGGGGATGATCAAGGGCTGCGTAAACGACTTTAGGCAGTCAGTTTCCAGTGCTAGTTGCGTGCGGACGTTTTTCCAAAAACTCCGTTCTCTAATTCAAACTTGTGTGTAACGCCAGTTGTAGCCATCTTGGTTATTTAAATTCGACGCCGCGACATCGCGCCCTCTATCGTACAAACGTTTCAACTTTGTTTAAATTCCCGCCGCGTGTATGTGCTGCCACCTGCTGGACAATCAATTAATTGCAGTGACATTTAATTTCAAAGCCTATCGCCGTGAGTGCTGACACCTGTTAGTAGTTGTGTAGTAACAGTGAACAAGTAGTTTATTAAGTTTATTATTAATCATTTGAGGATCGTAATCAACAAGTAGACCCGAAACTACAGGTATGCCAAGACATGTTAACATTGTAATTGTTTTTCCAACGTAAAGAGAGTAAGAGCCATTTCATAAATAAATTAATTGAACCGGGATATCTACCTGCCTACAGTCAGATAAATCAGGTGACAACTCTAGTACTACTAATGTTAAACTATTACATTTTCCACCAAATAAATACCACATCAGGCATATATTGACGGTATGATCTGCAACGGAAATCAATACAACATTTTCTTAAAAGTATAGAGACACCTTGCATTATTAATTGCTTGCATGTATACTAAACGCTAGTTGTGAGGCTGTCAATATACTGTTTAATCTCGTGCAACCTGGGAGTGTGATAATATTACATTGAAAATACATCCTGTACCTTCCGATATCCTGTAGGCTCAGCGGAAAAGGCTAGACCCAACGATGCGAAAACCAACATTGAAACAATTCCCACCGAAAAGCTATAGGCAACCACATAAAAGAGCCAATCAAGGCAATCCTTCCCAATAAAAAGAAAACTTCATAAATATTAACACACTTCCGCAGAGACTAGTGTTGATATATGGACTGAGGTACTAATAAACACATACCTACTTCAAAATAAAAAAAAAATTAATAATAAAAAAATAAATAAATAAAAAATAAACAGAGACAGCACTCGATCGTAACGATCGCCAACAAGTTAAACAATAAAAGAGGCCCAAGCCCACGGTAAATCGAGAAACGAAGTACACCCGTTCACCGATTTGACTTTTATAATAAAAAAAGGTTTTACCATAATCATCCCCCGTAAAGCAGGGTAACTGTGACTCGATTTTATGACTCTCGGCAGGTTCCTCGTAATCCTCCGGCTTAAATACCGACTCAGGCACCAGGTCAGCGAACTTGGAAGTTTACTGTTAAAAAAAAGGGGTATAAAACGAAATATTGGTTTCCGCAGTTGCTTTTGTTCTCTTTACTATAAATATATAATATGGTTATAAATATTTGTTTGATTGTTTGTCACTCTTCCTACTTTATTATGACGAATCGGGGCTAGACGTATTCTAGGCCAAATTAAAGGTAAATATAGGTATTAAAGGGTAAATTAATTAAACACAAAGTAGACCGGGTCCTTTCCATTACAGAAATTGTTGCCTAGTGACCAGGATAATAAAGTTAGTAAAAGGAAAAGTGACTGACATGAAAACAAAAATTAATTAGCCGATCCATAATGATATTCCTTGCAACGGTCTGAGCGCTTACAAATTTACAGGTATCCAAACCATGTCCGAAGAAAATGTTGTTATCGAAAACCCCGAGGAACCAGTCCCAGCGTGGTTCCGCATCTGGGAACATGGAATGCAACAACAGCTGATGCGAATGCAACAGAGCAACCACGATGCCATCCTCAGCGCCGTCACCAGCCTACATGAAGTCAACAACGGTGCGACGCTAAGCGTCGTACAGCCGCCGACCGAGGAGATTATAATGCACGCCGAGTCGCCTGCCTCACCAACGATTTCGACCGACAGAACTGACAGTTCCTCTGTCGAACAAGCTGCCGTTAGCGACCCAGGACAGGTAGACCTGAAACAGCGGTTGGGGGGTGTAATGACTCAAACTGACCTGCTACCAGCCAAGCCGACTTTCTGGGGCGATGATCGAGACAGCCCTGTACGTTTTTTAAAGAAATTGAAGGCGTATGGGAAAGCTAGCTACCGGAAGCCGAACCAGATGTTGGATTTGGCGCTTGCTCTTTTGAAAGGCGAGGCAAAACAGTGGTCGGTCTTATACAAAGGGTCTTGGAAAACGTATGACGACTTTAAAACCGCTTTACTACGCACGTATTGTAATCCCAAGAAACAAAGAGAAGCGCACTATAAGATTAGCCATAATCGCTATGAACCGACAAAGAGGGGCCAAAATAAAGCGATCGAAATGAACGACCGTCGGCTACAGCGGGGAGACCGTTTTAAGAGCGCTGTGGTGCGTCGTCGTGAGACATCTCGGGAACGCCGCCCGGAAGCCCAAGCACCAAACCGACCGCAAACAAGCACTAACATCGACACCGCACGGCCAAATCCGTATCGTTGGTCAAAGGGTCAGCCGCAACAAAAAAAATTTAGGTCAAAAAAAAAATAAACCGCCCCACAAAGAGTCGGGAAACGCATCGGGAGCGCCGAACCGGACCTAAGTCGACGTATCCCGTTAGTTAGAGGTCAAAAATACATTGCGACCATCGCAGTGTCAGAACCGATTAAAAACCTAAACAAACTTTATAGTACCGGGTGGAAACTCGTTACTGCACAAGGTTGGAAACCTGGTTCCGGTTTAGGAAAGAGACGACAAGGAATACAAACCCCGTTAGTACATTGTACTATTCCAGCCAAAAGACTAAATTTAAACAATCCGGAAGTTCAAACAATTAACAAAACGGCGGTTGGAGACAGTGAAGTGCGAGTAGTGCCCGAAATAATAGTGGAAATAGGGAGCAAGCAATGTGTAGCGTTAGTGGATACGGGTAGTGAGGTAACCTGTGTTTCCGAGGACTTATGGACCTCGTTAATTAGCGCAGGATTACAGGCCCCAACGCTACCTGTCGCTGCGACTCAACTACGTGGCGCCATGGGACAACGGAGTCATCGAGTAAGCCTCCAGGTATTTTTAGATATTAAGATAGACAAACATTTAAACTGTAAGGTGGTAGCTTTAGCGGTAAAGAACTTAGTTAAGGAATTAATATTAGGTACCGACTGGTTAATGGACAATGGTGTAACTATAGATTTTTCTGCTAAAATAATTAGGATTACGAATAATAATAAGGATCATAGTATTAAGTTTAATAGTATAGAAAAATCTTTATGTCCTTTAGACATAACTTCAGTAGACATTAGTTCTTTAATTGCCAATATTAATAATAGCGATATAAACATTAATATAATTCAACAACTTCAGAAAGTTGTAGAAGTGTTACCGGTTGACACGGATATTAAAATTAAATTATTCGTCATTCTTAAGCGGTTTTCTACAGTTTTTCATCAAAACCCAGGACTTACGGATAAATACTTTTCAAGCCGCAGGAGTTTCGGTAACATACTCTTCGATACGCCATCCCGCCTCGAATCATGCCAAAAGAGTTATGAAAGAGTTAGGCCGACTTTTCCGTACGTACTGTCACGAGAAACATGCAGGTTGGGCCCATCATATAAACAATATAGAGGACTTGTTTAACAAAAGCCCACACCTAAGTACGAGGTACAGTCCATATGAAATAATCTTTGGACATAAACCCAACTACCCGCTAGACCATTTAACGTCTAAACAACCACAAAATAAAGAAGCTATGTATAAAAACGTTCGAGACAACCTACAACAAAACGCGGTACAACGTAGTAAAAAACAAAAGACCAAGACGAGTTAAACATAGACGACTGGGTATTATTAAGAAAAAACCCAATTTCAGAGGCAGCAAGTAAGTTTATCGCAAAGTTCGCACCACTGTATGACGGTCCGTTTAAAGTCATCGCAAAACCGCATCCTAATACACATAAGTTAGCTAACGTTACGAATAACGCCGTTAAAGGTACATACAACATAACTAACCTAAAATTTTATTACCGCTCTATAGATCCCACAGTTTAAAACAGAATAATAATAATAAATAGACAAGCAAACTAAGTAAGTAACCGTTCCCCACTTTTGCAAGAAATAAATAAAAACAGACTAACAGAGAAGTCCAACTAGGTGCTTTATATTTTATTACAAACGCCAGTTCGTATTAAAATATAGGGGGTGACTGAAAAGGTTGGACTCCTCTAACGCCTGAAAGTATAAAACCCGTAATACAATTTTTCAATTTCAAAATAATATTTAATTTTGTTTGCCTAAATAAGCCAACTAAGTAAAGTTTGCTACAGATATATGACATCTGGTGATGTCAATACTGATAAACAACCACTTAAGATCTTTGGAATGCAAAAGGGACCCTTCCAAGTTCAATATTCAGGGGGTGTCGGGGGTTGAAATGCAAAATTAAATTAGTTAAATTATATAAATAATAAATCGGTAACCTATACGAAAATATTATTACACTGTACTACGAGTACACCCCGTATTATGGTTGCACGGAGGTATACCTCTCTACGGGACGCCTTTTTGTTAGATAATAAATAAACAGTTTATTGTAAATATTAAAATGTGTTATGTAAATAGTTAGTTAGTTAAATAATTTGAACTTGTTTAGTATTAAGTTAGTAATAGTTTTAATTGTTATGTTCAATACAATTGTTGTAATTTAGTTTTAAGTTTTCAGTACCTAATCTTATTATCGGTCAAAAAACCGAATAGTTAAACTTGAATTTGTATGTAATATTTTCTAAAGTAGTACCGAAGTCGGAACTATACTAATTGTTAAAATATTTTATTGTAAAAACCAGTATTTCGGAAAAACCCAATCAACCAGTACAAAAGTTGACTAAGGGCACACTTACAATTATTGATTATTTGACTGGGATACTAGACGGCAAAAATATCTATCCCAAATGTCTTTTCCACTTAAAAACGTTAAAACACGATTTTATCTTAATTTTGCCATGTCACACATATGGTTGACTTTTTCCAACTTTGGGGAAAGACAAAGAACGATACATGAGAGGGGGATGATCAAGGGCTGCGTAAACGACTTTAGGCAGTCAGTTTCCAGTGCTAGTTGCGTGCGGACGTTTTTCCAAAAACTCCGTTCTCTAATTCAAACTTGTGTGTAACGCCAGTTGTAGCCATCTTGGTTATTTAAATTCGACGCCGCGACATCGCGCCCTCTATCGTACAAACGTTTCAACTTTGTTTAAATTCCCGCCGCGTGTATGTGCTGCCACCTGCTGGACAATCAATTAATTGCAGTGACATTTAATTTCAAAGCCTATCGCCGTGAGTGCTGACACCTGTTAGTAGTTGTGTAGTAACAGTGAACAAGTAGTTTATTAAGTTTATTATTAATCATTTGAGGATCGTAATCAACAAGTAGACCCGAAACTACAGGTATGCCAAGACATGTTAACATTGTAATTGTTTTTCCAACGTAAAGAGAGTAAGAGTCATTTCATAAATAAATTAATTGAACCGGGATATCTACCTGCCTACAGTCAGATAAATCAGGTGACAACACTCTAGTACTACTAATGTTAAACTATTACATTTTCCACCAAATAAATACCACATCAGGCATATATTGACGGTATGATCTGCAACGGAAATCAATACAACATTTTCTTAAAAGTATAGAGACACCTTGCATTATTAATTGCTTGCATGTATACTAAACGCTAGTTGTGAGGCTGTCAATATACTGTTTAATCTCGTGCAACCTGGGAGTGTGATAATATTACATTGAAAATACATCCTGTACCTTCCGATATCCTGTAGGCTCAGCGGAAAAGGCTAGACCCAACGATGCGAAAACCAACATTGAAACAATTCCCACCGAAAAGCTATAGGCAACCACATAAAAGAGCCAATCAAGGCAATCCTTCCCAATAAAAAGAAAACTTCATAAATATTAACACACTTCCGCAGAGACTAGTGTTGATATATGGACTGATGAAAAGGTACTAATAAACACATACCTACTTCAAAATAAAAAAAAAATTAATAATAAAAAAATAAATAAATAAAAAAATAAACAGAGACAGCACTCGATCGTAACGATCGCCAACAAGTTAAACAATAAAAGAGGCCCAAGCCCACGGTAAATCGAGAAACGAAGTACACCCGTTCACCGATTTGACTTTTATAATAAAAAAAGGTTTTACCATAATCATCCCCCGTAAAGCAGGGTAACTGTGACTCGATTTTATGACTCTCGGCAGGTTCCTCGTAATCCTCCGGCTTAAATACCGACTCGGGCACCAGGTCAGCGAACTTGGCAGTTTACTGTTAAAAAAAAGGGGTATAAAACGAAATATTGGTTTCCGCAGTTGCTTTTGTTCTCTTTACTATAAATATATAATATGGTTATAAATATTTGTTTGATTGTTTGTCACTCTTCCTACTTTATTATGACGAATCGGGGCTAGACGTATTCTAGGCCAAATTAAAGGTAAATATAGGTATTAAAGGGTAAATTAATTAAACACAACGTAGACCGGGTCCTTTCCATTACAAACTAATGTTTAAATATTGCGCGAAAAATAACGGTTTTGTTACAAGGATTTACCTTATTAACTTAAATCAATGATACTTTTCAAATACAAATGTTTTTATTTATATTATTAATGTACAGTAGAAATAATATTAACTCTTGTATTAATTGTTTTTATTAATAAACTTATTTTAAGTTAATACTTTTTCTTTGCTTTTTAAATATCTTGTCAATTGCTCAAGTACTTAGGGGAAGGTGGGGGAATTTTGCGCGGTGGGTAATTTTACGCATACACGATTCTACCACATGTGATGCAAATAATATGATTTGCGCATATCTCAGCTTTAGTCACGTTGCCATGGATACGCGCGCGAAGAGGTACCACGATCCAGCTTGCCTTTGCATTCCAGTGACCAGTTAACTGTGATGCATGTAAGTTGATGTAAGAAAGCTGTGTCGTTTCCGTTACGAGGTAAGTTTAAATTTCTGTCCAATCGCTTAAATGTTTATTACACAACGTTATTTGATCTTTTTTTTAACATGAGTGTTTTTTTGTATTGATTAGGATAATTTTTGTTAATTTTTTTAGTATTATAATATTTTGCTTGCAATTGGGGTAATTTTACGCTGAACAATAGGGGTAATTTTGCGCTGCGTAAAATTACCCCTTAGTTTTGAAGTTAGGTTTGTGGTTATTGAAAAAAAATAAAAGGCTCATTTAATAAATGAATATTAATCATAAACCTAACCTCAAATTAAAGGGACGCAATAGTTAGCATTAAGACTAAAACTAAATGTTTTGTTGCAGATGCCTAGAACATATGTACAAACAAAGCCCAATCGCGCTAATACATCGAATGACGTCCTTAAAGAGGCATTGGACGCTATTAAATCAGGTCGCAAAATTAGGGAAGTTGGACGGGCTTTTAATATTCCCGAAGCTACTCTCCGCTACAAAAATAAATTGGGACAGAGCACTATGTCCAAACTTGGTAGAAAGGGTATTTTCACCAAAAAGCAAGAGAAGGAATTAGCCAGTCATGTTTTGGAACTGGCTAAATTGTTTTTTGGAATAAGCATTTTAGAACTAAGGAAGCTAGTTTTTCAATATGCAGAAACCAACCAAATTGCTAACAATTTTTGTAAGAAATCTGAGCTTGCTGGAAAGGATTGGCTATATTTATTTCTAAAAAGAAATCCACAAGTGAGCTTGAGAAAACCGGAGGGTACAAGCATCAACAGAATTCTAGGTTTCAATAAGGACGATGTCAAGCGGTATTTTTCCAACATTGCTAAAGTATTAGACAAATATGAATTCAAAGCAGATAGGATCTTCAACGTTGATGAGACTGGAATAACAACAGTCCAAAGACCCTCAAGAATTTTAGGTCCAAAAGGACAAAAACAAGTTGAATCTGTAATTTCTTTGAAAAGAGGAAGGACTGTTACAATAGTGTGTGCAATGAATGCAGCCGGTGGATATATTTCGCCGATGTTCATCTTTCCCAGAAAACGATTGAATCCACTGCTTAAGAATAACGGTCCAACTGGCGCAATATATCAGTGCTCTGATAATGGTTGGATTAATAATTCATTATTTTATGAGTGGATTCAGCACTTTAAAAGTCACGTCAATCCTAGTCAAGACAATCCGGTCCTCTTGGTACTGGACAACCATTCTAGCCATATATCCCTAGAGTTATATAATTATTGCAAGAAAAATTATATTGTGCTTGTATCCCTACCTCCATATACATCACATCGGCTCCAGCCGCTGGATTTAACATTTTATGGTTCACTTAAATCCGCCTACAATAAAGAGTGTGATTTGTATATGAGATCACATCCACGTGAGAGAATAACACATTTTCAATTAGCTGAAATTTTTAACAATGCCTACCTAAAAGTTGCCACGATGGAGAAAGCAATTTCTGGATTTAGAGCAGGAGGAATTAGTCCCTTTAATCCGGATATATTTACCGAAGAAGATTTTCATCCTGCTCAACATTTCCAACCAGTTCAAGATGAAGAAGTGGACTTTTTGGCAAATCTGGATGATGCACAAAGCAACAACCACCAAGATCAGGTTATTCATTCACAAACAAATATTGCTTCGGATTTACCAGGAACATTTTCTGAAGAAGATCCTCAACCTGGAACATCAAAGATGAATGTTTCCTTTTCGGATATCTTACCTATGCCGAAATTAAATCCAAAACCTACAAGAAAGCGAAGTTGTAATAAAAAACACTCAGAAATTTTGACATCGACGCCTATGAAGGTTGTTTTACAAGAAGCAGACTTAAAGAAAAAAAAATAGAGAAGCAATCAAATCCAATAAGAAACAAAAATCAAAGAAGATTCCCCAAAAGAAGAAAAAAACCAAATCTCATGTCAGAAAGGTGAGATTTGATGAGAGTGAAACAGAGTCGGAAGTTGATGAAAATGTGCTATGCGACGACGATGAAATGGACGATGTGGACCCAAGAAATACAGATATCTGCATAGTATGTGGGGAATTCGGACAAGATAGAGAGCTTTGGTACAGGTGCGTGGGATGCTCAGCATGGGCACACGCGGAGTGTAGTGGAAAAAACAGTCCAGAAAACTACCTTTGTGACAACTGCTTGATGTAGACCATCCAAAAACAAGGATTTTATTTTTAGTTATTAATTTTTTATTTTATGTTTCTAGAAGAAATATTTTGTTTTATTTATAGTTTTTATTATGTTTTTTTTATAAAAATAAAAGGTTTATTTAGTTAAAAATATTTCTCTTTACGGCGCAAAATTCCCCCACATGGTGCGCAAAATTACCCTGATAGGTGGGTAATTTTGCGCAAATGCACTATTTAAAAAATGTAGTTTTTGCATACCAAACAATTTTTTTTATAAATTGCGCATTATAAACACATAGTAAACAAAGTAGACTATCGCTGGTATTAATTGCAAAATTTCACAATTAAACTTAACAAAGATACCAGAGATTTTGCTTAGATGCGCAGAATTCCCCCACCTTCCCCTACGTATCCAGAACCGTAGGTATTCACAACAAAAAGGGGTCCTAAATTAATTTCTTTAAATTAGACGATCACGTGATTTGGCCAAAGGTAGTTTTTATGGTTTTAATATTCTTTTTAATTATTAATGAGTGCCCCCCTTGCCCCATTCGTTACACAATTGTCATTGAAATTGTTTACCGCATGCATATATAAGAAAAATAGGAAAGAAATTTTAAGTTAGCATTAAAATGATACTTGGTTCAACAAAATGCATTTCATTTGTATTATCGAATTTCTTTCTTTTTCATTTATCATTTAAATGAAACATTGGTATAAATGTATAATAAATAGTAAAACGGCGTTCCATAGGTATATGCATTTTCTAATAATGAAAATAAAAAAATAATACCAAGATAAGAGGATGGTGCGCATGGTGGCAGTGCTCGGATATTTGAAACCGTGTCGACGTGCTTACTCTGTCTTGCATAATCTGCTCGCGCCGCGGGGTTTAGGTAGTTGAATCAAGTATTGTTGATTTTTCGTTTTTGCGTTAGAAAATTTGTTTCCAGTTAGGTATGTGTATTCTAACGCGCATTTGAATAAAAATTAATATTTCTACAACCGTTGAAGTTGAAGCGACTTAATTTTTTTTTTAAACTTTGTAAATGTTTTGACCACATTTGACTCGATATATATTGTAAAGATTTCTCCTTACCCCCAGGTTCGTTAAAACAAGTTTTATGAAAAATTGATAAATTAAATATTTTGTGGCTTTGGCTCGTGATCGTCTTACCCAAATTTAGACCTCTACGCTGTGTTTACTTACTTGTTTTATTAGATGCATTGCTTTAAGAATGGTACGTGGGAGAATTAGGTTTATAAGAAATAAAATACAGTGGCTTGATTTACCCCAATTTAATTTACGTTAACTTTTTAGGGGTGGCTCTTAGGAGGGTTCGGCCAGGGAAAAAGAGCCTGAGAAAAAAGGAATACGCGGTCAGGCATTGTACTTTAAAAATTACGCAAATTAATGTATTGGCGATATGGCTCGATACTGCATTTAAACAAAGATTTAAAACTGAAGAATATTGGGGTTAGTTAGCCGGGCTAGGCCCAGAATGTAACGAGGTCCACAATGGGAGGCAACCCGCCTATTTTAGTTGAAGGGTCGGGGAAAAGCGATGCAACCCTAGAGAACCTAGGGCAACCTTTTCCCCTCACGGGAGAAAAATATTAGTTCATACAACAAAGGCCCACGCACACAAACAAAGAGTACTTAAAGTTGGAACAATAACGGTCAGCACTCCTGGTTAAGCACCGAGTAATTTCGCAATACATCAATAACTTTGGACTGATCATAAAACAATGCTTAACCACCTTATATAAAAGGGTACAAAATGATGGGTTAAGCACAAACAAAATACAAAGTTACATTTGAGCGGTACAAGCATTGAGCATAGCAAAGCATTAAAATTATAGTGATAATAATAAAAGCGAGAATAGGGGTGGTAATGGCTAAAAGAAAAGGATTAAAATTAACGTAAAATACAGCTAAACGTAATAGTAAAGGGTAAATATACTCATAACAGCAATAATTATATAATAATAATATTAACAATTTGAAAATGCACAATATTACGTTTAGTTAATTTTACTTAACATTTAAATAGATTAAATATTTAGAACTAACCTTGTACAATACACTAACAACACTTTTAACAATGATTTTCGAACAATAATTTACTTTTACAATTTTACCAAAGAAAACGAACTGTACTGCACAAAATTCAAAACGCTTCTGCCTCATCTCTCCTTTTCCAAAAACCTTCTTCGTTTACCTCTAGTGGAAATCCCTTGCCCAATGTGTACGCCATATGTGCCCTTTTTCAAGCTCGAAGCATACCTCTCTTGTTTGTTTGACAATTTTTCTACCTAAATTCGAAATTTTACTTGCCTTAAAAATAAAGATTTATTACTTAATCCTATTTTAAAAGTAGAAAAATAAAATATGTAATAACAAGTATTCTAATAAATTTATACAGGGTATTTCTATTTCGGAACCATTACAATATGTATAGAAATTTTCAATAATTCACATAGCTCGCCGCAGAGTAAAGTTTTTGATGCACGATTTTGATAATTCTTTATTGCAAATTTTTTTTCAAAATTTTTAGAAATTTTTATTTCTAAATTGCTATTAAAAGTGCTTACATTTTAAGTATAAGTCTTCGAAAAATTAGAATTTTAGATTGTATTCTAGAATTAATACAACGATTAATGTTACGAATCACCCACCTTCATAACGAAATAAAATCGCCGTGTGAAATTTAAATTCTTTTTAAATTATATTATGCAAAATATGACAATTTTCCAAAAAAAATAGTAATTTTTAATCTGTTGCAAACAAAGAAATAATACAAATATTTTTGAGACACATTTTTTTCAAAAATCAATTAATTTATTAATCATAATTAATCATATTAACTACAACAGAAAATGGTCAAAAAGATAAATTAAAAGTATACTGAACATAAATTTGATAAAATATAACGATGAGTTTTTTTAACAAATATTTCTTTATTAAAAAAATACAATTAAAATATTTTAACTCATGAATCAATGAATTGATTTTTTGTATGTTTTTCGCTATATAATATAATAATATTTTATTGGCAAAATTAAATTAAAAGTTTACCCGTTAACTAACCTCACGGTTGTGTTTATATTTTAAATTGAAATTACTAATATAAAAATTTATATTTCTGTAACCGTTCAAGTTAGCGACCTAATTTTTGTTTTAAAAACTTTGTCAATCTTCTGACTACATTTGACTCGATATATATGTATAGAAATTTTCACATAGCTAGCCGCAGAGTAAAGTTTTTAATGCACGATTTTGATAATTCTATATTGCAAATTTGTTTGAAAATCTTTAAAAAAAAATTCGGAATTGCTTTAGAAGCTCTCACATTTCAAGTCTGCACAAAATCAGAATCTTAGATTGTATTCTAGAATAAATACGGTTAATGTTACGAATCCCCCACCCTCATAGTGGGATAAAATCGCTTTTCCGTTTGGAATTAAAATTCTTTATAAATTATATTATGCAAAATATGACAATTTACAGAAAAATAAGCAATTTTAAATGCGAACAAATCAATTTTTCTAAAGTCTGTCGCTGATACAAAAAAATAAATAATAATAATATTTTTGGGGCAATTTTTTTTCTACAAAAATCAATAATTAATTTATTAATTACAAAACTACAACAGAAAAAGGTTAGTATGACAAGTCAAAAAGATAAATTAAAAGTATACTAAACATAAATTGGCTACAATAGAACGATGAAAAATATTATTTAATTTTGAATGAATGAATGAATAGATTTATTGAACCAATGAGACATTACAAAGAAAATCTATGGAGGTTCATCCCCTAACAGTTTAAAATCTAATTATTATTCATCCTTAATATAATATAGACGCTCCAAAATTTGGGAAACCGTCTCAATCTCTTGAATAACTGGAGTGTTTGCTTCGAGATTCTGGGACAATATCGTTGCAATTTTTTTTAAAACGTATTGCAAAATGCTTTTGTTCTTGGGTCATCTAATTCAATTTTAATTTCTTGAAAACTTGCATTTTTTTTTCGAGAAACACAATTCCGTAAAATGTAATAAAAGTGAGGGGTACAATTCACGTACTCTTTCGATACAATCGTGTCGACCAAGCCATCGAGTTTTTGCCTAATCTAAAATCTTTTTAGATGTTTCTTGAACCGAAGAACTGATTTTATTTAACGCTTTTAATATTTTTGTACTGTTCATGTGATGTACAATCGATTGCAAAAGTGGCTGGATATATCCAGGTATTTTCTTGCAAAAATCTTTTGCAACTAGAGATAGTCTGTGGCTAATGCAAGGGATAAATAAAATTTTAGAATTTTACGCGTAAAAGTCTTAAAAGAATTTAAATCACCAATCATAACTCTTTTCATATATATATATAATATATATTATATATATTCATATATGCATTGAACGAGTTAAAAATCCCTTCGGCGTTTAATTTTAATGAATCTAAAGCAATGACTCTTAATAATTCCATCATTGCATCAAGGGTTTCTGGGTCGATAAACTTCACAAGGAAAGACATCCATTTTACAGATCCGTTAGGAAAATTTTACTTTGCGAAGAATTTCTACCATTCTAGATTCTTCCTGTGGAGCCAAAACAGAGCCGATACTTTCTTAGCACTTGCAGTCATTTTCTGAAGGACTGCAGGGTCTGTTTCTTAAAAAAATGTTCCCATGGTTTGATATGAGGTATTGGTGGACATCCTAATTTAGCAAATTCTGTTTCGCGAAATTTTCTGCGATTTTCATCAATCGTAAATGTCTTCACCCTGCAAGTCCTCTATTGTCTGTACACCAGCTGTTTTACATGTTCCGGTTGTTGTACGTGACGGGTCACATTACTTATGCCTCCTATGCAAATTTGGCAACGAAATTTAAATTCGTCGTCAGGCACTACTTCCAACCATAATTTAAACCGTATGTCTTGCACCCAAGTTCAAATTTTCTCATTGGAGTTTCCTCACCATTTAATTTTTTTTTGGTGACGTGAGTTGACGTGAGTATCTGCTCGTTTGATACTTAAAGCCAGAATTGTTCCTTTGCAAATCTTGCAAAAAACCTTCCTGCTATCGTCAGGGAACTCTTCCAAGCATTCAAAGGTTGAAACAATAATGTCTCTTACACACTTAGACATATTGCAAATAGCCAAAATAAAAAAAGTAATTTAATTCAACTTACCACAATAAAATAATATAACACTAATCATTATTATAATATAATTATAATTATTAGCAAATCAATTGTCTAATAAAATAACACAACACTTATCACAATAACACTTCAGCACTTCACTTGTAACTTTGTTTAAAAAACAACACATTTGATAAGGTTTAGAAGAAACGCTGATGTGATGTGATCTTCTTTTATTTTACAGGGTTGAAAATTTTTTAAAAAATTTCTTTTCCCAAAATTGTAAGTTTTGTAAGATATAGTTGGAGAGTTTGAAAGGATTCCTGTGTATTGATAATGACACCTACTCAGTTCAGCATCTACAATACACAGTACAGATAGATAAAATATAGTATAGAAAATTGTTTGTATAAAAAACATAGGGACAACAGAAAAATAACATGATAGACAAAGTCGACGTAATTAAAATGACTAGATATGAGTAAAAAGTTACAGATAGGTAAAAAGTAAAAGGACAATGACTAGAATGATGACTTTGACTAGAGTGATGACTAGTTTTGTTGTATTATCAGGTATTTCGTTCTCTTTGGGATATCGTGCTCGCTAGGAATGTAGTTCATGACGTCTCTGATAGTTTGGTAGTGGCTGGTTTCCATGGCGGCTACTGTTTTTTGGGCCAATTCCGTCAGAACGGTGTCCATGTCCGTAAGGTTGAGATCTTTGGCAATGTCTCTGTTTCTGACGAACCAAGGGGCATTTGTCATGCGCCTGGCCGCTATGTTTTGTATTGTCTGGAGGTTTTTTATTTGTTGCTTCGTGCCATTGAACCAGGTCGCTGCGCCGTAGGTTATTGCTGGTAGTATTACAGTCTTGTATAATATCCTTTTCACCCTTAGACTCGTGGAGCGGTTATTTATGATGGGTCCTAGCTCGCGCAGTGCTCCTCTGGCCTTGTTGGCTCTGTCCGTAATATGTTCTGTCCATCTGAGTCTTCTGTCAAATGTAATGCCGAGATATTTTATGGACTCCACCCATGGTATGTTTATTCCGTTAAGGGTCAGGCTTGGTGGATTCGTTGGGTTTCTGGATCTTAGCGCTAAGAACATGGCCTGTGTTTTTTCCGGGTTCACTTTGATCTTCCATTTTTGGCGTTGTTGAGATTTTTTGTTACAAGCTTGGGATCACGGTTAGATGAAACCAGGGCTGTATCATCCGCGTAGAGCGCCAAAGTTGTTCCTGAGGTTTGTGGAATATCCGCGGTGAATACGTTGTATAGCGTTGGTCCGAGTAGGGATCCCTGTGGCACTCCTGCGCGGATGGATTTCACGGTCGATGTTTTTTCCGTCTGACGTGGAAGCTTTTTGATTGGAGATAAGATCTAGTGAGCTTGACCGTGGACAACGGCAAATTGAAGTCTAGCATTTTCTTCAGAAGTCCGGTGTGCCACACCCTGTCAAACGCCTTTGCAACATCCAAGAGTACTACTCCGGTGGTGTCTTTGTGGTTTGCTGCCTCCAGGATTAGTTCTTTCAGCCTTGTCGTTTGGTATACCGTAGAATGTTCTGTCCGAAAACCGAATTGTTCAGGGGGAAGAATCCTTTTTTCTTCGATGACTTTGTTCAATCTTATCAGAATTGATTTTTCGGCCAGCTTTCCAACTGCTGATAAAAGACTAATTGGCCTGTAGCTCTCTGGGACGTCCTTGGGTTTGCCTACTTTTGGGATCATTACGACTTCCGCATTTTTCCATGCATTCGGGAAGTGCCCCAGGTTCATCATTGAGGTTAGGTATAGCCTTAGTCCTTCAAGTACTGTCAGGGGGAGGTTTTTAATAAGACGGTTTGAGATCTTGTCTGATCCTGGAGACTTTTTGGGCTTAAGATCTTTTATGTGTAGTTGGAGCTCTTCTGGGGTGACTGGGTCCATCTGGTCTTGGGACTCCTGTGACAGGATATCATGTACTTGTTGTTCTAAGGTGATGTCTTCTAGAGGGTCGTTTGTGAAGTCATTGTTTTGGAATTGTTTTTCCAGCATCTCTGCGAAGACTTCCGCTTTCTCTTCCGGAGCAAAGATTACCCCGTTTTGATGTTTAAGTGGAGGGATGGTCTGGGGGGTGGCTTTGACTGCTCTAACTACGTTCCACATGTTGGTGTGTCCAGGTGTGAGGTTAAACAACAGATCTTTCCATTTTTCGTCCTTTAGTTGGTTTAGTTGGCATTTAACTTGTCTGGCTAGTCTATTTGCGTATCTTTTGTGGGTTGGGTCTAAGGTTTGCTGAGCCAGTTTCTGTGCTCTCCTCTTTTCGTCGATGAGCGTTCTTATCCTCCTTGGTATGTCGTGTGGGTCTTGTACTGGGATTTTCCTTGTAGAATTGTTAAAGGCTTCGGTTATGCTCTGGTGTAGGTCTTCCACGGCTAGATCGAGTGACTCCTCCCGGTTGTGTGGTTTTATTTTGAAGTTATCGTTCATGTGTTTACTGAAGTCGGCCCAGTTTGTCCTGAGTTGATAGGGAGTTTCCTTTAGCGGATCGTTGCCTACTTCAATCAGGATAGGGTTGTGGTCCGACGAAAGTTCCACAAGGGCCCGTACTGAGATGACCTTATGGATGTGCTTGGTTATGGCAATATCTATGATATCAGGAAGACCTCCTTGCGTGGGAAAGATGGTTGGCGTGTCCGGAGCGTGAATTTCCCAGGCATGCCTGTTGGCGGCTCTGCGGAGAGCCCTGCCGTATGGGTTTGCCACTCTGCTGCCCCAGGTAGGGTGTTTGGCATTTAAGTCCCCTGCCAGAAGAGTTGGGGTGGTATCTTGTCCTAGGGCTTTGTCGTAGTCTTGTTCCGTAATTCGGCGTTGGGGGGGTGGTAAGCAGAACTTTATTTTGCCAAAGGAAGTGTTAACCATGATCGTGTTTGCTTCCATAGTTTCCAGTGTGGGGGTAGATGTCTCGTAGTGATCTATGTTGTTCTTGACAAATATCGCAGTGCCACCTTTTTCTCTTCCAGTCCTGTTTTTATGATAGGTTATGTAGTTTGGGATACTGGAGACGTCCGGGGAATTCCAATGCGTCTCTCCTACCATTGCCACGTCGATCTTTTCTCTACAGATGAATTCCGCCAGTTCTTGCATTTTGTGTTTCAAGGAGTTTGCATTCCAAGCCAATATCCTCAGATTCTTGGGTTTTCGTGGATTAAGCATTTTGTTGGTTTTGGGTATTTTTCATGGCTGGAGGGATGGCTGCTTGTATTTGGCTTGCTATGTTCTGAATACTCAGAAACAGCTCATTGAACATCTTTAGTTGAGCCGTCAGGTCTGTATGTGTGTTCTGATTTCCAGATGTGGCCTTTGCGTATGAGGTGAATGGCTTGGCTGACTTGTTTGCTGATGTGGGGTTTGCAGATGATTTCGGAAGTTTTGGAAATTTTTCGCAGCCTCTATAGCTCGCTGGGTGATTTTTGTTGCAGTTTGCACATGTTGGGGGGTCGTCTTTTGGTTTTGTGCAGGTGTTGGACAGATGGTTGCCTCCGCATTTGACACACTTCGGGTCTGCCGTGCATCTGCTTTGGCCGTGGCCAAAGCGTTGGCACCTGTAGCACTGGCTAATCGCCAGTCTTGATTGTTGAGTCTCAACTGTGATCTTCAGGCTTAGGATAGTTGAAATTTTGAATATGGATTTCTCCTGTCTAGGTAGGTGGACTAGGACCAATGGCATGGGGATCCTAGCATTTATGGGGCCTTTGGACATGCGGTGTAAACTGGAGGGATGAAAGCCTTGACTTATTAGGTCCTCTTCTATTTCCTTTATTGGTATTTCAGACGGAAGGCCTCTGAGAACAATGTGTAGCACCTTTTCGTCCGGAAGTTGAAAAGTGTGTTAGGGAATTGAGTCCTCGGTGAAGAAAGCTGTCATGGCTCGGAAGTCTGCGATGGTAGTGGGAAAAATTCTGATGCCGTCGTTGATGCTCTGGGCTTTGTGGAAGTTAATTCGTTTCCTGGACAGTTCGCTTGCTAGTGTGATCCACTTGGATTTGTCCCACATGACTATTGGAGGAATTTTTGGGGCAGGATTTTCTTTATCCCCTTCCTTGGTGGCTGCTGTTGTGTTGCCGATTTTGTTGCCCGGGGCCTTGTTTGTTTGTGTTTGGGGCTTGGCTGGTATGTTGTCAGTCTTCGGTTTTTGTTTGCCGTGTTCTGTGGAGGGCGTATTTACCTCTTGGGCTTTCTTTTTGGAGTCTGGGGTTTTACAGTCTTCCAATATCTTCCTCTTTTTTGTGTTGTTGTCATCGTTTTTGTTGGAGGGAGCTTGTGGGATTAGCTGGTCCAGTTTCATGCATAGTTCTTCGATCCTGGATTGTAGTTTGGCGTTCATGTCGGACATTCTGGTAAGTTGTCTCTGCATATCATCAATTTGTTGGTCCTTGCGCATTAGAGCGTGCGTAAGTTTCTTTATGGTGTCAGTTTGCTTCATTTTGGGTGGGATTTGGTCTCCGCTTTGCGTTGTTTTGGGCACGGCGCCTTTTGAGTGGCTTCTAATCATTGCTGGTGGTGTTCGTTGTGCTTTGGTGTTGTTTTCAGAAATTCCCAGAATCTGGGAATTTTTGCCCAACTTGGCAACGTCGCTCGATTTTTGGGATTCTGTGTCTTATTGTGGTCCCCGGATCTGGGAATTTTTGTTCGACTTGACAACGCCGCTTTTGAAGTCGTATGAATGTGGAAGATTTAGGAAGGTCTTCATATATAGGTCCTTGACTTGTTTTTCATCTAGGACAGTGTGCCCACTGGCCCTGGAGGCTTCGTGGGCCGTAGTTGGTGTTTTGTTGTGGTCCCCAATGGTGTTTAAGTCCGTAAAAATGCGAATTTAAAATAATTTCAAGTCCCGATTTAAAATTTAAAAGTAACATACACGTACAAATATTTAAAATCAACTGTGAAGAAACGCTTATTTTAAAGTTAAGAAGGTATACCTAAATTATGAAGGTAGTTATTTTGACCAAAACAAAAATTCGGGATTAAATTACGAAGAGGTAAAAAATATTTAGCGAGGTAAAAATGAGAAGATTTAATACCATGAGGTATTAAAAAATGATCATTTTATTTTTCTTTAAATTTAACTGGCTAAAAAAACATTTTTTATTCAATAATATTTTAAATTAAATAATCTATTTCATCGTTCAATTGTAGCCAATTTATGTTTAGTATACTTTTAATTTATCTTTTTGACTTGTCATACTAACCATTTTCTGTTGTAGTTTTGTGAATAATAAATTAATTATTGATTTTAGAAGAAAAAAATGCCCCAAAAATATTATTATTATTTATTTTTTTTGTATCAGCGACATACTTTAGGAAAATTGATTTGTTGGCATTTAAAATTGGTTATATTTCTGAAAATTGTCATATTTTGTATAATATAATTTATAAAGAATTTTAATTCCAAACGGAGAAGCGATTTTATTCCACTATGAGGGTCAATTATTCGTAACATTAACCGTTGTATTAATTCTAGAATACAATTTAAAATTCTTATTTTGTGCGGACTTATACTTGAAATGTGAGCGCTTCTAATAGCAATTCAAAAATTTTAAATTTTTTTAAAGATTTAAAAAAAAATTGCAATATAGAATTATCAAAATCGTGCATTCAAAACTTTACTCTGTGGCGAGCTATGTGAATTATTGAAAATTTCCATACATATTGAGTCAAATGTAGTCAGAACATTGACAAAGTTTTTAAAACAAAAATTAAGTAGCTAACTTAAACGGTTACAGAAATATGAATTTTTATATTAGTAATTTCAATTTAAAATATAAACACATCCCTGAGGTTAGTTAACGGGTAAACTTTTAATTTAATTTTGCCAATAAAATAATATTATATTATATATTATAAGCGAAAAACAAACAAAAAATCATTGGGTTAAAATATTTTAATTGATTTTTTTTAATAAAGAAATATATGTTAAAAAAAACATCGTTATATTTTAGTTCAGTATACTTTTAATTTATCTTTTTGACTTGTACTAACCATTTTCTGTTGTAGTTAATATAATTAATAATGATTAATAAATTAATTAGTGTCCCAAAAATATTTTTATTATTATTATTATTTCTTTGTTTGTATCTGCAACAGATTAAAAATTACTATTTTTTTTTTGGAAAATTGTCATATTTTGCATAATATAATTTAAAAAGAATTTTAATTTCACACGGCGATTTTATTTCGCTATGAAGGTGGGTGATACGTAACATTAATCGTTGTATTAATTCTAGAATACAATCTAAAATTCTGATTTTTTGCAGACTTATACTTGAAATGTGAGCGCTTTTAATAGCAATTCAGAAATTTTAAAAATTTCTAAAGATGTTGAAAAAAAAATTTTGCAATAAAAAGTTATCAAAATCGTGCATCAAAAACTTTACCCTGCGGCGAGCTATGTGAATTATTGAAAATTTCTATACATATATATCGAGTCAAATGTAATCAAAACAATGACAAAGTTTAAAAAAAAAATTAAGTCCCTAATTTCAACGGTTGTAGAAATATTAATTTTTATTCAAATGCGCGTTAGAATAAACAAACCTAACTGGAAACAAATTTTCGAACGCAAAAATGAAAAATCCAACAATATTTGATTCAATTACCTAAAGTTTAGGTCCTAAACCCCACTGACGGCGCGAGCAGATCAGGCAAGACAGAGCAAGTATGTCGACAGGGTTTCTAATATCCGGCCACTGCATGGTGGGCGGAGCTAAAATACGTCACTTGATGAGTAGTTTTAAATCTCTTAAAATGTTCATTTTAATTATTCGCCGCTAAAATTCTGGTTTTTGCGAAGCTGTTTTTTTGTTTAACTTGTTGTTTTTGCGTTATGTAAAGTTAGAATTACTTTTCAGTGTTCAAATTATTGTTATTGCGTTGTGTTAACCTGGATTCCCGGTCACTTTTCCGAAAGTCATTTTCCCGACAGACCATTTTCCCGACACACCATTTTCCCGACAAGATTTTTCCCGACACCATTTTCCCGAAAGTCATTTTCCCGAAAGTCGTTTTCCCGACAAGCCATTTTCCTGACAAGCCATTTTCCCGAAAAGTCATTTTTAAGACAAATAATTTTTACCACAAACGACACAATATATTTTAACAGAGTGACGTCATATAATGACGCAATCTTAGGACGGGAAGCATATCTTTTTTCCTTAACCAATGTCCCGAGTCCGCCCGCTTCGAAACCAACCCAAACCCAACAACCCAACCCAACCGACCCCGTCCCATTGGCCCTTACAGAATTCCAGAAGGAACAAGCAGATACCGAAATCATTTTTGACCAGGTATGTTTTTCTTTACTAGATAATAAAACTTTTGTCGTGAACATAATCTTTCGGGAAAAGGGCTATCGGAAAAAACGTTTCTTAACTGGATAATAAGATTTTTGTCGTGAACATAGTCTGTCGGGAAGAGTGCTGTCGGGAAAAACGTTGTCGGGAAAATGGTCTATCGGGAAATTGGTCAGTCGGGAAATTGCATTCGGGAAAGTGACCGGGAACCGTTAACCTGTTCTGTTTGTGCTAAAATTATTGTTTTTGTGTTTCGTTAACTTGTTTTGTTTGTGTATTAATTTGTGTCGTGCCATTTTCATTTATTAAAATGCGGTGTGGCATATTTGGATGCATTTCGGACAACCAGTCCAAGAAAAACCCTACAAATAAAGACAATAAAATTCCATCGATTCCCGAAAAACATAGATTTGTGCAAAAAGTGGTTACATGCCACAAAAAGAAGAGACAAAATTAACGTTAAGCGCGCTACTCTTTGCTCTAAACATTTTCTGGACAGTGACTATAAGTTTAATTTGAAACATGAACTCTGAAACTACAGCCCTAAACTCAAGTTTCTTCTGTGCCGTCAACAAGTGGAAACAATCGTAAACTTTTAAGTGAAAAAAGGCAAAAGGCTCAACTTATTAGTAATATCCTTCTAGCGTCAAGAGACACGTAAATTTTTAAACATTTAGTAATCTGCTCATGTGTATTTTTAAATTTTTAAATTTATCAATTAATAGGGTGGAAGAACCACCAGAAATTGCTGATAATGGGGGTAGTGGTATTAGTATTATTGATAATAATTTCGTGAAGGCCTGTAGCTCTTCTGATAAAGAGTGATATTTAAAACTCGTTTGTTATGCTTATTTCTATCCGATTGTTTTTAGGGTTCAAACTGACCAAATAAATATAGATTATGAAGAAATACAACAAAAGCTGGAAAACCTAAGAAAGGAAATTAAAGAACTAAAGAATCAGGTTAATGGTGTCAAAAAAGTTTTCAGTAAAAATCAAAATTATTTATTATAACTTAATAAACAGAAAAGAATAAAATGGTCAGTGAACGAGATATCAAGCGCCATTACAATGTATTCTGCAGGTCCTACAGACTTAGCTTAAAGAAGGGTTTTCCTTATCCAGCAGTGTCAACTCTAAAAGAATGGCTAAGAAAGATACAGCTCGAACAGGGTATTCTAAAAAACGCCTTGAAAATTGCTGAATTTGCTGATATGTCTGAACATGATCGGGTGTGCATCATTATGTTTCACGAAATGAAAATTCGAAGGGAGTACCTTTACGACCAAGCAAATGATTATATAATGTATACATAGCTATAGCCCTATAAATATGTCCAGGTCGCTATGATTTCTGGTGTATTTAAAGCATGGAAGCTGCCTATTTTTTTATTTTGACTCCAAAATGACGTCGTCTATATTAATGGAAATCATTAAATTTGTGGAGGATTCCGGTAAATATTAAACTGCTCCTATTAAATAATAAAAATAACTGATGTACATTACTTAAGGTTTTCATGTCGTTGCGATGATGTCAGATTTGGGTGGTGCAAATAGGGGATTACATAGCGACTTACACATATCCGAGTCAAGGCCCTATTTTCAGAATCCTTCTCCAAAAAAAAAAAAAGTTCGTGATGGCAGACGTTTCACATTTGCTAAAATTAATTCGGAATAATTTTGTGGATCACGGATTTTCAATTGGCGGAAAGGTGATAAAAAAAATTGTAGAACAAGCAATAAATGCTGCAAATGTGTCTGATTTAAATATCACACATAAAATGACATTACAAAACTTAAATTGTGCTGGACCCCAAAGACAAAAAGTTAAATTTGCAGCGAAACTCTTTCCGCATACCTGCTATATACAGATGTGGGACACTCGAATTTTTGTCGGAGGAGAATTGGTCAGAGTGCGCCGACTTTTTTAAATTATTAGGGTACTTCATGTTACAAATAAAGTGCATTTATAATAATTATTGTTTGCAGGTTAATGACTGGTTCGATATTTTTAATGTTAGCACTCCAATAAGTGACTCACGTGCAAGAAATAGAGCTTTTGGATTAGCTCTGGACATTCAAATGCCAATTTTGCATAAAATGTCCGAAGTCATTTCCTAGATGAAGGTTATCAACAGCCGAAGCCAATTACCGTTTCAAAAAGGTAAAATATTAAATGTAACATATCCTTATAATGTTTTTAGCTAATTCAGGTATCCTCATCTCTAACTCTGCATTAAAAATGTTGCATGCCGATCTAAAACGTCAGTTTGGTTTTAAATACATTTTAACCAGACGCATAAACCAAGATGTTCTAGAAAATTTCTTTGACGTGATACGCGCATAAGGAGGACTCCACGACCATTCTTTCCCATTGGAATTTAAATATGGATTAAGGTCGTAAATCTTGGGTAGGAACGAGGGAGTCTATCCGGAATTTTCAAATGTTGAGGTTGATGACACCCCAGATATTTCTCTGTCTGGGTCAATTGCATATAAACTTAAACCGTCACTTAATCCCCCATCAGTCAATTCGGAGGACAATTTCGAAGATTTACATGAATTGGCCTATGAGGGGTTAGAAAATTTGGCGGGGTTCATATGTCACAAATTAAAGGAACCTTGTCTGCAAAATTCTTCAACACAGTCATTTTCATTGATTAACCATTTAGATGAAGGTGGTTTGTCGAAACCATCTTCACTTTTTATGAACAGCATTGAGCAACTTTATAGGGTGTTTATAGAGATGAATGGTGAGGATGGAATTGCAACTGGCCCCAATTTTATAAAAACACTATTGCTTAATAGTGAATCAATAAATTGTTCTGATAAGGCAAAGCGTTTATTTGTTCGATGCAGAATGTATTTTAGAATTAAAGAGCTCAATAGATCTATAAAAGATGAAAAAGCAGGAAAAAGAAAATGGACAAAAATTTTAACGTAGTTTGCTATTCCATCCCCACCATAAATTTAAATATTGTAACCGTAATTTTGTCAGCTACCCATTTATTTTATTTTATTAGTTTTTTTTTACATCTAGAACGGTTTAGATGTGAACCATTTGGTTGATTTATTTTAAGTTTAACTATTGTTAAAAAGGATATTTGTTTAGTTGTTTAGTTGCCTCCTTCCACGAAACTATAATTTGATATTAGGCAACCCGGGTTGTATGGGTTGTATGTACGGTTTTCATCGATTTATTGGCGTTTTGCCATTATCAACAATTTAGTGTCAGTAGAGGGAATTCTCCAAATGGTTGCGTTAAGGCAGGTCGTTATTTTGAATTTTCCAAGTGTCACCAGAAGGGTATGAGTGTAGGGTTTACTAAGGGAGTATTTGTGTTTGAGGCTTGGGTTCTGGTGGACTTTGTGGGAATTCTTTTGAAAAATGTTTGTTAACTTGGCAACATAGCCAGATTGGGTTCGCGATTGTTCCAGCAGGTTTTCTACGCATTAATTTTTCTACGCATTAAATTTACTACGCAACAAGTTTTGAGTTGAGGTCCTTTTCGATTTGGTCGTTGAAGCGATTAGATGAGAGTTAATTCTGTGCTTAAATTATGGGAAAGTTCCAATAATACGTGGTAAATCTCTAATCTAATTGTAATACTTCCGACTTAAGCACTTTTTAAGTATGGATTTTAAGTAAGGATGTTTAAGTCCTTCCTGTGCCATTTTACATCGGGAAAATTCTTTCAACCAGTTTTTATGGAAGTTTACCTTGACTGTTTTGGAGTCAAAACCAAATTTTGAGTCAACCGGAGAACCACTACGTAGGATTCCTAATTCTCCAGGATCCACCAGAGCTCAAGCTAATCAGGTCGTACCCACTTTTAAGTTATAGTAATGTTTTAAGAAACACAGTGTTCACTACACGCCGTTAAACTTTTGTGTATTTTTAAATTAAGGAAATTTTAACGTGGTCTTCAACCTTTATTTATCGTAACTCAAGTTTTTATATATATTACCAGTAAAATTTTGCTCATGTTAAATTTAGTCATATCGAATTTGGTTCTTTGTAAACCATGCATGGCCATATAAGGGTGCACCAATAACATAATTAAATGTCCTAATAATCATAATCATTTTCAAATGAAATCACCTTAACAACGGTGATAACCAAATTTTATTATACTTAATAATTTTTAAACTTGACTTTTTTTTTAATTCCCTTAACCCATTAAGTTTGTGTCTGGCTTATGGGGACTTTACCAACTGGCCCAAATGAGACAATGGCGCCCATTTTTATTTTTTTGTTTTCTTTTGGAATTATCCACGTAAGTATTGAGGAACAACAATAGCCCATCGACCCATCTCACCACTGTAAAGCTGCCGTTAGCCATAGCCCTCGAGTTGAGGTTACAATATGCTACAAAGTTTGAAATATTTTTTGGAGATTTAAGGTGGCTTTAGCCAGCATTTAATGTAATTTAACGTAATGTAATTTAATTTAAAAGATAAAACTGGATAACCCTATGGACGCCAGCATACGTAATGTAAGATAAAGTTGGCCAACTTTTAACTTTTTTAAAATTATGTTACATGAAAATGAATCTGCGCTTGCGCGGTGTAACCAACCTTATGTACAACAACAAAATTTGCCATACAATGTTTAAAGGTTAGTTATATTGTTTTGTGCTTTAAAAGATAATTATAATTATAATTTAGTCTTGCCAACATCAGTTTTAAAAAATACCATGTACTAAATGTTGTATAAATGGCACATTTTTTCTTAAATTACATTTAATTACGTTACGTTACATTAAATTTTATTAAATGCTGGCTAAATCCACCAACCAACCAACAGGCTGAAGGACCCCGTATGTATATTTTGTACCTATTTTATGTTTTGTAGTACTCAATATGCAATTAAAACTTTATTTATTTATTTTGTTTAATTTGTTTATATATTTTTAATTTATTAGTATTTTTTGTTGTATTAATTTAAATAAAAAATTTAACATTTAAAGACATTTTATTCATTGAAAGTGTAAAGCACAAATATAAAAAATACCAAATTTCTACAAACCCTTACTACGGTTTCGCGAAAGGATCGAACGGTCGATTTGCAAGAGTTCAAGAAATCGATTGAAACTTTTTTACCATATTTCCACATGTAAATGCAGTACTTTTTTCAAAAAAAATTGTTTTTATATTTATTTTTTTCTTCATTGTGTTAAAAATGAAGAAATTTTATTTTTTTTTAAATAACTTTTTTATTTCAAAACGTATCGTTTTGAAATTTGGACAAAATGTAGATCTTACTAATGGTAATTCTTCCATTTAAAATTTTTGTATTTTTGTACAGGGGGCGCTGGTGATAATTTAATTTAAAATTTAACAATTTTTAAAGGGTAAATAATCGAAGAAGCAACATTGTTTTATAAATTTGAGTATAACACGTTAAAGTATTGATATTTGACTATTATTTGATATATTAACTTTTTTATGCAAATGATGTTTCTGTGGCCAGGATCAGTTTTTAATTAGCAGTAGCAGTATTCATAAATGTTTAGTTTGGTACATTTTGTCATTTTTATACTAATATTGTAGTATCTTTTATTAATAATTAAGCATAGCATAACAAATAAATGACGTTTAATATACAGGGTGTTTCACGTAAGTAGTCCGTTAGAAGTTTCTGGGGAATCGCGAAAGTCATCGATTTAAAATTTTAATTGCGTAAATTATTTGATTTAGACTTTAGTGTGCCACTAATATACGTAATTATATTATATACAGGGTGTTCCACATTCATGGTCCATTATAAGTTTCTAGGGAACGGGAAAAAATATCTATTGGAAATTTTAAAAGAGTTTAAATCCATTTAAGTTTATTTTTCTAAATTATTTTGAACAAAATAGTACTTCCTGTTTTTCCGGAAATGTCTTTAAGTTTGTTTTTGTAAACAGTAAACCTCATATATTTTTACATTTTTTATTTCTACATAAAATTCTGAATAAAATGGCTATACGATATCCTATACCTACCTAAAGTCAATATTTCTCGAGTTACTAATTTTTCAAATATTTTAATTAATTTTAAACAATGGATTTGGTGGTAACCATGAATACTCACATTAACCCACATGTATAATTTCACAGGTTTCTTGATACAAAATAGTATTAAAAATATTAGAAATTGTTAAATGTCTCTGAAATTTTAACTTTCGGAAACAGTTATTATAATACCAATCGAAAGATTTTTTAATTTTTTTTTAACATACAGGGTTTTACATAATAAAAACGTTATTATTGTTTGAACTTTGCCTAATTTCAAGTGTTTTTTTCTTAAGCTATTTGTTGAAAAACCTTTAAAAAATTATTTAAACAGTTTTAATATTCCAAAAATTCCTACCCCATGTCAGCAAACATAATAACAAAAAAATTATATGCTATTTTTGATTAACGTGCATTTAGCAAAATTTTAACGAAAAAAAATAATAATATCTTGAAAACTATTAATAATTGTATAGTCTATATCAAATTGTATAATAATTGCAAAATAACCAATTACAAAAAAGCAAAAACCAACTTAATAAAAAATCTACATATATCTAAATAGCCAATTGCAACATAAAAAATAAAGACTTTATTCTAATTTATTTATTGGGTAAATATTACTTTCATCAGTTTGGAATGAAAATTAAAGCTTGCTTATCGAGTAAAAAATAAATTGAAGCTTGGTTGTGCAGCAAAAAATAAAATTAAAGTAGCTATAAGTAGGTTATTATGTCTAACTTGCTGACACTGTCTATAATTATTATTTAGTTTAGTCATTAAAAAAAAATGTTTTGAGTTTATAGTACACTTATAAATTGAAACGCAATCAGTCATTTGCAACTTATAAACTGAACTGTCAAATTATATTTCATGCTACAATTGTAGGTTACCATAGAGAAAAGTCTATGATGCATACTATGATCAAAATTAGTAAACTTGAAAATATTTAAAATTTATAAATAAAAGTAATTTTAGCTCCATCTATTGCGACTTTTTAAAATAAATATGTAAGAATTGTATGTTATATATAATATATTATATGTAATATATAATGTATAATATGTAATATAATAATAATATATAATCTTATAAAACTAGATAAAAGAATATATACTTTGTAAAACACGTTAGTATTATGCCCTTTGAAGGCCTAACTTAAAAATGGTGTATCTCGTAGAAACATAATTTGCATATAAAAGTTTATATATCAAATAATAGTTAATTATCAGTACTTTAACGTGATATACTCAAAATTATAAAATAACGTTGCTTCTTCGACTTTTTAACCCTTAAAAAATGGTAAAATTTTAAATTAAATTGTCCCCAGCGCCCCCTGTATGGTAAAATCTGAAAAAAATTATACGTGGATTTATTGGCACTAATAAGGTCTACATTTTATCTTAATTTCAAATCTATACGTTTTTAAATAAAAATGTTATTACAAAATATCGAAATTTATCTATTTTTAACACAGTAGAGTGACTTAAGGCCTAAAACCCACGGCGGTCAATGGATAAAATTTTTTTTTTGAAAAAAATGCACCATTTAGATGTAGAAACAAGGTTAAAAAAATATATTCAATTCTGGCATCACTTGCAAACAAATATCCAAAATTTGTTCGATTTTTACGCGAAACCATAGTTAAGATTTGTAGAACCATTAACATAAGTATAAAAAACTTCATGTGAGTTAAGAACCTTCCGTACCTTTTTAAAAACATTAGTTTGAATTTATAAATTCAAACTAATGTTTTTAAAACAATATTAACAAAAGGTTTAGAATAAATCAATACAAAAATAAAAAATCACAGAAATTTATGAAATTTTTCCGGTTATATATAACTATAATTAGTATAATTCAAATTTTAATAAATATTTTTGGTTAAAATTATATTATATTTATTTTCTTTTAATAATAAAAAATACATTTTAATAGAATTAAATATGTTTCCAAAACATATAGCATATATATTATTACACTATGGTAATATGGTAACAATACGAAGGCGTAGAAGGGACAATTACACAAAATTTATTTTTAATATTTAATTCCGAGTTAGGTAACACAGAATCAATTCCCCCCATTTAATTCTGCGTTAGGTAACACAAAATTAATTCCTTCCTATTTAATTCCGTGTTAGCTATCACAGAATTAATTCCTTCCATTTAATTCTGTGTTAGGTAAAACAGAATTAATTCCGCGATAACTAACACAGAATTAATTCTCTCTTATTTAATTCCGTGTTAGGTAACACAGAATTAATTCCTTTCCATTTAATTCTGCGTTAGGTAACACAGAATTAATTCCCTCCCCTTTAATTCCGCGATAACTAACACAGAATTAATTCCTTCCATTTAATTCTGCGTTAGGTAACACAGAATTAATTCCTTCCTATTTAATTCCGTGTTAGCTAACACAGAATTAATTCCTTTCATTTAATTCTGCGTTAGGTAACACAGAATTAATTCCCTCCCCTTTAATTTCGCGATAACTAACACAGATGTAATTCCCTCCCATTTAATTCCGTGTTAACTAACATAATTAATTCCCTTCCATTTAATTCTGCGTTAGGTAACACAGAATTAATTCCCTCCTATTTAATTCCTTGTTAACTAACACAGAATTAATCCCTTCCTTTTAAATTCCGTGTTAAACTCAAAATTAATTCACTCCTATCCAAGGGTTCCTTACTTGACGCCATTAGTAGGTAAAACTTTATGTAAGTGCACGTTATTACCTGAAATGATGTACGGTGTATAGTATTATAAGTGGGTTTAAGTATCACTAAGAAGAAGGGAAGGCACATGTTGAGGCAATTTGAGAGACAAAGGCTCTATTGTTTCCATAAAAAAATAACAATGGTGTTTCTATTGTTCTATTGTTAAAGTGATTTAGACATGACATTTTGACAAAAGCCGCGCATATATCAGGACGTGTGAGTAATGTTTTCTATTGTCCTGGCTTTATTGTTCTATTGTTAAAGTAATTTAAGTATGACAGGTTTATTGATTAAAAGCTTAGGAGGCATATCTTAGAGCGTGGGAGTCAGTAAAATTTGAAAAAATATGTTAAGAATGTTTTTTATTATTAGGGGGATTAAAAAAAGCACAGGTGTAACACACGTAAAGCTAGCCGACAGTAATGTGTACTATTGTCAACAATGGTCCTGGATTTTATTATTCTATTTTTAAAGTAACTTAGATATGACAGGTTTTGATTAAAAGCTTGGGAGGCATATCTCAGAGCGTGAGAGTCCCTATATTTGGTAAAATATGTTAACAAAGGTTTTTTATTATTAGGGATTTAAAAAAGCACAGGTGTAACACACGTAGCCGACAAGACTAGACTCGTTTTATTTAAATATAAATTATATTTTAATTTTATTCAGTCTTTTTAAAACATTTGGTGGTTAAACATAAGAATGGATTTATCTTTTCAGCATCCATTCTGCGCTCTTGTAAGTGGCCCAACATCTTGCGGGAAGACGGTATTTACTTTAAATTTTATAAAAAATATTAAAGAAATGTGCAATGTTTCATTTAAAAGTATAATATGGTATTACGATGAGTGGCAACCCGGCTACGAAAATAAATTAAATATTAAATACACGCAGGGCTTACCAAACATGAGCGATTTTAACGGTTCCGAACCAACTTTAATTATAATAGACGACCTAATGAAAGAAGCGGGTGGTGCAATTGTGGATATATTTACAAAGGGAAGTCATCATAGAAATTTAAGCGTATTTTACATAACACAAAATCTTTTTCATCAAGGAAAAGGTCAGAGAGATATTTCATTAAATGCCCACTATATAATTTACTTTAAAAACCCTAGAGATAAAGCGCAGATTTCACATTTAGCAAGACAAGTATACCCTGAAAATTCCCGATTTATTCAAGACGCATATTATGATGCAACGACTCGAGCTCACGGATATTTAGTACTTGATTTAAAGCAGAATACACCTGAATCTCTTAGAATTAGAACAAATATATTACCCAGTGAATATCCTACAATAGTTTATGTTCCTAAAAAGGGAAGTAAACACGAATCATATGCTGAATATTGTATTAACCCTGTGTAGTTATGTCAACCATCTGTAAACAAGTTAAAACCTGTTACAAATATTTTAATATAAAAGAGAATCGTATAAACTAAAACATCAGTTGTACCTGTAAACTTTAAAAAAAGGTGTGTGCTAAAGTCTTAGCTTAAACATGAATATTGATTTTACCAAAATGCGTAATAAATGGTCCCAAGTGTTTAGTGATACACAAAGGTTTAAAAATAATTTTAATACAAACAAAAAAATTAAACCGAGTAGTGCTAAAATAGATGAGAAATGCAATAATATTCAAAAACACATAGAATATTTAAAGAACATGGATAATAAGGTTGATAAATCTTTAAATAGATTTCCAACAAGACAGGAAATACTACACGATTTTAAAAAGAGAGAAAATATTAAAGAGTGGATTGAATATAAGGAAAATTTGGAAAAATATAGCCGTATTTATGGAGAACATTATGAAGCATGTCCCTGGTCACTAAGCGATGCTGAAGATGGCCCCGATACATGCAGCTGTCATAATTTAAGATCATAATTTTTAAATTTATATATCTGTATTTTATTGTATTAAATGTTTTGTAATTACTTATAAATAAAATTTTGTTTAAAAATATTATGTTTTTTTTTAATTAATAAGCCAATCATTTTAAAAGCAGGTTTACATATAAAAGATGAAGGAGGGGGGTAATATACTATATATATTACAACGTATTTTTTAAAAATAAATCATTTGTATTATAATGTCTGAGAGAGTCATTAAGCACGCGGCAGTTTTAAAGTTTCTAGCAAGGGCTAGTCCTAGACAGAGAAAAGTTATATTAAAAACTGCTGATAAAGGTTTAATACTTTGTTTGTGTGAGTGTGTCCATAATACAATAAAAGGAAAAGTTCCTCTTACTTCAACACAAAAACAAAAACTTAAACCTTATAAAAATACATTAAGAAAAATTGCAAAAAAAAGTGAAATCCTTCAAAAAAAGAAAAAAATTATTATACAAAAAGGAGGTGCACTGCTACCATTAATACTTGTTCCATTAATAAGTGGTGTACTAAGTAGTTTATTTAATTAAAAATGGAGCATGCTAAGAAGATGTTTTTAATAAACCCAGAATCCTTTCAAAAATTGCAGAATTCAAAGGATATTATTAACCCTCAAACGCTTTCCCAATTAGATATGGAAATGAAAGAAGTTTTAAGCTCAAAAATAAAAGATTATGAGAAGTGGTCAAAGTATCAACAAGTTTTACAACGGTTTTTACATTTCTCCAATAATGCTAGAGAAGCAGTTAAAGTACCACTACTTGAAGAAGAAAAAGTTGTAGAGCCCATGCCTACAAGCCCTGTTCAAAATGATTCTTTAACGGTCGAGCAGATTATGGAGACTGTCCCTAAAAATCTGAAAAAAAAGTCAAATATGCTTTTACAACATATAACTAAAAATGGTTTTATGCAATGGGATAAACAGGGCGCAGTTCGAATAGACAATCGTTTGATAGAAGACTCAAATATTATTGATATTGTTAATGATATATTACGCGACCGTCAGCCTAAGGATAAAAAAAATAAAGATTTAATAGTACAGAGTTTAAAACAAATAAATACTCCTATGGAATTTGTGCGCAGTAAAGCATATTTAGATAATTTTATAAACTATACTACACCCACAAAGTCTAGTCGTGATACTTCGATAAGTGGAACCGAAGGGACTATAAGTTTAACTAATCATCGGAAAAAATCTAGTAAACCATCAAAATTGAAACAAGAACAATCATCTAACAAAAAAAGAAGAAAAACAAAGTCATTAGGGGCCAAGTTAGATTGGGAAAAGTGGTAGACGATGAATAACATATATTACAACCCTGCGCACATAGCCGGTTTTTCATCTATTAAGAAAATTAAAGAAGCAAAACCAGACATTAGTGTTAGTGAAATTAAAAAATGGTTACAAAGCCAGGATACATATACTTTACATAAACCTGTTATTAAAAAATTTAAACGAAATAAATATCATGTAACAAATATTGACGATTTAATGGAGGCAGACCTAATTGATTTAAAAAGTTTAAGTAAATTTAACAATGGTATAAAATATATACTAACACTTATTGATGTATTTAGTAAATACGCATGGGTACGAAAGTTAAAAACAAAATGTTCAAAGGATGTAGCTATGGCCTTTGAAGATATATTTAAAAGCTCTAATAGAATACCTATAAATTTGCAGTCAGATAAGGGTGGTGAATTTTTAGGGCCCGATACAAAAAAGTGTTTTAAAAAGTATGGTATAAATCATATACAAGCTGAAAATCCTGATATAAAAGCTAGTGTTATAGAAAGATTTAACAGAACACTTAAAGAAAAAATGTTTAAGTATTTTACATATAATAATACCTATGAATACGTTAATGTAATAGACACTTTAGTCGATACTTACAATAAAACAAAGCATAGCACGATTAAGATGGCACCGACTGAAGTCAACGAAAATAATATATTAGAAGTATACAATAATGCTTTTCGAATAACACTTAAAAACGTAAATAAAAATAAATTTAAACTAAATGATTTTGTTAGAATTTCCAAATATAAACATATTTTTGAAAAAGGTTATGAAGCTAATTGGACTATTGAAATATTTAAAATAGTTAAAATTATAAAAAGGCATCCACATACTGTATATAAACTATGTGATTTACAAAATGAAGATGTAGAAGGAATTTTTTACGAATCAGAATTGCAAAAGGTGACATATTCAGAAGATTCAGCTTTTAAAATAGATAAAATATTAGGAAAGCGGATAAAACGTGGCATACGCGAAGTGTACGTTAGGTGGAAAGGTTATCCAAAAAAATTTGACTCGTGGGTACAACAAGAAAATATTACTATACCATAAAAAAATGCCAAACGATTTTTTTTTGACTCTACTTAGTAATAGTTCTATGGAATATTTTCCAAACAATAAAACAACACAGTTTAATACTCAACTTCCAAATTCTATTCATCTTGAGGGAGAATGGCAAGTTGGTCTAACAGAGTTTCAATATCCATGTTCTCTTCTCACGGTGAGAAAAACCCAAAATATTGTATACTTTAAAGAACTAAAGAATGCAAAAACAAATACATATGTATATGACAAAGTAAGAATAAATACAGGTAGTTACGATAACATAGATGACCTGCTTGCAGTATTAAATTCTAATACTCAAATAATAGGAAGACAAATAACTTTTAAGATGGATCAAACAACTCATAAAGTATATGTAAATATTCCTGAGGACAGCAATGTAATATCTATGACTTTTTCAACTTACATGGCTTTACAATTAGGCTTTGAACCGGATCAAAACATGTTAGACAACCGTCATGCACCGCATCCTTCCAACATAATTTTGGGGCTACCTTCGCAATTTTTTATTTATTGTGATATTATAAGTCCTCAGACTGTAGGTGACACTATGGCTAAATTAATTCGTAACGTAAGCGTTGATAATTCAAAATATGTTTATGGAAGCCATAAAATGAAAGTATTTTCACCGACGCACTACGTTCCTGTTTTAAAACGTGAATTTGAAAATATAGAAATTGATATAAGGACTGAAACCGGTGAATTAGTGCCATTCTTATTTGGGACTGTCAGTGTTAAACTACACTTTAAAAGAATAAAATGACCGTGAAGTGTCTGTATAGCGATTATTACTTAAATCAAGCTGGTTCGGGTGTAGGAGCAGTGTATAAAGGTGCCTATTACCAAAAGGGGCGTGGCATTGGTAGTTTTTTAAAAGGGTTATATAGAACTATATTTCCTCTAGTTAAAAGTGGAATAAAAACAATAGGAGCAGAGGCTGCTCATACTGGTGTTAATTTTCTCAAGGATATTATTCATAGTAAACCACCCAAAGCTGCGTTTAAAGAACGGTTTAATGAGGGTACAAAAAATTACAAGCTAAAGCAATGAAAAAAGTCGACGAAATGGTGGGGTCAGGAAAGCGTATAAAAAGAAAGAAAGCTATTAAGAGAAATCATAAAGTATTAGCTATTGAAAGTAAGAACACGAGCAAGACTAAAAAACGAAACACGTGCAAGGCTAAAAAACGAAAACTCGAAGATATTTTTGGTTAAATAAAAACTAAAAACAATGTCTTTCATCCATAATCAATCCTGTGAGTGTATTAAAAGTGAACTGGACTTATTCGCCATACCTTCAACGCAGACTAGTGTGGAATCAGGGCAATGGATACATTACAAACCTCTTTCATCTTTAACGGATCAAGCACCTGTTGAATTTGTTATACCTGGTATAGGTGATGAATATCTGGATTTATCCCATACTTTGCTGCATATAGAAGCAAAAATATGTAAACAAGATAATTCAAATTACACAAACGCAACAGAGGGTGAAAAAACGATCGGCCCGGTAAATAATCTCCTGCATTCAATGTTTAGTCAAGTTGATGTTTATTTAAATCAAAAATTAATTTCTCCACCGAACAACACATATGCATATAGATCATATATAGAAACATTACTTAATTACGGTCCGGAGGCATCAAATTCCCATCTCACTTCAAGTCTATGGTATTTAGATACAGCTAAATCAATGGAAGAAATAAATGCTAGTAATATAGGACATACAAAAAGGTGTGAGTTTACCGCATCAGGAAAAAATGTCGATTTGATTGGACGTCTTAGTGGTGACCTATTTAATCAAGAAAAGTTTTTAATGAATGGTCTTGAACTTCGTGTAAAATTAGTTAGATCAAGAGATAATTTTGTTTTAATGGCTCCTAATAATGAAGAACCAAAACTAAAAATCATAGATGCAACCCTTTTAGTAAGAAGAATGAAAATTAATCCTTCTGTGTTGTTAGCACATGCTAAAGCCTTACAACTAGCACCTGTTAAATACCCCATAACTAGGGTTGACGTTAAAGTTTTAACTATACCAGCAGGCATTCAAGGAAAATCATTGGATAATATATTTTTGGGTCAGCTACCAAAAAGGTGTGTTATGGGCTTTGTTTCAAATAGAGCATTCAACGGAGATTATACGAAAAACCCGTTTAATTTTAAACACTACGATGTCAACTTTTTATCACTGTATATTGATGGTCAACAAATTCCTTCTAAACCGCTTCAACCCGATTTTGATAATAATAATTATATAAGATCATATAATACTTTATTTTCTGGGACTGGTATGCACTTTTCAAACAATGGGCTCTGTATTGATAGAATTAATTATAAAGACGGATTCTGCTTAACAGCGTTTGATTTAACCCCAGATCTCTCGGCAAACACAATGACTCACTGGAATCTTATTCGAAATGGCAGTCTACGCGTGGAAGTACGTTTTAAAGAAGCACTTTTGGAAACAGTTAATTGTATTATTTACGCTGAATTCGATAATATTATTGAAATAGATAAGAATAGAAATGTAGTGGTTGATTACAGTAGTTAGATATATCATATGTATTAATTAGCCTTATATTAAGTATAAAAAAAATTTGAAATAAATGCTACTTAAATTTTATTTATTTTCTTTAAAAGCACCTGTACCTAAAATATTTTAATCATAACTGTATGATCGTTCAATGCACAAACGTTAAAGGTGTGGAATGTATTCATCAGAAGTTATAAAATATTTACGTAGATTTTTACCGATACATGTGCATACAGGGGTTTACCCTATAAATCAAATACCCACTTATATTAGTAAGCCGTTGGCAATAGTGATTAATGAAGATCCTCATTATATGCCTGGAAGCCATTGGTGTGCTGTGTTTATTGATAATAAAGGTGATGGGTGCTATTTTGACAGCTTTGGAAGACCTCCTAAATATGCTATACAGAAATTTTTAAATAAAAATTCCAAAAAGTGGATATACAACTCCAATGTAATTCAAAGTTTGTTTTCGACCGTGTGTGGTCAATATTGCATTTTATGTTTAGTGTGTTTAAGTAAAAAATATAGCTTAAATAATTTTTTAGATATGTTTTCATCTAATACATACAAAAATGATGTAACTATAAGAAAAATGTTTCGTAAATTAAATAAAAAACAAATATCTTAAATATTTTTTTATTTTTTCTCAAATAAACTTTCACATGGGTAAGTAAAAAAATAAATACAAAATATATATATATACATATAGTTAATTAATAAATATAAATAATTTAGTAAACTATAAATTAGTATAAACAAATAAAAAAATACCTACATGACTAATTATACAACAAAATTAAAATACAAAAAATATAAATAAATTAAAATATACATAATTACATAGCAAGTTCTAAATATAAACATTTGTTTATTATTATTAATATTATTATAATGATTATTCACAACGTCCACCCGTCCATATAAAAAGGAATGTCTCCTTCTTCTTCGCTGTATTCATCATCATCTTTTGCAGTATTATCGTTAACTTTCATGTCCAACTAAAAAAATAAAAAAAATAATTAAAAAAAAAGTTATTACATGGTTTTAAAGTTAAATAAAGTTTTATATAAAGTTTTTTCCTACCTCCATGTGCTCTCCATTTACACGATCATAACCAACCTCTTCTTCTTCTTCTTCTAGATACCCATACGGAACGGTATCATAATTGTTATCTATTCTTCGCCGTTTGTTATAACCGATTCTATAAATTTTTGATTCAGGTCGCGATATTATTTCGTAATTTGGCGTTATACAAATTTTACGAGTGTTGTGGATATATGTCGGCTCCGCATTATTGCATACCATGGCTTTTAATGTTTCAAAATTAACGTTTTTACAACTTTTTGAATTAATAGTTATACCCTTTACTTTGCATACAGTATCAAATTCTTGCTTATCCGCGATATAAATTTTGTAGGCGTAATTTTTAGGCCCTCCGCTTACAAATTCCGTAATTTTACTACCAGGACCGTATTCAATTACTTCGTCTGTTAACATACCCAAATAATCGCCTACTTCTGGTAACCATTCACCCTCTCTATACGTGAATATAACACTATAGGTATCAAAGTAAAGTACTCGTCTACCTAGTTTCTCTAAATAAGAGTAAAGTTCTAGTCGTGCCATAGCCGTGGTATACGCTGCTATAGCGACATTAACAGTTGATAATGATGAAACTGCTTCTTCGTGTTTTTTCCAACTGACAAGAAGCATTTCATCACTAATAATCACCATATTGTTAACAATAACAGAAGGGTCAGTTAATATGTTAAATAGTTCCAGGGGTTCACTAATTACAGATGTTTGCATTAAGTTTTCTCTCTGCCCGAATTTACCCCAAAAACTATTTAACATTAATTTAGCAATAAACCGCATGCCCGGATTATAACAAATTTTTGATTTATCTAATTTTATACCCTCATGGTCAAAATATGCTTGAATATACGCATCTTTAGATTCTTCCGTAGTGCACCAACTGGGCCATCCACTACACTCTTGCTTTATTTTTAAAAAAGTGTCGACATATTTTGAGAATAGGCCTCCAGACTTGGTTTCACGGTTGAATTGAGTAACTTTATATTCCCATACCTCGTAAATTTCCAAGATTTTATAATTTAAAGAAATAGCTTTTCTTAATTCATCGGCTACAAAGGTACCGGTAAACTTACGCTCCCCCTCTGCATGCTGACATTGTCCCTGGTGCAATGACTCTACACAAGCTTTACATAGGGGGAACATTAGTTTATTGTTACATTTATACGGTAGAACTGGGTGGTATAAATTTCTAGGTGGAAGAACCGAGCATTTAATAATACCTTCTATCGTATCCATGGGCAATTTCCGGCACGCTTCGTCGCCAATATGAGTCTTAGGGCGCCCAAGGGGATATTTTTTATATTTATTTATAAACGGGTATAAACTACAGACGTCAAAATAACAAATTTTTTCCTTCTCATCGGATATTTTATGGTACAATTTTACTGCATTTGTACGACCACCGAAAAAGCTTTCGCGAGGGTTTAAAGGTGCCTCTACGTATTTTTTAAAGTTATTATTAGCACAAGCTCTTATGTTTTCATCAGCTTTTAACAACTTTTTAAATTCACACTCCCAAATATTTTTTAAATTATACCCGGCATCTTTAATTTTTTTGTGCTTGGATTTAGTCTTTTCGAGTCTTAAAAACATTAGCATATTTTTATCTGTGGAATTTTGAAAAGAGGTGGTCTGCTGAGGAAAACATTTCTCACAACCATGAAAATAGCAGCCATCAAACTCGAATACAGTGTTAGTGGTCGCACAAAAACCGTCAACTAAGAGATTCTCTTTAAGTCTTATTTCCTGTCCATTACCAGCGTGTTTAATACCCGGAAAAAGTGATTCTTGCCAGCACAGCCACTTAAGCGATATTTCGGAAAAATTATCTTTCATTCTATAACCCTTAGGCGGTATGATACCTATGGTATTAGGTTGAAGAAAATTTCTCCTAAATACTTTACTACAAACGCTCGCCATTGTAGTCGCTTCTTGGAAAGGATCAATATTTGTAGCTTCAATAAAACATTCGCGGAATTTAATACATGATTTCCGTAAAATATCAACATCTAAGATACAATATTTAATTATTTCTTCTTTAAAATTAAACACAACATTATTTGATATTTCCTTATTATACCATTTAAAAAATTTACTACGCGCATCTAAAGTCATTGAATCTGGCATATAAAAAGAGGCATCAGGTAATGGACCTACATAATTACTATTTTCGGATCTATTAAATAAATGAGGGAAATACCCTTTGACTTCTTCAAATTTAAAAGCACTTGGAAGTTTGTTTAAAGGTAGTGGCATATAATTTAAACTATCAATAAATTTAATATTATTACAAGTTATCGAGACAAATTTGCAACCATTTCTTATGATCTTAGGGTTCCATCTATTTACATGTTTTAAAATATGCTTCGTGATAAAACAGCCATCATATCCTTTCATATTGTGGGCCAGAGCAAAAACATTAAATTTTTTCTTTTCGAATTCGTGTAGGTAATTCAGTAGTGAGGCAACAGGGTCTTTTGAAAAAATATGCTTTCGCTTACCACATTTGCGGCAATCTAGATCTATATTATCTTTCGAAATACACTCCGAGCATACTTGCTGTACTACACACAAATTTGGTTCATGTAAAAATATATTACTGGACACTTCTTTTTCTTGCATGCATTCAAAGTCGTAAAAGGCAAACAAAAAATCGTTCTCGAGGGACTGTTTAGCTTTATCACTTATACGATTTGGCTGCATGTAACAATCGTGCCTAGTATCTTTTAAGCATGAACACGTACGACAGTATTTTTCGCCGCATTTATGCTTATCCTTAGTCCAATAGCTATTTAAACATGTCAAACATCTATGCAGTTTTGAACAAAGTTTCTCCTTGTGTATATTTAAACACCTAATACCTCTGAATGTTCGTTTACAATCTTTACACGTTATTTCCTCTGCGTCGGAAACACAAGGGGGTGAACTATGACAATTAGGGCAAGTATAAGGACATTTAACATGCTTATCTCTACTAGCATAACGTTTTTGGCATGATTCGCAAAAATAACTTGTTGAAAACGCTGATGTTAAACTAATTATGAGATTATAATGGTTATTTTCTAAAATTAAATTTATTGTTTTACGTGTGTCTTTTGGCTCCCCCTTAAAATATGTATCGCTACCCGTTCTATTATTGTACACAACAATCGTAAAATCTTTTTTTAAATAATCTTGAAAACATTTAATGTCTTCAAGACTCCCTCCATTTGAGAGATCCACGTTAGCAGCCCTAGATAATTCTCTACCGCGTTGTTTTAAAAGATTAGGTTTTGATTTAAGTTTTTTAAAATCGGTAATATCGCTACGATGGGCTATTCCCAACGCTAATGCATAGGCTAAACAATAATTATCATCATTATTAACAGTTACGATACCGTATTTTCTCCTGCAGAATTCGCTGTAAGTTACTCCTTTTAGAGGTTGTCTTCCATGGCCTGTTGGAAGCTGCACCCTGTCGATAGCCATAGTAAGCTTGTTGTTGGTAAAAAAAACTGGAGTTGCTCTGTAGCACCAGCCCCAGAGTATTGAGAATGACGGCTACAGTCATTTGACTTCTATTTCTTAAAGATATCGCCAATGGCCTGTCCGGAAACTCCGTGTTTGTAAAAACAATTCCAACTTTATCATTATCATTGAATCCACTCATTCCATGTGTAATCAAAGAATCCAAACCGTCCTAAAAAATTTAATATAAATTAAAAAAAAAATACAAAATTATCGGAAAAATAAAAAAAATTGTAGTAAATATATACACTCATCAACTTTTATACTGCATCACCCTGTATTTTTAATTTAGAACTGTATAATTCATGTTTATACTTTTAGTTCAAACTGTAGTTAAAAAAGAACAAAAAACATTGTCAATTAATAACCTTGAGATACTTTTCTGTTAAAAGTAAAATTATTATTTAGTCAGTAGTATCGTTTGAATTTTGGGTGAGGCAATATAAATGTTGATGAGTGTATATATATATTATTGGAAAATAATTTAGAGCAATTAACTAAAAATGCTTTAAGTAATCACTAATTTTACTTAAAACAAAATATTTTAATATAAATTTTAAAAATAATAAAATTGAGAAAATTATTTGAAATAATTTAAAACAAATAACAAAAATGCTTTAAGACATTTTAATGTAAATTTAAAAAAATAATAAAAATTGTAGAAAATACAAAATTATCGAAAAAATAAAAAATTTAGTAAAATATATAAAGTATTAGAAATAATTTAAAACAATTAACAAATGTGCTTAAAGACCTTTTTTCATATAAATTTAAAAATAATAAAAATTGTGTTTGGAAAATAATTTAGAGCAATTAAGTAAAATGCTTACAGTAGCAATAATTGCAATAGCAATAATTGTACTTAAAAACAAAATATTTTAATATAAATTTTAAAAAAATAATAAAAAATAATAAAATTGAGAAAATTATTGATAATAATTTCAAACAAAAATGCTTTAAGACATTTTAATATAAATTTAAAAATAATAAAAATTGTAGAAAATACAAAATTATCGGAAAAATAAAAAATGTAGTAAAATATATAAAGTATTAGAAATAATTTAAAACAATTAACAAATGTGCTTAAAGACCTTTTAATATAAATTTAAAAATTGTGTTTGGAAAATAGTTTAGAGCAATTAAGTAAAAATGCTTAAAGTAAGCAATAATTGTACTTAAAAACAAAATATTTTAATATAAATTCTAAAAAATAAAATTTAGAAAAATTATTGGAAATAATTTAAACAAATAACAAAAATGCTTTAAGACATTTTAATATAAATTTAAAAAATAATAAAAATTGTGGTAAAATATAAAGTATTGGAAATAATTTAAAACAATTAGCAAAAAATGCTTTAAGACATGTTAATATAAATTTAAAAAATAATAAAATTGTGGCAAAATATAAAGTATTGGAAATAATTTAAAACAATTAACAAATGTGCTTAAAGACCTTTTAATATAAATTTAAAAATTGTGTTTGGAAAATAATTTAGAGCAATTAACTAAAATGCTAATTTAGCAATAATTGTAATTAAAAAACAAAATATTTTAATATAAATTTTAAAAATAAAAATTGAGAAAAATCATTGGAAATAATTTAAAACAATTAACAAAAATGCTTTAAGACATTTTAATATAAATTTAAAAAATAATAAAAATGTGGCAAAAATATAAAGTATTGGAAATAATTTAATTTAAAACAATTAACAAATGTGCTTAAAGACCTTTTAATATAAATTTAAAAATTGTGTTTGGAAAATAATTTAGAGCAATTAACTAAAATGCTTAAAGTAAGCACTAATTGTACTTAAAAACAAAATATTTTAATATAAATTTAAAAATAATAAAAATTGTGTAAAATATAAATTATTGAAAATAAAAAGTTACTTACCGCAAGCCAATCAAGTGGACTTTGATTATTGGAATCAAAATCTCTAAATTTGAATATCATTCTCCTTGCTGTTAAATTAAAACGTGGAATTAAATGTTCGTATTCGTTCTCCAAAATGATATTGTTGAACTGTTGAGAAGCCATCACTGCACTGCACTAGTCAAACAACACAAATAATACACGAATAGTAGTACTACTACTACCAAGAGCTTTTTGTAAACTGTAATGATTTTTCGATACCTGTGCGCTCTGACGACACCCCCGCCTACTAGTCCGAAATAATTTTGGAGGTGGGGCTTCTTTTTCAGGTATAAAATAAGTATTTGGAAGACTTTATGAAATTATTGATTATATTCAACTTGAATAAAAAGTGCCTTTTTTTTAAAAAATTGTTCAAAAAAAAAAAAAACAAAAAATCATCATGGACAGAGTATGGGAAGAAATTAATATGGATTCTCCCAGGTATTGTGAGAGACTGGGGAACGTATTTACACCAAAATCTCTCAAAGTTCTCTGCAGACAGGTTGTAAATTCCAAATTAACTATGGCCAAAATAGTAAGCGGAAAATTACCGGCGATTCTTAATGGTGAAGTGATCCAGAACAGAATTGTCGATTTCATAACTGGGCATGAAATTGACAACTCATTAGTGCGCAGACGAAGTCTAAGAAATATGCAGGTTAACGCTAGATGGACTAAAAAAGCAGTAGAGCAGTTATGGAGCCGTAGGTTTAGCATACATGCTATTCGCCCCATAATAGAACTGCTTATCCCATATAGGGAATATTACTGTACGATTAATAAATTTTATTCCACTACATACGGGCATATGTGCAACAGCTGCTGGGATGACAGCTATGCTCTGAAAAATTTTAATTTACATAATTACAACGCAGAGCATAGGCACTACTTGGAGTTCGAGGAACTTTTGAACTTATATTTATGGCCCGAAAATGGTGTAATTTTTGCAATCGTCGGGTTCTATTCGACGTGGTGCGATCTGGAACATGCCATTTTCCCAGCATTGAGTCTGGTGAAATAACAGATATAGGCGAAAGCGGCGATAGCGATGATACCGACACTGAGCATATATAAAGTGTTTTTTTATTTAGATTATTTAATTAATTTTTGTATAATTTTTTAATATATATTTAGGTTTAATTTTATTTTAATTTAATATTTAATTTAATTTTAATTATATATTTTGTTTTTTTATTTTTGTATATTATTTATTAATTTTTCTTAAATATAATTAAAAATTTTAATACCTTTTTTCTTGCATAATTTTTCTACCTATCATAGAAGAAGATAATAAAAAAATACTGAGATTAGTAAGTATATAGTATAGGATTATTATAGGATATAATTAAACAAATTCTTAAGCCCTAATACATTTTTATTTAGGTATAATTAAACATAAAATCTCTTTGCATTTTTAAGTAATTTTTTACCTACCATAGAAGAAGATAATATAAAAATACTGATTAGGTATAATTAAACATATTATTCATATGCATATAAAGTAACATTTAATTTACTTTTGTCCTGATTATTTTTCCATAATTTGGGACTAGCAATAAAAAAAGGTATATTACTTTATCTCTGTCAACCCCCACTAGAGTATCATACATTTGGTAGAGAAATTATTTTAACCTTCCCTTTCTCCAGCACGTATCCGCCCCCTACATGTATTTGATATACTTTTAGATGTGCGGAAAAAAGCTATAAAAGCTTTTTTTTAAAAAAACATTTACCATTTTATATTTTTCAATATTACACCACAGACTTTTTTTATTACCATGGATCTAGTTTGGGCGTCTTTGAGTCGTGATACGAGAAAATCTAGTGTAGTTATAGACAATACGTACCAGCCCAAAACTTTAAAAACAATGTGCAGAGAGGTTATTAATTCTAATATGAACACAAGTGAAGTGATTGAAGCTCATCTTAGTGAGACAGTGGTTGGCGAGGTCTTTCAAAACCGAGTTCAAGACTTCGCCATGAGCTTTAATTTGGACAATTCGGTGTTGTATAGAAATATATTTGGCCCCATAACCGACTGTTGGGGTGAAGAAGCATTGAGTCGGTTTTGGGGGTTTAGGACAGATGGGGGTATGATAGAATCCATTTTAAGAGCAATATTACCGGCCGCAGAGCAATTCTGCATTATAGATAAGTTTTACCATACGACGTATGGTAGAGTATGCGAACTTTGCGTGCAGCAGAATTGCCTGCATAGTGTTCCGGAATTTCGCATTAAAATGTTTAGCCGGAATCATATCCCCATGCTGTTGAGTGAAATAAGTGATCTGGTTCTTCACCCCGACAGCTGGTGTAATTTTTGTACCAGGCGGCTCCTCGTCGACATCGTACCTTCGAGTAGGTGCCACATGCCATACGTGGTAGACGGGGACCCTGACCCCTGCGAAGAAATCTACCCAGCTGAAGTGGCCGAAGTCGTCCATGAAGGCCTTTTCGACCCAGATGACTTTTTTTTCGACCCTGAAGCTGATGATGGTTTTGTAGATGGGGAGGAGGACCAGGCAGAAGAACCCGAAGAAGACCACGGGGGCCATATCAATGATAATTTGATAGAATGGCCATAGTGTAAAAATATTTATTAGGTTTAATTTTAATTTAGGTTTAATTTTAATTTAGGTTTAATTTTAATTTAGGTTTAATTTTAATTTAGGTTTAATTATATTTTAGAGTAAATTATATATATATATATATATATATATATTAATGTTTAATTTTTATTTAGGTTAAATTTATTTATTTTTTGTATATTTAGAATATTTTACACATTTTTCCTTAAATATAATTAATGTCTGTATAATTTGTAATATATATTTTAGGTTAAATTATTTATTTTGTCTTTTTTTATTTTTGTATATTATTTTTTAATTTTCTTAAATATAATTAAAAATTTTTTACCTTTATCTTGCATAATTTTTTTACCTACCATAGAAGAAGATAATAAAAAAATACTGAAATTAGTAAGTATATATATATATATAGGATTATTATAGGATATAATTAAACAAAATCTTAAGCTTAAATACAATTTTATTTATTTAGGTATAATTAAACATAATACCGATTTGCATTTAATGTTACATTCAATTTACGACCTATATTACTATATACAAAATAATCAAATTTATTCAATAATTCTAACCAAATCATGTAATTATTATATCTAGGGCGAGCTTCTATAAAACATTTAAACATATTATTATCATAGTAATGCTGATCATCACGTAAAATTTCCACAATAAGGTCTTGTAAAATCGAATTAAACGTCTCCGACAGGCGTAGTTTTTCATACTCTTCAGTTATATATTCGTGAAATGATCTTATTTTGAGTAATTTTTCTAAAGTAGATTTTTGGAAAATATCATATTTTCCTGATGATTTTTCCATAATTTTCACCAAGGTCCTATTGTCTGTTAGAATTGTGATGAGATGGGTTGATAACTCATATTCATCTCGCTGATTCTTGTTATCCAAAATATCTGGTATATTCCGAATAATTTCATTAAATGCTGTACAAGTAAAAGTTAGTGCATCGTATTCTTTGTTTTGTTTACATAACTTTACTGTAATTGAAAAATCATTATAAGGGTTTATTCCAATAATGTAGAAGCGACTATTTGATAATGTAATAGGTACTCTCGTTTCGTTTAATAAATTTTTTTTTTCATATTCCATAATTTTTGCATTTTTCTCAAATTCCGTGTTCGTGCGATCAGCCATTTTTTTATCCAGTTGTTTTATTTTACTAAAATAATAAAAATATTGTTAAAAATATATGTATATGTTTTAATTTTAATACGCATTAAAATATACAACAAATGATTTAAAATTATTTAAACAAATATCTACTCACTTTTTTTTAAATAAAAAACAATTTCGATGTCTTCTTGAATATGCTTGGGGTTCAAATTTTTAAACTCAACTGAGGTTTGTTATTTAACGTGTTCTTTTATATTAAAAAAAAAGCTACAGACAAGTTATGACTTGTTGATCAGCTATCAGGGCCGGATTAAGAGTTTTGAGGCCCTGGGGCCGACATTTGGTGGGGGCCCTCAATATTTTTAAAAAAATTGACACTTTAAAACTCATGGTAAATTTTTAAGCTAGAGGAACTTTACGTGATTTTTTATTATCCTTGAATCATTTAATATTTAATAAACCATATAAATTTTTAATAAAATCGGCCAAAGCGTTTTTAAGCTATAAATAAAAAACTAATTTTTTTTAAACGAAAAACCCTGTATCTCGATAATAAAGCATTTTCAGACACGTGTTTATATAGGAACTTTTTTCATATATTGATGAGAGGAATTTCCCCTGAGCTTTTGTCACCACAAGTCTGAATCACCCTGTATATTTTGAATAATACGAACATAACCATATACATTTTACCCAATTCTGAGAAATTATTAATTCGTATGCAAAACTATAAAAACGTAGATAGTAGAATAGAATTGTGAATGAAAGTGTTTTTATATACCTACTTTATATTTTATATATTTTGAATAATACGAACAATACTCAAGTAAAATATAAATTGATCTATGTTTTGTTTGTATTTTTAATCTTACCGCAAACTGAAAAAAAGTGCATCAAAAGTCGTATTATTTGTCTGTTTTTCATACAAAATCATTAATAATAAAACAATGTTTTGTCCAAAGAAAAGCACGAAACATTATTTCGGAAACACCGGAAAATATTCCACAACACTCCAATGTACCAATAAAAATCTGGGACAAAAACTTTAATATTAGATTATAAGTAATTGACTGTTTGCCTGTATTTACAAAAACGTTACGAAAAGCACTAAAGGAGAAATTGTTTTGAGTCATTACATCCTGATTTGCGAACGGATAAGCGATAAAAAATCCGCGAAAAATTAGAGTTAGATCTACGAAAAATTAATTGAAAATTACAGAATTCGCGCGGTATAACCGACCCAATTTTTTGTTTTTTCGCTAATTTTTTTCATATTCGTTTCATTAAAAAGCTACATATTGCATTGGTGGGGGCCCCTAAATGGTGGGGGCCCTGGGGCCGTGGCCCCGCTGGCCCTGTCCTAAATCCGGCCCTGTCAGCTATGCATATGTTACATATTATGTTCTAGCCATTTTTATGTATTTTTATTAATATTTTTAATAATTTCCTTAAAATATTTTTATTATTAAATATCTGTCATAAAGTGTAAATACCAAAGATATCTTAAAATCTACCTGTTTTATTCTCTAAAATAAAATTCAAAGCCTATAAAAATTTCTTTGAACCAACTATATTGAAATTCTCGCAATGCCAAACAAAACTTTTGTTCACCTTCCTGTTATCTACCTGTATTTTCTCATTTTAGATTTTATATGCCTTTGGCTATTTCACGTACTTTGTAAATCCCTATAATGAAAATAAATTTTAAAAGAAATGCATTGTTGAATAATCCCCCTTTTGTTCGGCAGTGTAAAATCTAATACTCGACTAGTTTATGCACCTTTACCTATATTGTATACAAAGTGTTTTTGTTAAGCTGTAGGAATGCCTGAAAATAAATGTATACAAAGAACGTTTTTTCTTTTGCTAGATGCGTTTTTATGTTTAACGACCAAATCTTTTTTTTTGAAAATACCGACAACCTGTTTACTTTTCATACTACCCCCAAAATCTAAAGAAATAAAAACTAAATTCTTGCTACGTATGGTACACCTGTGCTTTTTAAATCCCTAATAATAAAAAACCTTTGTTAACATATTTTACCAAATATAGGGACTCTCAAGCTCTGAGATATGCCTCCCAAGCTTTTAATCAAAACCTGTCATATCTAAGTTACTTTAAAAATAGAATAATAAAATCCAGGACCATTGTTGACAATAGTACACATTACTGTCGGCTAGCTTTACGTGTGTTACACCTGTGCTTTTTTTAATCCCCCTAATAATAAAAAACATTCTTAACATATTTTTTCAAATTTTACTGACTCCCACGCTCTAAGATATGCCTCCTAAGCTTTTAATCAATAAACCTGTCATACTTAAATTACTTTAACAATAGAACAATAAAGCCAGGACAATACAAAACATTACTCACACGTCCTGATATATGCGCGGCTTTTGTCAAAATGTCATGTCTAAATCACTTTAACAATAGAACAATAGAAACACCATTGTTATTTTTTTATGGAAACAATAGAGCCTTTGTCTCTCAAATTGCCTCAACATGTGCCTTCCCTTCTTCTTCACTATTTTATAAAACAAGTGCACTGTGATTGTTGTGGATAACGACGAAACCAGCGAACAGGTAGGTATTTCCTTTAAATTATCCTATCATGCCCGCAACCATCTATCTATACATCCCTCATCAGCGTTGCTAGTGCTAGTGCTTTTATGGGTGTCACGCACAAAGTCTATTTTGGGCAAACAAAAAATTTTTTAGGGCATAATTTGTTTGCATTTACTTTTTATAATTTAATAAATGATAAATGTATAACTTTTTATGTACAGGCAAATTTAAAAATTTGGTCTGGTTTTAGACATTTACCGCTTTTCAACATGTTTTAAAAGGTTTCTATGTTAAAATAAAGGCAAGTCATTTAAAATAATTATTAATTGTAACAATAATAATTATTTCTAATTTGCTATTAATATAACCTATGATAATATTACGCAAAGCAGACTCAGTATGCGGCGCAGAGCACAGAACAATATGCGCAGACTGCGCCGCAGACAACGCATAGCGGAAAGGTGCGTGCCAAAATAATTCGTATGAGTTCACGGCCTCGTTGGAACAGGAGGGTATTCAGGAAAATCTTTATTTAATAAATCGAAGTATAAACAATTAAATAATAATATTTCTTTATTTAATTTCATGCCTCAATTTTTTTAACATGTGGGTGATATGTTTTTTGCTTACGCATGTCGAAGCCAATCGGGCCCCCCCTAGCCGGGGGCCCCGTATCATTGATACGGCTGATACCGCAGTAGCTACGCCTCTGTCAGTATGTCAGTGCTACTTTCAAAATTTCAGTACGTTTTGCTAAATTTCCTTCCCAACCAAAAAAAATAAAACTTAAACAAATCACCAATAGGACTAGCATAATTTGACAAAAATATACATTAATTAAAGAAAAAATTACTTTTTATAATAAATTCTAAAATCCCAAACTAAAATATTGACAAAATCTTGTATTTTATCAAAAACCTTTTCAGTAAAATCAGTACGTTTTTTTCTTAATGTAATATAATAATATAATATAGTTTATTTGCTTCCAAAAAATACAAAGCACGTCAAGGTAAAAATAATATAAGGTAAGAAGTGTAAAGAGTAAAACATATTGAAATTGGTAAGACAGAACGTATTAAAAACATGTTAAAAATATTACAAAACAATTAAAAGGACAGATTAAAAAATTCGTTAAAATCGTAGATAACATTATTCAATAAAACTTCTTTTATAGTATCTTTAAAATTTGGTTTACTTTTGAGTCTTATATCTATCGGTAATTTATTGAAAAACTTGATACCCCAATGGTTAAATGAGTTTTGGGTCCTGGAAATTCTGTTTTGTGGTGTCATCAAATTTTTCCTCTGGCGTGTTCCATATCCATGATTAGAATGGTCTGTATAGGTCTGTTTTGATTTGAGTGAACATACATTACAGGTAAGCATGTAAGTAGCTGGTAACGTCAGTATTTTAAGTTTTTTGAAAAGTGCTCTGCAGCTTGTTGTTTGACCTGTTCCTTCAATGGCTCGTATTGCTCTTTTTTGTAGGAGGAATATTTTGGTGGCCTCCGCTGATGCCCCATTATACCATATGACATTAAACTATGAAACTGTGCATAGTAGGTAAGTATCGCCGCCTGGTTATCTATGATATTACGTATTCTACGAATACAATATATGGATGTTGACATTCTTCTGGACAGCTTAGCTATATGCGTAGACCAGTTTAGACGGCTATCCAGATAAAATCCTAATATTTTTATATGCGTTGGATTTGCATAGTTTGTGCTGCATATAGTTGTTTGTGTTTTTTCTAAGTTTAACTGTAGACCATTTCCTTTCTTAAGGGTTAATATTTCTGTGTGGTTGTTGATAATTGTTGTATCGTCTGCATAGATACACATTTTTGCGCATGTTACGTTTGATGCTAGATCATTTGTGTATAATATGAATAAAAGGGGACCTAAAATCGATCCTTGCGGAACTCCTAGATTTATGTTTTCTTCTTTGGATATTTGACCATTCCATGCGACAACTTGGCGTCGATCTTTTAAGTATGAGCAAAAAATACGGTTGGCTGGTCCTCGCACTCCATAAAATTACAGTTTTTTTACCAATAGGTTGTGGTTGACACAATCAAAAGCCTTACTGAGGTCCAGGCATCCAAGTTGTGATTTTTGCTTATTGGGGAAGGAATTATTGATTGTTTCGATTATCTCCACCATCGCAGTTAAAGTAGATCTTTCCTTTCTGAACCCGTGTTGGTATGGGCTTAAAACTTTTTTTTGTTCAAGGTATTTGTACAATCTATTATTAAGTAGCATTTCCAAAATTTTTGATTTTGCTGGCAATATAGTTATAGGTCTATAATTTTTCCTGTTGTTTGGATCATCTTTTTTAAATATTGAAGTTACTTGGCTAGTTTTAAGTTATATGGGAAAATTTCCTGTTGGAAACATTTATTAAATATATTACAGAGTACTGTGGAAATTTCTGGAATAACAGCTTTTAAAATTTTAACTGACATACCATAAACATCCAGGGAGTTTTTGGAGCTGAATTTTCGGACTTCTGTCAAAATCAGTGCAGAATTTTTTCGTGGTCTGGCAATCCTGTCCCTCATCCAAACGAGACGGTACTTCCCCCAAGCGTCTCAATCATTCCGTATCCGTAGTTTTTGTTGTCTTCTTAGTCTGACAATATTTTGTCAATTGCAAAACAGGGGGAACGTCAACTAGAAGAATATCTACTAGAACGTGGCGCCGTAACTGAAAGCATGCTGGAGGAAATGAAGAAGCAAAAGGTCAGTAAAGTAGCGAAGTAGTTAAGTAGTAGGAAAGTGTATAATGCATGATAGTAACTAGAAACAATAAAATATGCATGATAGTTATATTTGTTCATATCCACGAGAAACTTTCTATAGGTTAATATACATTATAGGTGTTTCATAATTTGTTTATTTTTATATAAACTATTCACAAAAATTAAGGGAATGAAAAAAAAATGCAAATTTTTCTTAGATTTTTGACGGGCTGTATTTCAGCGGAAAATGATCGTATCGCAGAAAAAAAAATGCATTTTAAAGCACCAAGACTCTAGTTTCCACATCTTAAGGTCAAAATTTTTTAAGAATTACGGTTTTGACACGATCCGAAGAAATAGAGCAAAAAAATGTTTTCTCCAAATTTTTTATCTTTTTTTTTTCGCTCTACGGGCACGGAAAAATATTTTCAAACAAAGCGACCTTATGGAACAGATAGCTTGTTTATTCAGCTTCAATTTCATTTTTTATTCAGCTTGATACGACCAATTGTCGCGGAGATATCCGAGATTAAACAAAAAAGGGCGCTTATGTCTTTAACCGTCAATATCTCTGCAACCAATAATCGTACAGCAAAAAAAGGACAGTTTTGGAAACTGGAAGAAATTTCCAAGAAAATTTCCGGTTGGAAAAAAGTTAAAAAAAGTGACTTTTTCCCTTATTTTGGTTAATCGACTGTATCTTAATAAATATCGACTGGGAAGCTAGGACATTGCAGGAATTTTTACACCTCAATATACCCCTGAAAACCCTGTAAATTTTCAGATCGATCCATTGAGTAGTTTTTCTGCCCCGAGCATCCAAAATTTTGAAAAAATTAAAGGAATAAGATTTTTATCCATTATCGTGGCATAATAATTTTTTTTCGTTTTGCTCTCAATTTTGCATCGACTCATCAGTAAATTTAAATGAAAAAAATTATAAAAAAAAAATTCGAAAATTGATAGAAAAAAAATTCTTTTTCGAAAAAAAAATTTATTTTTTTTTTTTATTTGGTTGTTGTCATCTTTATCCCGTTGAATAAAAAATATGGGTTTTGTTTTCAAACGGTTTGTAACTTCTGTACTTTAATCATCTTTATTTTAATTTTATTAAATTATGTAATTAAAAGTCGATGTCCCCGAGATTCCGGCAATATTCGTGTAACGAATATTGAGGCACAAAACTCTTGAGTTTTATCTGCAAAGCTAATAAGTATTCCTAAAAATAGTTTTTTTTAAGACCACTCCGATTTTTTGTTAAAAAAAAATCCAATTAACAGTTTTTTTCAAAACTACTGTTAATTTTTGAAATTTTGGTGAAAGAAATTTACTGATTCTCTCTCGAGAGAATTGGACTTGATTGAATTAAGCTCTTACTGCCCAGTTACAAGTTTTTACGTCCTTGAGCTTCTCGAAGCCATCCACTCACGGACATGTGGAATTTCAAATCTTGAAACATCCACTAAATCGATTGCACAATTCACAAAATACCTCGCTGAAAGGTCAAAGCTTGCGATATTGTCGAGAAATACCAGTATATTTCTATACCGGGAACCCCATTTTATCCTTCCTGGGTCAAAGTCAACTATTTTCAGACTTTTTCATGGAGCGATGTACAGACGTTAAAGGATAAAATCGAACTCCTTGTATACTCTATAAAATTACGATTAAAGCGCCGACTTCTGTCTAACCTAACTTTTATACTTTGCTAGACTAGAAAGTCTGCATTACAGAATACTACTGTCGGAATACTCCATAAATTTACTACGAATTCTTATAAAAGGCTCTAGGTAAGTAATAGTGTTAATTGTCACTCAACGGTAATAGTATATTAAAGAACTAATGTCATAAGACGTCATTTTTTTCGCATTCATGAGGACAATTTACAAAACAGACGACGAACCCGATAAAAAAAGATTTTATATAGTTGTATATCATTATATAAAATGTATATAGAGTTATATATAATTCATATATAATTATATAAAGTTTATATATAATGATATTCAATTATACATAATTCTATATAAAATATTTTTTTAAAAATATGGAATTTATATAATTATATACAATTATATATAACTCTCTATGAAATTGTATATACTTTTATATAATTATATACAATTAAATAAAATACTTTCCAATTATATATAATTATATATGAAACCCTATTGAAGTGTCTATATAATTATATAGTATCATATACAATTCTATATAATTATATACAATTCTACAAAATTATATATAGGTCTCTTTTAAGGTATTTTAAATTGTTTATAATTTTATATAATTATATACAATTCTATAAAATTATTTATAGGTCTCTTTTAAGGTATTTTAAATTGTTTATAATTTTATATGATTATATGCAATTCTATATAATTATATATAAGTCTCTTTTAAGGTATGTAAAATTGTATATAATTCTATACAATTTTATATAAATATATAGGTATAAGTTTTTTTTAATTGACCTTAAGGTATATAAAATTGATTATAATTATATACAATTCTATATAATTTAAGAAAATTATTCAGGTACCTGGATAATGACGTCATTAAAAAAATTATTTTCAATTGATTAAGAATTTTGATTACAAAAAAAGTAAGGATTATTTATTATTATATGGGTAAGTGATAATGATTCTTATAAATCGATTTATTTTTGGTGAAGATTCGCAAGTAGAATTTTAATTAAAATTTCATCCCTTGACTAAAACGCCATAAAGTAACAGCTTGTCAATGTGTATTTAAAATATTTTGGAAACATGAACGATACTGGGAGTGGAAGTGGGAGTAGAAAAACAAGATTACATTTTGTGTATTTGTTATATGATCACAAAATACAACTGGATAGCAGCCAACTTAATACGCATGCGCAGAAATCACGGCTGGTAATTAATAATTGTTCAAACACCTTAAGCAACGATTGTTTGTAAGGTATTAACATATTTAGAGGTCTCTAAACAATAAATAGGGTAGTAAGCGTCAGTTAACCTTAAAAATTTAATTACAAACGCAATCTGTACTCATTTAATAGTTTGTGTTAATTTGCCGCCATACGTTATGGTGGTAACACTGGATTGTTTGAGAGAAAGCTAAGATGGCGTGTTTTGGTGTTCTTTGCCGCCTTTTGTTAGAAGAAATTCTTTTTCTGTGGCGTGAATCTAGATATCGTATTCTTCATAAAGTGTGTTTGTTATATTATAGTGTTCTCTTCAAGTTAAAGCTTAAATAAAACTAATTTGCTTGACTGATGGTTATAATTTGGATATTTCAACAACCATTAGAAAGTTCCAGTGCTTATTAATTGTGTATTTTTAAGTTTAGGGTAGTAATGCTATAATAATTTTTTGTTTCATATTAAGTTGTCTTTTAAAATATGTAAAAATATACAGGGTGTCCCATTAAAAGAAATGTTATTTTTGTAATAACTTCGGAAACCCGTTCAATTGTTTTTCTGTAAAAATGCCACTAATTTGCTAATTTAACCGACTTTGTAGCTCCAATAATAATGGTGAGCAGGTTTTCATGACATTATATTTGTATATTCCTGCATAAAGCCACTAACTGTCATTTTGTGAGAAAATCTTAAAAAACATAGTTATATGGATTGTTGTTTATATATCCAAATAACCATATCTTTTATGTATAAGTCATATATGCATATAATGCTTAAAGCACTTACTGACTTTTATACATTAAAGATAAGTTAAATTTGGTTAGTAAATTTAAACTTATTTTTTTTACAAAATTTCAGTTGGTGACTTTTTGCAGGAATATAATAATATATGATTATATATAATTATATATAATTGTATAGAATTCTATATAATTATATCGGGTCGGTTTTCTTATATAATTATATATACTCCCTGCTGAAAAAGACGGGTAATATCGGATGATTGCGGATAAAAAACCAAGCTAGTTTTATGTCCATTTATATCTGTTTTTATCCGACATATCTGATTTTACCCGGCATGTCGGTTTTTATCTGCAATTGCGGGTATAAATATTATCCGCGAACGTCGGGTTTTATCTATTTAGATCTATGTCTGCTTTTATCTGTTTTCATCCGCAAATACCTGTATTTGAGTTTATATCTGCATTCACCCGGTTTTATCTGATTTTATCCGCAAACATCTACTTTAATCCGCAAACGTCTGCTTTATCCGATTTCACCTGCAAACTTCTGCTTTTATACGTGAAGATCTACTTTCATCCGCGAATATCTATTTTAATCCTCAAACATCTGTTTTAATCCGTAAACATCTCATTTAGTCCGCAAAAGTCTGATTCATAAGATTTCACCTGCAAACATCTGCTTTTATCCGCAAACATCTGCTTTTATCCGCAAACGTCTGGTTTTATCCGCAAACATCTGCTTTTATCCGCAAATATCTGCTTTTATCCGCGAACATCTCCAAACATCTGCTTTTAATTGCAAATCTCTGCTTTCATCCGCGTTCGGTTTGCCTGCATTTCCTTTGTCTTTTTCGGTCCTGTTTCGTACGCAAACGTCTGGTTTCATTCGCGATTTTTGTTTTCCTTTTTCTCGTGTATACTTTAGTTTAGTTTATCCGCTTTGTCAAATTTTACTGAGCTTTCCGCGATCATCTGCAAACATCTGCTTTTAACTGCAAACCTCTGCTTTCATCCGCGTTCGGTTTGTCTGCATTTCCTTTGTCCATTTACATAGGTCCTGTTTCGTACGCAAACGTTTGGTTTCATTCGCGTTTTTGTTTTCCTTTTTCTCGGGTATACTTTAGTTTAGTTTAACTGCTTTGTAAAATTTTACTGAGCTTTAACTAACTGGCACACAACTTTATAACTCTAAAAGGAATTATTTGAATAAAAACAACCTGTAAAGGAAATAAGTTTATTGAACTTCAATATTATTTGGTAAAATACAAATAAGGTCTTTGTTAAAGGACATAAATAGATATTTTTTAATCATTAAGCTTACATTTAAATTAATTGTTAGAAAACATATATGTTTAATTTCAAATACATTTGGAATTATAACATCTTCAATTTGTATGGAATTTGTTTGAAAAACACTTATTTAGGCGTAGAATTTTTCATCTAACTTTAAAAACTTTTTAATTTTGGCATAACCAATATTTTTAATATACAGGGTGTTTCATAATATATGCGCAGGACTTCAGGATGTGATAGCTCATCCAAAAAGATGAATAAAGTCGCTATTAAGTTACGCTCTAAAATGCACAATTTTCGAGATACAGGGTGTTGAAATTTTAGAAAAAAATTCGTTTTTTTTCGAATATTTCCGGAACCGTTTATCGTACAAAAAACAGCTTTTGTAAGCATTTTCTACTCAAAATAAGCTATGTTTTGTGCTAGAAGAAAATTTTTTTTCCTCATAATTGGTGGAGATTTTGAAGGGGTAGCGGGTGTTTTTCTCCTCAACTTCTACGCCCCTGAAAAAAGTACGGTTTTGAGAGGCCCATTCGAACCGCCAATGTTTTCTACACAAAAAAGGTACTCTTGGTCATAAGCTCTAAAGTTGACCGTTTTCGAGAAAAATCAACTTTTATGTTTAAAAACATGGTCAATTTAAAAAAAATATATTTTTTTTTTACTAATTAAACAAAATTTATTTTAACGTTAGGACAAGTAACAAAACCAAACCATAGTTGCAAAATAAAAAATGATTTAAAAGTTGTCTTTGCTTAATTCTCCAAACCGTAAAGGTAACGCATTTCGCACATTTCAGCATTTGAGTAATAAATCATTTTTTATTTTTTTTTTTAATTTTGCAATTATCGTTTGGTTTTGTTACTTTTTCTAACGTTAAAATAAATTTTGTTTAATTAGTAATAAAACATTTTTTTCAAAAAATTGACCATGTTTTTAAACATAAAAGTTGATTTTTCTCGAAAACGGTCAACTTTAGAGCTTATGACCAAGAGTACCTTTTTTCTGTAGAAAACATTGGCGGTTCGAATGGGCCTCTCAAAACCGTACTTTTTTCAGGGGCGTTGAAGTTGAGGAGAAAAACACTCGCTACCCCTTCAAAATCTCCACCAGCAATGAGTAAAAAAATTTTTTTTCTGGCAGAAAACATACCTTATTATGAGTAGAAAATGCTTACAAAAGCTGTTTTTTGTACGATAAACGGTTCCAGAGATAATCTAAAAAAACGATTTTTTTTCTAAAATTTGAACACCCTGTATCTCGAAAATTGTGCATTTTAGAGGGTAAGTTAATGGCGACTTTTTTCATCTTTTTGGATGAGCTATCACATCCTGAAGTCCTGCGCATATATTATGAAACACCCTGTATATGTAAGAATTAATAGACTTATTATTTCTGTGGTACTCTTCACTATAGTATACCTGATTTTTAAATTTAAATCTGGTGAATATAATTAAATTATTTTCCCATTGGGAAAATGTCGTGTTGAATAAACTTATTTCCTTTACAGGTTGTTTTTATTCAAATAATTCTTTTTAGAGTTATAAAGTTGTGTGCCGTGAACGGCTAAAAACCAGTTAGTTAAAGCTCAGTAAAATTTGACAAAGCAGGTAAACTTAACTAAAGTATACACGAGAAAAAGGAAAACAAAAAGCGCGAATGAAACCAGACGTTTGCGTACGAAACAGGACCGAAATGCACAAAGGAAATACAGGCAAACCGAACGCGGATGAAAGCAGAGATTTGCAATTAAAAGCAGATGTTTGGAGATGTTCGCGGATAAAAGCAGATATTTGCGGATAAATGCAGGTGTTTGCGGATAAAATCAGATGTTTTCGATTAAAATCAGATGTTTGCGGATAAAATCAGATGTTTGCGGATAAAATCAGATGTTTGCGGATAAAAGCAGATGTTTGCGGATAAAAGCAGATGTTTGCCGATAAAAGCATATGTTTGCGGATAAAATCAGATGTTTGCGGATAAAAGCAGATGTTCGCGGATAAAATGAGATGTTTGCGGATAAAAGCAGATGTTCGCGGATGATTGCAGATGTTTGCGGATGAAAGCAGATGTTCGCGGGTGATTGCAGATGTTTGCAGATAAAATCAGACGTTTGCGGATAAAGGCAGATGTTTGCGGGGGTGCACTAACCGGATGAAATCAGGCGTTCGCAGATAAAAGCATGTTTGTGGGTGAAACCGTATGAAAACAGATGTTTGCGGATAAAACCAGACGTTTGCGGATGAAAGCAGATGTTCGCGGGTGATTGCAGATGTTCGAGGATAAAAGCAGTTGTTCGCGGGTGACTGCAGATGTTCGCGGATGAAAGCAGATGTTTGCGGATAAAAGCAGATGTTCGCGGTTAAAATGAGATGTTTGCGGATAAAAGCAGATGTTCGCGGATTATTGCAGATGTTCGCGGATGAAAGCAGATGTTCGCGGGTGATTGCAGATGTTCGCGGATAAAAGCAGATGTTTGCGGGGGTGCACTAACCGGATGAAATCAGGCGTTCGCAGATAAAAGCATGTTTGTGGGTGAAACCGTATGAAAACAGATGTTTGCGGATAAAACCAGACGTTTGCGGATGAAAGCAGATGTTCGCGGGTGATTGCAGATGTTCGAGGATAAAAGCAGTTGTTCGCGGGTGACTGCAGATGTTCGCGGATGAAAGCAGATGTTCGCGGATAAAAGCAGATGTTGGCGGATAAAATCAGATATTCGCGGATGAAAGCAGATGTTCGCGGATGATTGCAGATGTTCGCGGGTAAAAGCATATGCTCGAGGATAAAACCAGACGTTTGCAGATAAAACCCGACAAAAATAGACGGAAAAAAATGCAGGTAATCGCGGATAAAAACAGACGTAAGCAGACGTTTGCAGATGATTCCGGACAAATTCAGATATAAACGAATCACAGTGAAGACGGTTAAAAACAGATGATTGCAGATGATTGCGGGGGTGCACTAACCGGACATAAAACACAACCAACCGGGTGTTTGCGGATATAGCGATGCGGCCAAAAGCAGATGTTATCAGATGATATTTTTACCCGCTTTTATCTGCTTTTATCCGGCTTCGACGAAGAATTTATACCCGCAATCATCTGCTTTTATCCGGTTTTGACGAAGAATTTATATCCGCAATCATCCGTCATTTTCAGCAGGGCTTCTATATAATTGTATAGAATTCTATCCAATTATATCGGGCCATTTTTTTATATAATTATATATAATTTTATACAATTATATACAATCTTTTTTTCTTAAGAAACTTTGTGATGGACAAGTGCGAGAAAACTTCTTATGAAAAGAGTTCTTTATTAAACTTATACTTTTGGCCAACATTTTAATACTAATGCAAATTCTTAGATAAAGCGCGCTTCACACTTTTCATTAATTTTAAGCAATTTTTCTTATTTGACTAAAAGCCTCAAATTTAGAATTTATTTATAAACAAAATTTGTTTATTTAATAAATATATACATGTATATATATATATATATATATATTAGGGTGTTTCAAAAAAATCGACTTTTTCTTATTCTTCAAATGGTCGTCAAATTCTTTCAGAGGATGTCAACACAAAGACCTCGTCAAAATTTGAGCTTTTAATTTGAAGATTTAGAGGTCTCGGATCGCAATTTCTGTGTGGTGATTTTAATATTGATTTTTTAACAAATTCAAACAATAAAATTGAACTATTTAATATTTTAAAATCTTATAATTTTTCCAACTTAGTCAAAGATGTTACAAGAATGTCTCTACATAAAGGCTCTGGATTAGATTATATATGTACTAATTTTTATTCATCAAACTTTAAATGTACTGTTTTACAGGAACCCATTTCTGACCATTACGCACAAGTTCTTCAACTTGATCTAGATCAAGATGTTAGCCATGAATACGTTTCCACTAGAATATTTAATTCAAACAACTATCAGACTTTTTTTAGCTACTTGGGTAGGGAAACGTGGTATGATGTTTTTAGTGAGGATTCGGTGGATATTTCTTTTGTAAATTTTTTAAACTTGATGCTTTATTATATAAATATTAGCTTTCCATTATTAAATCTGAAAACAAACAATAAAAGTAATAAAAAACCGTGGATAACCAAAGGCATCAAAACATCCTCCAGACAACTTAAACTACTATACAAAAAAATGAAAACTACAAATTGTGAAGCTGATATAAAACTTTATAAGACATATAAAAGCATTTATAAAAGAGTATTATGTGGTGCCAAAGTGTTGTATAATGATTTTATCTTGAATAATTCCTCCAACAAATCTAAAGCTGCCTGGTCTATAATAAATAGTTCAGTTTCAAACAAAACTTTGGACACTGGAATAAAATTAAAAGAAAACAATGAGTTATTATCAGATCCCAAAACTATTGCCAATAAATTTAATAAATATTTTATTGACATTCCAAAAAAATTCAATTCTAAAATAACTAGGAATAATGATTTTAAAATTAAAATTAAAGCCAATGAGAAGTCAATATATCTAGAGGATGTTACTATAACAGAAGTATATAACACTGTAATGAACTTAAAAAACTCAAATTCAACTGGCATAGATTTAATATCTTCAAATCTGCTCAAAAAGAGTATTTATTATCTACTTGTTCCGTTAACTTACCTTATTAACTTGTCAATAAATAGTGGTATATATCCAAATACCCTAAAGACAGCCAAAGTCATTCCAATTTTTAAAAAGGGCAACCGAGAAAATATGGAAAATTACAGGCCAATATCCTTGATTTCCACTATATCTAAGGTTACTGAAAAAATAATGAGCTCAAAAATAACAAATTTTCTCACTAAGTTCGGTATTTTATCTTCTGTTCAACACGGATTTCTCAAGGGTAAATCTACGAATACTGCAATAATAAATTTTTTACTAAACATATATGAAAATATAAATAATAAAAATAAATGTGTCGGTATTTTCCTAGATTTAAGTAAAGCCTTTGATCTGGTAAATCATTCATTATTATTGGAAAAGCTTTATAAGTATGGATTAAGAGGTAGAGTCTCGGATTGGTTAGAAAGTTATTTATCAAACAGGGAGCAATTGGTGGAAATCAAGGATATTAAATCAAATACTCTTAAAATTGAATGTGGTGTGCCTCAGGGATCAGTTTTGGGGCCACTTCTTTTTATAATATTTATCAATGACTTGGCAAATGAAGTGGATTCTAGAGACCTAGTTTTATTTGCAGACGATACGTCTATCTTTAAAGCTGAAAACAAAACATCAGATACAATTTTAAAATCTCAAGAAACATTAAATAATGTCGTTGAATGGTTTAGAAATAACTATTTATTTATAAACCCTTCAAAAACAACTTTTTTGCCAATTGAATTAAAATCGTCTGCAGATAAAAGCTACTTGATAAGAATTGATAATAAAAGTATCCAGCAAGTGAACGTGGCCAAGTTTCTGGGCTTATATATAGACAAAGGCCTTAGATGGGAACATCATACCAATGAACTATGTAGTTTGCTTTCCTCTAGCTGCTATGTATTGTACCGATTAAATCAGGTTGCTAGTAGAAGTGTAGTCATGGCGTACTATTTTGCTCATTTTTACTCGAGAATGAATTATGCGATAGTGTTTTGGGGCAATTCAAGTTCTGCTCAAAAAGTATTTAGGTTGCAAAAGAGAGCCATTCGAAATATCGTTGGAGCGTCTAAATTAACATCTTGTAGAAATATATTTCGCGAATTAAAAATAATGACTCTACCATCTTTATTTATGTTCCAAACAATTCTATGTATTAAACAAAAAAGATCATTTTTGTTATCCAATAATTTTAATCACGAATATAATACTCGTAATAGAGATGATTTGGTTATCCCAAGACACTCTCACACTATTTATGAAAATAATCCTAATTATGTGGGCATCAAACTGTTTAATAAACTGCCTAGATCTTTAAAGAATATTAATAGTTTTAAGGTTTTTAAAAGTCAATTATATTTATTATTTACCAATAATGCATTTTACAATATAGAAGAATATTTTGATATGTAGATTATTAACAATTCTGTACTATATACTATGTAATCTAATGTTTGTACTATGTATATTACGTAATCTTAAGTAAACTATGTAATCTAACGTTTGTACCAACTGACTTGTCCTATACCATGTCTATGGTCTATTGGATAATAAAGATTTATTATTTATTATTTATTATTAATAACATGGGAATTTTTTTTTAACTTTAAAATTTTATACGTCTGAATCGAATCAACTTATGTCAAGGATCATCTTAGATTTTTATAGTAAATTTAACGCTCTACAAAAAAGGTCTCCTATCATTTTTCTATAAATTGATTCCTTCCAGAGTTATTCGAGGCCAAAGTTTGATTTCCATCGAATTTTCGCGTTTTTTTAACATTTATGGTACAATTATCATTATACGGGGCCAAACCGAAATTAGGGGGGCCAAACTTAAACAGTGCATTATTCGTATAAAAATAACACTTTTTTGTTTAATAAACATGTATCAAAAAATGCTCCCTAAAGGAGCTACGGCCCCCTGAATAGGAACCTAAGAGGATAATTTTTTTAAAACTATTCCTAGAGGGTTGAACATGAACAAATGAATTTTCGGTACTTTTCGAATTTTGACATGCTGAATCTAGATCTACGATCAAAACTGTTAAAATTTAATCATAGGCGTAACATTTGGAGGGGGCAAAGTTACAAAAATAGCCCCAACTTTTTTCTGGGTTAATAATTTAATTTTTTTTATGAAATTATGAGAATTTATAGTTTTTTACGAAAAATAGGTACTCTTGATTTGAATTGCTCAGATGCACCATTTTCGAGAAAAATGCATTTATATATAAATTACTCTGCATATTATACACATCTCATATTTTCATTAAAACTTTGTAGTAGGCTTTGGAAAAAAGTGACGTTTTTTTGTTTTTTTGTTTTTTTACAACACTTCCTATGTTTCAGATATAAATATGTGATTTTTTTACTACATTATGCTAAAAGTTGAAAAAACGAGAAAATTCGATGGAAATCAAACTTTGGCCTCGAATAACTCTGGAAGAAATCAATTTATAGAAAAATTATAAGAGACATTTTTTATAGAGCGTTAAATTTAGTATAAAAATATAAGATGTCCCTTGCCATAAGTTGATTCGATATAGACGTATAAAATTCCAAAGTTAAAACAAAAAATTTCCTATGTTATTTAAATGGGAAATAGAAAATTGCGATCCGCGACCTCTAAATCTTTAAATTAAAAGCTCAAATTTTAACGAGGTCTTTGTTTTGACATCCTCTAAAAGAATTTGCTGACCATTTGAAGAAAAAGAAAAAGTCGATTTTTTTTAAACACCCTAATATATATATATATACAGTGTGACCCATTTGTTTGCGACTCACCCCTGTAAAATCTTTATTTATTGTGCGATTTTAACCGGATTTGTTTTGAACTGTAGATCTTGATAAAATGTATTTTTAAAGCAAAAAAACGCCATATTGCTACAAAATACAAGGCCTACTATGTCAGTTTTTAAGAGTACATTTTTATGAATTCTTATTAGCGATTTTTTTAAACAAAATCTAAGCACTGGATTCACCACCCCTCAAAACGACCCTATACTAAATTTTATTAAAAAAATGCACAATAATAACTACAAAAATTTATTTTATCAAGTTATCCATGAAAAAACATTGAAATAAAATTAAACTTATAGTAATAGACTATTACTATAAGATTAATTTTATTACTAATAGTACCATGTTAATATTAGTTTAATTTTATTTCAATGTTTTTTTCATGGATAAAGACAAAATAAATTTTTGTATTTTTTTTTTCTGTAAATTTTTCAATAAAATTTAGTATAGGGTCGTTTTGAGGGGTGGTGAATCCAGTGCGGTGCTTAGATTTTGTTTAAAAAAATCGCTAATATGAATTCTTAAAAATTTACTCTTAAAAAACAGACTGGTAGGCCTTGTATTTTGTACTAATATGGCGTCTTTTGCTCCAAAAATGCAGTTTATCTACACTTTAAAACAAATCCGGTTAAAATCGCACAATAAATAAAGATTTTACAGGGGTGAGTCGAAAAGAAATGGGTCACACTGTATATTACATATATTTGTGTTATTTGCGACATAATTAGGTTATCTGGTCGTAAAATGCAAAACAGATAGGTATGTACAATTTTTTTACTAAAAATATCATATATTAATTAAAAAATATTTAATGTATAAGGTCATTAATCTAGACCATAAACAAGAATGTTATATGCATCCTACGACGTTACCACAAAATCCCTAAAATCACCAGAGGTGTTCCCACTTGGCAAGAAATGTAACAGAAACCCTAAAAACGTTTTCGTACTGTTATATTTTAAACACTCAAATTTAAACGTTCCTGTTTTGTATTCTGAACGTAAGCATAATCATGCCAACAAGCTATACAATACATAAACGTTACTGTATCGTTTTACCTTTACCCTAACACATTTACGTTGTGATGACTCTAATTTTATAACGTTAGTGTATTGTTAATATATCTACGTTAATGAAACGGTATATATGCTAACTGTTAATCCTTAAACGTATATGCAACGCTAATTCATCAGCGTTATTGAATTGTTAATAAATTTACATTAACTAAACGGTACATAATTACTGTTGATTCCAAAACGAAAATATAACGTTATCCTGCCGTTCATTAAGAACGTTTCTAGAAGGTTTATAAATGTACATTTATTAAACGTTACATATTGATATTGAACATTTAGAAGCAATGCGCAGCCGCAAAAAAACCAAGACAATATGTCTGTTTGGCGTCACACGTGTTGGGCGTTTGTTTGTTTGTTCTTATTATTCACGGTTATTATTATTTAAACAGCACGCTTTTGCTTGGACAATGGAACAAAATAGAAAAAACATTGAGGTGAGTACCATTTACTCTTGTGTAATTGCTTAGGTATATTCCATTGCAAAACATTAATGTAAATCATACTTACAAAAAGGTGCACAAGTTTTAATCTTATTTTGCTAAAACAAAAATTCTTCGATTTCCTTTCCTAAAATATTTTGTTGGTGTCATATTTATTTTGAAACAATTATTATTAGAAATATGTAAATGAAAACCACACTGTTAAGAGTTTCCAAGGTCAAATGATGGACTTTCTGACCTGAGCTCATCTCCAGAGATAAACCACCAAGTGCAAAAAGGTAATACTTTAGAGAAATTTTATGAATATTACTGAAGTTTTCATAATTTCAGAGGCAAATCCAATAGAAGCAAATCTAGCTGAGGCAAATCCAGTTGATGCATAAGATGAATTCCCCATTATTTGTTGCATCTGATATTGAAACTTGTAAGAAAAAGTGTGAGTAAGTCCAGTTCCAATAGTAACTATTTATTTTTTAGTTGAGTCACGCGTCATTACTTGATAAATATTCAAACTATACAGAAACTGTTGCTAGACAAGATTAACAAACTGGAGCTTTCTGTAAACGTGCAGTATCCGCAGGAGGGAGTCGAAAATGTAGGACCTTAATTGCCATGCAACACATTGGAACAACTTAAACAACTGGAGAATGTGTTAACTGCGGAAGATGTTAACAATAAATTGGTAACTCTTCTATAGTTTTCTTATATAAAAAAAAGAAATAAAATAAATGTATTATTAATACATACACATATACATGAGTAACTTTTAAAACTTGATGATACATTGAATGAATATGTCTTTTAACTTATTTTCTTTTATGCCTAGGCGCTACTACCCGGCACTAATAATGAAAATATTCAAGAAAAGCGCCATGGATTTTTTCCGTTTAGGAAACCAGCGATTAAAACGGGAAAAAGTTGCAATTGAAAAAAATGCCGTTGAATAACCCAGGTAGCACACTGACGTTTGCTGACGTTTATATGACGTCTTCTGACGTTTAAATGACGTTAGCAACGTCATTTCAACGTCATATAAACGTCAGCAGACGTCAGTGTGCTACCTGGGAAATGACCATGAATGACTAGAGAATAAAGAAACCAAAGAATGTTTGTTTAGTTTTGTTAAAATATTTAATAAATTTTTTATAATTTTAAATGAAACATTTTTATTTCATAAATTACATTATTACCACAGTGTCGGCTGGTGGATTTTGCATATGCCATATCTCAGTTATTAGACAACAAATTTATATGAATTTATAATGACACTAAATTAACAATTTAAATAGAATTTGGCGAAAAAAATATAGTTTTAACTCTGCCTACCCTGCAGCCTGGCCCCCCTAATAAAGATAATAAAAATGTAAATAGTGCAATTTATATTTCACCAGTTTATTAACAAATTTCAAAATTTATTTAAAAAATCCAAGTATTACATATTTTATCCCATATTATTTTTTTATTATTTTAGGAAAAGAAATAAAAATTTAAAATGGTATACAATCTGTAATATTTGGATTTTTATTTAAAATTTGTTGATTAACTATGGTAAATTATAAATTGCAATTTATCTTTAATAGGGCCAGTGTATGCACTGCACTTATTAGGGTCAGGCTGCAGGGTAGGCGGAGCAAAAACTATTTTTTTTTCGCAAACTTATATTTGAATTCTGCTTGTGCAGAACTTGTTAAATTAGTGTCATTATAAACTCATATAAATTTGGTGTGGGTACTAAGATATCGGTATACGCAAAATCCAGCAGCCGCCACTGTTATGCCAACGTAACATATGTAACACCACAACCGGAACGTTACATAAACGTTTTGATAATTACGTTAAATAGATGCTGCGCGGTACCACCATATGTAACATCACAAGCGGAACGTTACATAAGCGTTTTAAAAATACCGTCACAATGTTACGTTGCAGAAGGCGGACATTAACTGTAACTGTGATGATGCCGTTACGTTTATGTTACCTTATTGGACACGTTACAGTAACTCGTTAACAGTAATAAAACGTTTAAGCAACAGATCCTTGCCAAGTGGGTTCTTTCCTAGGAATTTAACATTGTGATGTGAAGGACATTCGTGATGTTTCAGTTGTTTGCTGAAATTAATAATAATAATACAAAAACCCTTCTACCACCGTCACATTAAATTGATTTATTACCATGTTGTTTTCTAATAATACATTTATTGTGCAAAAATATAGGTACAATATACAGAAGTATAAAAAACAATAGTCAAAAATAATTTTTTTAGATATTTTGTTTTTCATTTATTTATGAATAAGAAAAATCCTTGTATTAAACCTAAATTTTTGCAGATAATCTTGGAGTAATTTTTTTAAGTTTGATAGAATTTTTATTTATTTTATTTTTGACAGACTATTGGCCAGCACATTCCGGTCAATTTTTTTTTATTGCTGGCCGGCATGGTCAAAAAATTTGATCATGCCGGCCAGCAATAAAAAAAACTCAAAATATTATTTATATACTGCCATTTTTGTTATTTCGTCTAAATTGGCAATTAATTGCCAACATTTACTTTTTGCTGATGACCTAAAATTATTTGCCAAAGTCGATTCAATGAATGATTGCCTCTCTCTACAAACTGAGCTAAATATTAATATAAATATTAAAAAATGCAAATACTGTTCCTATACTCTAAAGAGAACAAAAGTTACTTTTAATTATCAAATTAATAACGTTAACTTACAGCTAACTCAATGTGTTGATGATTTGGGCGTTACTTTTGATAGCAAGTTGTCATTTACTGATCATCTCAATCGTGGTGTTTCTAGTAGTTACAAGTTATTAGGTTTTATTAGCAGAAACTCTATCGGTTTTTCAAATCAATTCGCTTTGATATCTTTATATTTTTGCATCGTTCGATCAAAACTAGAGTATTGTTCCATTGTATGGATTCCCTACTATAACAATTATATTGACATGCTCGAAAATGTTCAGCGTAAATTTCTTAAATTACTCGCTTTTCGTTTAGATAACATTTACCCCGCTAGAGGTATAAATCATCAACTTTTGTTAGATCGATTTAATATGGATTCCCTACAATGCAGGAGAGCTTGTTCCGGTCTTAAATTCTTATTTAAGCTTTTTAATAACCAAATTGATTCGGCCAATATTTTATTTCTATTTAATATTCATGTACCCAGATCTAATTCTCGATCTAGTGATATGTTCTACTCTAACAATGCACGAACAATAACCTTAATTAAATCACCAGTGTTTACCATGTCAAGAAATTATAACTGTATTAGTCATGACTGTGATTTGTTTTTTACTAGTTTAAATGATATTATTAGGGTGGCAAGGACCTATTTTTAATTTTTTTGTAGTTTAGTATTAGCCTAATACTATTAGGTAGTTTTATTTTTAGTAAATGAAATGTAAACCTTATTTATATTTTTGTTCTGTTATTGGAGTTGCCGTTGGGCAATAAATGAATTATTATTATTATTATTATTAAATGTCATTTACGTCACGGATTTTACAACAGTTCTATGTTTGTGATTTATGGAAAAAATTATAAAAGTTCGAAGTTCTGCCTGTGTTTATATCTACAAATGTGCAAACATGTTTTCTTTATTCATGCATTTATGTGCACATAAAAATATTATATTTTATAGAATTAGAAAAAATAAGTTTTTTATTTCATTAAACAAAAATAAGTTTTAACTTAATTTTTGTATATATACAGGGTTTTCCAAAAATCCCGGGACGGAGCTATAACTTTTGAAAATGTAAGGGTTGGGTTATTTAAACTACTTTCGTAACAAATAACAACGTTTATTTGGGAGCGTACACATTTGCTTACTTCTTCGCTTCGATCAGGTCTACCAACTGTTCTTACTAAAACTCGTGGCATTCTCATACCAACCTACCTAGTTACTAAACTAGTGACATTCTAATACCAACATATATACCTTTAACATATTTCTTCCTACAATTCGGCCAACCTGACAAAGATCGACCTCGATCTTACTAACATAACTTATCTTAAAATACAAAATCTCTTAATTTTAAGGACTCATAACAAAATCACATAAGATGGGTAAATTGCACATAAATCTTTGGACGTAACAGCCTTTTCACAAGTTTACATAATACATATATATCACAAATAAATTATAACATAAGTCATAAATGTTTCTTCATTACATATCTAACTAACCATTACATAATAATAAGATAAAATTTGTTTCGGACAGAATTCATAAATCACAAGTCATAATATTCATAATCAATACAATTTAACACTAATTTTCATCATTAAGCCAAGGTCTCAAATTGCTCGCGTCAATTACTCCATTAAAAGGTTTTTGAGTGACTTGGTGCCCCTCAATATCTTTCAAAACATATCTATCATTAGGTAATACTTTACTTACTTCATAAGGTCCCTTAAATTTTGGTAAAAGCTTTTTATTAACGCCTGGTTGAACCACATGATTTGTAATTACCACGTAATCTCCGGAATTGTACCTCTTAGGTGCTTTATGCCTTTTGTCGTAAAGTTGTTTGTTATAATTTTGACTCTTCTCTATATTTTCCTTGGCCTTTTCTCTCATCTCCTCTAAATCAATCTCAATTCTCAACATAAATTCTTCTATAACATCACTATTCTTCCCCTTTTGATTAACCCCAAATAGCAGCTTACTAGGTGTTTCTTTGGTACTTTTATTAACAGTATTATTAATTACAAATTCTGCAGTTGTTAAAACTTTATTCCATTCATCTGGAGCATTTGTTAGTTTAGCTAACATAGGGCCTAAAGTTCTATTCTGTCGCTCTACTTGACCATTTGCTCTAGGGACTCCCGTTGCAATCAGTATGTGTTGTACACCTTCATTTCTTAAGAACTCTTTAAAATTTATTGATGTAAAAGCAGAACCTCTATCGGAGACTATGCGGTTAGGTTTACTATAAGCTAAAAAATATGATTTCAAATGCTTTATTGCTTCCTTGTGGTTTGTTGTTCGACATGCATACAGCTTTATAAATTTCGTAAATCCGTCCACTACTAAAAATATATACTTATCTCCATTTTTACATTTTTCTAATGGTCCGTAATGATCAATATGTATGGTGTAGAATGGAACTTTTCCTTTGGGTATATTGTTTAAGAATCCTTCTTGTTTTCCATAACTTGGAGCAAATGTAATGCATTTCAAACAATTCTCAATAAATTTTTTAACCTTTTCATTTGCATTAGGAAAATAATAAGTTTGAGCAATAAGCTTACATGTTTTCTCAGGTCCTACATGTCCATAATTTTCATGGTAATTTCTTATTACATTGTTTTCCATGACTGCAGGCACATAAAATAACAACTGATTTTTATTATTTTTTCGGTAAACCAACCCATTTCTCATCTCACACAATGGTAATTGCTGTCTTTCCAGTCGATTCCTTATTTCCCTAATACTCTCATCCTTTTGTTGCTTAATCGCCAATGTTTCTTCAAAAGTGTTTTCCTCTAACACCAAGATATTAAAACCTCTGCTTAGCGCATCTACATGCTTCATTTTTTGGTTAGATCGATGTTCAACTGTGTAGTCATAATCTTGAAGAAATATAGCCCACCTCATTATCCTCGGGACAATATCCTTTTTTGCTAATGTAAGTCTCAGACTATCACAATCTGTGACGATTTTAAAATTTCGTCCTTGCAAATAAATGTGGAATCTTTTAATGGCATAAATAACAGCTAAACATTCGAGCTCATAGCTGTGGTATCGACTTTCAACATCAGTTGTTCTTTTTGAAAAGAAAAATACAGGGTGAAACTTCCCATCATCCTGTAGTTGTAGTAATATGGCTACAAAGCCATGAGAGCTTGCGTCACAATGAAGTTCTGTAACTCCAGTGGGTGAATAAATGCTTAAAACTGGTTGACTAACAACCATTTCCTTTAATTTTTCAAACGTTTACAGTTCCTTAGTGCCAAATTTAAAGTTTGAATCCTTACGTAACATATCTTGCAGTGGCTTAGCAATTACTGAAAAATTCTGAATAAACTTACGGAAATAAGATACCATACCAATAAAACTATGCAATTCTTTCTGATTAGTTGGGATAGGAAATTCTTTTACAGCCTTAATGTTGTTTGAACTAGGACTTATTCCTTTTTCATTTACTAAATATCCCAAATATTCAATTTCTTCATAAAGGAAAGAACATTTATCTAATCTAAGTTTTAACAGATTATTATTACACAAAACAAGAATTTCTTTTAGAATTTTTAAATTATCTTCAATAGTTTCAGTTGCTACTAAAATATCATCCATGTAAATTAGCACAGATCCCTCGTCAATCAATTTCTTAAATATCTGATAAACAAATCTCATAAAATTGCTTGGACTGTTACAAAATCCAAATGGGGCTTTAATAAATTCGAATTGACCATTGGAAGTCACAAATGAAAGAAACTTTGTACATTCAGGGTCAACAGGTATGTGATAAAAAGCGTTTTTTAAATCTAGCCTCGTAAAATATTTCTTATTTTTTAACAAATCAATTTGATCCTCAATGATCGGTAATGGAAAATTCTCTCTTAACACATTTTTGTTTAATTCTCTAAAATCGACACACATCCGATTACTACCATTTTTCTTCTTAACTAAAACAACTCTAGAGGCATATTCCGAAGTACTTGGCTTAATTACACCATTACTAAGTAAATCGTCAGTGATTTTATTAATTTCAATTTTTTCTTGATAAGAAAAGCGACGCGGTCTGTAATAAAACGGTACTGAGTTTGGCTTAAGGATTACTTTCATACTAAAATTAATATTTGGTGCTGGGGGCTTAACTGCTTTAAAATAATAAGTTTCAAGCGTTTGTTGAACTTCAGAAATTATATCATGATGCAAACAAGAATTTATGTCCAAACAAAAATTATCGTTACTTTCAACTGTATCAATCATAAAAATGTCATTATTAATTAAGTCTTTGGTTTCTTTTTGAGAAATGCATACTCTATCAGAAAAACTAACATTTAAACTATTATTTACAATAAAATCTCGTCCTAACAAGCATGCATATCTCATCGTATTACTAGGTACAACATGAAAAGCCAAATCAACAACACAATCTTGAACACGAACTTCAGAAGTAAATAAACCCAAAACTTCTAATTTACATTCATTTATACCGGTAAACTGAAAATTTTTGTTACTTGACTGTTCAATGTCGCTTACATTTTGTACTAAATCTACATTCAATAATGAAATAGGGCTTCCAGTGTCAATCAGTGCATCAAAACATTTTTTATATTTACCCAAATACACAGGAACTGTATAGGCAGGAGTTGGAACATAATTTACCAACATCGTTGTAGAATCAGCAGCAGTAGATCTAACGGTTCGCTTACTTGGACAGTCCTTCTGCTGGTGGCCCATAGTTCCACAGGAAAAGCATGAACCCCTCTCTCTTCTCGGCTTATGACAAGCAGTTGCATAATGCCCAACCTCATTACAGTTGTAACATCTCGTTGATGACGGCTGCCTAGGTGTTGCAATACCAGCTCTAACTGGAGGAGGAAGACGACTGTGGACTGGTGCACCTCTGGTAGAACTCAACCCACTTCGCTCAATACTGCTTATTTCATTCATAACTTCTAGTAAATGTTGTTTTGTTTGAAACTGCTTCATTTTGGCCTGCGTTTGTAAAGTGCTGTTATCGAATCCGTCGATAATATATTCAATTAGGTCTGATTCGCTTAAGCCAATTCTATTTCCCATAACTACTTTCTCATTATAATAAACTGAAAATTTCTCAGTCTTGCGCCATCTTCGTGCTTCAAATTTTTTCATTAAGGTTATCTTGTCATCTCTGCATTTAAACATATTCACCATCTCTTCCTTAAACCTGTTCATCGTAAAAGAAGCATACTCTGGTTTTGAATGAAACCACGACATTGCACTGCCTTTTAACTTTCCTACCATAATCAGCAACATTTTCTCTTCAGCTACATTATACTGGGTGCCAATTAACTCAGTTCTCTTGAACCACCCTTCAACATCTTCTTCTGATGATCCACCAAAATCTGGTATCAACGCGGCAAGATCCTTCGTAGAATAATTTCGCAGCTGGTTATCTGAACACGCCTGTATTGTTGCCTGGATCAATTCAGCTACACTAATTGGAGCAACCTCCTCTGAACCAGTTTGGTTCGGCATAATAATAATTATTCTTCTCGGTCTTTCTTCCACGTGGTAAAAGTAAGGTTATGTCAACCTTTATTCATAAAGACACATCCAAAGTCAAAACTTTTCTTTCACAATTACACGGCCCATACCCCACACCTGAATTTGTAAGGGTTGGGTTATTTAAACTACTTTCGTAACAAATAACAACGTTTATTTGGGAGCGTACACATTTGCTTACTTCTTCGCTTCGATCAGGTCTACCAACTGTTCTTACTAAAACTCGTGGCATTCTCATACCAACCTACCTAGTTACTAAACTAGTGACATTCTAATACCAACATATATACCTTTAACATATTTCTTCCTACAAAAACTACATTTTTAAATAGTTTAGAACTTCCATGCAACATGAAGTTTTTAAAATAGCAACCACTGTCGAGTTTCACCTTATTTTAAAGGCAATGAAAAAGAAACACATTCCCCTAAACCTTATATCTTAATTGTTTCAAGATGTATAAGGGGTTGACTTCCAAATAGAAAAATAAAATATTTTAATGTAAGTATTTAATGTTTTTATTGTTTTTTGCACTAAGGAATTTAAAATAAAAAGTAATAATAAAAAACTTTTTTTTAATGATACCAATTGCTGTGTTTTTTATTATATTATTAGTTAAACCGAACTTGTTTTCTAAAATTTGCTTTAACTCTAAAAATGGCGCAACAACTTACCGAAAAAGAAAGAATCACTCTTTTAATGATTCTTGGGTTTGGGGATAGAACAAGATCTCATGATGAAGTGCGGCATGCCTTCAATAAATTTTTCATCAACGACCCCCGATTTCTAAATCAACAGTAGAAAGAACTATTCGAAAATTTCAAGAAGAGGGAACTGTGAAAGATCTTCCGAGAACTGGCAGGCCGAAATCTGCAGCAACTCCAGAAAAAACAGAAGAAGTGGTCAGGTACATGAAATTAGTAAAAGTTCTGTCCACAGAATTTTGAAAAAAAGTATTTTCCCTATAAGTTTTATCTAGCTCAGGAATTGAACGAAGGTAACTTCGATAAAAGGTTGGAATTTTGTGAAATACGTGAAAAATGTGATTTTAACAGAAATTTTCTTTCGAATTTTGTTTTCTCTGTGAGGCTACTTTCTACTTAAATGGAAAGGTTAATAAGCACAATTGTCGTTATTGGGGTGACGAAAATCCACGTCTAATAAGAGAAGATCAAACTCAGAGACCGCAGAAAATTAATGTATGGGCTGGTATTATGGGATTGAATGTAATTGGTCCATTTTTTATTAATGGAAATTTGGACGGAGGCGGATATCTCCAACTGTTAGAAAATCAAGTGGTTCCAACGAGATGGTGCTCCTCCACATTTTAGTCCGAGACTTTTTAAGCCGCACGTTTCCAAACCGTTAGATTGGTAGAAGAGGTGAAATTGAGTGGTCACCACGATCTCTTGATCTAACTCCACTCGATTTTTTCTTTTGGGGGTTTCTGAAAAGTAAAGTGTATGCAACAAAACCAGGATCAATAAATGATTTGGAAAATCGCATACTTCAAGAAACCATTGGGTTTCCCACTAGGGATATGCTCCTGAAGGTTTAAAATTGCATTTACAGCGTTTGGATCATTGCGAGGTAGAATAAGGTCGATAATTTGAACATTTAAAAATCATAATAAATGCGCAAAAAACATTAAAACATTTTATTTTCCCACTGCGAAAGAATATCTTGAAAGAAGTAACATATCGGGTTTTCGTTTATGGGGATCTTTTTTCATTACCTTTAAACCAAGGTGAAACTCGACAGGGGTTGCTATTTAAAATGCTGTGATGGTCATCCCCTAAAAAAACTTTACGTTGCATGGAAGTTCTAAACTATCTATGAATGTAGTTTTTATGATCCTATATATAGTGATTCCACGATTTTGAATTTTTTTTATAGCTCCGTCCCCTGACTTTTGGGAAATCCTGTATACTAAAATGAAACACATATACATATACACACACACATATATATATATATATATATATATATATATATATATATATATATATATATACAAGGTGTCCCTAAACTTAGTGGCATAAATTTAGGAGCAGATTAAGCAAGTCAAAATAAAACGAAAATCTAAATAAATATTTTTCCTAATTACGTATGTTTAAAAGATACAGGGTGATAAAGTGTTACTTATCATATCAGTTTTTTAATATAACTTCTACTATGGTAGACTTGGAAAGGTGACATTTTGAGAGCAGTCACTTCCTACCAAAACACATATTTACACATAATTACAATTGTTTGAGTGAACACAGTGTCGTAGAAACAGGGGTTGCTTAAGCTTATTGTCCCAATACAAACTTTGAGGTTAGGTTTTTTTACCATTTGATGCACTTTTTCGATTACTCAGTTCGGCTACTATTAAAAAGTTGTACCTCTCAAACTTCGATAAAATAAACCGTTTCAGAGATATTCGAGATTACAATAATTGTTATATCGCATTAAAGGACTAAAAGGTATATGATAACAAATTTTTTAATTGAAAAACTACAATTTTTTTAATGTGAAGGTCAGGGAAAAAAGTCCCGAGGCTCATGGAATGCCCCTTTTAGTTTATTCAATTAAAAAATAAAATTTGTTATCATACACCTTTTAATCCTTTTAAATAATGCGATATAACCATTATTGTAATTTCGATTATATCGGAAACGGTCTATTTTATCGAAGTTTGAGAGGTACACCTTTTTAATGGTAGCCGAACTGTGTAATCGAAAAATTGCATCAAATGTTATAAAAACCTAACCTCAAAGTTTGTATGGGACAATAAGCTTAAATCAACCCCCGTTTCTACGACACTGTGTTCACTCAAACAATTGTAAATATGTGTGAATATGTGTTTTGGTAGTAAGTGACTGTTCGCAAAATATCACCTTTCCAAGACTACCATAGTAGAAGTTATATTAAAAAACTGATATGATAAGTAACACTTTATCACCCTATATCTTGGAAACATAAGGAGTTAGGATAAAATATTTATTTAGGTTTTTGTCTTATTTTGACTCAATCTTTTTCTAAATTTATGCCAATAAGTTTAGGGACACCTTGTATAATATATATGTATTGGATATCTTCATGTTGTCTTTCCAAAAGGCAGAAAATGTATAGCATTTGCATCATCTGTCACCTGTCTAATGATGCAAAGTGACAGATATCTGTCACCTTTCATAATCTGCCACTTGTGATTTGCCACCTTCATTTATCACCTGTAATATGATACAAGGCGGCAGATATCTGTCACTTTCCATCACCTGTCATTTGTCACCTATCATACCTGTCATTTGTAACCTGTCATACCTGTCATTTCTCACCTGTCATTTGTTACCTGTCATTTATCGTTCTGCATAACTTTGCTTTCTGCGCATAATATCATATTTGAATTTGAATACGGCTGGCTTCGACTGTGCTGCCACCATTTTGTACCGATCGTTACTCGAAGTGCTCCGACAGTTGCCGAATTTGCCAACTGTTGGGTGGCTGAAACAAATATGGATGCCAAGCCGCTAAGGGTAAAATCTATTTTCTTTTAAATGTGCTAGTGGCACTATGCCATAGTTAATTATTTCATGATAAACATAAATTGGCGTTATTGTTTGTGATTAATTTTACCTGGTCCTGGCCGTGAAATACAATAATTGGTAAGTACTTTAAAATTATATATTTCTCATTTATTTCAATTTAATTTTTACAATGTTTCGTTGGAAATTGAAGAATTCTGTTAACAATCTTTTTTGTTCGTTTTTGTTCATCTTTTACGGGAGGAAGGAAGGAAGGCAATATATAAATCCGGCTTAAGGTTAATTATATCCTTTAGGTAAGGTAAACAAGGTACGTAGGTGTGAATCCTTTTTTACTATAGAAACACAGAACATAAGTACAGAAAACTAAAGTAAAAGAAAAGTTCAAGCTAAAAATTAAATTAACCGTTCATTTCTACCTAATTATTAAATTATTCAAACACAAAACCACTCATCATTTTAAATTTAGCGCTACAGGCGCCAAAACAAAGCTACACGCACGCCACCGCTCGCTAACCAAACAATCCGAGCGTTCTTATTGGCTCGGGAGTTCCTCTGATGGAGACAATGGAAAGGAAAGCCTTCGTTTGGGGGATCTTTTTCTGTGTGGATCTTGGTACGACGCCATTAGTACCTATTGGTTTTTTGTGTTTGTGTACTGGGTAAGCTTTAAATTATTTTAATTAACTTATCAAGCTGGTTGTATCTTTTGATCAAGTTTGGTAAAGTAGAGTTGTACTAAAATTTAAGATATGTAACAAAAGGGGCAGTAAGCTTACTGGTGTATCAATGCACTACAGGTTAATAAAAGAAGAGATTGTACTTACAGTTATATTCCTTTATTTGTGATTTATATATTATGTGTAATTATTATGACAATTATAATTTTAATTTGAAATTCATCTAAATAAATATTTTAATATCTTATTTCTTCCATATCCATGAATATCTTTCTTCTTATATTTTCTTTATTTATTATCTTTCTTCTTATTTCATTCTTCTTATTTTACTCGTGTAATTTTCTTATATTTTTTATTGTATTTCTTCTTTTCTTTTATATTGTCTATTTTTTGTTTATGTATATTATATTATTTATTTTATTTATATTTTATGATGAATATTAAATTATATAAATTTTATGATTATGATTTTTTATATATTTTTTTATTATTATTATTATGTTATTATTTTTGTTATAGTTATCATGGATAACTATTTTTTAATATATAATTATCAAAGATATTATTGATAGTCTTAAGTTGAGACTCTCAACTAACAATGACACAAAATAAAGGTTATGTAACCAAAGTCACATCGACAACTTAAATCAACCCATGGCGCAATACTTGGCGCCAACATACTCCCCGGCTTTGAAATGATAATTTCAAAGTAAGTTTAAATAACGAAATTATATGACAATTTTAAATATTAACTATATTAAACAAAGAAAATATATTTAATTAAATTTAAATAAAATATCAAAATATTTAATATCACTGTGTTGGAAGGGGGCAAAGTTTTACCACAGGTCGCTTAAAAACTCCATTTTGAGATCGCACTAATGCTACCCTGATAACCCCATCCTTTCCAGGATAAACTTGTTCTATAACACCTAAAGGCCAATGAAGTGGAGGCACATCATCATGTTTTATCAACACAATTGTTCCTATACTAATAGGTATATTTGATTTATTCCATGTTTGTTTTAATTGTAATGTATGTAAATATTCTAAATGCCATTTTTTCCAATAGGATTTAACTAAATTATCTAATAACTGTTTTCTTCCTCTTAAAGTTTGATCAGAATATGAACTAAATGGTAAGCATTGAAGGGGAGTTGACATTAAAAAATGAGCAGGTGTAAGAATTTCTGGTTGAGGTTCATCATTTAATAGACCAAGTGGTCTGGAATTTAATAAACATTCAATTTGAATCAATATTGTATTTAACTCTTCACACATTTTAAATTTGCTTCCCAAATACCTCCAAAATGAGGAGCAGATGGAGGAATCATTTTCCAATCAATTTTTTTAATATTTAATTCTTTTTGAAATGACTGTTTCATTTCCTTTGAATATAAAAAATTATACATTTCATTTAAATGTCTTTTAGCTCCTATGAAATTTGTTGCATTATCTGAATATAAACATGAAATAGGCCCTCTTCTTGAAATAAATCTTTTAAACGCATCTAAAAATCTATCAGAACTAAGGTCTGAAGCCAATTCAATATGTATTGCTTTAGTTGTAAGACAAATAAATAAACAAATATAAGCTTTTTGACTTTTAATACCTCGTTTTCTAGTCATTGTAATATTTATGGGACCGGCATAATCTACACCAGTATGAGTAAATGCTTTTGCTTCTTGAACACGAGCAGAAGGTAAATTTGCCATTTTAGGAGTTAAAATTTTTGGTGATGTTTTAAAACAAAAATTACATAAACGTATTCTTTGACGTATAATATTTCTAGCAGAAATAATCCAATATCTTTGTCTTAACAATAACATTAATAAATATGAACCAGTATGACAATTTAAAACATGAAATTGATCAATCAATAATATAATACAATTATATTTAATAATTTAGACCAAGATGAAACTCTTAACGAAAGATTATAAAAAATTGAGCTTTCATACGAGGTATTTATTAAAAACACTTGTTTTTTTATTTCAGGAATTTCTGAGTTATGTTTTGTAATATCAAATGGTTTAATTGGCCAGTTTGATATAGGATAATGAGCCCAAGAAGGGCCATTCCACCACAATGAATGATTTAATATTTGTGAAGGTAATAAACCTCTCGAAACACAATCACTTGGATTTTCAATCCCATTAATATGATAAAAATGAGTAGGTGACAAATTGTCATGAATTTGTCCTACACGATTATCTACAAATGTTTGCCAACGATGAGGTGATGAATGTATCCATGATAATGCAATAGTTGAATCAGAAAATGCAAAAATATTATTTATTTTATATCGTTTCTCATAAGTATCACATACATGCCTTACTAATTTGGATAATAATAATGCTGCGCATAATTCTAAACGAGCTAAAGAAAGAGTTTTTAAAGGTGCAACTTTTGATTTAGCACAAATTAATTTAACTGATACATCAGAATTTAAATTAACTACATGCATATAAATACAACAACCATATGCTTTTGTACTAGCATCTCCAAATGCTAAAATATTTATATTACACCCATCAAAAACTCCTAAATGTCTTGGTATTTTCAAATTAGTTAATTGTGATAATTCATTTTCAAATTGTATAAAACGTTTTGATATATTTTCCGGAAGTTTATCATCCCAATCACTTTTAATTAACCACAATTCTTGCATTAAAAGTTTAGCATATAAAATAACTGGTGCTACCAAACCTAACACATCAAATAAACGAGCTATAGTAGATAAAACTACGTTTAGTATAACCATTAATAGATTTTGACGTATTTGCAGTAAAAGCAAATATGTCAGAAACTGGCAACCATTTCAAACCTAATATTTGTAAACTATCGCCATCAGAAAACTCTTTTGAAGCTCTATGAGATTCTGGAACTTCTTTCAATAATGTTTTTGAATTACTAGCCCATTTAACAAGATGTAAACCTCCACATTTAAAAAGTGAAATTAATTCTTTGGAAAGATTTATTCCTTTGTCAACTGAAGATACCGAGGTTGTAAGATCATCCATATAAAATTCTTTTTTAGCTGCTTCAGAAGCTAAAGGAAATTTATCGTATTCATCTTCAGCTAACTGTTTAACCCTTTAGCGTTCTTTGGTATAAACCTAGTACCACCCTGTTTGTTCAATATTTTTACCTTGAAATCTGGGTATTATGCATCCCAAATACATCATCCTTTAATATGTGTTGCTCTATGTTATCAGTCGATTTTAAGATTTGTTCGGGTGCGGTTCTATTTTAAAAAGTGGTACACCATATATACCAGTGAGATTTCAAAAGCATTAGTTTTGTAGATTTAAGTGTTTTCAATTTAATTTTCATTAATATTTATAAACCAGAAGAAATTTCGAAGAAATAAATAAGTAAGTATTATCTATATATTTATAATGAACAACTAAAACTTAAAATTTCTAGTGCCGTACTCAGATTTTTAGTAAAAAAATATACATATTTATGAACTGGAATTAATTTTGAGAATTTTGTATACATTTTGAATCCTTTTTTCTATAAGTTCTAATCCTAGTTTAAGATTCATATTTTAATACATGCTTCATATACATATCTTAATAAAATAACCATCAAGTTTTCATCCAGTTCTTTTTGCGCTAGGAAAATTTTGCCTAATTTCCATTTGAATGTAAACGATTTTACTAATGAAAATAATGTTTTTTGGTATGATAGCGATAAAAATAAATCATAAATTGTACTAATTGTTTTCATAATATTTTTCTAATTAGTTTTTGGTTTTGTCAATTTAATTTTCACATTATCTGATTATTAGAAAAAATGCAGGGCCGTATTTAGGACCATAAGGGCTATAATTAGAACATACAATTGAAGTTCAAAAAAATCTATTAGTATGAAAATACCAAGTTATGTTTTTTTTATAGAAGAATGGATAAACAAAAATTTAGGGATGAATGGTACTGGAAGAAACCGCTCACTGAAGAGAAATTATATCAGCTGGCTGAGATAACTGAGGACCAAGCAGAAAATTCGGATATCGGGAGGGATTCTGATGCGGATGACCAATTTGACGTTCAGACAACAGGATCAGCTGATACACCCTACTCAAGTTTTTTATCTGCAGATAGTTCCCCTTCAGTAACCCCGAGCCTATCAGACAGTTCCAAAAGATCAACAAGAAAAAGGGCAAAACTTGCCCTTTCAATTAATTTTTCGGATTATGATTCAGACGATTCAATTGCTGACAAAACCTATACGCCAGATTCTCCAATCCGCTTACAATATAGAATATCTTCTGATATTGACGAATAAGTGAATGCTTTGGTCTCTACCATACCAAATATTAACTTTGTAAGATTGTTTGTTCATTTATTATAGAGTTTGGTTTTATTTTTCTTTATTTATTGTATGTTTGGTTTTTATTATAAATTTGTTTAAAAGCTATTGTGTTTTTTATTCTGATTTCATTTTATTATTTTATTATTGGGTTATTAAAGGAGATGGTATAGAGTTTGTACCAGAGAACACAGCCCACATATTTAGTCCTAAATGGTCTCTGGTAAAATGGTTTACCGCCTAATAAAAAAAAAATATATAGAAAAATCGATTGCTAATTACATATTATCTTTTCTTGTCTCCAGAAGACTGCATAATTAGCATTTTTTATATAAAATAGTATTAGGAAAATTTTGCCCGTTAAAGGGTTAATAGTGCGCATGGCTAAATAAGGACTAGACTTTAAACCAAAGGCTACAGAATTAAATTGAAATATACTAATAGGTTCTGAATCATCAAATCTAAATAAAAATTTTTGATATTTACGATGTTTATCTGATAATAAAATTCTTTAATACATTTGTTGTATATCTGCTGTAATAGCAATAGGAAAAAGTCGAAAATTCAGAAGAAGTGAAAATAAATTTGCTTGTAAATTTGGTCCTATATGTAAAATATCATTTAAAGATACACCTGTATCAGTTTTAGCACTAGCATCTAAAACTGCACGTACTTTAGTTGTTAATTTATCAAGTCTAACAACTGCATGATGCGGTATAAAATAACCTTTATTGACATTTTCTTCTGAATATGAAATTTTAGATAAATATCCCTTGTCTAAATAATCTTTAATTACTTCATTATAAGCATGGCGTAAATCTGGATTGTTTTTAAATTTACGTTCTAAAAATACCAATCTACGTTTTGCAATAACATGAGAATTACCTAATAAAGAATAATCTTGTTTAAATGGTAATTCTACAACATATCTTCCAGAAAAATCTCTAGAATAAGATGATTTATAAAGATTTTCACAAATTATATCATCAGAGTTTTGAATATAATCTAAAGGGATTTCTTCTAAATTCCAAAATTTTGTTAAATTTATATTTAAATTTTCATTTGTGATTGGCCCAAAAGTCCAACCTAAATTAAAATGTAAAAATGAATTATTTAAAATTGCATCAACAGGTACTTCACCAATTAAAATATAGCCCAATGTAGTTTCAAGTGCTTGAGGTGCAATCAAATTAGAAGGAGGAATAATTCGACCTGTTAATAATAAGTTTGGAAATAATTGAGCTCCTAAAATGACGTCAATATCACCAGGTATATTCCAAGATTCGTCTGCTAAAGAAACATTATTTAGGTAATTTAATGATAATGTATTTATATTAGTTGTTGGTAATTTTTCAGTTATATTATCCACTACAATTAAAGTTATATTGTATTTATCAAATGATATTCGTGATTGAATAGTTAAAGAAACATATCCTTTCATTGGAGTTTTAATAGAACCTACTGTATTAATATACGAATTACTAATGGGAATAATGCTTAATTTAAGTTTCTTACAACAAGAAATGGAAATTAAATTATTTTGTGATGCACTATCAATAAGACATCTAATTATGGTTTTATTCCCATTATCACCTAACGCGTATACTTGCGCTGTTGATAATAATACAGTAGTGTTTGTATTTAAAGAAGCTTTTGAATGCATAGTAATAGATTGAGTTAAAGGTTTAAAAGTAGAAGATGAAGCTATATTATTTTGCATAGTAGGAGATTCAGTTTTATGTGTTTCAAAGTGTAATAATGAATGATGACTTTTCTTGCATATTTTACAATATAAATTTGATTTACATTTACTGCTAGTATGATTTGACCGTAAACAGTTAATACAATATCTTAATTCTTTAACCTTATCAAATCTAAATATTTTTAAATACTTGACATTCGTAAATATTTGAATGATCATTTTTATTACAAATTATACAATTTAATGGCTTGACAACTGTTATTGAAAAAGAATGAGATTGTACAATTGAGTGTTTATTTTTTAAGGAAGAATTAGTGAGTGTATTATGTTTTAGACTTGAATGTGAATTTGTAAGTTCTAAAATTTTAACTTGTTGTCGAATATATTCAATTAAATCTTCACAAGATGGAATGTCTTTATTAATTAAATTTCCAAATGATTGTATAATTTGGGGATCTAGCTTTTTTAATGCCATATGAAGAAATATGAAATCCGAAAGGTCAGTTATATTTAATTGTCTCAAAGCGCCCCAGATAACATTCGTGAATGCACATTAAACTCACACCGGGCGCACGCCGTGAATCTTCAAAATTGAATGCATCGTGAATTCACCGTGAGTTCACAGATAACATTTGTAATGCACATTTAATTCACATAGGGCGCACGTCGTGAATCTTTAAAAATGAATTCATCGTGAATTCACTGTGAGTTCCCAGATAATATTCTTAATGCACATATAATTCATTCCGGGCGCACGCCCTGAATCTTTAAAAATGAATGCATTGTGAATCCACTGTGAGTTTCCAAATTACATTCCTGAATGCACATTAAACTCCTACCGGGCGCACGCCGTGAATCTTCAAAATTGAATGCATCGTGAATTCACCGTGAGTTCACAGATAACATTTGTAATGCACATTTAATTCACATAGGGCGCACGTCGTGAATCTTTAAAAATGAATTCATCGTGAATTCACTGTGAGTTCCCAGATAATATTCTTAATGCACATATAATTCATTCCGGGCGCACGCCCTGAATCTTTAAAAATGAATGCATTGTGAATCCACTGTGAGTTTCCAAATTACATTCCTGAATGCACATTAAACTCCTACCGGGCGCACGCCGTGAATCTTCAAAATTGAATGCATCGTGAGTTCACAGATAACATTTGTAATGCACATTTAATTCACATAGGGCGCACGCCGTGAATCTTTAAAAATTAATTAATCGTGAATCCACTGTGAGTTTCCACATTCCTGAATGCACATTAAACTCCTACCGGGCGCACGCCGTGAATCTTCAAAATTGAATGCATCGTGAATTCACCGTGAGTTCACAGATAACATTTGTAATGCACATTAAATTCACACCGGGCGCACGCCATGAATCTTTAAAATTAAGTGCATCGTGAATTCACCGTAAGTTCACAGATAAGTGGTAATCCATTAATTACGTGAGGCAATTTTGGCGATTTTTCGACTCCCCCCTCCCCTTGGGAAAATACATTGTTTTAATGTAAATAAGTTAATCTGTAATTGATTCCATTAGATTTATTAAAAAAAAATAATTGTCATAATTGTTTACTTAATTTAACCCAGTTTTCTCGCCATTTTACACTGTTTCATTTTTTTCAAAAATTACGTGATATTTGCCGAGACCACCCTCCCCCCACGTGAGATTGGGTGGGGTTTGGCTCGACCCCCTCCCCCCTAAACACCTCACGTAGTTAATGGATGCCCCCTAACATTTCTTATGCACATTTAATTCACACCGGACGCACGCCGTGAATCTCCAAGATTTTATACATATCTGTTAGCACGTTTAATTAAAGCTCTTCAAATTTATTTTGATAGGTTAGCTATACCTCTGTTTGATAGGGAAGGTATACCTACCCTATCAAAATAAATTTGAAGACCGAATTCGAAATAAGAAAAAGAAAACATAACATTAAAGGAATATTAATTAAAGATTTTTATTAAATATTAAACGGAAAATAAAAAAGTACATTTTTTAATTAATATCAGTTATTAATATTTAATATACCTATAGGTAATAATAATTATATATAATAATTGCAAAACCAAATACGCGGGCACTCGTGCGCATGCGCCTATGGCCGTCACATTTCAACTAAATGCAGGGTTGCCGCTTGCAGGTATTTGACCCGAAAATCGCGTATTTCATCATGCTTGCAAGTAAAATATTGAAGCAGGTATTTTATAAATTTTACTTTTCAAAGAAATTTTCAGTAAATAATATTGTATAACTACTAACTAAACATAATTCTTTAATTATATCCTTTTATTTTTCTCTTAATTTATTCAAAATTTAATTCACTTTTCCAAATTGAGCAAATGTACTAGAAATGTTTACTCGTGTGGGTAATTTCTAGTATTTTGTAATTTTTGGTCGGGAACTTTCACGAAAATCATCCGGCTGCAATCCGGCAACACTGCAGCGTTAGTGTGCGTACGCAGCTTAGAGCCACGAGGTTTTCTATAGAATACCATATATGGTAAACATCTAGCTAGATATCCTGTATACCGGTAAAACGTTCAGTTCATATCCTTTTTCTATGGTTCAGAGATAAACGTTCAGTTTCAAGGTGTATCTATCTTGGTTCAGTTTTTCAGTTTTATAATATATAGGTATTCAGTTCAATAAATACTTAAGTTGCTAGCCAGGAATTCCAAAGGTAAGTTTGACATTTTTATATTTTAGCATGATCAAATTTAAGATACGAATTTTATTGTATATATACTATATTAGATCAGTGCATTGATAATAATTGTTACAATTATTGCAAAAAGAACAAAAACAATGAATAACCATGGTTATAATGCTTAATTGTGGTTATATTTTTTTATAAAGTTTTTATTTATTGTTTTTGTTTTTGAGTCAGATCACGTCAAGTGGACCCCTCATTTTCCACTTGGTAATAGAATTTAAATTTTAATACCTACATCAATCGTTAGTAGTCATTAGTAACAATATTTCCTTAAAATATATTTTTTTTTATTTTAATTTTAACAGTTTTTTTGTAACAAAGATTTTTCTCACTTTTAATTAAACAATTAATTGTGAAAAAACTGTTAAAAGTTTCGTAGTGAAATTTTCTGGACTTTTTTTTAAATTTTTTTTATACTTTTTTTGATCATTGAAATATACAATTCAAATTTTTGATAAAGTCTCTATCAAATAATCAAGTTTTTTTCATGGTTACATGTACTGGATATAAAGGTTTCATATCCTGAAAAAAAAATTTCACTGCCCGGCATTTCTTTAAACATTATTAATTTTTTACTGCAAGGCTCCGCGCCTCATGAGTCGAAGCCGCGCTCGGCTGAATTGGTTTGAATGATTTGTTTTTATTTGAATTCAAAATATGACATTCATTTTAATATTTTTATTAGTAAATATACAGTCGACAAATATTTTACAATTTTTTAATCAATACAGAATATTTTTATTAGCTATCGCAAGACTTTTCTTTATACACAAAAACAAATATTTTTTTTTGTTCTAAGCGTTTTTTAAATAATATTTATTAAATTTTATAAAATGAGTCTTGTAAATAAATGCTTTAATCCATTAATAATGTTATTTTTTTAGGACCAAAAATAAATTAAAATAAGGGGAAAAAATGATGAGTTATTTGACTCATTTGATGATGTGTCCAGTGATGAATCAGTAAGTATACTTATCTGTAGATGTAATTTCATATATGTGATACATAATATATATTATAATAAAATATTATACAGTATTATACTCATGTGTATGCATTAATTAGTATTATTGATGTTATAATTCATATTTTTTTTAAGGTTAAAGAGGACATTGAAACCTCTGAGGTCGATTCGGAATAAACTTTACAACATAACACTTTGTGTTTTATTTCAGTATACTATTGTACCTCAAGTTTAATTATACAAAGTTTATACTTCTTAAGAAGTCCCATAAGCCAACTGAATGGCTTGTGCCGGTTAGGGGTAGGAACGGACCGCGGGTTTAAAGTCCCCTTCGAAGGACTAATACATAATAGGACAAACACAAATAAACAGCCATACCCCTGGTGGGATTCGAACCCACGACCTCCGGCTTGTAGTCAGCAGCACTAACCACTAGTCCACCGTCGGCGTGGATGGCATAATTGTCTAAAAAAATATTCTCCAATTGGACATAAATCACATCTTTATTTAACATTTTTCATTTGACTTTATTTACAAATATAACAAAATCTGTTATTTTAAAAAATAACACGTTTTATTTTGTGTTCCAATTTAAAATTAAATGCAAAAAAAATTGAGTATACGCACGAAATTCACCGTAAATACGCACGCGAAGATGCGTCCTCCCCTTGAATTCACCGTAAATGCACAAGTGAAGCTCGAAGTGAGTGCGCATGCATGCTAAAATTCGCGCGAAAAAATTGAAATTATGGTGAATGCACATTTTTTGTTCAGAAAACTTATTTTACTATATAGGGGAAAATATGTTTTCTGAACATGCACCCTTATTTCATTTTTTTCGCGCGAATTTAGAACACGCATGCATTTACGGTGAATTTAAGGGACGGACGCATCTTCACGTGTGCATTCACGGTGAATTCATGTGTGCATTTAAGGGGCGGACGCATCTTCACGTGTGCATTCACGGTGAATTCAATGGGCGGATATATCTTCACGTGTGCATTCACGGTGAATTCCAGGGGCGGACGCATCTTTTAGCAACCGTGAATTCACGCGTGAAGCAATATTTTTCACCGTGCATTCACGGTGAACTCACGAATGTTATCTGGGGCTATAAGAGGAAGAAAAACGTTCTATAAAATTATTTAATTGATTGGAATTATTAGATGCAAATTTAATATCAATTATATTATTTAAATAAAATGTACCCAATGCACGTTTATCTTGATATTTTTTTACCAACGAATTCCAAATTGTTAAATAATTTTCCTCATTAGGAAGAATTCCCGATAAAACAGTAAGTGACCTGCCACTTAACTTTCCCACAAAATATTGAACTTTTTGAGAATCATTTAAATTTGAATTTAGATGAATATTAGATTTAAATGCCTCAAAAAACAAAGGCCAATTTTCAGGATTCCCATCAAATTTAGGTAATTCAATTGGGGGTAATTTAATGTTAAAACAGGGCTCTTTTTCTAAAGAATTTTGAGTTTGTGGCAAAACCCTGCGACCCTCCAACACAGTATTTCTTACTTCTTTAATTTGGCTATATAAATTTACAAAACTCGACCATTTTTTAAAACTAGGAATATATTCTGAATTTATATCCAATTCTAAATTATTAGCTTGATCTGTTAAATTATTATATTGATCATATAATGTATCTAAAATTGACGTATTTGACATAAATTCCTGTGTATTCCTAGTTTCTGCCTTTGAAACCTTTTTGGCATTGTCATTATAATTTAAAAATAAATTAAATATTGCGTCTCTTTTTGCATTTATAGCTAATAATGACATATTTGACATTTTATAATTAATTTAATTTAAATTAAATTTTTAACTAAATAAATAAAATTTTATTAGTGGACTGTATAAAAAAATGGATTTCAAAATCCGGTTCGTATGGGCCAAAATATGGTGTATCAATGCACCACAGGTTAATAAAAGAAGAGATTGTACTTACAGTTATATTCCTTTATTTGTGATTTATATATTATGTGTAATTATTATGACAATTATAATTTTAATTTGAAATTCATCTAAATAAATATTTTAATATCTTATTTCTTCCATATCCATGAATATCTTTCTTCTTATATTTTCTTTATTTATTATCTTTCTTCTTATTTCATTCTTCTTATTTTACTCGTGTAATTTTCTTATATTTTTTCTTGTATTTCTTCTTTTCTTTTATATTGTCTATTTTTTGTTTATGTATATTATATTATTTATTTTATTTATATTTTATGATGAATATTAAATTATATAAATTTTATGATTATGATTTTTTATATATTTTTTTATTATTATTATTATGTTATTATTTTTGTTATAGTTATCATGGATAACTATTTTTTAAGTATCAAAGATATTATTGATAGTCTTAAGTTGAGACTCTCAACTAACAATGACACAAAATAAAGGTTTATGTAACCAAAGTCACATCGACAACTTAAATCAACCCATGGCGCAATACTTGGCGCCAACACTTACGCTTTCTATACATTCTCTTTCGCACCTAAATATTAAGTTTATTTACTAAAAAAAACATTTTTCATAACTGTGTTTTTTCTACTGCTATTAATATGTTTTTTTCATGTAAAGTGGACTATTTGAGCCGTCTTGGGGGAGATCACGGATATGATGTAGTAAAGAAGTGCCTTAGTAGGATCCTAACAGATGAGCTAGGTATGAAATACAATTGGGAGGGCTTGCGCAATGGAAAGAAAAGCTTTCAAATCCTAAATATCGCGACTGCTGTGACAGAAGCAGTCAAGAAACAGCGATTGGACACTGAAAAAACCATTGAAAAGCATAAAAAGACCTGGTTAAAACACGCAAAGGAACGCTGAGCGGTAAAAAAACAGAAGGACAGTAAGAGGAATAATTAGATCAAGAATCAAGTTTTGTAGTTCAGTTTTTTTTGTATTGTGTAAGAATGATAAACTTGTGAGCGATTCGCCGCGTAATAAAAGGTATGGCTGCAACTGTCTTTCTGTAAAATACAATCATTCGTATGGAGTGGCTGTTTACAGGGTGTCCCGAAATTAGGGGGCCAAACTTAAACAGTGCATTCTTTATAGAAAAATATAACTTTTTTGTTTAATAGGCATATATCAAAAAATGCCCCCTAACGGAGCTACGCCCCCCCTAAATAGGAGCTTAAGAAAATAATTTTTTGGGGTTGAACATGAAGACCTGAATTTTTGGTACTTTGGTAATTTTGCCATTCTGAATCTGGATCTAAAATCAAAACTGTTAAAATTTAATCATAGGCGTAACTTTTGGGGTGGCAAATTAACAAAAACAGCCCCAACTTTTTTCAGAGTGAGTATTTTAATGTTTTGTTATAAAATTATTAAAATGTATAGTTTTTTACGAAAAATAGGTAGGTACTCTTGCTTTGAATCGCTCAGATGCACCATTTTTGAGAAAATTGCATTTTAAATTACTATGCTTAGCATAATATCTCCTATTTTCATTAAAAGACTTAACATTTATTGTTATAGTTTATTTAACATTTTCTGGCTCGATTTTTGTTATTTTTTTATTTTGGCGCGATTTTCCAAATTTTAGCACAAAGTTTTAATGAAAATATGAGATATGTAATACATATTATGTATGCTATGCAGACTAATTTATAAATGCATTTTTCTCGAAAATGGTGCATCTGAGCGATTCAAATTAAGAGTACCTATTTTTCGTAAAAAACTATAAGTTTTCATAAAAAAAAATTAAAATATTATCTCAGAAAAAAGTTGGGGCTATTTTTATAATTTGCCCCCCCCCAAATGTTACGCCTATGATTCAATTTTAAGAGTTTTGATTTTAGATCCAGATTCAGAATATCAAAATTACCAAAGTACCAAAAATTCAGGTCTTCATGTTTAATGCTCTAGGAATAGTTTAAAAAAAAACTATTCTCTTGGGCCTATTCAGGGGACCGTAGCTCCGTTAGGGGGCATTTTTTAATACATGTTTATTTAACAAAAAAGTGTTACTTTTCTATGAAGAATGCACTGTTTAAGTTTGGCCCATTAATTTCGGGACACCCTGTAGTGTGTCACTCTTTCATAAGGATACGTTCATCTTTCAAAACAACGGCTTTGACCGCAGCCCCAACCGCTAATATGGCTCCGGCCTTATAGCCACTTGGCCATAGCGAAAAATAGCTCTATAGCTATAGAGTGGTCATATTAGCTATTTTTCGCTAAGCGAATTTTCTAATATGGCCAAGTGGCTATAAGACCGAAGACATTAGCGGTTGGGGCTGCGGTCACAACCGTTGCTCTGTAAGATGAACATATCCTTATGAAAGAGTGGCACACTATAGCTGCTGCCCCGTCGCAACAGCCACTCCATAAGAATGACTGTTGCAACCGTGTGATGTGTCTCCCGCCTTATGTGATTTGCTTGAAATATTTCAGTTTCGCTCTCTAGTGCACTACTTTATCTCTCGCGACAAACCGCTTGCAAGCTTGTTCTTTTTTTGGTTAATTATATTATTTGTTTTTTGGAAATTTATTTGTTTTTTAAATATATGTAATAAAATACGATTTATTAACTTAACTAGTTTATGTGCAGTCTTATCAAACATTTAAGTCAATGTCTATAGGCGTTTTTGGAAACTTACTAGGGTAAGTGATCGAGTGTAAGTTAAAACCAGTTATAACAATAGATTTTCTAACCCGGGTAAGTGATCTGGTAAGTTTCCAAAAACGCCTTATGTGTTTATACGAAGAAGTTCAATCTCGCATTCAGCTTACAATTTAACCTAAACAAGATACCTTGAAACCAGTGATAAGCTTAAATTTAAAGTTAATGAATTTTACTTATTTTGAGGTAAGGGTTTGAAGTGAAACCGTATTGAAATTATCGAAATACATACAGTGTTCGGAAAAGGTTAGGCCGAATTTTAAGGGGTGGTAGGCCATGCTGGGAAAAAATTTTTGATACAAGGAACATATTATGTCCGGAAACTTCCCCTTGCCAAGCTACAGGCGTTTGAATTTGGCGCGCAGTCTGGGCCGTGGGGACTGCAACGAGGAACAATGCGCAGTGGAGCCGGCAACATACATGTCTGCTGTCCGCCTGTAAGGTTCCTGCGTGCCATATTAAAACAAAGCGTGCGCTTTTAAAGTCTGTAGTTCGGAAAAGGGGCGTTTCCAGACACATGTTCCTTATATTAAAATATTTGTGAATGACTGCCAACCCTTAAAAGTTGACCCAACCGTTTCCAAACACCCTGTATAGTTATCATGACAACATGCCGATTTCCAAAGAAAAGTCTCAAAAAGCCCTCACAGTACCTTAATAAGCTGGTCTGAGTATATCGCCGACGGTGGTCTAGTGGTTAGTGCTGCTGACTACAAGCCGGAGGTCGTGGGTTCGAATCCCACCAGGGGTATGGCTGTTTATTTGTGTTTGTCCTATTGTGTATTAGTCCTTCGGAGGGGACTTTAAGCCCGCGGTCCGTTCCTACCCCTAATCCGCACAAGCCATTCAGTTGGCTTATGGGACTTCTTAAGAAGTAAGGGTGGAACTTTAGTATATAAACTTTTGTATATAGTCCTAATCAGGACGTCCTACGGACATCTGAAAGTGTATCATTTGGCCGTCTGTAGACCTCCTAGGGACGTCAAACGGACATTGCGGGACGTCCTGAGTACTTCCGCAATGTCCCAAGCGAGGACAGCCTAAGGACGTATTTGTGCTTACTGGGAAGACATAACACACGAGTGGCATACAATGTTGTATCCAACAGGTGGAAGAAATCGTTTTTTTATGAGATAATAATTAATAAGCTTTTTGATCAAATCAAAGCTACTTGCGTCTCAGTACCCTATAAACGTCAGATTGACTTGACAGTGACTTTTTTACATTTTGGTCAAATTAGGTTGTTTGTTTGGTTGCCACGGGCATGATACATTGTTAGCAAATGTTTAAATAAATTTTGACACTTGTCAGTTTTCCCTGCAGACAAGGGAAGCTTTTTTGAAGATAAAAACGTATAGAAAATGGAAAATCCTTACGGAAGCGGAAGAAGCAGCGATGCAGATTTTGCCAGAAAAGTCCCGAGATGCTTACGACAAGGAGTTCAAAATGTTTGAGTCTTGGATGAATCCACGGAAGATAAAAGGTGTCGATGAAAATGTTATATTGGCTTATTTTTTACATTTGCAGAAAAAATTAGCCCCAACGTCGCTATGGACCAAATACTCGATGCTTCGCTCGACTATTCACCTTTATAAAAAATCGACATTTCAAAATATGGCAAACTAACGAGCTTTTTGAAAAGAAAATCACAGAAGTCCTAGACATTAGAATGACCTGAAATAGAAAAGTTTTTGAACGAAGCTCCCGATGACGAGTACTGTTGATGAAAGTGGCTTTGATAATGGGGATTAGGGGTGCTTGTAGATGCGATGAATTGGTCAATTTGAAAATAGAAAATATTCAAGACAAAGGGAAATATTTTCACGCAGTTTTGCCAGACACTAAAACCAAGAAATTGAGAAGTTTCAACATACTTGAAGAAGGATTTCCAGTCAACCCGATCAATTTGTGTAAAAAATACATGTCTTTGAGACCAAAGAATACAAGTTCTAGCCCCTTTTTTGTTTTTGTTTTTTAAAAAAATGGGAGGTGTACCAGCCAGTAGATAATAAAGGAGATTTCTGGCTCACTTAACCACGAAATGGACATTATAAGAGTTCTGGCTTACTTAAACACCAAATTAACATTATGGGAGATCTACCTCACTTTTAAACATTTAATTAATTCTGGCTTACTTATATATGAGTACATTAGATGCAAAACTTTTGCAAATTTTTAAAATATTGTAAAGATTTCTCTTTACCCCCAGGTTTGTTTAAAACAAGTTTTATGAAAAATTGATAAATTAAATATTTCGTGGCTTTGGCTCGTGATCGTCTTACCCAAATTTGGACCTCTACGCTGTGTTTACTTACTTGTTTTTATTAGATGCATTGCTTTAAGAATGATACGTGGGAGAAATAGGTTTATAAGAAATAAAATACAGTGGCTGAATTTACCCCAATTTAATTTACGTTAACCTTTTACAAACAAGCAAGGGGTGGCTCTTAGGAGGGTTCGGCCAGGGAAAAAGAGCCTGAGAAAAAACCCTGGTCGGCTATGAAGTAGCAAAGGAATACGCGGTCAGGCATTGTACTTTAAAAATTACGCAAATTAATGTTTTGGCGATATGGCTCGATACTGCATTTAAACAAAGATTTAAAACTGAAGAATATTGGGGTTAGTTAGCCGGGCTAGGCCCAGAATGTAACGAGGTCCCAATATGGGAGGCAACCCGCCTATTTTAGTTGAAGGGTCGGGGAAAAGCGATGCAACCCTAGAGAACCTAGGGCAACCTTTTCCCCTCACGGAAGAAAAATATTAGTTCATACAACAATGGCCCACGCACACAAACAAAGAGTACTCAAAGTTGGAACAATAACGGTCAGCACTCCTGGTTAAGCACCGAGTAATTTCGCAATACATTAATAACTTTGGACTGATCATAAAACAATGCTTAACCACGTTATAGAAAAGGGTACAAAATAATGGTTTAAGCACAAACAAAATACAAGGTTACATTCGAGTGGTACAAGCATTGAGCATAGCAAATTATTAAAATTATAGTGATAAAAATAAAAGCGAGAATAGGGGTGGTAATAGCTAAAAGAAAAGGGTTAAAAATAACGTAAAATACAGCTAAACGTAATCGTAAAGGATAAATATACTCATAATAGCAATAATTATATAATAATAATATTAACAATTTTAAAAATGCAGAATATTACGTTTAGTTAATTTTACTACACATTTAAATAGATTAAATATTGAGAACTAACCTTGTAGAATACACCAACAACACTTTTAACAATGATTTTCGAACAATAATTTACTTTTACAATTTTATCCAAGAAAACGAACTGTACTGCACAAAATTCAAAACGCTTCTCCCATTTCTCCTTTTTCAAAAAAACCTTCTTCGGTTACCTCTCGTGGAAATTCCTCGCCTGATGTGTATCCCAGATTTACTCTTCCTTCAGCTTAGCGCCTACCTCTCTTGTTTGTTTGGCAAATTTTCTACCTAAATTTGTAAACATTGTTTGCCATCAAATAAAGTTTTATAGCTTAATCCTATTTTAACATTAGAAAAATAAAATATTAATAACACGAATTATAATAAATTTATACAGGGTGTTTCTTTTTCGGAACCATTACAATATATATATATTAGGGTGTTTCAAAAAAATCGACTTTTTCTTTTTCTTCAAATGGTCAGCAATTTCTTTCAGAGGATGTCAAAACAAAGACCTCGTTAAAATTTGAGCTTTTAATTTGAAGATTTAGAGGTCGCGGATCGCAATTTTCTATTTCCCATTTAAATAACATAGGAATTTTTTTTTTTTAACTTTGGAATTTTATACGTCTATATCGAATCAACTTATGGCAAGGAACATCTTAGATTTTTATAGTAAATTTAACGCTCTATAAAAAATGTCTCTTATAATTTTTCTATAAATTGATTTCTTCCAGAGTTATTCGAGGCCAAAGTTTGATTTCCATCGAATTTTCTCGTTTTTTTCAACTTTTAGCATCATGTAGTAAAAAAAATCACATATTTATATCTGAAACATAGGAAAAAACAAAAAAACAAAAAAACGTCACTTTTTTCCAAAGCCTACTACAAAGTTTTAATGAAAATATGAGATGTGTATAATATGCAAAGTAATTTATTTATAAATGCATTTTTCTTGAAAATGGTGCATCTGAGCAATTCAAATCAAGAGTACCTATTTTTCGTAAAAAACTATAATGTTAGACGTAAGTTTAAAAAGCCGTACTAGGTTAGGTGGCCACTGGAGGGCGCCACTACTCGGATGGTAAAAACGGGAGCTGCCATCCCGACGGAGAAGAAGAAGAAGAGAGCGTTGTTTTGGAGATATAAAAGCTTGGTGTTATTTTTGATTTTAAAATAAATTAAAACAGTTTACCGGTCATATTATTCAAAATACCTGACAACAAATTCAGAAGTGAGATCTGGATCGAGAGTGCAGTGCCTGGAGATAAGTGAATTGGAGAAAATAAGTGGTGATTACCTGTTGTTGTAAAAAGCCGATTTGTGGTTAGGTGTGCCACGTGCTGAAATTCAATTGGAGACAAAAGGAGGACAATTATTACGTTTAATTGGAGACTTAGTTGGAGTAGAGTCGAAACAAAGGTGAGGCGCATTCGTTATATTAATAGTTGGAGAAATTTTAGAGTTTTTATAAAATGAGCGACCACCTGTCGATCAATTTGGAGGATGACGAGGCTATGCTGAGTCAGTCAGAGCAGGGTTCACGCAGGGAGACGGCTGCCGGTCAAAATGAACCAGTTGCTGACAACATGGCTGTAATGCGTGGCTTATTTAAGGAGTTGCTCGAGCAGCAAGGACGGATGTTGCTTGATCAGCAGCGTCGAACAATAAGACAGGAGTCACGTCTAGCTGTGGGAGAATGTATGGAGGAAATCGCTAGTACGCCATCTAGCCATAGGTACGACAAGTCCTCAAGCAACTATCGAGGTGGGGTTATAAGCTTGGGACAGGAGCTGGTGATGCCGTTTAACCCTGAAAATAAGAGCACCAATGTGGAGAGGTGGCTCGAGAGAGTTCAGGAGTTAGCTGAAGCTAATGCGTGGACTGATAAGGAGCAGTTACTAATCGCGCAGGCCAAATTGGAGGGGGCTGCTCGTGAATGGTACAATGGTGTCCGAGCTCCGAGAACGTGGGAGGAATTTTCAGGAGGTTTGACAGCGGAATTTCCAAGGAGAGCTGATTTTGCTGACACCCTTAAGCAAATGGTGCTTAGAGTCAAACAAGATGGAGAGAGTTTGACTAATTATTATCATCGAAAGTTGGAGATGATGCGTAGAGTGGACCTGCATCAGGGGGAGCGTGCAGTTTCGCTGCTTATTCAGGGCTTGCCGGAGGATCTCAAAATTGGAGCTTTGGCGTCCAACTGCAAGACCCCTGAAGCATTGTATACGAGGTTTTTGACTTCGGTGCAGGCAGGGCAAGAATCCTCCAAGGAGCAAAGATTGGAGAAGAGAAGTGGAGCCTCTACCAGCGGCGTGTCGCGGATTCGCTGCTACAATTGTCAGGAGATGGGGAACCATCTAGGTAAGGATTGTCCTCGCCCACGTGTGGAGAGATGCATTCGGTGTGGCAAGGTGGGGCACCGAGCACGTGACTGCCCTCTTGGACCATTTCCGGGCCGACAAGGAGGATCATCTGGAGGAAGTCAGGAGGGAGCCACAGAACGAAACACTAGGGTGAGTCTTTTAATTAATCCTATAGATTCTGTTTTTAAGGTGCTTGGTTATGTTGGAAAAGTTAGTGCTCGATGCTATATTGATACAGGAGCAGAGGAAAGTTTGGTGTCCCTTGCTTTTGTGGAGAAAATTGGAGCTCCAATTAAGCCATTGAGAGAAGAGGTGATTCTCAAAGGTTTTGGAGGTGGAGAAACAATGGCGCTAGGCAGGTGTTTGGTGCTACTTACAATAAGTGGCCTTAAAATTAACATCTGGCCGCTGGTGACAGATGCTGACATGGGGCGCATCGAGATATTGCTCGGGACTGAGGCTATCACTCAGCCTGGCCTGACAATGGTGGTCAGACAGGGCAAAGCCATGTTGTTGGAGGAGGAGAGTCCCGACAAATGGATGAGCAGCTTTGGTATGCCTGAAGTGGAGGAGGGCAAATATGTGATTCGGCTAGCAGAAGAGCTATGTTGCGAATCATTTGCGTCTCAGATGGTCAAGGTCGACGTAAGTGGTAAACAAGGTGGCGATTTTGTTATGGTGGACAAAGTTGTAACCACTGAACACGGCTACCTCATGATACATGGCCAACTTCTGAAGCTGGGAATGGAGAACCAGTTGCTGAAGGTGACCAATCTCACAAAAAAGGAGATTCATTGGAGAAAGGGGCGTGTATTGTTTCGTTTGGAGTTAGGAGGCAACAAGGAGGCCAAGGCTGGAGAGAAAAAGAAAGCAACCAAAGAAGACAGGAGATGTGCGCATGTGCGTAGATTATCGTGCTCTTAATGCAATAACGGTAAAGGACAGGTACCCATTGCCGTTGATTGAAGACCAATTGGAGAAATTGAGTGGCAAAAGGTATTTTACTACCCTGGATATGGCTCAAGGCTACCATCAGATGGCAATGCATGAGAATTCGGTGGCAAAAACAGCATTTATAACACCTGATGGACACTACGAGTATTTGAGGGTTCCATTTGGTCTGGCCAACTCCCCAGCTGTATTTCAACGAATGGTGGACAGAATGTTGGGTGAATTGAGACACAAGGAAGTGCTAGCATACATGGATGATATCTTAATACCTTCACATGGAGAACAAGATGGTCTTAAGTTATTAAACGCCGTGTTAAAGCTAATTGAAGAGGCTGGTCTGAAGCTGAGATTGGAGAAATGTTCATTTATGCAGAATGATATTGAGTATTTGGGACATGAAGTATGTGGTGAAGGCATAAAGCCTGGAAAACGAAAAATACAAGCTGTTCTTGATTTTCCTTGTCCGACAAATGTACGAACGGTGAGACAATTCGTTGGATTGGCATCCTACTACAGGAAATTTATCGAGGGATTTTCTGTGATTGCCAAACCGTTGACCAGTCTAACAAAAAAGGATGTCGCGTGGAAATGGGGAGAAGAGGAACAAGGTGCATATGAAAAACTGAAGGAGTTGCTAAGTCAAAGACCAGTTCTAGCTATATATAATCCTCAAGCTGAAACCCAGGTGCATACAGATGCCAGCAAACATGGACTTGGTGGCATTTTGATGCAACAAGTTGGAGACAAAGATTGGAGACCAGTAGCATATTTTAGCAGATGTACTACCACTGCTGAACAGATGTATCATAGCTACGAGTTGGAGACTTTAGCTGTCGTGGAGTCAGTGAGGAGATTTCGAACATATTTGGTGGGCATTCACTTCAAAATCATTACTGATTGTGTTGCCATAAGATCAACTCTGTTGAAACGAGATTTGGTGCCTCGAATTGCTAGATGGTGGTTGAGTATCGAGCTGGAACCAAAATGCAACACGTGGACGCTTTGAGCAGAAATCCACTTGAATTGGAGCGTTGTATTGAAATAAATTTGGTTACCATGAATGAAACTGACTGGTTTTTGTCGGTGCAATTGCAGGATTACAAAGCAAAGCAATTGGTAATGACTTTAAACTCGAATATTGCTGACAGAGAGACCCAGAAGTTATACAAAGTTAAACAACAACGATTATATCGCAAGACAGATAATGGAGATCGATTGTATGTACCCAATATGGCCAGATTTACGCTGTTAAGAAGGTACCATGATGATATTTGTCATCCAGGAGTCGATAAATGTGCAGAATTGGTAAAAAAGGAGTATTGGTTTCCCAAAATGAATAAGTTCATTAAAAAGTATGTTCAATCGTGCATAAGATGTGCATTTTCAAAAGGTGACTATGGAAAAGGAGAAGGATATTTGCATCCAATAGACAGGAGGCCAGTGCCTTTTGACACTGTGCATATCGATCATTTGGGCCCATTCATGAAAAGCACTAGGAGAAATTCCTACTTGTTGGTGTTGGTGGATGGATTCTCGAAATTTGTCATAGCAAAGCCAACTAGAACAGTCAATTCAAATGAGACCATTGAGAAACTGATGGAGATATTTGGTGAATTTGGATATCCCAGGAGAGTTATTAGTGACAGAGGTTTGGCTTTCACTAGCAAACAATTTAAAGCATTTCTGGAGGAAAAATGTGTGCGACACGTTTTAAATGCCATTGCAACTCCTCGGGCAAATGGGCAAGTGGAGAGAGTAAATAGGAGTTTAATACAGGCGATCGGAGCAAGTGCCTCTAGTGAAGCTAGGTGGGACGAAAAATTACCAGAGATTGTATGGGGATTAAACAATACAATAAACAGGAGTACGAAATTCGCACCTAGTGAATTAATGTTTGCACATGGAGAAAGTCGCGGTTTAGTTGTTGAATTGGAGACTGGAGAGCGCGCTAATGTTGGAGAAGGAGAACAGGCAAAGGAAAGTGGTAAAACTGTAGCGACCACAAGAAAATCAGGAGTTGCTGGAGAGGAGAGCCTGTCGGGTGCTGGAGGTAGCAAGGAGACTATAGGAGGCAAATCAACTAACACCCAAAAGCTTAGAGATGACGATCTCGCACAAGCTGTAGATTTGCGACAACAACTAACACGAAAACGCGCATTGGCTGCAGAAAATATACAAAATGCTGCTCATAAGATGAAAACTGCTTATGACAAACGACGAAAAGTAGCTATTAAATACAAAATTGGTGATTTGGTGTTATGGAGGCATGGAGCTACGAATAAATGTCAAAAGGGCCTAAATCGCAAGCTTGCAAATAAATATGATGGACCTTTCAGGGTGTGCAAGGTAAACAGTAATGACCGATATGTCATTGAAGCCATAAAAGGAGTAAAAGGCTACAAAAGGTTCAAAGCGCATGTCGCAGCGGATGCATTGCGTCCATACAATAGTGTGAATGATGTAATGAGTGATTATGAGAGTGAGTCTGAGTGAATGTGGGGCCCCCTTGAAAGAATGTGTGTGAGAATGTTGTATGTAATGATTCTGTATTATTAATAAATTTCTTTCCCTTTCAGGAACAAAAAAAAAAATAGTTTGTGTATTACTAATAAACTTTCTTTCCGTTTCAGCAACAAAACAAAAAGAGAGTATAGCTGGAGAGGTACTCGCATGAAGTAAATTGGTGATTGACAATTGAGTAGGAGAAATTGTCTTGAGACCAAAATAGGAGTGACATATGGAGCACTAACAGTAAATATTACGGAGCCCAGTAGCACCTAAAATCGGAGACTTCTACAATATTTAGGTAACATAGGTGGTGGTATAATGAGGACATTATTATTTTGCAGGATGGCCGAAATGTTAGACGTAAGTTTAAAAAGCCGTACTAGGTTAGGTGGCCACTGGAGGGCGCCACTACTCGGATGGTAAAAACGGGAGCTGCCATGTTATTTTTGATTTTAAAATAAATTAAAACAGTTTACCGGTCATATTATTCAAAATACCTGACAACAATAAATTCTCATAATTTCATAAAAAAAATTTAATTATTAACCCAGAAAAAAGTTGGGGCTATTTTTGTAACTTTGCCCCCTCCAAATGTTACGCCTATGATTAAATTTTAACAGTTTTGATCATAGATCTAGATTCAGCTTGTCAAAATTACCAAAGTACCTACTGAAAATTCATTTGTTCATGTTCAACCCTCTAGGAATAGTTTTAAAAAAATTATCCTCTTAGGCTCCTATTCAGGGGGCCGTAGCTCCTTTAGGGAGCATTTTTTGATACATGTTTATTAAACAAAAAAAGTGTTATTTTTATACGAATAATTCACTGTTTAAGTTTGGCCCCCTGATTTCGGGACACCCGTATAATGATAATTGTACCATAAATGTTAAAAAAACGCGAAAATTCGATGGAAATCAAACTTTGGCCTCGAATAACTCTGGAAGGAATCAATTTATAGAAAAATGATAGGAGACCTTTTTTGTAGAGCGTTAAATTTACTATAAAAATCTAAGATGATCCTTGAAATAAGTTAATTTGATTCAGACGTATAAAATTTCAAAGTTAAAAAAAAAATTCCCATGTTATTTAAATGAGAAATAGAAAATTGCGATCCGCGACCTCTAAATCTTCAAATTAAAAGCTCAAATTTTGATGAGGTCTTTGTGTTGACATCCTCTGAAAGAATTTGCCGACCATTTGAAGAAAAAGAAAAAGTCGATTTTTTTGAAACACCCTAATATATATATAAATATTGTATATATTAAATACATAGAAAGTTTTCGCTTAGACAGATTGATGGTATAAATTATTATTATGGATAGAACAAATTTTAAATTTTTAAAATGATGAATAAACAAATAAAATAATTTTAAGTAACAATTATAGTTATAATAATTTAACAATAACAATATGTGCGTGTGTGTAACATAAAAAGCGTAGAAAATCAATTTGTATTATATATAATATATACGTTCATATCATAATTAATAAAAGAAACAAAACGTGCGAAATAAATAAATAAACAATAAAATAATTTACTTGCTTTTTGTACTTTAGAAAAAGTCAAAAACTATTAAATAAAACGGTTTATCTATTATAATTTTCGACCCTTGGATATTTTTTCACACACATTTAAAAAGGGGAAAAAAGGAAGGGTCCCATACCTACATATTTTTTCATACACACCCAAACACACACACACATTTAATAAATAGTATTGTTAATGGTTTTTATTAGACACGTTAAATAAGGGGGCCCTCATTTGGGATCATGGTCTGTGTTATTCATACGGGTCATCTCTATTAAGAGATCGATTTTATTATAGACGCCTTTACATTCTTTTAAACACATTGTTTGCATATGATTTTAATTAAATCTTAAATGATTAAACAAGCTTATATTAAGAGACGAATAAGGTTCAATTAACTGTTGGCAATGTTTTAAATTGAAGACACACATCAACAACGCCTTTAAACTTTTTTTAAATATTTGATTTGGGAATAAATTTCTTACTTAAATATGTATGTTTTAGCTAAGTTTTGTTATATTTAAAATGAGTCTCGACAAATTCGGACATCACACTTATTTTAATGTTAAAAAAAATACTGATAAATTTTTAATTACTGAAGATATAGATTTTCAAAATTTTAAACTTACTAATGTGAAATTACCTGAACAAGATAATGATGCTGTGAATAGAATATTTGTTGACAATTATTTCAAATCATATCATAAAGGTGTTAGTAATTCCTTACAATCTGTAATAGATAGTACAGACAAAGAAAATTTAAATATTAAAAAAAGTATTGAAAATTTAAAAAATCAATCTAATATTAATAACAAAAACATTAAAGCAGCAGACACTAATTTTAAATAAGTTAAACAACAAATAATAAAATTAGAGAAAGACTTAAAAAGTAACGTAACTAAAATACAAAAAGATTTTAAGGAATTATCCAATAAAACTAATGATAATGTTAAAAAGAACTTAAATCAATTTAAAACTTTGCAAGATAAAATAATAAATGATGTTTTAGAAAAAACAACTAAAAATATATTGGATAATATACAACGAATTGAAAATTTACAAAAAAAACTTGATGTATATGAAAATATTGTAAAAAGAAACGAAAAGATATTGGATCAACAAATAATAGATACTAAAATTAATAATGCATCTTTTAATGCAACATTTGATGATTTTAGAATTCACCTGAAAGAATTTCTTAAAGCTATTAAATATTTCGAAACACAATCGGAGTCTAATAATGCTTCTTATGTAAATATGTTTAATAATTTGGAGAAACGTATAGAGATGTTAGAAACAAAATCGGCAAATCCTTAAAATGGATATAATAAATAAAATTTAATTATAAAATGCATAAGGTCTATGTACCCTTGCAATTTATTGTGCAAAATAAAACAGTGTTTTTGGGAGAAGGGGTAAGATAGTAGGTATATAAAGCTTGTTTACTTCTTGATATTCATATAATCGTTTATATATTTTTTAGTTAAACAACAACTCAATAACAATATCAAGATGAGCAATATTTTGACCAAACTTAACGGTTGCAAGCATCTTCCATTCATAAAAATTAAAGAATTACAAGAAGACAAGAAATACGAACTGGTTAATCTTGAAGTTTTAGATGGTAAATATGGAGAATGTTTTTTAGTTAAAGTTAAAGAATTTCCAAATTCTGTAATATTACCAAAACGATTTTCAAAGTTAATTGGTGATATTAAAAAAATTAACAAACAAATTCAAAGAAAAAAAAATTATATGATTATGGAAGTTAGTGAAGGTTACAATGATGTAAAATTTGAATAAGTAAAAACTTTAATTTTGAAATATTTAATCGCTAATATTAATGAATATATTTTAGGATTATGTAATCAAAAATATTGTAGTTTAATTTAGTCTTTGGAATTTAAAATTATTTTCATTGTATTAATTAACTGTCATTGTCGGTGGCGTTGGTGGGAATAATAGTATATAAGTCTGTTTTTAAATTGTAAGTTTATTAAATTCAAACTGTTATTTGAATTTGAAACAAACAAAATGTCTGACGTCAGTGAAATTTTTATCGAAATGAAAAGAGTACAGCGACCTGATGCAGAACCCGTACCCCTGGTTGGAGGAACTAATTGCATTTGATTTCTATGGAATTTTTTGGTTAATTCAGGGTCGATGGGGGGAGGATCACCCGGCGTACAATTGGGGGCATGAGGTGCACGAACGCAATAAAGATTTTAGGTGGCTTTATATTATTTAAATAAAAAAATTATATCCACATTTTAAATTTGTTTTAATTTAACCTTATCTGTCGATTATAATAATAAAAAAAAATCTCTAAAAATAAAATAATAGTTTTAGTCCCCTTCCATGAATACGTCGTAAAGATAGGTAGGAGAAACTCTATATAATACTATTACTATTAGTTTAAGTTTTAGTTTGAGAGAGCACATAAAAAATGTCTGCTTTTAAAATTAATCGAGTTGACCAAAATAAAATATATCGTAAAAATCATATTTATAAAGGGAGTCAGTGACAAAACAACAAACAATATTAAATAAAAAAATTACATATTATAAATTAATTCTTGCATTAATGAAAATTCAAATATAAATAAACTTGTTTAGACTTGTTGTTTCAGACTGAGATAGATGGTTGAATGGCTTTAATAGTAGAAAGGGTAAATATGTAAATATATATATATATATATATATATATATATATATATATATATATATATATATATATATATATATATATATATATATATATATATATGTATAAACATGTATATAATGTAAACATATAAATACTTTTAAAATTTTATTTACTTTGCAGTAAACTTTTGTACGTTCAACAACTAAAACTGTTTTTGTAGTGCTTGTATGAATAACTTATATTTTTGTAACGGAAAACCCTTTTACCCTGAGAGTGTTGGAATAATGGAAAACCAAAATGGGATATTTGAAATTTTTCGTAATTCAGTTCCTGAAGATAATATTTTTCCAGATTTAGTTAAGAAAGAAAAAGTGCGTCACCCTAAATTTATGTTAAATCAAGATCGATTGGATTCATTTGAATGGATTAAATCAAAAACCCCATGAAATGGCTAGTGCAGGATTTTTTTACGTTGGTTTAGGAGATCATTGTATTTGCTTTCAATGTGGTCTAATTTTAAAGGATTGGATTGAAACAGATGATTCTTGGGAAGAACATGCTATGTTTGGTGAAAAATGTACTTTTTTACAATTAAAATTGGGTAAAGATTATATTAAAAAATTAAGAGAAGAATATATAAATGATTTTTGTGGTTCAATGCATGATTGTCCAACACCGCCTCAAGCATCTTGTTCAGCAGAAAAACAAAAACAAGTAGAACAATCTACAACAATTAATAATTCACGTTCTAGAACTCCAAGTTATGCAGAAGAAGAAGAAGAAGAAGAAGAAAGTATTGAAAACAGTGAAGATATAAATTTATGTAAAATATTTTATAAAAATGGAATATCTATTGTTTTTTTACCATGTAAGCATACTGTTACTTGTGTAGATGGTTCAATTTCACTAAATAATTGTCCTATTTGTAGCGTTACTCTTGAAGCAAGTTTAAAAATTTATTTATCATAAGAAAAAAATATTTTATTTAATTTGTTTAAATAATACATTTTATACATACCTGTACTTTTAACTTTTTTTTTAATAAATATATTTATATTTTTAAAACATTGTTTTATTTTTTTTATATGAAAGGGAAATTAAATAAAAAAGTGATATTATAAAAAATTTTATTAAGTAAAATAAAATAAAAAAAATGTTTTTTTTAAGTATTTTCACTAAAATCTAAATATTCCATTAGCTCGTTATTATAATTATGTTTAATATTTTTTTCACTACCACTACCTCTAAAATCTACTTCATCAAAATTTGTTTTCATATCCATTAGCTTGTTATTTTAATAATATTTAATATTTTTTTCACTAGCACCATTAGTAAAATCTACATTATCAAAATTTTTTTCAATGTTATATTCCATTTCTTTTTTTTTCTTTTTTTTCCTTTTCTTCTGGAATCAAGATATTTTCCGGGTTCTTAATTTGTTCTTCTAAATAATGCAAGTCTTGAAATGGAGTAGTGGATTGAAAACATTGTACTAACCTATTAATATCTTGAATACTTAAAGGTTTAGCAATATCGTAAGCAATATAATATACAAACATTTTTTTTATGCTGTTGTTGTTGTTGCTGCAACGTCTAAAACTTAACAAACATTAAATTATTTTATAAAGAAGTATTAATATTTAAACCTATATAAAAAAGTGGGGGAAAAATTCTTATTCTAATAAATTAATGATTATATTAAACTAAAAAAAAACACAAAGAAAGAAAAATAGTTATTTGTGTACCAAGGCCAAAAAGTTACTTATTTTCGTCCGAGTCTAAATTTAATGGCCGAGGCGTTAGCCGAGGCCAGAAAGAAGGCGAGGACAAAAGCACTTTTTGGCAGTGGTGCACACAAAGTTTTTTAGTCGACCTTCATTAGAAAACTTAGAAAATCGTTTTTATTTTTATGATTTATTGATATAATAATTATTTCACTGTGTTTCACTATTATTTCACTATGTTTTCACTGTATTTGTTAATTTTCTTATTGTTACACCACTGCATGAAGATATTATAATGTTTCTCGTAAATTTCTGCCGATTTTTTAGGCAGCAATTCTAACGTAGCAGCGTTGGCTTCGTTTGTTATATCAGGAGGGGTGTTGAACATTTCTACATTACTCTCGTCACTGCTGGACATGTTTGTTGACAATAATTATTATAAAATTAGAATACTGACACGTTTTTATTACACTTTACAGTTTGTTTATTTGGTTTTATTCAAAATTCTATTTTGACATTGTGGGTAATGTCAATATCATTATGTAGTATGTAAAATAACCGATAGATGGCGCCACCAAAGGCGGACAATAATGAAGGCGGACGAAAAAGTGTTATTTTTCGGCCGCTTTTGAGTACTAAAAATCCCCTTTATAGTTAAGGTCGACTAAAAAATATATTTATAATGAATTTATTATTCCTGTTAGGGGAACGTAACGTATGATGCGGTCATGTAAAATAATGCAGTAAGCAGAAGTTTACTTGTTTCCCACTCTAATCGAATATCAACTGTTCCAGAATTTAAAACATCATTTTGTCTAGAGCAATCAATTACAGCAATAGGAGCTATTTTTAAAAATTGTTCAGGTGATAAAAGAGGTTCGTTTTTTTTTCAAAATATGATTGTTGAAAGTTTGAATACATTTCATACAATAAAGCATATTGATTTTTATCAAAATTTAAATTTAAATTATCATAGTGGTAGTTTTCAGAGTTTAAAAACAATTTTATGTTTTTTAAATTGCAGTGATCGAAATAACCATTGTTTTTATAAAAATCATTTTTACGATCTGTCTGAAAAGCATCAATAACGTAACGAGGTTTTTCGAGCTGCGTTGCTGATTTAACACTCCAATTATGGTTTTGAGTTTTTTGTAATAAAGGATATTCATACATTTCCCAGCTTCGAAATCCTATTTCTAATTCTTTACCGGTTTCATATAAATTAAATTATTTTTAATTTTTCCTCATCGGACACAACAATATGAGGCATTTTCCAAACTATTTTATCTATTACAATTTTGTTTGTTTCGGTGTTTAATGTGTTATAAATTGCATTTTGATCAGAATTACTTCGGATTAATGTTAATTCTTGCCTTAAGTTTATAATAATTTTTTTAAAGTCTTCTGCAAAACCAAATAATGTTTTTAACGGTACGCATACATTAAAACATCCTGAATTTTTATGAACTTCATAAAGAGAATCTGAATCATTAATATTCCACCCAGCATTTTTTAAACGATCTAACTCGTTTTTATTAAAAGAAACCAAACCTTTTATGGTAGTAGTTGTCCCAGGATTTTTTACACGGTCCACTACTTTACCACCAATCTCTAAACGTATTTCTTCAAATAAATGTCCAAAAAAGTTATTATAACTAATTTAGCTGTATTGGACACAGTTCCATCTGCTTTTAATAACTTACCCTCAATGTATATAAAACTTTCGCTTGGATGAGTAAACAAATCAGATTGGTTAATTGGGATTCTAATTTCATCATTGTTATTAAAAGAATTAGATACATATGGTAAATATGAATGTTTTTCAACGTTTACTAGTGAATAATCAAAAAACGCCCTGTCAGTAACATTTAATATACTCATAGTTGTGTTTTTTTAATTTTAAATCCTAAAGATTTAAGGTATTCAATATTTGCTGGCGTTAATTGATTTTTTGTTGTTGTTTTTAACCGTTTAGCAATTGGTTCAACACTAAAATTAACGTTAGTTGCGGATTTATTATATTTAAAAACCATTGTTTAGTAGAGGTTTTAAATGAGCTCTTAACGTGATGGTCTCACCTCTAAAATTAAGCGTATTTCCATCTTGGTCTACTATTTTAAAGGTTATATTAGTTATAAAATTTGTATTAATTGGTAAATAAATAACATTTTGTGGTGACTCTATAATTTTAAATCCTGCTGGAACAGACGGATAAAATTGAAAACTATATTGCATAGTACTTTAATTGAATTTACCTTCATAATATCCACAGGCTTTTTCGAATGATATTGTTTATCTTTAGTCAAAACTTCTTTATCAAAACCTAATAAATCTCCAATTGAATCATTTTTTGTAAAATCAATATCTTGATCAGATTTAATAATACATTTTAAAGTATTTAAATTAGCTTTAATATATAAACTATATTTTACCGGCAAATCATTCAATTTTAAATTTAAATAATCGTTAATATTGTCAATATCATAAGTTTCTGTGGGTATTTCTATTATTTGATTTCCAAAATAAAATTTATTATTAATACCTTCAGTTATATTTGGAATAGCATTATAAACCTCTAAATTAAGCAAACCTATAACAAAATCATTTTTATATTCTCTTAAATCAATAGGAGGGTTAAAATCAGTGCTAATAATTGATTCATTCGAGAAAAAACTAAACGTCTTCATAGATGAAATTGTGTTATTTAACTGAATATAATAATTTATTAAACAGTATTATATAAAAATTTAAGACATAAGTGACCACAATTATAATTTAAATTTTGATATCGAGTATGATTGTAAAATATGTTTGTAGAACCTAAACTATTAAAGTACTTTATAACTTCTTTAGGAGGTTTAAGATTACCAAAACTATCAAAGTACAAAATATTTCTATTTTTTTTTTACGTAACATGTCCAATGGCTTCCGGAATTATTTTGATCATCAAGATTAATTATGCCATTTTCAATTTGTTGAATTTTACTAAGCAAATTATCTCTCATAAATACTCCGCGAAATTTTTTTAAGTTTTTAGTTTATTTTAATAAATCAACATTAGTCAATGATCGTTTTGGTAACCTGTTTATTAAAAATTTTTGTTTTTCCCTTGATAATATGAATAGGGGTTAACAAATAGTCCATAACCTTTTTTATATGGTTTTAAAATTAATCCTTTACCCATAGCTATAGATTCCATTTTTTCGTTATGACGTTGTTTTTCCTTAAGTTCTTCTTGCGCACTTTTTGCTTTATTGACTGCTGATGCAATAGAGCTGGCACCGCCGGCTAGGGCCCCTAACGCAGACAATCCTGCAAATATTGGAATTAGCGGAAGAAACCCGCCTGTTTTGGGAAATGAAATAACTCTTGGATATTTATTTTTATTTTTTACTTTTCGAAACTCTTTTAATGCTATTTTTATTGCAGTATTTACATTTTTACCTTTATCATTACTTTTTTTCAGTGCTTTATTAGCATTACTAAGAGCTTTTTTAAAAGTAACGCCTTTACCTGATATACGTTTCTTTTTACTACTTTTACTTTTTTTACCGGTACCTCTAATACCCATTCCTAATTTTCGTTTAACTTTCATGCCTGTAATCACTAACCATGCATTTGCTTTTTCACCTAAAGATGCGTCTTTGGATTTCACTCGCTCCCAAGCTCGATTTTCCAATATCCAATCTGCTTTATGCCTTGACTCCAAATTATTATTTTTCGAATAGGCGATATCGTGCTCTTTACATGCAGCGTCTAAAGTGTTTATACCAGGGTCCCCCCTTTTAATTCTTTTATCTAAATTGGTTCCGGGTCCGCAATACTGGTACTTTCCAATCAAGTGTGCCTCGAAAGGTAGTTTATTAATTAATTTAATTAAAAGACCGCTACCTTTTCGTTTGAATGTTTTTTTGCGAATGAGTTGCATAATTTTAAGTATACTTATTTATCGAATATCTTTCCTATTCTATTAATATCATTAAACTAATTAAATTAAATTTTACCAATTTATTTATATAATAAACTGTTTACCATAAATTTATTTAGTTGTTAATCATGCGAATTGTTAAACAAAAGTGTCATTTACCAGTTAAACAATTTGATTTTTTTGCTCATAATAAATTACTTCGACATGGAACCTTGCTACCTAGCTCAATTAGATGTATTATATGTGGGCCATCGAATAGCGGCAAAACAAATGTTATGTTAAATTTGATTGAAGATGTTAATGGTTTACGTTTTGAAAATGTTTACGTTTATTCTAAATCTTTATATCAACCAATTTATGTTTATTTAAAAAAATTATTAAACCCCATTAAAGAAATTAAATATTTTGAATATTGCGATAATGAAAATATAGTTAACCCTTCTGAAGCTAAACCTAATTTAATTTTTATATTTGACGACGTTGCATGCGAAAAACAAAGTGTTATAAGAGATTTTTTCGCAATGGGTAGACATAATCTTATTGACTCTTTTTACTTAACTCAAACATATGCTCATACACCAAAACATTTAATTAGAGACAATGCAAATATTTATTATTTTTAAACAAGATGAAATGAATTTAAAACATATTTACAAAGATCATGTTAATACTGATGTATCATTAGATAAATTTATAGAAATGTGTTCAAAGTGTTGGCAAGACAAATATGGATTTTTGGTAATATGCAAAGATTCTGATTTTAATTGTGGGAGATACAGAAAATGATTTGATTCTTTTATATGTTTATAAAATAACTGTATTAAACTGACTGTTTAAACTATTTGTTTAATAGCTATAAAATTGATTGATTAAATTGGTAGTTTAACAGATTTTTTAAACTAATAGTTTAAACTGTTTGTTTAAACTGATAATTTAAACTGTTTGTTTAAACTGATAGTTTAAACTATCTGTTTTAATAGCTGTTTAGTATAAATATAAATAGATAGCGGTTTATTTGTCAGTTGAAATAAATTTGTTGCAAGGAGTAGTCGACATGGATCAAAAAACAATAACAAAAAAATTAATTAAAAAAAGAAAAGATATTAAAAGTAAATTAAATGCTTTAAAATTAAATAGGTTTAAAACGGAATATGCTTTACAACCTCTAAGACAAATATTATCTGTTCATCAAAAAAATTAACAAAAACCCAAAGTAAAATTTTAAAATATTAAAAAAGAGGAAAAAGATGAGGGAGAAGAAGAGGAGATCGAAAAAGAAGCAGAGGTCAAAAAAGAAAAAAAACTTTTAACAAATAAAAGAGAGTTTGCAACCAGCCCTATAAAAACAAAAACAAGAGATGTTGGAACCCGAACAATTAAACCAAGGAAAATAGACTTTGCAACTAGTCCTATGCGAAAAAATACAAGAGACTTTGGAACCAGTCCTATAAAACAAAACGAATCTTTTGAACATTCATCTATTGCAGATACCACATTACAAGACAGTTATTTTGATGATAATATTGAATTGGCAAATTATAGAGACTTTGGTACTTTAATAAATGATGATGCATCTTTAGATACATTCTTATTAAATGATTATAATGAAATGCCCCGTGAATATATTAAAAACCATATACGACACACTGAAAATAGATATGATACTCATTATTTGCGGTATAATTTTGTTTCAGGCTATTATTATTATGGAGATTCAATAATGGATTTTATAGGAGATGATGTAAAAAATAAAACTACTGGTAAAAGTACAACATATAAAGGTACTTATGGTTTATATGAATTATTATTTAAAAATATACCAAACAACGAATTAATAACTCCAGATGATTTAAATAATTATAAAAATATTGTGTTAAGCACCAATGCACACAAAAGAAATTTTGATCCAAAGGAACAAATAGCTGGTAATAGAGGTGATAAGTATATTCTTTGTATTAAACCTATAGTTGATGAATTAAAAGAAGAAGCAAAAGAAAAGTTAAAACAATTAAAAAATTTAAGGTTACCACAACCGAAACGTCTTGTTGAATACTACGAAGACGATAATAACGATAAAACTTCCACAGCGCATAGTGGTAAAGGATTACTAATGCAATATAATAATAAACCTCTTGAATACGTTCATTATGATAACTTTAATGAGTTGGTTTCAAGACTTAGACTATTGGTAGCATCACAAATGGCAGGAAATAACAATCATAACAATGAAATTGTTAGTATAATTGAAGAATTAAAAGAAGCAAATATAATCGATTAAAATAATTTAAATTATTCATTAATAGTATAACCTTTATAGGTTTTAGTTAATTGTATTAAACAGAATAAAAATATGAATAAAATAATTGATTTTAAACGAGAAATAATAAATGAACTACACAAACCCGCTAGAAAAAAATTTAAACGCAGACGTAGATATGCAACCTTATTCTAAACAAAACAATGGATTTAAGTATATTTTAGTAGTTATTAATACTTTTAGTAAATTTGTGTGGGCTTTACCTGTAAAAAATAAATCTGGTAAGGAATGAGTACAATTTTAAAAAATAGCTCCCCGAAAAATTTGCAAACAGATATGGGAAAGGAATTTTATAATAAAGATTTTGCAGAATTAATGAATAAAATTTATTAATTTATTAATTTAATTAAAAATTAATCAATATTCTACGTTTAGCACTATGAAAGCTTCAATAGTAGAAAGAGTAAATAGAACTTTAAAATCTTTAATGTGGAAAGAGTTTAGCTATCAGGGTAATTATAAATGGATAAAATTATTACCCGAAATTGTTTTAAAATATAATTCAACAAAACATAGAATCAATTGATGTTAATGATAAAAATGAAAAAAATATAATTGATAAATTTAATCATATAAAAATGTCTAGTTTATTAAATAAATTTAAAGAAGGTGATAAAGTTAGAATAAGCAAGTATATAGAAGCATTTTCTAAAAGTTTACACCGAATTGGTCTAATGAAATTTTTACTGTTAAAAAAGTTCACTTAACAAATCCCACAACCTATATTTTGGATGATCAGTATGGACACCCGATTTTAGGAGGATTTTATGAATATGAGTTGCAAAAAGCTAAATTTCCAGATGTTCAACTCGTGGAAAAAATACTTAAACGAAAAGGAACAAAAGTGTATGTGAAGTGGTTTGGAATTAATGAAAATAGTTGGATAAATAAAAAAGATTTAATTTAATAAATGTATTAATAATAATTTTTCCATTGTTTTATTTATTATCCGTTCACTGACACTAAATGACACTAAATGACAGTAATAAACAACATTAATGCTATAAAACCAAAAGAACAAATACTTAACAAAAGGGTTGTAATTTTATAAATATTTAAATTTGATTTTATAGACAGCATATAATTATTTAAAGCAGTTGAATTAATTGGTACAATATGTTTTGAATTAATATGGTTATAATATTTATTATTTAGTAAATATCGAACTTTAAAATATATAAAATCTCCACTTCTAACCGCTAACGCACATGAACCATCTTGTATTTTCATCTCTTTCCATCCCTGAGACCATCTCTCATCGATCGAAGAGTTGTCCACATTATAAAACATTTTTCCGTGTAACGAGGATAATTTACATATAAAGTATTATTTATAACTGAAGATAACACCAAAAACACTGCCACTGTTTGCATGTTTGTTTAGTAAAGACAAACAACGAATACAATTATTTTATACCAAACTATATTTAAATAATAATCATAAATAATTAAAAAGGGGGGGACTGTTTTATTGTAAACTATAACCCCAAGGTTATGTATTAATACCATCCTCTTGTATAATTCTTTTATCATCATTAGATGATAAAACAAGTTTATTTTGACGTGTTGTAAAAACTTGATGTTGTTTAGAAGAAATTAAATATTGAGTTTTAATTATATTTGTAGAATTATTTAAACATTCTAAAAAATCATTAAATGTAATTTTTCTAATAACTGGTTTTCGAATTCCTTTTATTTTTTTAATATTGATTTTTGGTTCTACTTTATAGGAGTACATTTTAGCCCTAAGACCTACAAATTCAGTCATAATTTTACCAAAATTTTCATCCTTCATAAGACCTATCTTTTTTTTGTTTAGTTGTTTAATTCCATAAACATTATTTATGGGATATTCCGATGTATCAAATTTATGAGAAAAACGTTTTATAATATCGTACACATTGTTATTAAAAATTTCGTAAATTAAACTATCTGTATCTGTATACAACAAATTTGAATCATTTGGAATTATCTTTTTTATAAAATTGTAATGAAAATCATAGAGAAATGTTTTTGAAATATCTAGAATTGAAAAGCCCACATAAATTGGTTTATTTATGGTAACTTCAAGGTTTTTTTAATTCAATTAAAATAGTGTTTTCATCTATAATTACCGCATTATAAAAATTTGGTCTTGCAATATATTTTTTTGCACTTTTCCAATTATTAACAATTTTTAAAATTCTATGTTTTCGGACATTTTCCATGCATTTTCCGAAGATACTGTTAATTAAAAGCTTAAAATAATTTTGTTCAAATTTAAAAATGGATTTTTTTCTTAATTCAATGTTTAGGTTAATGTATTTTTCTAACCATGGCGCTTGTTTAAATTTTATTACGTTATGTATTTTTTAACAAGTCCATTTTCTATTGCTTGCTTTAATAAAATATAATGAATAACATATTTTTCTTTAGTATTTAATGTTGTTAAAAGCTTTCTTCCCTTCGATTTAGAATTTGGGGGAATTAAATGTTCAGCACAAAACGGAAGGTCTTTATGTAATGTATGAAGATGGCTAGGATAAACCGCCATAAGGAAGATACGTTGTCATTGACCTCCCATATCATCATCATATCATCTAAAGAAGGGTCATAATCGGTCATATACTTATTATTTGCTTTGGAATATCTTTTACAACATTGTACCACTCCTCCGCGTAAACCTTTTTCTATTTGCATGCACATATCTATATCGGTTAATAATTCTAATTCATAATCTATTGTTTTTAACATTGCTTGAAACGAAAAACTAGGCGCACTAACAAAATTGGAAGGATCAAGTTTATATGTTTTTAAACTTGTTTTACGAAAATTTTCAAAAATATCCGCCAATAAAAGCACATCAGTTTTTAAATATAAATCGCTGTATTTACCTAAATTTTTAATATTAAAAACTTTCCAGACTTTTAATGCCGTTTCATATTCCTCATCTGTAATATTCGAATCGTTTAATAAACTATAAAAATGTTTTTTTTTCCGGTAATTTATTTTCATTTAATTTATCCCAAGAATCAATATATTCGTAGGGAAATATTCCTTTTTGGCATAGTAAATTAAATTCGTTTTCATTTTGACAATTGGCTTTAGTAATTTCTTTTTCAGAATCTTCTAATTAATTGAGAGCTTAATGTATTTAAGCTTTCGGGTAAAAATCGCAATGAATCTATGAACCTAAGATAAATTTTAGCTTTTTTTACAAATTTTGAAAAATAAATATATTTTTCCGTAGTGCTTGGTATTACAGATAAATTTCCTTCATATTGATTTAGTAACTCTTTAATTAGGAAATGAGAATCGTAATTACTAAGATTGTGAAAAACTACGGGAATAGTCTGAATTTTTTTAAAATTTAAATTACACAATTTGGACCACGAGAATTTGTTTTTTTAGAGTTAATATCATTACATCCAGAAGCAAGATGAAAATGATCTACAACTTTTTCTTCATTTGGTTTAAAAGGTTTTTCACAAATGTGACAATGTGTAGCACTTTTAAAAGAAGCTTTTTTAAAATTTGTTAAGATATCGATTTTTTTTTAGGAATATTTTTCAATTTCATTGAAATTTTTTTAAATTCAGAAACTAACCATTCTATGTAATCCTCCCCTCGATACAAGTTAAATTTTGATAATGAATTATCATATGAACATTTAAGATAATATGAAACGCTGAAGGGAATATGTTTATGAACATTAAATGAGTTTTTATTTAAATTTGAAACACATAATTTTAAAATGCATTCTATATCAGCATAAACAACGAACGGAACTATTTGTTTGCTATGATATTGCGTAAATTTTAATATATTTTCTCCTGGATTTGGTACAATTGTTTTACATTCGTTAATATTAAAACAGTTTTCTGAATGTTTATCTAATAAATCTTGACGTGTAAAAGAGTTTAGACATCTATAACAAATAAATTTTTTACCATGATGTTGAAATTTGATTTGAAATTAATCGGGATAAATCTGTTAACGTAAAATGAAAATTATCGTCGGATGACGGTATTGCTAACAACTTTATGTAATTTTCTGTTTTACGTTTACTTAAAACAATTGGTACTACAAAATTATTTTCAATACAATATACATTTATTGGCAAATTATTTAATTTTTCAAATTTTTTAATATCGTTTAATTTGATGGGAAAGTTTATACCTTTATAATTTAAAATATTGACTAAATGTTTATAAGACGAGACTCGATTGGCATTTTTTCGATTAGGATTCATCGATGTTAATATACAATACAAAAAACAATATTCATCATTATTTTTAATGTTTAATACTGCTTTTTTATTTTTTATAAAATTAGGTTAGTTCTTTAAAAGTCCCCCCTTTTAGAGGACTATATTTATTAATATTTATTTTTAAACCTAATATTTATATTAGGCTCCAACCCGAGTCTCTTTCTTGGAATTCTTCTAATTTAATGTTTAATTTATTTACTATATTTTCATAAAAATATGTTTTTAAATTTGTTGTTAAGTCTATTACAGAATTAGCTGTTGTTTTATATCTGTTTCTAATGTGCTTGGTTGAACAAAATTAACGTAATGTAAAGCTCTTCTAACTTTAATTGCAAAACTTCGAAATGCTTTTTTAAAAAAAAGATCAATATTTTTAATATTATTATTTACAATCATGCCTGTACGTATACGACCATTAAAACACGTTTTTACATCTTGCCAATAAACTTGTTTTTTATATTTTGGAGATTTTTTTGGTTTTAAATTACCCCCAACCTTAATTTGATTTTTAAAAATATTATGATAATAGTGTAAAACAGTTAAATTTGACTCAATCTAAAACATATTTTCATCGTTACTCAATAAATTTTTACGAATTGCTCTTTGCAATATTTTAATGATTTTTTTAATATGTTTTGCTTGATTTTTGTAATCTACATTTTTCTTTAGTAAACGTGTTATTTGTTTTATTGTTTCAATTACATCACAAGATAATTTAGATAACGATGACATTGTTTAAACACTTACAGTCAACTGGTACCTGCTGCTACTGCTACCTAGCTAAATATGCATTTAGGTCTGCCTGACTTGAACTCCAACGTCTCCTTTTTTTTATTTTTCCCCTCTTCTCCTTTATTTGTTTGTTCGAACAAGAACATCAATACCACTAAAAAAGAAAATATATAAACATAATAAACGTTACAACTAGTTTTTTTTTTAATTTACATTTTTAGTTGTTTGTATTAAACATAACAATAATAATGTTTGTGGTTGAAATACATTAACATTTATTTTATCATTTTTAATTACATCTAAATATTTTCTATCTCTTTTATGAGATGTAAATGGTTTAGTTAAATTGAATTTAATTAGATAATAAATATATTCTGTTTTATATGGTTCTAAATATATTGCATACTTACAAATATCTAAGTCAAAAGTACTAATAGTTTTTACAATAAACTGCTCCATAGTTAAACAAGAAAATTCTCCTAAATAGATAAAATTAAAGCAAACACCATTTTTTCCGCGAATTCATATTTATATGATAATTTCATTTGGGGTATTTTAAAATTGTGTTTAGTTCCTTCTCTAAATATGTCACAATCTGCATATGTAGTTATTAATCCCGATAGGTATAAAACAATACTGCCTGAAATAAAGGTTCTATTGTTTTGTACATTTTTTTTTAATTTGTCTGTAATTTTTGTAAAAAGCTTTTTGTTAAATGATATTTGATCAATCACATAAAATAAATTTTTACTTACAAATTTAAAATGATGAAGATGTTCCATTTTTTTTATCATCAACCATTATAATATTATACCAAAAACATAATTTACAAAATATTGTTATCTTGCATTCAAATTAAATATATAACTTACCTAAAATTATACACCAACTCGCACTAAACTAAACTAACTGCATTAATTTTCACTCACAAATTTATTATGACGCCGAGACCGTTGCCAATAGTTTACTGATTTAATAAAAGTCGAACATATCACAGACCATGATCCCAAATGAGGGCCCCCTTATTTAACGTGTCTAATAAAAACCATTAACAATACTTTTTATTAAATGTGTGTGTGTTTGGGTGTGTATGAAAAAATATGCAGGTATGGGACCCTTCCTTTTTTCCCCTTTTTAAATGTGTGAAAAAATATCTAAGGGTCGAAAATTACAATAGATAAACCGTTTTATTTAATAGTTTTTGACTTTTTCTAAAGTACAAAAAGCAAGTCAATTATTTTATTGTTTATTTATTTATTTCGCACGTTTTGTTTCTTTTATTAATTATGATATGAACGTATATATTATATATAATACAAATTGATTTTCTACGCTTTTTATGCGCTTTTTATGTTACACACACGCACATATTGTTATTGTTAAATTATTATAACTATAATTGTTACTTAAAATTATTTTATTTGTTTATTCATCAATTTGAAAATTTAAAATTTGTTCTATCCATAATAATAATTTATACCATCAATCTGTCTGAGCGAAAACTTTCTATATATTTAATATATACCATATTTATATATATATATATATATATATATATATACAGGGTGTTTCATAATATATGCGCAGGACTTCAGGATGTGATAGCTCATCCAAAAAGATGAAAAAAGTCTCAATTAACTTACGCTCTAAAATGCACAATTTTCGAGATACAGGGTGTTGAAATTTTAGAAAAAAATTCGTTTTTTTCGAATATCTCCGGAACCGTTTATCGTACAAAAAACAGCTTTTGTAAGCATTTTCTACTCAAAATAAGCTATGTTTTGTGCCAGAAAAAAATTTTTTTTCCTCATAATTGGTGGAGATTTTGAAGGGGTAGCGGGTGTTTTTCTCCTTAACTTCTACGCCCCTGAAAAAAGTACGGTTTTGAGAGGCCCATTCAAACCGCCAATGTTTTCTACACAAAAAGGTACTCTTGGTCATAAGCTCTAAAGTTGACCGTTTTCGAGAAAAATCAACTTTTATGTTTAAAAACATGGTCAATTTTTTGAAAAAAAATTTTTATTACTAATTAAACAAAATTTATTTTAACGTTACAAAAAGTAACAAAACCAAACGATAATTGCAAAATTAAAAAAAAAATAAAAAATCATTTTTTACACAAATGCTGAAATGTGCGAAATGCGTTACCTTTACGGTTTGGAGAATTTAGCAAAGACAACTTTTGAATCATTTTTTATTTTGCAATTATGGTTTGGTTTTGTTACTTGTTCTAATGTTAAAATAAATTTTGTTTAATTAGTAAAAAAAAATTATTTTTTTTTTTAATTGACCATGTTTTTAAACATAAAAGTTGATTTTTATCGAAAACGGCCAAGTTTAGAGCTTATGACCAAGAGTACCTTTTTGTGTAGAAAGCATTGGCGGTTCGAATGGGCCTCTCAAAACCGTACTTTTTTCAGGGGCGTAGAAGTTAAGGAGAAAAACACCCGCTACCCCTTCAAAATCTCCACCAATTATGAGGAAAAAAATTTTTTTTCTGGCACAAAACATAGCTTATTTTGAGTAGAAAATGCTTACAAAAGCTGTTTTTTGTACGATAAACGGTTCCGGAGATATTCGAAAAAAACGAATTTTTTTCTAAAATTTCAACACCCTGTATCTCGAAAATTGTGCATTTTAGAGCGTAAGTTAATTGAGACTTTTTTCATCTTTTTGGATGAGCTATCACATCCTGAAGTCCTGCGCATATATTATGAAACACCCTGTATATATATATATATATATATATATATATATATATATATATATATATATATATATATATATATATATATATATATATATATATATATATATATATATATATATATATTAGGGTGAGCCAAAAAAACTAACCTATCGGATTTATGGGTTAAAATGAACCTACATACCGAGCTACACTGCAAGGCAAAATTTTTTGCTCAATTTTAAAAGGTGTCGGTGAACATTCTAAGTTTTCCATTGAAATAACACGTAAAAAAATATTTTTTTATTAAAAAGACTATAACTTTTGAACCGTTTGAGATAAAAATTTTTACGTCGCGGATTCTTGTAGAGCATAAAATTTCCCAAAGAATCTATACCAGGATTATTTTTTTTAATTCAAAAATTCCTATGTTTGAAAGCTTTGAAAAGTGTAAAAAATCAAAACTGCAGTTTTAGTGATTTTTTACACTTTTCAAAGCTTTCAAACATACGAATTTTTGAATTAAAAAAAATAACCCTGGTATATATTCTTTGGGAAATTTTATGCTCTACAAGAATCCGCGACTTAAAAAAATTTATCTCAAACGGTTCAAAAGTTATAGTCTTTTTAATGAAAAAAGATTTTTTTACGTGTTATTTCAATGGAAAACTTAGAATGCTCACCGACACCTTTTAAAATTGAGCAAAAAATTTTGCCTTGCAGGGAAATTTTTTGCTCGGTATGTAGGTTCATTTTAACCCATAAATCCGATAGGTTAGTTTTTTGGCTCACCCTAATATATATATATATATATATATATAATATATATATATATATATATATAATATATATATATATATATATATATATATATTTTTTTTAAAAATTTGCAAAAGTTTTGCATCTAATGTACTCATATATAAGTAAGCCAGAACTCTTATAATGTCAATTTCGTGGTTAAGTGAGCCAGAAATCTCCTTTATTATCTACTCCAGCCAGTGTGTGGGAATAAATAAGTTGTCGAAGATACCTTCAAGAATTGCAATGTTTTTGAAATTGGAGGAACCAGCGCTCTACACCGGTCACTGCCTGAGAAGGTCTTCGGCGACTCTTTTCGCCAATGCAGGGGCTAACATGACTACTTTGAAGCGTCACGGAGGATGGAAGTCCTCGATGGTAGCAGAAGGATACCTAGAAGAATCGGTGAATAACAAAATAAAAATTGAAGAAAAAATACAAGGTTCTAATGCGTCGGCGCACAGAGGGGTATTTGAGCAATCTGGGCGGTCAATATTTTTTAGTGGTTAAATTGGGTCGAATTTTAATATCCTGCTGATTTTTAGTATATTTTATAAAATTTAAAGGAAAATTGTCAAATATTTAAAGAAAATCAATATTTATCCAAACAAAATTAATTATAACAAATAAAAACTTTTGGAACTTAATGACGAGTTACTCAGAAAATGAGTTGCCTTCGTCAGACATTAATTTATTATCATCTTTAGTTTCCTCGTCATCAGAATTCTGTACCATATCGCTTTTTGCTGGAAGTTCAACAGAAAGCAGCATTTCCATGGTTTCCTTAACCCCTTCATTATGCGCGCGGTATTTTGTAACGCGGTTGGTCGCACGGTCTACGATCGTAGCCCATGTTGATTTTGTTACTATGTGACCCCTTATATCACAAATCATTAAAAAAAAATTAAATATAGGTTTATTTATGTGTATACTTTGAGAAAATGTATACTTTACATTAAAATATTTTTATAAATATTTTATATATATAATCAATTCCCTTTTACCACTTGGTGGTGAGGGTTTGCTAGTTATACTAGCTATACACGAATTTTCTCCATTCTTTTCTGTTCTTGGTTAGTGTTTTTGCGGTTGTCCATGTAATTCCTCTCTTTTCCAGTGTGTCTGATATTACCTTATTCCAGCTTTTCCTAGGTCTTCCCTTCTTTTTTTGGATGATCTTTGCCTCCCATACTTTTTTTACTTGTCTTTTGTTGTTTAATCGCTGTAGATGTCCCCACCAGCTAAGTTGTCTCTTTTTTATAAATTCTATAGTGGCTTCAATTTCAAGTTCTTCTCTTATGACTGTATTTCTGATTCTGTCCATTCTTGTGACTCTTTTAATATCTCTAAGAAACTTAATTTCTATTGCACCTATTTTGGATTCTTGTGCTTTATTTAGTACCCATGATTCGCAGCCAAACGTTAATATCGGTCTAAATACTGTTTTAAAAACATTTAGTTTGGTTTTCTTTGTTATTTCTTTCTTCTTTATAAATTTCTTTTTCATAGCGTAAGTATAAGTTTATTGCTTTTCCTATTCTTTTATTTATTTCTGCTTCTTGTCCTCCAATATGTTCTAACTCTACCCCTAGATATTGGAAACATTGAACTTGTTCTATTTTTGTCTCGTTAATTATTATGTTTAATTCTTCCTTTTGTCCTTCACCTATTACCATCACTTTTGTTTTGTTTATATTCATCTTCATGTCGTAATCTTGTAAGGTTTTATTCCATATATTTATATTTGTCTGTAGATCGTCTCGGTTTTTTGCCATAATTACTATGTCATCTGCAAACGCTCCCTCTGATATTTCAATCCTTTGTAGGTTTTTGTGTCCTACCAGAACTTTTTTTTTTTAGGTTACATTTTTTTATTATCTCATCCATAAAGATTATAAATAATAATTTTGTCCTTCACCTATTACCATCACTTTTGTTTTGTTTATATTCATCTTCATGTCGTAATCTTGTAAGGTTTTATTCCATATATTTATATTTGTCTGTAGATCGTCTCGGTTTTTTGCCATAATTACTATGTCATCTGCAAACGCTCCCTCTGATATTTCAATCCTTTGTAGGTTTTTGTGTCCTACCAGAACTTTTTTTTTTTAGGTTACATTTTTTTATTATCTCATCCATAAAGATTATAAATAATAATGGACTTAACCCACCCCCTTGCCTTAGTCCGTCTTGCGTTTTAAAGACTTTCGACATTCTATTATTGTTAATCACTACGTTATTATTATTATTGTATATTGCTTTGATCATTCGTATAGTCTTTTCCTTTATTCCTCTTTCTATTAGTATTTTCCATAGTGCTTTCCTTGGTACCCTGTCGAATGCTTTTTCCATATCTATAAATCCCAAATATAGTTTATTTTCCTGTTGTATTATTTTCTGTGTTAATTGTTTTATTGTAAATATGTGGTCTTGTATACTTCTTCCCTTTCTGAACCCACTTTGCGATTCTTCCAGTGTGCTATCAATTATTGGTCTAATTTTTGTGTCTATCAATTGTTCAAATAACTTCATAGCTGTACTTAGTATTGTTATGCCTCGGTAGTTGTTGCAATCTTTTTTGTCACCCTTTTTGTGTATGGGTAGAATTAATGCCATTTCCCAGTCTTTCGGTAGTTTTTCTTTTTTCCATACTTTGTTGTATATGTCTAATAATATTTCGGTTCCTTTTTGTCCCAAGTTCTTTAGCATCTCTGAGGTTATTTTGTCGTGTCCTGGTGTTTTTTAATTTTTTAGTGATTTTATTATTTCTTTTAATTCTTTTATTGATATTTTTTCTATTTGTTCTAGTTCTATATTTGTTCCTTGATTGTTTTCTACGTTGTTTTCATTTTTAGCTCCTTGTCCCGTTCCCAACAGTTCTTGAAAGTATTCTCTCCATCGATCCATAATCTGTGTTTCATCTGTTAGTATTTCTCCACTTTTATTCATGATTCTACTTACTTGCACCTCTTTTTTATTTCTCATTGTTTTTAGTGCGTTGTAAAATAGTTTTTGGTTTTCTTTACAATTCTTTTCTAATTTTTCTCCAAATTCTATCCATGATTTTTCTTTCGCCTTTAATACCATTTCTTTTACTTTTTTCCTTTCCTTATTGTATGTCTCATAACTCTCTGCTGTTTTTTTTTACTAGGTAATTTTTCCATGTTGTGTTTTTACTTTGATTTGTTTTTTAATTTCTTCAGTCCACCACGCAGATCTTTTCTTTTCTCCATTCTGTTTACTCACACTACATACTTTTTTCGCTGTTTTGATTACTATGTTTTTAAAGTATGTCCATATCTGGTCAATATTCATATTTTCTGTATTTTCCTTATAGTTCTCAAAGTTTTTATTTAGTACTGCTTCAAATTTTAGTGCTATTTCTTTATTTCTTAGTTTTTGGTACCTTATTGTTTCATTTTCCGCTTTCCTTATTTTATTTTCTTTGATTTCTGTATATTTTTTGACACCACTAAAAAATGGTCACTACCAATTTCTGGTCCTCTTCTAACTCTTGTATCTAGCACCATTTTTCTGTTTGCTCTTTCAATTAGTATGAAATCTATAATTGACTTTTCGTCCCTACTTTTAACTTCTCTTGTATATTTATGTATGTTTTTGCGTTCAAAAAATGTGTTTGTTATAATTAAGTTATGGAATATACAAAAGTCTAGCATTCTTTTACCATTGTTGTTTCTTGTATTTTCTCCATAATCACCTATCACTGTATTGTATGTTTTATCTTTTTTTCCTACTCTGCTATTAAAATCTCCTGCTATATACAATTCTCCCCTAGATCCTTCTGTTGCTAGTGATAATTTTTCCCAAAATTTGTCTTTTATGTCTTTTGTATCATTCTCATTGGGGCCATAGACTATAATGATTGTTTTTAGTATGTTTTTCTTTTTGTTCTTTATTGCAACTGTAAGTATTCTTTCCGACCAAGCCTGCCATTCCTCTATTTCCTCCTCTAATTCCTTGTATATTATACACCCGACTCTAGCAGCTGCTCTTTCGTTTAGTTTTACTCCGCTAAAAATTAATATATTATTGTTGTGTAACTTTGTTATCCCTTGTCCCTTTTTCTTAGTTTCTGTTATCACCAAAATGTCAAGACCTAGCTCTTCAAACTCTTCTTCTAATTCATTTTCTTTACCTTGTATACTTTTAATGTTCCATGTCCCAATTTTCCAGTTTTTTCTTGTTTCTTTTTTTGTTTCTTTATCTTTTCGTTTTTCCTTTTCTTTGCCCATTTCGTCTCTTTTGATACCGTCCGATTTTTTATTCTTGTTTAATAGTTTTTTGGAGGATTGTCGGTTTTTTCATTAGTTTTGTTTGGGGTGTTCTCTCTAGTGTTTTCTTTCTTATTCCATTTCCAGATTATTCCATTTATTTCAAGTTTTTGGAACATAACTTTTACTTTGTCTCCGTTAGATCTTTTTTCTTTTGCTATGTCTCTTAGTTTTTTTTGTATTTCTCTTTCTGTTTTGGTCAATTCTCCTTCTATGTAAATAGTACTTCCCTTAAGAATATTCTTTTTTTTTTCATTACTTCTACTTTATCTTCCCAGTTTCTCAATTCTACTATGTAAGAGTCTTCTTTTAGTTTTATCGCTTTATTAAATTGCACTTTTATTCCTATTTCTTTTTCTACGGAAGTTTCAAGTTCTTTTATTATTTCTCTTTTATTCATAAGATCTATTTTAATTCCTGTTATAACTATGTTATTGCGTATCTTTTCTTTCTCCAATCTCTCTAGTCTTTCTTCGGTTTCCATTATTTTTTCGACTAATTCTTCTTCTTCTTCCCTTTTCCATTCTAGCTTGTTATTACTAATGTCCTCTTTTATCGATATTATTTCTTCTCTTTGTAATTGCATTCCATTTTTAATTTCCTGCAAATCTGTTTGTATATTACTCATTTTAACTGGCAAAGATTCGAACATTTTTGTTATTTCTTCCATTTTAATTTCTTTATTTTCTCCTTTTATTCTTGGTGGTGTTCTTGGCGTTATTTTGGTGCTCTTAAAGACCTCGCCTTCTTCAAATGAGTTCTCGTGTTCAAGTTTATCTCTTTTAACGCCCTTCTGTTTATTGTTTGCGTTATTATTTAAGTACGGTCCTGTCTTTTGTTTACAAACGCTCGTAGCGCAAGGTCAGGTGCCCAACTCGACGTTTCGGAGGCATATAACCTATCTTTGTGCGTCTTTATTTTACAATTTAAATTGTTACTGATAATATTAATATGTTGTTTGTTATATTGTTTATTTACTCACTGGTTTAGTTGTAGGATAAACTTTTCTTTTATGATATATCTGTTCGTAATCTCCCAAATAAGGGTTTTTATTACGGAACAATGTTTCAATACACCTCTCTCTCTCTATTTACAAAGATATATTTTATATTTTATAGGAAGTGAAAAACCAAATATTTACATTTTTATACTTTAAATATCACGTGTTTGTTTAAAACAACAACAATTTTGTGAGTCTAAAACTTAACAATTGTTAATTGTTTAAAACATGTAGCAAATTTTTTTCCACTTGGTTGTACAGTTGTATTCAACAAAAAAGCGTACAAGAATTAGAATGAGAGAAAACTGTCACAATAATATGATTGCTTAAAACCAGCTTATCACTGACATAAGTCATTAAAATAATTACTATAGGTTATAAAGAGCATTGACGTCGTAGGTTAATTAAATAATATTACAAAAATTATTACCCATTAGAAATGAAAAAAAACAAACATTAATTTTTTTTTATATTTAGCTATGTATCCCTGTTTTTCTATTACTTGAGCCAATTTATTTGGGATGGACTGCATATGAATTATTTCTTAAATATTCCAAAAAAGCAGCATCCTGTTCAGGGGTGGACATTTTGGGACGACCTGAAGTAACTTTTTGGTTTAGTAAATCTTCCTGTTCCCAGCGCGCTGCAGCGTTGCTTAATTTTTAATATAGATTTTTTATTTCTATTATACAACTTCGCCACATCACGAATTGACTATTCTTCTTTGATTGTTGATACTATTTGAGCCTTTTTAACTTGAGGCATTTTTATTTTCTACTGTCAGTTATAGTGACTTAAGTCAGTGGAAAGCCAGTTTTACGAAATAATGTTGACAGTTTTCTCTCATTCTAATTCTTGTACGCTTTTTTAATGAATACAACTGTACCCTTAGAAATGGGTATGAAAATAACAATATTTTTACTCGGCCAAGCAGGTAATAGACAAATTTTCCATGTGTTCTTTGCATGCGTGATGGCCACATTTTGCACAAGCATTTCTTGTGGACTTGTCACGATGTCTTGGGCAAATATGGCATCGGCCAACATAATTTTGACGTTCATGCAGAATGAGAAGGGGGGCTAAAACCAATCCCAATCCAAGAAGAGTACGCGCTCCTCGACGAAAAGCTGAAAAGATCTTTTCAGCTCCACCGGTAAAGAGACAATACTTGATCTTACTTCTATCTGTAGCCTGATCAATTTCCGGGCAAACTTCTCAATAAATTCGCTTCTAGATAGTTTTTCTTGGGGATGGTTTTCTTTATAAACGCAAAGGGCATTTATACCAGCTATATTCAAAAGATCATAGAAAATGACGTCCACATCTACACTGTTTCTTAGTTCTTCAGTTTTTCTTCTTTTTGATCTATCACTTAATTCTTGAAATAATTTCTTAGGCCGCCCCGGTCGACTATAGTCTACTATACTACTACTATACTACCACTATACTATAGTTACTTTCAAAATTGTAAATTCACCTTTCAAACAAATATTTATTCTTTTTAGTAAAAGTTTCCTCTTTATTGTATGCTGCAGCCCATCGAAATTTTATTTCAGTCTTGAAACGTGAAAAATTATGCTTGATTTCCTTTATTTCGTCAACAGTGTAATCGTCATAACCAATAAGGAAATTTTACATGAAATCAAGTTTCTCATTAATTGTGGGAAAATTTTGTTGCTGCATCATGTTGAAAAGCTTAATTCGAGTAAAAAATTTGACGTTTGACCTAAGAGAAATAAAAAATCATTAGAAACATAAATCAAGATTTGCTAAATAATTGTCATATCGAACCTTTACAGTTTGGACACTCTAATTTCCAAAAAAGTGATTCCGTGGCAGTCTTAAGCGAAGTCGTAAACATGAATAATCATGATAGGTATATGATAAAAGTTTTTATTTTGCCGGGAAACTCCGGGAGGTACAACTAATTTGGTCTTTTTTAAAATTATAAGCCAAACCAAAAGCAATAACAAGCTATTTTAAATTTCACATATAAGGCTCATAATAGAAACTAATCTTAATAAAAATATCTGAAAAGTATGCTCACTTACCTGCCATCGTATAATCCAAAACAATACACTTAAAATTAAAACACAAAACAAAACTATCACCCTACAACCAATATGTAAAAGTCACATTTCGTAATCGCATCGTTGCTTATAAAATGAATCTTTTCATTGGCAAGGCACAACACGAATGTAAAGTGACATTTCTGTGTGAAAAGTGACAGGTCTGTGTGAAAAGTGACAGGTGTGTCAAACACTTTTTAGGTTATTGTTTTTTGTATTTGAAAATAATAAAAAATAAAAGGGTCGTAGAAAAAACATTGTGTTTCACTTATGAGAAAAGCTTTCTTCAAGCTCGTGTTAATGCACACTCGGCCTAACGGCCTTGTGAGCAGCTAAAACACTCGCATGAAAAAGCCACTTTTCAACACTTGTAAAACAAATAAATATTGAAGTAACGACGCCGCAAACAACAATTGCACTTCAAATGTCAAAAAAGTTTAGACTGACCGTAAAGGTATGTTTACAGGTGTGGGACGGAAATAATTAGGGTTGGTAAATAACCCAGACTGCAATGAAGGTGCGAAAATATTCCAGGAATATGCCCTTTAATCTAGGAATAATCCGCTTCATTCTAGGAATATTTATTGGGAATATTCCATAGAATGATCCTCTAAAACTTCCAAGCACCATTTAAGAACATTCCCACTGGGAATTTCCCAGTAAATATTCATAACGCATTTTAAAAAGCACTAGGCAACCCAGTATACAGATACCGGCCAATATCATTTTTTATTGTTTGCAAGCCTGTTATTTTATTGGTTTACCGAGAAAAATGTTTTTGTCAGAGCACAATAAAATACAGAGAAAGGAGGACATATTTTATTTAAAGGAGGACGAAGGACGTGATCTTATCAAAAGAGGACTGTCCTCCACAAAGGAGGACAGGTGGCAACCCTAGTAATAATAGTAGATTATTGTTCTCTTATGATCATTCTTTCGAGGAATAATTTGATTTCTACTCGAATTTGCTTTTTAAAAATCGATTTTTGACCGCCCAGATTGCCTAAATACCGCGGCGTCTTCCAGCACTAAATATCAGCAGCTGTACCGATATGGGAGCGTCTGGTTCCAATTAACCAACGAATTTTACAATGACTTCAAATTCGAATTAACCGTTACCCAGATAACATTCGTGAATGCACATTAAACTCACACCGGGCGCACGCCGTGAATCTTCAAAATTGAATGCATCGTGAATTCACCGTGAGTTCACAGATAACATTTGTAATGCACATTTAATTCACATAGGGCGCACGCCGTGAATCTTTAAAAATGAATTCATCGTGAATTCACTGTGAGTTCCCAGATAATATTCTTAATGCACATATAATTCATGCCGGGCGCACGCCCTGAATCTTTAAAAATGAATGCATTGTGAATCCACTGTGAGTTTCCAAATTACATTCCTGAATGCACATTAAACTCCTACCGGGCGCACGCCGTGAATCTTTAAAAATTAATTAATCGTGAATCCACTGTGAGTTTCCAAATTACATTCGCAATGCACATTAAATTCACACCGGGCGCACGCCATGAATCTTTAAAATTAAGTGCATCGTGAATTCACCGTAAGTTCACAGATAAGGGGTCATACATTAATTAGGCAATTTTGGCGATTTCCCCCCTCTCCTTGGTGAGATGTCGTGAGATTTTGCCCGACCCCGTCCCCCCTCCCTTAATCTCACGTGAGATATTTTAAAATGCATTGTTTTAATGTAAATAAGTTAATCTGTGATTGATTCCATTAGATTTATTAAAAAAAACAATTGTTATAATTGTTTACTTAATTTAACCCAGTTTTTTCGCCATTTTACACTGTTTCATTTTTTCAAAAATTACGTGATATTTGCCGAGACTACCCTCCCCCCACGTGAGATTGGGTGGGGTTTGGCTCGACCCCCCTCCCCCCCTAAACACCTCACGTAATTAATGGATGCCCCCTAGTATTTCTTATGCACATTTAATTCACACCGGACGCACGCCGTGAATCTCCAAGATTTTATACAGATCTGTTAGCACGTTTAATTAAAGATCTTCAAATTTATTTTGATAGGTTAGCTATACCTCTGTTTGATAGGGAAGGTATACCTACCCTATCAAAATAAATTTGAAGACCGAATTCGAAATAAGAAAAAGAAAACATAACATTAAAGGAATATTAATTAAAGATTTTTATTAAATATTAAACGGAAAATAAAAAAGTACATTTTTTAATTAATATCAGTTATTAATATTTAATATACATATAGGTAATAATAATTATATATAATAATTGCAAAACCAAATACGCGGCCACTCGTGCGCATGCGCCTATGGCCGTCACATTTCAACTAAATGCAGGGTTGCCGCTTGCAGGTATTTGACCCGAAAATCGCGTATTTCATCATGCTTGCAAGTAAAATATTGAAGCAGGTATTTTATAAATTTTACTTTTCAAAGAAATTTTCAGTAAATAATATTGTATAACTACTAACTAAACATAATTCTTTAATTCTATCCTTTTATTTGTCTCTTAATTTATTCAAAATTTAATTCACTTTTCCAAATTGAGCAAATGTACTAGAAAATTTTACTCGTGTGGGTAATTTCTAGTATTTTGTAATTTTTGGTCGGGAACTTTCACGAAAATCATCCGGCTGCAATCCGGCAACACTGCAGCGTTAGTGTGCGTACGCAGCTAAGAGCCACGAGGTTTTCTATAGAATACCATATATGGTAAACATCTAGCTAGATATCCTGTATACCGGTAAAACGTTCAGTTCATATCCTTTTTCTATGGTTCAGAGATAAACGTTCAGTTTCAAGGTGTATGTATCTTGGTTCAGTTTTTCAGTTTTATAATATATATATATAGGTATTTATAATATATATATACAGGTATTCAGTTCAATTAATACTTAAGTTGCTAGCCAGGAATTCCAAAGGTAAGTTTGACATTTTTATATTTTTGCATGATCAAATTTAAGATACGAATTTTATTGTATATATACTATAGTAGATCAGTGCACTGATAATAATTGTTACAATTATTGCAAAAACAACAAAAACAATGAATAACCATGGTTATAACGCTTTATTGTGGTTATATTTTTTATAAAGTTTTTATTCATTGTTTTTGTTTTTGAGTCAGATCACGTCAAGTGGACCCCCCATTTTTCACGCACGCCCTGAATCTTTAAAAATGAATGCATTGTGAATCCACTGTGAGTTTCCAAATTACATTCCTGAATGCACATTAAACTCCTACCGGGCGCACGCCGTGAATCTTTAAAAATTAATTAATCGTGAATCCACTGTGAGTTTCCAAATTACATTCGCAATGCACATTAAATTCACACCGGGCGCACGCCATGAATCTTTAAAATTAAGTGCATCGTGAATTCACCGTAAGTTCACAGATAAGGGGTCATACATTAATTAGGCAATTTTGGCGATTTCCCCCCTCTCCTTGGTGAGATGTCGTGAGATTTTGCCCGACCCCGTCCCCCCTCCCTTAATCTCACGTGAGATATTTTAAAATGCATTGTTTTAATGTAAATAAGTTAATCTGTGATTGATTCCATTAGATTTATTAAAAAAAACAATTGTTATAATTGTTTACTTAATTTAACCCAGTTTTTTCGCCATTTTACACTGTTTCATTTTTTCAAAAATTACGTGATATTTGCCGAGACTACCCTCCCCCCACGTGAGATTGGGTGGGGTTTGGCTCGACCCCCTCCCCCCCTAAACACCTCACGTAATTAATGGATGCCCCCTAGTATTTCTTATGCACATTTAATTCACACCGGACGCACGCCGTGAATCTCCAAGATTTTATACAGATCTGTTAGCACGTTTAATTAAAGATCTTCAAATTTATTTTGATAGGTTAGCTATACCTCTGTTTGATAGGGAAGGTATACCTACCCTATCAAAATAAATTTGAAGACCGAATTCGAAATAAGAAAAAGAAAACATAACATTAAAGGAATATTAATTAAAGATTTTTATTAAATATTAAACGGAAAATAAAAAAGTACATTTTTTAATTAATATCAGTTATTAATATTTAATATACATATAGGTAATAATAATTATATATAATAATTGCAAAACCAAATACGCGGCCACTCGTGCGCATGCGCCTATGGCCGTCACATTTCAACTAAATGCAGGGTTGCCGCTTGCAGGTATTTGACCCGAAAATCGCGTATTTCATCATGCTTGCAAGTAAAATATTGAAGCAGGTATTTTATAAATTTTACTTTTCAAAGAAATTTTCAGTAAATAATATTGTATAACTACTAACTAAACATAATTCTTTAATTCTATCCTTTTATTTGTCTCTTAATTTATTCAAAATTTAATTCACTTTTCCAAATTGAGCAAATGTACTAGAAAATTTTACTCGTGTGGGTAATTTCTAGTATTTTGTAATTTTTGGTCGGGAACTTTCACGAAAATCATCCGGCTGCAATCCGGCAACACTGCAGCGTTAGTGTGCGTACGCAGCTAAGAGCCACGAGGTTTTCTATAGAATACCATATATGGTAAACATCTAGCTAGATATCCTGTATACCGGTAAAACGTTCAGTTCATATCCTTTTTCTATGGTTCAGAGATAAACGTTCAGTTTCAAGGTGTATGTATCTTGGTTCAGTTTTTCAGTTTTATAATATATATATATAGGTATTTATAATATATATATACAGGTATTCAGTTCAATTAATACTTAAGTTGCTAGCCAGGAATTCCAAAGGTAAGTTTGACATTTTTATATTTTTGCATGATCAAATTTAAGATACGAATTTTATTGTATATATACTATAGTAGATCAGTGCACTGATAATAATTGTTACAATTATTGCAAAAACAACAAAAACAATGAATAACCATGGTTATAACGCTTTATTGTGGTTATATTTTTTATAAAGTTTTTATTCATTGTTTTTGTTTTTGAGTCAGATCACGTCAAGTGGACCCCCCATTTTCCACTTCAAATAGAATTTAAATTTTAATACATCAATCGTTAGTAGTCATTAGTAACAATATTTCCTTAAAATATTTTTTGTAACAAAGATTTTTCTCACTTTTAATTAAAAAATTAATTGTGAAAAAACTGTTAAAAGTTTCGTAGTGAAATTTTCAGGACTTTTTTTAAATTTTTTTATACTTTTTTTGATCATTGAAATATACAATTCAAATTTTTGATAAAGTCTCTATCAAATAATCAAGTTTTTTTCATGGTTACATGTACTGGATATAAAGGTTTCATATCCTGAAAAAAAAATTTCACTGCCCGGCATTTCTTTAAACATTATTAATTTTTACTGCAAGGCCTCATGAGTCGAAGCCGCGCTCGGCTGAATTGGTTTGAATGATTTGTTTTTATTTGAATTCAAAATATGACATCCATTTTAATATTTTTATTAGTAAATATACAGTCGACAAATATTTTACAATTTTTTAATCAATAAAATAAATGAATTAATTAATTAATACAGAATATTTTTATTAGCTATCGCAAGACTTTTCTTTATACACAAAAACAAATATTTTTTTTTTGTTCTAAGCGTTTTTTAAATAATATTTATTAAATTTTATAAAATAAGTCTTGTAAATAAATGCTTTAATCCATTAATAATGTTATAATTTATATATTTTTTAAGGACCAAAAAGAAATTAAAATAAGGGGAAAAAATGATGAGTTATTTGACTCATTTGATGATGTGTCCAGTGATGAATCAGTAAGTATACTTATCTGTAGATGTAATTTCATATATGTGATACATAATATATATTATAATAAAATATTATACAGTATTATACTCATGTGTATGCATTAATTAGTATTATTGATGTTATAATTCATATTTTTTTTAAGGTTAAAGAGGACATTGAAACCTCTGAGGTTGATTCGGAATAAACTTTACAACATAACACTTTGTGTTTTATTTCAGTATACTATTGTACCTCAAGTTTAATTATACAAAGTTTATACAAAAGTGCTCTTTTAGTTCCACCCTTACTTCTTAAGAAGTCCCATAAGCCAACTGAATGGCTTGTGCCGGTTAGGGGTAGGAACGGACCGCGGGTTTTAAAGTCCCCTTCGAAGGACTAATACACAATAGGCAAACACAAATAAACAGCCATACCCCTGGTGGGATTCAAACTCACGACCTCCGGCTTGTAGTCAGCAGCACTAACCATTAGACCACCGTCGGCTTGGATGGCATAATTGTCTAAAAAAATATTCTCCAATTGGACATAAATCACATCTTTATTTAACATTTTTCATTTGACTTCATTTGTAAATAAATTTATTTACAAATATAACAAAATCTGTTATTTTAAAAAATAACACGTTTTATTTTGTGTTCCAATTTAAAATTAAGTGCAAAAAAAATTGAGTATACGCACGAAATTCACCGTAAATACGCACGCGAAGATGCGTCCTCCCCTTGAATTCACCGTAAATGCACAAGTGAAGCTAAAATTCGCGCGAAAAAATTGAAATTATGGTGAATGCACATTTTTTGTTCAGAAAACTTATTTTACTCTATAGAGGAAAATATGTTTTCTGAACATGCACCCTTATTTCATTTTTTTCGCGCGAATTTAGAACACGCATGCATTTACGCTGAATTTAAGGGACGGACGCATCTTCACGTGTGCATTCACGGTGAATTCAGGTGTGCATTTAAGGGGCGGACGCATCTTCACGTGTGAATTCACGGTGAATTCAATGGGCGGATATACCTTCACGTGTGCATTCACGGTGAATTCCAGGGGCGGACGCATCTTTTAGCAACCGTGAATTCACGCGTGAAGCAATATTTTTCACCGTGCATTCACGGTGAACTCACGAATGTTATCTGGGTAGCGTTTTCCTTTAACTTCAATATCAATGTGAATTCTGCTTAAGCAATTGTAATAGACTATTAGTAATAAATAAATAGAATACTAGTCATAACTGTCATGTGTTGGATAAAACAATTAATAAGTATTAAGTATTTTTTTTATTAAGTGTAACTTTTTTAAGGATTTTGTTGTTCCCATCTGTGTAATCAGAGTTTTTAAATGAATAAACGAGTATTAAGTTAAACATTCATTTAGTTTTAACACTTAAAATTAAGTATAAAAATTTATATAAACATAATATGTTCGGATTTCCGATAAGCTTTTGTTTCCGAATTGCAGGCAGACCTGTGCGGTACTCGAGTACAAGTACTCAAACAATGTACTCCAAGTACTTTCAGTGTACTCGGGACTCAGTCCTGAGTACTTCAATTTGAATGTACTTATACTAGTACTTGATACATTTAAGATTGCAAAAATGTACTCGAGTACTTTCCCGTGTACTCGAGTACTTTTACGTGTACTCGAGTACATCCAAAGTATGCAATGAGTACATTTTTATGCGGTGAGGTTGGCGTGGACACATATGTGCAAATATGTGCGTGGACGTTGAAAATTTGCCAACACTGCTCAGCCAGCCTGCCTCACACGACAGCCTTAAGACAGCCTCAATCAATAAATAAAAAGACACAGGAAAGAACATTGAACAAAAGGTTTTTACTTATGTATGAAATGTAATTTTGTTTATATTTTGGTAGAAATAAGGTGACAATATTCCTCAAAAATATAATTAAAAAATAAAGCTAAGGCAAAGTAAAACAAGATTCTAGGCGGTCTTGATAATTAACATAAAGCGAAATATCAATATTTGATGAAGGCAATAGGCCGGCTAGTAATTAGTTTTGCACCAGGGATTCTAAATTCATTTCTTAATCGCCCCATTTCTCTAGCATTTTTCCCAACATTTCATAACTAAAGTGTACTCGGTACTTTGTACTCGTATGTGTACTCGAGTACAACGGTACTGTACTTGTACTTGGTACTCGAGTACTTTTATATAAGAGTACTTGTATTCAGTACTCGAGTACTTTTTCATTGTACTCGGAACAGCTCTGATTGCAGGATATAAAAATTTTAGTATTTTTGTTTTTTTTCAATAATAAATTATTTATCCCCTACAATTTTAAAAGTAAACTGTTATGCTATTACTGCTTAAAAACTCCATGTTAGTAGTGATGTAACGTTCCTCAAAACATACATACACATTTTTTGGGGTGGCTAAACAGCACGGCCGTCTCCGGGCAAACTTGAAACGGCCGCCCTCTCGAAATACACCGCCATAAAAAATACACTACAAATATTTGGAAACATTTAATAAAAAGTAAAAATTATAGTAAACTTAAAAACTCAACATAACAAAAAAATATATTAAATATAACAAATAAAGATATAAATAAAATATTTTATTTTACATATCGCTATAAGAATATTAAACCAAGGTTTTATTATGATTTCAAAAATTAAATTTTTGCATAAAAAGGTTCTATGTACAATATATGCAAAAATTCCATTTTCGAGAAAATGGCTGATAGAACCATGTTAAACCAAGCTGGCGATATATAACTACATAGGTACATAAGTAATAGCTAAAGCTTAACAAACTTCTTTATCAATTAAGCAAAAGTTAAAGATACAAATTTGGAAAAAAACCCAACATAACTTGTTATTTTAATATATACACTAGTGGATTTCAAATTTTTAGCGATTTATCAAATTTTGTTAAAAATGGCCATATCGAAGTTTAAAAAAAATCAATTTGAAGGTCTCTAATTTTTGGGCCTTAAGCAACAAGTATCGCGCAATCCTAATGAATATCGTGTATTTTATTTTCTGTGTACGGACTTGCATTATTTTTTTTTAACTAAACCACCATATGGATCGGATAGGTTGTTTATCCAGCTTTAATGTGTTTTTTTGTAGGCCTTGATACGACCATTTCTTGCTGAGCTATCGGGCTTTAAATGAAAAAGGATCATTTGAATTTAAATTTAAATTGTTTTTTTTTGCAATTTTGTAAAAAAAATTATAACTTTAAATGCCGTTTGGTATAAAAATGTGAAAAAAGTGGATATAATTTTATTAGAGATTATGAGCGTTTGAGAGTAAAAAAACGTGATTTAATTTTTTCAAAAATTCAATCGAATGAAACAAAAAAAAACGGCTGTATGGATCGAATTGAAACTTGCTGGTGTTTTGTGGGTATATTGAACTATAAAAGGCACACTTAACATTAGAGTCTAATGATTAGACGTTTTTTTAATAACCTCCATTCCGCGTGTGATTCTCCCAAAAACCTCCAAACCCCATTTTTTCACAATTTTTCAAAATCATGTTACGAATGGAAAAAAAACATTAGCCGAACCTTGTAAAGCATTTATTCAAATTTCTAAAACCGACCTCCAATTTTTTGTGGGACTATTGGTTATGGCCGCCCCGGGCGGTCGCCCGGGTGCTTAAGACGGCCCTGCTAAACAGTATACGATATATTAATTGCCATGTAGATATTTATAAATACTCTGAATATTGAGTTTTTAAGCAAAAAAATAGATAGGGTTGTGCCTGGTCAATTGACAGGAGACATTTTGACCATGTCAAAATCGGCCAAAAACTTTTAATTCAACCGCGCGTGGCGGCGGCGCTACCTAGCGGAAAATATCAAAAGTATTAAAAAAATGTTCGGTAGTGGACCATGGTGCAATCATAATAATGCTTTTTAAATAGTGTTCTGGGTCATTTTTGACTAATTAATTTTAAGAAAGTAAAGACAATGGCGAGGGTGGTTTCAATGAAGAGGATGATGTGCCGTTATCTACACATGCTAGCACCGTGTTGTCGGTTTTTGGTTCTTAAAAAAATCTCATGTACCATCTTCAGGTCTTACCTGCTGGGCTGCTGTTGCTGCGAGCTAGACGTGAATGTTCTTAAAAACAATGATATTATGAATGTTTTTTTGTACCTCAGAATGGTTTCTTTATTTTTTTTAGTTGTTTTTCTATTTAAAATTAAGTAATTTTACTCATGCCTTCATTTCTTTAGAAAAAAAACTAAGGAATTTGACCGGTCAATTGACCACAAAAGATTTTGACCGGTCAAAATCCCAACCCTAAAAATAAATGATTATTTAGTATTCTACAAGATAAATTGAAAAAACAAAAAATTATAAAACAACAATAACAATGCATTTCCGGACATAAGATAGAAGTTTTTTACTTAATTTTAAAAGTTCCATCGTTTGTTTAAGTTAGTCAGATTAAAACTGAATTACCCTGTATTTATTGAATAATGGAAAGGTTTTGGACCATTGCCGTAGTATTTTTAATCACGACGATTAGACTGGTAAGTACCTCCAGTCGTCTTCAGGTGAATACTATTATAATACTATTCACCTGAAGACATCTAGAGATAACTCCAAAACCTTTCCTTTATTTAAAAAAATCATTGTCTACAACCTTTAAACACCCTGTATTCATGTTGCAGTTAACGTTAAACGAACGTTAATAAATGGAGTTTTATTTATTATAGGACTAACGTTAGAAAGGACATTAATATGAATTTAAATATAATGTATAGATAAACAGTAGGGTAGGAACAAGAATTCTGACTCAATTTCAGTCATTTTCCCATGTTAAAATCCCCATAGGAAAATCAAATCTCCATTCTGCAATTTTTTGTCCATATCAAGTCACACACCTGCGGGCATCCACCTTTCCCCACCAAGGTCGCTCGGTCGCCGTCAGTTGACCGCTATCAGCCGGCCACCCTCAGGGATTGAACCCGAGACCCCTCTGCACCAGAGTCGGAAGCGCTACCTGCTGAGCTACCGTTCGGAATTGATAACAGGCGCCTAGAGATGCTATAAAATATGAGTCATATACAGATGTTTACTAATAAGTAACCCATGAAATTTTGCACGAAACTCTTATCTGATGATGATGTCATTAGAGGATATTAGATATATTTAAAATTTATAAAAAGAGATAAAAGCTATATTTAAATAATTATTAATTATTTAAAATTTAACTAATGTATAAAAAGTATAAAATAATTAATATAAAAATACTGTTTAAAATTGTAATTAAACTTTTGCGGTGCGCGCTGATAAGAAAAAAAACTATTTCCCAAAGTAATGTACCTATGTAAAACTATAAAATAATTGTACATTTTAAATATCTCACACTAAATTAATTTTTATTTTTTTCCGAGAGGATTTTTTAAAGTATTTATTTGAATAAAAAAACACATATTCATTTTTTATTTAATAATAAAATTTAAAAATTATCAAATAAAAAATATTACAATACAATATTGATATCAAACTTTGTGGTTTTTTTTCTAGAATTTGAAACGAAAAAAATGAGGCTTCCGCTTAAAAAAACAAAAAATATGTAACTGCAATATTATAACGCAATGGTTGGTGGTTAGGTTTCCTAGGTATAAATAGTAATACAGAAAGAAATAATTTACATTTTGATTTTTTTCCCTAAACGGTTGTGCCAATTTTTGTTTTTATTGTGTAATTTGACCTTTGAATTGTTTTTCCCTATAGACTGCTGTGAGTTTTTTGTATAGGCATATCAATTTGTGTGTGTTTGTGTCTATGTGATTTGTAGACACCCTGAATTAAGTAAGTGGCTGATGAAATAGTATATGCATTTTAGTGGAATTTGACCTTGCATGTGACAAACGGAAATGTATTAAATACCAAAAACCAATGACCTAGTTTTTTTAATACATGCATTGCCGAAATACCTAATTAGGAGACTGATGCAACATTTGTTATGATTATTTTAGAGGAATTCGACGACCTTGTGGTGCTTTACGATCATTGTGAATGGAAATTGATTTAATTAGTTTTCATGCACCAATGACCTATAGTTTTTTAATAAATGCATTCAGTAAATAATTAGTATACTGTTGCAACAATTTTTTTATATTTATGTTTAAAAGATCCTTGCTAATGAGAATTTGAAAATTAATTAAATTCCTCATCCCTACCCACAGACTGCTAATTTGTATAAATAAGAGGACATTTTTTTACCTGGTAGTACATTATGTGTGTGCATATATTGGGTAAGTAATTTTTTTTTTAGTAATTATCATCCTAACAACCATTTATTTAATAGTAAAGAGTAACAAAAGCTATTATTCTACATACACTGTCATACAGTTGTGTATTACTTGAGCTTATTTGTGTATTACTTGAGCTTATTTTTAAATTATTTTTTCTAGAAATTGTCATGCAATAAAACAGAGATAAAATATAACAAGTATACTTTCTCCAAATTCCTACAATTGTTTATTAGTAAAAAACAGAGATAAAATTTTGTTTTTATAATATTATATTTCTAAAAATTGTCATTAGAGGATATTGCGTAAAAATTTATAAAAATCATTTAAATAGATCAAATATATTTGATCTATAGATTGTGTTTAATATAAATAAAGTGTAAAAGAAATTATATATGAAATAATTTAAATATATTAAATTATTTTATGATAAATATAAATAAAGTGTAAAAGAAATTATAAATGAAATAATTTAAATATTTTAAATTATTTTATGATAAATTGTTATGTCATTGAGTAAAGTGTACACACTTTACTCAATGGTTATGTTTTAAATAAGACCTTATCTTAAAAATAGCGATGGCATTATTAGGATGTTGGGTAATATTATGCAATAATATTTCATTCATATAAATTATAAAATCCATTTAAATAAATCAAATATAGATGTGGTAAAAATTTTAATTTCATTTCATTACTTACTATAAAAAGCTGCAGAACAATTTTATTTATAAAATTATAAATTTTATTTAATTTAAATAAATTAAATGTGTTTATCATATAATGATAAAATAATAAAATTATAAATAATTTTGAAAAACTAAAAATAAAATTGTATTGAAGATCGGTGAAGGTATAAAGGAGGCGAAGGCATCGCTCACAATCAATTGTTCTTATCATTTAGTGGTGCTTCCCTAGATATTTATCAAGGTAATTTTCTTAGATTTTTTAACTTTTAGATTACATTATTTTAATATTATTAAAATTTTATTAAATTCGAGAATTAACATTATTATTTTTAATATAAATTTGATTAAATAAGCTTGGTGATTTTTAAAACTTAATTGTATACATCTTACCGCTGTTGTACTAAAATTAGTTTATATAAGCTTTAGAGATTTTTTCTACATTTAATTGTTTAGACTAAATCCTAAGAATTATCAGCATTTTTAGATATATTGATTTTTTGAATTTAATTGTTTTCAGCTATAAAAATATCACAATAAATTGGTCTTATCATTTAGTGGTCATAGCTGCTTCCATAGATATTTATCAAGGTAATTTTCTTAGATTTTTAACTTTTAGATTACATTATTTTAGTATTATTAAAATTTTATTAAATTCGAGAATTAACATTATTATTTTTAATATAAATTTGATTAAATAAGCTTGGTGATTTTTTTAAAACTTAATTGTATACATCTTACCGCTGTTGTGCTACAATTAGTTTATATAAGCCTTAGAGATTTTTTTGTACATTTAATTGTTTAGACTAAATCCTAAGAATTATCAGCATTTTAAATATATTGATTTTTTGAATTTAATTGTTTTCAGATATAAAAATATCACAATAAATTGTTCTTATCATTTGGTGGTCATAGCTGCTTCCCTAGATATTTATCAAGGTAATTTTCTTAGATTTTTTAACTTTTAGATTACATTATTTTAGTATTATTAAAATTTTATTAAATTCGAGAATTAACATTATTATTTTTAATATAAATTTGATTAAATAAGCTTGGTGATTTTTAAAACTTAATTGTATACATCTCACCGCTGTTGTGATAAAATTAGTTTATATAATCCTTAGAGATTTTTTCTACATTTAATTGTTTAGACTAAATCCTAAGAATTAGCAGCATTTTTAAATATATTAATTTTTCGAATTTAATTGTTTTCAGCTATAAAAATATCGCAATAAATTGTTCTTATCATTTAGTGGTCATAGCTGCTTCCCTAGATATTTACCAAGGTAATTTTCTTAGATTTTTTAACTTTTAGATTACATTATTTTAGTATTATTAAAATTTTATTAAATTCGAGAATTAACATTATTATTTTTAATTTAAATTTGATTAAATAAGCTGGGTGATTTTTTTAAAACTTAATTGTATACATCTTACCGCTGTTGTGCTACAATTAGTTTATATAAGCCTTAGAGATTTTTTTCTACATTTAATTGTTTAGACTAAATCCTAAGAATTATCAGCATTTTTAAATATATTGATTTTTTGAATTTAATTGTTTTCAGATATAAAAATATCGCAATAAATTGTTCTTATCATTTAGTGGTCATAGCTGCTTCCCTAGATATTTACCAAGGTAATTTTCTTAGATTTTTTTAACTTTTAGATTACATTATTTTAGTATTATTAAAATTTTATTAAATTCGAGAATTAACATTATTATTTTTAATATAAATTTGATTAAATAAGCTGGGTGATTTTTTTAAAACTTAATTGTATACATCTTACCGCTGTTGTGCTACAATTAGTTTATATAAGCCTTAGAGATTTTTTTCTACATTTAATTGTTTAGACTAAATCCTAAGAATTAGCAGCATTTTTAAATATATTAATTTTTTTAATTTAATTGTTTTCAGCTATAAAAATATCGCAATAAATTGTTCTTATCATTTAGTGGTAATAGCTGCTTCCCTAGATATTTACCAAGGTAATTTTCTTAGATTTTTTAACTTTTAGATTACATTTTTTTAGTATTATTAAAATTTTATTAAATTCGAGAATTAACATTATTATTTTTAATATAAATTTGATTAAATAAGCTGGGTGATTTTTTTAAAACTTAATTGTATACATCTTACCGCTGTTGTGCTACAATTAGTTTATATAAGCCTTAGAGATTTTTTTCTACATTTAATTGTTTAGACTAAATCCTAAGAATTATCAGCATTTTTAAATATATTGATTTTTTGAATTTAATTGTTTTCAGATATAAAAATATCACAATAAATTGTTCTTATCATTTAGTGGTCATAGCTGCTTCCCTAGATATTTATCAAGGTAATTTTCTTAGATTTTTTAACTTTTAGATTACATTATTTTAGTATTATTAAAATTTTATTAAATTCGAGAATTAACATTATTATTTTTAATATAAATTTGATTAAATAAGCTTGGTGATTTTTAAAACTTAATTGTATACATCTCACCGCTGTTGTGCTAAAATTAGTTTATATAATCCTTAGAGATTTTTTCTACATTTAATTGTTTAGACTAAATCCTAAGAATTAGCAGCATTTTTAAATATATTAATTTTTTAAATTTAATTGTTTTCAGCTATAAAAATATCACAATAAATAATTATAACAATTATAACAATTATTGTTCTTATCATTTAGTGGTCATAGCTGCTTCCCTAGATATTTATCAAGGTAATTTTCTTAGATTTTTTAACTTTTAGATTACATTATTTTAGTATTATTAAAATTTTATTAAATTCGAGAATTAACATTATTATTTTTTAATATAAATTTGATTAAATAAGCTTGGTGATTTTTTAAACTCAATTGTATACATCTCACCGCTGTTGCACTAAAATTATTTTATATAAGCCTTAGATATTTTATAAATTTAATTGTCTTAGACTAAATTCAGGAATAATCATCATTTTTTAAAGAATACTTTGTATAGATTTTTAAATTTAATTGTTTAAACTTCATTCTAAGAATATTATTACTAATTTTGACTACCCTAATTCTAACTACCCTAATTTTAACTATTCCAACTATTGAGTTTTAGCATGTCAATATTTTCCGATTTGGTTCGCCACATCGCTTCCATATTGGTGCTTTTAACGTCTCGATATGACGAGAAAGTGGCTCAGAAGGGGCTACGTGAGTGTGCATTGGCGATGCGTCGGCTAACCCGTGCTCTAAAAAGTGCAAAGACAATTGGGGAAAAACAAAAAATTGCATCATGCATGCGGAGTATTAAAAGTCATAGAAACCAGCTAAAAGTTATGCAAAAGAAGGGGGCAGGGCTAACATCAAGACCTGAAACTGCATGGAATCGTGTACGTTGGGATGATTCAGAGTCGGCTTTTGAAAGTAGAATACGAACAGGCGTCATATCCAACCTTAAACATAAGGATCCAAGCTCTTTTTTGGAGGACTGCAAAGCTTTGTTCAGGAGACGTATTATTAACGCTTTAAAAAAGGACTTTGCAGTCAAGGTCAATGCTATCTTTTATGGGGAATTCGAAATAGTGAAGGGGGATAGTGTACAGAACGAGTACAAGTACTTCACTACTTCAAACTCAGCGATCTATCGAAACAGAAACTTGAATGAGTGGTTTGATAACCACATCACAGCCCCTATTATGACAGAACTAGAGGAGTTCCAAGAACGGGACAGCGGGTGGGGTCTTAAGAAGGTGGTTAACTTGGGGGTTAATATTAATAAGTATAACCCACAACTTGGATCATCTTATATTGAGCTACCTCCTCAAATTAAGAAAAAAAGGCCTGTATAAATATTAAAAACAATGATGAGGCATGCTTTGCTTGGGCAGTTACGTCAGCTTTGTACCCAGCAGCCAAAAATTTGGATCGTACAGCAGCATACCCCCACTATACATCCGTCCTCAAACTTCGAGGAATCCAATGGCCTATGACCATGAAGCAGATCCCCAATTTCGAGAAGCAGAATGGTCTCTCAATTAATGTATACATCTTGGAAAAGGAAAAGTCCAAATTTACGGTCCTTTCTACTTACCTAACCAAAAATAAGAAGGACAGACATGTAAATTTATTGCTTATTCAGGATAGCTATGATGAGGACGCTCCTACAAAGCATCACTTTTTATGGATTAAGAATATGTCCAGACTTCTCTCAAGTCAGCTAAGTAAGGAACATGGTCAAAAATACTTCTGTGATCGATGTCTACATTATTTCCGTTCGCAAGATAAACTTGCTAAGCATATTGAAAACTGTGTTAAAATTAATGAGACGGCCATAAAGATGCCTGAACCAGGGAAAAACATTTTAAAATTTAAAAATTTTAAAAACAAGGAGAATGCACCTTTCATCGTATACGCTGATTTGGAGAGTGTTCTGGAACCGACAGATAACCCGAAGAAGTCACAACACCACGTTCCAGCTGCCATTGGATACTACATAAAATGTTCATATGATGATAGTCTCTCTTTTTACAAAGGCTACCGCGGGCAGGACTGTATGGCGTGGTTTGCCGATGAAATGAACAGCTTAGCTGAAGATTTGTCAACTGTGTTTTGGTGTCCCTATGATATTAACATGACATGGATACAGGAAGTACAGTTTCGAGCTGCAACAACCTGTCATATATGCGAGCAGTCCTTCACACCTGAGGATAAGAAAGTAAGGGATCATAACCACCTGATCCCCGAGAATAATTATCGAGGCGCAGCACATGAATCATGTAACATTAACTATAAAGATAGTCATACGGTACCTGTGGTCTTTCACAATTTAAGCGGATATGATGCCCACTTTATTATCACAGATATTGCTACAAGGATGAAGGGAACCATCGACTTGTTACCAATAACAAAAGAAAAGTACATTAGTTTTACTAAACACATCGATGGCTTCCCTATTCAATTTAGATTCATCGATTCCTTCCGTTTCATGGCCAGCAGTTTAGATAAATTATCATCGTACTTGAAAGAATTTCCCAACATGAAATCACAGTTTTCAGAATTATCCGAAGATCAATTTAAGCTATTGACAAAGAAAGGAGTTATGCCATATGACTATTTGGATTCTTTTAAGCGCTTTAGTGAAACTCAGCTGCCTCCCATTGAAAATTTCTACAATAAGTTGGAGAAAAAGCCCTGCCCCCGCAGACACTATCTAAGAGCTCAACATGTATGGTCTGAGTTTAGCTGTCAAGACTTGGGTGACTATGTGGAGCTTTATATGAAGACAAAATGCTCCTAGCTGACGTGTTTGAACAGTTTCGTACCAGCTGCATTAAAACTTACGACTTGGATCCGGCCCACTATTACACGTTACCTGGTTACACCTGGGATTGTATGCTAAAATATACAAAACAGGAGTTAGAGCTTTTAACCGACCTTGACATGTTTCTGTTTGTGGAACGAGGCATTAGGGGCGGTCTCAGTCAGGTTTGCGGTAAGCGAAAAGCTGAGGCAAACAATAAGTATATGCCCAATTATGATCCAACGAAACAGTCAAAGTACTTGATGTACTTCGATGTAAATAATCAGTATGGGTGGGCTATGTTGCAGCATTTACCAACATCTGGGTTTGAGTGGGTCAATCCAAATATAGATGTCACCCAAATTCCGGATGATGCTCCTGAAGGGTATATCCTAGAGGTGGACCTTGAGTATCCGCAGCATTTGCATGATCGCCATAAAGATTTACCCTTTTGCCCGCAGCACATAAATCCCAAGACTGGTAAGCCGCCAAATACAGCCGGAGAGCTCACCAAGTTGATGGCAACATTGGATGATAAGAAAAAGTATGTTATCCACTACCGAGCCTTAAAACAAGCCCTCAAACAAGGGCTTGTTTTAACCAAGATCCATCGAGTGTTGCAGTTTAAGCAGGCGCCCTGGCTAAAGTCATATATAGACTTAAACACCACGTTGCGCAAGAAAGCGTGGAATGAGTTCGAAAAGAACTTGTTCAAGCTAATGAACAACGCGGTGTTCGGTAAGACCATAGAAAATATACGTAAAAGGGTTAATATTAAGCTCTTAACCAAGTGGAATGGTCGCTATGGTGCAGAGGCTTATATAGCAAAGCCTGAATTTAAAAACTGCACCATCTTTAATGATAATCTGGTGGCTATTGAGCTTCGAAAGCTTCAGATATGGTTGAACAAGCCGGTATATGTAGGACAGTCCATTCTCGACTTGGCGAAAACGACCATATACGATTTCCACTATAGGTATATGGTTAACGCTTTCCCCGAATGTACAGTTCTCTATACCGATACAGACAGTCTTATCTATGAGCTGCATCAAGACCCATATGAAGTTATTCGTCAGGACTGTCATCAGTTCTTTGATACCAGCGATTATCCTGCAAATAATCAATATAACATCCCCCTCGTTAACAAGAAAATGTTGGGGATGATGACTGATGAAAACAGCGGCATCCCGATGACCCATTATGTGGGTCTTCGTGCAAAATTATATGCAACGAAAGTACTTACCACAGACGCCGACATTGAGAAAAAAAAAGCTTTATATGAGTATGGATATGATGATGACGAAGTTGAAGAAATTATAAAATACCTAGGCATCGCAAAAAAGGCTAAGGGTGTAAAATCTTCCATCGTAAAAACAGAGATCACATTTGATGATTATGTCAAATGCCTCGATAGTTTTCAGCAAAAGATGGTTAGTTAACCAAAATTTAATTCGGTCTAAAAAGCATCAGGTGCACTCCATAACGCAGCAAAAGATTGCTCTTTCATCTGAGGATGATAAGCGATACCCGATTCCCGGAACTGATTATACTCTTCCGTGGGGGCACTATTCGATTGTGGGTGGTGCTGATAAGGTTGTTGACTAACACCACATTTTATAATATTTTACAGTAAACTAGAACCGCTGATATTAGCATTATTTTTATATACATAATAAAAGAGCCATTACCTCGCGGTAGCTAATCTAAAGATTAGAGCCGATGAGAGAAAAAAGAGCCATTATAAAAAGAGCCAATTTACATCGGTACCTAGTCCTAAACTAGAGCCGATGAGATAAAAAAAAGAGCCATTATAAAAAGATGTCAATTCCCATCGGTAGACTAGTCCCAAACTAGAGCCGATGTGGTTTAATAAAAAAGAGCCATTATATAAAAAAGATGCCAATTTCCATTGGTAGCCTAGAAGCCTAGAAGAAAGAAACCACCTTCCCACGGTTTCTATTGTTAAGACTAAATTTTATATATAAATAAATTTTATTCAACCAAGAGTGGCATTATTTACGTAATTTCAGGTCCATCTAATTGTGGTAAAACGAACATAATGATAAATTTACTTGAAAACATAAAAATGTACATATTTTTTTTAAGTCTTTATACCAACCGATCTATAAATATATAAAGGAATTATTTAAACCTATAAAGGGTATTAATTATTATGAGTATAACGATAATGAAAATATAATATCACCATCGAAGGCAAAAATCAAATTCTGTTTTTTATTTTCGATGATGTAGCTTGCGAAAAACAGAGTATAATAAGAGATTTTTTTGCAATGGGTAGACATAATCTTATCGATTCATTTTATTTGACGCAAACTTATGCTCATATACCGAAACATCTTATACGTGACAATGCTAATATGTTGATAATTTTCAAACAAGACGATATGAACTTAAAACATATTTATAAAGATCATGTTAATACTGACATGACCTTTGATAATTTTTATAATATGTGTTCATTATGTTGGCTCGATAAATACGGTTTCCTTGTAATATGTAAAGAATTCGATATTGATAATGGTCGCTTTAGAAAAGGATTTGATCAATACATAATTTTATAAACAGCTAAAACAGCATAAAAAACAGCAAAAAACAGCATGAAAACAGCTAATAACAGCATGCTGTTTTTTGAAAAACAGCTTACTGTTATTTATAAACAGCTAAAACAGCATAAAAACAGCAAAAAACAGCATGAAAACAGCTAATAACAGCATGCTGTTTTTTGAAAAACAGCTTACTGTTATTTATAAACAGCTAAAACAGCATAAAAACAGCAAAAAACAGCATTAAAACAGCTAATAACAGCATGCTGTTTTTTTGAAAAACAGCTTACTGTTATTTATAAACAGCTAAAACAGCATTAAAACAGCTAATAACAGCATGCTGTTTTTTGAAAAACAGCTTACTGTTATTTATAAACAGCTAAAACAGCATAAAAACAGCAAAAAACAGCATGAAAACAGCTAATAACAGCATGCTGTTTTTTTGAAAAAACAGCTTACTGTTATTTATAAACAGCTAAAACAGCATAAAAACAGTAAAAAACAGCATTAAAACAGCTAATAACAGCATGCTGTTTTTTTGAAAACAGCTTACTGTTATTTATAAACAGCTAAAACAGCATAAAAACAGCAAAAAACAGCATTAAAACAGCTAATAACAGCATGCTGTTTTTTTGAAAAACAGCTTACTGTTATTTATAAACAGCTAAAACAGCATAAAAACAGCAAAAAACAGCATGAAAGCAGCTAATAACAGCATGCTGTTTTTTTGAAAAAAACAGCTTACTGTTATTTATAAACAGCTAAAACAGCATAAAAACAGCAAAAACAGCATGAAAACAGCTAATAACAGCATGCTGTTTTTTGAAAAACAGCTTACTGTTATTTATAAACAGTACTCCTGTTTTCGAGTTGGTTTTTGATAAATTTTAAATATATATGATTGTAATGTAAAATTAAATTTATTATAACAAAAACCATTCCAACATTAACACGCACAAATATGCTAAAAAATATGAAAGATAAAATATTAACCAAAAAAATAAAAAAAATTAGAAAGGATATCAAAGCTAAATTAAATGCTATTAAATAGGGTAGACTTCAAACAGAGTATGAGTTGGAACCATTAAAACAATTAATATCAAAAGTTTCACCGCAGCATTGGCAAATTTTAAAAAGGAAAAGGAAATAAAAAGCGAGCATGATGTTAAAAAAGAATTATTACCTAGCCCTATAAAAAAGAAAAAAACAAAAAAAAACACCAGTACCACAGTTTATTGATGATGGTGAAATATTTGATAGCACATTACGAGACGATACATTACGAGACAACACATTACAAGACAGTGACAGTATTCGCGAACAGCAATTTGATACCATGGGTGATTACATAAATCTTTTAATTTGTATTTAGATCAATTTGATGAAATGCCTCGTGAATATGTTAAAGGATTTATACGAGACACTGAAAATAGATTTGACACACATTATTTGACTTACGACCCTGTTTTGGGAAAATTTAATCATGGAGATTCAGAAATGGATTTTAAAGGAAATGATATTGTTATAAAGGACAACAATAGAAAAAAAGAAGATAAAATATATAAGGGTACTTTTGGTTTATATGAATTATTATTTAAAAACGAACCAAACGAAAGTTTAATAACTCCAGAAGATAGAAACACATATAAAAGTATTATATTGAGCACAAATGCACACAAAAGAAATTTTAATGCAAATGCACAAAAAGCAGGAAATAGAGGTAATAAGTATATAAATGTAATTAAACCCATACTTGATTTAGAGGAATCAAACATATTACAAACCGAAAAACAATACAGATCGAAATTAAGAGCGCCACAACGACAACGTCTTGGAAAAGGATTACAAATGCAATACACAAATAAACTAAAAGAATACGTGCATTGGGATGATTGTAATGAGCTAGTTAAAAGATTAAGATTATTAATTAGTTCTCAATTTGCTGGGAATAATAGTCATGTGAATGAAATAAACAGCATAATTGAAGAGTTAAAAGAAGCTAATATAATTGAATAGGTTGCAAAAACTTAAACATTTTTACTATGTCTGTTGATAAGTTTGGACGTGGGTTGCATAATCACTTAAGCAAAAAGCAACTAAAATTACATTATTCCATATCCAAAAGTTGTCTATTATTTAAGTTATGGTTATTCAATCTATGAATTTCCATTAAAAGAGGGAATAATAAATCACGTAACTGTTAATAATCAAACTTTTCAAATCAAAATAAACAATCAATTGTATACACACGTTACATTGCTAAATATAAAACTAAGATTAGGCGATAAAATTTCAATAGAGTCATCTAAACCTATTGAGCATGTTTTTCTAGAATTGATTATTAAATATCCAATTTTAACTGAATGAAATAAAAAAAAAACAACATGCCAAAAAAACGCAACAACACAAAAAACCACAAAAAGGTTTCAATAGATTATAAACGGAAAATAGTTACTGAATTACATGCACCAGCAAGAAAAAACTTTAAACGTAGAAGGGTTAATGTTCGTGGATTAAACGATTTAATGCAAAGCGATCTCGTGGAGATGATCCCTTTTTCAAAACAAAATAAATCTTACAAGTATATATTGGTTCTTATTAATGCCTTTAGCAAATTTGTGTGGGCTTTGCCTCTTAAAAATAAAACTGCTAAAGATGTAACACAAGCAATAAAAACAGTTTTAATTAAACCAAATATTCCAAAAAATCTCCAGACCGATAATGGAAAAGAGTTTTATAATAAAGATTTCAAAAGTCTTATGGATAAGTTGGATCGACAAAAAGGATTTATTTTAATGTGTTATTAGTAAATGTATTTGATTTGGTTTATTTTTTCCAAATTGATTAAAATCCATTTGTAAATTTCCTGATGTGATTTTCTTGTAAATGGATTAAACTCAAATTTTGTATATGGTTTATTTACCATCCAATCAAAACAAATTTGCAAAAATTTATAATTTGCATTAAAGATTGCATCACAAACTAAATCATTCATATAAAATAATGTTGATTTATAATTTTTACATACATTTGACATACATAATTTTTCCATTGAAAAATCCATTTTATCTGCTAATAAATTTGTTGCAAACATTAATTTATAATTTGAATCATAATAAAAAATGAAATTATTTATAGCTGTTAAAAGATCTTCTATTTCAATATTCTTGTTAAATGTCAGTGACGATGATGTGTTGTGGTTTTGTAAAACATTTTTCACAAAAATATCAGTATTTATTTTTGATTCTATTATTGTTTCAAACACATCATAATTACAATTTTTTAATATTTTATATTGCAAAATATTATCTGGTACGAATATTTTTTGTAAAATATAATTAACTTCTATTAAATTTAAACTGGAAATATATAATTTTAAATATTTACCATACGTTTCTGTTTGCTGTAAAAATTTATCGCGAGATAATTTGTATTGATTCAAATTCATCATTGCATAAGTCAATGTTCTTCACCGACCTACTTTAAGTAACTGACCTGTCTCAATATCCTACCTACGTCAAACATGTTAATTAACCTTGAACGAGTTTCGACTCGAATATTTCATTATTTTTTGCTTATGTAACCCCAAGGTACTGTATCGGTTGTTTCCGTATTAATTACTCGTTTATCATCGTCGAAAGATAACGCGAGTTTTTTTTGTTTCTTTGTAAATACTTGATGATTTCTTGAAATAATTAAACTTTGACTTTTAATTAAATTGGTGCAATTTTGAAGACATTCTATAAAATCGTCGAATGTAATTCTTTTAACAACCGGTCTTCGAACTCCTTTTACTTTTTTATAATTTTATCATGTTCAACTTTATAAGCATACATTTTAGCTCTAAGTCCAACAAATTCAGTCATTATTTTTCCCATAATCCAAGTTCTTTTTTATTTAATTGCAATATTCCATGCTGGTTATTGTACGAAAAATTGGAGGTATCAAATTTGCATGGAAATTTTTTAATAATATCATAAATATTTAAATTGGTAAACTCGTAAATTAAACTATCTGTATCAGTGTACCTATAATAATTTCGAAGAACAATTACCCAGTTCTTTTTTAATAAATACATAGTGAAAGTCATATAAAAATGTTTTTGAAATATCTAAAATTGAAAAACATGCATATATAGGTTTATCGAAATATATTTCAGTCTTGTTTAGTTCTATTAAAACTAAATTTTTATCAATTATAACACTGTTTTTAAAATTTGGTCACCTGGCATCTGCTATTTGGAGATAAAGATTTATTATCAATAATATAAATTTAAGTTTTAACGCCATTTTGAATTGTGACGTAAATTTTTTAGAGATAAGGATATATTTTGAATTATTAATATAAATTTTAATTTCGACGCCATTTTGAATTGCTGACGTCAGATATTTATTATTTTCCCACCAAAACGTGTGACCTAAAAAGTATTATTCAGTCTTAATATTATCGTACAGTAATAATGATTAGTGCAAAGGAAATTGAAATGGCAATCCAAAATATTGATAAATTTTTGGAAAAATGTGGTAAAGAAGGTGAAGAAAAATTTGAAAATAAATATTCTACTCAACAAGAAATATATCGAGAATTTTTGAAAAAGGAAAAAATTAAAAAATGGGTTAGTCAAAAGGAATTTTTGAAGCAGCATCTTAATGCTAAGATTGTAAATAACCAGTATGGTAAACATTTTGAGACGTGCCCCTGGTCAAATTCTAATGAAGGTCCAGATACATGTCCATGTTGTATGGTTTCATTTTATGTTAAAGAAGTTAATGAGGTGTTAAATAAGTTACCAAAAATTACGTGCTGTTGTAAAATTAATTAAATAAACTTTATTATATATTCCTTAACAAAACTATTTGAGTTCAGTAGTACCTAAAATGCGTTCAACAACCCGAAAAACTACCTATAAATAATTTAGATTTATTTGAAACCAGTTCTGATGCTAGTAAACATGGTAATTTACTTACAACAGTTAAAATATTTGTTTATTGTTAAAAAAAGATTTTTTTTTTTAAGTGTATTTTTTATTTTTTAAGTTTTAAACATGTACAATCATACACACAAAATAAAACATACTTGGCAGTCTGTGGGTAGGGATGAGGATCGTCGAATTCCGCTAAAATAATCATAGGAATTTAATTAATTTTTCAAATTCTCATTAGCAAGGATCTTTTAAACATAAATATAAAAAAAATTGTTGCAACATAAGTTTTAAAAATCACCAAGCTTATTTAATCAAATTTATATTAAAAATAATAATGTTAATTCTCGAATTTAATAAAATTTTAATAATACTAAAATAATGTAATCTAAAAGTTAAAAAATCTAAGAAAATTACCTTGGTAAATATCTAGGGAAGCAGCTATGACCACTAAATGATAAGAACAATTTATTGCGATATTTTTATAGCTGAAAACAATTAAATTCGAAAAATTAATATATTTAAAAATGCTGCTAATTCTTAGGATTTAGTCTAAACAATTAAATGTAGAAAAAAATCTCTAAGGCTTATATAAACTAATTGTAGCACAACAGCGGTGAGATGTATACAATTAAGTTTTAAAAATCACCAAGCTTATTTAATCAAATTTATATTAAAAATAATAATGTAAATTCTCGAATTTAATAAAATTTTAATAATACTAAAATAATGTAATCTAAAAGTTAAAAAATTTAAGAAAATTACCTTGATAAATATCTAGGGAAGCAGCTATGACCACTAAATGATAAGAACAATTTATTGTGATATTTTTATATCTGAAAACAATTAAATTCAAAAAATCAATATATTTAAAATGCTGATAATTCTTAGGATTTAGTCTAAACAATTAAATGTAGAAAAAAATTTCTAAGGCTTATATAAACTAATTGTAGCACAACAGCGGTAAGATGTATACAATTAAGTTTTAAAAAAATCACCAAGCTTATTTAATCAAATTTATATTAAAAATAATAATGTTAATTCTCGAATTTAATAAAATTTTAATAATACTAAAATAATGTAATCTAAAAGTTAAAAAATCTAAGAAAATTACCTTGATAAATATCTATGGAAGCAGCTATGACCACTAAATGATAAGACCAATTTATTGTGATATTTTTATAGCTGAAAACAATTAAATTCAAAAAATCAATATATTTAAAAATGCTGATAATTCTTAGGATTTAGTCTAAACAATTAAATGTAGAAAAAATCTCTAAAGCTTATATAAACTAATTTTAGTACAACAGCGGTAAGATGTATACAATTAAGTTTTAAAAATCACCAAGCTTATTTAATCAAATTTGTATTAAAAATAATAATGTTAATTCTCGAATTTAATAAAATTTTAATAATACTAAAATAATGTAATCTAAAAGTTAAAAAATCTAAGAAAATTACCTTGATAAATATCTAGGGAAGCACCACTAAATGATAAGAACAATTGATTGTGAGCGATGCCTTCGCCTCCTTTATACCTTCACCGATCTTCAATACAATTTTATTTTTAGTTTTTCAAAATTATTTATAATTTTATTATTTTATCATTATATGATAAACACATTTAATTTATTTAAATTAAATAAAATTTATAATTTTATAAATAAAATTGTTCTGCAGCTTTTTATAGTAAGTAATGAAATGAAATTAAAATTTTTACCACATCTATATTTGATTTATTTAAATGGATTTTATAATTTATATGAATGAAATATTATTGCATAATATTACCCAACATCCTAATAATGCCATCGCTATTTTTAAGATAAGGTCTTATTTAAAACATAACCATTGAGTAAAGTGTGTACACTTTACTCAATGACATAACAATTTATCATAAAATAATTTAAAATATTTAAATTATTTCATTTATAATTTCTTTTACACTTTATTTATATTTATCATAAAATAATTTAATATATTTAAATTATTTCATATATAATTTCTTTTACACTTTATTTATATTAAACACAATCTATAGATCAAATATATTTGATCTATTTAAATGATTTTTATAAATTTTTACGCAATATCCTCTAATGACAATTTTTAGAAATATAATATTATAAAAACAAAATTTTATCTCTGTTTTTACTAATAAACAATTGTAGGAATTTGGAGAAAGTATACTTGTTATATTTTATCTCTGTTTTATTGCATGAAAATTTCTAGAAAAAATAATTTAAAAATAAGCTCAAATAATACACAAATAAGCTCAAGTAATACACAACTGTATGACAGTGTATGTAGAATAATAGCTTTTGTTACTCTTTACTTATAGGGAAAACAATTCAAAGGTCAAATTACACAATAAAAAACAAAAATTGGCACAACCGTTTAGGGAAAAAAATCAAAATGTAAATTATTTCTTTCTGTATTACTATTTATACCTAGGAAACATAACCACCAACCATTGCGTTATAATATTGCAGTTACATATTTTTTGTTTTTTTAAGCGGAAGCCTCATTTTTTTCGTTTCAAATTCTAGAAAAAAAACCACAAAGTTTGATATCAATATTGTATTGTAATATTTTTTATTTGATAATTTTTAAATTTTATTAATTAAATAAAAAATGAATATGTGTTTTTTTATTCAAATAAATACTTTAAAAAATCTTCTCGGAAAAAAATAAAAATTAATTTAGTGTGAGATATTTAAAATTTACAATTATTTTATAGTTTTACATAGGTACATTACTTTGGGAAATAGTTTTTTTTCTTATCAGCGCGCACCGCAAAAGTTTAATTACAATTTTAAACAGTATTTTTATATTAATTATTTTATACTTTTTATACATTAGTTAAATTTTAAATAATTAATAATTATTTAAATATAGCTTTTATCTCTTTTTATAAATTTTAAATATATCTAATATCCTCTAATGACATCATCATCAGATAAGAGTTTCGTGCAAAATTTCATGGGTTACTTATTAGTAAACATCTGTATATGACTCATATTTTATAGCATCTCTAGGCGCCTGTTATCAATTCCGAACGGTAGCTCAGCAGGTAGCGCTTCCGACTCTGGTGCAGAGGGGTCTCGGGTTCAATCCCTGAGGGTGGCCGGCTGATAGCGGTCAACTGACGGCGACCGAGCGACCTTGGTGGGGAAAGGTGGATGCCCGCAGGTGTGTGACTTGATATGGACAAAAAATTGCAGAATGGAGATTTGATTTTCCTATGGGGATTTTAACATGGGAAAATGACTGAAATTGAGTCAGAATTCTTGTTCCTACCCTACTATAAACGTTATAAATAAGGCAAAAACAATCTTTAATTTACGTTCTTAATAGACGTATATAAAATGTTTTAAATGTAACATTTCGAAACGTGTAATGATCGTTTTCTTAACGCCAAAATTAAACGTTTATTTATTAGTATTGTTAAACGTTATCTGCGATATTTTAAAGTTAAAGTTAAAAAAAAACGTTTAATTTACGTATGTGGGTACTGGGTATCTCGTTATCCAGAATTCACACAAATTTATACTAACGGGTTAGTGGACCCAATAATTAATACCAAGTCATTTGGTTTTTACATTCTCAAAATAAACATTAAGAAAACATTTAGAATGAACAATTTGGCTGAATTGATGGCAATTTTTATACCTGTGGCCATGTGCCTTGAAACAAACATTAAGAAATTTATTCTTCTATCAGATTTATATAGCGCTCTTTAAAGTACTAAAAATACGAATTGGGGCTGTAACAGTAACATTTGTTTGAGAATTCTCTAAATGTTATATTATTTATCACACTCAGGAGGTCAGTAAATCCTAATAGAAATCTGGATTTCTGGACACAGAAACATAGAGGGAAACGACATAGCTGATCGGCTAGCAATAAATGGAGATAGAAATAATATTACAAAACTCAAAACCCCTTCCAGTAAGATAATTAAAGTTGCATTATCAGATCTCCCTTTAAATTGGAAAATTACAAAATAAATCTTGGAAAGTCCCATGGTTTAATAACATTAAATATGTACTTAAATAGAGAATCTATTACAGCAATAAGTAGATTAAGATTTGGTCACTGTGGATCCCCACATCATTTACATAGAATTGGCGTAAAAGATAGTCCACTTTGCGAATGCGGCCAGGTAGCAACAATTTAATTAGTAGATTAGTAAATATCGTCCATATATGTATATGGCTATAAAGTGAGCGCGTTAAAATCCCCCCCTGTGAACGTTTGAACCAAAAAATATATCAATGTCGGACAAAAACCAGGGTAAATTATATTGTGTGCCTGAGGTCATGAGGGCACTATCAACTAGAAAATTTTAAATGGAAAGGGGGTGCTTCTGATACTTCAATTGAAAGGTATTTTAATTTTCTATTTAACACTTTTTTTTTCAAAATCCATTTAACCATAGATTTGGAATATGTGAGTAGAAGCGACAAAAACGCTTAATAACTAAGCTATGGTTAAATGGATTTTGAAAAAAAAAGTGTTAAATAGAAAATTAAAATACCTTTCAATTGAAGTATCAGAAGCACCCACATATTTCCTGCAAATAGAGTTTTCTGGGTATCTTTCATTAAACACCCTTTCTGTTTCGTGCAAATTTCGCCCCATTTCATCATAAATCAAACGCATATGCGTTTTTTGTTTTAAATACCCATAACAATACCCTGTTTTTAAGAAGATACAAAAATAAAATAATTAATATCTTTAGTATTAAATTGTTAGTTGTACATGCAATTTAAATTGATTTATGATGAAATGGGGCGAAATTTGCACGAAACAGAAAGGGTGTTTAATGAAAGATACCCAGAAAACTCTATTTGCAGGAAATATGTGCGGGATTTGGTGGCAAAATTTCAAACAAGTGGAAGTGTGGGTAGGCCGAAAGGATCGACAGGAAATCAATTTCTGAAGAGAAACAGGTACAAATAGTTGGTTCGGTTGTCAATATTCCACAACAATCGACGGCCGCAGTTGCAGAGACTTATGTTGTATCTCAAACAACTGTTAGGAAATATTTAAAGAACAAATTGTATCCACCAACTAACTGAAGATGACCCTAATAACCGAATGCAATTTTGTGAACTTTGTGAATTTGCTTTAGTGATGAATCCACTTTTTTTCTAAATGGTACTGTAAATAGACAAAATGTACGCTACTGGTCAGATGTTAATCCACATTTTTTTCAAGAAGGTCACACACAGTATTCGCAAAAAGTTGTATGGGCGGGAATACTGGGAAACCACATCGTAGGGCCCATCTTTTTGGAACAAAATTTGACCGGTATTCTGTATCTTAACTAGGGATGTTATAGTGGAACTGGACCGGCTATTTTGGAATAGGTATCACCTGCCTATTCCGCGCACCTATTCCCAAATATCGGAACCTATTCCGGCCTTTCCTATTCCGAGACCGCAAAGTTATTATGTTTTCTGGAATAGGTTTCAGTGCAATATATTCTATTAACGAGGCCAGTGACTGTGAATAGCGAATGAAACCGATTGGAATCGTAATAGGTATTTTCTTGGATCGGGGTCGTTGCCGGTTGCCGCGTTATTTGTCTGTATAACCCGTGAATCATGGTTTGCATGATTATGTACCTACGGTGCGAGTTTTGAGTTCTTAATTTATTAAATTAAAACAGTTGAACTTTTTAATTAATTTATTTTTAACAATGTATTCACAACAACAATTAAAAGAGAAGTGCCGGTATAATGTGTAGTTCCGTGCGAGGTAAGCTTGGTTGCCTAGTCATCAGACGTAACTCCTCCCTCCTTAGCTCGAAGAGCGGATTCCAAATCCTTGAGGGTAGGTATCTGGAGAAACAGAAGATGAATAAGGCGTTTCTTTTTTCAGATTAATACTACTCCAACAATTATGTATTAGTTAGTATTGCAATAATTATTGTTATAACCCAAAATGTGTAATGGATTTCCTTTTGCAAGTGGATATCCTCTAATGGCTTCAAATCCAGTTCTGGAGGGATATGAATTTCGTTTAGTTCAACTGTTCGGGTGGCAATTAGGGTGATGGGTCAAATAAGTGGTATCCTAAGCGATAGTGCTGTTGATGGAGTATCTTTCTTCATCGATGGTTACGTCACAGGGGCTTGACACGACTATGGATCTGCATTCGGGAACAATGGTGTGTCATGTACATATTTCTTGGATGGAAGTTGATTTGTACACCAACATTTCGTTTGACTGAAGTTGATATCTGATCCGGTGATGGACGGATGCAGCTAGACAATTTTCTGGTTTTATAAGGGAACATTTCGAAAATATTTCCCCGGTGCAAATAAAACCGTTTGTTCCTTCATGACAATTTTTAAACCATTTTCCATTAGAATAGTAATTTGAAGGTGGAATAATCATAACGTCGTCAGTAGAAGGAAAGGATAGGATTTTGTATAATGAAAATGTTTCTTTGGATAAGATCGAAACTTTTAAAATTATTGAAATTAATTGATCAAAAATAATAACATCGTTCTATTAATTCATAAGGATGAATCTCAGAGATAGGTAATTGCAGAGGCGGATTAAATGTCGAGAGCGCCCTAGGCAAGCACCTCATCGGCGCCCCTTTAGCGGTCATATATTTTAAATTTTAACTAGTGCGTCTATAATTATTAGCAGCGCCCCGCGATTTCACCCGCGAAATGTCCTATCCCGTGGAAATTTTGGGATAAAATGTCTAAATCTGTGTCTCCAGCTATCTACACTCCAGGTTTCATAACAATCGGTTCAGTAGTTTTTGTACGGAGAAGTAATACACACACACATTTGCAGTTGTAATATTATTAGGGTAAGTACACGTGTCCTGGCCTATACCTATAATTAGGTTTGGGCCAGGAAGTGTACTTAGTAAGTACACGTCCAGGACACTGATTTCCATGTTCGTTCTGTCCCTTTTGCTTTCTTCACTCTCATCACATTTTATTCACGCCTATGGGTAAGTGTACTAATGAAATCCATGATGTGTCACTGGGAAACAGATCTTGCTGTATATGTGTGTTGACAGATTAGGGTGTGTTATATCATTATCATTAATTATGTAAAAGCCTAAAAGAAATTATTAATATTTGACCGCCCTCGGTGATGTAGTAGTCGAGAAGCCGAGAGGTCGTGGGTTCGAATACCACCAGGGATATGGCTATTTATTTCTGTTTATGAGGATGTACACCTGTAATTAGGCCTGGTGCCTGTTGCAAGCACATTAAAACAATAAAATAAAATAGAATAAATATAAAATTAAAGCTATAAATTATTTATTTAAAAATCCCAATTTTAAATTGGTACGGTACTAATCACATTCAATAAGAATTGTTAAAAAATATATAATTAAAAATTTCTGCGTCTACATTTTTGTCTTGCAAAATTGTCAATATCATCGTCATAGTTTAAAGATATCAATAAGTTTGATTCAATGTTAAGTATTGCTAACGAATTTAATCTCTTATCTGTCATGGTTGAGGGAAGATAATTTTCACTCTCTTTAGACAGGAAAAACTCGGCTCACCATTGCAATTGCTGACTGCCGTCGATACGCACATTCTTAAGGCTATGTCAATATTTGGGTAAATTGTTTCAAGTTCTTTATTTCTTAGAACCTGTAAAATCGCGTTGGTTGTTCGGGGTAGTTCTCCGTCTCGAGCTATAGTTATTAAATAAGAACGTAGATGGAGACATTCATCAACAAAGCACTTCTCTAAATCATCAGAATACATCGTTACTAATATACTTGCTCTATTTTCAACTTCTTCAGTGTTCAAATTGCTTAAAAACGAAAATTTACTGTAAAAATTGCTGCACGCATCTCGTCTCTTTTGAAGTTAAACTACAAGTCTGTCTATAATTACTAGATATACTGTCACTCTGAAAGGTTCCCGACCAGATAATGAAGAAGTAATATCTTCGGCAGATTCATCTGCTGTGAGCTTTCTCTTTCGTATCCTCTTTGTATCCTTTTCATATTCTTTGACTAATGAGAGTTCCAAGGCTTGCTGTTCATATTTATTAAAATTTTCCCTTTCTGCAGAAATGATGTGAATTAGACTGTCATACATTTAAATAACTGTACAAATGTCAATATCAATAGACTGTAATTATTTGTTGGTTTTGTTAATATGAACCAAAATAAAACCCCAAAACACGATCATGAAAGCAGTTTCTAGTCGTTCCAATTTCACTCTTATGCCTTTGGCTTCACATACAACACAACGTTTTTGCTCAGGATTGTTCACGATAGCAATCAAAGCATCGTGAATTTCTGGAAATGACTCTTTCAAACTTTTACAAGCATCTGATCGAGCTGACCAGCGTGTGTTAGATGGACTTTTGACAGTAGTTTTGTTTTTTATCATTACCTAAAAGTATTTGTGCTTGTAGAGTTTCCCATCTTTGAGTAAAATCTGTAAAAAATGTGTAAATTTCTTGAAGAAGGCCAAAGAACCAAGAAGCTTCTTGAGTGTTTCAGCGGCACATTCACTCTCTCACTAGGTTAAGCGAATGTGCGGAGCAGGGTATATATTCTGCTAGGGGACATAGTTCCTTTAATTTTGGCCTGTAATCTATTGTAAATGCCTGACATATTTGCGGCATTATCATACGACTGGCCTCTACAATCAAATATATTAATTTCAAACGTGTCTAATGTTTTAATAATAGCATCTGCAATGTCTTGCGATAAACTTAAGAAAACGTTTAACGGGCATGCCATTGGCTTGAATATATCAGATCACAAAGTTAATTGGTCAATGTAAGAAATATCTGGTGTTGAATACACTATTATTGAATAATATTTTGATATTTTGATTTCATCTTTTATTTGTGTAAAAACTTTGTTTTCCATCAATTCAATAAATTCGTCACAAATTGTAGAACTTAAGTAATTGGTACATCCCTTTCCCTTGCCGCCATATTGAGCAATATGTTTACTAAAAAACGGATCAAACTCTGCTATGAGTTCTAGCGTCATTAAATAAGTTCCGTTATGAAGAGAGCCAAGTCTTTCATCATGTCCCCTAAAAGGTAAACCACGCGATGCTAAAGACTTCACAGTCGCAACCACTCGTTTCAAACCTTCACGCCAATAAGTCAACTCTTCTAGAAATTGAGAGGCAAGCTCATGATCGACACGGCCGACAATGTTAGATCTACGTTGCATGGTCAAAACACATGTTTTATGTTCACATGAGTTTTCGTGGCTTTCTAATCTACTCGATGCGTTATTCCAATCATTAAAACCAACATTCCACCACCGAATAATAAATAAGGTCCACAATAAACTTTTCCTGCGTTTGGAGAGTAAATAAGCCATTTCCTTGGACGTTTTTCCCTATTTAATAACTTCCGTTCAAACATTGTTTTTGTCAAAAAACGTAAGATTTTATCTTCATATATTCTCTTACTCAATGAAAAATCTGCGTTTATATTTTGATTAAAGCCATTCAGTGCAATATATTCTTGTGTTTCGTTATTGATATCCCAATTGACTGGGTTACAATCCACCATAACCAGTCTATTTTGCGACTGCCTCACAACTTCTACTGCTGACAGAGTAGGCGGCGTGGGAACGAATAATTCTTGTAGTTGTTTAGAACTAGTAGGAATTTCGCATTGAATAGGGTCGGTAGCAGAAGCACTGTGAATTGCGTTTTTTGATTTTGAATCATCACTTTTTAATTATTATTTTAAAAATGTCTCAATATGTTTCGTATGCTTTATTAAACTTTGATGTTTTTTTTCTGTTTCCTTAGCCTTCCTGTTATATGCTGCACCACTAGGTTTTTTTCTTCAATTCACTCATTCTTTGAGTAATAAACTAAAACGTAATGCACTAATTTAATACAAATACAAAAACCTACCGCTGCGAGGACGTAAACAATAGAAGCGCTCGTAACCGACGACAACCAAACTAAAAGTCGTGTCGTTCGGCGCCGGCCGCGCTACTATTGGAACCAAATTTTGTACGCCACGCGCATGTACGTCACATTCCAGACTATATGCTGATGCATTCTTTATTGAAATTATGTATTTATGTGTACCGTAAGGCGGTGTAAGAAGGCGGAACACACGGAAGCTTTACATCTTTATAGAATTAACTAATCTTTTATATTTTAATTTTATGTTAACTATTTTCTTCGTTTAAAAACTTACGTTCACGCGCCCCCTTTTATCCTCGCGCCCCTAGCCTTCCTGTTATATGCTGCACCACTAGGTTTTTTTCTTCAATTCACTCATTCTTTGAGTAATAAACTAAAACGTAATGCACTAATTTAATACAAATACAAAAACCTACCGCTGCGAGGACGTAAACAATAGAAGCGCTCGTAACCGACGACAACCAAACTAAAAGTCGTGTCGTTCGGCGCCGGCCGCGCTACTATTGGAACCAAATTTTGTACGCCACGCGCATGTACGTCACATTCCAGACTATATGCTGATGCATTCTTTATTGAAATTATGTATTTATGTGTACCGTAAGGCGGTGTAAGAAGGCGGAACACACGGAAGCTTTACATCTTTATAGAATTAACTAATCTTTTATATTTTAATTTTATGTTAACTATTTTCTTCGTTTAAAAACTTACGTTCACGCGCCCCCTTTTATCCTCGCGCCCCTAGGCACGTGCCTAGTTTGCCTTAGGGATAATCCGCAATTGGTCTTTCGAGTAAATTGATAATAAAGATGATTCTATATAATTGATTTCGCTAATTTCAAACATTTCTACATTAGAATATCCTAACCGTGAGAATGAAATTGTTCTGAAAGGCATTTCGACAAAATTTTGTAAATTATTATAATTTTGTATTAAAAGTTGTGTTCCAATACTTAAACTACTAATCGTCCTTACTTGACTCATCATTACTGTTAGACGAATCTTCTATTAAATATTTTTCATCGTCACTTGTTGTTGTTTTGGTATTGAAGGCGAAACAAGTAAATCCAACACTACCGGTTTTTTTTTCGCTTTTCCTTTTAGGTATTTCTCTGAGAGTTGATTACAGGATCAGATGTTATTAAAAGCATGTGTAGCAAATCTATATTCGTGGAAACACGTGAATGCTTCCTTGTATGGTGCTCTCTAAATCTACGGCAATCCTTATTTCGAGACTCTTGAGATTCTTCGGAGAGCTGTCCGATTGGAAGAATGCATGATTTAATTACCTCCGTACTATGTACCAAAATTTTGTGCACATTAACAGGCATATAGTACCACGAATAAAGATTTAAATAATCACTTTCATGACAAAGTTTTTCAAATTTATCAACATTAATATCATACCCGGAAGATAACGTCCTTAATATAATACAAAACTTCTTTATAAACTTAACATCCAATCCTGTAAAATTTGTTACAAGAATATTTATCCTTCTATATAATCCGTTCATTAGTTCATGACTTAAAAAATCAAAAGTAATAACAGAACTTTTCCCATGTTATTTCCATTTAAAACTTTGGCTGTCGGGGGGCCGTCTTAATTTTAAAATTAGGAGCTGCAATTTGGCACATTATTTTTTTTATATATTCGGAACCTATTTAGGACTATCGTGAAGAAAAATTCGAACACACTCTAAATAAGGACCACCCTAATATATATATACCGTACCTTCATTAGCAAGCTAACCATAGGGAAAATACATTGTAACTGGACCAGATAAGTCGCAGTCAAAACAAAGCGAGAACCTTCTCAGAAATGATTTGGATGCGTCGTTGAGACATGCGTACTAAAACAAATTTAATCACCAGGGTAGAGTCAGTGTGGCTATGCCACTTGCGCTGTAAGCATTAATGTACAACTATGCTCGAATGAATTCCTTACGTAAATTAAATTTGTATCCATTAGAACCAGTTTTTTATTTTTCGTTTTGTTTATTTTAAATACGGTTTTCAAAAGTACCTCCCCCTTGTGCCAAACAATATCCCAACCTATCATAAAATTCCCGCCGGATGTTTGCTAGCATAAGAGGAGTAAGGGCCTGAAATTGGTCTTCAATTTTAATTTGAAGCTGATTTAGGTCATTAGCCCTCTGATGCTGAAAAAATTTTGTTAGGGAATATTTGTTGTAAATATTCTACAACTCGTAGACTATTATGGGCTGAAAATCCATCCTGCTGAAACCATACATTGTCTAGGTTTGGATTAATGACACGCAATGCAGGAATAATTTGGTTCTGCAATAATTGCAAGTAAGATTTACCATTTAAATTGCCATTAATAATAAATGGTCCTACAATGTTATCGCCAAAAATACCAGCCCAGTTTTTCTGGGTACTGAGTACGCAAGTTTGCCGGTACTCATTTTCAATGGCCCTGTAACGCAGAATGGACGGAAATGTGGATTCATCCGTAAAAACAATATTTTTTGTTAGTTCGGATCCTTGTTTGCCATTTCCATCACGGTTTCACAGAATTTCATTCTGCGGTACTTGTCATCATCATAAACTTCCTGATGAACCTGGTATTTGTAGGATTAAAATTTTTTTTTTAATATTTTATGAACTTTGCCCACACTAACTCCGGTGTTTTCAGAAAGTTTGGCAACCGAAACGGTGGAATCTTGTTGTACCATTGCACAAACCATTATTTCCTGCAATTCAGCGTTGTCATTAATCCTGGGAACATTATAGCATTTACATGGTAAAAGGCAGCCTTTTGATTTTAAATTGTCATAAGTAGAGGAAATAGTTTTGGTACAAAGAATTGGGTGATCCAGGTATTTCACAGAAAAAAGATCTCTCGTTTCCCTAAAAGAATTTTCCCGAATTACCTAATAAATCATATCAAACTTTTCCTCTACAGTATAGTGATTCATTTTAAAAATCTATTTTATTTTTAATTGTTTACCAGATTTACACCGCACAAAATACAAAACAATAATAAAGCATCGATGTATAAAGCAAGGTCAACTGTTACGACGCATGCTAGCCTACTCGTCCACGCGTCCAAATCATTTCTACAACGTTTTTCGCTTCGTGCTGACTAAGACTTATCTGGTCCAGTTACAATGTATTTTCCCTATGGTTAGCTTGCAAATGAAGGTACGGTATATACAGTGTGGCCCACTTAAGATGGAAACACCCCCGTAACTTTTTTATTTGTAACCCGATTTTATTGAACAAAGGCTCAAAAGATAGAGAATAAAAAACTCTATTAGAGCTGTTAAAGTTGTTTTCAAAGTCACCCGACACATGCCTACTATAATTTTTTTCTGTGTCAAAATTAAAAAACAAAAACAATTTTTACGAAAAAAATAAGTAAGCCACTGAATTTGGCATGCTTAAAAATGGGTAAATACCAAATTTCATTAAAAACAATCGATTGATAATTATTTTACAACGGTTTATTTATTGATTTTTTAAATGTTTATAACGACAATAGAAACACATATAAAAGGTTTAGGAAAAAAATAGGTACGCCACCGAGTTTGGCAGGCTTTAAAATGGGTATATACCAAATTTCATCAAAAATAAACAATTAATAACTATTTTGGGCAAGTTTATTTTTTTACGTTATAATCATTAATAATTAATTATTGCTACAAAACAAAAACTAAGATAGCTATGCTTACAACTTCAAACAAACGTCAAACCAAAACAGTTTATTTAAAAGTTCTTATCTACAATCATTATGGCCCATCAGTTTTTAGAGACCAAAGTTGAAATAATTTCGTTATCTTCTACTAAACGGACCATTATTGTCCGTTTAGTAGGAGATAACGATCGTTCAGCGAGAGAAGCAGAGAATTTAATAATAGGCAACCTGAAAGGCAGCCTATAAGCAGTAGTACTTTTTTAAAATCAATAAGCTATTTAATGAAACTGGTATGGTTTTAAAGAATTTAAGAAATAATAATCCACGTCAACAGCAAAGACAAAATGATCAAATAATTCTGAATTATTTTAATGACAGATCTTCAGATGATAAGTTTAAGATAAATTTAAGAAAAGCGAGCTTTGATTTAAATATTTTAAAGAAATTCTTAAGAAGATGTTTAAAAATTAGTAAAGTAAAACCAAAATTTTTACACACCCAACAGCTAGGAGATAAATTCATGTTTAAAAATCAAATTTCAAAGTGGGACTTTATGGTCTTAACGGTAGTATATACCAAATTTCATCAAAAATAAATAATTAATATTAGTCATAAATTGCTACAAAGCAAAAACTAAGATAGATATGCTAGTAACTTCAAACAAACGTCCAATAAAACTCAGTTTATGAGGTTGTTACCTAAGTTTATTAATTTTTTTAAACAATATTTTATAACGAGCAATAGAACATAAAAAAGAAAACTAAACCCGGGAAGCTTCCACTAGTCCACCATTTAATTCAATACACTTATTAAATCTACGTAAAATATTCTTTTGAACTCTTCTCAATTGCTGTGGAGTTATTTCCTCACAGGCGTTGCGTATGCATGAAATTCTAAAAAACTTTGACCATTTAGATTTCCATTTAAAAAGAAAGGTCCTATGACCCTATCTTTTAGAATACCGCACCACACGTTTACTTTTTGTGAGTACTGACTTCTACAACTATATGGAACGCCGTTTTACTATTTAATATACATTTATACCAATGTTTCATTTAAATGATAGATGAAAAAACAGAAATTCGATAATAGAAATGAAATGAATTTCGTTGACCCAAGTGTCTTTTAAATGAAACTTAAGAATTAGTAGACGGATTTCGACGAAAGTTGAATTTATCATACCTACTCTTATGAAGTCTCCAATGTAAATTTAAGTCATAAAAATGACCTACATCTGATTAATATGAGCTGGAAACCATTTAAATGATACATAGAAACAAACAGATGAATTTAACTTATAGTTTTAAAGTTATGGTTGTATTTATATGATAGTTGGATTATTCTCTCCAGTGCATTTATAACGACAAATAAAGTTAAACATGATTTTAATGAAAAATAAACTTTTGCAGTTGTATTTCAAACATAGTTTATTCTAAATAAATATTGGCCCGTATATAACATTTAAATGAATGTTGGGTCAGTCAAAATTACATTAAATTTTTAAAATAGTAAGAAAAGTTCACATTTCAACAACAAATTATTTTTTTTGTATTTAGATTTAAATGATACTCGAATTTTCGAGAAATGTAGAGATCTAGCAAATCATTTAAAACATAGTTGAATTTTTCTTACACATGAGTTTAAATGACATCTGAATTTATCTGGTAGATAAGCAGCTTGTGTATCATTCGAATGAAACTTGCATTTTACTTTCATTTAAATTTAAATGGCACTTTAATTTTTACAATAGTTGGATTTAACAGATATAAAATATATATATTTTTTCATTTTCATTTCAATGGAATCTGCATTTAACTAAAAGTTGAATTTAAATAACATTTTAATTCAAACGACACTTGAATTAAATTGACACTTGAATTCAAACGACACTTGAATTAAAACGTCACTTGAATTCAAACGACACTTGCATTTAAATGGAACTTGAATTTAAATGCAACTTGAATTTAAATGACCCAGATGTCTATTTCTTTGACCTAAGCAGCTGCCATCTATCGACAGGTAGTTGAAATAGTTGATTTTACAGCGCCATCTATGGTTACAACAATGCATTCAAACAAAATGTCGGTCTATGCGCCTGCTTGTATTTATCTACATGGTTTACCATAGAGCATAGTCATTGTTTTTAAAAACATTGGTATAGTGTACGAATCCCCCACAATTTTTCCCCTGGATTTAAGTTTTATTTATTACTTAACGATAAAGAGTTTTGTGCGGTTACTATATAAGGATTAAAGACTTAGATTAAGATCATGTATCATGGATTAAGATCATGTGTGATTCTTTTTTGGTGTGACTGATCTTGTTTTTGCAAGTTAGCGAAAAAGATGCCGCTAATTTCCCCCTACACTGCAATTTGAAAATGTTTCAACAACCTGTCGATAGATGGCAGCTGCTTAGGTCAAAGAAATAGACATCTGGGTCATTTAAATTCAAGTTGCATTTAAATTCAAGTTCCATTTAAATGCAAGTGTCGTTTGAATTCAAGTAACGTTTTAATTCAAGTGTCGTTTGAATTCAAGTGTCAATTTAATTCAAGTGTCGTTTAAATTCAAATGTCATTTAAATTCAAATTTTAGTTAAATACAGATTCCATTTAAATAAAAATGAAAAAATATATTTTTTTTATCTGTTATTTCCAACTATTATAAAAATTAAAGTGCTATTTAAATTCAAATAAAAGTAAAATGCAAGTACCATTTAAATGATACCCAGCTGCTTATGTACTTGATAAATTCACATGTTATTTAAATTCATGTGTAAGAAAAATTCAACTTTGTTTTAAATGATTCCTTAGATATCTTACATGTCTTAAAAATTTTAGTGTCTTTTAAATTCAAATACAAGTTTATTACAATTGTCATTGAAATTGTTTCACCGCATGCATATATAAGAAAAATAGGAAAGAAATTTCAAGTTAGCATTAAAATGATACTTGGGTCAACAAAATGCATTTCATTTCTATTATCGAATTTCTTTCTTTTTCATCTATCATTTAAATGAAACATTGGTATAAATGTATAATAAATAGTAAAACGGCGTTCCATACAACTAATAATCCAATCTGGATTATTTACAGACCAATGCCTAATATTTTGAGATGAGACTACTCCAATAGTAGTAAAGGTTGCTTTATCAGTAAATAATACATGTTTAAAAAAATTTGGGTTATTGAGATATTCGCCCTGTGCCCATAGACAGAACTCCACTCTTCTTTCATTATCCCCTGGCAGTTGAGTGTGTAAAAATTTAGGCTTGTAAGGTTTTACTTTATTAATTTTTAAACATCTTCTTAAGGATTCTTTTGAAATATTCAAATCTAAGCTAGCCTTTCTTAAACTTACTTTCGGATTGTTATTAAAATAATTCAGAATTATTTGATCATTTGGTCTTTGCCGTTGACGTGGATTATTATTTCTTAACTTCTTTAAAACCATACCAGTTTCATTAAATAGTTTATTTATTTTAAAAACAGTACTACTGCTTATAGGCTGCCTTTTCGGATGCCTATTATTAAATTCTCTAGCTGCTTCTCTCGCTGAACGAACGTTATCTCCTACTAAACGGACAATTTCAATTTTGTGCTCTAAATTTAACTGATGGGCCATAATGATTGTAGATAAGAACTTTTAAATATACTGTTAAAAAATTCACAAAAAGGACGCTACTATTTTCTGTTCAATCGCCTGTTTTTGGTTTGACGTTTGTTTGAAGTTCTAAGCATAGCTATCTTAGTTTTTGTTTTGTAGCAATAATTAATTACATTACATTACAATTTTGACCTTACAATTTGAACTGGGATAAAATGTGGAAAAATCGAATCTATGATATGTAATTATTGTTACAAAACAAAAACTAAGATTTGGGCCAAAACTAATCTTTAAAGGGGTTTTGCCAGTTTAGCTCGAATAATGGAGATATATGAAAGCCCCCAGAACTTAAAAAATATGAATTTTATAGAAAAATGCTCGGACACGTCGATTTTTATTTTATATGATGCAATTTTCAGTCGATTTTGAAATTTTTATTTTTTCACAGATTCACCCCCAGCCACTTAAATTAAATAACAGGTAATGTATACATTACCTGTTATTTAAGGTATAATGTATACATTACCTGTTATTTAAGGTATAACAAAGGGTAGGTTTTCTTAAAAAAAAAAAGTGGGGTGGCTGGGGGTGAATCTGTGAAAAAATAAAAATTTCAAAATCAACTGAAAATTGCGTCATATAAAATAAAAATCGACGTGTCCGAGCATTTTTCTATAAAATTCATATTTTTTAAGTTCTGGGGGCTTTTATATATCTCCATTATTCGAGCTAAACTGGCAAAACCCCTTAAAGGATTTGTTTTGGGGGTTGCCTAGATTCGATTTTTTCAGATTTGATTCCAGTTCATTTTTTGTGTTGCACAGTGTTATTAATGATTATAACGTAAAAAAATAAACTTGCCCAAAATAGTTATTAATTGTTTATTTTTGATGAAAATTGGTATATACCCATTTTAAAGCCTGCCAAACTCGGTGGCGTACCTATTTTTTTCCTAAACCTTTTATATGTGTTTCTATTGTCGTTATAAACATTTAAAAAATCAATAAATAAACCGTTGTAAAATAATTATCAATCGATTGTTTTTAATGAAATATGGTATTTACCCATTTTTAAGCATGCCAAATTCAGTGGCGTACTTATTTTTTTCGTAAAAATTACCCCAAATGTTTTTCTTTAATTTTGACACAGAAAAAAACTCTAGTATGCATGTGTCGGGTGACTTTGAAAACAACTTTAACAACTCTAATAGAGTTTTTTATTCTCTATCTTTTGAGCCTTTGTTCAATAAAATCGGGTTACAAATAAAAAAGTTACGGGGGTGTTTACATCTTAAGTGCGCCACACTGTATATAGCACTGTTAAATAAAAAAAATGCAGAACAAATTCGATGATTTGTAAAATTACCGGGTGGGATAAAAATCGATACGGTGAATCCCCGAATTTTGCAAAGCTCGGCCCAGGGTGGCCCTGGCTCGGCCGTCCGGCTACATTCGTTCGGTCGGGGAATACCAGAATTACTAGATAAGCTTGGAAACAGTAAATTAATAAAACTTGCTCTAATTTTTAGCCACTGAAATATTTAGCAATTAATATTTTTATTAGGCCGATATCGGCCAAGAATGCTAATATACCAACAGAGATATCTTTATCGGTCGATTCCCAATATGTATACATATACCTATAATATAGTTCATATTGTAATGGTTCCGAAAAGAAACACCCTGTATAGATTTATTAGAAAACATGTTATTATAATTTTATTTTTCGAATGTTAAAATAGGATTAAGCTATAAAACTTTATTTGAAGGCAAAGAAATTTTACAGATTTAGGTAGAAAATTTGAAAACAAACAAGCGAGGTACGCGCTAAGCTGAAGGAAGAGTACATCTGGCATGCAGATTGGGGGAGGAATTTCCACGAGAGGTAACCGAAGAAGGGTTTGGAAAAAGCAGAACTGAGGCAGAAGCAGTTTGAATTCGGTGCAGTACAGTTCGTTTCTTTGGTAAAATTGTAAAAGTAAATTATTGTTCTAAAATCATTGTTAAAAGTGTTATTAGTGTATTCTACAAGGTTAGTTCTAATTATTTAATCTATTTCAATGTGTAGTAAAATTAACTAAACGTAATATTGTGCATTTTCAAATTGTTAAGCTTATTATTATATAATTATTGCTATTATGAGTATATTTACCCTTTTCTATTACGTTTAGCTGTATTTTACGTTATTTTTAATCCTTTTCTTTTAGCTATTACCACCCCTATTCTCGCTTTTATTATTATCACTATAATTTTAATGCTTTGCTATGTTTCAATGCTTGTACCGCTCCAATGTAACCTTGTATTTTGTTTGTGCTTAACCCATCATTTTGTACCCTTTTCTATAACGTGGTTAAGCATTGTTTTATGATCAGTCCAAAGTTATTAATGTATTGCGAAATTACTCGGTGCTTAACCAGGAGTGCTGACCGTTATTGTTCCAACTTTGAGTACTCCTTGTTTGTGTGCGTGGGCCTTTGTTGTATGGACTAATATTTTTCTCCCGTGAGGGGACAAGGTTGCCCTAGGTTCTCTAGGGTTGCTTCGCTTTTCCCCGACCCTTCAACTAAACTAGGCGGGTTGCCTCCCATTGTGGACCCCGTTACATTCTGGGCCTAGCCCGGCTAACTAACCCCAATATTCTTCAGTTTTAAATCTTTGTTTAAATGCAGTATCGAGCCATATCGCCAATACATTAATTTGCGTAATTTTTAAAGTACAATGCCTGACCGCGTATTCCTTTGCTACTTCATAGCCGACCAGGGTTTTTTCTCAGGCTCTTTTTCCCTGGCCGAACCCTCCTAAGAGCCACCCCTTGCTTGTTTGTAAAAAGTTAACGTAAATTAAATTGGGGTAAATTAAGCCACTGTATTTTATTTCTTATAAACCTATTTCTCCCACGTATCATTCTTAAAGCAATGCATCTAATAAAACAAGTAAGTAAACACAGCGTAGAGGTCCAAATTTGGGTAAGACGATCACGAGCCAAAGCCACAAAATATTTAATTTATCAATTTTTCATAAAACTTGTTTAAACGAACCTGGGGGTAAAGAGAAATCTTTACAATATATATGCTTAAAATTGTTTTTTTCTTCTTTTAGATCTAAAATTGATCAATTTTGATATATGTACCTATATCCATATGGAAAAATCTAAAAATTCTTTGAAAATAAAATGAAATACAAAAAAGAAACCAAGACGTAAGTAAATTTTTAAATAATTTGTTTTTTTTAATGTATTTGGGGCAAAATTTGCCAAGTGTACCAGGTGAAAAAATTTTTGTCACCGATTTTGTTTAAACTTTCCTTATTTGTTGTTCTTATAACGAAGAATCATAGCATAAAATTTTTTTGCTCTAGGATTGTTCATTCAAGAGTTATGGATTATTGAAATTTATCTATTTTTTACTTTTTGGTGAAATCGCTTTTTATTTAAAAATTGATAACTTTTGTTAATCTCTTTATTAAATATTTCAATTTAACCACCTTAAATGATTTTTTCCGTACTTTTCAATGGGCTATACCGTTTTTGCAAAAAAAAATAATTTGCAATTTTTTTTTGAAATTTTGCAAATTTTGCATTTTTTGAAACAATGTGTATTTTTTAATTTTTTTTTAAATAGCATAAAATCGAAGTTTATTATGTTACCTTTGAATAAAAAAAAAATTTAGAGTGGGCCCGACATGTAGAAGGGAAGTTTTTCATATTTGAATGCGTGCGGGTCTAGCCATCGAATAGCTACTACACTGCCGTATGCGTTTATACCTAGTAGATGCGAGTAAACGAATACAAAATGATAATTTAAAATGTAAAATTATGTTTGAGTAGTCAATGATGTATTTTAAATATTAACACTGCCGCACGATATAGTTTTTTAATTGTATTTTTTTGCACAAATTGTTTAAGCATGGGTCTGTTTTATGCTTTATTTTTAGGGTATCAATCATACGACAGTCTAACAGTAACTAACTTTATTATCACAGCTCTCTTGTACTCCATACATGGTGGGGCGGTGCATGCGCACATATAATATCTAATATAAACTATAATAATTACAATCATACAACATCTCCCTTTTTGTAAAGGCTTTCTTTTTACATCACATTGTAAATTTTAATTCATTTAATTATACAATTTAAACAATAACAACATTTAACATTTAATAATACATTTACAATATTTGTATATAATTTAGTACATAAATTTTTCTTAACACAAACATGGTTGCAATAAATACTAACATTTACAATAAATAAGTGTACAATATTTGTATACATTTTAGGTACATAGTTTTAAACTTAATATAGACTTAATTGTATTAATATCCTATTTTTACAATACAATTCCTGTATCTCTCTTTTTTTTATATATATAATATTTTGTAATAATTATAAGAATATTTAAACATTTAATTTGGCTGGTTTTTTTATGGCCCTGCCAAATCGACTTGTTTTTGTTTTTTCATTATTTTTATTTAATAACAAGTCATTTTTATTTTGTAACATACCTAAAAGTACATTGTCTGAAATTTTAGATTCATTATCGTTACTGTCAGAATCTGTTTGGGACTGGTTTTGAGAATCATTTTTATTTTCTTTAGAATTTAAATTTTTGAAAAAATTATAATTTGCCGCTCTATTTAATTTTATACTTTTCAAATCATCATTTTTGTTATTTGAATTATCTTTATAATTAATTTTTTTTAGAAAAATAAATAAGTCTGATAAATCTTCTGTTTCTTATATAAATTCTACCATTTTCAGCCATTATTTTATAAGACCTAGTTCCGACTTTTGTTATTATTTTACCTTTGATCCAAACGTTGCCTAATTTTATTTGAAATCTTATTTTAGTGTTGTTTTTTAATTCATTTAATTCTTTAACTCCTCTGCTGTCATAATATATTTTTGATTTATTTTGTTTAGTTTTTAAAAATATTTTATATTTTTCGTTTTCTTTACATTTATTAATAAAATGATGATTTGATTGTGGTAAAATTGTTCTTAAATTTCGATTCATTAAAATATTTGCGGAAGAGTGGGTATTATCTATAGGTGTATTTCTCAAATCTAACATAGCTAGATCAAAATCTTTACCATCCAAAATACTCTTTTTTAAAATGTTTTTTACGGTCTGTATATGACGTTCTACTAATCCGTTACTCTGTGAATATCTAGGAGATATTTTAAGATGGTCAAAATCCCAATCTTCACTAAATTTTTTAAAATTCTGATTATTAAATTCTGGACCTGAATCTGAAACAACTATTCTTGGAATACCAAATCGTGAAAATATTGATTTTAATTTTGTTATAACATTATTACTTGTTAAATCTTTGTATAATTTTATGACTTCTACAAATTTTGAATAATAATCAACTACTAACAAGTATGATTCGTTATATAAATGAAAAATATCACAAGCAACTTTGTGGATTGGTACTGGAGTGATTTCATGGTGGATTAATGGTTCAGGCTTTTGATTATGAGATTGTTGTTGGCAAATATTACATGATAAAATATAGTCTTCGATATGTTTATTCATACCTGGCCAATAAAAACTGGTATTGGCTTTAGAAATACATTTGGTTATGCCTAAATGACTATAATGTAATTTATTTAATATTTCATGTCTACATGAAGATGGAACTATAAATTTGTGTCCTTTATACAACAAACCGTCTACTTCAGAAATTTCGTCCTTGAACTTACTGTAAAATTTTAATTTACTAGGAATATTCTTGAAATTTTTAGGCCAACCCTTTATTAAAAAATCTTTTAACATTATCAAATCCGCATCCTTATTTGTTTCTTCTATAAAATATTTACGTTTATTTTCGGTTACGTTTAAATTTAAACTTATTAAACAAACTTGACTTTCTATTTCTAAATCTAATTCTTCGTCAAAATATTTATCATTTTCATATGCTCTTGATAGAGTATCAGCTACAATTAGTTTTTTACCAGGCTTATATATTAGTTTAAAATCATATTTTCTTAACTGTATTAAAATTCTTTGCAGTCTAGGTGGGCAATTATTAATATTTTTCTTTACTAGAGTTAGTAATGGTAAATGATCCGTTTCTATTTCAAAATATTTCCCAAAAACAAATTGATGAAATCTCTGTGCGCCAAAAAAACATGCCAAAAGTTCTTTTTCAATCTGACTATATCGTTTTTGACAATCAGTAAACACTCTAGATGCATATGCACAGGGTTGACTATCTTGCATAAGGCAAGCTCCCATGCCATTTTGACTTGCATCTACAGAAATAACAGAATGTTTATTAATGTCAAAAAATTTTAAACATGGGGAGTTACTAATAATATTTTTTAAATTTATAAAGGTTTCTTCATGAATTTTTTCCCATGCGAATAATACATTTTTTTTTATTAATTCTCTTAAAGGTGCGGTTTTTTCAGCTAAATCGGGTATAAATTTCCCTACATAATTAACTATTCCCAAAAATCTTTGAACGTCACTTATATTTTTAGGTTTTTGCATGTTTTTTATTGCATCAACTTTAGAATTATCTATTTTTAAACCCTCTTTGCAAATAATGTGTCCCATAAATTTTACTTCTGAAACCCCAAATTTACATTTTTGTTTATTAAATTTAATGTTATTTAATTCAGCTAATTCAAATACTGTTGACAAATTTTTATTATGTTCATCTAAGGTTTTTCCTGCTATTATAAAATCGTCAACAAATATTTTAACATATTTTAAATGACCAAAGATTTCTCTTAATCTTTCACAAAAAACTTCACCACTACAAATTAAGCCATAAGGTAATCTTTTGAATCTATATCGACCAAAAGGTGTATTAAATGTACAAATTTTTGAGCTTTCTCTATCAAGTTTAATATGCAAATATCCCTGAGTTATATCCAAAACACTAAAAATTTTAGCATCTACAAAATCAACAGTTAACTCTTCTAAAGTGGGCATTTTAATATAATGTCTTTTGACAACTTTATTTAAATCTAAAGGGTCTATACAAATTCTTAAACTATCGTCTGGTTTTTTAACAACTATAGTTGTTAAAAAACCAGACGATAGTTTGGTATACCATACTATTTACCCATGTAGCATATTCTAGAGATTTTTCTATTATACCCTGTTTTTCTAATTTATTTAAAGTGTGTTTTAATTTATCATGAATACTGAATGGTACTTTACGAGGTGCATGCACGACAGGTTGTGAATTTTCTTTTAAACTGATTTTATAAGGTTTTTTTAAACATCCAATTCCATTAAATAAATTATTATATTTATTTAATAAGTTATTTATAAATTCCCTTTGATTTAATTGTATATTATTAATATTATAAATATGTTCCATTCTTTTTATAAATCCTAATTTTTTGCATGTATTTAAACCGATTATTGGGCAATTGTTTAAGTCAATTATATAAAATAGTATTTTTTCGCTTACATTATCTATTTTGCAGTTAAGAAGAATTTGACCTATTATTGGTAGACGATTCCTTGTATAAGAACAAAATTTGGTGTTTGTTTTATCAATTCTTTTTAGATTAAAATTATTTTTTATTAAGAAACTCACAGGTAAGAAATTTCCTTGGGATCCAGTATCTAGTTTAAATTTAAGGTTATATCCCTCAACATCAATGACCTGTAACCATGAATCCTCCCATTTTGACTCAGCACCAGTATACACATCCACAGCATCCAAGAATAATCCCTCCAAGTTGTCATTTTCACTATCTACAAAATGAATACTGTTATATTTACGATTATTAAATTTATTTTTATTTTCATATTTATTATATTGATTATAATTATTTTTACTATATTTATTACTTTTATTGTCATAATTTTTATTGAAATTGCCATTATACTTATTTTGAAATTTGAAATTACTTTTATATTTAGGATTATAATAATTTACATTAGGTTTTTGATAATAATTATTATCACTTATCTTATTTTGGCTGTAACGTTGAACTGGTAGATTATACTGCCTTTTGGGACGGTTTCTTATGGAATTTACTTCATACTCTCCGGATCCATTTGCCTTGGCTAGCTGCTTATTTTTCTCCTTGGTATTTTCCATTGTTAAACATATTTTAACGGCTTCATCCAATGTTTTAACGTCTTCATTCATCATTTTTTCTCTAATCTTGTCTGAACGGATTCCACATATTAAAATGTCCTTTACCAAACTGTCTCGAAGGTCTCCAAATTCGCAATTTAAAGATAGGTTTTTTAATTCCACAATGTAATTTTCCATTTTTTGATTTTCCAATTGTTTATGGGTGATAAATTTATGTCTTTCATATGAAACATTCTTCCTTGGATGGAAATGGTCGTCAAATTTCTTCATTAATACTTCATACTCAGGGCCGGCTTAAGGCAATTCTGCGCCCTAGGCACTTAAAATTTGGCGCCTATTACTAGATACTATACTTACGGGACCCAGGGAAATTTTAGAAAAGCTTATCAGAGACACCCCAATCTGTTATCTTAAGGGCGCCCGGGCTTACTAACCAAATTATCCCGTATGAATTAAAATACTTTTTATCAAAATCTAGGTTTATTAAAAACATAAATAACATACAAACATAATAAATATAATGTTCATAAAAAGTGTAAATGTTAAAATTTATAAGTGCCTTTTTCTGCAAAGGATTGCAAGATGTCATTACCCAATAGCACAACTGGTTAAATAACTAGCATTCTAAGTAAAATAACCAATATCAAAGTAAAATAACGGTTTTTTAAACATGTTTTTTAACCAATTAGTTGTATTCAACCATTAACATTTTTTTAAGGTTACTATTAACTAAAAATAACCCTTTAAATTTACTTACTGGTTGCTATAACCTTAAGGTAAATTCAAAGGTTATTTTTTAGTATAATGTAACTAATAAAACAAACCTTGGTAATATTACTAACTAGTTAAATATTTGGTTTATAGGTAAATAAAGGTTATTTTAAGAGTTTAAATTGACTATAAATAAACCAAATATTTAACTAGTTAGTAATATTACTTATAAGTTAAAAGGTAGGTTATTTTAGAAGTTACATAAAGTTATATTAACTTCTGACAGAGTAGTTATTTTTTTTAGACATATTTTGGTTTAGTCTATAAGTAATATCTATAGATATATATATATATATATTCTCTTAAAATGAAAAAGTCAAAAATGACTAATTATAAGTCATATTTGACTTATTGTCATAGCGAGAGCAGTCACTAATAATTAGTCAAATTATACCCACTGAAACAGTCAAATTAGTAAATTTAAGAAGTTTTGACCCATCGCGATGCATCGATATGGAATTTAACTCAGATAGACTAACTGGAACTAAACCAGATATTGATAAACCGGCCCTTAATAGTTAAAAAGTAGTTAAAAAAGGGTAAACTAAACCAAAAACTACCAAATATTAAAAAACACCTTGAAAAAGTGAATTTGCGGCAAGCTTTTGTCTTTTGTCGGCTTTACACCGCGTTATTACAAAGCACGCCACATTTTTATAAAATAATAAAAACAGTAAAGAATATATTATTTTCATAATTGTATAATGTTTTTAATTTTGAGAATTTTTATTTTTTAGTTCGTTGGGGACAATGCGCCTATTTCTTCGTGGCGCCTAAGGCAATTGCCTTGCCTGCCTAATGGGTAATATGGCCCTGTTCATACTTGTCTTTTTCTTCTTCGGAAATGTCAAATGAATTATAGATTCTAAATCCTTCGTCTCCAATTAACGTTAATAATAATGCACATTTTGTTTTCTCTTCTTTTTTACTTATTTCAGTGGCATTTAAATACGTCTCAAACTTCAATTTCCAAAATTTCCATGATTCTGCCAAATTGTTACCAAAATTCATCTGCTCTATACCTCTGAATTCCATTGCTTGATAATTCATTTTATTTCTTCCACCAAATATATCAATAAATCGTTTTATTTCGATTTTAATTGCTTTTTTGCAATATGGCGGCGGCGTGGCTTCGGTTCTTTTTTTCTATCACTGCGCCATGTTTTATGCTTTATTTTTAGGGTATCAATCATACGACAGTCTAACAGTAACTAACTTTATTATCACAGCTCTCTTGTACTCCATACATGGTGGGGCGGTGCATGCGCACATATAATATCTAATATAAACTATAATAATTACAATCATACAACAGGGTCTACATTAGGGTGTCCGTTATTTACCAACTTGGTTTTTTTGTTTACAGTGCCCCCTAAATTTTTAGTTTATGACCTAAAAAGAATTATAAAAAAAAAATATAAAAAAAAATATTCATTTTAAACCGTGCCACAAAGACGATACATTTAATAATAATAATAATAATAATAATAATATAATCTTTATTTCATAAAAAGCAAAAGTACATATAAGTTATATAAAATTACATTTAAGAAATAGATGTCAAAGACAGAAAAATGGATCTAAACATTTGATAAATATTCATTTATACAATATGGTTCAGACTCTACAAGAAATTCAAAAACTTTACATTTAAAAATATTACAGGAACTTAGGACTTTTATACTATTAGGTAAATGATTAAATAATTTAATACACATATAAAAAACATTTTTTTCGGTGGCTGTAAGCCTGTGAATAGGATACATATAATCAAATGAACGGGTATGATAACAATTAACTTTTTTATATTTTTGGAACAAACTGATGTTCTTGAAAAAAAACATTAAACATTGATAGATATAAACACCACTAACAGTTAGAACTTTTAATTGCCTAAATTTACCCCTACCTGAGGTTCTTGAAGATAAACCCAATATTTTTCTTACTGTCCTTTTCTGAATGACAAACACATTTTTAATATCGCCGCTATTTCCCCAAAAAATAATACCAAAACTCAAGATTGAGTTAAAATTTGCGTGATATAACATCTTTAGTGTGTCGAGGTTAAGGTATTGATATAACACTCTAAAACTATACAAAACTTTGTTTAACTTGTCACAGATATGTTGAACATGTTTTTTCCAGTCCAAATTCTCATCTATATAGATACCTAAAAACTTTGTATCTTTTACTAAGGACACAAGTTCATTGTTTATCACAGTTTGTTCAGGTACATTTACTTTAGTATTGTTTGTTCTAAAAATAACAAAATTAGATTTGTCTGAATTTAATACCAGTTTATTTTTGTTAAACCATTGTACAAGACCGCGCAACACCACCCCTGCGCTATCCATCAGACCCTCAAAGGTTTTGCTCTCTGTAATAACATTGCTGTCATCAGCATAGTTTATTAAAAAATCTGAATTATTCACCAAGCAGTCCCCTAAATCATTTATATATATAATAAATAGCAGAGGTCCAGCAATGCTGCCCTGTGGTATACCTGTCTTAAAATATTGACATGAGGAACTAAACACTTGTGAATCCCTCTCAGCAACAACCTTTTGACATCTTCCCGAGAGGTAAGATCGAAACCACTGCAGTGGTAACCCCCTTACACCATAGTTGTACAATTTGCTTATTAATATGTCGTGATCTAAGGTGTCATAAGCTTTAGACAAGTCTAGAAAAATCCCTAATGAAAGCATTTTATTTTCAAAATTTCCAACTATTTTTTGAAGAAAATCAAACACTGCAGTCTCAATCGATCTACCCCTCAGAAAACCATGCTGGGCCCGGCTAAACAAAGAGCACCCATTGAAAAATCCCACGAGCCTTTCACACATTGCCGCCTCCAAAATCTTTGAGAATGTAGTCCGTTTAAATAACATGGGGTTTCGGCAAGTTTTACATATATTTTTTTTCTCTGAAGCAAATACAGCAAAAAGTGATACATATTTTTATAGGAAATTAAACGCTGTACAAATAAGCTTTCCTATGTTTTTTTCATAAATTCACTGATTTAAAAGTTATTTAAGGTTAAAGTTAAACTTGTAGTAATTTTTTTCGATTTTTTTACTTTGACTGCAAAATTATAATTATTTTTATGAAAATGTTTATTTTTGAAAATATGAGATTTTATTGTATTATTGAAAAAATAAAAATTATTAAAAAGAGATAAGTAAAAATTATTGACAATAGATTTCGATAAATTTAATAATCTAATTTTTTATTACGTTAAACGAATATGGTATTAGTTTTACTCAATTTTAGTACGATTACTTTTTTACATAATATTTTTATCTCTGTGAAATTCTACAAAATTTTATACGTTATAGTTTTTGTTTATTAGTTATTTGTTCTCCAGAAACAACCCAGCAAACACACTATTCCGGCCATGCAACGGCGCATTACTGGGCCATTACATAATGCAATGGCCCATTTATGTGCCCTTGCATGGCCGGACTAGTGTGTTTTCTGGGAATAAGTTTTTCACAGCCTTTATTTTCAACTATGTAAGTTCTTTAATAAGTTTTCATCCTTTTGCAGCCGAGTCATTGTGTTCATTTAGTTTTGTTTCAATATGTTTTTTTTTATTGTAGGCAATTTTGTTTTTTAATTGTTTGTTAATTATTTTTAGTTCTGTTCTGTATATATATATCACTTGTAGGAAATTTTTTTGATAGTAAATAAATGTTGTCCCTTTCTTTAATTTTTTCTTTTATTTCCCTTGTGAGCCATCCTTCTTTAAAGTCACTTGTATATTTTCTTGCCATTGTAGATGTGTTTCTTTTGATTTCGGTAGTTATCATGTTTATAAGGTGATCAAATGTTAGGTTAGGTTCTCTCAGATTTTGCATATTGTTTTGGACATAGGTATGTTTCAAGTTTTTGGAAGTTGGTAATTTTGGAATAATAAATTTGTCGAGGTTTCTTTGGTTTGGAGCCGTTGATTGATAAATTTATGATCTTGTGGTCGGAGATGTTATGATCGTAGAGTTCAATTTTTGAATCAACCTTTATATTTGTTAGGATGTGATCAATAATTGATTTGTAACCTGTATGTACATCCACTCTAGTAGGTTTAGAAGGGGATATTTCATTTATAATTTCGAATCCATTGCTAGAGACAACATTTATATAGTCTTCTTCAGAGTTCAAAATATTTATGTTCATATCTCCAATTAGTAAGAGTTTTTTATATTGGAGTAGGTCAGATTCAAGAAATTGTATAAAGTCAGTTTTTGGAGCACTTGGTTTTCTATACACTGCACCTATTTTTGTGTTTAGTTTGTTTAATTCTATAACGATACAGCTGTATCGTTATAGAACTAGTTTATATTGTTGTTACTTATACTTATATTACTAAGGGTCTCGAATTTGTATGTGTTTTTAATACATATTGCCACTCCACCTCCCCTTGAATCGTCTCGACAAGAATGAATTGTGTTATAGTTCTTGAATTTTACTGCTAATGCCTCATCTGTGTAAAGCCAGGTTTCTGTTAAGATAAGAATATCCGGTTTTGTTTCAGCCAAAATTATTTCTACTTCTTCATATTAGTGTCTGATGCTTCTTATGTTGATATAGGTAACTTTTAGGGCATAGATCAGTTTTTTAATTTTTCTATTGTATCAAGAGACTTGACTATAATTGGCTTGCTGGTTTCGGTTTCCCTCAGGTAGATATTTCCATTCTTATTCCAGACGAATTTGTAGTTAAAGTCTTTTTTAAATTGACGGCTTTCTTTGTAGATTTCTTGGTTAAGTTTGGTTAGTTCATTGTTAATATATATTTTGCTTTTGGTTGACAGGCCAATATCCTCTGTAGTTAAATATTTTCTCTTTTTTGATTGCATGATTTTATTTTTGTGTTCCTCTTTTACATATTTTACTTTTATTGCTTGAGTTTTGTTCTCGCCTTCCTTTCCTACACGATAACACTCAAGGTCTTCTTCATTTATACTTGGTACACCCAATGATTTGGATATTTCAAGTACAATATTCTTAACATTATCATTCGAGCTGGGAACTCCCATGATGACGACATTGTTCTTTAGACTATTCTGATCGGCTTGGTTTTTTTGCAACTCAAGAATGTTAACCTGTTTCTTTAGGTTATTTACCTCAGTTTGCAACTTTTTGGTAATTTGCAACTGTTCTTTATATTTTCGAATAAGGTCATCCATTTTTTCATCCATTTTTGATATTTTCTCATTATATCAATGTTTTTCACTTCATCTTCATAACGTGGATTAACCTCACTTTTCGGACAATTAGAACATTGCCATTTTTCACCATGTTCTTTTTTGTTTTCCGCACTAATTTTGTTTAGTTGGAGTTATGTTGAAGTGAAACTTCTTTCGGCATAGTACCTAAATAGAGGCTGTAAAAATGTAGGATATTTTGAAGATGTAGTTTTTTCTTTAAAGTATTATAATTTTATAAGGGTTTTTATTCGAATAACATTAATTTATTAAAAATTTCAGAAGCTATTATAATAGGGGTAATTTTTAATTAATTAATTAATGTAATATCTTTTTTGTAGTAATTAAAGCAGTAAAAAAGCACAGTTTCCTGATTGTTTAAGTAACCTTATGTATTTTTTTTTCTAAAGAGAGTTAGCGGAACGCCGTTCCGGTGCGTTCCGCCTTAAATCGTGCCCTATATATATATATATATATATATATATATATGAGGCATTCCATGTCAACTCGGCCACCCCCTCCTGTGCAAAATTGACGTAAGTTTTTCGAAACGTGCAAGTGATGAATTTTTAGCTTATCGTCTTAACTTTTAAATGCCGAGTGGTATTTTGTAAAATTTCAAAATGGCGGTGTCAATATAGCGACTGCAAGCAATAGACATCACTTTAAAAAATCCGTAATACGTAGTTTACATTAATTAACAACTTTATAAAATTAAAAATTGAATTTTATTTAATGCACTGATCTATTATCAGTAATTCTATGTATTTTTTACCGCTGATTACACAATGGTTCGCCCCTAACCTCAAAAAAAAGTTAAAAAGCAGTTTCTCGTAATTTACTCCCGCTTAATGCATTTTTGATAGATGGTTTAGCATTTGTTTTTTGTATTTTTCATAGCCTAATATAAATATGGCCTTACCTCAGAGTCGACATAAAACTGTAAGTTCCTAACCTAAAAGAACTCTCAAAAAATGTATTTTTACCTTCTTTACAGCTGTTTAAAGCATTTTAAAGATTGGCATAAGGTTACATTTTTATACTTTTTATCGCCAAGTACGTAAATAATCCAACTATTTACTGCACACAAAGCAGTTTACCCCTAACCTTAAAAATATTCTCTACAAATTAGTTTTCTGCAGTAGGTATACAGACGCTAAAGAAAATTGAAATATGGGATTTATAGATTTATTTCCACACTTTTATCGCTAAAAATGTTTAGGATCTTTGATGGCAGTTCTTTGTTAACCTAAAAAAATTTTGCATCCCACCTATGCAATAAAAATGGGGTTTAAATGATATGTTAAAAATATTTACTATATAGTAGTTATTACATAACAATATGCTGAATTTGTAATTATCTATATCAGATTCTAACGATAATTAAATTCGGAGCCATTTGGAGCATTCGAATACTTTTTTAAGAGTACATTTTTATTTGGTAATACCACAAAAGAATATTATTTTTGGTACGAATTTAATTATCGGTAGATGTAGATTATTACAATTTTAGCATATTCTTATGTAATAACTACAATATAAAAAATATTTTTAACATACGATTTATGCAAAGTTTTATAGATTAACGAAGAATTTCCGTCAAAGAAAGATTATAATTGTTTTGTTTACCAATTACTGGGCGAGTACAAGGATGATCCTTGATCTTGCTCACCTCCCAGTTCTTAGTTAACAATGATGAGTTACCAATAAAACAAAATGGAATTCGTTTTGGAACTAATTTTTATTAAAAACTTATTGAGTATATATACAAATTTACAATATACAAAACAGTAGTTCTAAACATTTTAAAGATAAAACAATATATAAATTAAATAACAATAACAAAAACACATGGTTCTTTGTTGTGGAACTGCTGGTTGCCGTAATTGGTGCACTGCTGCGTCAGGTGTTCTTGTTTAATTACCTGCTACTAAACGCAACTTTGCACATTCCTGTATTTTTGATTTTTTTAAATTAAAATTCTATTATTATTTTTTCCTGTTTAATTTTTAATTAAACATATTGGCGACCACCAGCAGTGTCCCTGAGATTCAATTGTAGTTTCCTTAGTCGTCAGCTCTCAATGGACTCAGTACGTCGATGGAGACTGCTCCTTGAATGGGCCTGGTACTGGTTAATTCCATTGGTTGGTATACCTTTTTTTGTTTATTGCGTCGTCTGAACCTCCAGATGCACCAGAGGGTTGTGAATACGGAGCCAACGAGTATGACACACGTTGTGGTGCTAATAAGAATTGAGTGATGAACCACCTTCTTCCACTGAAAATCCTCTATGGTTTCCTGTATGTCGTTTTGTTGGCTTCTCAGCTCATTTATATCCTCTTCACTTGGCTTCATTATTTTGTCATCTATTTCGATTGTTTTCATATTTGACCTGGAAATGGTCAAATTGACATCCACGGGCCGAGTATATCCTGCTATTACCGACACACCTTCTGATCTCCGCGGCGTCAGGATTGTTGATTTAGATGTAATTATGCAATTTGGGGAAATTGTGACTATTCCAGTCTTGTTTAGGAATACATCCTGTCGTTTTCCATTACAGGTAAACGAAACTCGAAACTGTGTAGGGGATATGAAAAGCCAGCTGTTTGGAGTATAGAGTTGTTTCCAAACACTACTGTTGATTTTGGTTTTGGATAATGGACATGAAGACTTATCCGATTTTCTGTATAATTCATCAATTATACAGTTAGGGCTGTTGTCTATGTTTCGAATGAAGGACGGTGAGCAGACGTATAATTGTTTGTTGATCGTAATACACATCTTAAGTTCTTCATCAGTTACTTCAAAGAAACGTTGGGTGTCGTAGTCGATTGCCATTATGTTCTTGGATGAATCCAGTTCCCAATAAAATCCATTCTCGATTCGGTGTGGTATTGGTGTACACTTGAGTAGTGTGAAATTTGATGTTTCTGCCATAACAAAATACCCAAACAACGATGTCTGATTCTTATGTTGTTCCAATTCTGTTTTCATCAATGGATAAGAAATAATTTCCAGGTTGCTTGGTAACTTTGTAACCTTTTGTTTTTTTTATTGGGTTTTATCATTAATTATTATTTATTCTAAGGTTAAACACAATCGACCTGCTCTTACCTATACTCAGAGGCTGGGCATGGGTTCAAAAAAACTTTATTAATATTTGGGCGCCAGTCGTGACCAAATCGACAGGTGGTCTGAGGAATATCAACAATACTAAGTTTAAACTATCAATATAACTATTTATTGTGATTATAAAACAATATAAAACAATATAGCAGAAAACTTTTATAAAAAGTAAACGTGGCAACACTGTCGCATTCGAACTACTTACATATTTTATCTACCTACAATACAATGTCAAAATCTAACCTTAACCTAAACTTACAACTAAACTTAAAACTAAACAAATTCGTGTAATATTGTAGAGGTAAGTAACGAAATATTCACTTTTTGTTCGCTAATGAGATATGTTTTTAGCATGACACTTTGTGCACCACAAATGTAAGTACTTTAAAACTACTACCTTAACAACCGGACAAGTGGATATGGTACAGGTGGTTACTGTCTTCAAAATTAATGTCTCCCAATCAGTTTCATCTAGGTAGTCACACACCCATGACAAGCACTCTACGGTAAGGGCAAAACTTGACGAAAAAATACCATATGTCAACTCCGATTCAAGGTTCCAAAAAAAAATCCAACCAACAATTGAACAGTATTAAACCAACAATTCCATACAAATCCAAACAGCCTAAAAGAAACAATCCTCTCTAGAATCCACACCCTGACTTTTTTGTAAAATTTGTCAACTGTCATTTTCAAGTAGGTACTTTTTTATATATTTTTTAACCAAAAAAACTAAAATACCACATGGCACTGTGACTAGTAAAAACAATTTAAACATAAAAATTTACTTACAAATTACTGGAACTATCATTCTTAAATTGATTAAATATATATTTTTGAATAATATAAAAGTATTAAAATAAAACTAAACCTACCTAGATGGATTTTGGCTGTTATTTTTAATAAAATTATTAGAATCAACTTCTTCACACTATTGTACTTAATCAGCAACTTAAAGCTTCATTATAAGGCACAACTGCCTTCAGCAATAGCTCAATCGAAAAGAAAATGATTTGCAAAATGTCTTAGGCAAAAAATTTAAAGTAAGTGGGGGACCTTTAGGGATTTTTATTTTCCAATTCATTTATATTGTTAATGACAATTGACAGACAAATTGACTTAACCAAATTTTTGCAAAGCAATTGTTTTATGTCTATTTCTCAAAATTACTTATTAAGTTTACTAATTTGCTTATATATATTTCTTTTTTAGGATTCTAGAAGGAGATTGCTTTCTTCGTTGAAGACTAGGACACTATTCCCACTAAACGAACACACCCAGAACACTACATGAATATTTACAAACATGTAACTTTTAAATTAAATAAATGATATTTTTATATTAAGGTATGGTATTATTTTATTATTACTTTTTTTTAACGTTAATGTCACCTAGAAATATAGACCGTTACACACCACCCATTCTTGGATAAAAAAATAAAAAAAACTCTATTTCTTAAACCCTTTAACTTTCTCTAATAATTTATTTTTTTTTTTTATTTTTTTTTTCTAACTAACCACCACCAACATATATTAAATTGATTAAAGATATTTATGTTAATCTACCATTATCAAGTCATACCCTAAAAAATTAGATTTTAAATTATTTTAATGTCCATTTTAGATATATTTACAATACCAGTTACTGTATACCTTTGAATAAGAAAAGAGATAATTATCATAAATTTTGGTACATTGCTCTCAAGCCAGTCAACTTTATTTCTTTACCGCTATTCACTTAAACCCTAATTCATACTTACTACTCACTCAACCTGCTTTCACGAGATCACTCACTCCAAATTCATAAAAACATTCATTCTTTCCTCTCTTGGTACGGTTTCAGGTCTTTTTGATGAAATGAACCCTGATTAACTCCTTCCATGTTTTCCAACTGGAATACTAGCGATGACAGCTTTTTCACTATTCTACATAGAATATATCTAGGTGCTAATTTTGCTGAGAACTTTTCTAGTGCATTGCTTAACACGTAGTTCCTTTTCCACACCTTATCTCCTACTTTATACTCTTCTCCTGACCTTTTTCTTAGGTTATAACTATGTTGACATTTCTGGTATGCTTCTTTTAATTTTCTTTGGACGTCTACATAGACTTCAGGTAAGTTCCCTATGGCCTCAGCATATTTTTCCCGATCAAATGGAGAAAAGTTAAAGTCTTTAGCTTTTCCAGCCTCTCCATAAAAACTTCCATTTGTCGGCACAATTCTACCAAAATTTAAGTAGGCTGGGCTAAACCCTGTAGACTCATGCACAGCTGTCCTTAGAGCAAATCCTATTTTTGGGAGCTCTTGTGGCCATTTTTTATGGTCTCCGTCCTTTATGTACGACCGTATCGCTGCTCCTATGACCTTATTAACCCTCTCCACCTGGTTCACCTGTGGATGGTAACGAGCATTGAACCAGATCTTCGCGCCATACTTCTCCGCCAAGTCCTTAAATAGTTTTCCTGCAAATTGCGTGCCGTTGTCTGCTGTAATTACTTGTGGTGCGCCATACACCAAGAAAACCTCGTTCTCCAGAAACTTGACAATGGTCGACGCAATCGCCTGACGCATCGGATGTAACACTACATACTTGGTAAAATAGTCGGATACAACAAGTAAGTAAGCATATCCACCACTTGACCTAGGCAATGGACCTAAAATGTCTATTGATATCATCTGCCACGGAAAACAAACTCTCTTTGGTTTACCCATGTAACCAGGTCTACCATCAGTTCTGGATTTCTGAGCCGAACAGATTTTACAGGACTGAATATATCTTTTAACCAAAGTTTTCATCTTTGGCCAGTAATAACTGTCTCTCACCCTCATAAGCGTTTTGAACACTCCTAAGTGCGCTGCAGCAGGATCATCATGACATTCCTTCAAAACTTTGCTTCTCTGATGCCTCGGGACTACCATTTTCCACTGCGGAACATTGGTATCGACTACTAAATCTGATAGAAAATGTTTGTACAGGAGACCTTCTTCGCTAATCATCCATTCTGGATATTCTTTAGGTTCTTTCTGTACACTTTCACACATTCGCTCGTACCATGGGTCTTTTTTGCAGTCCTCAGCTTCCAAATTTAATAATGCAACTTCTAATGGTGCCCTAGACAAGGCATCTGGGATTACATTTAAAGCCCCTTTCCGGTGCTCTATCTCGAAATCGTGTTGTGATAATTTCACAGCCCATCTGGCTAATCGTCCAGTCGGGTTTTTTAAATTATGCAACCATAGTAGGCTATAATGATCGGTAATTACCTTGAATTTCACGCCTTCTACATATGGTCGAAACTTTTCGATTCCAAACAAAACGGCAGCAAGCTCAAGCTCTGTTACGGTGTACTTTCGCTCCTGGTCAGTTATCGTTCTACTAGCGAAAGCACATACTAACTCTTGCCCATCTTCTGCCTTCTGCGTTAATACTGCTCCTAATCCTACCATCGATGCATCACACTGGATATAAAACATCTTGGTGTAATCTGGGTTTGCTAAGATTGGGGCTGTCACTAACGCTTCCTTTATTTTTATAAAACATCTGTCTGCTTCCTCCGTCCACACAAGTCGCTGCGCCTTCTTCTTTCCTTTTATCAAATATGTCATGGGAGATGTCATAGATGAGTAATCCTTTATAAATCGCCTGTACCACCCGACGGTACCTATAAAGCGTTTCATCTGGGTCACGGTCTCAGGTCTCGGAAAGTCCAACATTGCCGCTACTTTTTCTGGGTCAGTCCTCAGTCCATTCTCGTCTACGACGAAACCAAGGTATTTGAGTGATGGTCGGCAAAATTCGCACTTGTCTACATTCACAGTTAGATTTGCCTCCTTAAGCCTTCGGTAAACTTCGCCCAAGACTTCCAGATGCTTGTCGAAAGTGGGGGTAGCGATAATTACGTCATCCAGGTAGACGAACACATACGGGTCAAGTGATGGTCCTAAAAATGAGTCCATCAGGCGTTGTTGGGTTTGTGCTGCATTTGTTAGACCAAAAGGCATGACTACGAACTCATATAGTCCTCTTCCTGGAACAGTGAAAGCACACTTCTCTCTAGATGCTGGGTCCAGGTTAACTTGCCAAAATGCGGATTTAAGATCTACGCTAGATAGGTATTTAGCTCCGGTTAACTTATTCAAGATGTTATCGACTATTGGCAGAGGGTACGCATCACGCTTAGTGACAGCATTGAGCTTACGTCCATCAAAACATAGCCTGTACGTACCATCTGTCTTCTTAACTAACAGAATCGGGCTAGACCATGGACTTTCCGATGGCTGCACTACCCCTAGCTCCAACATTTTACCTAGCTCTTTATAGATATGTTCCATCATGTACGGTGATAAGTTGTGTGGCCTTTGTTTGATCGGTTCACTGTCACCTGTATCTATCTTATGAACAGCCTTACTCGTCCTACCCAACTTGGTCCCATTTTTCCATGAAATGTCTTGAAACTTTTTGACCACCACTTCTAAATTGTTCAGTTGTTCCTCAGTCAGTCTTTCCTTGGGTTGGATCACATTAATCCGGCCAACTTTATTTGCTTCCTCTACAGAAATGGACCTTCTATTATAGCTCACTGATAGGTTAAATTGTTCGCAGAAGTCAGATCCCAGAATTAATTTCTGACATAACGATGGCACTACTAATACATTAACTATTTTCAACACTCCATCCACTTTAATAGGTAAATTTACAGAGCCTGCAATATTTTGTTTCTTTCCGTCTGCGGTACAGATGATAAAATTTGTGCTATCTGAGACATGAAGTTGGTAGCGGTCTACAAGATATAATCCTCTCTTTCCTAAAACTGAATAACTTGCTCCACTGTCCAAAAGCGCTATGACTTCCTCCCCAAAAATGTCCGCTTCAATGTATGGCCTATTGTCACCCGGTTTTTTGACGAATAACGCGTTGTTGTTGGAGATTTCTGGTTTGTTTCTACAAAAATTACTGACCTGTCGGCACCAATTATCCCATTCGGCTTTGGAGGTTTTTATATGGGAGCGCCGTTCTACGCGGAACTCCCTGCATTCCCGTTTTTTGAACACTTAGTACAGTTTGGGCGGATTACCCCTGGCTTTCCACATCCATGACATACAACTTCCTTCTGGTACCTAGACTTGCAGTCTCTCTTCATGTGCCCTACTCCGTTGCATCTGAAGCATCTGAATTCACTTACGGCTCCTCCACTGACTTCCATTTCTCTTGTCAAAAAGGCTAAATCCGGTTCTAAGGTGGAAACATTGCGTTTTGGAGGTGGTTGGTACTTCTTTTGGATCATGTTAGCGTCCTCTAAAATTCTACATACTTCGGTGAGCTTCTCTATAGTTGTAATGTTCTGGAGAGCTATTTGAACTTGGTAGCACGGCAATATGTTTCCACGGATCACATCGAGCTGGACTTTTTCCTTTGGCACCTCTGTCAGTCGATTGAACATGTTAATCATGGTAGCTATGTACACTGTCACCTTTTCAGATTGACCTTGAGTCCGGTTTCTTATCTCGGTCCACAACTCATTATCAAAGTTCCTCGGTAAGAAATCTCTACGTAAAGCCTTTTTTAAACCCTCCCAATCTTCTACTGAGCTTTTCACTGCTCTAAACCATATTAAGGCCTGGTCTTTGAATAAATCCACGGCTGAATCATACAGTGTGGCTTCCGAGGTGTGTCTCGCTACTCTTAATTCTTCTACTTGTTGTAAAAAACTGTTTACCGAACCGTTCTTGGTAGTGCCATCGAAAGTTACACCCCACTTATAAACGGGAGTGGTTAATTTGTTGGGCACCGGACTGGCCTGGGAGTGTGATGGTACGCTAGTGTTTTCCTCCATAATGTCGTTCATTTCGCACATAAACGAGTTTAAGAGTATAAGGCTCTCGCCTCTGTATTCTGCTTGCTCAGGCTTTGCTTCCGCATCTGGGATCCTTTTCAACCGATTCGTCAGGTGACAATATCTGGATTTAAACCTTTTATAAACATCTTCCTTGGTACCATCAAAGTCATCTTTTACTTCCTTCAGGGTCTTCAAGCTTGTAGTTATTTCAGTCTTCTCGACTGCGAACTCAAAATCAGTAGGAGCCTTATATACAACTGGGGTTTGGGACTCTTGTCTAAGGCACTCCTTTAAACATCTCCGCTTAACAGACATATCGGAGTTTTCGTTAAAAAGTTTTCTTATTTTTAATTCATAGTTGATCTCGTGAGTACGTAAGTGAGTAGGATCCATCGCAAAAATTAATACGTAACAACGAGAGCAATATACCTTTAAATTTACCACACAACTAATTAATTTACTTTTTAACTCCCTTTTTTTTAACTACCTGACAAGCTAATAATGAAGATCAGTATGTACCCTGCTATAGTAGTATAACTGCTAATAAACTTAAAAACTTGTATTGTTGATATAGGGATGGGATAAAAGGGATAGGGACAACCCGGATGTTACCTCGAAAAATAGGCAGCTAAATAAAATGTAACCTTTTGTTTTTTTTTATTGGGTTTTATCATTAATTATTATTTATTCTAAGGTTAAACACAATCGACCTGCTCTTACCTATACTCGGAGGCTGGGCATGGGTTCAAAAAAACTTTATTAATATTTGGGCGCCAGTCGTGACCAAATCGACAGGTAGTCTGAGGAATATCAACAATACTAAGTTTAAACTATCAATATAACTATTTATTGTGATTATAAAACAATATAAAACAATATAGCAGAAAACTTTTATAAAAAGTAAACGTGGCAACACTGTCGCATTCGAACTACTTACATATTTTATCTACCTACAATACAATGTCAAAATCTAACCTTAACCTAAACTTACAACTAAACTTAAAACTAAACAAATTCGTGTAATATTGTAGAGGTAAGTAACGAAATATTCACTTTTTGTTCGCTAATGAGATATGTTTTTAGCATGACACTTTGTGCACCACAAATGTAAGTACTTTAAAACTACTACCTTAACAACCGGACAAGTGGATATGGTACAGGTGGTTACTGTCTTCAAAATTAATGTCTCCCAATCAGTTTCATCTAGGTAGTCACACACCCATGACAAGCACTCTACGGTAAGGGCAAAACTTGACGAAAAAATACCATATGTCAACTCCGATTCAAGGTTCCAAAAAAAAATCCAACCAACAATTGAACAGTATTAAACCAACAATTCCATACAAATCCAAACAGCCTAAAAGAAACAATCCTCTCTAGAATCCACACCCTGACTTTTTTGTAAAATTTGTCAACTGTCATTTTCAAGTAGGTACTTTTTTATATATTTTTTAACAAAAAAAACTAAAATACCACATGGCACTGTGACTAGTAAAAACAATTTAAAACATAAAAATTTACTTACAAATTACTGGAACTATCATTCTTAAATTGATTAAATATATATTTTTGAATAATATAAAAGTATTAAAATAAAACTAAACCTACCTAGATGGATTTTGGCTGTTATTTTTAATAAAATTATTAGAATCAACTTCTTCACACTATTGTACTTAATCAGCAACTTAAAGCTTCATTATAAGGCACAACTGCCTTCAGCAATAGCTCAATCGAAAAGAAAATGATTTGCAAAATGTCTTAGGCAAAAAATTTAAAGTAAGTGGGGGACCTTTAGGGATTTTTATTTTCCAATTCATTTATATTGTTAATGACAATTGACAGACAAATTGACTTAACCAAATTTTTGCAAAGCAATTGTTTTATGTCTATTTCTCAAAATTACTTATTAAGTTTACTAATTTGCTTATATATATTTCTTTTTTAGGATTCTAGAAGGAGATTGCTTTCTTCGTTGAAGACTAGGACACTATTCCCACTAAACGAACACACCCAGAACACTACATGAATATTTACAAACATGTAACTTTTAAATTAAATAAATGATATTTTTATATTAAGGTATGGTATTATTTTATTATTACTTTTTTTTAACGTTAATGTCACCTAGAAATATAGACCGTTACAACTTCTTGGTGGCTTCTAAAATAATTGCATCGATGTGAGCTGGTGAAATAAATTCGTAGAAATCCCCCTTGTTTACATGGATATGAAGGAGACTCCTGTAGTGGTTAAGTACTTCATCCAAGTAGTTAAGTGCTACTTGATAAACGCTTAACAAGTGGATTCCCAGTTTGTTCTCGTCTATGCTATTAAACCATTTGTTCATGCTATTGATGGCTTCTATGCCTTGGTTCAGCTTTGATCGGAACTGGTTGAGTTTTGCGTTGATTCTTTCCTCAGTTTCGTTAAATTTGGATAATGCTTGTAGCATAAACTTCGTCTGTTGTTTGGATGAGTGAATTAATTGTTTTTGATTTTTGTCCAACATGCTGATATCTTCATACACTTCATCGTTTACACCAAATACTGATGTTAGAAGGTTTCCTAGAAGTCCTCGTCTCGACCTTTTCTGTGACATTGCGTTTTCTAAACCCATTTTGATCCATTTTAACTGGTTTTCTTCTGTTTTTAAGTGTTCTATTAAAATCTTGCATTCTGTTTCTTTTACTAGACCTTGAATCTTCCAACAAAATTCTTCCAACTGTTTGGTGACCTTCGTAATAGTTTCCATGTCTTCCTGTATTTTTGCCTGAGGAAATTTTACTTCTATTCTAAATATTCCTCTTTCCACCTTAGCGTCAGAGATGTGTTCCACATATAATCCAGCTTCCGGGTAGTTCATGTTAAACAGCTCTGCAGTTGATGATGAAATGCTTGTAATAAACAAAATTGCTGCTATCGCAATCTTCCATAAGGTTCCTGGTGAACGTCGTTTAGGAATTGGTTTCGGCTTTCCCTCTCCATTTTCAGCTGCAGTGGGTAGTAATACGAGTTTGTGTATTGGCCTTTTCATGGATTTTCCGTTGTGTACTATTATTGTTACAACACGGATATTTCCATCTGCGTCTGGATGAGTATCAACCACTCGAGCCAGTGGCCATTTACTGGGGCTAATGCAATCTTCTTTTACTAGAACCATATTTCCAATTTCCAGATTGTCGTGTTTTCGATTCCATTTGTACCGTTGTTGTAACTGATGCAGATATTCTCCACACCAGGATTTCCAAAAGTCTTTTTTCATCTTCTGGATCATCTTCCATCGTCCAAGCATTTCGGTGTCAATGTCCTCTGAGACTACATTTACTGGTGAAAGAAGTTCTTTTCCAATAAGGAAATGTCCTGGAGTTAGTATGGAATAGTCGTTAATATCTTCGGTTTGAGGACACAGTGGGCGGGAATTAAGACAGGCTTCTATTTGGTGGGTTAAAGTGGTTAACTTTTCATAAGTTAGAGTTGACTCTCCAATTACTCGTTTTAAATGATGTTTTGTAGATTTCACTCCAGCTTCCCAAAGACCACCAAAGTGGGGGGCCGACGGGGGAATGAAGTGCCATTGTGTTCCTGATGTTGATATTTGATCCTGTAGATCCGGATTGGATTTTAGAAGGTTTGTAATAGCATTTTGTAGGACATTGTTCGCACCAACAAATGTTGTGCCATTGTCGCTGTACATGTCTTGACAAGTACCTCTTCTTGCACTAAATCTCTTGAAGGCTGCTAAGAATGCTTCAGTTGTCATGTCACTGACAATTTCTAAGTGGATTGCCTTAGTGGAAAGGCAAACAAATATGGCAATATAGCCCTTGTACGATTTATTTCCTCTCCCTTTAGTTGTCCTTATTTGGATGGGTCCAGCGTAATCAACTCCCGTGTGGGAAAACGGTTGTGATGGAGTGACTCTTGGAGCTGGAAGTTGTCCCATCAGTTGTTCTGAAGTTTGAGCGCGGAAACGTATGCATCTAGCACATCTTCTTATTGAGTTTTTTACCAGTTTTTTCGTATTGACAATCCAATATCTTCGTCGGATGAATGCAAGGGTTTGACTGGACCCTCCATGCAGAGTTTTGTTGTGAGCATCTTGTATTATAAGCTTCCCCAAGTTGCTTTTTGCTGGTATGACTATTGGGTGTTTTTCGTTGTAGGATAGAAGTGAGTGTTCCAATCGCCCTCCGACTCGTACTAGTCCGTCTTTATCCAGAAATGGACAAAGACTTTTTAATTTGCTTTGTTTATCCAGTTGCCTTTTGTTGGTCAGAGCTTTGACTTCCTCTGCAATCCAACGTTGCTGCTCCAGCTTCACTAGTTGTTGACTGGAACGCTGAATTTCTTCTACAGTTAAGGCTCCTTTGGTTGCTGGCTTTCTTCTACTTGCGCTGATAAACCGATTGCAATAGGCAATAGTTCGTAGTAGTCGGGAAAGGGATGAGAATTTTTCGCAAATCTCCTCTTCTTGTTGGGTGACTACTAGACTGCTGATACACTGTTTAGCTTCCATTTCAGTAGATGAATTAACTTGGGCTGTTGCAGGGTAAGAACCGGTGGTTAACCAGCTAGGTCCATTCCACCAGAGCGTATGTCTTGCTATTTTCGATGGATCCAACCCGCGGGATACTAAATCTGCAGGATTATCTTCTGATCTTACATGGTGCCACACAGATATAGGTAGCAGGGATTGGATTTCTGATACTCGGTTTGCCACAAAGGTTTTCCATTTACTAGGATGCCCATTTATCCACGCCAATGTAATCATGGAGTCGGTCCAGGAAAATATTGTGACTTCTTGTAGCTGAAGTGCAGTTGTTACTTTTTTCATTAACTTGGCCAGCAATACAGCCGCACATAGCTCCAGTCGGGGAAGTGTCGTTTTTGTTCGGGCTGGTGCTACCTTGGATTTGGCTGTTAATAGCGTAAAAACTTTGTTGCCATCTTCTTTTTTTGTTTTGAGATAAACTGCAGCGCCATATGCTCTTTCGGATGCGTCACAAAACCCGTGAAGTTCAATCCTTGTCCCTTTCTTTTGATGAGTCCATCTTGGAATTGAAACATCCTCAACAGCGGGAAGTTCTTTTTGAAATGTTGTCCATTTTTCTTGAATGCTCTGCGAAACTGGTGTATCCCATGAAAGTTCTTGTAGCCACAGTTCTTGAATTAACAGTTTGGCCTGAATGATAACTGGTGCCAACCAACCGACAGGGTCAAATAATTTGGCTGTATCCGATAAGATACTTCTTTTGGTGATTGGTAACTTCTTAGGTAGGTCGACCTTAAAGCTGATTGTATCGCCATGGGGATGCCATGATACTCCAAGGGCTTTTTTTACATCATCCATCTTGATTTCAAGAGCCGTTTCGTCCTTCAATTCCTTGGGCAAGTGTTGAAGGATTCCAAAGTTGTTGCTTGACCATTTCCTTAACGTTAAACCTCCGGATTTAAACATTTCGATTAATTGGTTCTGTAGTTCGATGGCATCCTCTTCCGAATCCGTTCCCGAGAGCAGGTCATCAACGTAAAAATCTCTAAGGGCAACTTCGGAAGCAACTGGAAATTTCGGTTTTTCATCCCTCGCTAACTGCTGCATGGTTCTGACCGCTAAGTATGGGGCAGATGCGGTTCCATAGGTTATAGTTGTCAATCTGTACTTTCGGTGAGAATCTCCAGAGAATCCGGTGGTATTCTTGATCGTCGGGGTGAATTGAGATCTGCCGATACATTTTTTCTATATCCGCAGAAACTGCAATCTTATGACAACGCCAGCGTAGCAGTATGTCTAGCAAATCCTGTTGTAATCGTGGGCCAGTCAGCATGCAGTCGTTGAGGCTTATTCCATTAGTTGTTTTACAGGAAGCATCAATTACTACCCTTAGTTTTGTCGTAGTACTTGATTCCTTGACAACTGCCTGGTGGGGAATGTAGTATCTTCCTTGGTGGTTCTCCTTAATTGGAACAATCTCCATGTGTCCCAGATCGATGTATTCTTGCTAGTGATTCCCACGAGACCAACGAGACGAGACTTTCATAAAGTCTTGTCTCGTCTCGCCGATGAAATAAGAAGTCTCGTATCAAGTCTCGTCTCGCAGCCTCCAGTCTCGTCTCGTCTCGTTTCTCGTACGAGAGTCTCGCAAAAGTCTCGAAATCCCTTCATGGATAATTTTGTTCTAGTAAGGGATGCAGTAGGTAAGTATCCCGGATACTTACCTACTTGCTATAATGTAAGGGTGGGAAGAGAAAATTACAACTGTAGATAACATCATCTATTTGAAATATTACTTTTAAATAAAACGAAATCTTAACATTTTGTGAATAATTGGAAACAAATCTGCTAACAGCTTTCTGGATCGCAAATATTTTTGTTTTTCACCCAGTCGTTTAGGCATAACAAACATCGCGATGTTTGTTATGCGATGCATCGTGCAGATTCATTATTAAGGCGATTTCGATGTTTTCTTATAGTTAACGCAGCACGTGAGAACAATCTTTCCGCCGGGACTGAAGTAGCCGGTATGCTTAGGAGATCTCGTGCCATCAAACTAAGAATGGGCAATTCAGAAGCATGAATTTTCCACCATTGTAATATATGTGTGGTTTTATTACACCGTGGCCTAGAATAATAATTTTGAAGATCCTGCATCCATTCTCCTTCGACAGGGCTAGGATTTACTGCATACAAGACATCAAAATCGATTACAAAATCCGACTTTTCTGGTTCAGGATCTTCTTGTCCCTCGACCGCCGTTTTTTTTTAAACGTTGTCCCTCTGATTGATGAAAATAAACTTTGTATATATATTGAAATTTCTAGATCGAACTCAGTTTTAATTCTTGGCCCCATCTTGTCATATCAAATGCTTCTAATTTATGCCGCGGATCGAGAATTAAAACTGCAGCATAAATCCAGTTAGTTTTACGATAATGCTTTAATATTTTGTCTCTCGCAGCCTGAAAACCAACAATAAGCTGCTCTTCAATAGGGGTTCGACCTGCCTTTCCCTCCCATTCAAATATTTTGCTCTCAAGATTATCTATTAGTATATTGATACATACAACCACCATAGGTAAGGTGACGTACTTGTCTCCTCCGAGTTTTTTTGAAAGTATTTGAAAGTTGGATAGTAATTTATGCACTTCTTCTAGCAGTATCCATTCTTCATCCCCAAGAGTGTATGGTTTTAAATCGGCAACATTTTGACACAATACACCGAGTCCATGTCTGCCTTTAAGAGCTACTTGCAACATATCATTACTCGAATTCCACCGTGTAGGCACATCCAACACAGGTGTCAGTTGCCGTAAATTACCAGTTGCCTCACAGGCACTTCGAAACTTAATTAAAAGTTGCTTTGACCGTTTAATTTTTGAAAAAATAGAACGTATTTTGCATATTGCATTGGAATTATTTTCAATTTCCTCAACATCAGCTTCCTCATCGACACTATCATCGCTCAATTCTTCATTTGCTTCAGAATTAAGTTTTAGCAATTTTAACAAATCTTGCACAGCCAGATTAATTACATGTGCAAAACATCTAAAATTGCAGTCCTCTACATTTAAATCGGGAATTAGCTCCTGAAGTTCTTTAATAAAAGATGTATTTGCTGAGGCATTATCCATTGTTATTCCTTGAAGTTTGTTGCTTAAGCCTTTATCGTCAAGCCTTTTAAAAAACGTGAGAGCAATGTCTTTTCCTGTATGTTTTCCATGAGCAGGAACAAAATCTAGGGTGATAGATTGCAATTCCCAATTTTTATCTATAAAATGAGTGGTTATTCCATAATAAGATCCACCGCTGATAGAGGTCCAGCCATCTATAGTAAATGATAATTTTAAAGAATTTTCTGTCAACAGGTCGATCTTTTTTTTTGTAAGCAGTCAAATCGAAATATTGCTAATCTTCTCAATTTATTCTGTTTTGGAAAATCCTCTCCAGATATTTCTTTAAAAAAATTTTGCGTGTCTTCGTCATTGAAGAAATTAAAAGGTAAATATTTTTTTGCCATCCAATCAACAATTGCCGATTCCAAATTATCCTTGGGTTTAACTGAAGTATTCTGAAAATAATAATAGGGAATACGATAAGACGTCATAAACTGCGAATTAAATTATTTTACCTACTCCTATTGCATAATATTTTTCTGCGAGACTCTCGCACGAGACTTCAGAAGTCTCGCTCGAGACTCGAGACGAGACCAATAAAAGTCTCGTCTCGTCTCGTTTCGTCCGGTCCAAATATCGTCTCGAGTCTTGTCTCGAAAACGAGACGAGACCATGCGAGACTCTCGAAAACGAGACTCTCGTGGGATTCACTAATTCTTGCATGAATTTTTTATATTCATTGCCTAGTTTGTTGTATTTTTCAAAGCGCTTTTCAAGTTGGAAAAATCTTGCTAACGCCCTTCCTCTGGATTCACCAAGAACATTGTCCGGCTGCGTTGCAAATGGTATCCGTACTGTGTATTTACCGTCTTCGTCCCTCGTAGTGGAATTATCGTAGATGGACTCGCACTTCTTTTCGTCTTCAGTGAGCTGCCTTTGTTCTGTTATATCTTCTAGCTCCCAAAACTTGGATATTTGGGAACTTTCTTCTGTTTTTGATACCATACTCAATAATTCTACATTTTCGTTGCTTGATCTGGATGTACCATATATGATCCATCCCAGCTCAGTGTTTTGGCCTAGGAGACCATTTTTAGTTTTTCTTATGCCTTCTAATAAGATGTCTTGGTATTCTTGGGCACCTAGGAGTACGTCTATTGGACCTGGTTTATAGAAGGTTGGATCGGCAAGATGAAAGTTGCTCCACTGATTCATGTTTGTTTTGATTTCCTTGGACGGGGTTGTATTGGTTATCTTGGGAATAACCAACAGCTCTGTGGAGAGTTTGTATGCGTTTGATGTCCTTGGCTTGCAGGCTGCTGTGATTTTGTACTTGCATTCGGTTGTTTCTGCACCAAGACCACTTATCTTGGCTGTGATTTTCTGTTTTGGTAATCCCAGCAGATTACAAGCTTCTTCTGTGATAAATGACGCCTGGGACCCTGGGTCAATTAGTGCACGAAGGTTTTCATAGGTATGTTGATTGGCCTGCACCTTAATTAGTGCAGTTGCTAGGAGAACCGTCTTGTTCCGGTATTTAGCGATAAAAAGTGTGAAAATGAATCTATACATCCCATATTTCAATTTTCTTCAGCATGTGTATCTGCAGAAAAATAATTTTTAGAAAATATTTTTAAGGTTAGGGGTAAACTGCTTAGTCTGCAATTTATAGTTGGATTATTTACGTACTTGGCAATAAAAAGTATAAAAATTTAACCTCATGCCAATCTTTAAAATGCTTTAAACAGCTATAAAGAAGGTAAAAATACATTTTTTGAGAGTTCTTTTAGGTTAGGAACATACAGTTTTATGTCGACTCTAAGGTAAGGCCATATTTATATTAGACAATGAGAAATACAAAAAACAAATGCAAAAATATGTATCAAAAATGAATTTAGGGGCTGTAAATTTCACAAAACTGCTTTTTAAGTTTTTTTTTTGGGTTTAGGGGCGAACCATTGTGTATTTAGCGGTAAAAAAACCATAGAATCACTGATAATAGATTAGTGCATATAATCAAATTCAATTTTTAATTTTATAACCCTGTTAGTTAATGTAAACTACCTAATACGGTTATTTTGAAGTGATGTATATTGCTTGCAGTCACTATATTGAGACCGCTATTTTGAAATTTTACAAAATACCACTCGGCATTTGAAAGTTAAGACGATAAGCTAAAAATTTATCAGTTGCACGTTTCGAAAAACTTTAGTCAATTTTGCACAGGAGGGGGTGGCCGAGTTGACATGGAATGCCTCATATATATATAATATATATATATATATATATATATATATATATATATATATATATATATATATATATATATTTATGAAATGTACGAAGTGACTTCCGAAATAGGTACGTAACATTCGTTGTGGCTTCCATATATACGTTTCCACTTCCAATTTTGGAAGTGACAACGTTTCGCCTTGTTGTCAGCATATTTAGCCACTAGAGGGCACAAGGAGCTCAAATCCGAAAAAACGGGTGGAAGTGACTACGTAGCTTTCGTACCTTTTCAGTTTGGCACTTAGTTCAGGTATATGCCGCTGGCGCCACCATCGATATATGTACTTCATATATAGCGACGGTGTCACTTCCGATGCATAGGAACGGCTGTCACATCCGAAATGTGGCAACATGGCAAAGTGCACGAAATAATTAAGGATACAAGCAGAGACTTTGATATAAGTTACGGTTTGTTCATTGCGTTAAAAAACGCAAAGCGCAAACCTGCGAAATTGTTTTGATAACGCACTATGTTTTATCGGCGGAAAAAATACATTTTTATAAACCTTTTTATTATGGGTATTTTTATGACGATAATTTGTTAAAAACATTTTAAAGCAATAAATTTGGGTAAAGAATTATTTTTAAATAATTATGTTTTTATTTTATGACACCTTAAAGTAAAATGTTTTTAAAACAGTTAAACTATATCTTTTAATCGAACAAAATATTTCTTTTTTAAATAAGTTTAAAGTAGACCTTAATCTACATATATAAAAATTCCTGTTTAAAAATTAAAATGTTTTATTTCCACCTTCTTAGTAAATGACACTTTATAGGTTAATTTTGTTGTTTTTGTATCCAAGTAAACGATACATTATGAGAACAGACCTGTAATATTTTACGGGCTTGTATAAAAGACCTGTAAAGTTTTACAGGCTTGTAGAAAATGCAATTTATGAAATGAAATGACACATTTGACACATTAATTGAAATATTTAAATTTAAAAATCGTTATCTAAAGGTGAAAATAAAAGTTTGTACGTGTCACGCTTTGCAATTAATCTTTACTAGTCTCACTGGATTATGGGTTCGCTCCTGCGTCGCTTACCCACAAACTTCCAGCTCGCCCGTAAAGATTCATTTACAAAGCTTGACACGTAAATAACTATTAAAGCCACATTAGTAAAATTAAGAGAAAAAAATTCATATAGGCATTTAACTACGATTGCTTCCGATTTTCACGTTGATAAAGTTGTTCAGTAAACTTTACGTTATAAGTACACAAAAAATTAGCTGCATATACGCACATATGGAAAAGTTATGAATTTTTATTTATGGCTAAATCGCGAGCGCTCGTATACAGTGGTGGTAATGTACGCGTATTCCCCTTTGTAGACAAAGACGCTAACAATAGAGATGCCATATAAGACGTGTAAAGTGTGGAGTGCCCCACCACTCCAGGAGTGGTGGGGCACTCTGCCTTGGGCTTGGTAGCGGCGTCAGACCAGGGAATGTGTTGAAACTGAGTGGTGGTATTTTTGTGGTAAATTTTCAAATGTTCTCAAATTAAAATGGTCTACACTCTTGAAGAAAAAATTCAATTCGTAACATGGCATATAAGTGGGATGTCAGATCGACAAATTCAACGAATATTTCCCAATATGATTCCTAATAGGCCCTTACCAGCCAGAGCAACAATTCAAAATGTTGTAAATAATTTTGTTACATATGGCAGTGTCAATAAATGTACCCATAATAGGGAACCGCAAGCAAGGCCTGTGAATGAAGAGCGCGAATTACAGGACACTTTGATTTGTGCAAGCATTGAACAGGAACCGACCCAGTCAACCAAACAAGTTGCCGAACAATTTGGCCTTTCAAGGTCTATGGTTGGAAAAATTTTGGGAAAGCATGGGTATCACCCATATAAATTAAAGAGAGGCAATGAGCAGTTTCCTGGTGATCAATACAGTCGCATGGAATTTTGCGAAACCGTAATGGAAATGGCGAATCGGGATGAAAATTTTACCCAAAATATCCTTTTCACCGATGAGTCGTCATTTACTTTACATGGTAGGCACAATTCCATGAACAAACGATATTGGTCCAGGACAAATCCTCACCAATTTTATGCCGCCAACACCCAAAGACCTCAAAAAGTAAACGTTTGGTGTGGTATACTGGGAGACCATATTATCGGTCCATTTTTTATAGATGGAACGTTAAATGGTCAAAGGTACCTTGAAATGCTGCAAAATAAAATTGTTCCCGCAGTTCGTGCTCTGCCTGTGCCTTTTGAAGACGTGTGGTTTCAACAGGATGGATGTCCCACACATAACACTCTGTTGGTCAGAGAATATTTGCAAATCACTTTTCCAGAACGGATTATAAGTGGTCACGGAAATATTCTTTGGCCAGCAAGATCACCGGACTTGGCTCCGTGTGATTTTTTTATGTGGGGGTATGCAAAGTCAAAAATGTATGGATTTCAGCATCTTAGGGCCAATAATCTTGATGAATTAAGAGCAATGATTATTGATACATTAAGAAATAATAACCCTAATATGCTGTCAAATGTCCGTCAAAATTTTTACAACAGGTTGACGTATTGTTCGGCAGCTTTTGGGCAGCTATTTGAACATTTGCTTTAAATTATTTTTTCTTTACGTTTTTTAGAATACTTTTTTATTTGAGAATATTTGTTTTTTTATTACAAGAATATTATTGTTTATTTTCCACATTTCCTAAGAAATATTTGCAAGGAATTTTTGTTTCTGTAAACAAAATCATAATAAAATATTTACGTTGTTTTATAACAACCGACTACACCCTACCTCAGTCGTAATGAAACTGACACTAAATAGTGGCAAATCTCGAACATGTCGAGTGGGCGGGACCCGCCCAGCGGGTAACGCAGATAGTTAAAGAAGGGGAAGCAAAACATTGGCGTGTAATAGACCGTTTTGATTTAATTGTTTTAAAAATTTCTACTGCACGCTCATGACGGAGGGGAATCACGTTTGTTAACTAGTCGATGGTTGTTAATCTCACTCTTTTGTACGTTTTATATTGCATGCATCTTTGTCACAATTTGGCCTAAATGTGCATTATTACCACTCAAGATTTTCGTACAGATCTATGCTCATAAGTTTTAGTTGAATTTATTAATTGTTATAAATATTTTAACATGTATTAAATTTTTTATAGGATTAATAATTAATTATTCATAACAAATTATGAATTAATTAATAGATAATCCTTTGCTTTGTAGGTTATCTTAAAGAAAAAATATTTTATAAATTAATTAATAATCTCTTGTTTTGCATCTTTTTGAGGAAGCTCAATAATCTAGAAATAAGGATTTTAAAAAATTCTTATATAATATATTATGTTTTTGAGAAAAACAAATCGAAAATCAACAAACGAATATATATTTCATCGTCTTTTAATATCGTCTGACCCCCTAATAACGTTACTAAGAACGGCTACTTAGGAGAAATACAAAATTTGTAAAACATGAGCTTGGAGGAATTATTATAGGAAAAAATGTTAAAATTCAAATTCAAATTCAAATTATGTTTTTTTATTTCTTAAAGTGTGCTGAGTATATACATGTATAATATGTATTTATTTACAATAAAAAAGTTATTGAATTATTTTCGCAATCATTTCACCGCGAACATTAAAAAAGGCATTTAAAAAATAAAGACCTTTATTTTTTAATTAAAGTATAGTTAATTATGCCTATTTATAGTCTTATTGAACATAGTTAAAAATAGAAAAATAAATATTTCATGCAATAAAAAAGTTTAATTTTTTCCTTAATTTATGCTTTAATTAGGACCACCTAAAACGCATTTAAAAAATAAAATTCGTTATATTTTTCAATAAAATAAAGTTCATTATACGTAATACCTAAGTCTTATTTAACAAATTAAAAAATAAAAAAAATTTTTGCAATAAAAAAATTATGGGGTTATTATAATAGATATTTATTTATTATTTATTATTATTATATATTATAATACAGTAAAAAAGAAAAAAAAATTATATTTATTTGTTATAAAAAAGTTTGTGAATTATTTCTACAAAACAGTGCTTTGTGATAATCTAAAAACGCATTTAAAAAATAAAAACCTTAATTAAAATATGGTTTATTATACGTAATAACTTATTTAACACATTATAAATAAAAAAATATTATTTACAAAAAAAATACAAAACAGTGCTTTTTGACGTGCGTTGCATTACAAAAACAGAACAGTAAATTAAAATAATAACAATATTCCCATTATACTTACATTACAATAAAAATAAATAGCAAAGATATTAATTCTTAATAAATTTATCTTGCTTTTTGCAACGTATTAAGAAAGTACTTATTATTATTACAGTCTGGAAAGGTTATGATCAAACTGTCTTTAATCGAAGATTAAAGGTTCAATTCATATTTTGAATCTGGCGGTTTAAGGACCACGCCTTGAGCCGCTAGTTTCCTTCGTTTTAAGTTTTAAACTTTTTAATTTTGTTGGGGCTGCGCCTCTTAAGGTTTTGCTTATTTATGTTTTGAGACGTTCTTACCTAATAATTGGTTTATTTACACTGTTAAGCTGTTTTCAGTAATGGACGTATTTCCGTGTTATGCGATTAATTAGTACTCAGATTTTTGCAGATGATTTTACTCTTGGTTAGACTGGTTTGTTCTTTACATGAAGTGATTCATATTAGCCTGGGGTTTGATTTCCAGGTATGCTGTAACTTAATTCCGGGTCCGTATGGTCTTTTTTCTAGATTTACTTGTTGAGGGTTGCACTAATTTAAGGTTTATATTAACAACAGGTACACTGATTTTTCTTGTCCAGGTAAATCTTTGCACTAATTTCGAACAGTATTTTCTTTTAACTACACTGTATGAGCGATTATTATTAGGTACACTTAAGAGCGAAAGCACGTCTGCTCGTCTACCCGCCTGTATCAGTGGGGTGAGATGTTTTTTTGTTAAAAAAAATCAAATATTAAACCAGTTCTATAACGAGTTAATTTTCTCTTCGCCATATTATTGTATAGAATAAGTAGGAATGGTAATATTAAAAAGATTTTAAATAAATGTATTTTAACAAACTTGTCAGAAGTTTTTTTTGTTAAAAAAATTCAAATAATAAACCAATTCTTTAAAGATTTAATTTTGTCTGTAAAATTGTTCACAAAAAAATCAAATTAAAAAGTTGGTCAACTAGACCAGAAGGGATCCCTATATTATTGTATACAATAGGTAGGAATGGTAGTATTAAAAAAAATTTAAATAAATGTATTTTTAACAAACTTTTTTAATGAAGGATTTACTTAATAACACTGGTTTACAGTCAAAATGTACCTTGAGTGCGACTATTTTTTTCTGATGTATTTTGGCCTGCTAAACTCGAAAATGACAATAAAAATTTTTTTTATGGCAAGATTTTCCAAATAAAAAATTGTCTTTGATTTTTCGATGCCGGCTTTACTATTTGGGATATATCTCGAGTTTGAAATGGCCAATTTGATTACAACAGATGTCAAATTAAACCTAATTAACATAATAACAAATGTAATTGTATAAATGCCCAATTAGTCAATAAGTTTAGGTGCAATGGGGCCAAATATCGAGAAAAAGTCAATTTTTTGGACAAAATTGGAATTAAGTATTTACTATTTTACCAAAAAGAAGCAAAAATCATTAAAATATGCCCATTTTTAAAATATCTACAAGTAGTAATTCTATGGATAAATGTCAAAGTTATGACAGTTTATGTACAGGTACGTTGTGATATCTTCTTTTTATTATTATTTTTATTTTTTTTACGCATACCCTCTAATTATATTTATTACGTGTTTATATACTCCCAGTAAAAATTTCAGCTCATTCTATAAACGGGAACCCGTGCCGACTTGCATCTGAACCCTCCGTTAGCCAACGTTAGGCGGGCGGTATTTTGTAATACGAAACACTTTAAAAACTTTTTAAAGTGTTTCGTATTACAAAATACCGCCCGCCTAACGTTGGCTAACGGAGGGTTCAGATGCAAGTCGGCACGGGTTCCCGTTTATAGAATGAGCTGAAATTTTTACTGGGAGTATATAAACACGTAATAAATATAATTAGAGGGTATGCGTAAAAAAAATAAAAATAAGGGACACCCTAATGTATATATATATATTTTATCCCTTTCATTAACAGGTGTAAATATGTCTCTGAAGATTCATTTCTTACATTCCCACTTACATTTTTTTCCCAAAAATCTTGGTGACCTGAGTGATGAGCATGGTGAAAGGTTTCATCAAGAAATAAAATCCATGGAGCGGCGCTATCAGGGCTTTTGGAATGAAAGAATGATGGGGGATTATATTTGGTTCCTTGTAAGGGAATCAAATAACGAAAACAGAAGGCAATCTAAAAACCTAAATTATTTTTAATTTACAATAGTACCTATTGTATATTAAATTATATTATAATGATATATAGAGTGTTCCATTTAAAATGAAACATCCTGAATTTTTCGGAAACTAAAAGAATTTTGAAAACTCACGAGACACATAAAGTTTTATATCGAGGGAGACAACAAATTTTGCCGTTAATGCTATTAATGCCAAAATTTGGTTTCCCACCCTTATCCTCTATTCCCAGGAGCTTTTCCCTTAATAATTTGTACATATCTAAAAAATTAACTGACCAATTTAAAAAAAATAAAATGCCGTTTAATAGGGATTTTCAAGACCTTTAAAATAATGTAGTACTCTGTACCCCTTCTCTATTTAAATTCTTAAGGGGGTAACTCCGGGGCGCAGAAGGTAAAGGTGGGAAACCAAATTTTGCCTTAAAAAGTTTTCCCCCTCGATATAAAACTTTACCTCTCTCTGCGTTTTTTAAAATACTTCTATAGTTTCCGAGAATTTAGGGGGGTTAGTTTTAAAAGGAACACACTGTATTTTAATATTAAAATATAAAATAAAATTTATTTAACAATAAAAAGGTTCTATTAGGCAAATAGAACCTTTTTTTTGTAAAAAACTTAATTTCGGAAAAAAATTTACCTGTCCACTTTTTGCATTAACCCCTTTAATTATAATAATTATCAATAGATTTGTTTTAAAAATATCTTGTTTTCTTTATAACAGTTTGAACTCCACGTAGATAATTTAAAAATTGACATATTTTGTTGATTTGTATTCATCCTTGGCAAAGAAAATAATGTTACATTCTCATTTTTTTCCAAAAAAAACGACTTTTTCCAATATTTGAGCCCATTGAACTTAAGCTTATTAACTGATTGGGTACTAATAAGGTGATATTTGTTGGCGACTCAAATATGTTTAATTTTAAACTTTTTTCAACCAGATTGGCCATTTCTAACCCGAGATATGACCCAAATTGTAAAGCTGCTTTCTTAAAGAACCAAAATATTAAAGAAAAAATTTTATCTCAAAAACATTGCCATAAAATTTTGTTTTTTTTGTGATTTTTAAGTTTAACAGGTCACAATACATTATAAAAAAATAGTGGCAGCGAAGGTACATTTTTTTAATTTTAATTTGTAAACCAGTGTAATAAATAATATTTTTTTAAATAAGATTTATCAAATTATATTTAGATGTAGATTCTGATACGAATTCATGATTCTGCAGAAGAAGAGAAACCTAACCCTAAACTAGAGTGGCCTAATAGCTGCCAAAATATTAATCGTGAATCTGGTAGTAGGCCTATGTCTGTTATAGATAGTTTTTATAGTGTAAAAAAGTGACACTTTTAACATCTCGATTTTTTAAAAGGATACTAATTGTGGCACAAAACAGAATATTTCCACGATACACACAAACACGGTATGCTACTATTGGAGCCAAATTTGGTCAGCTACGCGCACGTTTGTCACAGTCGAGGATATTACACTTGCTAGTGCATTTTTTATGATATTATTATGTTTAATTAAATACTAAAGAAGAAATGTCAAAATTTTAAGAATTTTAAAAAAGTAATAAATAATTTTAAATTTATTTTTTTTCTCGTATAAAATGTTACAATTTTTACTTTTTTATAGAATTACAACAACAACATAATAAAAGTTAAGGATCTTATAGAAAATAATGATCGAGTCTGACACTTTTATATAAATAAATATTTGTCATTGGAGATTTTATTTTCATCGGTTGAAGTATTTTTTAAAATGTTTAACATTAAAATTACAAAAAGCTTATTTTTTTTAATCCACCTATAAATAACTTGGATAGTTTATGTAAAAACAAAGTTCGATAATTCAAAAACAAAAGCCAAAATAAAAAATATTTATTTGAAAAAAGTATTAGGTTATAATTTTTAGTAGTGTGCTTATAATATTGATGTTTTCATTATAACAATTTTTATTTAGTTAAAACACACAAAACACATTGTAGGTATTTATAACATTGATATGAGAAAATGACCCTTGAGAAACATTTTGAAATGTGTGGCATTTCAATATGTTGTTCCAAAATAAAATGTTGCATTATTAACTGCTATAGATCTCCCAATGGTCAAGCTGAACTATTTTTTAATTATTTAAATGACACTCTAACCAGTTGTCATGGTGAGTACAATAAACTAATACTCTGTGGAGATTTTAATATTGACTGTAAAAAATCAAATTTGCAGATAAAAACATTGGTTGATACGTTTAAATCTTTTAATTTAAAACAAACAACAACCGAATATACAAGAATCACACCTGTATATAAGTCATCAATAGACTATTTGGTAACTAATTTTTCTGACGGATGTATAATCTCTACACAAGTCATTAATCCTAATATTGCGGACCATCACGCTATTATCACAAAATTATCAGTTTACAATGGTGTAACTGAAACTTACACTAATAATATTTTTGTTAGAAATACAAGTTTATCCAATCTAAGTAAATTAAATGACTTTTTAAATAACTCTTCCTGGGGTAAATTTTATAGTAACAATATCGATGAGTCTATTGATATCCTGACAAAGGAAATCATAAATAGGCTTAATTTAACCTGCCCCTATAAACTAATTAAACCAAAAAATAGCACAAATAAACATAGTATAAAGAACTGGTTAACTCCTGATATAATAAAAAAAAAGGAATGATTTGAAGAACTTATTCTGGTTAGCGCAAAGGTTGGGTTGTAAAGACTTACAGAGTGTATATAAAATAAAGAAAAATGAATTACAAAAAAATATAATTTATTCTAAAAAGGATTTTTTAAATAAAAAAAATTTACAACTTCTCTAATAAAACAAAAACCATTTTGGAGATTGTAAATAGTCAACTTAACAAACAGAAACACTATTCTAATAAAATTCAAATTATTGAAAATAATATTATTTTAAGTGACCCAGCACAAGTCGCTTTATTATTTGGCTCCTACTTTGCTACAATTGCACAAAACACTATTAAATCTTATTTTCAAGACACAATGTCTCAGAAATGCACACTCAATTCAACCATTTGTAATAGTTTCTGTTTTTTAGACATATCACCATTAGAGATATACACAATAATTAACTCTTTAAAATCAACTAACTCTTGTGGCATCGATGGTATTTCTATTAGGGTTCTAAAATTCATAAGTTATATCATTGCAGAACCACTTGCACACGTCACTAATTTGTCAATAAAGTCAGGGTATTATCCAACAACCTTAAAAGTAGCATCACTAACTCCAATCTTTAAAAAGGGAGATCCATTGTGCAAGGATAATTATAGACCAATATCTATACTAAAGTCTTTTTCAAAAGTAATAGAAAAAGCAATTTGCAATAGAATTATTTCATTCCTTAATCAAAATAAAGTTATAACAAACTCGCAGCATGGATTCCGGAAAAATTATTCCACCGAATCACCAGCATGTCAATTAATGCAACATATTTATGAAGACCTGGATAAGGGAAGATTGGTCATGGGACTATTTTTTGACCTAAGTCGAGCATTTGATGTCGTAAATCCTGACTTTTTGGTAGATAAAATGTATGAGATGGGATTCCGAGGTAAATTTTCTCATTGGATTAAATCATACTTAAATAATCGTAAATTCTGTGTCAAGTTAAATAATAATAATACTGAACAATTTAACAGTAACTTAGGGGTTCCTCAGGGCTCGGTACTGGGACCACTTCTGTTCTCACTCTACATAAACGATCTTCCTAACTATTTAAATGGCAAAGTTACCATGTATGCCGATGACACATCAGTGGTGGTATCAGCATCGAGTCATGGGGAACTCATTGAAAATGTTGAGAGTGTCAAAAGTCAATTTACGAGCTGGTGTTTAAAAAATCGCCTAATTCTTAACAAAAATAAAACTGAATATGTATTTTTCTCTCCTCGTGTAGCTAATTTAAATAGGTTTAATAATGACTTTACTGTCTCTAAATTTTTGGGTATTTCCTTAGATGCTCAACTTTCGTGGGAAAATCAGATTGACCATATTTGCAAAAGAGTAAGTTTCTCAAACTTTGCTTTATTATCTCTAAAGGAGAGTTTGTCTCGGCATGGACTCTTGAGCGTATACTATGGTATGATATACTCACACTTATCTTATAATATCGTTCTTTGGGGTAGAGCAACATCATTAAATAGAGTATTTGTTCTACAAAAAAGATCATTAAGAATAATCTTTGGTATGCGTTCGAGAGAGACATGCCGAGACATATTTAGGAGTAATAATATTTTGACAGTCTATGGTATCTACATATATAATAGGGTGGAGTGAATATTTTTTTATTTATTAATTGATTTTTCCTATATTATTAATTGTTGACTAAAGGCGTAAAATGAATAAATATCGAAAAAATATTCAAATTTTTTAATATCTTGAGGTGGCGCATCTGTCTCGAAGTTTTGAAAATTCTAAAAAAATATTACTTCAATCAAAGTAATAAAAATTGCATTATTTATAAATAAAAAATTTATTTTAGTAAAATTAACGTGAAACGTAAACATATTTACTGGTAAATCATATGCTTTAAGTAACTTCAGGAGTGTTTATTGGTAGAAATGAGATCTTCTTTTTCGCAAAAATACTGACATTTGGTACCAAAATTTGGTAATTATTTTCTGACTTTAATTCTTGTTTTGATGAAACCATCTCTTGCTTATGATCCACAAACCGAGACTGAAGATTTAGTATACTGGTTATAACCAGTTTTACACATCGTTCCACTGCCACCCGAAAACCTATTACTTGCTATGTTACCTACAATATATCTATCGATCAGAGAACTAATGCTATAGCATTGCCGAAAATATTAAAGGCGAGAAAAGAATCAAAATGTTCAAGATTACGGGAATTAAAGCTTCCACAACTAAATACTGAAGCATTACATTTTTACCAGTTAATTCACTGGGCGACAGAAAAGGTAACTGAACCACCTATGACTATGAAATACGATGACAGAAATTACCGATATGATTTCTTCGGGTGACCATTTCCTATACTTCCAAAAATTTCCGTGTCACACCCAAGCAGTGAAACGCTGTGTAAAACTGGTTATAACCAGTATACTGAATCTTCAGTCTCGGTTTGTGGATCGGAAGCAAGAGATGGTTTCATCAGAACAAGAATTAAAGTTACCAAATTTTGATACCAAATGTCAGTATTTTCGCGAAAAAGAAGATCTCATTTCTACCAATAAACACTCCTGAAGTTACTTGAAGCATATGATTTACTATTAAATATGTTTACGTTTCACGTTAATTTTACTAAAATAAACTTTTTATTTATAAATGATGATATTTTTATTACTTTGATTGAAGTAATATTTTTTTAGAATTTTCAAAACTTCGAGACTGATGCGCCACCTCAAGATATTAAAAAAATTTAATATTTTTTCGGTATTTATTCATTTTACGCCTTTAGTCAACAATTAATAATATAGGAAAAATCAATTAATAAATAAAAAAAAATTCACTCCACCCTAATATATAACCTTATGAAATATTTACGTTCAAACTACTCCCAATTTTATATAAATAATGACTTTCACATGTATTCAACAAGAGGAGGTGCCTCTTTAAGTGTTTCGAGACATTCTACAGCACTTTATGAAAAGTCACCCTACTATTCTGGTATAAAAATTTATAATAGTCTTCCAGAAGCATTAAAATAATAAATAACAATAACCAATTTAATAGAGAGCTTAAAAGTTTTTTAATTAGTAAATGTCCTTATGATCTTAGAGATTTTTTGTAAGAAACATTTTTATCTATTATACCACCACTGATGTGTCATCGGCATACATGGTAACTTTGCCATTTAAATAGTTAGAAAGATCGTTCATGTAGAGTAAGAACAGAAGTGGTCCCAGTACCGAGCCCTGAGGAACCCCTAAGTTAATGTTAAATTGTTCAGTATTATTATTATTTAACTTGACACAGAATTTACGATTATTTAAGTATGATTTTTATCCAATGAGAAAATTTACCTCGGAATCCCATATCATACATTTTATCTACCAAAAAGTCAGGATTTACGACATTAAATGCGCGACTTAGGTCAAAAAATAGTCCCATGACCAATCTTCCCTTATCCAGGTCTTCATAAATATGTGGCATTAATTGACATGCTGGTGATTCGGTGGAATAATTTTTCCGGAACCCATGCTGCGAGTTTGTTAATTCTATTGCAAATTGCTTTTTCTATTACTTTTGAAAAAGACGTTAGTATAGATATTGGTCTATAATTATCCTTGCACATTGGATCTCCCTTTTTAAAGATTGGAGTTAGTGATGCTACTTTTAAGGTTGTTGGATAATACCCTGACTTTATTGACAAATTAGTGACGTGTGCAAGTGGTTCTGCAATGATATAACTTATGAATTTTAGAACCCTAATAGAAATACCATCGATGCCACAAGAGTTAGTTGATTTTAAAGAGTTAATTGTTGTGTATATCTCTAATGGTGATATGTCTAAAAAACAGAAACTATTACAAATGGTTGAATTGAGTGTGCATTTCTGAGACATTGTGTCTTGAAAATGAGATTTAATAGTGTTTTGTGCAATTGTAGCAAAGTATACTTACGCTTTAATATTTGGCTCCTATAGGAGCCAAATATTAAAGCGACTTGTGCTGGGTCACTTAAAATAATAATATTTTCAATAATTTGAATTTTATTAGAATAGTGTTTCTGTTTGTTAAGTTGACTATTTACAATCTCCCAAATGGTTTTTGTTTTATTAGAGGAGTTGTAATTTTTTTTTTTTTTTTAAATCCTTTTTAGAATAAATTATATTTTTTTGTAATTCATTTTTCTTTATTTTATATACACTCTGTAAGTTTTCACAACCCAACCTTTGCGCTAACCAGAATAAGTTCTTCAAATCATTACTTTTTTTATTATATCAGTAGTTAACCAGTTCTTTATAATATGTTTATTTGTGTTATTTTTTGGTTTAATTAGTTTATAGGGGCAGGTTAAATTAAGCCCATTTATGATTTCCTTTGTCAGCTGGATATCAATAGACTTATCGATATTTTTACTATAAAATTTACCCCAGGAAGAGTTATTTAAAAAGTCATTTAATTTACTTAGATTGGATAAACTTGTATTTCTAACAAAAATATTATTAGTGTAAGTTTCAGTTACACCATTGTAAACTGATAATTTTGTGATAATAGCGTGATGGTCCGCAATATTAGGATTAATGACTTGTGTAGAGATTATACAGCCGTCAGAAAAATTAGTTACCAAATAGTCTATTGATGACTTAGATACAGGTGTGATTCTTGTATATTCGGTTGTTGTTTGTTTTAAATTAAAAGATTTAAACGTATCAACCAATGTTTTTGTCTGCAAATTTGATTTTTTACAGTCAATATTAAAATATCCACAGAGTATTAGTTTATTGTACTTACCATGACAACTGGTCAGAGTGTCATTTAAAAATAGTTCAGCTTGACCATTGGGAGATCTATAGCAGTTAATAATGCAACATTTTATTTTGGAACAACATATTGAAATGCCACACATTTCAAAATGTTTCTCAAGGGTCATTTTCTCATATCAATGTTATAAATACCTACAATGTGTTTTGTGTGTTTTAACTAAAAAAAATTGTAAAAATGAAAACATCAATGTTATAAGCACACTACTAAAAATTATAACCTAATACTTTTTTCAAATAAATATTTTTTATTTTGGCTTTTGTTTTTGAATTATCGAACTTTGTTTTTATATATAACAGACATAGGCCTACTACCAGATTCACGATTAATATTTTGGCAGCTATTAGGCCACTCTAGTTTAGGGTTAGGTTTCTCTTCTTCTGATTTCGTATCAGAATCTACATCTAAATATAATTTGATAAATCTTATTTAAAAAAATATTATTTATTATTAAGTAAATCCTTCATTAAAAAAGTTTGTTAAAAAATACATTTATTTATTATTTTTTTAATATTACCATTCCTATCTATTGTATACAATAATAAAGGGATCCCTTCTGGTCTAGTTGACCAACTTTTTAATTTGATTTTTTTGTGAACAATTTTACAGACAAAATTAAATCTTTATAGAATTGGTTTATTATTTGAATTTTTTTAACAAAAAACACTTCTGACAAGTTTGTTAAAATACATTTATTTAAAATCTTTTTAATATTACCATTCCTACTTATTCTATACAATAATATGGCGAACAGAAAATTAACTCGTTATAGAACTGGTTTAATATTTGATTTTTTTTTAACAAAAAAACATCTCACCCCACTGATACAGGCGGGTAGACGAGCAGACGTGCTTTCGCTCTTAAGTGTACCTAATAATAATCGCTCATACAGTGTAGTTTAAAGAAAATACTGTTCGAAATTAGTGCAAAGATTTACCTGGACAAGAAAAATCAGTGTACCTGTTGTTAATATAAACCTTAAATTAGTGCAACCCTCAACAAGTAAATCTAGTGAAAAAAGACCATACGGACCCGGAATTAAGTTACAGCATACCTGGAAATCAAACCCCAGGCTAATATGAATCACTTCATGTAAAGAACACTAGTCTAACCAAGAGTGAAATCATCTGCAAAAATCTGAGTACTAATTAATCGCATAACACGCAAATTCGTCACAAAAACCTTATTACTGAAAACAGCTTATAAGCTGTTATAACAGTGTAAATAAACCAATTATTAGGTAAGAACGTCTCAAAACATAAATAAGCAAAACCTTAAGAGGCCCAGCCCCAACAAAATTAAAAAGTTTAAAACTTAAAACGAAGGAAACTAGCGGCTCAAGGCGTGGTCCTTAAACCGCCAGATTCATAATATGAATTAAACCTTTAATCTTCGATTAAAGACAGTTTGATCATAACCTTTCCAGACTGTAATAATAATAAGTACTTTCTTGATACGTTGCAAAAAGCAAGATAAATTTATTAAGAATTAATATCTTTGCTATTTCTTTTTATTGTAATGTAAGTATAATGGGAATATTGTTATTATTTTAATTTACTGTTCTGTTTTTGTAATGCAATGCACGTCAAAAAGCACTGTTTTGTATTTTTTTTGTAAATATTATTTTTTTTATTTATAATGTGTTAAATGAGTTATTACGTATAATAAACCATATTTTAATTAAGGTTTTTATTTTTTAAATGCGTTTTTAGATTATCACAAAGCACTGTTTTGTAGAAATAATTCACAAACTTTTTTATAACAAATAAATATCAATTTTTTTTCTTTTTTACTGTATTATAATATATAATAATAATAAATAAATATCTATTATAATAACCCCATAATTTTTTTATTGCAAACATTTTTTTTATTTTTTAATTTGTTAAATAAGACTTATTACGTATAATGAACTTTATTTTATTGAAAAATATAACGAATTTTATTTTTTAAATGCGTTTTAGGTGGTCCTAATTAAAGCATAAATTAAGGAAAAAATTAAACTTTTTTATTGCATGAAATATTTATTTTTCTATTTTTAACTATGTTAAATAAGACTATAAATAGGCATAATTAACTATACTTTAATTAAAAAATAAAGGTCTTTATTTTTTAAATGCCTTTTTTAATGTTCGCGGTGAAATGATTGCGAAAAGAATTCAATAACTTTTTTATTGTAAATAAATACATATTATACACTTTAAGAAATAGTAAAAATAATTTGAATTTTAACATTTTTCCTATAATAATTCCTCCAAGCTCATGTTTTACAAATTTTGTATTTCTCCTAAGTAGCCGTTCTTAGTAACGTTATTAGGGGGTCAGACGATATTAAAAGACGATGAAATATATCTTCGTTTGTTGATTTTCGATTTGTTTTTCTCGAAAACATAATATATTATATAAGAATTTTTTAAAATCCTTATTTCTAGATTATTGAGCTTCCTCAAAAAGATGCAAAACAAGGGATTATTAATTAATTTATAAAATATTTTTTCTTTAAGATAACCTACAAAGCAAAGGATTATCTATTAATTAATTCATAATTTGTTATGAATAGGTAATTAATTATTAATCATATAAAAAATTTAATACATGTTAAAATATTTATAACAATTAATAAATTCAACTAAATCTTAGCATAGATCTGTACGAAAATCTTGAGTGATTAGACAATGCCTTACTTATATACGAGCGCTCGCGATTTAGCCATAAATAAAAATTCATAACTTTTCCATATGTGCGTATATGCAGCTAATTTTTTGTGTACTTATAACGTAAAGTTTACTGAACAACTTTATCAACGTGAAAATCGGAAGCAATCGTAGTTAAATGCCTATATGAATTTTTCTCTCTTAATTTTACTAATGTGGCTTTAAAACATTTTAACTTTTAATTTTTAAACAGGAATTTTTATATATGTAGATTAAGGTCTACTTTAAACTTATTTAAAAAAGAAATATTTTGTTCGATTAAAAGATATAGTTTAACTGTTTTAAAAACATTTTACTTTAAGGTGTCATAAAATAAAAATATAATTATTTAAAAATAATTCTTTACCCAAATTTATTGCTTTAAAATGTTTTTAACAAATTATCGTCACAAAAATACCCATAATAAAAAGGTTTATAAAAATGTATTTTTTCCGCCGATAAAACATAGTGCGTTATCAAAACAATTTCGCAGGTTTGCGCTTTGCGTTTTTTAAAGCAATGAACAAAGCGTAACTTATATCAAAGTCTCTGCTTGTATCCTTAATTCTTTCGTGCACTTTGCCATGTTGCCACATTTCGGAAGTGACATAGCCGTGCCTATGCATCGGAAATGACACCGTCGCTATATATGAAGTACATATATCGATGGTGGCGCCAGCGGCATATACCTGAACTAAGTGCCAAACTGAAAAGGTACGAAAGCTACGTAGTCACTTCCACCCGTTTTTTCGGATTTGAGCTCCTTGTGCCCTCTAGTGGCTAAATATGCTGACAACAAGGCGAAACGTTCTCACTTCCAAAATTGGAAGTGGAAACGTATATATGGAAGCCACAACGAATGTTACGTACCTATTTCGGAAGTCACTTGGTACATTTCATAAATATATATATATATATATAATATATATATATATATATATATATATATATATATACGTATAATTGGTATGTTGTTTAGCCCGAGATACTATTGGGGCGCTCTACCACCCACCATTTCTAACGTGGTTAGACGAGTATATATCTTTGCTAAGTGTTTGTTAACATAATTTAATTTAGGAAATACCAAGAGGGGTAAATATATAAGTTAATTTAATGATCTCTTTATTTATGGTACGTTGTAAAGCCCATAAGATATATATAGTACGTTATTCATCCCTCGTGTATGTAAAAACCAAGCAGACGGTTCTTGTTTAGCCCGCAACGTTGCCGGTTTTCACTAAGCCAACGCGAACGAATTGTCCAATAAGAACAGCGCTATCCACCTGTTTTGTTGCCAAGCGGCGATCACGCGACATAAATTTGCATTTAATGCCTATTTTCGTATTATTCTTCATACGTTCAACGTTGTGCATCCCGTTTTACTTTTAATAATTATCATGCACGGTGGTCCAAAAGTAACCAATAATAATTTAAGAATCAATGAAAAACGTTAAAATAATATTAATTTTCTTAATAATATTATTTTAAAAATTCAACATCCAAGGGATTAAGTTGCATATATTTTTTAGAATAAAAAATTAATTTACAGCACATGGATGAGTATGATTTTTTAATATGGTGGAAAATGTTTTTATACTACAAGCAGTGGTAATAATATCTCTTTTTAAAACAAAAAAAGTTACTCCAATGCGAGGGGTCAACCACCCAAAGGGAAAACGTCCAGGGATTCCCATGTATTCCCATTATATTTTATTGTATTCCTATGTATTTCCATTGTATTCCTATGGTACTCCCACTCTAAAATGTCCAGGGATTCCCAGGTGTGGGTGACCCCTCGCTCCAATGATTTAAAAAAAATTGTTTTAAAATAAACAGTCAATTAAAAAAAGTTATTTACAGCACATGGATGAGTATGATTTTTTAATTTGATGGGAAATGTTTTAATACTACAAGCAGGGGTAATAATATCTTGTTTTAAAACAAAAAAATTTACTCCAATGATTTAAAAAAAAAATTGTTTTAAAATAAACAGTCAATTTAAAAAAGTTATTTTTTTGTTAAATGTATCGTTTCACAGTAAACATTGAAATACCAATTTACTGTTATTAAATTTAATCATATTTTCCATATGCCCTTTTTAGAGATTTAAATTTTATTATTTACATTTCTGAAATTAACAATGGATTAAAAAAAAGAAAAACTGTGATTAATTAATTAATTCTTAGTAATTTATAGCAGGACGGAATGCCACGGAATTTAATAACATTGAATTGGAATTGCAATTTTACTGTAAAACGATACATTTACAAAAAAACATTATAAAGACTTTTACTAAGTTTATTAGGAAAATTAATATTATTTTATTAATTCTTAAATTATAATTTAAGAATTATTAAAGGTTTCTTTTAAAATTTCTAAAAAAATTATCTGTTTACAATATTGCAATAAACAAAATCTGATTGAACAAAATTATTCAAAAGGCAAACAAAAAGTTTTAATTTGTCGACCAGTGTTAATTTACCATTTTTTAAATTTTGTGATTTAGCAAAATTCTTTTTGTGAACACTATAGATAAAGTAAATATAGGGGAAGGTGGGGGAATTTTGGGCGGTGGGTAATTTTACGCATAAACAATTCTTCCAGAATAATACATTTTTTGAATGTTGCAAACTTGGAAACGTTGCTTTAGGTATACAGGGACTAAAGTGTACCGCAATTAAGCTTGTAGCTTTTAGCTAGTGACCATGGTCACTAGCTAACTGTGATACATGTACAAAGTACTTTGATCTAAGAAATCCATGTCGTTTCCGCTACGAGTTAAGTTTAAATTTCTGTCCAATCGCTTAAATGTTTATAACACAACTTTATATGATCTTTCCTCGTAATCTGGTGTATGTTTAAATTGTTCAGGTTAACTTTTGGAAAGTTTTTTAGTATCACAATATTTTTCTTGCAATGGGGGTAATTTTACGCTGAAAAATTGGGGTAATTTTGCGCTGCAAAATTTGGCCAATATGGGAGCTTTGGTATACAGGAGCCTAGATTGTTCAGCATAAACAGTTCCATTTGGGCACACGCGGAGTGTAGCGAAAAAAAACCCTAAAACTACATATGTGACAAATGCTGCATGTAGACCCTCTTATTTTTAAGAAGAAAAATTTTATTTTTAGTTATTTTTTTTTTGTTTTGTTTGTTTCATAGAGAAAATAGTTTTGTTTTATTTTTATGTTTTATTATAATAATATTATAGAAATAAACGGTTTATTTAGATACCTACAAATCTTTCTCTATACAGCGCAAATTTTCCCACTATGATGCGCAAAATTACCCTGATAGGTGGGTAATTTAGCGCAAATGCATTATTTAAAAAAATTTAGTTTTTGTATACCAAACATTTTTTTTTAAATTGCGCATTATATACACATAGTAAACATAGTAGACTATCGCTGGTATTAATTGCAAAATTTCACATTTAAACTTAACAAAGATACTGGAGATTTTGCTTAGATGCGCAGAATTCCCCCACCTTCCCCTAAAACATTTATTAATTTTTTTTTATATTTAAAAACATAAATATAAATATTGTAGGGGGCTAATGTATCACCCCGCAAAGTCCGTATTAAAATATTCCCTTAAAAAATATTAGGAACGATATTTTTACTTAATCATTTCAACTGGACTCATATTGAACTTTGCTGTGTTTGATATTAACCCCCTAATTTATTAATATGTTGATCTGGATACATAGATTTTGATAATAGACTTAAAAAAATGATACCCGTGTCTCGGCGTTTTTTCAGATCACGTCATTTTTTTTTAAGTGCGATCCAATAAAATGTATTCGGCACATAATATAACAGATTCGATAACAGCTGGACAGTATATTTTTATGAAAAATTTATTCACCGAATAAATGGACAACCATTAAGATTATTTATTTATTTTAAAATTATTTTAATTATTTACAGGGTGTTGCACATTTACGAAATACGGTTTCACGTTCGTGGTCCATTGAGAGTTTCTGAGGAACGGCAAAAGATATCGATTTGTAAATTTGTAAAGCGTTTATTATCCAATTAGGCCTATTTTTCTAAAATATTTTAAACAAAATGCCACTTCCGGCTTGTCACATTTCAAATATAACCAAATAACAAATAAATTTTACAAAATATATCAAAAATTAGGATATTATAAAAAAACTACTTTTAATAATTAATACAATTAAAATTTGTCATTATTCCTGCAGAGTAGGTAACTAAATAAATGTACAGTAATTTCGGGTTTTTTCCGTGAATATTGTTAAACATTTTAAATTTTCTGCCTAACAACGTAAATAATAAACTCATTATTCACGTTATTAGGCATCAGTTATTGGCCGATTTCAATATTCACTGTGATTTGAACCAATCGGGGTTTAAATTGGAAGAAGGCGACTATAATAACATTTAAAATTGATAAAAACTTAGGTTAACCATTTGAAAGATGTCAGATTTTATTTATTTAATTAGTGCAATTAAATGTTTTTTATTCGGAATTTGGGTATTTAGTTGGCAAATTCAAGGGACCCTTAACTTATAATTGGCTACATTGAGTAAAACAAAATTATTTAGTAGATTTATGCAGCACAAATTAATTATGTTATGCTGTTTTGTTTTAAAAATTCCCTCGTGAAATTTCACACCCATTAAAGTGGGAATATAAAAGTTAAAAATCGTAAATTGATATGATTTAATTAAACTTTATATAAAAAAAATTAGTTTTAAACTTAAAAGATAGGATGGAATAATTTTTATTATTTTTAATTAATTTTGTCAAAAATCTGCGTTTTTCAAAAAATAATAATACTGGCTTTAAACAAATATTTTATTAATATTTTGTATATAAGAAAAGAGAAAAAAACTAATAAAGTGCTACTGATTAAATAATTTCATTTAAATTTAAATTACTTATTACAACAAAATGAAAAAAATGTTTTCTGAAAATGTTAGATTTTAAGTTAGTACCTTTTGAGATATTTCAGATTAAAAAAGCCCGATTTTGGACAAATCGCAAAATTTGGAATTTTTAGTATATCCCTTCTGAGATGTTTTTGATTAAAAATTTACCCGATTGAGGACTAATCGCAATATTTTGGCTATTTTTAAAACAAGCACATTAAAATAATAAAATACGATGAAATCTTATTTTATTTTATTAATTTTATTTATTTTTATTTTACAAATTAATAATATATTAAATAAAACACAATAAAATAATGTTTTCCGAAAGATATTTCAAATTAGACATGTTTTAAATTCCTAAAAAAACATATAAAGTCTTTGTGTTGAAATTTGATTCACATATTACAACATAATAAAAAAAAATTATCTTCAAATTTTGGATTATTAGAGTGTGTACCTTATGGATTATTTCTAATTAAAAATATGCCCAATTTTAGTCAAATATTGTAATATTTCTATTTTTAAAACATTCAACTAAAAAAGTTATAAAGTCTGATTAAGTGATTAAATTTAAACCGCTTATTACAACTTAATAAAGTATGTGGGCGTTTCTCTGTAAACTGGGCAACTCATTGTCTCAAGCTAATATTGTTTAGAAAAATAACAGATCATAAATATTTCGTAGATAACTTCAAAAGATAATAACCTAATCTACCTATGCTCGACGTTCAAAATCCAATAAAATAAACTTTAATGTATCAAAATCGTTTTTATAGTCCTTAAAAACCAGTCCCCTGACGTGTCACTAAAGCAAAATGTTCACTTCAGACTAAATTAATTAAAGACAGTAACTATTGGAATCAACCTAATTGTTTAATTATTCAACGAATATTGTTTGCTTGTTACTGTGACTTATTTATTTTTTATAATTATTATTTTGTAATTCTAAAAAAGTCATCTAAACTTTGTCTCCGGATTTTATAAACAGTCCCCTGTATAGATTTTTCAGAAAATGCTCAATGTTTTCCAAAGTAATAGGAATATTTTTGGTTCATCTGCCGTATACTAATAAATAGACCGATATTTATTCCTCGAATAACATTTATTAAATACAACAAAAATATAACAAAAAAACTTGCCTAGACAATTTCTTACTTCAAGTTGCCCAGTTTACAGAGAAACGCCCATGTATGTTCTACCAGTAAAAGCTTTTGAATAATTTTTACAATTAATGTTTTTTGCCTTTTATATTTTTAAAAAGAATTTTTAATAAAAAATAAAGCTCATTGTGCACATTCTATAATACATTAAGTAATAAAAACAATTAAAAGTATTCGAATAAATCTCTTACTAAGTCGCGGTATCGAACTTACAGCGCGCGGAAGCGTTAAAACTGCTCACTGCTTGATATTAAATAATATCTTCTTACGAAAAATTTGTGTTTGCAGTGTTGCCGGATTTAGGGCTACACAGGAACCGTAAGATATCTAGGATTCCTATTCTAGATACACTTACTACAGCGCGCCACCTACAGTTAAATTCAATGAACTATTCTGTATGTAACTATGGCTAAACCGGTCGTTGTTAAGCCCTGCCAAAAATTTAACCTGGGGTTCCCAACACCGTGATTAATCGATTAGCGTTGAAATAACGTCAAACGTTGTTCAGCCCGGGAGTGGGCCACACAAAGTCATTTCGGGCTACACAGAGTATAGCTTGTATATAGAATGGGCTGCACAATGACCGTTTATATGTATATATATATATATATATATATATATATATATATATATATATATATATATACAGGGTGGGCCAATGGAAAGTTTCCACCCGGTTTTCTCAGGTGTTACGAAAAAAAATAAAAAACGCTCGCACCCGTCGATTTCTGATTTGAGGGGGACAATTTGTTTTTATATTTTTAACCCCTTAACTTCAACCCCTGAGCGGGGGTGAAAGTTACCCTCAAAATTTGAATAGGAAAAGGGGGTCGAGTGATACTTTTTTTTGAAGGTATTTTTGTCCTGATTATACCCTCCAAGTTTAAACTCGCTGCTATTATCCCTATTGATATGACAGCTTGTTAAAATCCTGAAAATTGGCTATTATTTTAGTAAGAGTAAAAGCGATACTTTTGAGACAGTCTGTAGGTATGCCGAAGGAATAAAGTAAATATTAGCAAAACATCAGTTTTTTTACGTTTGAAGAAAAAAGTGTGTTTTTTGTAAACTTTATTTACAAAATATTGTCGCACAATCATCATTAAGATTATTATCGTTAGTTCAAGAGCTTATAACTAAATTTAATTATGGTATACACTATAGCCGAGCGAGTTAAATTAGTTTATACTTATTTCAAAAACAATGACTGTGCAAGACAAACAGCACGACTATTTAATGAAAGACATCAGGACAAAAATGTCTCTCATACTTATATTAGGAAACTGATGGTAAAGTTTTTGGAAACTGGAACAGTGGAGAACAAAAAAGATAATCCGATTCGTGTCGTTAGGAATGAAGGTATGCAAATCGCAGTCATAGGGCACATTGCAATGGATAACACCTTAAGTACTAGGCAATTGTCCGAAGTTTCCGGCATATCACGAACAAGCGTAAGGAGAATTTTGAAGGTTCACAAATTTTACCCCTACAAGATACAATTGCTTCACGAACTTAATGAGGATGATTATGATCGACGATTACAATTTGTAGAAGAAATGAGTGAACGGTGTGTTGGCAATCTAAATTTTCTTTATAATGTCTGCTTTTCAGATGAATGCTCCTTTTTTTTACATGGATTAGTCAATCGACATAATTGTCGATACTGGAGCGATTCAAATCCACATTTATTTAGAGAGTCTCATACTCAAAATCCTGAAAAGTTAAATGTCTGGGCAGGTATTCTAGGCAATAACATAATTGGACCATTCTTTTTACAAGGCAATTTGACTGGGGCTATGTATCTGACTTTACTTGAAGAAAATATTGTTCCTAGAATAAGGGAAGTTATTGCTGAAGATAATAACTTGTCGCAAAATGAAATGTTTTTTCAACAAGATGGAGCCCCACCGCATCATGCAGCACCCGTTCAGCAATTTTTAAATGAAAATTTTAGAGACCATTGGATTGGCCGAAGAGGACCTATTGAGTGGCCTGCAAGGTCCCCTGATCTTTCACCTCTGGACTTCTTTCTATGGGGCCATTTAAAATTTATAAAACACAGCCAGCTTCTCTTCAAGTTCTACAAGAACGAATAACTGAAGAGTGTCAAAGGATAACTACCGATATGTTGCAGAATGTTAGAGAAGAGGTAGAGAATCGATTTTATTTTTGCATGAATGTTAATGGAGGACATTTTGAACAGTGTATTAAATAAATATCATGTAAATAACTTTTTATTAATAATAATAAAACTTTAAAACTTTAATTAGTAGATATTTTTATTAAGGAAGGTAAGTATTGTTTTTACTTATAATAAAACGTGATCTATTTCCAAGATTTTAACAAGCTGTCATATCCACGGGGATGCTAGCAGCGAGTTCAAACTTGGAGTGTATAATCAGGGCAAAAATACCTTCAAAATGAAGTATCACTCGACCCCCCTTTCCTATTTAAATTTTGGGGGTAACTATCACCCACGCTTAGGGGTTGAAGTTAAGGGGTTGAAAATATAAAAATAAATTGTCCCCCTCAAATCAGAAATCGACGGGTGCGAGCGTTTTTTATTATTTTTCGTAACACCTGAGATAACCGGGGTGGAAACTTTCCATTGGCCCACCCTGTATATATATATATATATATATATATATATATATATATGCGTTTAACGAAAAAAAGACAAAAGAAGTGAAAGAAGTCTAACGTAAAATCAAAATAAGTAAAAAAATCTAAAAAGAATTAAAAAAAAGTTTGACCAAAAATTAAAATATGAAAAACTTTTCGTATTTCGTATTAATTAATTAATTATTGAAGATACACTAAATTCGTAAAAATCACTTTAAAGTTGGCAATGGATGAAGAGCTGTGATTAGATGGTTGGGCATATTTGCCTCTGAATGGACCAGCATCAGTTATCAAACTTCTTGTTTTTGGGTCTCTTTTAAAATATAAAATATTGGTATTCGGCCACTTTCAAGGTTCAGACGCGAATGACCCCCCCACTACAACTAGTGCTTATATATTTTGACCGGACGTTTTTTAACTATAGGTTTATAGGTTTATAGGTTTTAACTATAGGTATAGGTATAGGTATAGGTATAGTCTATACCTATACCGTATAGGTATAGATATATATATATATATATATATATATATATATATATATATATGTAATACATATATATGTATATATATATAATATATATATATATATGTAATATATATATATATGTAATACATATATATGTATATATATAGACCTTACCACCCTTGTAAACACATTTAGTGGATATTTTAATAGAACCAAATGCTTCCCAAGAAACGACTAAATTTACCATAGTGTAGGTGGTAGTCTAATAAACATGTGCATAAAAAATTATCAAATTATTAATTAAAATCTGACTGAAAAAATTATTAAATTATCAACGACTACTGTCACTTTCATTGTCAAAGTCTCTGATTTACTAGCTTTGTATTGCTTATTAAAAGTAATATGGCTTATTCTTAAAAAAAAAATAAAAAAATATCCCAGCTGGGACACACTGTATTTAAATTTATCGCTCTTAATTAAGAGCGGTAAAAGTGGTAGTGTGCACACAAAATTTTTTAAGTACCCATGGTTTTAAGTGATCCAGAAAAGGAATCCGTTGTTAATTTTGCTCAAAAAAATCACTAATACCTAGTACTTTTCAAAATTTCGACCCCAAAAAGAGATCACGGTTGGCCATGAGTTTAAAAGTCAAAACATGTGACATATGCATTTTTCAGCGGGCCATCCCGCGTACATAAATCACAGCGAAGTAATAAAGCTTACACTGAGGTTAACTCAAAGATAATGTATTATCTTTGGGTTAACTCTCTTACCGCCAAGCGTTAATAAATTATTTTTATTTTTTAGATTGATTATGGCCCATAATTTATGGGGCCTTTATATGTGGTGAACACATTCATAACCTGTTCAGGAAGTTTATCTCTAACGAGATATGCACCCAATATACATGGGTGGATGAGCAAGACAACCCTGGTCTTGTTAGGGCTATTTTTGGTATGTTAAATAATGTTTTATACTAACTAAACATATGTTTATTGCTAAACATATATTTATTGCAAGAGCTGTGTATACCAATAAAAACTTTGATTCACCAACGCGTGTTGAACTTCAAAGAGAGGTAACGGCGAGTGGCAAAATAGCGTTTATAGATTTCCTTCCTTCCTTCCTCCCATAAAAGATGAACAATACGAAAATCGTAGTGCCATTTATAGATTTCCGTACGGGAATCTTTAAACAACTTAAAGGTTTTTGTATTGTTCATCTTCTACGGGAGGGTGGAAGGAAGGACGGCAATCTATAAATCAGGCTTAAGCGTCGAGATCCAAACGTAAACAATGAAGATTCCATAAGGCTGCGCCTGTTTGAAGCCGATAATTTATATAATAATAATTTAGGTTATACTGTTGTGTATATAAATATTTATAATATTTTATTTCTTTGTAAATATAGGTATTTTTGTAATAAAACGACGTTTGAAAAAATTCGAGTATGAAAATTTACGTCTAACCCTCTTGTTAAAATAACAATACCAATAAATAAGGCATTACTTAATTTTGTGGCAATTTGCCTATAACGGATCGGAAATTAAAATGAATAAGTAAATGAAGCGTTTGGAACCGAGTGGCCTAACCCACAAATATTTTTCCTTAAATGGTGTTAACAACAACATTTTAGGACAATATATATATATATATATATATATACAGTATGTCTCAGTATCTTGGAATCATATGGAAAACTTTTTTATTATTAATTTTAGGAAAAAAAGTTATTCTTTATAAAAAGTTCTGCATAGCTATTTACACTAGTGTAAAACTTAAAATGCAACCAACAAATATTAAATTGTTTTAGTCGTATACGGGGGTATGTCATTTAAAATAGAAATATTAAAAAAATTAACAAAACCTAATTTTTTAATGTAAATGGATGAAATTGCATATTTGAACGAAGTTTTTAGTTCTGATTAACTTTTCTTTATAACAATTTTCGATATTGTCAAATATAAAGGTACTTTACTCTTGAGTCAAATTCATATTTTATGACATACCCCGTATACGACTAAAAAAATTTAATATTTGTGGGTTTCATTTTAAGTTGTACACCATGCAGAACTTTTTATAAAGAATATCTTTTTTTCCTAAAATTAATAATAAAAAAGTTTTTCATATGATTCCAAGATACTGAGTCATACTGTATATATATACAGGGTGTTTCTTTTAACTTGAGACAGCTCAATATCTCGAGAAATATGCATTTCACGGAAAAATGTCTTAAATAAAAGGTTAATGTGACCAAAGGGGACATTATTTGGTGCTATCGCTAGCCACCCCCTACCCCTCCTTAAGGGTGAAACGGGGGGTAACTTTGGAAAGTCAAATGGAATGACCCGATTTTTTTCACAGAGTTTGGTAGTACATAAAAAAATGAATAACTTTTATTTAAAAGTTTTTTTCAATTTATCAACAGATGGCGCTGTAATTCAAAATTTAAGAAAAAGGGGTTTCCTTGTAAAATGTATTATTTGAAACGTTTGAAAAACAAAAATTAACATTAAATCAACAATAGTCGGCTCTGAAAACAATTTATAACAAATGTTCGAAATGTCGTCCTTCCATTTCGACACCAAGTGGAGCACCAGCGTCCCTGGTCGGTAAACGTTTGGTGCGGTACCTTAAGCGAACGATTAATCGGACCCTTCTTTATTGACGGTGCATTAAATGGCGAAAAGTACCGGAATTTTCTAGAAAACGATCTGACGGACCTTTTGGAGGATGTACCACTAGCACGGCTCCAAAACATGTGGTACCAGCAAGATGGTTGTCCTGCACATTATTCGACAATTGCTCGAGAGGTGTTGGATCGGGAGTTCAATGGTCGGTGCACCGCGGTGGATCGGTAGACGTGGTCCAGTAATTTGGCCTGCTCGATCACCTGATCTTACGCCACCAGACTTCTTCCAGTGGGGTTACTTGAAAGAAAAAGTTTACGCTGCAATTCCTACAACTTGGGAGGACATGGTGGAGCGGATCAGGAACGCCTGTGCGGCGATACCGCCCGACATGTTGGTGCGTTGTGTGCCAGAATTCATTACCCGCATTCAAAAATGTGTTGAAATGGAATGACGACATTTCGAACATTTGTTATAAATTGTTTTCATAGCCGACTATTGTTTTTAATGTTAATTTTTGTTTTTCAAACGTTTCAAATAATACATTTTACAAGGAAACTCATTTTTCTTGAATTTTGAATTACAGCGCCATCTGTTGATAAATTGAAAAAAGTTTTAAATAAAAGTTATTTATTTTTTTATGTACTACCAAACTCTGTGAAAAAAATCGGGTCATTCGATTTGACTTTCCAAAGTTACCCCCCGTTTCACCCTTAAGGAGGGGTAGGGGGTGGCTAGCGGTAGCACCAAATAATGTCCCCTTTAGCCACATTAACCTCTTATTTAACACATTTTTCTGTGAAATGCGTATTTCTCGAGATATTGAGCTGTCTCAAGTTAAAAGAAACACCCTGTATATATATGTATTGTCCTAAAATTATAACCCCATTTTAGAATAAATGTTTGTGGGTAAGGTCACTCTGGTTCTCAACGCTTCATTTATTTATTTATTTTAATTTCTGATTCGTTATCGGCAAATTGCCACCAAATCCAGGAAATTTGAATAGATAAATCATTTCCTATCCGTTGCCCACAATCAGTTTTCCACAAAAGGTTTCCCGTCTGTTGCCGGTGGGTTGCACACTATAAATTGGCAGTCAAATGGTGGCACCCACAGCAAACGGCTACCATATCAAGAGAACGAATAGTAGGCAACTGACCGGCAAACGGAAGGACGCTGGTTATCTGGGTACAATTGAGCAAAGCACAACAAGAATTTTCTCATCTGCATGACAGGCGCCACCACTCCAGGGTTAGGTTTCTTCTCACTATGAATTTTTATTTAAACTTTCAGGCTGTATTTGAGTTGTTCCATTATCCATTAAGGTTTAATTTAAACAATGTCATAAAAATAATATTAATTTATTTAGTAAATACAAAGGTATGGGTATTGATATTTGCATGTATTTGTGGTGGTTTCTAATATCATGGAATTTATAAACAATTATGTTGGGCTATTTTGCTTACGTTTAATGGTTGATAAAATTATTATAAGAAGGCTTTGGTCTGGCTTTAAAGTTTTATCAATAGTTTTATCATTAACATACATTGTCAAATATTTAAGACTCAAAATATCAGTTCATTTGTATAAGAAATAATTGAAATTAATAATAAATATCTACATAATAAGACATTTACGTTGGCGTCTTTTTTGGGGTTCAGGTCGTAAGACAGCCCTGACAGCTTCATCAAATACTTGTTTTAGACCCCTTTGTGTCAAAGCTGAACATTCCATGTATTTTACTGCTCTGACTTTGTTAGCTAGCTTTTGTCCTTGTTCTCGTTTAATTGGGCTTAAACCTTGATCTGCCAAACCATTTAACGTCTCACGGTCATCTCTTAAATCTATTTTAGTACCTAAAATAAAATGTTATTATAATCTTTATAATATTTAGAGTATACAAAATAACGTGTAAATATCAGTAAACATTAATAACTCAAAATATATATTCAAATTAGTTCTACAAGCAGTTGTTACAGTTTAAATTTAAAAAATATGTATGGCAGTTGGGCCATTCCACGCTTAACGCATAGGACAGTTGCCGTGTTTTTATTTACAAAATAATATTGTTCTATTATATTACACAGCCACACAAAAAAAAAGTGTCGTGATCTGGGGATGCGACATATGCTTTCCTATGGATTTTGACGCGCTGAATCCGAATCCGAAATTTGTCCTCCAGGTCCGCGTTTCAACCTAACCTCAAAAAACGTGAAAAAATTAGTATTTTCTGTTCTAGGGATGAGGCATGTCGATTCTTATGTTTTTCGATGCATTGAATGTGAATAATCTCTCAGAATCGATCGCACACGTTGTTATTTTGACTCTAACCTCGAAAAAACGCAATGAAATGAAATATACTGAAATTGTGATATACTGCCTTGAAGGCTAGTTTTTTTTTGAAAGCCCATATCAGCGGAGTCCCATTTATGTCATTCATGCAAAAGTAGCAGTCGTTCATACGAAGCGGTTGTTTCCATATAGCTGGTGTGGAGAATCTGCAATACTTTTGGAAACCTGAATTTCGAGAACGATACAGCATCAGTCTGCAGGAATTACCCCAGGGAGCAAAATAACATCCTTTACACGTGAATATGATGTTCTTTTTTCACATGTGATGTTATCATTCTAGTTAAAATAACGTGGATTTCACGTCATAAAGAAGTCCTATGTCCTACCTAAATAACATCATAAAATAACATCCGAAAAATAACGCGAATTTGATGTTATATTAACTTGTCTCTAACATCATATCGATGTCATCATCATTAACATTAGAAAAATAACGTGATTCTAATGTTAAATAACATCATAAAAATAACATACTAAAACAACGTGAATTTGATTAATTAATTAACTTGTCTATTAACATCATATTGATGTCATCATCAATAACATTTGAAAAATAACATGATTCTGATGTTAAATAATATCATAAAAATAACATACTAAAACAACGTGAATTTGATGTTATACTAACTTGTCCATTAACATCATATTGATGTCATTATTATACCCCAGAACTCTTTCCCGCAACGACATCATTTATTGTGGTTAGTAATTATTAATATACTTTGTAACTCTTCATTAACAAGATTGTTTGTGAAGAAAAGCTAACCACAAAAAATCTTCTCAATAAAAAGTTCTAAAGTATATTAATAATTACTAACCACAATCAGTAAACACTAATAATAAAAAATTGAATTTAAGAGTTTCAGGATATATAACCATAACAAATGACATCAATATAAAGTTGTTAGTCCCATAAATACATGCATGCATGGTGTTTATGATGAATAATGAAAATCATAATATTTGGTAAAATAATTTATAGTAGCCCAATTAAAATACTGGGCCCACGTCACTCGTAGGCAACGCAACGCAACTACAAGCCACCCTTAAACTAGACCTTACAAACAGAAAAGTCGGGAGACCATGCTTCACATATCATGACACGTTAGCACAAAACATGCACTCCTCATAAATTAACAAGATCAGTTGGGAGCAACTAAGCAACAATAAAAAAAAAATAAAAACAACTGACACACTTTACCAAGTGCAGGAACTATCTGACCAGGACACGGACAATGACAATAACGAACAAGACAAAGACCTCGACTAGGAAACTACACTCCTGCAGCGAAATAACAACTCCCCAACTCCAAATAGTAATCCCAAATGTTTGGAGTAATACTAATCGACTGGTCTAGGGGGATTCCGCGTCGTACTTAGTTTTAAGTCGGCGTAATTGTCCCCCAACACCCTCCTGTTCCTCCTCCCGTCCCTCCTCCTATATAGCATCGGCTCGGCGAACCCGAGAATGGCTATTAAAACTATTCGCATCTCGCTCTCGAGCCCCAAATAGGGGACAGTACGGAACGCAATGGATATTCGCACCCAGCAAAGACGGGTGAAGCCGTGCAGTTGCTGGGGGCGAACAAAAATCGGCGTAAGTAAACATAGGCCTGTACGGGGTCCGAGAGTGATGATGAAATGGGGCTGGTTATACGTCTCTTATACTCATACTCAGTTCCCGAATAATTCGAAAAATTTCGAATAACTCGAAAATTTTCGAATAAATCAAACTTTTTTCGAATATTTCGAAATTTTTCGGAATTATTTGTAAACTTTTATATTATTAGCGAATTTTCGAGTATTTTGAAATCAGGGTTTCTTATGTTCAATATTCAAATATGAATTTAACAGTCAATATACATTTTATTTAAACCATGAAATATAGTTACACAAATAGAACAATTAGTTTTTTTTTTAAAGAGAATGAAATAACAGAAATTATATCGTAGCAAATACATGTATGTAGTGAAGTATTATGAAAAATACAACATTTGAAAATTTGCTACAAATTTTTGTTCAAAAATAATAAATACGATACTGAAACATTACATGAGTAACTTTTTTCTTCAAAATTTAATATTAATAAGACCAAAACAAATGGAAAATATCTCTTGCCAATATTATCATCTAGATTTTTTATGTTACCGACAGAGATGAACATATATTGAAAATTGTTTTCTCGTAAGTAATATCATAAGGGCATCTAATTTTTCCGAAAAAAATCGAAAAAACACGTTGCTAAGTAATATTTTAACAAGAAGCATGAGTGCTGATGGCAACAAAAATCCGAGTCGAAGAGGAGGATTTTTGCACCTGCACGAATGCATTTTGTTCAAAAATATTACTTGGCATTGTGTTTTTTCGATTTTTTTTCACAGGAAAAATTAGATGCCCGAATAGTATTTGACAAGACTATTTCATGAGTAACAGTTAACAATTAAAATATAAATTGCAATTTTTGGTGACAACAGCTGTTACACAGTTTTTTCACCTAGAAACCATTTGTAATTCAAAATTGCGCGTTTGTGATTGGTGGAAATTAAGACGAGGGAAATAGTCTGGGTAATTGATTTTTAAACGAAAAGTATATTATTCGTAAGTATAATATTTCGATACACGATTTAAAGGAATTTAAATGAAAGCAATTGAAAATCCAGAGATATTTCATTAATTCGCAAATTATTTGAAAATTTTCGAATTATACGAAATTTTTCGAATTATATAAAATTTTTCGTTTTATTCAAATTTTTTTGAATTATTCGAAATTTTTCGAATTATTCGATTTTTTTCGAATTATTCGTAGAATATCGAATAATTCGAAAATTCAAATTATTCGATTTGAATTTCGAATCGAATATCAATATTCGATTCGAACGATATTCGCACACCCCTACTGAAAAGTGAATTTTCTACCATTGATATTATGTGGTAGGCTATGGAAATTTGATTTGGTGTATATTTTTATTTAAAGTACTTAATAAAATCGATTAAAGAATTTATTTTCTGAAAATATAACATTTTTAATTTTTCCTCCACATATTATTATATAAAATAATTTATTTCGGATATTAGCGGTAACATAAATACAGGGTAAAAAAAAGGGTTGGTAGGCCATGTTTGTGTGGTCTTGGAGATATAATATATTATGTCCAGACATATCCCCTGTACCTCGGTAGGGGGGGCGTGTCTGGACACAAGTCCTTTACAAAAATGCTTGCCTCGGAGTAGTCTACTACCCCCTTGATTTTTTACAATTTAATATTATTCAAAACTAAAACCAAGCCCTATTTTTCACTTGGATAATATGTTTGCTTTTTTTTAATTTTTCTTCGGCATTTTGTAGTTTTGAAGCAGTTTTTAATTTTGTAAAATTTATCACATATTTCTTAAATGACTGTTCATGCAAACCGCTAGAAAAACTATTAACTTTTAACAAGTAACTGTTACAATACCATATTTTTAAGCTGTTAGAAAGCATGTTATATAAAAGTAGGGCGTGGTTAGAAATAGCACTATAGACAGTGTTAATTTTAGTTTGTTTTATTAGTAATAATTCTTTATTTCTTGTTAAGTAAGTGTTATTACGATTAGTTTGTTCAAATAACATAGTTTTTTTTTATAAAATACACAAATTTCAAAAATATAAATATCTGGCAAAGTGAGTAATTTATTTTGAACAAAAATAGGTTTGCACGATTCTGTAGTTTTAAGATTAAATATACTTGGAATAATTTTTTTTGGAAAAATATTGCCATACCTTAGATTCAAATATACATATCCAAAGTAGACACTTAGCAAGACATTTTTTGGTGCAACAAATTTTAAATTTAGTAGTAAATAATTAAATTTGTTTATTTTGGTTAATGAGTAAATTTGCTGTCTAGGATTACAACCAAAAATTTTACTGATGAACCCAATTCAATCTTTAAACGATTTTCAAGATGAATTGGAAGCATATTTTAAAATCCGTACTCTCTGGGTTTTGTTTAAATTAATTTTCATTCCATTTTTATTAAATAAATCAAACATGTTATCTTGAGATGAAGTTAAAGTCGAAGTCAGCATTTCAAGAGTTTTACCTTGGTAAACTGCTGCTGTTTCATCGGCAAACATTTAATATTTTTTCATTATTTCCATCACTTGTTAACAAATCATTTACATACAATATAAAGAGTAAAGATCCAAGGATTTATCTTTGGGGGGACACCTTTATTTAACAGATTATTTACATACAATATAAAGAGTAAAGATCCAAGGATTTATCCTTGGGGGACATCTTTATTTAAAACTACAGGGTTTGACAGTAACTCCAACTAGGGCTGCCAACTATTGTAAATCAAAATATAGGACCTGGCTGTATGGGTCCGACTTAGGTTAGGCAGCGAACAGCCCATATATTGAAATTTAGTATCCAAAGGGGCCCAATATATCTCGTGACGCTGGGGGTGGGGGAGTTTGAAAGCCCCTGACGATGTGTCACACCCGAGCTCCCTGTGTTTTTAAAACGTCACGCTCGGACACATACACAACTTTAGTTTTTTATTCCAAATCTTATAATGATAATTTCAGGGTTCGCAGCGAATGAAGCAAAAAATTTAGGGCACTTTAGGGCACTTTTATTTTTAACATAGGGCACTAAATTAGTGCCGATTTAAGGAAATTGTTGGAATAATTTACCTTATACATAAACAAATTATACCGTTGTTTTGTACATACCTAATTACTAGGGCATACAATCCCGGACAAAATTAGGATTTCTTAAATCCCGGGATTTTCGGGATTTTTTTTTAAATTACAAAAAACATTTTTTTTAAATAATTTATTATTGGGTCAGAATTTCTCAAACGGGCCACCTGAATTAGGTCAAAATTAGTTTTTGATTGTAGATACATTTTTTCGATAGTATTTTACATCCCTAACACAAATCCTAAAGGATTTTGTAAAAAAAAAAATTTCAATTGACATATTCATGATATTAAAAGTAAAAGTTTTTAGTGATTAAAAAATAAAAAAAATCATTATGGCTAAACTAATTATCCGATTCCAACGATATAACTAGCGTTGGAATCTTGTTTTGACATAGATTCTTTGTTATTTTTTTCAATTGTACAATTTTCATTTAGGTCGATTTTTTTTTTGTTTTTTTTATAACAAATTCGGAAATAATTGGCTTCTGCGCCAGCTATCGACTCTAAAAAAAAAACACATATACTCCAATCATTTTTCGAAATTATGCTGCTGAGAAAAAAAATGGCCCGCAGGTTGACAAAAAGTTATTCGTCCTTTTGTGGCCGCGCGGTGTCAGCTCACGCTCCGAACCGTGTATGCTGTACGCGCTTGCGACGGGACGTCTTTCGGTGGTCTGGAATGGTACTTTTCTAATCAAAATTAATTTGTGACCTTAATAATTGACTTGGAGCCTTGTTTTTTTGTATTTTATTTAGAAATAAATAAGCTTTATACTGATATAAACAAAAATAATTTGCATTCATTATATTTTGTTTTATAAGGCGCCAAACTAAAAATTACATTTTTCTTGGTACTCACTTGGTACTTCTTGGGATTACCTGTCAAATTTTCTACTCCTTGATTTAGTTTGTAACTTTTTTTTAAAAACTAAAGTTATATTTTAATATCGTAATAATTTTCTTAAATTGACTAAATCAAAATATTTAATTTATTCTATATTCAGTTCGGTCACACAAAATAAGTAATATCTAATAATAAAAAGAAATGCTTATCGAGCAAGTTTACAGAGACCCGTAAACTCACAAATTACGACGCCCTAACATTTTTTTGACTGGGCTAAGAATTTTTTTTTAAAGTTTCGTTTAATTTCTGCACTACAGCCGAATACGAAACCGAGCAAAAAAAATTAAAATCTCGTCTCTCAAAAGCCATCCCGATTCAAAATACAAGAAATTATCATTCATTTCAACCAGCCGCAAAACCGAAACATGTTATTTGTAAGATTATTTCATCTATCGACGAAAGCAATTTGTACAAAATTGAAATGTAAAATATTATTCAGAAGTCAAATTAAATTATTATTTTCGTAGGTACTATTTTTTTTTATTTTTAACCATCATGGTTAAATCATGGATGTAATATTGATATACTGTCTTTTTAATTTCGAGAAAGTGTCACTTTTCCTGCTGTCCAGGCAGGCAATACTGTCACTTTTCCTGTCTAGATTTTAGATTAAAACAAAATTTTCTTTGCCGTTTAGGCGCTGTTACTTATAATATATTATATAAACAAAATAAAAATATTTTATAATTTAAACTTATGTAATGTATGACCGAGCTCCATATAGAAAAAAGAACACAAATACGTTTATTAGTAGGTAGGTACAGATTTTTGTTTACATCACGAAAAAAGCAGAATTTTTATTTTACCACAAAGTGTTGGTTATAAAAAAATGTTAATATTTAATTTTGGCGCCATTTAAAACAAAATATAATGCACATAAAATGTTTTTGTTTTTATCACAATAAACCCCATTTATTTCTAAATAAATCAACAACCAAAACAAGACTCTGAGAATATTAATACAGGCAAAATTTTTATTTTACCAAAAAGTGTAAAAATTTATTTCTTTAGTTTGGCGCTACACCTATAAAAATACTATGGACATAAAATATTTTTGGCTTCCCCACAGCAAAGCCAATCAATTTCTTAATAAAACAAACAAAAACCACAAGGCTTTACATTTATTTATAAGGGCAGAATAATTTTTTAAAATGTGTAATCAGAAAAATTTATTTTTTTGTAAAACATAATAAAATATAATGAGCGAAAATTATTTTTGTATATACCAATATAAAGCCTATTTAGCAAGCTCTAAGTCAATTATTACGGTCACAAATTAATTTTGATTAGAAAAGTAGGTACCATTCCAGACCACCGTAAGACGTCGCGTCACAAGCGCGTACAGCGTACACGGTTCGGAGCGTGAGCGGCCACCGCGGTGCACCCACAAAAGGACGAACTTTTTGTCAACCTGCGGGCCATTTTTTTTTCTCAGCAGCATAATTTCGAGAAATGATTGGAGTATATGTGTTTTTTTTTCGAGTCGATAGCTGGCGCAGAAGCCAATTATTTCCGAATTTGGTATAAATATGCACAAATATATAAAATGGCGAGCTTATGTGGATCGTGTACGAAAACAACCCGAAATACCTACGCATTAAACTGTACAAAATGTGAAAAATGGTTCCATATGGAGTGTGGAGGGCTCACAAAAGATGGGCTAAAAAAAATTGAGGCTGAAATGAAGAAACCAGACGGCAAACGCTGGAAATGTGCTGGATGCTTGGAAAGTGAGGTTAAATGTTCACAAAAGCAACAGAGCAAAACTGAGGTTATGGATAAGCATGATTTCACTAAAATACTACAAGTCCAGCTCTTAAAGTTAAAAGAAGACCTAGAAAGGAGCTATAAAACAGAATTAAATGAATTAAAACATTCAGTAGAATTTATGTCAGAATGTTTTGAAGAACAAAAATCTGAAACGACCAAAGCATTTCAACTGTTAAAAGCTGTTCAAGAAGACAATGAACAATTAAAGAAGAAAGTTTACCATTTAGAAGATCGACTAAACACTATAGAGCAAAAGTCTAAAGAAAATATTATTAAAGGTTAAACCTGATTATATCTGGGATCGTAAAACAAGAAATCCAAACCACCGAAATAGTAACTAAAATAATGGAAACAATGGAAATAAATGTAGAAATGGGAGACATAAAGTGCAATAGAATAAATAAAAAAGAAGATTCTCCAATATTAGTTCAATTTCCCAACAAAACTTATAAGATGGAAGTATTTAAAAAAAGAAAGGAATTGAAAACTATCAGGTCCGATCAATGTGGCCTAAAGGGAGAGAAGCAAATATACTTCAACGATGACCTCATACTCTATTACCAAAACCTTTTTAAGAAGGCCAGAGAGTTTAAAAAAGACAATAGACTCAAGGCAGTTTATTGTCTATCAGGCAAAATTCACATAATTGTAAAAGAGGGAGACACTCCAAAAATTATCAGAAAAGAAGCAGATCTCTTAGAATTTTCATTAAATTAATTATATATTTAGTTTACATTAAAAAAAAAAGAAAACAAAAAATTTAAAATGGCATCGATAGAAAAACAATTGAATATTTTATACATAAATATGCAAAGTCTAAGAAACAAACTTGATGACTTAGAAAACATAATAAGGCATCACAAAAATGTTAATATTGTAGCATTGACAGAAACTTGGCTAAATATGGAAGAAACCAAATATTACAACATTACAGGTTTCCAATCTGTCCATGATTGCAGGGATTCGAGGGGTGGTAGTGTAGCTATATATGTAAAGGAGAGTTTTGATTTTAGTTTGGAAGAATTTAATTTTAGTAAATGTAATTGTATCGGAGTCAACTTTAGTTCTAAATTTCTAGTTTATGTGCTGTACCGACCACAAACTTGTAAGGTAGAGATGTTTTTAAATGAAATGGACTTGCTATTAGAAAAACAAACAAAAAGTTGCCTTATCATAGGTGATATGAATATTGACTTATTGAGTGAAAATCAAGAAACCATCAACTACAATAATGTGATTCAAGTAAATAATTTTGCAATACAAAATGAAATAAAACCTGAAAATGCTACAAGAATTGGGTGTTTTAAATCGAGTCTCCTTGACCATGTGCTTGTAAATAAAAATCTTGAATGTGATGTTAGGTTAGAAAACCATTGTATTTCTGACCATAAAATCATGTTTGTAAAGCTAAAGCAAGAAGCCATACAAAAGGTAAAAAAGAACATAATAACTAAAAAAAAAGTAAATAAATCGGAATGGATCCAGAAATTAAAGGAGAAGATAGATGGACAAAATATTACAACATTTAAGCAACTAAGTGAAATAATAAATGAAACCAAAGAACAAAGCACTAAGACAAAAAAACTTAAAATATTTAACAATAACAACTGGGTTACCTATGAACTTATTAGAGAAATCAAGACTAGAGACAAATTATATGTCACTTGGAAGAGAATCAAGACCACAAAAGCAGAAACTGATTTTAAAAATGCAAAAAACAAAGTTACAAACCTAACAAAAAGGTTAAAAAAAGAATGGACTTCAAAACAGCTAAATACAGCAGGAACAGATCCAAAGAAGTATTGGAAAATCCTAAACAATTTAATTTACAATAAAAATAAAAATTAAAAAAACAATATAAAATGTCTAAATATTAATGAAAAATTGATTACATTGGACACTGAAATTGCTAGGACATTTAATGATTACTTTTGTAAAATTGGAAAGAAAATAGCTGAATCCATACCAGTACTACATAACCTACAATTTCAAGAACAAGAGAATCAGGAGTGTGTATACTTTCAGCCCTGTACGAAAAAAGAAGTACGAAACATCATTAAGAGTATAAGGACTAATACACCAGGTCATGATGGTATTAGCAGGCAAGATTTGATAGACAACCTAGACATCATCGACATATCTATAGCAAAAATTATTAACAACATATTTAAAGAAGGATATTTTCCACAAGAGCTAAAAATAGCAAAGCTTATTCCACTACACAAGGGAGGCGCTAAAAACGATGTAGGAAATTATAGACCAATAGCCATATTGCCTATTTTCTCAAAAATTTTAGAAAAAGCAATAAAAGTTCGGATGATTAACCACATTGATAGAACATTTCAGTTTGATAAATACCAATATGGCTTTCAAAAGAAGAGTAATACTCTATGTGCAGCAACCGATCTTCTGGAATATACATGTAGCAAACTAAATGAAAATAAATATGTTGTGATAGTTTTTGTTGACTTGCAAAAAGCATTTGATACAGTGAATACTCAGGTGTTATTAAATAAACTATATAAAATGGGTTTTTGTGGTCCAGTCCACAAATTACTGAAGACCTACCTATGTGACCGTCTTCAATATACTGAAGTGAATACTGTTCAAAGTGAAAAAGGTACTGTTAATATAGGAGTACCACAGGGATCAGTGTTAGGACCAATTTTATATCTTTTACATGTGCATAGTCTACAATATGCAGGGCTAGAAGCCAGATATTTTACTTTTGCGGATGACACTGCACTGGCATACTCAGGTACTGATTTGACTGAAATTCAAACTGTGATAAATTGTGATTTAGAACTTTATAGTAAATGGTTGGCTGTGAATGAACTAAGTGTTAATGTTAAAAAGACTGCCTTTATGTTAATAAAACAAAAAAATAAACTTGATAGCAATATATCACTAATGTTACATAATGATGTGTTAAAGAAAGTGGATGTGTATAAATACCTTGGATTAAATATTGACTGTAGGCTCACATGGGACAATCATATAAGTGCACTAATAAAAAAGATTATACCTCTTATAGGTGTATTTTACCGTACTAGTAACCTAATAAGTGATCGTTACAAAAAACAAATATATTTTAGTTTATTATGCTCAAATATCCGGTATCTGATACCTTGTTGGGGAAATGCAGCAGGATATTTGCTAAATAACCTACAAAGAGCTCAAAACAAGGCTTTAAAAGCACTTTTTAAGATGGACTATGGTTTACCAACTCAACAAATTTATTTAAAAACGAAACTACTAAATATTGAAAAATTATTTCAATTGGAACAGCTGAAACTTGCATTTAATGTTAAAACATTAGGATGCAAAATAAATTACATGACAGTAGCAAATAGCGATGTACACCACTATCATACAAGAAGAAGAGATGACATAAGAAATGATTTCAGATCAACTTGCAAAACACAAAGTTCTCCCATATATCAATCGGTGCAGCAATACAACCAGCTAAACACAGAGATGATTCAAGACTTAAGTAGATTTATTGTTGTTATTAAAAAGGACCTGTCACCCTAACAGATTTAGTTTTAATTTATAAAGAATCTATATATATTTTATTTTTTATATAATGTTATGTATATTTTATATTGAAATATTTAATTCTGGGAGTTATTTAAGAAACATATATTTTTTTTTATATAGTATTTTTTGTATAGAATTGTTATAATTACTGTTATTATATTATATACTCATATAGGCCCTGGTACCAGTTTTTGTTAAACTGTTTTAGGGTCAGCAATAAATAAAAAAAAAAAACAATAAAAAATCGACCTAAATGAAAATTGGACAATTGAAAAAAATAACAAAGAATCTATGTCAAAACAAGATTCCAACGCTAGTTATATCGTTGGAATCGGATAATTAGTTCAGCCATAATGAATTTTTTTATTTTTTAATTATTAAAAACTTTGACTTTTAATATCATGAATATGTCAATTAAAAATTTTTTTTTACAAAATCCTTTAGGATTTGTGTTAGTGATGTAAAATACTATCAAAAAAATGTATCTACAAACAAAAACTAATTTTGACATAATTCAGGTGGCCCGTTTGAGAAATTCTGACCCTATTACTAAATACTTGAAACCCTTTTTTATATAAACAATTTGGAAAATAAAGGAAAAATATAAACAACAACAGTTAAGTAATATTAATCACTTATTTAATTACATACAACTTACAGTACTGTAAGATGTATGTAATTAAATAGTGATAAATATTACTTTTCGATTTTTTTGAAATATCCCACCTTTTGTCCGAAAGTCCCAGGATATCATCAAAAAAATCCCGTGTTATTTATTGTTTGTTCATTTTGTCACAATTAATAAAACAACTTTGTACACTAACAAAAATGTTGGGGGCGTGGTGCTTGTACCGCCAGATTCAAAATGTGAATTGACCGTTTTATTATATTATGTATGCCGCATTTGGACTCTTCACTTTCTTAAAACCCTTGTACGCCTTCGCACCTAATTAACATTTAGTGTAAATTTTATTTACAAGCATTTAAATTTTTATATATCACAATTTAAAAAATAAACGAAAAATTGATAAAAAATAGGGCACTTTAGGGCACTTTATTTTAAAATAGGGCACTTTTGGGGCACCCTGAAAAAAATAGGGCACATTAGGGCACTTTAGGGCACTCGCTATGAACCCTGTAATTTTAAATTTTATGCCCCCACCATTTCCCCCCCCGCACATTAGGCACCCTTATCTTAAATAACAACCCCACTTTTTTTCATCGAAAATTGATAGTGCACATTTTTTTGAGTACGACGATACCACATAAGTAGGGTTTAGTAACCATAATTTTCAATACAGGGTGAATATTTAAAAATTACGTAAAGTATGAATTTTTTATTGTTATTCTATGATTTAGTTTCTTGTGTTGTGGCTTTCGCTATTTAGATATTCATGTTTTTTCGCTTTGTTTAAATTTTTATTATTAATGAAACATTTTGCGCTTTAGTTATTGAATTATTTTTTTAGATCCAAGTATCAGTTAATATTTTAGTTAAAAAATGCGATACTTGACAGAAACTCTGCAAATAGATATATTAATGATGATTGGTTACGGTGATATGTGCAGATCACAACAGCAAGTTGCAAACCTTTTTAATGGAAAATACCCAGATTTACCACCACTTTCTTAGGCAACTGTGTCTAAAATACATGCACAATTTCGTGAATATGGACACGTTAAAGTTAATATTTTATTAGCTTTTCAAGAAGATCCAACAACTTCTACGCGTCAGGTTGCACGTGAAATCGACGCACATACAGAGATTAAAACAATCTGGGCGGTATTAATTAATTTTTTTTAATGAAGATTTTTGAAAAAAGCGGCTACCTGGGGCTAGGCAACTTGTTTGAGAATACTACCCACCTTTTAGATTTTTCTACAGTGAACACAGCGCTCTCAGGGCCTGTCAAAACTCAGTTGTCAAATATGGTGTACGTGTCTGTTCTCGGCATTTTTGCGTAAAGATAAACTTTAACTGTGAAAATTTTTGACAATACGTTTTTAATTAAAAAAGAAGTGATGGATTCTGGTAAAGAAGGTAATAATCTTTATTTTATTATGTAATATAAATGACTTTTATAGGATTTAAGTATAGTTTTAGAGTTTTGAATGTAATGTGTTTTAAAGTGTAATTTTTTGTTTTTTTTTTTCATTTGACGAAAGGTTTTGTTATACTTCTCAGCTAGATCCTGCTATGATTTTTGGTTTATTCAAAAGATTAAAGCTTTAGGTACTAGGTAAACAAAAAAACTGTTCCGGATAATCCCGGATGAGCAGTCTAACCTTAAATTTAACTTCTACTCCAGAATGTTATGAAAATCGTGATTTAATGTTTCATGTATTTTAAATTAAATTCTTTTTGTTTTAGGTCAACAAAATATATCGGGAGTAAGAGTTGTGACCCGTAAACATTTATTTAATCAAATGCAGATGCAAAACTTGCCTAATTTGGAAGAAAAGTTAAATTTCTTACAAAAGAAACTTTTGTCATTTGAAGGATATTCGGATAACCAAATTAAGAGTTTAAAACAACATATCTCGCGCTTTAAATCTCAATTGAAAATAAAATGGTTAAAAGCTTATTATAAAGAAGACATTTTCCGAAAAAATAACAATTCGTGGTTAGAAGGAACCTTTGATATACCCGTGGTTGCTCAAAATCGGTCAGGCCGTCCACACAAAACTTTTTCAGAGTGTACTGAAAGGACTAAGCGAAAAAAAAACAGAAGTCAAAGAAGTCATTGTTCATGCTGCTCAGGTTGAGTTAAACAAAAGTGGACAACGAGATGCTGCAGCTATACTTAAAGATATAACTACTACTAGTCCAACACGTGCAACCAAATATAAAAGGGCATTATCAGAATAAAGAAGCGTCAAACCTGCCTCTCTCACACCTTTGCAAGCATTAGCAATGTTTATTGAAGCCGATCTAACCAGGCGACAATATGAAGTAGTAAGAAATACTAACATCCATGTTATAGCCTTATACAAAAAGCAAAACGAGAATGCTATCCACCCAAAGAGAAATGCAGGGTATCAAGTACTGGAGCTGAAAGCAACTTACAATCTTTGGTTGATCTTACGATGAAGCGTTTATCAATAGTTTTAGAGGAAGTTCTCTTAACCCTAAAAAGACATGAACGTGATAGTCTAAAACTTATTTGCAAATGGGGTTGTGATGGCTCTCAGCAAACGCAATATAAACAAAAATTTTAAAATGATGCAAACTCTGATGCCAATATTTTCCTTTAAGATTAGTATGCGGTGAAAATGGCGCTAAAATTGTTTGGGAAAACCCTACTCCCTCTTCTCCGCGATATTGCCGTCCCATTAGGTTTCGTTTTGTGAAAGAAAGCACGGATATTACAGAGGAGGAAATCAATTTTATTGGAATATCAGCTAACTCACTTAAAGCTACAAAAGTTTTTTTTAACGGGAAAGAATTTAAAGTGAACTTTGTGTTTATAATGACAATGGTTGACGGAAAAGTGTGCAATGCTGCTACTGGAACAAAATCAACAAGTCGATGCTACATATGCGGTGCAACATCCAAAGATTTTAATAAGTTTAATTTTAATAAAGACATTAACCTGAAAGCAACAGAGTTTGGGCTGTCTGTCTTACATGCACGAACTCGTTTATTTGAAAGTGTACTTGATTTGTCTTATAAATTGCCCGTTAAAAAGTACAGAGAGAGAAAAAGTGAAGAAGAAAAAGAGAGAAAATTGGAGATTCAGGCAAGATTCCGAAAAGAGAAAGGTCTTTTAATTGATATGCCAAAGGCAAATTTCGGCAACACAAATGATGGAAATACGAGTCGCAGATTTTTTGAAGACCCTACATTGGCTTCTGAAATAACTAGTATTAGTTATGAACTTATATACAGATTAAAGGTTATACTCGAAACTATTTCAAGTGGACATTTAATTGATGAAAAAAAATTTGATAAGTATGCTCAAGATACTGCGCGCTTGTATGTAAAACTTTATCCTTGGCATCCTATGACCCCCACGATGCACAAAATACTTGTTCATGGTGCAGTTATTATTAAAAACGCGTTGCTGCCTATTGGGCAGCTTTCAGAAGAGGCTGTGGAAGCGCGGAACAAACATTTTAGAAATTATCGCCAAAACTTTGCTAGGAAATTTTCAAGGGAAAACTGTAACAGAGATGTTTTTAATAGATTACTTTTAAGTTCCGATCCCCTCTTAAGTAGCATGAGGATAGTAAAAAAAAAGAAAATTGAACTCTTTTTTGCTAGAAACAATTGACCTTCTTTTACCAGCAATGCCGAATGTTAACGATAGTGATATTGAAAACTTTTCGGATAGAGATATTTACATATTTAATTTACAAAATTTGATAAAATAAATTATATTTATCTATGTATGTTTTACTTCCCAAAAAGGTATAAACTTACAAACACACGTACGTCTTTACTTATATTTACTTTTTAGATCATATTATTTATAGTGATCATGTTTAAAGACGTTTTATAGAATGGCCAGCAAGATCACCGGATCTAACACCTCTAGACTTTTTTATAAGGGGATATCTAAAAAAACAGGGTGTTTAAAACACAACCTGCTAATTTAGATGAATTAAGAAACAGAATTACTGGATAAATTAGGAACATAACACCGGAGGTTTTAAACAGAGTGCGGGAACAATTTCACAGTAGATTACTAAAGTGTCAGGAAGTGGACGGGGGACATTTTGAACATTTATAAGATTGAAGAACAGTTTATTTTTGAATTTTTAATTAATTTTAAAATAAAAAGTTTAGTTTTTTAATTTGTCATTATATTTCCACCTGTATTGAAAACTGTTTACTAAACCCTACTTATATGGTATCGTCATACTAAAAAAAAAGTGCACTATCAATTTTCGATGAAAAAAAGTGGGGTTGTTATTTAAGATAAGGGTGCCTAATGTGCATAAAATTTAAAATTATCATTATAAGATTTGGAATAAAAAACTAAAGTTTACGTGTTCGAGGGTTTTTCATAAAAAAAATTTCTCAACGAATAACGAATTTTATTCCATAAGTGAGTTCCACACTGTATATTCTCGACAATAGTACGTTTTATTACGATTATCTAACTAGAGAAAACGATAGACGATATACGCTGCACGGCACTGGATTCACCACCCCTCAAAACGACCCTATACTAAATTTTATTGAAAAATTTTAAGTAGAAAAATGCACAATAATAAAAACATGAAAAAAAAACATTAAAATAAAATTAAACTAATAGTAATTTTAAAAAATTACAAAATGGCGTAGTACTGTCAAAAGGTCACATTTTTTTCTATTGGAAGTGGGATCAAGTGATATAGACTGTTCGTAAGCAACTACTAGGTTTTTCAGATTCTTTACAGGTTATGTCAGAAATAATAACAAAAAATCGCATTTTTTGAATAGGTACTGTGGTGGACACATAATTTCGAATATAATTTGGTTTGCCTTGTGTGATTCTGTAAAAAGCAAAGATACAATAATGATATTTGCTTTCGCTGTTAAAATTACAAGAATAGTAATATCCGAGTTTTGTCCATAAAGACAGTTTACATTTTGATGTCAACGAAATGATAGTCGTTTGAAATTCCGTGTCCCCCATTGTACAATTTTGACCATTTAACAATTTTATTTTAGAAATGTAAAAAGTATTTTAAACCTAACTGCCAAAAGGTCACATTTTTAAAAAAGTGGATCATGTGATGTATCATTTGCAAAGTCTTTTTTTAAAGTGTTATTAGTTATTTGTACAGGGTGGAACAAACAGAATTACACTTTCACCAAAAGGCGCCATTTTAAAAAAGATTTATATTTTTTTTGTCAAAATAAGTCTTCAATAATAAGCCAAACCAGCCAAAGAAATCTACCCCCTAACCAAAAGAAATACGGATCGGCTCTACAGTGTAATCTCATATACTTACCACACATATACCGCGTATTCCCTATATTTTGAATAGATGATCTTGTTCCCGTTTTTAAGGAGAGGGTGGCTACTCTCTACCTTTTGCGCACGGTCAGTTCAAAAGTGGGAGATTAAAAAATCAATAATGTTTGTTTGTTATGAATAAATCCAAATGTCAGTTTATGAATTTAGGTTATATTAAAAAAATATTAGAAAACTATAGTTTTAAAATGCGAACTGTTTTGCTGTAAACAATAAACCAAAAATGGTTTGTACTGTGACCAAAATGTTCGATTATAATATCCTTGGCAATAAGTCCTTGGGTAATAAAATAAGCCAAATTTCTAATGCTAAAATTTTTTTATAAAATTAAAAAAATAATACTTCTTTTTATTATTAATACTTTAAAACATAATTTATTAATTCTTTAAAAATTATGCAAAATAAATTATTTTTAAAGGCTTTATAATAACGAAAATAATATTAGAATATAATTACATCTGACAACACGGCCCCACGCATGTGTAAAACTGCATAAGAAGCTAGCTCCTACTTTAACCCCACGAAAAAAGGCATCAAGGCGTAGTAGTATTGCCAGGGGTAGGATAAGTGAATCACCAATGGTGACTCAGCCGGAGACCACAAAGGTCGATGAAAGCCCCTAACCTCTACCTACCCAAGACCGTCAGTACGTGTCGTAAGACACACCCTGCAAGAGGTGATGCTGCTCAATGCAAAAGACTGCGGATCTAGGGGACTTAACCCCGAACAAAAATGCCCAAATCCCCTAGTGTTACGCGACCCGTGCTAGGGGAGGGAAGGGACAACGGGACCTCTTGGGGTGTGGGCACCCCCTTGCAGTAAGGAGCCTCGCCAAAGCTAAGGTGTAAGGCAACGTGCTGAGGGCTGGATGGCCGCAGGGCGCAACATGCGGTCTTTAACGTTCCCCTTGGGATGACAGGCGACCTCCCATTGTATTTAGCCTTACCCACACAATCCGGCGCTGTGTGGGCGGACCTAGTTCCAGACTACTCTTGGGAATTATATGGATACACCTATAAAACCTAAAGGCTCTCCGCAAGGAGAGATCGCTATGCCAGGCTCTCAAGTGGGGACTGACGTGTCGGGCTCCTCGAAAGAGGGGACCTCACAAGGACCCACAAAGGGGACAGGCAATACCGCTTCCGGGACTCGCAAGAGTAACAGAAGCGGCGCAGCTAAGGCTAGAGCCAGGAGGCTCAGGCTCAAGGCACAGTCCATGGGCCCGGGCTCTGGCGAAGGCCAAACGCCTGCTTCGGCGCAGGGGGGGAGCCAAGGATCTGGGACGAAACGTAACAGATCTGAGGGAAGCACCCCTGAGTCGAAGGGGGCAAGGACGCTGGCAAAGAGGCCCAAGGCTTCCGGAATTAAATCGGGAGGCCAGGGGACTGCTTCGTACAGCGCCGCAACGTCTGCTGGTCTCGGGGTGACCATCGTGCTGGATGCTTATCCGGACGCGGTGATCACGGAAGAGCAGAGCTAAGCGATCATGGGGAAACTAAACGCTCACATTGATCTGATGGGAGGAGATCGATTCCCACAGTTTGAGCAGTTTCGCTGGTCGTCGCAGGGAACCATCACGGTTAAATGCGGGGACCAGTGGACGTTGGACTGGCTGGAGGGGATCATCTCCTCGATCATACCATGGGAAGGGGCATCACTGCGCGTGCAGCGGTACATTCCCAGGGCAATTAAGATGGTTGCAGCTGTCCAAGGTCTCCCAGACGACACCCCCACCATCCTTAAGCGACTCAAAAGACAGAATCCTGGACTTAGGACAAATCTGTGGAGGACGTATCACCGGAAAGAGGAGAAGAACAGGGTTCTCCTGGTTTTTGGAGTTGACGAGGCTTCAGCTGAGGTCTTGCAGCGACAAAAACTTAAAGCGTTCGCAGGGGTCTCCGTCGTCACTTTCATGACGAAGGCAAAGGCTCCAGCTGCGCCGGAGAAAAAGACGGCTCCAGCCGAGGAGGGTAGTGGCAATACTCCCTTATCGGAAGGAACGTCTACGCCCGAATCAGATCCGACAGCGACATTGGACAAGGAGGTAGCCAAGCTCATGGCTCAGGTGGATGTAGAAGATATAGAAATCAGGTCCTATATCTATCCTCCACCATGGATAAAGAGACCTCATTTCTACAAAGCAATTTGCAACATAGCAAAGGGGCGATTTCCTTAATAGATCGTCACATAGCTATGGGGCAGACACATATATATCTCCTACAAGAACCTTGGTCATACAAGGGTCGAGTAAGGGGCCTAGATAGATGGGAAAGATCTCTCTTCTGATCATGATCGCTGATCATCGGATGCGATGCCAACGCACACCATACGGTGTGGGGAAGCACCGACACGAATCGGAGAGGGCTCAGCCTTTTAGAGTATCTACATACTACCGGTCTGGAAATCCTAAACCGCGGCACTACACCGACCTTTGTCACGTCACGAAGACAAGAGGTGATAGACTTGACATTGGGCTCCCTCTGCATGGCCCCGATGACAAGAAATTGGAAGGTGTCTGAAGAGCCATCCCTGTCAGATCACAGACACATTCTCTTTAGCTTAGACCTAACTCACGATGCTGGGCTCAGTAGGTTCAGGAACCCCCGGAACACTAACTGGGACCAGTATGATGAGATGCTAAAGACTAAGCTAGTGGACTCTTTCATGACGTGCCGCAGCTCTCGGCAAGTGGAGGAAACAGCCGAATTCGTACGCGAGGCAATCATCACATCATACGAACGAAGCTGCCAGCTTCGGGTCTATCGAGGAAAAAAGAAAACCCCTTGGTGGAACTTTGACCTTGATAAGGCTCGCAAGGAAACCCGCAGGCTCTTTAACAGGGCCATGCGGTCTAAATCGCCTGCGGATTGGGACAGCCACAAGCAGTCTCAGCGCAGGTACAAAGATCTCATAAGAAGGTCTAAGAGGGAATCGTGGAGGACGTTCTGCGGTAACGTAGACGAGCTTCCAGCAGCCGCCAGGCTTCAAAAGATTCTCTCAAAGGATACGGGACGAGAGCTGGGGACATTAAGGCTTCCCTCCGGTGACTATAGCACCACCGCGGAGGAGGCACTTAAATGGCTCCTGGAAACTCACTTTCCAGGCTCAAAAATCCTGCAAACTGTTGAACCACCAAGGCGGGCTTCACCAGCGGGAGCAAGACCGACTGACTGGAAATTAGCTGCAAAGGTAGTGACAGAAAGCTCCATAAAGTGGGCCATCCACTCATTTGGATCTTTTAAAAGCGCGGGACCAGATGGCATCTTTCCGGCTCTCTTACAAAAGGGACTAGAACCACTGACACCGCACTTGATACACCTCTTCAGAGCCTGCCTGGCACGAGGCTACGTGCCACAATCCTGGCGAAAGGTTCGAGTGGTGTTTATCCCCAAGCCAGGACGTTCTAACTACGATACGGCAAAGGACTATAGACCCATCAGTCTATCCTCGTTTCTTTTAAAAACTATGGAGAAACTGGTGGACATATTTATTAGGGACGGGGCACTAAAAAGAATTCCCATGCATCCCAATCAACACGCCTACAGGACAGCCATGTCGACGGAGACCGCTCTTCACAGCCTTGTGACTAGAGAGAGGGACTCGTCCTAAAGAGATGGCTCTGGGCACGTTTCTAGATATTGAAGGAGCTTTTAACAACACCTCCTTCGAGTCGATAAATAGAGCTGCAGAAGGCTTTGGCATAGAGAATACCATTGTCAAATGGATCCGTGTCATGCTGGAAAGCAGGATCATTACAAGCTCGATTGGAACTACGGAGATCACCTCAACCGTAGCCAGAGGCTGCCCGCAAGGAGGAGTACTATCGCCCTTGCTGTGGTGCCTAGTGCTGGATGGGCTACTTCGTATCCTAAACGAGGAAGGCATATACACTCAAGGCTACGCGGACGACCTCGTCATCGTCGTAGCCGGAAGGGTACCAAACACTATTAAAGAGATCATGCAAAGAGCTCTTAATAAGGTCGAAAGGTGGTGCAACGATCACGGACTATCCGTCAATCCGGATAAGACAGAAGTAGTACCATTCACCAACCAAAGAAACATTAACCTTGAGGGGCTCACGCTCTTTGGATCAAGACTGACCCCATCCAAATCAGTCAAGTATCTAGGAGTCATCATTGACTCCAGGCTGACCTGGAAGGAACATGTCAACAGGGTCGTCCAGAGGGCCACTCATAGCCTATGGGCATGCAGAAAGACCATTGGACGCACCTGGGGCTTACAACCCCACATAGTGCACTGGCTTTACACAACAGTCATAAGGCCAATTATCACATACGGCAGCCTTGTTTGGTGGAATGCGTTAAGCAAGCCCACCTACAGGAAGAAGATGGACAAGCTCCAACGATTTGCCTGCATGGGCATAATTGGAGCTTTCAGAACCACTCCAACATTGGCAATGGAGGCCATACTGGGACTGGCGCCTCTACATCTCTTTGTGGAGGCACGGGCCCGGGAGGCCTCAGTCAGACTCAACGATTGGGGACAGTGGACTCACGGGGGGAAAACTCAGGGCATGCAAGGGCCTGGACTGAGACTATCAACCGGGACCCCCTTCTCACAAGAAGGGATGCAATGCCAAAGACGTCTACCCCCCTCAGGAGATATAAAGTGGTTTTCCCCTCCAGAAACGACTGGAGCGAGCCTGACCCAGGCTTTCTCAAACCGGAAGGGCTCATCTGGTATACAGACGGGTCTTTAATGAAAGAAGGTGCAGGAGCTGGTGTATATGGAGAGCGACCTGGGGCGAGAATAAGCCTTGCACTAGGTCGATACCCAACGGTATACCAGACTGAAATCTTTGCCATCCAGATATGCGCCCAAGAGAATCTCCAGAGAGGCTACTCGGGTAAACATATCTACATATGCAGCGACAGTCAAGCAGCACTCCGGGCTCTTCACTCGGAAATGGTCAACTCGAGACTTACACTGGACTGCATAAAAACCCTCGAACTACTCAGTGTGCTCAACAAGGTTAACCTTATCTGGGTACCGGGTCATCGAGGCATCAGAGGCAACGAGGAAGCAGACCAGCTGGCTCGTGAGGGCAGCAACGGCCTTCTTGGGGCCAGAACCTGTCATAGGGGTCGCCTCCTGTCTGGTAAAAACCAAGATTAGGAACTGGACTAACGACCAGTTCCAGAAAAAATGGCGTGAACAACAAGGCCTCAGACAGTCAAGGGCCTTTATAAAGAGTCCTACTACCTGCAAAGAGGCAAAAAGATTCCTGAAATTTAACAGGAACCAGTTAAGAACCATCACAGGAGTCCTAACTGGACACTGGGTAGTCAAATACCACCTACACAAAACCGGACTCAGCAACGAGTCGGACTGTAGGTACTGCAGCGAAGTAGACGAAACTACCGAGCATATAGTCTGCGAATGCGACGCTCTAGTCAATAGTAGACTAAGACACCTAGGGGACAGATACTTGGAACCAGAGGAAATAATGCATGCCCGACCAGAGCGGGTCTGCGCTTTTCTTAAAAGCTGCGAGCTCGTAAGGTAAGGCAGAGCTTCACCAAAAAGGGGGTTTACACAATGGGCCGTATGTGTGCCTAAGTGCTGCCTGCAAAGGCTCCCCTTCAAATCAATCAATCAACCCCACAAAAAGGAAACAGCCTGAATCCAAAATGATCTGATATGTGTGGTAAGTATATGTGTAATCTACACAAGATCAATTAGGTAAGCCCCCCACAAGCTAAATACGCTCACTTTCAAAAGTCTTGCACCCCCCTCGTATTTCAAATATAAATTAAATATGTACAAAATATCTTTATTAATAAAAAGAGTAACTTATTTATAACCAAATACCATAAAAAATGTTAAACAAATAAAATTCTGATGTAAAAAATTAATGATATTTAATATTTATTGGTTGGTAGTTGTTTAATAGAGCTAATATTGCTTTGTGGCAAGAAGGGCTATCTTGACACCAAATAGCCAATAGAATAAATGTTAGCAGGACAATAAGACGGTATGAAGAAACTGGTAAAGTGTAAAATAGACCTAGAAATGGTAGACCCCGTATTACTACGATACGTGAAGATCGATGTATTTCTTAATCAGCCCTTAGAAATCGGTCATTCACCGTACCGGCTCTAAAACATCAGTTCCAGAAGACAAAGGTTAACAGGATATTTTCGAGTGCTACAATCCGTAGAAGGATTGTAGTAAAGAAAGAGTAAGAGTTTGGAGGGAAGTTGGACTCATAAATAGGCTGGAAACAGCCAAGTTGCTCCTTATCGCCGTGGTACGAAAATGTTTTGGGGAGGTATCATGTTCAACAGAAGAACTCCACTTATTCCTAGAACAATGACCTGAAACGTCATAAATCCTATAATTACACCCCTACATAATGAATTTATCTTTATGGACGACAATGCCAGGCCACATTGCACCAGAGGTGTTCAAAAAGTCTGGAAAAAACAAGCTATCACTAGAATGGAATGGCCGGCTATGTCGCATGACAGGAAAAATCCGCCAAGAAATGGCCAGGAACTTATTGTTGCCACTAGGGAGGAATAGGGGAATATTCCTCAAGAAATAATTAATTTTTTAAATTTTTGTATCCCAATTTTGATTTGTTTTTTTAAATGATAATTGTTTAAAATAAAATTTATGCAAATCATTTTCTTGTAAGCTTTTCATTAAAATTTACTAGTAGGCTTTTAAAACTTTAAAACAATTTAACATAATCCTAATAATTGTAACTTTTGAAAGTGAGTGTATTTAACATTTTTAATTTTATAATTTACATTAAAATAATAATGTTCACCTCAAGAAATTAATAAAAACGATATGTTTATTTTCATTCATTGAAGCCTTTTTGTCAAGTGGTTAATAATACGCCGATTGTATTCAAGATTGTTAAAAAGTAATAACATACACTTCTTACAGTTTTAATTAATATGTTCAACGGTCGTCCTAAAGAAAGTGAATGTATTTCGTTCTATGGTAGCCGCCTCATGACATCTCTTACATCCAGATGGAAATCAATGAGTATCGAAGAAATAACAGTATCGGCCGTATTAGATAATCGACTGAACCGCTTATCATTCACCACCAGTATAAAAACCAGGGCTTAATAGCAAAGAGAGTAAAAGCAGTAAGCGGAAAGCCGCTTCAACTCTAGAAGATTCTACGTCATCTTATGCAAAAGGACATAAATCATCAACTACAATAAAGTGTCATTTTTGCGAAAAAGTGGGTCATAAAATGAGTGAATGCCATTTTCGAATTAACGAAAGCAAAACCACATCTGGAATACATCAGTCCAGTGCTAGTGCGTCGCCTTAAAGAAATATGTTGTAACGTGCTTCAGGTGTGATGCTTCCGGTCATATTACATCAAAGTGCCCTTTAGCCACCAGTGGGTCGTTTTCTAAAGGTATTTTAAGAAAATACGACCGGAGAGAGGGTAAGAGTGGTCAAGCCAACCGGCTTGCTTATTCAATCTGGTGAGTCGTATTTATTCTGTTTTGACTTGTTTACCGATATTCGCTTATTGAAAAAACTGTTCTCAGGTAAAAGAGTTAATAATTTAATTGTTTGAGAGACACTACCGTTCATAGCACTCTACAAATACTGTTTAAAATAATCAATTATACCTTAGAAATTGTTTGTCAAGGTTTTGATGTTAACTTGACGTCCAATAATTTTAAAATTAATTGGAATAATAATTTGTACTGTTTTACTAAGGTTTTGTTCTTTTGGATGTATTGTTTTCATTGTCTATAATTTATATGATATACTACTGTGATATGATCTACACCCTATGGGTATTTCGTATGTAATTTTAAAGATCAAATAAGGAGTATTATTATTATTATTATTATTATTATGGTTTAGATCTGCAACTGCAAGCCTAATTAAATTATTAACTCCCCAGTCAACATTCGTGAATCCACAACTGATTCACATTCGGTTCACAGCCGTGAATTTTACCAAATGATGCAAATGTGAGTCCATGTGAAGTCCGCGTGAATTCAGAAGGGGTTCATATGGAGTTCACAGCCGTGGATTTAACTAAATGACGCGAATGTGAAGTTATGTGAACTTCGCCTGGATCCACGATTGATTCACTTTCAGTTCACGGCCGTGGAATTTACTAAATGAAGTTGACGTGAAGTTTGCGTGGATCCACTTTTTATTCACATCCAGTTCACGGCCGTGGAATTTATGAAATGACGCTGATGTGAAGTTATGTGAACTTCGCCTGGATCCACGATTGATTCACTTTCAGTTCATGGCCGTGGAATTTACTAAATGAAGTTGACATGAACTTTGCGTGGATCCACTTTTTATTCACATCCAGTTCACGGCCGTGGAATTTATGAAATAACGCTGATGTGAAGTTATGTGAACTTCGCCTGGATCCACGATTGATACACTTCCAGTTCATGGCCGTGGAATTTACTAAATGAAGTTGACATGAACTTTGCGTGGATCCACTTTTTATTCACATCCAGTTCACGGCCGTGGAATTTATGAAATGACGCTGATGTGAAGTTATGTGAACTTCGCCTGGATCCACGATTGATTCACTTCCAGTTCACGACCGTGGAATTTATTAACCCATTAAGTTAATGTGAATCTTGGTGAAGTTTACGTGGATCCGCATTTTGTTCACGGCCGTGGAATTTACAAAATTTCGCTGATGTGAATTTATGTGAAGTGAGCATGGATCCCACCGCAGTACTGCTGCAGCAGGTGTTACCAGATTCTGTCAAAAAAAGTCGCTATAGCGATGCATCATACATGTATACAAAAATGTTTGTATAAAGTTATAAAGTTATAAAGTGCTCTTTTAGTTCCACCCTTACATCCAAACTAAGATGTCCCATAAGCCAACTGAATGGCTTGTGCGGGTTAGGGGTAGGAACGGACCGACGGCTTAAAGTCCCCTCCGAAGGACTTAGTCGCTATAGCGATGTATACATTTATTTGCATTTACCTTAATTACATCTTTGAATTTATCTTAATTACAAAATGACCCAATTAACAATAATAATTAATTATAATTATAAATATTAATAATTGTTAATTATGTCATTTTGTAATTAAGATAAACAAATGTACCCATACAGCACCTAAGACGAAAAGCAAATTAATTTGCTTAGTGAATACGGCTGAATATCATCTTATGAAAGTTTGGTTACCACGGAAATTACATATTTCAGATTTAACAAAGCTTTTTTATTAACACCTGTAGGAGCGCGTTCCAAATCTCGCAAGAGTGCACTCTGGATACACTCCAAGTTTACCTTGCGCGTTCGAATTCTCTGGTATATACCTAGATATATGCAACTGTCAGCTGTTCGAAAACAACAATTATATGCCCAAAGTGCACTCTCGGTTGTCCAAGCTTTAGACTTGGTTAAGTTTTACCCGTCATGCGCATAGGGTTCATCAAACAATAATTTGTATTTACCTTCATATAATTTAATTATAACTGTTTAAAATTCAATAAAAAAAACATTAAAATAAAAGAATTTATTATAATAAATTGTTTAAAAAATATCAATTCTAAAAAACAAAACAAAATCTATCACAAAAACTTGAATAAACCATATAACTAAAGGGTTGAAATTCAATAATTTAATATTCATATGTATTCAGTCAAATAACAAGCAAAACCAATTGATTTTAGAACACTACAACATAAAGTTTATAGGTATATGCTCCGCGGCGTTCGAAAATAAGGTCAGGTATAATGTAAAGTCACGTGATTATATACCTATCCTTATACCATATCCAAAGTACACTCTCATTTCGAACGCACTCTAGGTATCATTCGACATACCCTCGTATTACAGTACACATGTTGTGTGTACTACACATGCGCAATAGTCTTCTAACAGTCTGCTTCTAACCCTAAAATTTATATATACTACGTAGTTTGCGACGAGAAGGAAGTCATAGAACAAACCAGGAAAATTTCATGAGGAAGTAATTATTTGTGTTTGTGTTTGATAATCAAAGGTAAGTGTAGGTATAAATCCAGCTAAAGAACTAAAATAGCCAACATATATAAAGTTGTCATATTAATATGCAGGAGTAATGTTACATTTAGAAAAAAAGGGTAGCAATGTTTTCCCGTCATATGCAGGCTGTTTTCAAGGCCACCAGACAAAGAATCCGAAAGCTAAGGACCCAAGTAAGATAACATATCATAGTGATTCAGGTAGTTGTCTTATATTTAAAAATTTCGTTCATACAGATAAATGGAACGGAACAACAACAGGCCGATGTCAAACAACGGACCGATGTCGAACAACGGGCCGATGTCGAAAAAAGCGTGAAGTCATTTGAAGAGTCGTCCGATACAGATACGGATACAGATATATCCGTATCTGTATCTTTGTAATCATAATTGTTTTTTTAACAATTAATTTTTATTTATGTATAACATATTAATTTTTATTTATATATAACATATTTATATAACATATTTATGTAAAATTTTTATTTTTTTATCAAAATATATGTTTTTTTATACTTTTGCATTATTAATAATGCAGAAGTATATAATTATTATTATTATTATAATAATTATTATTACTCTATGTTAATATTTACTAAAAATAGTAATAATTATACACTTTTGTATAAATCTATATAGTATATACTATATATACTAGGTTCACAGTACCTTCAGATACCCTTAATTTATGAAGTCACGGTGAATTCATATAGGTTCATCCGAAATCCACTCGTGAATTCATATGAACGTAAAATGAATCCATATGAATTCACAGTGACTTCATATTTTGTCGTCATCTGAGGGCACCCTGAATCCACGATGAAGTTAAATGAATTGAAAATGCCTTCATGTGAATCCATTGTGAATTCACGAATGTTTACTGGGTCTTTTACCTGAGAACTTGGAGGCTACAGTTTCTTCAATAAGCGAATATCGGTAAACAAGTCAAAACATAATAAATACGACTTACCAGCTTGAATAAGCAAGCCGGTTGGCTTGCCAACTCTTACCTTCATCTCTCCGGTCGTATTTTCTTAAATACCTTTAGAAAACGACCCACTGGTGGCTAAAGGGCACTTTGACGTAATATGACCGGAAGAATCACACCTGAAGCACGTTACAACATATTTCTTTAAGGCGACGCACTAGCACTGGACTGGACAGATGTGGTTTTGCTTTCGTTAATTCGAAAATGGCATTCACTCATTTTATGACCCACTTTTTCACAAAAATGACACTTTATTGTAGTTGATGATTTATGTCCTTTTGCATAAGATGAGGTAGAATCTTCTAGAGTTGAAGCGGCTTTCCGCTTACTGCCTTTTACTCTCTTTGCTATTGAGCCCTGGTTTTTATACTGGTGGTGAATGATAAGCGGTTCAGTCGATTATCAAATTCGGCCTTGTGTGCTAATACGGCCGATACTGTTGTTTCTTCGATACTCATTGATTTCCATCTGGACGTAAGAGATCATAAGTTATAAGGCTACCATAGAACGAAATACATTCAATTTCTTTAGGACGACCGTTGAAAATAATAATTAAAACTGTAAGAAGTGTATGTTGTTACTTTTTAACAATCTTGAATACAATCGGCGTGTTATCAACCACTTGACAAAAAGGCTTTAATGAATGAAAATAAACATATCGTTTTTATTAAATTCTTGAGGTTAACATTATTATTTTAATGTAAATTATAAAATTAAAAATAAATTTTAATTAAAAGCTTACAAGAAAATGACATGCATAAATTTTATTTTAAACAATTATCATTTAAAAAAACAAATCAAAATTGGGATACAAAAAATTATTATTATTTCTTGAGGAATATTCCCCTATTTCTCCCTAGTGGCAACAATAAGTTCCTGCCCATTTCTTGGCGGATTTTTCCTGTCATGCGACATAGCCGGCCATTCCATTCTAGTAATAGCTTGGTTTTTCCAGACTTTTTGAACACCTCTGGTGCAATGTGGCCTGGCATTGTCGTCCATAAAGATAAATTCATCATGTTGGGGTGTAATTATAGGATTTATGACGTTTTGCAGGTCATTGTTCCAGGAATAAGTGGAGTTCTTCTGTTGAACATACCTCCTCAAAACATTTTCGTACCAGGGCGATAAGGAGCAACTTGGCTGTTTCCAGTCTATTTATGAGTCTAACTTCCCTCCAAACTCTTACTCGGTAATCATCACTCACTAACCCAAACCTCGATTCATCGTTTCTCCATTCTGCTAAACTCCAGTTTTCTTTACTACAATCCTTCTACGGATTGTAGCAATCGAAAATACCCTGTTAACCTCTGTCTTCTGGAACTGATGTTTTAGAGCCGTTATGGTGACTGACCGATTTCTAAGGGCTGATTAAGAAATATATCGATTTTCACGTATCGTAGTAATACGGGGTCTACCATTTCTAGGTCTATTTTACACTTTACCAGTTTCTTCATACCGTCTTATTGTCCTGTTAACATTCATTCTATTGGCTATTTGGTGTCAAGATAGCCCTTCTTGCCACAAAGCAATATTAGCTCTATTAAACAACTACCAACCAATAAATATTAAATATCATTAATTAAACCAATAAATATTAAATATCATTAATTTTTTACATCAGAATTTTATTTCTTTAACATTTTTTATGGTATTTGGTTATAAATAAGTTGCTCTTTTTATTAATAAAGATATTTTGTACATATTTATTTTATATTTGAAATACGAGGGGGGTGCAAGACTTTTGAAAGTGAGCGTATTTAGCTTGTGGGGGGCTCACCTGATTGATCTTGTGTACATTACACTGTAGAGCCGATCCGTATTTCTTTTGGTTAAGGGGACTGTAGATTTCTTTGGCTGGTTTAAATTTACCCTTCCCCATTCGGGTGTTTTTATCGAATGGTTTCTTAATTTAAGGTTTTCCGTTGACTTCAAAAACTGGACACAAGTACACACATATGCCGGCCGGCTAATTAACATACGACATTTTTAATCAACATTTATATTCACACTTGCTGTACTGTACTAGTTTCTCGAGGATTTTTGGTAATTTTTATTACGAGCATGTGCGCATAACTTTATACTGTTCATTTTAAAAACGTAGGGTATCGACATTCCGCCGTCCTTAAAAGATTCTAGTATAAAAGTAAGGAACATTATTGGTGTTCTGGTTCATCGTCCAATGTCAACTTGCCCAAGAACACCTCAACAAAAAATTATTTGTTTACATCAGCCACACGAATATGCCCTGGCCAGAAAAAACTCTGATTCGGCCCAGAGTCCATTACATTGGTGGTACATTGTCTTCCTTTATTAGGACCAATATTTTAGGTTTTTTCCACTTGTATCGGGCTTGTAGAGTACACTTGCTTGCAACAAAATTCGGTTGCACTTAAAATTAAATGTGTGGTTTTTAAATTTTGACTTTTTTATTTATAATGGGTTTAAACTAACAGTGACACTTTCTTTATATATTTTTATTATAAAGGTGCAATTTCATGCTGACGCTCGTTTTCCAGAGTCAGATCAGTCTTACAACCAATCCATATTCTCCGTGATTTATTTTTAGAAAACGTCATAGATGTGATTGCTTCAATTAAATCCCATAAAGAAATTTAAGTTTACCAATTATATAAATAAATATAATGTAGTATACCTACCTTTCACTCTATCTAATACCTATATGAAGCAGCATCAAAGCAAAATTTGTTTTAGCTATTTTGTTACTTTAATTGTGACACTTAAGTCAAGTGAGATGGCCACTTGACTGATCTGATACTGGAAAACGAGCGTCGAGCGTCAATTACACGTGTCACTGTTAGTTTATAACCTATTTTAAATAAAAAATCAAAATTTAAAAAAGACACATTTACCCAGCACAAATTTGTGAAAACTAGGTTACTTTGTTTTTTAAGTGTACGCTATTTTGTTGCAAATAAGTGTACTATATATCTATATATTCATTTTTTCATCTGTTCCAGAAATCTTGAACGCATTGTGGCATTTCTTCCTCAGGTATGGCAATTACCTCGGTTCCAATAAGGAAACATCCAGGGGTAAGTGGATTTAGATAATTGGTATCAGAGGATAAAGTACTTAGTAATCTTGAATTCAATATTGCTACTTTAACTACGTGTTAAAATAGTATAAAATAACAGCCCGCTCGTGTAAACCACCGAAGTGTGCACTCAGAGAAATCCTTCCCTAGATTTTTTTAAGATTACATGCATTAAATGGAGCATGGAGCAAAATCTCAATTTAAGCTATAATATTTTCGTTTTTAGTTTTTAGGTCTTAATTTGACTATATATTATTCTTAGTTTAAGAATAAATAGATTAAAACATGCTATTAAAAAAATAAGAATAAGTTTAACCTGAGGTCTTACATTAAAAACATCTTATTCTGAAATTAATAAACAGCGTTTTTGAATTAAGAAAGCAGTTTTTAATTAAGAACTTTAAAAATTGTGAGAATTATTGTTCTTACTTTTAAGAACGTCCTATTTTAAAACTATCATTCAAGAAGTTTTAAATTAAAAATGCATGCTTTATTAAAGAACTTAAGAATTTTGAGAATGCTTGTTCTCAGTATTAAGAACGCTTAGTTTTAAAACTATTTCACAACAACTTTGAAATTAAGAATGCATTCTTCAATGAAAAACTTCAAGAATTGCGAGAATGTTTATTCTTATTTTAAAAAGGTATCATTTTAAAACTATCATACAACAAGTTTTGAATTAAGAATGCATTCTTCAATAGAGAACTTCAATTGTTCAAGAATGTTCATTTTTAATTTGTGTATGGACAGTTTTAAAACAAGTATGGCATTCTTTATTTAAAAATAGATTTTCTAGTTTTTAAGAATTTTATTTTCAAATAAAGAGTTAAAATCTTTTTAATGAAACAGCCGGTAATAACTCACTAAAGCTTTTAGTGTTTATTGAGCGGATTTTCAGTTGTGATGTGTTGGTGAGTGTTAAAACCATAGAGAAACACACAAGCCTCTCCGATTGCCTACTAGAAATCATTATAGATATTTAAATTGGAATTTACCGCGCTTCGGGCTAGTTTTTCCAGAAAATACTAGAGTCGAGACCCTAATTATGTTCACTTCTAATAGGGAATTGTTAACACGTGAAGTGATAACTTAGTGAATAGTGAAATACCTACTGCCAATATGAAAAATTTAACAAACTCCACTTTGATAGGTAGTTAAAGAACTGTTATTTTTTGATAATCAAGCTTTTGCAGTGTTATGGACCTATAAAGTAGAAAAGTACAACAAAAACAGGTGTCATGTAGGTGTGAAAGAAGAGCTTCGTTATAAAATCTCTAAGGTATTTTAAGTGTAATCCGTTTTATTTACATTTGTTACCAAATAATTGTATAGTGTTTAAATGTAGAAAACTTAGCTAAGTTTTTATAACAAATGTGAACCATTTTTTATTTGTTGTTTTATGTCTAACGGACATATATCAAATTTTTGTTTAATACATATACTATACCCATGGGTATGGAAAATTTACGAAATGCATCACAAATTAAGATAGTCCATAGACTATCTTAATTTGCGTTCTGTATATAGTCATATATTACTACTTTAAATAGGATTGTTAGGATGCTCATTAGTTATTAAGTTTTTACGTAAGTGTATGTACGTTTATTTTAAAGTTGATTTGTTTTATTGTGAATATGTATAAAGCATTAAATAAACTTACTTTTAAATGAAAGCATAGTTTTAAGCATTGTTACCAACCTATATATGCACCTTCATTAAAAAATATAAGAAATACAAAATTTAGGAAGATTAGGTCCAGGATTATGCAGAAGTTAATTTAGTTTAGTTTATTTTTTAGAAATATGAAGTTCTTTTTCAAATGGGTTTATGCATTTTAATACAAAATACATAACCGCAATCACCAAAGATCTTATTATCAACTTGTATAAATGAGATCTTAAAAATGTTCCTTTTAAAATTAGGAAATCAAAAGCTTAAAATAAAGAAGGTTTTATTTTTAAACTAAGAAGTAAGTATGCTTACATAAAAAAAATCTTCATTCTTAATTTGAAAATTTTAAAATGTAAAATTAAGAACGATTTTTTCTAATTTAAGCAGTATTAAATCTTGAAATATAAGACTGTTCTTAAATCAAGTAGATCTCCATTCTTAAATTAAAATCTTTAAAGTCTAAAATTAAGAACCTTTTATTTTCAAATTAAATATTTATTCTCAAAATTTAAGAATGTGTTTATTAAATGAAGAAAATCCCCATTCTTAAAATAAACATTTTCATTCTAAAGTTAATAATTACTTAGTCTAAAATTAAGAACGCTATTCTTTAAATTTAAGATTGTGTTCAGTAAATCAAGAATGTATGAAATGTTAACCTTTCAGCAGTTAATTCTAAAAGCTAGCATTTGTAATTCGTCTTTTAAGAATTATGTTTTAATTTAAACTTTTCATTCTTTACTTCAGAATAAGAAAAAACATTCTTCAATTATTCTCAAAATAAGAATAATTTGTGCTTGGGCCATTTTGAAGAACGACTTGTTTTAATTTAAATGTCATTTTTCTTGTTTTTAAGCATTTATTTTTTTGAGTGTGGGGAGCGAGGAGGTATAGTGTCAACTAATCTGGTTTTCAAGAAAATATTTCGAAATTTGAGTTGTTTTTGAGAACATTTTTGGCACCAACAAAATAGGAATTAATTAACTAATTGCTAGAACGGATGCTGAAGCAGGTTAGCCTAAGGTAACTGTTGAGTTCAAAGTGACGTAGCCGCGCATTTGATGTTTCATGCCAAACAATATGCTGCAATGTTGTGTTTTTGTATATTAAAACATTTTTTCGACATCTGCTATAAATACAAAATTGTATCTTCTAAATCTCGATAAAATTAAAAATATGTCGTCCTGTATTTTAGGACCGACAGCTAAAGTATCATTAAGGGCAATATATGTTGTAGTTTTGCAACTACCGTCAAAAACGGCACGCAATTTGGTTGTTAAACTACTGTTTTTTAATAACTCCGTGATGCGGAAGGTAATAACAATTATTTGTATTGATTTCCCTCAGAAACCTCCGTCATATGACCAAGCGATAAATATTCATTAATAAAATTAGTATAAGCATCTTTAAAATCTATATTATTTTTAAATTTATTTTCAAGGAAATAATAGTTATTTGTTTTACAAGTGTTGAAAAGCGACTTTTTCATGCGAGTTTTTAAGTTGCCCACGAGGCCGTTAGGCCGAGTGTGCATTAACACGAGCTTGAAGAAAGCTTTTCTCACAAGTATAACACAATGTTTTTTCTGCGACCCTTTTTATTTTTTATTATTTTTAAATACAAAACAAAATAACCTAAAAACTTTTTTGACAGCTGAATGTCAAACGATGCTTTCCGGTTCTTCTCACACAGACCTGTCACTTTTATTTTATTTATTTTATTTCATTTTATTTTTATTTTATTATTTTTAATGTGCTTTCAACAGGCACCAGGCCCAATTACAGAAATACACAATAACAAACACAAATAAACAACCATACCCCTGGTGGGATTCGAACCCACGACCTCTCGGCTTGTAGTCCGCAGTGCTAACTACTACACCACCGAGGGCACATAGAGATGTCGCTTTACATTCGTGTTTTGCCTTGCCAATGAAAAGATTCATTTTCTAAGCAACGATGCCATCATGAAAAGTGACTTTTACATAGTGGTCGTAGAAAAAATCCTTTTAAAGCTGTATTAAGAGAATAGCCTAAGCAAGATGGATCTTCATTAAGAGAAAAATTTACAATAAAACGGCCAGAACAAGTCTGAAAATAGATTTCTAAAAAATGATCTTCACAAAATATTTCTTGTTTAGTTAAAAATTGTGTATTACGAAATTACAGTTTTCTAAAATTGTTCGAAACGATTATCGATCGAAACAAGACATGATTCACTTGAATTGAATCCATGGTTAAAGGTAAAGATCCGCTAATAATATAACCTAATAAGGTATTTTGTAAGATAGGTAGTAAAATGGCAATTGATTGTGACTGTTAAAATTGAGGATCCGCTAGCCTAATATGATTTGATGTTTTAACTGAAATACCATTATTGGTATATGAAGGTATTTTACCTGTAATGGTAATCATAACAAAAAAATCCGAGTATTTATTATATATGTATTTTATAGCAGCGTTTGTTTTTAATATTATATAGTTGATTTTGATTTATACCTATAATGGGAATATTTATTTTTGTGTTGGTACCAAGGCGGTTTTCACCGTCCAAAACACCACCGCCCCTAATAAAATGGCAATTGATTGTGACTGTTAAAATTGAGGATCCGCTAGCTTAATATAATTTGGTGTTTTAACTAAAATACCATTAATGGTATATGAATATATATGAAGGAATTTTACCTGTAATCATAACCAAAAAATCTTAATTTTCAGAGTATTTATTATATATGTATTTTATAGCAGCGTTTGTTTTTAATGTTATATTTGTATGATTTTGATTTATACATATAATGGGAATCTTTATGTTTGTGTAATCTAAGTTTAATTTTTTTAATAGTTCAAGTCATGAAACTGCTCTGGGAACCGTTATCCAAAAGACACCTGCATTTGACACGATTCTCGTATTTATCCAAAATATAGCACAACGCAGTTTACAATAAAATGATAAAATTTGAATTGATATAAGCGCAATTTGTATTTTAGGTTGAATTGTTTCAATCCGCTTCGAGATCAACAACACACTCAGCCGCATTCAGGGCCTTATTGGGTTTAAATGACCTAAGATACACCTCCCTGTTTAATTTTAAGGGAATGTACTTAATTTGATTGGGCACCGTAGGTTTCCCCTTTTATTGTTATTTAAGTTATTGGATCGTGATGATCCGGATATGATAGACCCACCCTGTTTCATTTCAAGGGAATTTTTAAGATCATACTCTCAGAATTTCAAATTTTTAAAATTAGTATTAAAATCGAAATGAAATAAGGTGTGATGGTATTTTTGACATTTTCAACATGAACGCGCTTTGCAATATGCCGTGCTATGATTTTCTCTTAAACAATTTAAGCATGAGTTTAGATTTTTAGCTTTAATATACCTTGCCTTAGGGGCCCAACTAAAAATGTTTTACAACATTCTATAAAATATAAAATAAATGTAATTGTTTACAAATTGGGCAATTCCGGCCCTGATTTACTACATGAGCGAATGATTCATTATAGTTTGACGATTTAGCAGTGGCGGATTTGCCCTAAGGCCCCAGTAGGCCCGGGCCTAGGGGGGGCAGTTATTAAGGGCGGCAAATCGTGACAAAAAAATCACTGATGATAACAAGATTAACAAGAAATAACTCAATATTTTAAAGGCTCGCGTACCGTATGATTATAATCTTCCTAAATCACTATTTTGCGTTGGGAACTCCTTCAAACCCATTTCACCGTCAAAAGTCTATCAAAGACTCGTTGGTCAGCTCGTGCAGACGCTTGCAAAAGTTTACGCGAATCCTGGAATCAAATTCCATAAAGCGCTAGTCACCATTGAAAATGACACACAACAGAAGAGAACCGTTATATGCGAAGCAAAAGGTATTCGTTTGAAACTGGAACGCCTTGTTTTTGTTTAGGCTGGAACGTTTTGAAACGGCCCTCATGGCTGTTTTTTTGGGGATGTTTACTAGATCGCATTAACGCCACAAGTAAAAAAATTCAGAGTGTCGAAATTGACATTACCATTGTCATAGATACGAGGCTTTAATATATTTTGTTGGCGAAACAAGAGAGAATTTCGATGATTTCGAAAAAAAAGCGAAAAAACTGTCCTTCGTACAGGAATATGAAAATGATTTTGGACGCAATCGAAAGCGAGACAAAAACAGGTGAAGAGATGCAACAAAAAAATGGCCGTGAAAATTTTAGAATAAATACTTTTTTTGGTAGTAATTGATACATTGTCAGAAGAACTCTTATCTCTGGAAGAACTGAAAAGACGCCGGGATGCTTATAAATTACTCTACAATAAATTTTACTTTATTACCAACCTGACGAATCTAAGTATCTCAGAAGTCGAAGATAAGGCCAATGCATTGCAAATGATTTATTATACCGACTTAGAAGACATTTTTAGAGAAGTCTATAATGATGGCTGCTGAAAAAGGGGCGGCACATGGCCTTGGGCCTAGAGCGGGTAGGACTGCAAATCCGCCACTGAGATTTAGTATTTAAATTTTCCAAGATATTACAGCGTTCCTTTAAAAAAGTAATAAAGTTCTTTAAAATACCATTTTTAATAAGGAATTCCTATTTGCGTTTAGATGCTGGGTCCAACCTGAAGGACATTAAAAAAAACAACATTTCATCCAAAGTTTCCAAAAGCCTTTAGACAACGTTTATAGTTTTGAAAACTGTTCTAATTTGATTTCAAATGAAAGTTGATTGTTAAACGCTTATTGTCGAAGAAGATACCAGGTAATATTGCCTCTTAAAACTGATTTTAAATTTATTAAAGCGCTAAACGTTAGGCAAGAGTTTTTTATAATAAATGCATCAAAAGTATCATGAAATTCTTGAAATGTTTAACAGCAAAGTAGATGGCTGAGCTGCAGGTGTTAATTGGTTTATATATTTTTTTGCTTTGCTACTGAAGCATAAAATAAGTTCTTAAATGTGTCACGCTCTCTAAGTTGTTCAGTCATTAATAAATTCTTTTTTAGATTGGATATCCGCAAAACTATCCCAATGTAAATTTGTTTTTCTAACCTCGAAGTTATCTCAAAAATATTAAAGTAATTTATCAGTATCTTCCCATTTTGTTAAGTATGTTTTAAAACCAAATGACTAGTTGACGCTTTAAACCTCCACGACATTTATTTAATTAATTAATTAATGGGACACCATTAAATATTAATAAAGAATTAAAGTTTTATTAGTACGAACCAGTATTAGTAGGAACAAGAATTAGCAATAAAATTTGGGTAATTGCACATTGTATAGCACATCCAAAGTAATGATTTAAGAAAATTGTTTTGTATCAGGTATTGATTAAATAAAAATATTTTAAATTACAACGAAAGTTGTGTAATTTGGTATTAAAGTTTTAAAAATGAAATGATCATTAAAAATTGTGTTTAAGGTTGCGACAATTTGACGAATGAACTTGTTTTTCTTAAGTTTTTATGCTATAAAAAATGTGTTGAATTTAATTTAAAATTTTATAGCAATAGATTTAATAATTATAACAGATAGTTAGGCAATAATATGAACGAATAAAAGGATATAATTTTAATTATTTGTAAATAAGGAATAAATTGGTAAATAGGTATTTTAAATATTTGCCCGTTGAACGTCGTAGGATTTTTTTGCAAATTAACACTTCATCCGGTTCGTAGGAACAATGTGGTTGATCATGTGTAGATTACACTGTATATGCGATCCGTATTTCTTTAGGTTAAGTGGACTGTAGATTTCTTAGGCTGGTTCGAATTCACACTTCCCCACTAGGGTGTTTTTAATTTAAGGTTTTCCGTTGACTTCAAACACTGGACACACACAAATGCCGACCGGCTAATAAACATATGACATTTTTAATTGACGTTCATATTCACACAATAGATTATAAAACTTTCACACTTGCTGTACTGTACTAGTTTTTCAAGGAATTTTTGGTAATTTTTATTAGGCGCAAGTGCGCATAACATTTTAAAAACGTAGGGTATTGATATAGATCTACCTACGACTTAAATCGTAACAAACCATAAGAAAAATTACAAATACTAGTTTTATAAATAAAAAATATGAAAAGAACGCTTTTAAATAACTTTTATTTAATTAATATAATTTTTTTAACTGCCCTGCTGAAAAAGACGGGTAATATCGGATGATTGCGGATAAAAAACCAAGCTAGTTTTATGTCCATTTATATCTGTTTTTATCCGACATATCTGATTTTACCCGGCATGTCGGTTTTTATCTGCAATTGCGGGTATAAATATTATCCGCGAACGTCGGGTTTTATCTATTTAGATCTATGTCTGCTTTTATCTGTTTTCATCCGCAAATACCTGTATTTGAGTTTATATCTGCATTCACCCGGTTTTATCTGATTTTATCCGCAAACATCTACTTTAATCCGCAAACGTCTGCTTTATCCGATTTCACCTGCAAACATCTGCTTTTATACGTGAAGATCTACTTTCATCCGCGAACATCTATTTTAATCCACAAACATCTGTTTTAATCCGCAAACATCTCATTTAGTCCGCAAAAGTCTGATTCATAAGATTTCACCTGCAAACATCTGCTTTTATCCGCAAACATCTGTTTTAATCTCCAAACATCTGCTTTTATCCGCAAACATATTTTAATCTGCAAATATCTGCTTTTATCCGCAAACATCTGATTTTATCTGCAAACATCTGATGTTATCCGCAAACATCTGCATTTATACGTAAACATCTGGTTTTATCCGCGAACATCTGATTTTATCCGCAAACATCTGATTTTATCCGCAAACATCTGATTTTATCCGAAAACATCTGCTTTTATCCAAAAACATCTGCTTTTATCTGCAAACATCTGCTTTTATACGCAAACATCTGATTTTATACGCAAACATCTGATTTTATACGCAAACATCTGATTTTATCCGCAAACATCTGCTTTTATCCGCAAACCTGATTTTATTCGCAAACATCTGATTTTATCGGCAAACATCTGCTTTTATCCGCAAACATCTGTTTTAATCTCCAAACATCTGCTTTTATCCGCAAACATCTGATTTTATACGCAAACATCTGATTTTATCCGCAAACATCTGATTTTATCCGCAAACATCTGATGTTATCCGCAAACATCTGCTTTTAATTGCAAATCTCTGCTTTCATCCGCGTTCGGTTTGCCTGCATTTCCTTTGTCCATTTCGGTCCTGTTTCGTACGCAAACGTCTGGTTTCATTCGCGTTTTTTGTTTTCCTTTTTCTCGTGTATACTTTAGTTTCGTTTATCAGCTTTGTCAAATTTTACTGAGCTTTCCGCGAACATCTGCAAACATCTGCTTTTAACTGCAAACCTCTGCTTTCATCCGCGTTCGGTTTGTCTGCATTTCCTTTGTCCATTTACATAGGTCCTGTTTCGTACGCAAACGTCTGGTTTCATTCGCGCTTTTTGTTTTCCTTTTTCTTGTGTATACTTTAGTTTAGTTTAACTACTTTGTAAAATTTTACTGAGCTTTAACTGACACACAACTTTATAACTCTAAAAGGAATTATTTGAATAAAAACAACCTGTAAAGGAAATAAGTTTATTGAACTTCAATATTATTTGGTAAAATACAAATAAGGTCTTTGTTAAAGGACATAAATAGATATTTTTAATCATTAACCTTACATTTAAATTAATTGTTAGAAAACATATATGTTTAATTTCAAATACATTTGGAATTATAACATCTTCAATTTGTACGGAATTTGTTTGAAAAACACTTATTTAGGCGTAGAATTTTTCATCTAACTTTAAAAACTTTTTAATTTTGGCATAACCAGTATTTTTAATATAAATGTAAGAATTAATAGACTTATTATACGTATACCTGATTTTTAAATTTAAATCTGGTGAATATAATTAAATTATTTTTCCATTGCGAAAATGTCGTGTTGAATAAACTTATTTCCTTTACAGGTTGTTTTTATTCAAATAATTATTTTTAGAGTTATAAAGTTGTGTGCCGTGAACGGCTAACAACCAGTTAGTTAAAGCTCAGTAAAATTTGACAAAGCAGGTAAACTTAACTAAAGTATACACGAGAAAAAAAGAAAACAAAAAGCGCGAATGAAACCAGACGTTTGCGTACGAAACAGGACCGAAATGGACAAAGGAAATACAGGGAAACCGAACGCGGATGAAAGCAGAGATTTGCAATTAAAAGCAGATATTTGCGGATAAATGCAGGTGTTTGCGGATAAAATCAGATGTTTTCGATTAAAATTAGATGTTTGCGGATAAAATCAGATGTTTGCGGATAAAAGCAGATGTTTGCGGATAAAAGCAGATGTTTGCGTATAAAATCAGATGTTTGCGGATAAAAGCAGATGTCTGCCGATAAAATCAGATGTTTGCGGATAAAAGCAGATATTTGCGGATAAATGCAGGTGTTTGCGGATAAAATCAGATGTTTTTGATTAAAATTAGATGTTTGCGGATAAAATCAGATGTTTGCGGATAAAAGCAGATGTTTGCGGATAAAAGCAGATGTTTGCGTATAAAATCAGATGTTTGCGGATAAAAGCAGATGTTTGCCGATAAAAGCAGATGTTTGCGGATAAAATCAGATGTTTGCGGATAAAAGCATATGTTTGCGGATAAAATAAGATGTTTGCGGATAAAAGCAGATGTTTGCAGATTAAAATAGATGTTTGCGGATAAAATCAGATATTTGCGGATAAAAGCAGATGTTTGCGGATAAAATCAGATGTTTGGAGATTAAAACAGATGTTTGCGGATAAAAGCAGATGTTTGCGGATAAAATCAGATGTTTGCAAATAAAATCAGTTGTTTGTGGATAAAATCAGATGTTTGCGGATAAAAGCAGATGTTTGCAGATAAAATCAGACGTTTGCGGATAAAGGCAGATGTTTGCGGGGGTGCACTAACCGGATGAAATAAGGCGTTCGCAGATAAAAGCATGTTTACGGGTGAAACCGTATGAAAGCAGATGTTCGCGGATAAAATGAGATGTTTACGGATAAAAGCAAATGTTTGGGGATGAAAGCAGATGTTTGCGGATAAAAGCAGATGTTCGCGGATAAAAGCAGATATTTGCGGATAAAATCAGATGTTTGCAGATAAAAGCAAATGTTTGGGAATGAAAGCAGATGTTTGCGGATGATTGCAGATGTTCGCGGATAATATGAGATGTTTGCGGATAAAAGCAGATGTACGCGGATGATTGCAGATGTTCGCGGATAAAATGAGATGTTCGCGGATAAAAGCAGATGTTTGCGGGGGTGCACTAACCGGATGAAATCAGGCGTTCGCAGATAAAAGCATGTTTGTGGGTGAAACCGTATGAAAGCAGATGTTTGCGGATAAAACCAGACGTTTGCGGATGAAAGCAGATGTTCGCGGGTGATTGCAGATGTTCGCGGATAAAAGCAGTTGTTCGCGGGTGACTGCAGATGTTCGCGGATGAAAGCAGATGTTCGCGGATAAAAGCAGATGTTGGCGGATAAAATCAAATATTCGCGGATGAAAGCAGATGTTCGCGGATGATTGCAGATGTTCGCGGGTAAAAGCATATGCTCGCGGATAAAACCAGACGTTTGCAGATAAAACCCGACAAAAATAGACGAAAAAAAATGCAGGTAATCACGGATAAAAACAGACGTAAGCAGACGTTTGCAGATGATTCCGGACAAATTCAGATATAAACGAAACACAGTGAAGACGGTTAAAAACAGATGATTGCAGATGATTGCGGGGGTGCACTAACCGGACATAAAACACAACCAACCGGGTGTTCGCGGATATAGCGATGCGGACAAAAGCAGATGTTATCAGATGATATTTTTACCCGCTTTTATCTGCCTTTATCCGGCTTCGACGAAGAATTTATACCCGCAATCATCTGCTTTTATCCGGTTTTGACGAAGAATTTATATCCGCAATCATCCGTCATTTTCAGCAGGGTGTTTTTAAAGTTTGGACCAACCCTTCGATCTTTAACATAATTTATAATCAGATTATTATAATATAAACATAGCTGTTTATAAACAGGTTTTCTATGCATAACATAGCCAACGCATCGTATGACGTAACAATCTCTTTTTCTATTTGTATACCTACCATAATAAGTAGGGCTGTCAGAAATATAATTATGAGGGGGTTAACCGGTCATGGGATTTTTAACCGGTTTAAAAAAACCTGTTTTGAAATCCGTACAAAATCGGTTTTTAACCGTTCAAAATATCGATTTAACCTACAACCGGATTTTATTAAATGTGTAACCGCGGTTTTCATGAAAAATAAAAATCGGTTAACCGAATACTTCTGACGGCCCTAATACAAACTTAGAAATTGAAATAAATTTAACTTAATTATCAATTATAAATTTGGGGTCCCTAAAATTTGCCAACTAAACCCCCACATTTTTGACAAATTCCTAATAAAAAAAGTCAGTCATGATTCAAATCGTATCATGGTAGTCAGTCAGTGATATTATAATATATTATTAAAGGCAATGTCATTGGATTATTTCAAAATAGTAAACACCAATATTTTTATACTTGAATTATTTATTTAGTGTTAAATATAAAATAAAACTTAATTAATTCACTATAATATTATTATTATAATACCAAGTTTATAATGACATTAAATAGAAAATTTGTGCGCAAGCAGAATTTAAATTGAAATTTGCGAAAAAAAGTTACCAGCCCCCTACTCCCAAAATTAAGATTATTCAAAATAAAGTGGTACAATTCATAATTCACCAAAGTTTATGGACAAAATTAAAAATTTATTTTAAAAATCCAAAACAGATTTTATACCATTTTAAATTTTAGTTAAAAAAATAATACAAATTAAAAATGGTATAAAATCTGTAATTCTTAGATTTTTATTTTGTTGTTAAACTTTAGTCAATTGAAGGGGTTAGAATAGAAAGGGTATAAGTGCAATTTCTTTAATTTAGGAGATAAGTTCGTTTTGTGAAAGATAAGGTTCCGACGTATCGAAATGAAAAGGATTTAAGTAATTTTCATACTTCTAGCGACCTCTATTATCCAGTAGAAAAACATTACTAAACTAAATTCTTCACTTTTTTATGGTAACATAACTTTAACTTCAAATATCTCCAAACAATGAAAATGTTACTTATACCCTTTTTATTCTAACCCCTTCAATTATGAATTGCACCACTTGCGGAAAAACTTTTTTTCGAAAACTTTAATTCAAATTATGCTTGCGCAGAAATTGTCTATTCAATGTCATTATAAACTCATATATGGGGCAAAATTTGCCAAGTGTACCAGGTGAAAAAATTTTTGTCACCGGTTTTGTTTAAACTTTACTTATTTGTTGTTCTTATAACGAAGAATCATAGCATAACAATTTTTTGCTCTAAGATTGTTCATTCAAGAGTTATGGATTATTGAAATTTATCGATTTATTACTTTTTGGTGAAATCGCTTTTTATTTAAAAATTCATAACTTCTGTTCATCTCTTTATTAAATATTTTAATTTAACCACCTTAAATGATTTCTTCCGTAAATTACGTAAATTTTTACATAGATGGATGTCCCATGGACACCATATGGACGACTTTGTGCTCTTTGGGTTGGTACGCCCACGGAACTTTAACCGAAATTATCTCCTTCATAAACAATTTTAGTTCAGTTTTAAGTTTTAATAATTTACAGTAGGAAAGTTTTCTTATTTTAATATTAACATATATTAATATTAATATGGCCTGGAAAATTATTTATGTATTGTTCAAACTGATCGCCATAAAATAATTGAGGTATTACTAAAAGGTAAAATTAAAACTAAAACGGTGTTTAATTTTAAATTTAACATTAATTACCTAATATAATAATACACTAGGGTGGAACAAAAATGGCCTTTATTTTTTTTATAGTTTTGTAAAAGAGAATAGGAAAAAAATGGTTGCTATACTACAACATCTTAAGGTGCCGCAAAGAGCTTAAAGTTTATAATTTTTTTTTATTCAAAAATTATATAGGTACTTTGATTATATATCCTTCTCTTGCGATAAAACCACAGACATTTTGAGCCGATTCGGTCACCAGTTTCACAGGTCTTTCCATGGTTTTCTGATCGTAAAGACTGTCATTAATGAGATTTCCTCAATTTTTTTATCTTGCTCGTCTAATTTTCATCCTGTCTATTACATTGGTTTTGTCTTCCTCTATGATAAACCCAAGTCCTGTAAAGCGGCACTAGCTATAGCTGAAGCAGCTCTGTCACAAATGGCAGCTGCAGATGGACGGACCTGGTAGACTTATCTCTTCTTGTATATTTGAAGGACCTGGTTGGTTTACCTCTTCTGGTAAAGAATACTGTTCTTCAAAAATCAAGTCTTTTTGCACTTCAGTGCTGTCATTTTCCTTAGCAACCGTTTCTGTTACACTAGTATTTTTATCCGTCTTTGATCAAAATTAACTCTTCTTCTAGTTATTTACTTTTTCTTGCTTCTTTTTTTCAAAGCGTTTGTGATAGCTTTATAAATATGACCTATAGCCATTTTCCTGGTAGAGCGTTGATCTTTTAAAAACTCTTGTTCCAAAACTGGTACCTTTTTTCTTTTGTACAACTACAACAATCAAAATTTTGACACTTAAAGCAGCAATATCGAATAAACGCTCAGCTTCTTCACTAAATTTTGCGAGGTTCGAGTTAAACTTAGCTGACCTTTTTCTACTTTTGGACCCTAACAAATTTCTGTATTTGTGTTTTTTTCAAATTTCTTGTACATTTGCTGTCCTTTAACTTTAATATTTTATAAAAAATTGACTTTAATGCCATTTGGAACTTTACTAAGCAAAATCAATTGGTTTAAGTGCTATATATTAGCAACATTACAGAAAAGTAGCTGTCCCACTGGCAATAATATCACTTCTTAGAGTTAAATAACATCCTGCTTTTTTTTATATAATTGAGAATATATTTTAAATATTACAAAAAAGCCCATTTGTGGTAATATTTAAAAATACAAGTGGTTAAAATAACCCCTTAAGTTTGTCTGCTTTTATAAATGACCTTTTGAATTGAGCGCATATTTTTTGGTGCTGCCCCCTTGCGGCAATGTATTTAGTAACGGATTTTAGTGAGAAATGGTGGCAAAACTGTGCATTCTCCTGTGTCACAGTAATAAAAAGTAGCAAAGGTATCAGTTGGATTTTGTTTGATTCTCAAAAGTAAGTATTATAGTAATGGTATAAAGGGAAAAAATACAAATTTTTATCTTTAAGGATATGTTCTAAAAACATACTTTTATCCGCAGAAAATATATTAAAAATAATTATGTATGTATAAAAGTTGAGAAATAGAACATAGTTTTTGCTTTTACTTAGTTTTGTACTTAATTTTTTTTATAAATATTAGATTTATGATATTTTTTTTTAAACAAGTCCTAGTGTAAATAAAGCCTAAGAAGGATTATTATACAAGCAAACAAATATATTTTCAAAATGATTAAGTACTGTAAGTTTTTTTAATATGTTAGTAAGTTTGTAACCCAGGGGACCATTTTTTTCTTTTTTCTTTTTTAAGGGCCTATTTAAAAAAATCCCACTGCCCACTTTTAAATAACCACCCTAAATAAACAAAATTTGGAAAAAAAACTGGTTTGTAGATTTACAAGAATTTTGAAAATGACCCATTTGCCACGATAAACTTTTATCACTTAAAAAACTCTAAGGGTAGAAACAACAGGAATAGAAGGTCTTGACCATATTTGCACTATTTTTGGACTTAAAATCTCAAATATTTCGCTTACAGAAGGATCCTTCCCTGACCCAACTTTGAGGTTATATCTGATAAAACAGTAGCACTTCATAACATCTTCGTAAGTAGGCAGTATACCTTCACACAAATCACTAAATGTTCCAAAAATAGAACAACCTGACATTTTTAATAAAGTTGCACCACGCCCCCCTCCGCCAAACCTCTCTGGTGGATGCAATAGTTTTTATGTTTCTATTCAAATTAAAACGCCTATTTGATACTCTTTATTGCATAATCAAGACACGAAAAAATCTTTAAAAAAAGTTGCAAAGAGTGAGTTTTTATAAAACTTTACCACCCCTGCGGTACCTCAAGTCATAATGTCTTTTTTGTATAAAAACTGCTTTTTTAGAAGTATTTAAATTATACAAAAATACTTGTCAGCTTCTTAAAATTAAGGAAAAATGCATTTTTTTTTTAAGTTTATCGTCCTTGCGGCACCTCAAGACTTGCTCCAATATTTTTCATATTTTTGTATTACCTTATCTCTACCTTCTCCAAAAGGCAACTTTGCCGCGCTATTACAAATTAAAATTCAAAACTTGATTTTTTCGTTCCACCCACATCCAACATCCAAATCCATATGGAATACGCTATTACAGCTAAAACAAAAATAGAACAAATTAAAATGTTCGCGACAGGTCAAACCTGCCATATCTTTTCTAAGCGTGTAATATTGATACGATGACGTTCGATGCGTTTCTTAACTTTGGGCTTAGTTTGCCGCTTAGCATAAATCGACAGAGTTCGGTTCAATCCGTATGCATTTAACAAATTGGGGACATCGACGGGCATCAGCCCAATTTGAAATTTCTTGACACACCGAGTACACGTTACGCTGGGCGCCTAATATATATATATATATATATATATATATATATATATATATATATAATATTATATATATTATTATATATATATATATTAGGGTTTCAAAATAAGGCAATATTTTGTTTAAAATTATTTTCAGTATATCAACACTTTTTTGAAGCGAAGTATAATATTTTATTTGCAGTCAAAAGCTGGATAATGACATTAAGAATATCATAAAAGTTAAGCAATTTTAGCTTAAATTCAGCGATTAATTGAGTGTGTTTAAGAATCTTAGTACGTTTTTTATAGTGCTTCGAGTTTCCTGCAAAATTGTCCCTAAACTTTTTTCCTACAGTGAATATTATAATAATATATTATGCATAATCATGAAAATAGGATTTTAGACACTTATAACTTTTGAACTGTAGGTGATTATAAAAAATGTTTAAAACGAATTTGTAGAACATTAAAAGATCTTCAAAATTGCTAATTGACTTTTTTTCTACGATTAGTAGTTTAGTCGCTAATTGTAAAAATATCAAATCTTTTTAGAATTTATACGTTTCAACGTTAATAAAAAAGAAACAGTTCAATCTACAGACTGGATTTTTGTAGACAATTTAATGCTAAAAAAGGACCAGTGATTGTTTATGAAAAAAAAAAGTTGTACATAGTATGCAGGCGAAATAAATCTTAAAAAACTATTTTCCCTTGTTAAATCAATGGGAAAATTTTAAATTCGATGATGGACCTTTTAAAATTAATATTACAGACTGGACTCTGTAAGATTTTTTGTAGACAATTTAATTCTAAAAAAGGAGCAGTGATTGTTTATTAAAAAAAAAGTTCTACATAGCATGCAGGCGAAATAAATCATAAAAAACTATTTTTCCATCTTAATCAATGGGAAAACTTGACAAATTTTGTCAGAATTTTTTTTTAGCATAAGTGACGAGAATTTTACATGAATTTGAAAAAAGAAAAATATTGCCTTATTTTGAAACACCCTAATATATATATTAGGGTGGCCCAAAAAATAAAGAATATTTTTTTTCTCGTCTCTTGTAAAAATATGTTAGTTTATCATGAGGTAAGAGCCCTGTCAAAATATCAATCGATTAAAAAATTTTTAGGGGTCGCTCAAGATTTTTAAAAATTTTCAAAATCGTCAAAAATAGAATTTTTGTTTTATTTAATTTTTTTTTCTCGTCTCAATATTATTTTTAGGTTGAATACAGGGTGTTATGTAATTAATGTTATATATTAAAATACTGAATACCTTTTGACATAAGGTGTAATGGAAAAATATTTTAAAAGATATTTTCCCCAAGATAAAGAAAATATATGCATTAGAAGTTTTTTATATTTTTTGTGATACGCCACTGGTTACACACTTGTGTTCTGTCAGTACATAGATACAAACCAACAAAGTAGCTGCGCGTTGCCAGTTGTGAAAAAATTGTTACTAAAAAATTTTCTTGCAAAAAATAAATAAAAACTCAATAAATACAAAAGTTTTATGCCCTTAAAGCTCTAATACCATTCTGTATTTATTTACTCATCCAGCTATTAACTTAAGCAATGATAAGAAAAATTAGTACCATGGAATACCATGGTATCCCAAAATTTAACAGCCAATTTTTATGTAAAATTGTCCCCTGAATACGAAAATACCGTCATTTTTGACTAATTCATTTTTAAAGAGTGCATATTTACGAAATTTTAAAATATACAAAACTAAACTTTATTAAATTTAACCATAAAATTAGCCACATTTACAATACCGGAAGAAAAAAAATGATCTAAGGACCTCTTCATTTAGATTCAGGAAATCTCAAAAGGGCATAAGTTTCTAGTAGGCCTGTTAATAATATCGACAGCAGTACCTATAAGAGCCTCAGTTAAACACTTAAACGTGAGGTAGGACATGGTTTAAAAACTCCATAAAATTAATTTTTTCATCGGTTTTTTTCTTTCTGTTTACTCAGATGAAATTAGGACAAGTTCACAGGTTAATCGTTAAACATTCAATTTGTGTAAATAAATCCAAACTCCCAAAATCACTTCCCTTACAATTAAAGCACATAACCTAAAATTTTTTGTCAGTGTTACCAACCATAACCAGAGATAAATAATAAATTAAATTGGACAAAGTAAATCATTACGAATTATGATTAAAGTTTAAATCTGGTGTGTCTAAATTTAAATATATTTTTTATAAGTATGTTTTTAAATCACAATGTTAAAACGATTTTAAAAAAATCATTAGTTTACAAATTTTTACAAGGTCTAAAGCTTAATTTTCATGTATCCGTTTGTCCGTCATCCGTATGTCAGTTTTTCAATAAAATCGTCCGATAAGAAATGTTCTAATTTTCATGCATACGTTTTTTAATGACGTTTAACGGATTGATTTTGCGACAAATAGAAATTAAGTGTCAGTATATTCACTTACTAAATTGACCTAATGCTTAATTGTCATAGTTACAATTATGTCAACTTAACTTTAACAGTTCGCTGTCTAATAAATTTAAAGGTAGGTAAATATACCTTATAAAAAGAATATACTAGCCCTAATTTACATTAAAATGTAGTTTTAAAAAAGCAGGTCCTTTCAGTTCTAGTTTTAATTTTTTTTGTTTGTCGTTTCTTTTTTTTCGTTATTCTTATTAAATAAAAACTTAACAGTAAAACATTATTCACATAATGAACGTAATATTTTCGTTTTACAATCTTATTGAAAAAATATAAAAATATTTGAAAATAAATTATCTTAAAATAACGTTAGGCGTCAAAAACAGATGTTTAGTGACGGATGAGTTAAAATTATTTAACCTTTCTCTGTCAGACGTACGAAGTTGAAACTTGACGGACCGATAAAATGTCATAATTTTCGAATTATAATTGGACCAATAAGAGCGCTCCCGGATGAACGGACTGACGGACAAACGGATACATGAAAATTAAGCTTTATTCTAAAATCTAGCGATTTCAGGTTTTTATTTTTTTTCAAGTTTTTTCAGGTTTATATTCTTTTATAAATATTTTGAAAGTTTGAAAATTTGTATTTCAGTTGTATAATCTGTGTTGTATTTTATTAGTAATAATAATAAGTAATTTGTGCGAAAGATTTGATGCTATGGCGGGTCGGGCGCTCACAAATATTGAATTAACAAATATGGTTTTTTGTTACGGGGAAGCGATGCAATTTTGTGTATTCAAAATTATTACAACGCCAATGACGGACATCCACCGCCCTCGGAGCAAAGTTTTGTACGTGCTGTGCAAAATTTAAGGGACCGCGGAAAATTTAGAGCATTTGTTGGTGATAGGGGTCGGGCTCAGGGGCGTGAATTTGTGGCCCTTGAAGAACAAATTTTGGACGAAGTGGAAGCAAATCCGAGAATTAGTACAAGACGATTAACTGCCCAACTTGGACAAATGTCCAACTTTGTTACGTGGCGCACGTTTCACGAAAATATCACCTACAAAAAGTTCAAGCTCTTCAGGATGGAGATTATGAACTGCGGTTGGAATTTTGCCATTGGTATATACAGTAAAATCAAGAAGATGCTGATTGGACTCGTAGTGTTTTGTATACCGATGAGGCCACATTTACGAGAGACGGGATTTGGGCAGCAACTCAGGAACTTAATTGTAAATAGTCCAGACATTTTTACGCGGGTGCGCGAAAGCATGCTTCTCAGAGTTTAAGCTTGCATTCTAAATAATGAAATCATTTTGAGCATCTCATATAAGGTAATACATTTTTAATTTTACATTTGGCAACACTGCATTAAAAAGTAATAGGTTAGGTTAATCTGCTGTTCCTAGTCGATCAGTGGCGTACTTTTTGGTAGGATAAAGGTTATTATAAATTATTTTTAGTCTTTGGAATTTAGAAAAAAAAAGTTTCAGGTGCTTCTTTATGGACCCTAAGGAACTACCCATTTTAATATATAACATTAATTACTTAACACCCTGTATAATAAAAATGCTGTAAATTTCAAATCAATATTTTGATTTCTGAAGGTCGCTAAAAGTTCGGTTATATCGCTCGAAAACATTCAAAATACTCTACTTTGAAAGTTAAAAAAATCTTGAGCGACCTTTAGAAATCAAAATTTCGATTTGAATTTTTCAGAATCATTATTTTCAAATTAACAAATAATATCAGAAAGAGAAAAAAAAAATAAAATAAAAAAAAAATCAAATTTTTGACGATTTTGGAAATTTTTAAAAATCTTGAGCGACCCCTAAAAATTTTTTAATGGAACTGATCTTTTCACAGGGCTCTTAAAACATGACAAACCAACATATTTTCACAAGAGACGAGAAAAAAATATTCTTTTTTTTTTGGGCCACCCTAATATATATATTAGGGTGGCCCAAAAAAAAAGAATATTTTTTTTCTTTTGGTCTCTTGTGAAAATATGTTGGTTTGTCATGTTTTAAGAGCCCTGTCAAAATATCAGCTCGATTAAAAATTTTGTAGGGGTCGCTCAAGATTTTTAAAAATTTTCAAAATCGTCAAAAATTGAATTTTTGTTTTATTTTAATTCTTTTTCTCGTCTCGATATTATTTTTTAGGTTGGAAATAATAAAAATTCTGTAAATTTCAAATCAATATTTTGATTTCTAAAGGTCGCTAAAAGTTCGTTGATATTTATATTCAGAGGTCGCTCGAAAACATTCAAAATACTCTACTTTGAAAGTTAAAAAAATCTTGAGCGACCTTTAGAAATTAAAATATCGATTTGAAATTTTCAGAATCATTATTATTTTTAAATTAAAAAATAATATTGAAACGAGAAAAAAAATTAAAATAAAAAAAAATCAAATTTTTGACAATTTTGGTAATTTTTAAAAATCTTGAGCGACCCCTAAAAAATTTTTAATGGTGCTGATCTTTTGACAGGGCTCTTAAAACATGACAAACCAACATATTTTCACAAGAGACGGGAAGAAAAAAAATATTCTTTTTTTTTGGGCCACCCTAATATATATATATATGTATATATATATATATATATATACATATATATATATATATATATATATATACATATATATATATTTATATATATATATATATAGTATAAATTTGTTTTAGAGTTAAGTGATGCCCCCTTGTTTCAATGGCGAAAAAGTGGTGGGCTTCCTAATGCCATTCAAACCTATCAAAATATACACCCTTAGTTCCAATGCTTTGGCGGTAGGGGGCACACGAGTCAAACGAGATTATATACAGCTTTGTATAAGTATTACGCAGTATACGAAGCCCGTACATCTGGCAACAATGGGGACTATACGCTCGATGACTTTTTGATAGGAAGGCGGGGAAAATAATGCGGGATTCTTAAATTTGTATCTACTGATTTTCAAAATAAATGTTATATTCCCAAAATTATGTTTTGTTCACTACATGGCGTGGATTAAAAAGCAATGTTTTATTAAATACTTTCGTAATACACTTAATTTTAAAGAATTATTTATTTTTGAAATATTATTTGGAGTGCATTTTTCTTTGGGGCGGTTTTACAAGTTGTCCAGATATTTTACATAGTTTTAATTGGGGAAACAAGGGGATTTGTATATATTATTATTATTCAATGTTACATTTAAATAATTTAAATAAAAATAATTTTTAATTTATTTGAAACATTCCCAATTTTAATAAAAATAATTTTTAATTTATTTAAAAAATTTCCAATAGCGGTATGAAATAAATTAAAAATTATTTTTATTATTTAAGACACAAGAGTACTATCACCAGAGTGGGGCAAATTGTATTCGATTATGATTATAATTATGATTATTATTTATGAATAATGATTACAACAAAGTAATCATAAATCATTCTAACATGAATAAAGAATATTATTTATTATTTACGTTTTGAGTGGTTATAAATACTGAAATCGTCAATTATCGGAAAAGAATAATGATTAATAATTGTAGTCATTGTATATGATTAATCCCGGCGAAATTATATAACAACGAGTGAATGATGTAGATTAAATCTTGACCTTATTTGCTACATAAGTTAGGTATAGTTTTGTTGACTTAAAATTTATGAGAAATAATTTGGTATAATAATTTTTAAAGTTTTTAAAAAATGGTGACTTGATGGAGATGGTCTTATCCTGGGTTAATAACGTATTTAGAGTTTGTACTATGCTATTTGCAGCTTAATTTCCTAATTTTTACCGTCCTAAGACTTTTTCTTTTAATTGGCATTTTGGTTTAATATTTTGTTGAATTTCGATCAAAAATTGTGCGTTTTTCTTGCAAGCACGATGGGGTGTATATTTCGTAAGCTAGCCATGGTTTTTTTAAATAACTTTTAAAATATTTTTTCTAACGATATTTCAATTATTTTTACAAAAATATGGTATTTTGTTAAAATTAAAATTTTATCAATAAAATGTGTGTTTTGTGGATTATTTACCAAAGTAATTATACAGAATGATTATAATTACATAATTTATTCTTTAATTCTGATTATGAATATTAATTATAATCATACTTTCATAAATAACGTTATTCATGATTACAACGTAAAATTTGATTATAAATAATGAATATTATTCAAGTAAAGTATTCATGAATAATGACTACATAAATAATCATTAATCACCAAAATAATTACTATTTATATTCATGATTACAATTTTATTCGATTACTGCCCTACTCTGACTATCACAATCCCTCAGCACACAACCTCTATTTATCAAAGAAGTTTTAGCTATAATATCGCATTTTTTTATAACCTGTTACCTAACAATTTGAAAGCATGCTCAATTTTACTTTTTAAAAACAAATTAAAACAATTAATTTTTGACAACTTTTTTAATTTATGCTAATCATAAAATTCTCTTTATTATATTTCAATATGTTTATACGCAGTCTAACTGCAACAGTTTATGTATCCTATTTTGATTGCACAAATTTATTTGCCTGTAGCTAGAATAAGTACCTACAGTTTATTTGTTAAGCTAGGTTAAGTGGAAGAACAGCAGCCATGTGGCAATTTGCTGAACTTCGCCTATTGTTACATAAATTTAACAATAAAGTTACTTATTATTATTATTATTATTAAATATCATTTTAATGTAACATTGAATTGCAAAAACTGCTTTTTGACAGATAGCTTCTCTGGCAATTTGTCAATTAACATTCACAACTGGTCAATTTATTTATACATGGCAAACAACGACCAAACGACCAAACAACAATAAGAAATTGGGTTTTTTATTTGGATAGTGCTTATCTTTAGAACCAAAAACTTGTTCGGAGCTTAACAAACTTATTTGTATATACCTAACTCATTTTTAATGCTGCTCAAAAACTTAATTATAATTTGAAAGTCCTCTCAGTAATTTAAAAGAAGTTCTAAATAATGATAAACTTTTTGAGCATTATTAAAAATGAGTTATTTTACAAAAAATTTTGTCCAAAAATAGTTTTTGGCGCTTGGTTCCTTTTAGATAAGGATTGTCCATTTATACTTACCATTACAATATTATTTTATCAACCGTTTTGGTTAAAGTAATATTTTATCTACGATTTTTATTGGATAAAAGGCAGCTTTAACTTTATAATGTAGCTATAAAACAATATTTGGTTGGTAATACATTTTTCTTGTTTATAGGATGCTAAACTAAATAGCAATTTTCCCCACTTCTTTTTATTATTTTTCAACTTTTAATTTGGTTTAGTTTTCCTAAATTTTCCCAACATTTATTAAAATGGATATAGCCGGTTTTCCACAGATGCTCCTCAACTATGGTCTAGGTCTTTTAAATCAAATTTGCCTATAATTATAAATTTAGACAATATTTTTAAATAATGACTTATAATTCATTCAATAATATAATAGTTTTTATTAAAATAACACTATTTTTAAATACTATTTTTAAATACACTGCCCTACAAAATTATTGCATAATAAATAAAAAAAATTAACTCTAAAACGCCTTTACTAATCTTTATGAAATTTTGGATAAAAATATTCAACTTATATCTCAATTTACGTGTTCAAGGGTTTTTCAAGAAAATATGTTTAAAGCCTTTTTATTTAATAATGAAAATAAGTTCGAAAAATCACTTCTAGGGAATTTTTTTTAAATAAATAAAAAATATGCTGTTAAAGAGCGTATTTTTTTTAGTATACCCTGAAAATTTTGTACAAATCAAGCAAACAGTAACGAAGATACAGCGCGCTTCAAAGTCGTGAAAAATGACCACTTTTCAGCAAAATAATCAAAAAGGCGTCATTTTTACCGACTTTGAAGCGCTGTATCTTTGTTAATGTTCGTTTGATTTATACAAATTTTTCAGGGTGTACTAAAAAAAATACTCTCTTTAACAGCATATTTTTTATTTATTAAAAAAAATTCTCTAAAAGTTATATTTCGAACTTTTTTTCATTATTAAATAAAAAGGCTGTAAACATATTTTCTCGAAAAACCCTCTAACACGTAAATTGAGATATTAGTTGAAGTATTTTTATCCAAAATTTCATAAAGATTGGTAAAGGCGTTTTAGAGTTAATTTTTTTATATATATTATACGATAATTTTGTCGGGCAGTGTATTAGAGTATACGTCATTATTTAGATTTTTTAGAATTTTTGGTGTATTTAAATCTAATAATTTTAAAAAAACTAGATGTCTTTATAATTCATGAAAAAAATATTCAGTCAGTTTCACTTGTTTTGATTCCCATTTAAGTTTTACACAAAATTACCTAACCTCAACAATAATTCTTATAATAATTATAATTATTGATATATTTGTAAATTTTTTATTAACATATGGAAATATATTTTTTAAAGGCTTAACTTTTAAACAAAAACGAATCGCATCCATGTCATTTAAGAAAAAATGTTTATAATTAACCCAGCTATCATCTGACAAAGTTTGCCATAGAGCTTGTAGAGCACCCTGTATAAGATATTTAAACCTTTTCAAAATTATGATGTATAAACAAAATAAATGAAATGTTTATACCTATATGTAGGTACCTAAATTCAACAATACTTTTAAATTATTATAATATAAATAATTATAATTTAACGATAATTATTATTATAATAATTATAATTCAACAATATTATTAAATATTTAAGTAAACCTACGTCATTATTTAAGAATATTGTTAAGTTTAAGTATCGTCTAGGTATTTTAAATCAAATTTGCCTATAATTATAAATTTAGACAATATTTTTAAATAATGACTTATAATTAATTTAATAATAATTATAATTATAATAATTTTTATTATAATAATTATAATTCAACAATATTATCAAATATTTAAGTATATCTACGTCATTACTTAAAAATATAGGTTAAGTTTAGGTATAGTCTAGGTATTTTAAATCAAATTTGCCTATAATTATAAATTTAGACATTGGCAACACCGCAGGGCTTCTGATACACAGCGAAGTGTGTCTCTTATTGTTTATGCACCAACGAACAGTTAACCGCCCCGTCCCGCATTACCGGGCTTCGACTAGCCAGTGTAATGCACCGGGCTTCGTATTGATAGCCGTGCATGTATATATATATATATATATATATATTAGAAGTTTATGGAGAACGGAAAAAGATATCGAATTGAAATTTTCATAGCAATTATAATATCATTTAAACTATTTTTCTAAATTATTTTGAACAAAATTCCTCTTCCGGTTTTAACGGAAGCAATATCAACTTTGTTATTTTAAATGGATCACCACATTTTTTTTTACATTTTTAAATTCTTACCATCATTCCTTATAAAATGGCTATACCATGTCCAAAATTCGGTCAGTTTCACCCTCAACAAAAAAAGCTTATAACTTTTTTAATATTAGGTTTTCTGATATTCGGTCGGATTTATTGGAATCCTGAAGGATTGTTTTAAAGATTCCATGTAATTTATTATAATATTTCAAAAAAGGTACTTGATAAAAAACAATGTGAATGTAGCTAACTTAAAACAGCAATAACTTTATTTTTAATGGAACGCCCTGTATATTTTTACATAATTAAATATAAAATAATAATACCTTTTCATTGATATAACTATTCCCTATACCTAAAGTTAATAATAACAAAGATATTTTACAATTCCTAGGATCCTATTATTTAATATTTCAAATTTTTAAATTTTAGTTCTAAATTAATAAACAATACAAGTGAAATCTACGAATGAGTTTCAAAAACTGTATGTATTTATATTATAAGAAAATAATATATTAATAAGAACAATTTTTTTTCGGTGTTTGTACATAAATTTGTCGCTATGTAGGTATGTGTATATACGGTTTGATTAAACGCCCGGTACCTTCATTAAAATGTATATTATTATTTACTAATAAAGTTAGAAATTCATTAATTAAGAATAAATATTTTCATTAACTTCTTTTGTGAAGTTATTTTCCTTTATTTTAATGATAATAAATATCGGGAAAATTTTGTTATTCATACCAAATAAATACAAATGAGCAACATTTTATCAGTTTTTATTCATATTATTAGGGTAATTGTAAAATATCTTTCTTAATATTAACTCTAGGTATAGGGAATAGTTATATCAATGAAAAGGTATTATAATTTCATATTTATTTAGGTAAAAATATACAGGGCGTTCCAATGAGAATAAAAAAGTTATTGCTGTTTTAAGTTAGCTACATTCACATTTTTTCAAGCATCTTTTTAGAAATATTGCAATAATTTATATCGAATCTTTAAAACAGTGATTTAGGATTTCAATAAATCCAACCGAATATCAGTAAACCTAATATTAAAAAAGTTATAAGGTTTTTTTGTTCAGGGTGAAACTGACCATATTTTACAAAAAAAATTAATAACTCAAAAACTATTAAGTTTAGGTATAGGACATGATATAGCCATTTTATAAGGAATTTAAAATTGTAAAAAAAATTGTGGTGATCCATTTAAAATAACAAAGTTGATATCGCTTTCGTTAAAACCGGAATAGGAATTTTGTTCAAAATAATTTAGAAAAATAGTTTAAATGATATTATAATTGCTATAAAAATTTCAATTCGAAATCTTTTGCCGTTCTCCATAAACGTCTAACCTACCATCGACCGTGATACACCCTGTATATATATATATATATATATATATATATATATATATATATATATATATATATATATATTTATGTGTGTATATATGACTCATATAATATGAGTACATTAGATGCACAACTCTGTATTTGCAGGATAAGTGATTGAAGACATGAAAAACCGCTCATAAGATCATTTTTGGAAAAAAAGCAAAAATTGAATAGACGGGCTTTTGCATCATTTTTGTTCAAAAAAGTAAAAAAAATCCTTTAAAATTAGGTAGTTTAGTAAATAATTGAAATTAAAATATTTAAAAACATAGTTTTGCATCTTCCTCGTTCAAAGACCAAGTTTTGCAAGTGAAAAGTGCAAATAAAAAAATAACAATTAATCAGTTGATTCTTATGTCGTCACGTAATGCGTATACTACTCAGTTTTGCATCTTCGTTAAGTTTTTTTTAAGTTTTGTAAGTGAAAAGTGCAAATAAAAAAATAACAATTAATCAGTTGATTCTTATGTCGTCACGTAATGCGTATACTACTCAGTTTTGCATCTTCGTTAAGTTTTTAAATGTATTTTATTCTACAAGTATTAACTTATGCATCTGGTTTACTTAGTAATGCTGTAGGCAGTGCAGTAATGTACATAAACAGGATAAAATATATATTTTTTAAAAATTTGCAAAAACCGAGTATTGCATCTAATGTACATGTACATGTATATATACACACATGATCAAAATTGTTATATGCATATTTCTGTATTTTAATTTTCGCTTTGTATAACGTTCTGTTTTTTGTTGTTTTGAAATAAATTTTCATTTAATTGTTATAATATGTAAAATAAAGAAAGTTTAATAAATTGAAGTATTTTTGTAGGAAATAGTAAAAATAAAAGTTTCGGAACATATATTAGGCTGGTTCAAAAAAATCAACTATTTTTTTTTATTTCGCACTGAAATATGTTACGGTACCAAAAAAAGACACCTGTAAAAACCGGAGCTCTTAATTTTAATATTTAGAGGACGCGCATCGAGAATTTCCATTTCCCATTTAAATAACATGGGAAATTTTGTTTTGTTTCTTTATAATTTTCTAGCTCACAAATTAATTAACAGATTTTTAAGCGCGATATATATTCTTGTGGGAAATTGAACGCTCTACAAAAAATGTCTCCTATCATTTTTCGATAAACCAACGAGTTCAAAAGTTATTCAAAGTCGAAGTTAAATTTATGTCATAATTGCATTTTTTACTTCAATTTTAGGCAAATTCCTAGTTAGTTATTATCAAATATAAAAAAAATCATTCAAAAAATCAAAATTATTATTATTATCAGGCCCGTAGCCAGAAATTTGGTTTGGGGGGGCCCAAAACGTAGTAATAATTTTTTGGGTGGTAGGGGGGCGGAAATGGTTGATGGATAAATACCAGGAAAGCGTGAAGTTGTCATAAAAAATATGGCTTGTAATCGATAGACATATTTTTAAAACATGATTCACATATTTAGGAAAATTTTAGGGTTCACGGAATTTCGGGGGGGCCCGGGCCCGTCGGGCCCTACGGCTGGCTACGGGCCTGATTATTATTATTAAATATAATATGTTCAATAAGCACTGAAACACCTACTATTTTAAGAATTGATTAAATTTTTTTTTGATCGATTAAAATCCTTTTTAATGAATTCTTTCCAGAAATAGTAGGTGTTTCAGTGAAATTAATTTAAAAGGCTTATTGAACATGGTAATTTTGATTTTTTGAATGATTTTTTTAATATTTGATAATAACTAATAAATTTGCCTAAAATTTAAGTAAAAAATGCAATTATGACATAAATTTAACTTCGACTTTGAATATCTTTTGACCTCGTTGGTTTATCGAAAAATGATAGGAGACATTTTTTGTAGAGCGTTCAATTTCCCACAAGAATATATATCGCGCTTAAAAATCTGTTAATTAATTTGTGAGCTAGAAAATTATAAAGAAACAAAACAAAATTTCCCATGTTATTTAAATGGGAAATGGAAATTCTCGATGCGCGTCCTCTAAATATTAAAATTAAGAGCTCCGGTTTTTACAGGTGTCTTTTTTTGGTACCGTAACATATTTCAGTGCGAAATTTTAGAAGAAAAAAAATAGTTGATTTTTTTGAACCAGCCTAACATATACATATATATATATATATATATATTAGGGTGTTTCAAACAAAATTAATGATAATTGTACCATAAATGTTAAAAAAACGCGAAAATTCGATGGAAATCAAACTTGATAAAAATGATAGGAGACCTTTTTTGTAGAGCGTTAAATTTACTATGAAAATCTAAGATGATCCTTGACATAAGTTGATTCGATTCAGACGTATAAAATTTCAAAGTTAAAAAAAAAAATTCCCATGTTATTTAAATGGGAAATAGAAAATTGCGATCCGAGACCTCTAAATCTTCAAATTAAAAGCTCAAATTTTGACGAGGTCTTTGTGTTGACATCCTCTGAAAGAATTTGCCGACCATTTGAAGAAAAAGAAAAAGTCGATTTTTTTGAAACACCCTAATATATATATATATATATGTTGTTGTTTTTCCATTTCAATAACACGGGAATTTTTATTTTTTAAATTTTAAATTCTTATAATTTTGGAATGGTTTGTTTTCGCAACACCAACCGAGAGGAGTTATAGACAATTTCACGCTCTACAAAAAACATCTGAAAGTAAAAGTTCTTCAGGTCAAAAATAACATTACTAAAAAAATTCAAATATTTTCAAATAAAATACAAAAAAATATCCTTATTTTTATTTTTTTTACGCATACCCTCTTATTATATTTATTACTTGTTTATATACTCCCAGTAAAAATTTCAGCTCATTCTATAAACGGGAACCCGTGCCGACTTGCATCTGAACCCTCCGTTAGCCAACGTTAGGCGCGCGGTATTTTGTAACACGAAACACTTTAAAAATAAGATATACTTCATGACTGTATTTTTCTAATGATTTTATTAAATATGATTACTAATTAATATTATTGCTTTTGTTTCTATCATTTGTTTCACTAATTTAGATGATTTTATCCCTTAAATATATTAATATAATTAGTATTGCTAAAATATACTGTTATATGAAATTTCAGCTTTTTATAAGCATTTCTTTTCTTGATGTCCTCCCAAAAATTTTTCAGACAGTTCAATAAGTTTTCGGTAGTCATCTCTCACAATAGACTCTTTTAGTTATTTAAAGTAAAACCCATTAAGTTTATCAATTTCAGAGTTTACGGCCTATTCACCAGACCCTTCCGGGTAACTAGCCACTCCTTGTGAAAATATACATTTTTAATAAAGTATACACATAAATAAAACTATATTTTAACATTTGGCAATAATTATAATTTATAATATAAGTGTCACATAATAACAAACTCAAAATGACTTACGATCGAAGACCTCGCGACCAACCGTGTTACAAAATACCGCGCGCCTAACGTTGGCTAAAGGAGGGTTCAGATGCAAGTCGGCACGGGTTCCCGTTTATAGAATGAGCTGAAATTTTTACTGGGAGTATATAAACACGTAATAAATATAATTAGAGGGTATACGTAAAAAAAAATAAAAATAAGGGACACCCTAATATACAAGGTGTCCCTAAACTTAGTGGCATAAATTTAGGAGCAGATTAAGCAAGTCAAAACAGGACGAAAATCTAAATAAATATTTTTCCTAATTACGTATGTTTAAAAGATACAGGGTGATAAAGTGTTACTTATCATATCAGTTTTTTTAATATATCTTCTATTATGGTAGACTTGGAAAGGTGACATTTTGCGAACAGTCACTTCCTACCAAAACACATATTTACACATAATTACAATTGTTCGAGTGAACACAGTGTCGTAGAAACAGGGGTTGCTTTAGCTTATTGTCCCAATACAAACTTTGAGGTTAGGTTTTTTTACCATTTGATGCAATTTTTCGATTACTCAGTTTGGCTACTATTAAAAAGGTGTACCTCTCAAACTTTGATAAAATAAACCGTTTGAGAGATATTCGAGATTACAATAATTGTTATATCACATTAAAGCACTAAAAGGTATATGATAACAAATTTTTTAATTGAAAAACTACAATTTTTTTTTTATGTGACGGTCAGGGCAAAAAGTCCCGAGGCTCATGGAATGCCCTTTTTAGTTTATTCAATTAAAAAATAAAATTTGTTATCATATACCTTTTAATCCTTTTAAATAATGCGATAATAAGAAAACTGATATGATAAGTAACACTTGATCCACCTGTATCTTGGAAACAAAAGTAATTAGGAAAAATATTTATTTAGGTTTTCGTCTTATTTTGACTTGCTCAATCTTTTCCTAAAGTTATGCCAATAAGTTTAGGGACACCTTGTATACTATCATATCAGTTTTTTTAATATAACTTCTACTCTGGTAGTCTTGGAAACGTGATATTTTGCGAACAGTCATTTACTACCAAAACACATATTCACACATAATTTCAATTGTTTGAGTGAACACAGTGTCGTAGAAACTGGGGTTGCTTTAAGCTTATTGTCCCATACAAACTTTGAGGTTAGGTTTTTATAACATTTGATACAATTTTTCGATTACACAGTTCGTCTACCATTAAAAAGATGTACCTCTCAAACTTCGATAAAATAAACCGTTTCCGAGATATTCAAGATTACAATAATTGTTATATCGCATTATTTAAAAGGATTGAAAGGTGAATGATAACAAATTTTATTTTTTAATTGAAAAAACTAAAAAACGGCGTTCCATGAGCCTCGAGACTTTTTGCCCTGACCGTCACATTAAAAAAATTGTAGTTTTTTCAATTAAAAAATTTGTTATCATATACCTTTTAGTCCTTTAATGCGATATAACAATTATTGTAATCTCGAATATCTCGGAAACGGTTTATTTTATCGAAGTTTGAGAGGTATACCTTTTTAATAGTAGCCGAACTGAGTAATCGAAAAAATGCATCAAATGGTATAAAAACCTAACCTCAAAGTTTTTATGGGACAATAAGCTTAAGCAACCCCTGTTTCTACGACACTGCGTTCACTCGAACAATTGTAATTATGTGTGAATATGTGTTTTGGTAGTAAGTGACTGTTCTCAAAATATCACCTTTCCAAGTCTACCATAGTGGAAGTTATATTAAAAAAACTGATATGATAAGTAACACTTTATCACCCTGTATCTTTTAAACATACCTAATTAGGAAAAATATTTATTTAGATTTTCGTCTTATTTTGACTTGCTTAATCTGCTCCTAAATTTATGCCACTAAGTTTAGGGACACCTTGTATATAAACGCGAAAATTCGATGGAAATCAAACTTTGGCCTCGAATAACTCTGGAAGGAATCAATTTATAGAAAAATGATAGGAGACCTTTTTTGTAGAGCGTTAAATTTACTAAGATTTACTAAGATGATCCTTGACATAAGTTGATTCGATTCAGACGTATAAAATTTCAAAGTTAAAAAAAAAAAAATTCCCATGTTATTTAAATGGGAAATAGAAAATTGCGATCCGCGACCTCTAAATGTTCAAATTAAAAGCTCAAATTTTAACGAGGTCTTTGTTTTGACATCCTCTGAAAGAATTTGCTGACCATTTGAAGAAAAAGAAAAAGTCGATTTTTTTGAAACACCCTAATATATATTATATATTTTGTGATTAAATCATCCCAACGAGAGCGGAAAGGATTTAATCTTTTTAAGAGTTTTAACTTAAAACTTTTAAGTTTACGCTTGGGCTTGGTTTTGCTACTATAAAGAGTTGGGCATGTATTAAAAATGGTTTTACTCTTTTAATTAGACTAATTATTAGAGAACATTAATTTAAACATTTAAAGAATTTAACAAAGAAATTTTAAAATTAACAATATAAGATAATTTTTTTACTAAAAAGTTATTAATAATTGGTAATTAATAATTACTTATTATTAATAATTATTGATTAACATTAACTTTTTAGTAAAACATTTTTAAAGATTTTTCGATATTTTTATATTGTTAATTAATAAACATGGCAATATGGGTATCTATAAAAAGGTCTTGATAATTGCAATTAAAAAAATTATATTATTTACCCCCCCTCTTTCCCCCAATTTAATAAATTTCTATATTTCAAAATTAACTTGTCAAGATGGGTTATCTATAAAAAGGTCTTAAAATTTTCAATTTAAAAAATATATAATAATAACCCCCTGCCTGCCCCCTTATTTAAAAAAAATTATATTGCAAAATTAATTTGACAACATTGGTAATTACAAAAATGTCTTAATAATAACAATTTAAAAAATATTATTAATTACCTACCCCCTTCCTCCCTCTAATTTTTAAAAATTTTATGTTGCAAAATTAACATTTCAAGATGGGTATCTATAAATAAAAAGGTGTTGATAATTGCAATTAAAAAAATTATATTATTTACCCCCCTCCCTACCCCCCCAGTTTATTAAGTTTCTATATTTTAAAATTAATATGTCAAGAAAGGTATCTATAAAAAGGTCTTGATAATTGCAATTAAAAAAAATATATTAATTACCCCCTCCCTCCCCCTAATATTAATAAATGTTATATTTAAAAATTAACATAACAAGATGGTTATCTATAAAAAGGTCTTGATTATTGCAATTAAAAAATTATATTATTTACCCCCTCTCTTCCCCCCCGTTTATTAGGTTTCTATATTTCAAAATTAACATGTCAAGATGAATATTTATAAAAAGGTCTCAAAATTTTCAATTAAAAAAAATCCCCTGCCTGCCCCCCTATTAAAAAAAATGTATATTGCAAAATTAACCTGGCCACATTGGTAATTAAAAAAAGGTCTTATTAATTACAATTTAAATTTTTTATTAATTACCCCCTCCCTCCCCCTAATTTTAAAAAATTTTGTATTGCAAAATTATCATGGCAAGATGGGTATCTATAAGAAAGGTGTTGTTAATTGCAATTAAAAAAAAAATTATTTACGCCACCCTTCCCCCCAGTTTATTAAGTTTCTATATTTTAAAATCAACACGTCAAGATAGGTATCTATAAAAAGGTCTTGATAATTGCAATTAAAAAATATATTAATTACCCCCTCCCTCCGCCTAATTTTAATAAATTTTAAATATAAAAATTAACATGGCTGATGGGTATCTATAAAAAGGTCTTGATAATTGCAATTAAAAAAAATTATTTATATAAATTAACCGACAAAATTGGTAATTAAGAAAAGGTCTTTATAATTATAATTTAAAAAATATAATTAATTACCCCATTCCCCCTAAATATTAATTTTTAATATTACAAAATGAACATGGCAATATGGTTATGTAAACTTTGCAGTTTAATAATTTAATAAACTAGGGGGCAAAAGGGGGGTAGTTAATATAAATTTTTTTAATTGTAATTTTTAACACCATTTCATAGATACCCACCTTGCCACGTTAATTCTTCAGGATAAAAAGTTTAATAAATAAGGGGAGAAGGAAGGGGTAATTAATATAATTTTTTAAATTATAATTATTAAGACTTTTTTATAGATACCCATAATGCCATGTTAACTTTGCAATTTAATAATGTAATAAATTAGGGGGCAGAAGGAGGTAATTAATATAATTTTATGAATTGTAATTTTTAAGACCTCTTTATAGATACCCATTAGGCCATGTTAACTTTGCAATATAAAAATATAATAAATTAGGGGGCAGAAGGGGGGTAGTTAATATAATTTTTTTAATTGTAATTTTTAACACCATTTTATAGATACCCATCTTGCCACGTCAATTCTTCAATAAAAAAGTTTAATAAATAAGGGGGGAAGGAGGGGGTAATTAGTACAATTTAAAAAAAATGTAATTATTAACACCTTTTTATAGATACCCATGTTAATTTTGCAATTTAATAATGTAATAAATTAGGGGGCAGAAGGGGGGTATTTAATTTAATTTTTTAAATTGTAATTTTTAAGACCTCTTTATAGATACCCATCATGCCATGTTAACATTGGAATATAAAAATGTAATAAATTAGGGGGCAGAAGGGGGGGACTTATTATAAATTTTTTAATTATAATTTTTAACACCATTTCATAGATACCCATCTTGTCACGTTAATTCTTCAGAATAAAAGTTTAATAAATAAGGGGGGAAGGAGGGGGTAATTAATATAATTTTTTAAATTGTAATTATTAAGACCCATTTATAGATACCCATCTTGCTAGGTTTATTTGCAATAATAACATTAATAAATAGGGTGGCAATTATTTTGTTTTTAAATTGTTATTATAATATAGGTATTATATATTAATATATTAAATCATTTTAATGATACCCATCTACTTATGATATTTTTGTAATGATTATAACCATAATATTAATATAGTTTAATCATAGAGAAATGTAATGTATAATGTAACATTATAAATGTTATTATAAATACCACTTTTTTATAAAATTTTCCAAATAAATATATACCATATATCAATAAAATAATTTTAAAAATTAACAATAATATTAAGGTATTTTTATAAAATTATAAAATTAATTTAATATAATTTTACAATTTATTAATTTAATAGGACTAAAAATTTATATTTATTCAATAAATATAAATTTTTAGCCCTTAAAAGTAGCTAAACTATGGTTATCATTAAAAATATAAATATTTTAGGTATTTAATCTTTAAAAGAGTAGAAGTGTTTTGATACTTTTGGGATTAAATCCTTAACGAATCACTACGAGAGCGGTATAATTTAACTCATCTGGAGAGTAATTCTTCGCAGATCGAAATAAGTTTCGATCGCGAGTGAGTTGAGAGCTATTCAAAATTAGTGATTTAATCCTAGTCCCTGATATACAGGGTGAGTCATTTAACTTGAAACTTTGAAATATCTCAGTTAGTATGCATTTTACGAAAAAAAGTTTAAAATAAAAATTAAATGATTCGAGGGGGGAAATCAATCAGTACTCAAATTGGTCCTCATACTCTCCTCCTTATAGGGAGAACAGGGGGTAACTTTTTCAATGGAATACCCTATTTTTCAGTGGCGGCTCGTAGGTTCTGGAAGAGGGTGGGCACAAAAAACTTACCTACTAATTTTTGTACATAAAGTCCATTCTCCTATATCTCATTCGAGAAACTGAATTTTCGTGTTTCTTAGTGTGCCTTCAACAGGCACCAGGCCCAATTACAGAAGTACACAATGACAAACACAAATACACAGCCATACCCCTGGTGGGATTCGATCCCACGACCTCTCGGCTTGTAGTCCGCAGTGCTAACTACTACACCACCGAGGGTTAAATCATCTAACCCATGTTTATTCCACGCACCAAATGTTTTTTTTTTTAAATTAAGCACATAAAACATAAAAGCTTATTGGTTACTGAACATCCGCCTATCCACTCGTATTTTTCATAGATATTCGAAGAACGGGAATATGTCTTCCTTTTTTCTTAATTAAAAGTTTATCTTCAAGTTACATCAGGCTTTTTAAAATATTTTGCACACAACCTACTTCCGCTGGTGCCATTATTGTTAATAAAAAATAAAGTTTATTTAAAAAACAAAACACGTAATTCACTTAAAACTTAAAAAACACAACGGTGCGCGGAGACAAAAAAGTTAGAAATTGAAAAAACGGACACAGATAACAGCTGAGCAGTTGAAGAGACACTGCGTTCGGTGCCTCAAATTGACGATATATTCGCGTACTTAAAGGACAACCGAAGATCACCGAATCATACTCGGAATAGGTACATTTAAAATTGTGCCTCGGCGGCGCGCGCTGAAGCGTTGAAAGAAGGTTTAATTAAATTCAACCATTTGAGCGGATGGAAGGAAAGTTTAAGACCATCCTTAAATAGTAATTAAAATGGTGTTACGTATAACTAAAATAATGCAAAATGTAACAAATAACTTTTATTACTTTTTATCTGGGCGGTTGGGTGGGCACGTGCCCTTGTGCCCTTTAGAACCAGCCGCCACTGCTATTTTTGATTGCAGATTCGGATCATTCGACTAAAAATAGGTAGATTTTGTCTAAAAATTTTTCATATTTGTAATAGATGGTGCTGTAATGAAAAAAAATCAATTTTGTTCGATTTTTCTTCTGTATACGATTCTCCAATAATTTTTGAATAGAATACTTGGTTTTATTTTTTTAATTTATTTATTTTTTAAATTTTAATTAAAGTGGTGCTCAAAATGGTGGCCTTCGACTTCAATGCATTTATTAATTCGTATTTCAAATGACTCTACAACTAAGTAGCGTATCTGCTGGAATTTCGGCACAAGCATTTCTAATTCGCTCAATCATATTTTCAAGGGTTGTTGGTACTTGTTGATACACACGGTCTTTGAGATAGCCCCACAAAAAGAAATCCGGCGTTAGGGTAGGGTAGGGTGTTCCATTGGAAATTTTAAAGTTACCCCCTGTTCCCCCTATAAGGAGGAGAGTATGAGGACCAATTTTAGTACTGATTGATTTCCCCCCTCGAATCAATTAATTTTATTTCAAAAATTTTCGTAAAATTCAAACCAACTGAGATATTTTAAAGTTTCAAGTTAAATGACTTACCCTGTATATTAGGGTGCCCCAAAAAAAAAAGAATATATTTTTTTTTCTTGTCTCTGGTAAAAATATGTTAGTTTATCATGCTGTAAGAGCCCTTTTAAAATATCAGCTCGATTAAAAATTTTGTAGGGGTCGCTCAAGATTTTTAAAAGTTTTCAAAATCGTCAAAAATTGAATTTTTGTTTTATTTTAATTCTTTTTCTCGTCTCAATATTATTTTTTAGGTTGAAAATAATAAAAATTCTGTAAATTTCAAATCAATATTTTGATTTCTAAAGGTCGCTAAAAGTTCGTTGATATTTATATTCAGAGGTCGCTTGAAAACATTCAAAATACTCTACTTTGAAAGTTAAAAAAATCTTGAGCGACCTTTAGAAATTAAAATATCGATTTGAAATTTTCAGAATCATTATTATTTTTAAATTAAAAAATAATATCGGAACGAGAAAAAAAATTAAAATTAAAAAAAATCCAATTTTTGACGATTTTGGTAATTTTTAAAAATTTTGAGCGACCCCTAAAAATTTTTTAATGGTGCTGATCTTTTGACAGGGCTCTTAAAACATGACGAACCAATATATTTTCACAAGAGAAGAGAAGAAAAAAAATATTCTTTTTTTTTGGGACACCCTACTGTATATATATACATATATAAATATATATATACAGGGTGTTATGTAATTAATGTTATATATTAAAATGGGTTGTTCCTTAGGGTCTATAAAGAAGCACCTAAAACTTTTTTTTTCTAAATTCCAAAGTCTAAAAATAATTTATAATAACCTTTATCCTACCAAAAAGTACGCCACTGATCGACTAGGAATTTTAGGTTAATCTGGTGGATTTATTATGTTATGGTTGGTAACAACAGTGATTCCAAAATCTTTCAAAAAAGTTGCCAAGCATTGTTTAAATTTAGCTTAATTACAAAAATTACAAAATTAACAATGCAAATTGGCAATTTGGCGTTTTTATTAGTTGTTGGTTATTTCATTTTTTTACTGAAGGTAAATTCAAACAAAATCTGCCAACTTTTATGAATCTAGTGCATTTCTTTTAAATTTTAGGTTATGTTTTCAAATTGTAAATATCTTAACTAAGGGAAGTGCTTTTGGATTTATTTACACAAATTAAATGTTTAACCTGTGAACTGGTCCCAATTTCATCTGAGTAAACAGAGAAAAAAACTGATGAAAAAATTAGTTTTGTGGTTATGGATTTCAAATTTCAAAGGTACTAAATTTTCTAATCATTGCTTAAGCTAATAGCTGGATCAGTAAATAAATACAGAAGGGTATTAGAGCTTTAAGGGCATAAAACTTTTGTATTTATTGAGTTTTTATTTATTTTTTGCAAGAAAAATTTTTAGTAACAATTTTTTACATCTGGCAACGCATAGCTACTTTGTTGGTTGGTATCACAGACCAACAAACAAATGGACCGGTTTATTTACATTGAAAAGAGTGGAAAGGAACAAAAATAAATATTTTCCCTCAGTTGTCACATCTGACTTTATTTGCTTTGAAGTATCTATATTTTACGTACAAAATACTTGGAATCCACAACTTATTTAATATTTTATAGTGAAAAATACCAATAGTGAGTGATATAAAAATGGTGAAGCAGTGCTACGTTTGTAAAAGACCCAAGAATTTAAAACTTTCTTTTCATAGGTTAGTTTATTTACAAAACAAACCCTGCCAGGGGCGTAGAAACTGAATTCACTTAAATTTTGGATTTAAAGAGCCAGATTCTATCATCTGGACAAGGTTAGTATTTTGTTATACCTATATATTTATATACATATATTAAATATAATTTTTACATAGGATTGAAAAACACAAAAAAAATGTATAATTTAATGTTTTTATTTATTTTTAATATTTTTATTTAAATTATGATCCCAAAAACAGAACGCCACTGGCGTGGGAACTTGTTTATAAACACCCCTCCCCTTACTCCTTTACCCCTAATCTAAATCGTTCTTGGCAACAAAACATTGTGTATTTTGAATGGGAAAGGCCAGTCCATTTTGTTTGTAGGTCTGTGGTTGGTATCTATGTACTCACAAAATACAGGTGTGCAGAGATAAACAAGTGTGTAACCAGTGGCGTATCACAAAAAATATAAAAAACTTCTAATGCATATTTTTTCTTTATCTTTGGAAAAATGTTTTTTTAAATATTTTTCCTTTATTCCTTATGTCAAAAGGTATTCAGTATTTTAATATATAACATTAATTACATAACACCCTGTATATATATATATATATACAGGGTGGCCCACTTAAGATGGAAACACCTCCGTAACTTTTTTTTGTAACCCGATTTTATTGAACAAAGGCTCAAAAGATAGAGAATAAAAAACTCTATTAGAGCTGTTAAAGTCACCGACACATGCCTACTATAAATTTTTTTTCTGTGTCAAAATTAAAAAAAACATTTAGGGTAATTTTTACGACAAAAATAAGTACGCCACTGAATTTGGCATGCTTAAAAATGGGTAAATACCAAATTTCATTAAAAACAATCGATTGATAATTATTTTACAACGGTTTAAGTATTATTTGATTTTTTAAATGTTTATAACGACAATAGAAACACATATAAAAGGTTTAGGAAAAAAATAGGTACGCCACCGAGTTTGGCAGGCTTTAAAATGGGTATATACCAAATTTCATCAAAAATAAACAATTAATAACTATTTTGGGCAAGTTTATTTTTTTACGTTATAATCATTAATAATTAATTATTGCTACAAAACAAAAACTAAGATAGCTATGCTTACAACTTCAAACAAACGTCAAACCAAAAACAGGCGATTTGACAGAAAATAGTAGCGTCCTTTTTGTGTATTTTTTAACAGTGTATTTAAAAGTTCTTATCTACAATCATTATGGCCCATCAGTTAAATTTAGAGCACAAAATTGAAATTGTCCGTTTAGTAGGATATAACGTTCGTTCAGCGAGAGAAGCAGCTAGAGAATTTAATAATAGGCATCCGGAAAAGCAGCCTATAAGCAGTAGTACTGTTTTTAAAATAAATAAACTACTTAATGGTTTTAAAGAAATAATAATCCACGTCAACGGCAAAGACCAAATTATCAAATAATTCTGAATTATTTTAATAACAATCCGAAAGAATTTCTTTAAAATATTTAAATCTAAGCTCGCTTTTCTTAAACTTATTATTATCTGAAGATTGTCATTAAAATAATTAAAATAATAATAATAATATTAAAATAATAATAATAAGAATTATTTGATCATTTTGTCTTTGCTGTTGACGTGGATTATTATTTCTTAAATTCTTATTTCTAAATTCATTAAATAGCTTATTGATTTTAAAAAAGTACTACAGCTTATAGGCTGCCTTTCAGGTTGCCTATTATTTAATTCTCTGCTTCTCTCGCTGAACGATCGTTATCTCCTACTAAACGGACAATAACTTTTAAATAAACTGTTAAAAAATACACAAAAAGGACGCTACTATTTTCTGTCAAATCGCCTGTTTTTGGTTTGACGTTTGTTTGAAGTTGTAAGCATAGCTATCTTAGTTTTTGTTTTGTAGCAATAATTAATTATTAATGATTATAACGTAAAAAAATAAACTTCCCAAAATAGTTATTAATTGTTTATTTTTGATGAAATTTGGTATATACACATTTTAAAGCCTGCCAAACTCGGTGGCGTACCTATTTTTTTACTAATCCTTTTATATGTGTTTCTATTGTCGTTATAAACATTTAAAAAATCAATAAATAAACCGTTGTAAAATAATTATCAATCGATTGTTTTTAATGAAATTTGGTATTTACCCATTTTTAAGCATGCCAAATTCAGTGGCGTACTTATTTTTTTCGTAAAAATTACCCTAAATGTTTTTTTTTTAATTTTGACACAGAAAAAAAAAATATAGTAGGCATGTGTCGGGTGACTTTGAAAACAACTTTAACAGCTCTAATAGAGTTTTTTATTATCTATCTTTTGAGCCTTTGTTCAATAAAATCGGGTTACAAATAAAAAAGTTACGGGGGTATTTATATATATTAGGGTGTGCCAAAAAAACTCGATATTTTTTTTTTCTTGCTCTCCACCCAAAATATCGTAGAATATGTCCGAACAAATATTCTGTTAAAAGCGGAGCCCATAATTTAAATTTTAAGAGGTCCCTCATCGAATCTGAAGTTTTGCCGCTTAAATAACACAGAAAACTGACTTTTTTACTTTATTTATTCTTGCAACCTAGGAAGAAATTTTTTTTCCATAAAATCCATGACTAATTCTTACAAAGCATTAAATTTGGACAAAACAATCTTATTAAGCCGAATTTCTATTTTCATTATTTGATTTTTTACAGAGCTTTAAATTTAAAGTTAATAATACAAAAATGATGAATTTATACGCCTGTAACTTTTAGAATATTGACGATACAAAAAATTCGCCTAAAACTTTTTTGTGGTCCATCAGACAAGCTAAAAAATTGCCATTTGACTTTTTCGTCTAACTTCAATAGTTTAGCTGAAAAAGGCAAAAAACGTAAAATTTTAAATTTAAAGCTCTGTAAAAAATCAAATAATGAAAATAGAAATTCGGTTTAATAAGATTTTTTCGTCCAAATTTAATGCTTTGTAAGATTTGGTCATGGATTTTATGAAAAAAAAATTTCTTCCTAGGTTGCAAGAATAAATAAGGTAAAAAAGTCAGTTTTCTGTGTTATTTAAGCGGCAAAACTTCAGATTCGATGAGGGAATTATGAGCTCCGATTTTAACAGAATATTTGTTCTGACATATTCTACGATATTTTGGGTGGAGAGCAAGAAAAAAGAAATATCGAGTTTTTTTGGCACACCCTAATATATATTTATATATATATATATATATATATATATATATATATATATATATATATATATATATATATATACAGGGTGTTCCTTAATATCATGTACAAACAAAAGGGGGTGATTCTTTGGCTTATTTTATGAATAAAAGTTCCTATAAACATGGGCCCGCAAACGCTTCGTTACCGATCTACAGGGTGTTAAAGTTTGGAGATTTTTTTAGTTTTTATCTTATAACTTCTGCAGTTTTTGAGATATTTGGCCCAAATTCGGAATATAGGTTGGGATATAAGGCTTACATCATTGGGCATGCCAAATGGTTATAAGAATCTACAGGGCGATACTTTTTTGTATGTCATGCTCCCCTTTTTTCCCAAGAACTTTTTTATGGTGCGCTGCTGGTAGATTTTAAAATACAAAATAAGTTTTCTGTTTTGTTTAGAAACTTTTTAGTAACCTAAAGTTTTTTCGTATCTGCAACCATTATCGAGAAAAAAAATATAACACAAGTTGTTGTCATTTGCGAGATGAAATTCAAATTTCTAAAATAATCTGGTTGACTTTATTAATAATTTATTTTTATTTATTTTTAAAATAATATTTCTATATTTCTTATTAGAAACAAAACGGTTTTGGTTACAATGATTTATTTTAATACAAAAAACTTAAATATTTAGAAAAACTAGAAAATTACCTTACAACAATTGTTGTAATGGTGTACTCTTTTAAACATGATTTGAATTCATTTCTGCCACTACTTATTAAATATCAAATCTGAAATAAAATGGTTTATGTAGCTATTGGATACAACATCACAGACAACACACTGTCTACAACATCAAAAAAATACATAAAAACGATGCTATTGACAGCACGCATTTAAAGTTTTAAACTGCAAGGTGTAAAATTATTTAAAAGACTCGTTATAATTAAATTTCTTATCAGTCCGTTACAATGCCAAATTATACGAATTCTGAAATGGCTGACATGCATTTCATCTATGGCCTTGCGGATGGAAATGCAAGAGAAGCTACACGCCTGTACATGGAGCGCTATCCCGATAATAGAATAATACCCGATCATCGAACATTCACAAATATTCATAGGCGTCTTGCAGAAAGTGGAACTTTTAAAAAGAATACCAATGATGCAGGTAGACAATATACGGTAAGAACACCACAGATTGAAGAAGCTGTTTTAAATGAAATAGAAGAGCATCCAGATACTAGCACTAGAAAAATTAGTGAACATTTCAACATTAGTCATCAAGTTGTTTGGCGTATCCTGCGTGATTCTCTGCTATACCCTTACCACATTCAAAGGGTGCAGGCGCTCCTTCCTCGAGATTTCCCATTAAGGCTTAATTTCTGCCGATGGTACCTTGCCAGGCTAGCAAGAGACCCTAATTTTGACTGTAAAATCCTTTTTACCGACGAAGCCAACTTTTCTAGAGACTTAATTATAAATTTTCATAACAACCACATATGGGCTGAAGAAAATCCACATGAAATTGTAGAAACGCATTTTCAAGAACAGTTCTCGTTAAATGTATGGGGTGGTATAATTGGGGATTATTTGATTGGTCCTTTCTTTTTGCCTAATCGACTTAATGCTCAGTCATATAGGCATTTTCTTCAACATGAATTGCCTTTTTTAATAGAAGATTTGCCTGTTTTGCTAAGAAACCGTATTTGGTATATGCACGATGGCGCCCCAGCACATTTTTCTATTTTGGCTCGGGAGTATTTAAATGTAGCATATGAAAACAGGTGGATAGGACGGGGTGGACCTCAGCCATGGCCCCCTAGGTCTCCTGACCTAAACAGCCTGGATTTTTTCCTATGGGGGCATCTCAAATCTTTAGTCTATGCAACACCAGTTAATAATATAAATGACTTACAAAATCGGATAGTAGAAGCATTTGAAACCGTAAGAAATACTCCGGGGGTGTTTGAAAGAGTAAGGGCATCAATGAGAAGAAGAGCAGATGCTTGTGTGAGAATTGGAGGAGGTCACTTTCAACAATTGTAATGTAGTTTTCTTGTTTTTCTAAATATTTAAGTTTTTTGTATTATAATAAATCATTTTAACAAAGAGCATTTTGTTTTTAACAAGAAGTGTAGAATAAATTGTTAAAATAAATAAAAATAAGTTATTATTAATAAAGCCAACCAGACCCTTTTAAAAATTTGAATTTCATCTCACAAATTTTGTTCTACATATTTTTCTCGATAACGGTCGCAAATACGAAAAAACTTTAGGTTACCAAAAAGTTTTTAAACAAAACAGAAAATTTATTTTGTATTTTAAAATCTACCAGCAGCGCACCATAAAAAAGTTCTTGGGAAAAAAGGGGAGCATGACATACAAAAAAGTATCGCCCTGTAGATTCTTATAACCATTTGGCATGCCCAATGATGTAAGCCTTATAGCCTAACCTATATTCCGAATTTGGGCCAAATATCTCAAAAACTGCAGAAGTTATAAGATAAAAACTAAAAAAATCTCCAAACTTTAACACCCTGTAGATCGGTAACGAAGCGTTTGCGGGCCCATGTTTATAGGAACTTTAATTCATAAAATAAGCCAAAGAATCACCCCCTTTTGTTTGTACATGATATTAAGGAACACCCTGTATATATATATATATATATATATAGATATGCAATCCTACATTACCAAGCCCGAAACGTTACATTCAACAGTATAAACGAAGCCCACTCGGTTTTTACGAAGCCCGAAATCGGGCTTCCTAAAATTAGCGTGTGTAAATTTGTTTTAGAGTTAAGTGATGCCCCCTTGTTTCAATGGCGAAAAAGTGGTGGGCTTCCTAATGCCATTCAAACCTATCAAAATATACACCCTTAGTTCCAATGCTTTGGCGGTAGGGGGCACACGAGTCAAACGAGATTATATACAGCTTTGTATAAGTATTACGCAGTATCCGAAGCCCGTACATCTGGCAACAATGGGGACTATACGCTCGATGACTTTTTGATAGGAAGGCGGGGAAAATAATGCGGGATTCTTAAATTTGTATCTACTGATTTTCAAAATAAATGTTATATTCCCAAAATTATGTTTTGTTCACTACATGGCGTGGATTAAAAGGCAATGTTTTGTTAAATACTTTCGTAATACACTTAATTTTAAAGAATTATTTAATTTTGAAATATTATTTGGAGTGCATTTTTCTTTGGGGCGGTTTTACAAGTTGTCCAGATATTTTACATAGTTTTAATTGGGAAAACAAGGGGATTTGTATATATTATTATTATTATTATTCAATGTTACATTTAAATAATTTAAATAAAAATAATTTTTAATTTATTTGAAACATTTCCAATATTAATAAAAATAATTTTTAATTTATTTAAAAAATTTCCAATAGCGGTATGAAATAAATTAAAAATTATTTTTATTAAATATCATTTTAATGTAACATTGAATTGCAAAAACTGCTTTTTGACAGATAGCTTCTCATGGCAATTTGTCAATTAACATTCACAACTGGTCAATTTATTTATACATGGCAAACAACGACCAAACGACCAAACTACCAAAAAACAATAAGAAATTGGGTTCTTTATTTCGATAGTGCTTATCTAAAAGAACCAAAAACTTGTTCGGAGCTTAACAAACTTATTTGTATATACCTAACTCATTTTTAATGCTGCTCAAAAACTTAATTATAATTTGAAAGTCCTCTCAATAATTTAAAAGAAGTTCTAAATAATGATAAACTTTTTGAGCATTATTAAAAATGAGTTATTTTACAAAAAATTTTGTTAAGTCCAAAAATAGTTTTTGGCGCTTGGTTCCTTTTAGATAAGGATTGTCCATTTATACTTACCATTACAATATTATTTTATCAACCGTTTTGGTTAAAGTAATATTTTATCTACGATTTTTATTGGATAAAAGGCAGCTTTAACTTTATAATGTAGCTATAAAACAATATTTGGTTGGTAATACATTTTTCTTGTTTATAGGATGCTAAACTAAATAGCAATTTTCCCCACTTCTTTTTTTTTTCAACTTTTAATTTGGTTTAGTTTTCCTAAATTTTCCCAACATTTATTAAAATGGATATAGCCGGTTTTCCACGGATGCTCCTCAACTATGGTCTAGGTCTTTTAAATCAAATTTACCTATAATTATAAATTTAGACAATATTTTTAAATATTGACTTATAATTCATTTAATAATATAATAGTTTTTATTAAAATAATTATAAATCACACTATTTTTAAATACACTGCCCTACTAAATTATTGCATAATAAATAAAAAAAAAACTCTAAAACGCCTTTACTAATCTTTATGAAATTTTGGATAAAAATACTTCAACTTATATCTCAATTTTCGTGTTCAAGGGTTTTTCGAGAAAATATGTTTAAAGCCTTTTTATTTAATAATGAAAATAAGTTCGAAAAATCACTTCTAGGAAATTTTTTTAAATAAATAAAAAATATGCTGTTAAAGAGCGTATTTTTTTTAGTATACCCTGAAAATTTTGTTCAAATCAAGCGAACAGTAACGAAGATGCAGCGCTTCAAAGTCGTGAAAAATGACCACTTTTCAGCAAAATAATCAAAAAGGCGTCATTTTTACCGACTTTGAAGCGCTGTATCTTCGTTAATGTTCGTTTGATTTGTTTAAAATTTTCAGGGTGTACTAAAAAAAATACACTCTTTAACAGCATATTTTTTATTTATTTAAAAAATTTCCCTAAAAGTTATATTTCGAACATTTTTTCATTATTAAATAAAAAGACTTTAAACATATTTTCTCGAAAAACCCTCTAACACGTAAATTGAGATATAAGTTGAAGTATTTTTATCCAAAATTTCATAAAGATTGGTAAAGGCGTTTTAGAGTTAATTTTTAACTAAACTGCGCACCACTCAATGTGTCGCGACCAAAAAGTTCGTCCTTTTTCAAAACGACATAACTTTTTTGTTTCTTAAACGATTTTATTTTGGTCTGTAATGTCTGCTAGCGTCATCCTCTGGCAATTCATCCTATAGGTATGAGGCTCAGGGTTCTTTAAGTAAATTTCCTACAGGGTGTTATGTAAAACGGTGAAAAATTTCAATAACTCATCCAAGCCCCGTTTGTAAAATAAATATTTTTTTCTCGTTTTTATTTTGAAATAATGAAGTACTATGTCTTAGCTTAAAACGTTTTTAAAATTTTTCGAATTGAAATCCTAACAACTAAAATATGAGGTTTTTTTTCAAAAGAGTACATTTGACGCTTTTTTGTAGGCAAAACAATAAGTCTTTTAAAGAACGAGAAGATAAGATGGTGAAAGATTGTTTCTTAAATAATTCTGAACAAGCGACAAGCAACAAACTTCTTTTATTTTCAGAGGGGCCTAAGCAAAGACCACTTTTTCAAAATGACATTTTGGTGAAAATTTGCAAAAACTAAACCTAAACCAATATTTACGTTCGTTACATGTTTTCTTCATATTTTTCACCTCCTGATTGTGATTCAGTTGTCAAATTTAAGTTTTAGATCAAACCAAAATCACCAGATTATTAAAATGCAAATTTCCGAATTCAATTTTTGGGCGAAATTACTGCAATTTGTTTGGGTGGTTAGGATAATGTTACATAACTTACATTTACATTGCGCACTAGTTGCGTAACTTGTCACTAATTACCTACCTAATTGGTAATAAGGTTAAATAAAAATATTTTTGTTTATTTTTTAAAATTTTATGCAAAGATATCAAATTATGAAAATTGGTTCTTGAAAAACATTCAAAACGCATTATGAGGTATATTCTTGTTTTTTTTTCAAATTTCAAGTTTTTCATAAGTTATACCTACCTACATACCTGGTGATTTTGGTTTGATTTGCAGTTTTTGTAGCAAAAACGAGGTTGTTTAAAGGTAAAATTGATTTGTTTACTTAAAAACACACAATATTATGTACTAGTATATCAGTGACAGCAACATAAAACGTTTTTCTTAATTTATATATTTAATTAAATTATTTTTTTTATTTAAAGGACAATATAATATAAAACAAAACTTAGTTCCAAAATATAAAAATGTAAAAAATTGTACCTACAATATTACGGTATACATATAATTGAATATGTTGAAAAGTTTTTGCAAAACTTGTAATAACAATTTAATTAAATGATCACAAAAGAAAAAGAAGTCAATGAAATTTGGTGTTCAAATGTTGTGGTATAATTCAGGTATTTTTTTTATTTTTATTAAAAAAACATGGTATTTTTGATTATATTAATTATATTTTGCATTTTTATCAATTTTTGGATGGACAGCTGGAACTTCTGGTTAAACTCGTGTTACTGCCGGTTACAGCAGTGATAGTTTTTAAATAAAAATAAAATAGCGAATTTAATAATGTTTATGTAGCGAGTACCGCTCTGGATATCGGAGTGATGACTCATCGCCGGTTAGTCATCGCCGATGAGTCATCGCCGGTGACTCAGCGCTTGAACAATCGAGAGTGTGGAGCTCGCTGGAATGTTCCAGAAGACCTTGGCGCTGAATATATAAGAAACGGAGCAGCACACGGCAGTTAGTTATGATTTGGTACTCGCGGCGAAATAAATAAATATAAGTGCAAATAAATAGACTCTTGAACAATAGTGATATATAAATAATTAGTAGTTAAGTGTTTAGTTAGTTTTATAGTGTTTTAAGTGTAGTTAAGTTATTAAATAAATAGTTTAGTTCGTTAATTAACCAGTGCGTGTTTTTATTCACACTACGAACAGTTAAAAACGTTACAATTGGTGTCAGGAGTGCGGTTAGTGTGAAACTTCGCGAAAATGGTTTCGTTAATGGACTTAAAAGTGGCGAACCTTAAGAGGGAGCTGGAAGAAAGGGAATGTGATACAACTGGGAAAAAGAATGTGTTGCAGCAGCGGCTTCGAGAAGCGTTGGAACAGGAAGGTGAAAATCCAGATACGTATTTATTTGAAGGCCCTTGTGACATGCATTTAATGTTGCAAAATTTAAAAGAACTAAAAGTCGATTTGCAACAGAAAATGTTGGAAAATTCTAGTGATGTACAACAGAGAATTCTGGAAAATTCTAACGAGTTACAACAGAAAATGTTGGAAAATTCTAACGAGTTACAACAGAAAATGTTAGAAAATGTCAACGATTTAAAGGATGATTTGCAACAGAAAATGGTGGAAAATTCTAGCGATTTGAAAATCGATTTACAACAGAAGATTCTGGAAAATGTCAACGAATTAAAGGACGATTTGCAACAGAAAATGCTAGAAAATTCTAAAAACCTAAAAGAATATTTGGAAGGGAAGATTCTAGAAAATGTCAATGAATTAGAAGAGAAAGTTGACGATGTAAGGATGGAATTAAATAACGTAAGGATGGAATTGGATACGAGAGAAGAAAAATTGAACGAGAAATTGGAGGTCAAAATTAGAGAAATAAATAGTAAACTGACAGCTGTAAATCTACCCATGATGCTGGCGGAACCAGGAACAATGCCGGAGGGGAGCCGAGTTCGAATGAAACCACCTCAGTTCGATGGAAAAACTTCTTGGACCAACTACATCCGTCAGTTTGAGGCAGCAGCAAAAGCAAATGGCTGGCTACCAGAAGAAAAAGCTACAGCATTGACTCTGGCTTTACGCGGAGATGCAACGGACATCTTGCAGACACTCTCTCCCAACGAACAAGAAGATTACGAAGCGTTGGTTAAACATCTGGAACTTCGATATGGCCAGACACATTTGGAACATGTCTACCATTCCCAACTTAACCTTCCGGCGGGCGCACATCTTTTGTGCACGAGTTCGGGCGCAGTGATCTGACAGATTCAATTTTCAGATAGGCTTAGTAAAGTGCTTTTTTATATTTTTTATCAAATAAATAATTAACACTACTTTTTATAATACTATATACTAACTTATTAAATACTATACATAAAAAAAATGCGCAAATAAAATCAAATATAACTAATTCTTTGCACTTTATTTAGAAAGCCATCTTCGTTTTTGAGGTGGTTGTTCTTCTTCTTGCTGTACTATCAAATTATAAATTTAAGTAAAAATGCATACAAAAAGTTATAAATCAATACTTTCGTTCATAAAAAGTTAAAATTTTGTAAATATTACATGTAATACTGCAGTATAACGCAATCGGGCGCACTGTATCTAGCAGATCAAAATGCCTGCAGTCACCTTACAAGGCGATCAAACACAAACTGCAGTAGACATATCGGTAGAAGTCCTAAAAATATGAAGCTACTGAAGGGTGGGTAGTTATGCATATAAAAACAGTGCGTCCGCGTGCAATATTTTAACTGGTGTATCTCTTAGATCGGCTGCGCCCGCCGGAAGGTTAAGAACCGCTGCCAGAAATCAAACGAGACTTTGCAAGAATTCGAGGCTGATATTGCACGCTTGGTCCGGCTAGCATATCCAGCTACTCCAACGACCGTTATGGAACGATTAGCGGTTCAAGCCTTTTTGGATGGACTTCGAGACAACGAAACAAGACAGGCTCTAACACTGGCTCGTCCGAGCCAACTGGTTGATGCATTGGCTCGAGCTTTGGAATTCGAGGCGGCAAAGCAGAGCTGCAGGAGCCAGCCTAGAATAAGGAGAGTCGATGAAGAGAAAGAGGAGGAACCCAGAATAATTGAAGCAATCAGGCGAGTTTTTAAAGAAAATCTACCAGAGAAGAAGGAAATCCGGTGTTGGAGATGTGGAAAGCTAGGACATATACGAAGTCGTTGCAGAGAAAGCCAGGTGGCGCCGACTTCGTCTCAGTCGGAAAACTAGATAGGGTCGAGGAAAAGGGGCCACCGTCGACCTGTAACCAGCATGCCCCAGAAGATATCGAACGTGTTGCATCTCTTCTACACCAGTCCAGCAGTGTTTTTGTGGATGGTTTAATTAATGGAAAATTACATGTGCTGCTGCTGGATACAGGTGCGACGAAGACAATTATTAGGCCAGATATTGTCGAAATGTCCAAGATCAAATCTACCAATAGGCGACTACGTACTGCAACAGGAGATACTGCTACTGTTCATGGAGAAGTGGACATCACGATGGTCATAGGAAACACGAAATTTAAACATCGAGCATTAGTAGCAGATATTGAAGATGAAGTTATTGTAGGCATGGACATTATGAACTCTATAGGATTTGAATTAAACTTTCAACAAGGAATATTGAGAGTAAATGGAGAGGAAGTCGTGTTGCATCGATCTAAAGAGAAGAATATTCGTGTGATGCTAACAGAAGATGCTTTGATACCGGAACACAGCGAGATGATATTGAAGGCTTTCTTGGATTGTAAATCAGAAGATGGAAGTATAATGCTTCTGGAGCCGAGAATTGATGACAAAGAGGTCGGTCGAGGAGTTGTAGTAGGGAAGACTTTAATACGTGTCGGAAAAGAAGTGCCTGTAAGAGTATTGAATGTTAATGGTTACTCTGTGAACTTGAAAAAAGGAATCGTCTTGGGGAACTGTTCCTCAGTTTCCTCAATTATTAGAAGCATTCGTGAGTCTGGAGTTCCGGCCAAGAAAATTAGCAATGAATTGACGACTCTGCTTTCGACTTCTTCAAAGGACTTAAAACCAAATGAGAGAATAAAGCTGAGAGAGCTGATACACAACTATCAGGACGTCTTTGATGATGGACAAGAAAAGAAGGGTAGGACAAGAATTGTCCAGCATAAAATTAACACCGGTGATGCACAGCCCATTCGACAGTCGGCAAGAAGGCTACCACTTGCCAAGCGAGAGGAAGCTGATAAAATTGTGCAAGAAATGGAGAAGGAAGGGGTGATCGAACCATCCAACAGCCCATGGTCTTCCCCAGTGGTGTTAGTTAAGAAAAAGGATGGATCAACTCGATTTTGCGTCGATTTTCGTCAGCTGAACAACGTGACGAAGAAGGACAGCTACCCTCTACCTAGGATCGATGACACCCTGGATACATTGGCTGGATCCCAAATATTTTCGACTCTGGATTTGAAAAGCGGTTACTGGCAGGTTGAAATGGCACCAGAAGATAGAGAAAAGACGGCGTTTACCGTGGGTGCTGGACTGTGGCAGTTTACTGTCATGCCGTTTGGACTATGTAATGCCCCTGCAACTTTTGAAAGGCTCATGGAAATGGTTTTAAAGGGACTATCCTGGAAGACATGCTTGGTGTACCTTGACGACATCATTGTGGTTGGGAAATCATTTGAGGACCATATGAAGAACCTGAAGGAAGTCTTTCAGCGCTTAAGAAGTTCCGGCCTGAAGCTAAGCCCGAAGAAATGTCACTTGTTCCAGAGAGAAGTGCAGTATTTGGGCCATGTTGTTTCGAGTCAAGGAGTGGCAGTGGACAAACAGAAGGTGAAGACGGTGCGGGAATGGCCAGTACCGAAAAACAAACATGACTTAAGAAGCTTTCTTGGATTATGCACCTACTACCGGCGGTACGTACCTGGATTCGCAAAGGTTGCTAAGCCTTTGACACGTTTAACAGAGGGAGAAAGACGATTCCAATGGGACGAAGAATGCCAAGAAGCCTTTAAGAACCTGAAAAACGCGTTGACCAGCTCACCAGTCTTAAGTTATCCTCTTCCGGATGGTGAATTTATTTTGGACACGGACGCAAGTAATGTGGGCCTGGGAGCTGTTTTGTCGCAGATTCAAGCGGGAAAGGAGAAAGTTATTGGATACTTCAGTAAAACTTTATCCAAACCAGAACGAAATTACTGTGTTACTCGACGCGAGCTGTTGGCAGTGGTAAAGGCAGTCGAACACTTTTACAAGTACCTGTATGGAAGAAAATTCTTGCTAAGAACGGATCATGCTGCCCTAAAATGGCTTTTGCAATTCAAGAATCCTGAAGGACAGGTAGCAAGATGGATTGAGAGACTACAGGAGTTCGACTTTGACACAGAACATCGGGCTGGGACGATCCATAGAAATGCTGACGCCTTGTCAAGAAGACCGTGCCCGGAAGACTGTAAACATTGTCTCAGGGCCGAAGAAAAGAATGTGTTTGTTCGCAGAACTACAATCGTGGATGATCATTGGCAATCCGCTGAGGTTCAACAAGACCAGGAAAGGGATCCGGATTTGAAGCTTATCATCGATTGGAAGAAGAACGACCGTAAACCAACGTGGAAGGAAGTCGCCCAATATTCGCCGAATGTGAAATCGTACTGGGCCCAATGGAATTCCATCATCTTAAGTGACGGGCTTCTAAAGCGCGTTCTGGAGTTGCCAGAAGGGGGGGAAGACCGGAAGCAGATAATAATCCCCAGAAATAGGATACCAGAAGTGCTGCAGGAAATCCATGATGGAACTACTGGAGGACATCTTGGGGTGACCAGGACGCTCGGAAGACTTAGGGAACGGTTTTATTGGGTCAACAGCCAACGAGATGTGAAGGAATGGTGCAAGAAGTGCGCCGTTTGCGCGGCAAGCAATGGACCACAGAAGCGCCCAAAAGCCCCAATGCGACAGTACAATGTGGGCAGCCCATTTGAGAGAATTGCAATCGATGTGGCGGGTCCATTTTCGGAAACAGAATCTGGAAATAAATACATCATCGTTGTAATGGACTACTTCAGCAAGTGGGCGGAAGCGTACGCCTTGCCAAACCAGGAAGCTGCCACAGTGGCCGATGCCCTTATTAAGGAGTGGATTTGTCGTTTTGGTGTGCCAATGGAGATGCATTCAGACCAAGGCAGGAACTTTGAATCTATACTGTTCCAGAATGTCTGTAAAATTCTTAACATTCGGAAGACGAGGACGACTGCATTACATCCGCAGTCTGATGGAATGGTAGAACGAATGAATCGAACGATAAACCGGTACCTGTCCAAGGTAGTCTCTGATCACCAAAGAGACTGGGACCGCTTCCTTCATCTGTTCCTGTTGGCGTACCGTTCTTCTATCCACGATACAACCGGCCAGACACCCGCTAGCATTGTTATGGGGCGTGAACTTCGTCTACCTTGTGACCTGAGGTTTGGTTGCCTACCAGGGGATGATATTGCTGGAGAAGATTACGTCAACAATTTACGTAGGAAAATGAGCGACATTCACAGCCGAGTTCGTTTAAACATCCAGAGCGCCAGTGATAGAATGAAAGAGGCATACGACATCAAGGCGGAAAATGGAGGATTTCAACCTGGAGACCTAGTTTGGTTATACAACCCTCAGCGCCGTCGTGGTTATTCACCGAAGCTGCAGACCTCTTGGGAAGGACCATACGAAGTCATGGATCGCATAAATGACATCATCTACAGGATCAGGAAACAACCAAGAGGAAAGCCGAAAGTGATCCATTTCAACCGATTGGCCCCTTACGCTGGAAACAATGCTCAAATAGACGATGCTAGAGTAAGGAGAGTTAATCCGCCGGAAGACGACTTGCCTTTTGAAGACTTCATGTATTTATATTCGAGCGGTAAAAAAGCTCGGTATGGTGTCACTCGAGAAGAGCAAAAAGATCTGTTCACGGTTTCGGCCGATTACTCCCTGGCTCACTGTGTTGCGAAAGACCTTACGATGTCCAGGAGAATAGCGGTTGTATTTAAAAACAAGTTTGGACGGGTCGACGAGCTACGAAGGCAGAGTCCCAAAGTTGGAGAGGTGCTTGAAATGGTGGATAATGAGCAGATAGGTAACCGAAGTATCTTCTATCTGGTAACGAAGCAACTCTCCAATCAGAAGCCAAATTACCGTGACGTATGGAATGCCTTAAATAAATTGAGGGATATCCTTTTGTCCAAGGACATCATGAACCTGGCGATACCAAAGATTGCTTGTGGACTTGACGGTTTGGACTGGAGAATAATTAGAAGTATGGTGGAAGTTATCTTCAGATTTAGTGGCATACACATTCTTGTCTGTTGCCACAACCCTAAAAGAACAACCGGAAGGAAGACCGTAGACTGCTACTTCTATAGGACGTCACAATGCAAGTTTGGATCTCTATGCAAATATCGCCATGGAGCTGAGGACCATTTTCGGGACGAAAATGTTTTAAGACGGGGGCAATGTAGCGAGTACCGCTCTGGATATCGGAGTGATGACTCATCGCCGGTTAGTCATCGCCGATGAGTCATCGCCGGTGACTCAGCGCTCGAACAATCGAGAGTGTGGAGCTCGCTGGAATGTTCCAGAAGACCTTGGCGCTGAATATATAAGAAACGGAGCAGCACACGGCAGTTAGTTATGATTTGGTACTCGCGGCGAAATAAATAAATATAAGTGCAAATAAATAGACTCTTGAACAATAGTGATATATAAATAATTAGTAGTTAAGTGTTTAGTTAGTTTTATAGTGTTTTAAGTGTAGTTAAGTTATTAAATAAATAGTTTAGTTCGTTAATTAACCAGTGCGTGTTTTTATTCACACTACGAACAGTTAAAAACGTTACATTTAGTTAAGAAGTAAAAATGCTATTTTTTCTTAAAAAAACAAGTTTTCTATACTAATAAATCTAAAATATTAAAAATTGCTTTCGAATATCACCTAGGGTATATTTTACAACGAACGGATGACAAAAATGGATTTCTTACCTTCAAAAATAGTAAAAATTAGTAACAATTTTTTGATAGCGTCCTCTTCTGAGGGTCTTTGGTAAAAATTAACATCACAAATGGATTCCTCGATCAAATTGACAAAATTATTTTGAATAATTAACATAGTTTTACTTATGTTTTTCCTATAGGGTGTGAAAAAATTTACCATCTTTAAATGCGTACAAAAAAAAAACTGAGACGTGATATAAAAAAACCCTGATAGGGTTTTCTTGTGGAAAGTATTAACTTTCATTTGCTTTTGGTTTTATTCCATTCCATTTCGCAAACCTTAATTTTGTATCACAGTGTTATTATTATAATAATTATAATTCAACAATATTATTAAATATTTAAGTATACCTACGTCATTATTTAAGAATATTGTTAAGTTTAAGTATCGTCTAGGGATTTTAAATCAAATTTGTCTATAATTATAAATTTAGACAATATTTTTAAATAATGACTTATAATTAATTTAATAATAATTATTATTATAATAATTTTTATTATAATAATTATAATTCAAAAATATTATTAAATATTTAAGTATACCTACGCCATTATTTAAAAATATAGATTAAGTTTAGGTGTATTAGGTGTAGGTATTTTAAATCAAATTTGCCTATAATTATAAATTTAGACATTGGCAACACCGCAGGGCTTCTGATACACAGCGGAGTGTGTCTCTTGTTGTTTATGCACCAACGAACAGTTAACCGCCCCGTCCCGCATTACCGGGCTTCGACTAGCCAGTGTAATGCACCGGGCTTCGTATTGATAGCCGTGCATGTATATATATATATATATATATATATATACGAGCCCTGTCTCAGTGAAGTTGGCCCAACTAACAAAAATAGTTTTTTGAAGATATTTAGAATATTATACGGTAATTAATTAAAATTAACACACTGTTTTAATTAAATAAATAACGTTTATTTAATTTTCAACCTTTAATTTGTTTTTTAAGTACCTAATAAAAAAATATTTAAAATTCTCTTATATTGTCCGTAAACCAAAAATTAAGAAAAAAAATTATTTTAAATAAATACATTTTAATTAGAAACTACCACTGCGTAACATCTCCTTTATGGCTTATTACTGCCTGTATACGTCTCGGCAAGGTGTCAACCAATTTTTGACAATCATCCGGCGTAAAATTATTCCAAATTTCTTGCAGGCGAACACGCAACTCTTGCGGGCTGTTCTCTGAGCTTCTTTTTCATAATATGCCACAAAGTTTCTATAGGCGAAAGATCTGGACTACTAGATGTCCATTTTAAAAGTGAAATATTATTTTCTATCATCCAAGCTTTCACTTTTTAGCCGTATGACACACTGCACCAACTTGTTGGAAGATGCATTCAATATCATTTAAACGCATTTCTTCAATTTGCGGTTTTAAGTTATTTTTTAGGACGTAAATATATTTATAGCCATTCATAATGCCCTCTAAAAAGTGTAATTTACCGATTCCTTTAGCTGACATAGATCCCCAAATCATCACAGAGGCCGGAAACTTTACTTTTTTCTTAAGACAGTCATTGTGAAAGACTTCTGCTTTAGTTATAATGACTCGGCTTCGATTATCACCAACGCAAACTTCAAATCTAGCTTCGTCACTCCATATAATTGAATCCCATTGATTTTGACACCAAGTCCTGTGCTCTTTTGCCCAGAGAAGTCTATTTTTCTTCTGTTTTTTTTTGTCAATAAAGGTTTTTCCTTTGCCTACACATAGTAAAATTAAAAATAAATAAAAATCGTATACATTATAAGCAAACCTTGTAAGTTTTAAACCCAAGTTTTTGAGCAGCTCTATGACAGGTTGCTCTTGAAAAACATTTACTCGTTGCCTGATTCCACAAAACTTTTAATTCACCGTAATTAGCCCTACGATTTTGAACGATAATTCTTCTTAAAGGCCTTAAATTTTTATCAGAATAGTGAGGACGACTTCCATTTTTTGGTTTCTGCGCCACAGATCCTGTAGTTTTGTGCAGTTTAATAATATTTCGCACTGTATATCGTGACAAATTAACAGTTTCAGCGATTTGTGCAGCGGATTTTCTTTTTAAATGCAAGTGAATTATTACTCTTCTTATTTCTTCAGAAACAGCTTTTCCTCGGGACATTATTATTTGTCAACCACACCGAAAGCATAAATATATACTGGAATGTCACTACCGACTTGATTACAATTATTTAAATGTCAAATATTATCTTTACTTTTAGCACAGCCGACTTGCATTAAAAAATCTGGCCATCCAAGTTAATGCATTTTTGTCGATTTTTTTGTATTGTTACCAAACATCCAACTTAAAACTAAATAATATACATACACATATTTTTAAAGAAAAATTACAACATGAAGATTGACCAAGAATTACATATGATAAAAAATTGTTGGCTTTTCATCGCATAAAATTACAAATTTTATATTTTGAGTGGTTGGACCAACTTCACTGAGACAGGGCTCGTATATATATATACCATATATGTATACTCACAGGCAAAATAATCGATCCACACAAATTTTCGATTAATTTCAATCGCATGTAACTTTTTTATTTCGAATCGGTGTTTTTCGGGGCCGCGTTACTTGGACTTGGACATCATTCACAACAATCAAACACTGATTCTCGACAATTAGTACATTTAATTACGAATATCTAACTAGACAAAACGATAGACGCTAAGGATTATACGCACAAAGTAAATTAAAGTATGAAACTAACGATTTTAACGAATCCGCGGTCTCCGGGTTTACACGCGTCTTTACTGTCTTATTGCCCGATTAAGAATGGCCATCCAACCCCCCCGAGGGTTAATACATATCCACCTTTTTGGATCTTTATCTCTACGTTCCCACGAGACCGTGGCTACGTATGGTGATCGTTAGTCATCACCTTCACTAATGCATCCTTATCGGACTGCAGTCATAATAACTGTTCCTCTAAAATCTATTTCTTAAGTCTTATTTATGATAAACAGAATTGCTTATTTTACCAAATTGTTATATTTATGATAAACAGAATTGCTTATTTTACCAAATTGTTATAACAATTTGGTAAAATAAGCAATTCTGTTTATCATAAATAAGACTTAAGAAATAGATTTTAGAGGAACAGTTATTATGACTGCAGTCCGATAAGGATGCATTAGTGAAGGTGATGACTAACGATCACCATACGTAGCCATAAATATATTTATAAACATGCCATACAAATTAATGTCTATTCTCCGACGATCACACGTCCTCGGGTGCAATTGCAATATTTAGATTTAAGGTTTTAATACCACTTTTACAATTTACACAACTAACAATGCTCTTAGTTTAAAAGTCCATTTTGATAACAAAAAATTCACTCAAATACATACTAGGCCCCCGCTACATCACCAGCTGCCCATCACGCCCTGATCAAACCACTTTAGGCTTGCAGTTGCGACTACAGCCTGGCGCATATAGCACTATTCTCTTTGTGTCTTGCAACACCTTTAGCTGCGATGTCTCTTTCAACACCTTGAGCTACGGTGTCTCTTGCGACACCTTCAGCTACGGTGTCTCTTTCAACACCTTGAGCTACGGTGTCTCTTGCAACACCTTTAGCTGCGATGTCTCTTTCAACACCTTGAGCTACGGTGTCTCTTGCAACACCTTCAGCTACGGTGTCTCTTGCAACACCTTGAGCTACGGTGTCTCTTGCAACACCTTTAGCTGCGATGTCTCTTTCAACACCTTGAGCTACGGTGTCTCTTTCAACACCTTCAGCTTCGGTGTCTCTTTCAACACCTTAAGCTACGGTGTCTCTTTCAACACCTTCAGCTTCGGTGTCTCTTTCAACACCTTGAGCTACGGTGTCTCTTGCAACACCTTCAGCTTCGGTGTCTCTTTCAACACCTTGAGCTACAACACCTCTCTGAGTGTTTTCCTCGTTAGAACTCTCTAACTCACTGGGGACCTGGCTGTAGGGCATTTTTTTTTTCAAGTGATCGTGTGAATTCTTGTAAGATCTATTATTTTTAAATAATTTAAGGTATATCTGTCTAAACTTTAGATCAAATTTATTTTAACTTTTCATTGTTAAGTAAACATGGTCACCTACGTTAAATCTAGTTTTTTAACTTTATTATTATTAAATCTAGACTTATCATGCAATGGAACACTTTTTATATTTTGACTTGCGAGATTTCTTACGTTAGTAATATTAATTTCGGATTAATTATCAGAAACAGACATTAATTAGAAAGGCCTAGCTATCTTGCTAGTCAAAAGTTCAAAGGGACTGGCTTTAGTGACTTAATTTAAATTTACCTGTAGTTAATTAATAGAGGTTTTATTATCTGAGACAAATTAATTTGGGTACAAATTTTCGAAAATATTATGCGAGGCCAATAAACTGTCTCAGCTGAGAGACGTTCTCAGGATCAGGTAGGTACATTTACTGTAAGTGCTTTAATTTTACGACAATTACGTCAGTGTTCGCTTCCTTTAATTTCAAAACCAAGATACTCTGTACTATTTTTGAAGAATTTTGAAATAATAATCCTGCTTTTGTAAGAACTTTAAAGTCTAATTAAAGTATTTAAAATGCATTCTGTATTGTACGAGAAAGAATTATAATATCGTTCATATAAACAAGAACAAAAGAATAAGCAAAATTCTTTTATAACAGCTAGTTTGCAAACAGATGGTGCATACTTTAAACAGAATGGTTAGATACTGCTATTGCCCATCTGGGGTAACAAACACGGTACCTTTAGTCTGGGTAAATCCGCATCTAATGAAAACCACTTGACATGTCTAAACTATAAAAATATTGGGCGCCACAAAGTCTACCAACTTGATCGGCAATAAGAGGCAGTACTGTATTATTGTTTAATTTGCGATAATTTATGTAAAAAAGATCAGATCTATCTTTCTTTTTAACTAATGAGATTTGGCTAGCAAAAGTAAATACTGGGCCGAATAATACGAGCCTTTTACAATTTGTTTATTTTATTCTTTACTATTTGTCGCTTATCTGAACTTAAACAATATGACCGTCTCTGAAAAGTTATAATAGTATTAATTAGACGTATTTTAATCTCATCGGTGGCGATCTTAGTAAATTATAGACAATAAAAACAATACATCAAAAAGACAAAACCTTAGTAAAACTACAAATCTAGGATATTATTTCAATTAATTTTAAAACTATTGGACGTCAGGTTAACATGAAAACCTTGACAAATAATTTCACAGTCAATCGTAGATGAAATGACATTACAATATCACTTTGCAATTAAGCATGAGGTATTACATGAAATATAGTTTCTAAGGTATAATTGTTAATGACTATTTTAAACAGTATTTGTAGAGTGCTATGAATAGTAGTGTTCCCAATGCCTCTCAAAACAATAAAATTCTTAACTCCTTTACCTGAGAACTTGGAGGTTATAATTTCTTTAATAAGCGAATATCGGTAAACAAGTCAAAACAGAATAAATACGACTCACCAGATTGAATAAGCGAGCCGGTTGGGTTGACCACTCTTACCCTTTTCTCTCCGGTCGTATTTTCTTAAATACCTTTAAAATATGACCCACTGGTGGCTAAAGGACACTTTAACGCAATATAACCGGAAGCACAACACCTGATGCACCTTACAACAGATTTATTTAAGGCGATGCACTAGCACTGGACTGATGGATTCCAGATGTGTTTACGCTTTCGTTAATTCTAAAACGGCATTCACTTATTTTATGACCCACTTTTCCACAAAACTGACTTTATTGTAGTTGATGATTTATGTCCTTGGGCCATGTGTGCTAATACGGCCGACACCGTTATTTCTTTGATGCTCATTGACTTCCATCTGGACGTAAGATATGTCATGAGGCGGCTATTATAGGACAAAAGACATTCACTTTCTTTAGGCCGGCCGTTGAACATATTAATTAAAGTGGCAGCCGAACTTCCAATGGATTTTTGGATAAACACATATCAACAGTAGAACACCAGGAAATAAGGTCAGCACTTGGATCCTCCGTGTTAAACTTCGGTAATGATACTCTGGGCACACTTGGTGGTGTAGTTCTAATTGCACTTATTAATTCCATCATATTTTGGTTTTGATGTTCCAAAAAAGGCACTATTGTTTCAGTGATACTCCAGGCTCTGGATTCGATCCCACTTCTGAGGTCGAATCGGTGTTTTTCGGGGCCGCGTTACTTGAACTTGGACATCATTCACAACAATCAAACACTGATTCTCGACATTTAATTACGAATATCTAACTAGACAGTCTTATTTATGATAAACAGCATTGCTTATTTTACCAAATTGTTATTTATAAACATGCCATACAAATTAATGTCTATTCTCCGACATATATATATATAGGTATATATATATATATATATATATATATATATATATATATATATATATATATATACCATATATACTCACAGGCAAAATAATCGATCCACACAAATTTTCGATTAATTTCAATCGCAAGTAACTTTTTTATTTGATTTCGGATTTAAACAAATATTAAAGAATATTGTAGATACATTAATGGAGAATCGCTCACATTTTAAAAAATTACTAAAAATTAGACGTACGTTTATAATATACAGGTATAAACAAAAAGATGTTTTTTAAGTTATCTACAATATTCTTTATTATTCGTTTAAATCCGACATCAAATAAACAAGTTATTTGCGATTGAAATTCATCGAAAATTTGTGTGGATCGATTATTTTGCCTGTAAATAATCAGATGAACCGTTTCCTTAAAATCATGCCCTAAACATTGGTATAGTTTTACATTTTGGTCTTAACTTTGGAATTTTGAAATTCACGTAAAAATCAGTACCCATAAAAAAACCGATATATATTCTTATGTGAAATCAAATGCTTTACAAAAAAAGCCTCTTAACATTTTTGTCTAAATTCACTCAATCAAAAGTTATTTTAGCAAGAATTTCGTTTTGACTTCAACTTTAACCTGTGATCCATGGTTCTCAGCCAATGGGGGTTATGAGTCGCATAATAGTGCAAATTGTGCCTATTAATAGATCCATTACTATTGAAAGTAGATTCATCCGAAAATAAAATGCCGTTTAAGAAGTTGCCAAGCTAATGGCTAATGCACAATCATATCATATCTTGTCGCCTAAAATCCATTTTAACTGAACAAATAATAGAAAAGTGAAACAATTTGAATTTAAACAATTTTTGTTATTGGTATCCATGGATACGTCAAAATAACTCGCTTATCGATTTCTCAGGTGTGTTGATACCTAAATTATTACAAAATTGTGAAATATCTTTGTTATTATTAACTTTAGGTATAGAGAATGGTTATACCAATCAAAAGGTAATTTAATAAGAAATTTAATTCTGCAAAAATATACATAGCGTTCCATTTAAAATAAGAAAGTTATTAACGTTTAAAGATTACCAAATTCAACCTAACATTTATCAAGTAATTGGTTAGAAATATGGCAATGTTTGACACGAAATATTTAAAACAATGTTTCAAGATTCCAAAAATCCAAACCGCATACCAATAGACCTAATAACAAAGAAGTTATAGGTTATTTTTGTTGAAGGCGCAACTGTCAAATATTTACGAAAAAAATTAATAACTCGAAAACTATTAAGTTTAGGTATAGGGAGTGTTATAGAAATTTTATCAGGAATTACATATGAAATTTAAAAATCAAAAAATATACAGGGTATTCTATTTGAAATAACAATGTTGATGTCACTTCCGGTGAAACCGGAAATGGAATTTTGTTCAAAATAATTTTGGAAAATACGTTTAGTTGGATCATATTTTCTATAAAAATTTCATATCGATATCTTTAATAGCAAAAAAAATATGGACCGATCACAGAGCACTGGGTCACCCTGTATATGGGGTATTCCATACCAAATCGACCACTTTTGAACCCGACCCCTTTAGATTTTGCTGAAACTTTTCCATCCTTTTCTACCCTTTGAAAAACATTTTTGAAAATTTTTTCAAATTTTTTTGTCCAACCTCAAAAAAGTTATGAATTTTAAAAAAAAATGGCTTTTTTATTTTCAAATAGCCATAACTTTTTTAGAAATTGACTTTTGGGTACCTTTTTTTTTAATTTTTGTTTTTGAATGAACTTTTCAAAAAAATACACGAAAAAATACACGAAAAAAATTTAACATGATCAATTATATAAAATAATCGTTTTTTTTTTAGTAAAATCGTCATTTTTTCAAAGTTCGCCATTTTTTCTTTTTGTTTTTTTTTTCTCAAAAAAAACTTCAATTAATTTGACAACTATCCCCGCTAATCCCGGAGTGGGCCGATTTTTTTTTAATTTTTTTTTATTTATTTAAAAAAAAATGTCGAATTTTCTTTGACAATTTTTTTTTAAATAAATAAAAAAAATACAAAAAAAAATCGGCCCACTCCGGGATTAGCGGGGATAGTTGTCAAATTAATTGAAGTTTTTTTTGAGAAAAAAAAAACAAAAAGAAAAAATGGCGAACTTCGAAAAAATGACGATTTTACTAAAAAAAACCGATTATTTTATATAATTGATCATGTTAAATTTTTTTCGTGTATTTATTTGAAAAGTTCATTCAAAAACAAAAATTAAAAAAAAAGGTACCTAAAAGTCAATTTCTAAAAAAGTTATGGCTATTTGAAAATAAAAAAGCCATTTTTTTTAAAATTCATAACTTTTTTGAGGTTGGACAAAAAAATTTGAAAAAATTTTCAAAAATGTTTTTCAAAGGGTAGAAAAGGATGGAAAAGTTTCAGCAAAATCTAAAGGGGTCGGGTTCAAAAGTGGTCGATTTGGTATGGAATACCCCATATATATATATATATATATATATACACATGATCAAAATTGTTGCATATTTCTGTATTTTAATTTTCGCTTTGTATAACATTCTGTTTTCTGTTGTTTTGGAATAAATTTTCATTTAATAGTTATAATACGTAATATAAAGAAAATTTAATATATCAAAGTATATATTTTTGTAGGAAATATTAAAAATAAAACTAAATATAATTTTTAAAAAGTGAAAACAATTTATTATCAGAAACGATTTAGGTGAAAAAACATTTTACGAGTAAATATAAATTTTATTTAAAGAATGAAGGTGATTATTTTCTCAAAATTTTTTTAATTGTAATGTACACTATGTATTTTATTGTCAATAAATTATTTATCTAAATACTGTTCTCAAAGTCATCATCCTTGTCGGAACCATCGTCTTCGAGGAGGATGATTGGTTCCGAAACTTTTATTTTCATAATTTCCTACAAAAATACTTCAATATACTAAATTTTTTTTATTTTACGTATTATAACAATTAAATGAAAATTTATTCCAAAACAACAAAAAACAGAACGTTATACAAAGCGAAAATTAAAATACAAAAATATGCAACAATTTTGATCATGCGCGTTAAAATCCCCCCCTGTTAACTTTTGAACCAAATAAGATATCGATGTCGGACAAAAACCAGGGTAAACTATATTGTGTTTACTACTTTTTGACGTCAAAATGATTTTTTTTTGCCTAACAAGTTCCAAGAGGGCAGTATCAACTTGAAAATTTCAAATGGAAAGGGGGTGCTTGTGATAACTCATTTGAAAGGTATTTTAATTATCTATATAACACTTTTTTTATTTTTAAAATCCGTTTAACCATAGCATAGTTATTAGGGTTTAAAATTTTTAAAAACACGTTTTATTTTGGTTTTAATTTATTAAGAAAAATTTAAATTAGATGTTCGAAATGTTCCCCTTGGACAGCTTGACACACAAATAGTCTATAGTCTATATCTTCAAATTCATTTCTAACATTAGCAAAAGTTTCTTGCGTAATACCAATCCGGTGTTTAAGACCATTGTCTAACATCCCTAAAATAATGTGAGGGCGCTCCATCCTGCTGAAATATGACTTCTTTGTCAAATTCAGCATAGGTATTGATTATTTCCTCAATCATTGGTTGAATTTGGGTTTGAAGCATGTTAAGATACAGAATACCTGTCAAATTTTGTTCCAAAAAAGATGGGGCCTACGATGTGGTTTCCCAGTATTCCCGCCCATACATTAACTTTTTGCGGATACTGGGTGTGACCTTCTCGAAAAAAATGTGGATTAACAACTGACCAGTAGCGTACATGTTGTCTATTAACAGTACCATTTAGAAAAAAAGTGGATTCATCACTAAAGCAAATTGAACTTATGTAGAGTGGATTTTGTGCTATGCGCTCACACATAAGTTCACAAAATTGCATTCGGTGATCAGGGTCATCTTCAGTTAGTTGGTGAAGTATTTGAAGCTTGTAGGGATAAAATTTGTTCTTTAAATATTTCCTAACAGTTGTTTGAGATACAACACAAGTCTGCAACTGCGGCCGTCGATTGTTGTGGAATATTGACAACCGAACCAACTATTTGCACCTGTTTCTCTTCGGAAATTGATTTCCTTCCCGATCCTTTCTGCCTACCCACACTTCCACTTATTTGAAATTTTGCCACCAAATCCCGTAGATATTTCCTAAAAATTGGGTTTTCTGGGTACCTTTCATTAAACACCCTTTCTGTTTCGTGCAAATTTCGCCCCATTTCATCATAAATAAAAATAGCCTCCGTTTTTTCTTCTAATGGGCGATGTCAAACCATTTTACATTCAAATATTAATTTAAATTGCATGATCAACTAACAATTTAATACTAAAGATATTAATTATTTTATTTTTCTATCTTCTTAAAAACAGGATATTGGTATAGGTATTTAAAACAAAAAAGTTGGCACAAAACGCATAATTATTGCAATGGTTTGTATACTATATATATTAGGGTGATTCATTTCCTCAAAAAACTTTTTTTTCTCGGCGCTCAAGCAAAATATTAATCTACCTATAGAAAAAAAAATGTTCACCAAGGTAGAGCTCTTAATATCAATTTTAAGTACTTGCAGTTTAAATTTAAAGTTTTCCCATTTAAAATGCATGTAAAAAAATGTTTTTTTTTTCAAATTTCTAATGCTCGCCCGCTCTTTACAATATTGTGAATCGGTTTTATGGTCCTTATAGGGAATTCCACGCTCTTCAAAATTGTCTTTGTGCTTTTTTGTGTAACTCGTAGTGGTTCGCCAGTAGGAGTCATCAAAGTTCAATTTTTTTGAATGAACATTTTTTTTGCAATTTTTTTTTACAATTCGCAAAAAATAGTGAAAAAAAAGAGCTGAATCGTAAAAAATAGTCTTTTAACAAATATTTGATGAATTTACGGCCATTTTTATATCTTAAAACGTAAGTAATTGATAAATATTAACCAATTATGCTATTTAAATTAAACTTTCTTATTTACTATCGATATAATTCTCTACAACAATAACTTTTCCAGAGTTATTATGATTTTTGACTTATAATAAATATAAAAAAACACATTAATTTATAAAAAAAAACAAATATACAATTGCAACTTAGATTCTGCAATTTTTCAACATTTCCGTAATATAGCAATAAATATAAATGAAGGTTATTCAATTTTTTTAACAAAATTCTTAAATTAACAAAAAAGTAAATTGTTTTTATTGTCAACTTCATTTGCTTCAATATTGTATAAGTAGAAATTGCTATTTGAATAATTGCACTAAATAATATTTTGATTGCATATTCGAACATAAGTAAAAAAATAATGATAATTATTTGATTGGGAAAGCAACTGTTACAATTTTATGATCGCTCTAGTTAATTAGTATGACGTTAGCGACTCTATTGTCTTTGTAAACGGGTTTGATGCTTTATGTTATACTTAACCCCAAAATGTATTGTTTGTTGTATTTAGTAATTAGTCCGAGAACAAAGTACGAAGTGACTAGGTGCACGTTATAGTGCCTGCAATATATTTTTTACGGGCACGCTAGTGACGTAATAGATAAAAAACGTCATCACTGCCGTGCCGCTTAATTTAAAATTGGCGGCACAACAATAATATAATAATAAATTGTACCTGTATACATGTTAAGGGCACGTTAGTTACGTCATAAAATAAAATCTTAATTTGCTTTGTATAAAAGTCGAAATAATTTAATATTTATCAACTTGTTTATTTATGACTATTGAGATTTTTATTAAATTTGCAATATATTATCTAATAATGTAATCTGTTATTTGTTTTGATTAAAGTTTTGTTGTTTTTTTTATGAATTGATGTGTTATGTTTATATTTATTTTTAGTCAGAAATCATAATAACTCTGAAAAAGTTATTGTTGTAGAGAATTATATCGATAGTAAATAAGAAAGTTTAATTTAAATAGCATAATTGGTTAATATTTATCAATTACTTACGTTTTAAGATATAAAAATGGCCGTAAATTCATCAAATATTTGTTAAAAGACTATTTTTTACGATTCAGCTCTTTTTTTTTTCACTATTTTTTGCGAATTGTTAAAAAAAATTGCAAAAAAAAATGTTCAATCAAAAAATTGAACTTTGATGCCTACTGGCGAACCACTACGAGTTACACAAAAAAACACAAAGACAATTTTGAAGAGCGTGAAATTCCCTATAAGGTCCATAAAACCGATTCACAATATTGTAAAAAGCGGGCGGGCATTAGAAATTTGAAAAAAAAAATTTTTACATGCATTTTAAATGGAAAAACTTTAAACTGCAAGTACTTAAAATTAATATTAAGAGCTCTACCTTGGTGAACATTTTTTTTTCTATGAATCACCCTAATATATATATATATATATATATATATATATATATATATAGATAGATAGTGTCATTTAGGCACCCATATAGTATAAACATTGTCAATGTGACTCCCAATTTTACAATGTGGCACCCGGTTTCGGGTGCCACTTTGTTTTGCCTTTATAAAATTTTCCTATGAAGGCAGGGTCCTTCTAAACCATATAACAAAAAATTTGAAGGGTGCCATTTTGACAGTGATTACCCCCGGATATACACTTTAGTTCGCGAATTTTATTATAGAGGGCGCTTTTTTTATACAGATGTATATATTTTATACACGTATTATAATTGTTCAATTTTTGGCACCCATAATATGCTTTTACATTATGGCACCCTAAATTTGGCAACAGTGTAAGAAATTTTAAAACCACCTGTGTGTAACGTTTTTAAGTTTATTTTTTAAGTGGAACCCATTAATTATCAATTTTGATCATAAGTGAAATGGTGAAAAGAATAATTAAAGATGGTAAGTACTTATATTTATGTTGTGCCTACCTACCTATTTTAACTCTTTTCTTTACATCCAAATGCAAAAATACCGGGTATAATATTATTTATTAATAAAATTCCGAAAAATAAGTATATTTAGGTAAATAATACATATACTTTTTTAGTATTGCCGTTATATTTTCAATTTTTATTTTATATATTATTTTAATACGTTTTGTAACCAAAAAATTAAAAAACCACCAGCAGTTTTTAATACTAACGTCAGTATGTCAGTTTTGTTTTGCTTTTAATTAGGTAATTTAAACTGTTACAAATCATACCAAATCTTATATTAATTTTGCGTTAAATTTTACAAAAACTTGTTAATTAACTTTAAAATATTTCAGTGGGCGTTAACGTTTATTCTACATAGTTAATAGATTTTTTTTCTGTATATTATTCAATATTCATTGCACCTCCCTTAAAATAATTTTTATATTATTTAATATTCATTGCAGGTCCCTAAAAATATTTTTTTAAATACGAACTCAAATATGTTTTGCCGTTTGGCCGCGTTCGGCCAATAGCACGTATGCTAAAAGAGTAACTTGCCATTCAGAGGATTACAGGACTGACCAATAGAATATACCGCCGACGGTGGACTAGTGGTTAGTGCTGCTGACAACAAGCCGAGAGGTCGTGGGTTCGAATCCCACCAGGGGTATGGCTGTTTATATGTGTTTGTCCTATTGTATATTAGTCCTTCGGAGGGGACTTTAAGCTTGCGGTCCGTTCCTACCCCTAACCCGCTCAAGCCATTCAGTTGGCTTCTGAGACATCTTAGGAAATAAGGATGGAACTAAAAGAGCACTTTTGTAAATTGTTGTGCCATTACAGACTCACACATCCAACTAAATATTAGCCCATCCCTATTTATAGTTAGTTCGCGTGTGTGAGCAGCCGTGAGATGTATCGCTTATGCCGCAGCAGGCCGTATTTTGGCCAAGTTCGGTTAGTAGGTGGCCAAATGGTAACAGGGGTAAAATAACGTGGGCCCTAAGGTGCCGGGTGTAGGCAAGTCGAACCGCTGGTCATCTGCCTATACCGAAGGGTGGCCGACTGTTTGGTGCTTACTGGGATTCTTTTGGTATTGATTCTGAATTTAGTTTTTAAAATAAAAAGTAATTTATTTAATAAAAAATGAGAAAAAAATGTTTTTAGATGCAGGTTTAAAAAATGTATAAGATTATTATAATCACAAATATTTTACTTCTAACCAAGAAACCAAAATTGTTTAATTTTTTTCGCTATTTTTCGCCACGGCTTCAGCATCGATTTTTTCAATTTTGTTGAACAAAGTCCATACTTTTTCTTCAAATTGTGCAGAGGGGCTTGTTTACTCCTTCTGCAGTTGTTTAGGAATATAAAATTAAGGTAGCAGAGTTAAAATAAAATTACATACATATTCACGACTATGTTCGCTAGATCTTCGCTTCCATCTGTTTCAGATCAGATTCTTCCGATGAGGTATATACCTTATTATATTGTATTTTCTGTAACTAATCTTAAAGTTAATGGCATAAGAACGTAGCCACGGCTGTGTGTGCGATAATTTTGACGGGCCCAAATAAAAATATATCATGTATCAAGTTTGATAAACGCCATTTTAGTCACGAATTCAATGTAGTCAGTGCTTAATTAAGTTAGTGCCTAGAAAAATTTATAAACGAGTTGAATACTATACTTTAATGTTATCTAAAAAATAATTTAAAATACATATTTGTATAAAGCGACATCTATACGAAAATAAAGTAACCATTCCAATAAACATTTTTGACGTAATTTTCAACATTAAAATTGCCCGTTTAAATTATTAAATAATTTTAATTAAACTTAACAATTATTCATACTTTAAAATATTAAAATAACTTTAAAATATGATTATGTTAAGAACATATTTTATCCTTTTAGTTTTTTAATAATATAATTGCAAAATATTATTACAAAGTATTAAAAATTCTTGCACTGAAAATGTTAAAGGTGCAAAAAGTGACAGTTGTATTTATTGGAATTCCCGTTAAAATTTCTAACTTGAGAATCTACCGCCGTTAAATCTCAAATTATTCTGTGTAAATCTAGATTTATCCCTTAAAAATAGACTAAAATCAATATAGAAGCAGTTTTTCACCGTAAAAGAAAACGGAATGTTTTATGGGCACTGTACTCTCTAAAAATGAATTAGTCAAAAATTTAATAGTTATTAGTGGCTGCTTTTTCACTTGTACCATGGTTAACCATGGAATATCATGGTATCCCAAAGTTTAACAGCCAATTCTTGTGTAAAATTGTCCCCTGAATCCGAAAATGTCGTCAAAAGTTAAAAAAGTAGAACAGTTTTTGAGATATAGTCAATTTTCCATTTAATATGGAATTGACTATATCTCAAAAACTGCTCCACTTTCATAATTTTTGACGGTATTTTCGGGTTCAGGGGACAATTTTACATAAGAATTGGCTGTTAAATTTTGGGATACCATGGTATTCCATGGTTAACAATGGTACAAGTGAAAAAGCAGCCATTTATAACTATTAAATTAGTCATTTTTGACTAATTGATTTTTAGAGAGTAAGCAAATTGTTTAACGCTTTATCAGTTAAATCCAGTTAACTGAACTACTACGGCGAAATTAAAAGGTCATACAGTGCTTGCAAATCCAAGTCCGACCACACTGGAAAGGACGGCTGTTCAATACCCGCGTGAAAAGAACAAGGATAGATCGCCAAATAGAATTTGATTGGCCAGCCGGCAGGCTATGACAACGCATACCCATCGCGCACCTCGCAGCGTGCTTGACACGAGGATATCAGAACGAGAACTGCAGTGGTGCCAGCAAGAGGTAGTAATTTTAGTAAAAAAGATTATTTAATTAAAAAATGTAGGTACACGTTGGAACAAAAAGTTGAGATTTTAATCTGGCATTTTGCTGGTAATTCTGAACGAGAAATTCAAAGATTATTTGCGGGAATGTTCGAGGCCAGACCAAACAGAGAAACAATTCGACGAACCGTTAATAATTGCTTGTTCGAACATTTAATTTAATTTTTCAGTTTATTTATTTTTAGAGTTTTATTAGACCAGGGTCGATAATTTTTGAAACCAAAAAAAATAACAGTAGGATGAAACCCATTGGAAAAGGAGAAGAATATAATAAAAATAAAAGGAAAAATAAATTACGGGCGATCTGACTTTGGGAAGTGGGAGGGGGGGTTTTAAGGGTAAAAAATGGTTTATCTGGATTTCCGGCAAAACTACAAGTTCTATGGAAAAAAGTTAAACGGCAAAGTTGTAGGTAATAAAAGGATCTACAACTTTTGTAATTACAATTTTTTTACATAACCTCAAAATTTATGTGAAAAAATCAAAAAACCAAGTTTTTGGTTTTTTATTTTTATCTTTTTCAAAAAAAAAAATTTTTTCCATGAAATTTGGTGAAAACTTACCTTTTTATGTCCCAAATACACTGTAATTTATTTGATTTGAAATATTTATTATTTCGCCTTATTTTGACTTAATATCAAAAAAGCACCCTAATTTTCAATCGAAAATTCTCGCGTCAAAATATCAGCTTTTTTCAATAAGTCGGTGTGCTTTTTGTTCGATGAACTCTCTACTTTCTGATGGTGTAAAAAAAATATACATTACTATGGTAAATGTTCTCAGAAAATACAAAAAATATTATAATGAATAACGTAATCAGAATGAAGTATCTAAATTCAATAGTATGATTTACTTACATGTATTTTTATATTTTATGAGATTTTCTGACATAAATGTTATTAGAATTTAATAAATAAACTTTTTAACTAAAAAAAATTGCAACAATCACATTTTTTTGATGAAATTGTACATAATGATTAAAATAAATTTTCGAATTCGAGTTTTTTTCGTTATTCATTATAATATTTTTTGCATTTTCTCAGAACATTTACCATAGTAATGTATATTTTTTTACACCATCAGAAAGTAGAGATTTCAACAAACAAAAAGCACACCGACTTTTTGAAAAAAGCTGATAGGTATTTTGTCGCGAGAATTTTCGATTGAAAATTAGGGTGCTTTTTTGATATTAAGTCAAAATAAGGCGAAATAATAAATATTTCAAATCAAATAAATTACAGTGTATTTGGGACATAAAAAGGTAAGTTTTCACCAAATTTCGTGGAAAAATTTTTTTTTTTGAAAAAGATAAAAATAAAAAACCAAAAACTTGGTTTTTTGAATTTTTCACATAAATTTTGAGGTTATGTAAAAAAATTGTAATTACAAAAGTTGTAGATCCTTTTATTACCTACAACTTTGCCGTTTAACTTTTTTCCATAGAACTTGTAGTTTTGCCGGAAATCCAGATAAACCATTTTTTACCCTTAAAACCCCCCCTCCCACTTCCCAAAGTCAGATCGCCCGTAATTTATTTTTCCTTTTATTTTTATTATATTCTTCTCCTTTTCCAATGGGTTTCATCCTACTGTTATTTTTTTTGGTTTCAAAAATTATCGATTATGGCTGTTTATATGTGTTTGTCCTATTGTATATTAGTCCTTCGGAGGGGACTTTAAGCTTGCGGTCCGTTCCTACCCCTAACCCGCTCAAGCCATTCAGTTGGCTTCTGAGACTTCTTAGGAAATAAGGATGGAACTAAAAGAGCACTTTTGTAAATTGTTGTGCCATTACAGACTCACACATCCAACTAAATATTAGCCCATCCCTATTTATAGTTAGTTCGCGTGTGTGAGCAGCCGTGAGATGTATCGCTTATGCCGCAGCAGGCCGTATTTTGGCCAAGTTCGGTTAGTAGGTGGCCAAATGGTAACAGGGGTAAAATAACGTGGGCCCTAAGGTGCCGGGTGTAGGCAAGTCGAACCGCTGGTCATCTGCCTATACCGAAGGGTGGCCGACTGTTTGGTGCTTACTGGGATTCTTTTGGTATTGATTCTGAATTTAGTTTTTAAAATAAAAAGTAATTTATTTAATAAAAAATGAGAAAAAAATGTTTTTAGATGCAGGTTTAAAAAATGTATAAGATTATTATAATCACAAATATTTTACTTCTAACCAAGAAACCAAAATTGTTTAATTTTTTTCGCGATTTTTCGCCACGGCTTCAGCATCGATTTTTTCAATTTTGTTGAACAAAGTCCATACTTTTTCTTCAAATTGTGCAGAGGGGCTTGTTTACTCCTTCTGCAGTTGTTTAGGAATATAAAATTAAGGTAGCAGAGTTAAAATAAAATTACATACATATTCACGACTATGTTCGCTAGATCTTCGCTTCCATCTGTTTCAGATCAGATTCTTCCGATGAGGTATATACCTTATTATATTGTATTTTCTGTAACTAATCTTAAAGTTAATGGCATAAGAACGTAGCCACGGCTGTGTGTGCGATAATTTTGACGGGCCCAAATAAAAATATATCATGTATCAAGTTTGATAAACGCCATTTTAGTCACGAATTCAATGTAGTCAGTGCTTAATTAAGTTAGTGCCTAGAAAAATTTATAAACGAGTTGAATACTATACTTTAATGTTATCTAAAAAATAATTTAAAATACATATTTGTATAAAGCGACATCTATACGAAAATAAAGTAACCATTCCAATAAACATTTTTGACGTAATTTTCAACATTAAAATTGCCCGTTTAAATTATTAAATAATTTTAATTAAACTTAACAATTATTCATACTTTAAAATATTAAAATAACTTTAAAATATGATTATGTTAAGAACATATTTTATCCTTTTAGTTTTTTAATAATATAATTGCAAAATATTATTACAAAGTATTAAAAATTCTTGCACTGAAAATGTTAAAGGTGCAAAAAGTGACAGTTGTATTTATTGGAATTCCCGTTAAAATTTCTAACTTGAGAATCTACCGCCGTTAAATCTCAAATTATTCTGTGTAAATCTAGATTTATCCCTTAAAAATAGACTAAAATCAATATAGAAGCAGTTTTTCACCGTAAAAGAAAACGGAATGTTTTATGGGCACTGTACTCTCTAAAAATGAATTAGTCAAAAATTTAATAGTTATTAGTGGCTGCTTTTTCACTTGTACCATGGTTAACCATGGAATATCATGGTATCCCAAAGTTTAACAGCCAATTCTTGTGTAAAATTGTCCCCTGAATCCGAAAATGTCGTCAAAAGTTAAAAAAGTAGAACAGTTTTTGAGATATAGTCAATTTTCCATTTAATATGGAATTGACTATATCTCAAAAACTGCTCCACTTTCATAATTTTTGACGGTATTTTCGGGTTCAGGGGACAATTTTACATAAGAATTGGCTGTTAAATTTTGGGATACCATGGTATTCCATGGTTAACAATGGTACAAGTGAAAAAGCAGCCATTTATAACTATTAAATTAGTCATTTTTGACTAATTGATTTTTAGAGAGTAAGCAAATTTTTTAACGCTTTATCAGTTAAATCCAGTTAACTGAACTACTACGGCGAAATTAAAAGGTCATACAGTGCTTGCAAATCCAAGTCCGACCACACTGGAAAGGACGGCTGTTCAATACCCGCGTGAAAAGAACAAGGATAGATCGCCAAATAGAATTTGATTGGCCAGCCGGCAGGCTATGACAACGCATACCCATCGCGCACCTCGCAGCGTGCTTGACACGAGGATATCAGAACGAGAACTGCAGTGGTGCCAGCAAGAGGTAGTAATTTTAGTAAAAAAGATTATTTAATTAAAAAATGTAGGTACACGTTGGAACAAAAATTTGAGATTTTAATCTGGCATTTTGATGGTAATTCTGAACGAGAAATTCAAAGATTATTTGCGGGAATGTTCGAGGCCAGACCAAACAGAGAAACAATTCGACGAACCGTTAATAATTGCTTGTTCGAACATTTAATTTAATTTTTCAGTTTATTTATTTTTAGAGTTTTATTAGACCAGGGTCGATAATTTTTGAAACCAAAAAAAATAACAGTAGAATGAAACCCATTGGAAAAGGAGAAGAATATAATAAAAATAAAAGGAAAAATAAATTACGGGCGATCTGACTTTGGGAAGTGGGAGGGGGGGTTTTAAGGGTAAAAAATGGTTTATCTGGATTTCCGGCAAAACTACAAGTTCTATGGAAAAAAGTTAAACGGCAAAGTTGTAGGTAATAAAAGGATCTACAACTTTTGTAATTACAATTTTTTTACATAACCTCAAAATTTATGTGAAAAAATCAAAAAACCAAGTTTTTGGTTTTTTATTTTTATCTTTTTCAAAAAAAAAAATTTTTTCCATGAAATTTGGTGAAAACTTACCTTTTTATGTCCCAAATACACTGTAATTTATTTGATTTGAAATATTTATTATTTCGCCTTATTTTGACTTAATATCAAAAAAGCACCCTAATTTTCAATCGAAAATTCTCGCGTCAAAATATCAGCTTTTTTCAATAAGTCGGTGTGCTTTTTGTTCGATGAACTCTCTACTTTCTGATGGTGTAAAAAAAATATACATTACTATGGTAAATGTTCTCAGAAAATACAAAAAATATTATAATGAATAACGTAATCAGAATGAAGTATCTAAATTCAATAGTATGATTTACTTACATGTATTTTTATATTTTATGAGATTTTCTGACATAAATGTTATTAGAATTTAATAAATAAACTTTTTAACTAAAAAAAATTGCAACAATCACATTTTTTTGATGAAATTGTACATAATGATTAAAATAAATTTTCGAATTCGAGTTTTTTTCGTTATTCATTATAATATTTTTTGCATTTTCTCAGAACATTTACCATAGTAATGTATATTTTTTTACACCATCAGAAAGTAGAGATTTCAACAAACAAAAAGCACACCGACTTTTTGAAAAAAGCTGATAGGTATTTTGTCGCGAGAATTTTCGATTGAAAATTAGGGTGCTTTTTTGATATTAAGTCAAAATAAGGCGAAATAATAAATATTTCAAATCAAATAAATTACAGTGTATTTGGGACATAAAAAGGTAAGTTTTCACCAAATTTCGTGGAAAAATTTTTTTTTTTGAAAAAGATAAAAATAAAAAACCAAAAACTTGGTTTTTTGAATTTTTCCCATAAATTTTGAGGTTAAGTAAAAAAATTGTAATTACAAAAGTTGTAGATCCTTTTATTACCTACAACTTTGCCATTTAACTTTTTTCCATAGAACTTGTAGTTTTGCCGGAAATCGAGATAAACCATTTTTTACCCTTAAAACCCCCCCCCTCCCACTTCCCAAAGTCAGATCGCCCGTAATTTATTTTTCCTTTTATTTTTATTATATTCTTCTCCTTTTCCAATGGGTTTCTTCATCCTACTGTTATTTTTTTTGGTTTCAAAAATTATCGACCCTGGTCTATTAAAACTCTAAAAATAAATAAACTGAAAAATTAAATTAAATGTTCGAACAAGCAATTATTAACGGTTCGTCGAATTGTTTCTCTGTTTGGTCTGGCCTCGAACATTCCCGCAAATAATCTTTGAATTTCTCGTTCAGAATTACCAGCAAAATGCCAGATTAAAATCTCAACTTTTTGTTCCAACGTGTACCTACATTTTTTAATTAAATAATCTTTTTTACTAAAATTACTACCACTTGCTGGCACCACTGCAGTTCTCGTTCTGATATCCTCGTGTCAAGCACGCTGCGAGGTGCGCGATGGGTATGCGTTGTCGTAGCCTGCCGGCTGGCCAATCAAATTCTATTTGGCGTTCTATCCTTGTTCTTTTCACGCGGGTATTGAACAGCCGTCCTTTCCAGTGTGGTCGGACTTGGATTTGCAAGCACTGTATAAGGGGACATCCATTAATTACGTGAGGCATTTTTCTGATAATTTGGACCCTTCTCTCCCCCTTGGTGAGATTTGGTGAGATGTGGTAGACCCCCCTATCCCTCACGTGAGATTCTAGCCATTAAACTTTCTTTGCGGACAACATGATAAACCCAAAAAATAAAAATGTATTACTTTTTTTTGACAAATTTCAATTATAATACATATTCTTTAAACCCAGAAGTCAACGTGAGATTTTTAATGACCCCCCCTTCTTTAACATGAGATTTGGTGAGATTTTGCTAGACCCCCCCCTATTTTTATCTCACGTAATTAATGGATGTCCCCTAATCTTTTTTAAATATTGGCGTCAAGAAACTATTTTGTATTTTTGTATTGAGATAATAAAATTTTCACATTTAGTATTATTTTACAAGAAAGGCACTTTATTTTAACGATTGTATGACATTTGACAACTGTCAACTAACTTAAAACTAACTTCAGCCCGTGACTAAAAATCTATTGCTAACTTGAGCCCGTGACCAAAGTGCCATAAGGCCACAAACTTGTCAATGTGTATTTAAAAGGTCACTTAGTGTCATGAAAACATGTACGATAAAGGGCGTTTTAAAGGTGGGAGTAGAAAAAATAATTAAAATATTAATTTTTCTATCATCATTAGGTAGGTACAAAAAATAAAATGTTGTTTCTCACAAGGATTTATTTTGAAACATTGAAAAAAGTTTGCAAGCACAAAAACAATTTGTAGAAAAAATAATAATTCATTTAAGTACCAGTACAAAAAATTAAATTAAAAATATTCTTTAAATTAATATATTATAAAAGTAAAATATTAGAGTGGGCATATCTTTGATTTAATTTTTTATACATGTACTTGTAAACATGAAAAAAAAATTCTGCAGCATTTATAAAGGACAGGCAGTCACCGTAGTGCTTAGTGCGTTTTACTAGCTTTGGTAAAAATATGTTGGTACTTATTAAATAAAACAAGTCAAGTTTTTCGCTTCCACATTGGTGTGAATTCATAATTATGATTATTATAATTAATAAACAAAATATTTTTGTCGTACCGCCGCAGCCGCTCTCGCCGTCCGCGTTGGTCTGAGAGATTTTTAAATTGTTAAAAGTCAAATACAAAAATATGAATTGTAATTATTCCTGACATCTTTAATCAAAATTCTAACCTTACTATCTTCCATTTTCGCGCCTTAAATCGAATTTTCAATGAAGTTACATTATAAAAGTCATTTTACGCACTCCACATCGCGTTTCTCAAGAAAGCCAATATTAACATTATAATTTGTCAAATCGCTTTTTATAAACTTGAAACCTAATATACCTACTACTAAATAGTTACTGTATTTTTATTAATACTTTTTACTTTATAAATTCTGATTTTTCACCATGCTTACACACGTGAACTTACTATAAATACGGATGGATAGTTGGATGTTTGGATGTAATGGCACAAAAATTTACAAAAGTGTACAAAAGTGCTCTTTTAGTTCTGAAATCCTCTGAATGGCAAGTTACTCTTTTAGCACACTTGATTAGCTAGCCATTATTCGTTACTGAGTAGATTACCACTCTAAACAATTATTGTCCAGCTGTAATGGCACAGTTGGACAATAATTGTTTAGAGTGGTGATCTACTCAGTAACGAATAATGGCTATCTAATCAAGTGTGCTAAAAGAGTATCTTGCCATTCAGAGGATATCAGGACTGACCTATACAATATATCCTGGACGTCTGTAGGCTTTTTTGGGTAGCCAGGAAATAGTGGCCGGCAATCGGCCAACTATAATTAGCCGACACTTGGCCGAGTAAACAGCCGACATTTGGCCAGGCGGACATGCACGGTCTACATGCCTAATTTCATACGTGCTATTGGCCGAAGGCGGGCAAACGGCAAAACGTATTCGAGTTCGTATTTAAAAAAATATTTTTAGAGACGTGCAATTAATATTAAATAATATAAAAATTATTTTTAGGAAAGTACAATGAATATTGAATAATATACAGAAAAAAAATTCATTAACTATGTATAATAAACGTTAACGTTAATTAACAAGTTTTTGTAAAATTTAACGCAAAGTTAATATAACATTAAATTTTGGTATGATTCGTAACAGTTTAAATTACCTAATTAAATGCAAAACAAAACTGACCTACTGACGTTAGTATTAAAAAAAAAACTGCTGGTGGTTTTTTAAATTTTTTGGTTACAAAACGAATTAAAATATTATATATAATAAAAATTAAAAATATAACGGCAATAGGTACTAAAAAAGTATATGTATTCTTTTCCTAATATACTTACTTATTTTTCGGAATTTTAGTAATAAATAATGTTATTCCCGGTATTTTTACATTTGGAAATAAACTTAAAAACGTTACACACAGGTGGTTTTAAAATTTCTTCCACTGTTGCCAAATTTAGGGTGCCATAATGTAAAAGCATATTATGGGTGCCAAAAATTGAACAATTATACTAAGTGTATAAAAAAAGCGCCCTCTATAATAAAATTCGCGAACTAAAGTGTATATCCGGGAGTAATCACTGTCATGGCACCCTTCAATTTTTTTGTTATATGGTTTAGAAGGACCCTGCCTTCATAGGAGAAATTTTTAAAGGCAAAACAAAGTGGCACCCAAAAGCGGGTGCCACATTGTAAAATTGGGAGTCACATTGACAATGTTTATACTATATGGGTGCCTAAATGACACTATCTATCTATCTATATATTAGGGTGGCCCAAAAAAAAAGAATATTTTTTTTTACTCGTCTCTTGTAAAAATATGTTAGTTTATCATGCTGTAAGAGCCCTGTCCAAATATCAGCTCGATTAAAAAAAATTTAGGGGTCGCTCAAGATTTTTTAAAATTTTCAAAATCGTCAAAAATTTAATTTTTGTTTTATTTTAATTTTTTTTCTCGTCTCGATATTATTTTTTTGGTTGAAAATAATAAAAATTATGTAAATTTCAAATCAATATTTTGATTTCTAAAGGTCACTGAAAGTTTGTTGACATTTATATTCAGAGGTCGCTCAAAAACATTCAAAATACTCTACTTTGAAAGTTGAGCGACCTTTAGAAATCAAAATATCGATTTAAAGTTTTTAGAATCATTATTATTTTTAAATTAAAAAATAATTTTGGAACGGATAAAAATTAAAATAAAAAAAAATCCAATTTTTGACGATTTTCGAAATTTTTAAAAATCTTGAGCGACCCCTAAAAATTTTTTAATGGAGCTGATCTTTTGACAGGGCTCTTAAAACATGACAAACCAACATATTTTCACAAGAGACGAGAGAGAAAAAATATTCTTTTTTTTTTGGGCCACCCTAATATATATATATATATATAATATATTATATATATATTATATATATATATATATATATATATATATATACAAAATTCAAAATTTCCCTTTAAATGGTTTACAGATTCTTAAAAAAAAGAGAGACCCTATTATGCTTAAAACTTATTGCAGAGTTGACTAAGTATTGATGTTGAGGCGTACAAAAATTTTAAAAACTTTTATAGTAAAAAAATAAAAGAAACAAAGCAAAAATCATTTGATAGTTTTATCCTAAACTCCAATAACAAATCTAAGGAATAATCAACCATGAACGGAATAAAAATAAAAATAGTAAATCAGAAGAAACCATATCTCCGGATATATTCAACAATTTTTTTGCTACGGCAGCTGAAAAAATTATAAAATCATTACCAGAGATTCAGCATGATACCGCAGACACTCTAAAAAGTGCCCTAAAAACAAATCTCCTAAATCGTTCTTTGTGGTTCTTGTAACCTTAATAGAAATTAAAAGTACAATAAAAAATCTAAAAAACTCAGGTAGTCCGACATATTCAACATAAATTCTAAATGGATTAAGGAATCAGCTGACATATTAGCCCCCCCTTGGTGAATTTATATTCCAAATATACAAAATCACTCCCATTTATAAAAAAGGAAATAGGTGTGTTGTCGGCGATTACCGTCCTATCTCCATCATTTCATACTTTGGCAAAATTCTTGAAGTCAATATTAAAAACAGGCTCTCTAATTATCTGGAAGTCAACAAAACCCTGAGTGGGTGCCAATTTGGATTTTGTAAGAATAGCTTAACTACGAATGCGGTTCTTGAAGTCATGTGCACATACTTGAGGGGCTTGAAAGGGGTGAGTTTGTCACAATAACTCTGCATGACCTGTCCACGGCCTTCGATTGTGTGTCACACGATATTCTATTGGAGAAGCTCTATGGTATTAGAGGCATTTCTCTATCTTTATTTAAATCGTATCTATCGGACAGATATCAATGTGTAAATGTTAACAATAAGTTATCAGACATACAACCTGTAATGCACGGGGTACGCCAGGGCTCTGTTCTGGGGCCCCTACTTTTTATTCTGTATGTGAATGAACTATTTCTATATATGTTTCCGGAAAACTGCTTTGCTTTTGCAGACGATACGACAAATATTAAGAGCCATAAATGTCAGTATCAAGCACTACAGCTTAGCAGAGATAGTGAAAGTAAAGCAGAACAGTGGTTTACTTCAAACAAATTAAAGATGAACACAGATAAAACTCAGACTCAGCTTCTCCACAAGCGTGACCCCAGATAGGCCGGATAGTGTGCGACTCTTGGGACTATTTATAGACTCGATTGGTCCTGCCACTTACAATACCTTGGCAAAAAGCTATCCAGCGCAATTTTTATATTAAGACAACTAAAAAAATCTGTGTCGATAAATATTCTCAAGATAAGCTACTATTCTCTATTTCACTCGCAAATAAGCTATATATATAAGACTGATATGTAATGTAGGATATATGGATCCCTGTAAACAGTTATTTATCAATCTTGCCATAATGCCTCTATTAACAGTGTATATTTATCATACACTGCTCAAAATCCATGAAGACAAGAGTCTATTTATCTGTGGAAATGATATCCATATTTACAAAAACAGATCTAAATTACAGATTAGGTCTCAAAAAATTTACTTAATATAAGACTTGCCTATATTAAATTTAAGAAAACTATAAAATAGTATATTACACTACAAGGTAAAGTGTGAAATTCCTGCACTGCGCGCCATGATGCCCGAGGCGAACCCGAGGGCATCATGGCGCGCAGTTCAGGGCTTTCACACTTTCTGCCCGTGTAGTGTATACTATTTTTCTGCTACCCGGCAGAAAATACGGGAAAAAATTAAATGTGTATAAAAATACTTGTGTCAAAATTAAAATCTGACGTTTAATTTAATTCTGACGTTTACATTCAAAATCAATCAAACTGTAGCGTTGTCATGGTAGCGGGAGGAAATGAAACTTTTCTTACTACCTCGGCCGAAAATACCTATAGCTTGACCAATGCATAAAACGTAAACTTTCTGCCGTGGAATCGGGGACGAAACAACGTATTTTCTGCCGGGTAGCAAGAAAACATATTTATTGTCATTGCTTTTACTCTGTACAAGAATAAATGAATACTGTGATATAATGTTTATTTTTTATGTATTGTACAAATTTTATTTATTATGTGATTTCGTACATTATTATGTAATATATAGTAAATTTAAATGGAAACGACGTACACGTCATCGATGACGTCATAATTTTGCGCACTGGTACCAATACTAAATCTATAAAACGAAGTCTGTAATTGAATATTTTAATGCATTTTAACCAACTAAAGTTGGCAGCAATTGCAATGTTGTCATGTTTAGATTAAAATGTTGCTTAATAAAATGACGCATAGAAAAATAAATTGACGTTTTAGAATTTCGAAGTTGTCAGTTGTGTTTTTGAATATTTCGTTTAATTCGTGTATAATTTCGTTTATTTTGTTTTGTTTTTGTGTTTGTTATAAATCGTTTTTTTGTTTTTCCTATATTTAAAATGCCGAAGCATTTAAATAGTCGGAGTCAAGAGTTGGTATCATCCTTAATACGCTATTTCGAAGCAGAACGGGATAATAATGGACCTTTCTTACCTTTAACAGCTGTTAGAGAGGTAAATAGCATGATTATTAATTATATTTTAGAATATTTAACAAAATATATGTTGGGTACATAAAATAATAATATAAATACCTACCAGAGACAGACTTTAGATGGCAAAATTTCTTTAAAAATGGCTAAAAACATACTTTTGGCGGTGCATCATATAATATAATGCACCGCCAAAAGTATGCTTTAGCCATTTTTAAAGAAATTTTGCCATCTATATGATTCATATATGTTATATGTTTTGACATTTTGGCATTCTAAGGTCCCAAATCTAGGGACCCTATGGTACGTATTATTCTCCATCTATCGCCCTGTAGTTGCACTACCACTTTCACTTGATGTAATGATTTTAGCATCACATTGACAACCGTGCCCGATCAGCTGATTGATGACGTGTACGTCTTTTCCTTTTAAATTTACTATATGTAATTTATTATATTTTAACACAATTGTACTGTCTTGCCAAAAATGTACTTTTCATAAACGTGGCCAATAAAGATTGATTTGATTTCATTTGATTATTAATAACTATCCCTGCATGAGATGTTGCTAAAATCATTATTAATTTAATTGTTAAGTCCTTTAATTCTCTATTTTTGTTTTGTATTTAATTATTCAACAGGTGGCAAATGAAAATGGCTGCATTGATTGAAAGAATGTTAGAAAAACGTAAACCAGGCCAAGTTAGAGATATCACATTTAACCAAAATAAATAAGATAGATGAACTTGTCAGATTGATAGTGAGGCTTCATCTTGAATATATATATGCTTGTATTATCTGGTCACCTACAGCAGAAAGTAATAGTAATGTCATTTAAAAAGTACAAAAAAGATTTCTTAGATATTTACATGTAAGGAATATAATTTATACCGGTTTTTGGTATCATATGTATCTATAGATACATACATTTGGTTTCCACAAATTATTATTCTTCGATCTTTTTCGTCCGATTTGTTCGGACGAAAAACATCGAAGAATAATAATTTGTGGGAAGCAAATGTTGCTAAAAGTTAAAAGATACGGTAATAATTTTATTTCAAAATAAAATTCCTGTTTTATATTGTACAGTAAACAGTGTGCAATATAAACACATTTAGTAATAATTACTGATAATAAATGATTTGTTGCAATTAAGCTTTTTACGCCGCTGCAGGCTCTCTTATTTATTAGTATTACGGCTATAATAATTTATTAATAATTGTCAAATTCGGAGAAAAACTTCTTTATTTTACCAAGAAAAAAAACCATATAATATATATATTAGGGTGCTTCATTTTAGAGCGACATTTTTTTTTTCAAAGTCCCACTTGAAAATCTTGTAACCGGTCAGAAAACAAAATTTTTTAGCTATTACAAAGCTCTTAATCTTTATTTTAAGCCGTTGCTATTCAATTTTTAAATATTTCCCTTTAAAAACCATTAAAAAACAATGTTTTATTCTTTCCTCCTTCCGCTTGTACAGTAAGAATATATTTTTCGAATTTCGGTTCTAAAATATTTATACAGGATGAAATTATCTTCAAAAATGTTTATTTAAGCAAGTCTGTAAGTTGAATATGTTCTTCACAAGTTGCCGTTCTACTCGAAAATCTTCTAAAATAGCAGTAAATCGTATTTGGAGACTAAACAATTGATTGTAGATCAAAAACGTAAATAATAATTTTGTAGGGAATTTTGTTCCCTACAAATTCGTTTAAAAATATTTTCCTGTATCACTTATAGTTTAGCTTGTACAGCCACTCAATGTGTCAAATTCTTAAAAATTCAGTTTCTGACGACTGTAATAACTATACTATTAGAGTTACGTGAAAGAGTGGCTGTACAAGCTAAACTATAAGTGATACAGAAAAATATTTATTAACAAAGTTGTAGGGCACAAAATTCCCTACAAAATTGTTATTTACGTTTTTTATCTACAATCAATAGTTTAGTCTCCAAATACGATTTACTGCTATTTTAGAAGATTTTCTAGTAGAACGTCAATTTGTGAAGAACATATTCAACTTACAGACTTGCTTAAATAGACTTTTTTGAAGATAATTTCATCCTGTATAAATATTTTAGAACCGAAATTCGAAAAAAATATTCTTACTGTACGAGCGGAAAGAGAAAAGAATAAAACATTGTTTTTTAATGGTTTTTAAAGGAAAATGTTCAAAAATTGAATAGCAACGGCTTAAAATAAAGATTAAGAGCTTTGTAATAGCTCAAAATTTTTGTTTTCTGACTGGTTACAAGATTTTCAGGTGGGACTTTGGAAAAAAAATGTCGCTCTAAAATGAAGCACCCTAATATATATATATATATATACAGGGTGGTCCAGGATTAATCTGAAAAATTTTGATGATCGATAGAGCCTGAAAAAAACAATAAAAACAAACGCAATTTTTTTTCCAAAAATACACACTAAAAAGGCAAAAAATGGTTTTTTTAAATAACTTTTAAATTATTAAACCGATTCTGCTCAAATTTTGTGTAGGTAAAATTTCTTACAAAAGGCCCAGCGGCGGAGATTTTGGGGAAGGTTTCCCCTTTTTACCCCCATATTTCAACACCACTGGATTTTATTGGAAAATCATCAGATTTCTTATTCAATTTAAAAGCAAAACTTGTGTGTTAAATTTTCATAAGATCAGTGGTTTCGGAGATATTTGTCTTTAAAATTTAAAAAACACCGAGTACACGGAATTTTATCATAATATTTTATTTTAAATCGGTAACTTGGTAACAATTATGCCACATTATCAGTTTAGCAAGATCGAATATGCAGATATTCATTATATGTATGGACTATGTAATGGAAATACGCTAGCGGCAGTTAGGGAGTACCAAAGACGTTTTCCCAACAAAAGAATACCCAACGTCCAAGTTTTCATCGGCTCTAACCAGAGGTTTCGAGACTTTGGACTACGAAATAATAATGAACAAAATGTACATGAACCAATATTAAGACGACGGAATAGAAATAGGATACTGGGAACTTTTCAAAATGGTCCATGGTTGAGCTCCCGGAAAGCTGCTTTAAGACTGAATACCTCAAAGTCAAATATTCTAAGAGTTCTTCATGACGATCACCAGAAACCTTATCATTACCGCCCGGTTCAAAATCTTCTTTCTTGAGATGCAGAGAGAAGGATGGCATTTTGTGGGTGGGTCCTGGAATCATCAGAAGAAGAGCCCAATTTTGTTTCACAATCTCCATGCTTGGGCACAGGATAACCCAAAAGCAATACGACAGAAGTGCTTTCAAAAGAAGTTTTCTGTCAAAATATGGGTTGGCATAATCAATGGCAACATTTGTGGACATCATATTTTGCCTCATCGACTGAGTGCACAACTTTTCTAGAAAATGTACTGCTAGAAAATGTACCGCTAGCAGTACGACGAAGGATTTTTTCAAATGGACGGCGCTCCAGCACATTCAAGTGTTCGAGTGCGGCAATGGTGCGACGAAAATTTTGGGCCAATCTCTTGGCCGCCGAGATCGCCTGACATCAACCCGTTAGATTACTACTTTTGGGGATGTACCAAAGATCGTGTGTATACAACAGTATACTAGAGACTAGAGAAGAATTGATAGACAGGATACGAGATGAATGTAATGCAGTAAGAGAAAATCCAATACAAGTTGCGCCGGCTGTCCATTCTCTTCTACGGCGCTGTAAAATGTGTTTGGATGCTGGGGGAATGCATTTTGAAAATCTGTTATAATTTGTTACATGCTACTGTTACTGTTATAGTTTGTTTGTAATTAATAATTTAATTGTATTATAATCAAACCAACCCAAAAACCACCCTATTGAAAGCGATTATTCCATTATTCCATTGGTAAATTTTTATTGGCCCAATACAATCATTCAGAAAAAAAAATCATTTTTTATTACTAAAATAGTAACAAAAGTTCCGTGTACATAGTGTTTTTGAAATTTTAAACTGAAATATCTTCGAAACCACTGATCTGATAAAAAATTAAAATAAAAGTTTTGCTTTTACATCATTGAAAAAGGATAAAAATAAATCTGATGATTTTCTAATAAAATCCAGTGGCGTCGAAAATATGAGGATAAAAAGGGCAAACCCCCCAAAAATCTCCACCACTGGGCCTTTTGTAGGAAATTTTCATTATAATATCGACGAAAGCTTAACCTAAACAAAATTTGAGAAGAATCGATTTAATGGTTTAAAAATTTATTTGAAGGACTATATCTCCGTTAGTATGCATTTTTAAAAAATGTTTTTGGGTTTGTTTTTTCAGGCTCTATCGATCATTAAAATTTTTTAGATTAATCCTGGACCACCCTGTATATGTATATAATTTATAAACATCTACTAGTTTAAGCATAGTTATGACTTAAATAATACTGATGCATTTATTAATTAATTGTGGTTAAAATTTTGTATTTTTTATTTTAATAGCATCGCTGTACCAATCTAAGTATTCTGTCCAAATTTCATAAAAATCGCACGTTTAGTTAAGGAGTTATCGCGAGTTTAATTTAAAGAATTTTGTTGAAATTGAACGGTCTCCATGCAGTAGCCTACTGGCCCCGCGCTGCGTCGGTTGTGCATTCCGGCAATTCAATTATTACAAAAGGCGTTTTCGGAAACATACCCTGGGGTACGAAAACAACGTAACCAAAACAAAAAGTTTGTTTTCAAATAATAAAACCGGCTAAAAAAATGTTAAGGTAAAATTTTAATATGTTTATAAAATATGCAAAATATTTATTTAGTTTATTCATAAATAAGACACATACTTTACTGGGAAAACATGAACAAAATGAATTCATGAAGCAAGGACAAAATCATAATTAAATATGGTTCCCTTGTAACTCTGATTGCAAGCAGAGTTTGCCTTGTTTTTAAAGTTACTTTGCTAACTCTGCTTGAAATCAGGGTAACAAGCTAACCGCATTTAATTAGAGCCTAGGAGTTAGTAATTTAGGAAGTAAATAAACGACAAGTTCTTTTAACTGGCTGATGAATCACACCCTTTTCGGCAAAGGTGTATTTTAAAGCCAAGCGGCGTCCAGTTTTTTTTAAAAACGAAGGCCTACTAGATCACATTTAGAGGCTGAAAAATGCAGATTCCATATTAGCGATTTTTTTAGAAAAAATCCGCATACGCCACTGGAATTGGCGTCCTCTGAAATAGATCTATACCAAGTTTCACAAAAAAATATTCAACATTAACGATTCTATGAATAAACTGCATAATTCTTATGTTAGTCTAAACGACCTAGGTTTAACCCTTTTTCGTAAGAAATTAAAAAAACTCCTTTACAACTCTCAAAACTAAATTATAAACCATAGTAGATCTGATATAATTACATTTTTGTGTTTTTGTAATATTCCTTATATTTTTTGCTTTATTTAATTTATATAATTGTTTGATTTTTTTTTATTTTGTAAATTTTGGTTAAGTGGAAGAGCAGGGCTCCCAGCAGTCCATGTTGCGAGAAATAGTGACTTAAGAGACTAATAATAAAAAATAAACGACCAAATATAGACCAAATTAATTACCGAAATAACTATAAAATGGAGGTATACATTTGTTTGGGATAAAAGATCTAAATTTGAATTTAAAATACATAGAGATAACTTAAAATTATAAATTTTTATTGAATTAAATTTAACAAATAACCATAACTGTTATAAAATACATAAATAACAAAAAAATATTAAATTCTGTAATAAATTATAACTTATAATAAATATAATCACATTTATATAAAAGGCACTGGCATCAGTCATTTAATGGGTAATATTTTTTTTGCTGGGCTGCAGCTGATCTATAATTTTCGCCTTTCGTTTTTCTAAATCTTGGGCAAGGCGACTAATCTTGTAAGTGACTTTCCCCGCTTCTTTTTTGGGATGGTTCACTCCTTCAAACATTAGTTGAGCCATACATATTTTAGTCATTTTTTTATTTTCTGCATCCTTCCTTAATCGTTCAATTTAATTTTTTTTATGTCAGTACAAGTACATTTAAACTTTGTTTTTATTAAATAATATAAATGTATAATTTTTAATAATCAAAACTATAGTTACACACTTACCTTTGCTATCGTCTGAACATATTTTTTTAGGGTTATGGAATGGATGATAAAACATAGAATAGGAACACATTCTTTGTCACATGTTCTTTGATAGATACTAGGTACTTACTAATTTCATGAAAAATGCATATATAGGTAGTGTTAACCTATCGAACCGAAACTATAAAAGTAAACGAAACCCTAGACCAAACCAGAAACAATTTAGCAATAATTTTGGCGCGCGGTTCGGGTCTGGACGGCGGGAACTTTAAATGTAAACTGCGAAGTTTTCGAATGTTTCACTTGGTTTACTGTGGTTTCGATATTTATAAAACTGTGAATATTTATATTATTTTTTAATAGTTGATTTTAATAGAAAATATAGACTTTAGGTAAAAAAATGGACTTTTATAGACTTAAGACAAAAATATAGACAAGTCTTTAAAAAAACTACCTGCTGGGAGCCCTGTGGAAGAGTGATGTGAAATCAAACTTCGCCATTTTGAAATGTATATGTGAGTGTATATATTATCAAATAAAGTCGTTTATTATTATTATTATTATTATTATTATTATTATTATTAATTACTGTCAAGTTGTTTATTATCCATTAAGAAGCTTTTTATCTAGTAGCCCATGCGATAATAAATGTTTTACATGCATTAACTAAAATTAATAAATCTCGACTCCACAATCTTAGTCTTAATTAAACATGCTCTAAAAATACAGCTCCACAAGGATGAACAATATTCATAATAGTAGGCTTTGCAATTACTAAAGTCACAGATGACAAGTCATCTGTGCAAAGACGAAAATGTCAAAATTTGACATTTAATGTAAGCTAAGTATTGAAATTTACGCACTGTCAATAAGTATGGCTCATAATTTAACGTTACTACATAAGATTGAAATAGTAAAACTTCATGGTGACAGAGACAGGTCCGGAAGGGAAGTATCTCGAATTTTTAATGACAGACATCCAGAACTTCAAAATATTAGCAAGTCTACCGTTGTGAGAGTGTGCAATATTTTTAATGAATATGGAGCTGTATTTAAGCACATTTAAAAAAATATTAATGTAGTACAACGGCCAAGAAGAAGCAATGAACGAATTCTAAATTATTTCATCGAAAATCCGAGAAAAAGTTTAAGAATTGCAAGTTTGGACCTCCAGTTACCAAGGGAAACAATAAGGAGAAACCTTAAAAAATACAGTAATACGAAGCCTTTTAAACCAAAATTTCTCCACACCTTAGAAGAAGGTGATAATGATAAGCGAATGGAATATTGCTTATGGTGCCAAGGAGAATACCTTAATGACAGAAATTTTCTAAAAAAGATTTTGTTTAGTGACGAGGCAACATTTACTACCAATGGGACGGTAAATTCACAAAACACGAGGCACTGGGCCCAAGAAAATCCCGAATGGGTAATAAACTGTAAGCGACAATATTCACAGAAGGTAAACGTATGGTGCGGTATATTAAATACCAGAATAATTGCCCCCTTCTTTTTTGAAGGCAATTTGAATGGCCAAAGTTTTTTAATTTTTTTAAACAATGAATTCTCGGATGCTATTGATGAACTTCCACTTGCAGAAGTGGTTGGTCTACTGTTTCAGTTAGATGGCTGTCCTATTCACAATGCCAGCGATGTGATCGGGCGAAATAGTAGATTAATACAATTTCCTCCCAGGTCTCCCGACTTAACGCCCCTAGATTTTTTTCTATGGGGGTTTATTAAAGAAAAAGTGTACAAAACTCGTCCAACCAACGCAGAAGAGCTCCGCGAAAGAATAAGACATGCACTGAAATTAGACCACACCAATTGTCTAATGTTATGGCAAACATTGAAAGACGATACAATAAATGCATTCAATTAAATGGAGATTTGGTTGAAAAATCTAGAATTTAAAATTAATTCATGTTTGTTAATTTAATATTATTTTAGAATAATGTCTTTATAAAAATGTCTATTAAATGTTATTATTAAATAAAGTTGTTGTAAAACATTTATTATCGCATGGGCTACTAGATAAAAAGCTTCTTAATGGATAATAAAAAACTTGACAGTAATTTAGTCATAGAATCGTTAATGTTGAATATTTTTTCGTGAAACTTGGTATAGATCTATTTCAGAAGACGCCAATTCCAGTGGCGTACGCGGATTTTTTCTAAAAAATCGCTAATATGGAATCTGCATTTTTCAGCCTCTAAATGCTTTAAAATACACCTTTGCCCCCTCCACATTTAAAAAAAAAATCGTTAAAATCACTCCATAAATAAAAAAATTATGAGGGTGGCCCGCTTTCAAATGGGTCACTCTGTATATGCACAATAATTGAAGAGGTCAGCAATAAGGGACAGCCTAATTGAAAAAATATTGGGTTAACAAGGTTTAAAGTTTTCATTTAGACTCTGAAATAAAATGAAAACATTTTTTTATGTTCCTAAATGCAATTTAAAGGGTTTATTAAAACTAACCACAATAACAAAATTCAGAATTTATTTGAAAACTTTAAAGCTTGTCTACATATTTTTTCACTGAGACATTTGTTTAATTTTCTCAATTTCATCAAATTTCAATACTATCTATAAAAAGAAGTAATGACAAGTTAGAGAAAACAAATGGGACCCCAAAACAACTTAAAGTTAATAAATAGCTTTATCAATTGGATTAAAAAAATTACCAATCAATTGTTAAAATGTTGGGCCATTTCATGAACGCATGACAATTATAACGCCTAATATATTGCAAACAACATACAGTATCAAAGCCCATTTAAAGTGCAATATATTAAAATTTTTAGGAACATTAATATTTATGAAAAGTTGGACAACAATTGTAATTATCATGGTCATGATAATTATCATTTGCTATGAAATGACCATAACAGGAAGATCTCTTATCAATATCTATTGATTTTTTGTTCAACATACACACAATTATTACCAACTAGTATCATAGGTGCATCTGGACAGTGGTGTTTAATTTCAGGATGCCACTTTGATGTTACATTTTCAAATGAAGATGGTGAGGCAACACTAAAGCAAATTAAAAATACATCTGTTTGTGGATAAGAAAGGGGCCTAAGTCGATCATAATCTTCCTGTCCAGCTGTATCCCATAAGCCTAAACTTACAGATATCCCATCAACAACCATAGGTGCTGAATAATTATCAAATCTAAAACATTGCATTTATAAAACAATAAGTTACTTTTTCTTAAAATACATGGTAACACTGTGTAACTTAAAGGTTGGATGAAAATTACACAGTAGATTCCTTGGTAAATTTTTTTTTAATAATCTCAAACACTATAGTGTACTAGTACTAGCAGATAAATATTCTTCGTCTCAAAGTTATTTAAAAAAATTATAAATTTTTAACACTGTAAATTAGAAATGAACCCTCCCCCTACAAGAAGGCGAAATTTTAGATATTGTTTTATTTAGTTTAATTCTGCATATTTGATTATGTTCCTCCAATAACCTGTGTAGGCTGTGAAAAAACTGGTGTTTACAAAAGGTTTAATTACGAGAAAACGGAAAGAGATACAAAAAAAGGCAACAAGGAAATTTAAAAAATAAAATAAAATGTGAAAAAAAATAAACATTGAGGTACCTAGTGGCGGACAAGAAATTTTGAAAGTCATAATTTGGTTGTCCATATACAATATTGACTTTTTTTGCTTTCGCTGTCAAAATGACAAGACTAGTGATAACCGGAAGCAAGGTTAGTTGTCCATAAAGGAGCGCGTTAGAAAACTCGCAAGAGTGCACCTGGATTACCTTGCGAGTTCAATTTTTCTGGTATAAGTATACCCAGATATATACAAGTGTCAACTGTTTGAAAACATCAAGTATATGCCCAAAGTGCACTCTCAGTTGTCCAAACTTAAGACTTGGTTAAGTTTTACCCTTCATGTGCATAGAGTAGAGATGCGACTTGAAAAAAAAACGGTCCGTTTTTTTGTTTTTTTTCAGGTTTTTTTTTCATTGTTTTTTTTTTAATGTTTTTTTTTCATATTTTAGGTTTTTTTTTCAGGATTAGTCCCATTTGCCTAATTTTTTATGTTTCTAGTCCAGTTCGTGGACTAAAATTAGCCACTAAATGACATTTAGTAAATGTAAATACAGTCTCGCGCTTTGCACGCGCCACCACCATCGAATGGGCCGCGCTTGTTTTGATTTGGTCCTAAAAAAAGTAACTACCTATAATATTTTTGATTCGGCGCTTGATTTTTCAAAAAGCTACCAAAAGCACCTTTTTTCATGATTTTTCAAATTCATGTAGAGAGTGGACAAACAAGTCAGAACATTCCTTGGACCAAAAAAGGAAGTAAAAAAAAATTCGAATTTTTTTATTACGGTATTTGTTAGGATTGAGCGTTGCACGTTTTTCATCTAAAAATCTCAAAACTAGAAGCTTGAAATTGCTTTTTTTACGACTATTTTTAACGAAGATACAGCTAATCGCAAAAAATTTGGAATTTTTTTTTTATCCTTTATTTTTTTCTATTAGTTTAGAAGTTTTACATTGCTATTGGTTTCTTATATGGAAACTACCAAATAATAAGAAATCAGATTTTTTTGTCTTGGTCAAAATTTTCTATAATAAAAAATGTAATATATTCTACATTTCACTTTATTATTATTAATATACATTTTACTCAAAATTTCATATTGAAAAATTACTCCATTTTTTAAGATTGATGTTATTTATTGACAGAATATGCTTTATTGCAGCGGATTTGAAAAAAAACAAAAAAACCGTTTTTTCTAGTTTTTTTCGTGTTTTTTCACATCTGAAAAAAACCGTTTTTTTACAACTCTAGCATATAGTAGGTACATCAATTTATAATTATTAATTAACTAACAATTTGTTTACAATTCAACAACAATTAAAAGGGATACTTGAAAAAGGAGAACAATGGATTGTTTAGTTTGTCAAGATTGTGATAATTAAAATATGTTGGACAAACTAAATGATCTATCCATGTAAGGTTCAAAGAGCCCTTGGCCCATGCTAGATTTGGTAGGACAGAGAAATTGAATGTTGCCCAATATATCGATGGTTATTTGACAAAACATCGTAAGCGACAATTTTGTTGAATTACTTTTTATTTTATCAAAGTGTCAGTTACGATAAGCTGCACATGTTAACATAATATTTATCCCAATGTTGGAATCTAATATTGGTCAGTTTGAATATTTTTATTATTGTAAGCGCCTCTTCTTTTTAATTTGTTACCGATTTAGAACGTAAGCGCCTAAACTCGTATGTACCCGACAAATAATCGTAAGCAACTCCGAGACATGGCGTTTGCGATTTGACATTGAGTCGCTTACGATATTTTGCTCCCGCCTTGATCTATCAAGGCGATATTCTCACTCTAAACAGTTTATTCGTGAGTATACCTGCATCGTGGTGATTGCTACCAAGTTTTAATATAATATTTTATTTGATCAAAAGCTTATAATTACTTTTTTTCATTGCATTATTAATAGTTATCCTAATTATAATTGTTGTAACCTATATTACACTACAAGGGCATCTTGACGCGAAGGACCGAGATTTGAACGTTTGGCCCGTGTGGTGTATACTATTTTTCTTCATACATCGGTCGAAAGTACTTACTTTCGTCCCTAATAGCAGGGACGAAAGTTTACCTCGGTCGAAAGTACGTACTTTCGTCCCTAATAGCACAGGAAGTAAATGTTAAACTTTCGTCCCTGCTACATGGATTTTGCAGGGGTAAATCTACAGTTAGTAACTTAGTACTGTATGAGCATGACTTGTTAAGTGCTTTTGAAAGAAGGTGTCAAGGAGATGCCATCTACACCGATTTCTCTAAAGCATTCGATAGAGTTGACCATGGAATATTGCTAAAAAAGTTATTTTCCATGGGGATTTTTGGAGAAATGCATAAATGGTTAACAAGTTTTTTAAATGGTAGAACTCAAACTGTTTTAATTAATAATCGGTTTCGGTCAGTTAAAATAGCTGTATCATCAGGTGTACCACAAGGTGGTCATTTGTCCCCACTGTTTTATAAACGATATTTGTAGTAGGATAAAATTTTGTAAGGTATTATTGTTTGCAGATGACCTTAAATTGTATAGTGTAGTGTCCAGTTTAGATGACTGTAAAAAAATTCAAGTGGATATTAAGAATTTAGAACCTTGGTGCAGTGATAATTGTATGTCTTTAAATATTAGCAAATGCAAAGTAATAATTTTTTTTAGGGTAAAAAATAAAATAAATTTTTCTTATAGTATTAATGATGTTATTTTAGAAAATGTAAATGTAATTAAGGATCTGGGTGTTTATTTTGATACTAAGGTTACATTTAACGAACATATAAATATTATAAGTAATAGAGCTTTAAAAATGTTAGGTTTTGTTAAACGGAACTTAAAAGATTTTAATGATGTGATGTGTATAAAAAATGTGTATTTTTCATTTGTTCGAAGTATTTTGGAATATGGTTGTGTAGTATGGTCTCCTCACTACTTAACTTTAGGGATGCACCGGAATTCCGGCGGTACCACTAAATCCGGCCGATCCGGCCAGTTGGCCGGAACTACCGTTCCGGCCGGATCGCTCCGGCCGGATCGGAATTCCGGCGGTACCACTAAATCCGGCCGATCCGGCCAGTTGGCCGGAACTACCGTTCCGGCCGGATCGCTCCGGCCGGATCGCTTTCCGGCCGGAATTTTCGGAACTTTTTGGAAATGTTTAAGTTTTAAATTTTTAATATAATTTAAATTCAAATATATGCAAAAATAAAGAAAATTATTTTAAATGAATAATGAAATGACCTGCAGCCCTGTGCCTTTGCTTATGATTAGCAGGCGTCTGGGATTTCCCGACTTTCGCGTCTGGGATGCCCCGACTTTCGACCAGATATATTTTATAATTGGTCAACAGTGAAGGGTGTGCGTGTTTCCTTGCCTATGATAAACCGGCGGCTGTGGTTCCTTGACTTCTTTTTAATTTTTGTATTATTGGCAGGTGGCTGCTATTCTCCAATTGAATGAGTAGAATTGTTTTAATTTTGTTAACGCTAATTAAAAATTAATATTTAAATAAACAGTAATTTCTATCTAGGTAAAATTAATAGTAATAAACACTCTGAATACTGTAGTTAGTTTTAAAAAAAGTAAAAATAAATCAGCGTCAATATTTTCAATGTTTTACGTATAAAAATAGGCATGCACATACATTTTAAATTTAGGTCCCGATCCGGCCGGAATTCCGGCGATCCGGTCCGGCCAGCGGCCGAAATTCCGGTTCCGGCCGGATCGGCAAAATACCCGATCCGGTGCATCCCTACTTAACTTATTGTATGCAAATAGAAAGAGTACAAAATAAATTTTTAAGATTTTGTGCATTTAAATTAAATTTAATTATTGATGACTATGATTATGTACAATTGAGACACTTGATTAATGTTGATACCCTAAGCAAAAGAAGGGATAAATTTGATATGCATTTCCTATTTAAACTTTTAAATGGGATTATAGATAGCCCTGAATTGCTTGACAGAATTAATTTTCAAGTGCCTCAGTTAAGACTAAGAAATAAAAATCTTTTTTATATATGTCACCATAATACAAACTATGGTTATTATGCACCATTACATAGGATGTGCAGAAATGCAAATTCTTTAAATGTAGATTTCTTTGGCAATACTCTCCAGTCCTTCAAAAGGTCTTTAATGTAAAATTGTAATGATTACTTTTGTTTATATCTAATGGTTAATCCGTCAATAAAGATATTTATTTATTTATTTTATTTATTAGGGACGAAAGTAAGTACTTTCGAACAAGGTATGAAGAAAAAGTGTTTTTGTAGTAATGTTGTTGTGTCAAAATTAAAAGTGCAAAATAAACTTATTTTGCTTTATAAATAATTAAATATATGCATTATTTACCAAATTATTTGTTTATTAAATTATTTCTTTATCAAATTATTTTTTTATCAAATATTCATATATTTTAAATCCCCCACTTATGAACTGACTATGCGCATATGCCAAATCGACAAATTTCCCCTCAAAAAAGGAAACAAGGTCACCCATTCAAAATAATTTCATAAAAAAATAAGTTGATAAAAACAAGTTGATAAAAAAATAAGTTGATAAAAAATAATTTCATAAAAAAATAAGTTGATAAAAACTAAATTAAATTTAGGTTATAAATTTTATAATATTCATAGTTTGTAAAAGCCACTGAAAATCTCGTAAAGACAATGAAAAAAACAATGCCAAAACAATTGGTATACTACAGAAAGCAAACAAAATGGGTAATTATTAAAACCATCTACATATTAATTCGTTTATAATAAAAACCTTTTGACTATCGTGGTCAAAATACGACGTTGCCAAATTTTTGATGTTATAAACATGCTATTATAAAATCCAAAATTTCATCATTTTATTCAAAATAATTGACTCAAATTTATAACAGTTAGATCATGGTACCATGGGTTAGATACTGGTTTGTGAATAATAATCGTTCGTTTTTTTCAAAGAAAGCTAATGTAGATTTTCATTTTCAAACATTGTTTGGCAAAATATCATTGGTGATATTTTATAAATCAATTTTTTTGTAATATTTTTTATTTAATAATAGTAAAAAAAATCAATGTACTAACAATGTTTTGGCAAAAGTAATCATCAAATCTATATCCCACAAAGTAACGTAAATGTAACTTAAAAACTTAAGCGACAAGACTAATTTTACATTTTCCTAAAGATGTTCTTATAAAATATTGTATGCCACAAAATTTAATGAAAATTTTAGATTGGATTTGATCTAACTTAAATATTTGAATTCAACATTATTAAAATAATGCCTCACCAGTTTTCAGATACCTAACTTTAAAAATAAAGCTCCCACACAAAAAAATTCTCTCCTGTAAAATTTAGGTTTTGTTGCTTACAATTTTTTGTCAAATAACCATCGATATACTTAATGATGAACATAGAATAGGATTTGACAACCTTAAACTTATTAAGGAAGTTAGGGAACCAAATCTGCTACATAGTTATGAAAGCTTATACATCTATAAGAATAGAAATCAATCTTTAAATAGCGATAACGGACCGGTACCCAAGTATAGTTTGTATAAATTAGTTTGTTAGTTTCTCTTCAAGTGTTTAGGTACTGAAGCGGTTATAGTCCACAGTTTGGTAAACTGTGTCCGTTCATAGTTCAGTCCACCTTGGCTTATAATATGGTAGATTTAGCAGTTAGATTTATATTTTGCTTCTGAAGATACCAACATTGTTGGCAAAAAGTACTTTGTGTTTTGTTTTGGTGTTGGGGATTATTTCTAATATTTGTTTAATTAACAGGGAGTCAGGTATAATGTAAAGTCACATGGCTATATACCTATCCTTATACCATATCCAAAGTACACTCTCATTTCGAATTCACTCAAGGAAGTTTAGATTTTGATGTCAACAGGATGATAGTTGTTTAAAATTCCGTGTCTGCCACTTTACCATATTTTTCTTTATAAAACCTCACAGCAATGTCCATATGTACACCACTAAGAAACTCATTTTTTTAATTCTACTTTAGTATAAGATAAGAATACAAAATATAAGCAATTGCTAAGAAATGCTAAGATTTAGTTTTCTTGTGTTCTTGCATTTAAAACTGAAATAAATCATTTTAACTCCCTCAAAAACGAAAACTCAGAGCTTTTATTTTTTACCAATGAATCCAATTAAGATTTTTACAACCTTTTAGTATTTACTAAATAAAAGTAGGTAGATACACTTACACTGTAGGGACATATTCTCCTGGAAAACTATCAGTTGTATAAGAAATTAACATACATGTTTTTCCCACAGTTCCATCTCCAACAACCACACATTTAATGGGACGTCCCGAAGACATTTTTGTTAAAAACTAAAAGAATAGTTTACTATTATAACCTTATTTACAAAAGACTTGGTCAAAAGCAGTGTTGCCAACAAGCCATGCATAGATAACAAAATAGTGCTGTGTCGCACTGTTGTATATTATTATTATTATTATTATTATTATTAACACTTTTTAGTGTGTCAGGTGTGTTGACACTTACTTGTGTAAGTACTTGTTTGTATGTAACATAAATAAACATTATTATTATTATTATTATTATATGAAACAGCACTTTATGACACATGAAAAAAAGAACACGCTCGGTTTTGAGCAAAGAACTTGGTTTTTACTCGTTTGTGTCCCGCAAAAGTGCTTCGAGCTAGGGTGTCACAAATTTATTTTATTTAGGTATATTGGTGACACTGTATGCACAATGTGTCGCCAAGAGACAGGTATAACGATACAGAGGGCCTATCGATACAGTATCAATACAAAAAAATTAATATCCGCATATTTATATCCGAAAGTTATACAAAATATAAAATAAAAGGGAAATTTCAATTCTCGACTTATCCGTTTTTAATTTTCCTTATATGGAGTACTGTTCTATGATAGAACTTCTATCTCGTTTCGCGCTTACTAAAAATGTTCTGTGCTAAAAATCACGAAGTTAGGCAACCAACTGCACAGACTTTAACACTTGCTGCTGACTGGTATGGGCCATAGATAACAAAGCCTGGTATGGGCAATCGACTCCCAGAAACTGAAATAGTTTTTTGGGAAATATTAAACAGTTTGAATACCAGAAAAGTTAAAAACACATTTATTTATAAAAAAACTCAAAGACAAGGCCTTAAGCTAAGACGTCGTCAGCCTCCTGCTAAAAAAAATTATCCAGAGGCGGAAGACGTCTAAAGGCGCCTTGTAAATATAAAACAAAAAAATAAAGGCCGTATTACAGCCGGCAATTGACCATATGCAAGGAATGCGCTCGATGTTGCTAATGGTAAAAAAATAAAATTCCCTATTGGGAACATTCAATTATATTACGTTGGCTACACTGAAATTTTGAATTTCCCGCACAAACTGACATACATTCTAGTAGTTCCCAGAGATAAAGAAGGTAGTTCCAATGTTGTATAATAAATTAAGGTGCAAATTTCAAATGTGGGAATTATTATTATTTATTATTATTAAAAAAAAAGATGGGAATTAATTTACTTTGTGCGGGAAATTCAAATTTTCAATGCAGCCAACGTAATATAATTGAATGTTCCCAATAGGGAATTTTATTCTTTGTTTGGTTTGGCCTTTCCTATCCAGGATTTAGCCAGCAGCTGCCAGCTTAAATGTGTATACTGTTGATTGGTGAGAGGTGTGTCTAGGCTGTCCTATATCCTCCCTCCTTCATTGTCGAATCTGAATTTTATTTATTCACTTTTATAGAACCATGTCATCTTTTCATCACTATGCACACATGGCTTCATGCACATAATTTTCCAAGTGTCTTCATTCTTTAAACATCCGATCCATCTCTTGATTATTTCCATATATTTTTATAGATTCTTGAATAAAACCAGTGTCTGGGAGTCCAATTTTGTCTCTCGTGGGTCAAAGTCAGCTATAGTCGTTTTTTCGCGTAAATACTATGTAATACTACGGTTAAATAAGTCATGACGTCACAGTTTATTCACATAACCATGGTTAGGTTTCTAACATTTGACATTTGTTTACTTGTTCATAACCTATAATTTTTAAAATGTGTTTTTACATATTTATATTTAATTTCTATGCTTTGACCGGTGTAAATAAATTTCTTTGTCTCTTCTTATACCTAGTAAATTCTTTTTCTATAGGTACTAGTTTTTTCAGTGCACGTTATCCAATTCTCCTACATGTTTAATACAAAATAAGGAATTCCTTAAGAATATATTTCTTAAGAATATAAAACAAACCTGCATATAATTCCTCCACTTGTGGAGAGTCCACAATATGGAGCACCCTATCATTTATTTTTACTGACAACACCCCGTTTAGGTACCATTTTAATACAAAGTTTAAATTCGGTTTAAGAGCAATTGTACCTACTTAAAATATTTTAAATTTCAAATGTAAACAACTTTTTGACAGATCGAAACAGAAAAATATATATTAAAAAGAGAAAGACTATTAACCACGTTAAATAACTAGCTCAGCGATATGTTTTATGCACAAAACTAGAACTAGTTTTGTGGTATCCACAGAACAAACAATCTAAAGAACCATTCATTATCCTAAAGTTTTAGTTTGAGTATTATTCGACGAAATTCGCCCTTTTTTTCTTCTCTTTGCCAACGTATATATCGCTCATTACACTAATAATTATAATAACACTGATAGTTTTAACTTAATTTATATTTATAATAATTATAATTATAATTATTATGCCTTAAAACTTTTAAGTTTTAAGACATAATAAATTATTAATAATTAGACGAAATCTGTCAATGCTGCCATTTTAGTGAACTTGGACATGCGCGCCTTATTAATATATACATAAGCCATACGCTGCATACGTTCATTATAAACACAACTCATCGTTACGTACAAATTATGGTGATATTATGTTTACGTTTACGTTTACGTTTACGGGCATCTTATGGTTACGTCCATTATGAATGAGCACTAAGTGCTCATTCATAATGGACGTAACCATAAGATGCCCGTAAACGTAAACGTAAACGTGCTTATTATTATTATTATAGTCTTATTAAGTCTTAAAAAGTCTTATTAAGTGCTCATTCATAATGGACGTAACCATAAGATGACCGTAAAACGTAAACATAATATCACCATAATTTGTACGTAACGATGAGTTGTGTTTATAATGAACGTATGCCCTATGTATATATTAATAAGGCGCGCATGTCCAAGTTCACTAAAATGGCAACATTGACAGATTTCGTCTAATTATTATGTCTTAAAACTTAAAAGTTTTAAGACATAATAATTAAGATTATTATAATTATAATTATATATAATTATAATTATAAATATAAATTAAGTTAAAACTATCAGTGTTATGGTTCTTTAGATTGTTTGTTCTGTGGATACACCAGAATACACTTGAAAAAGATCTGTCATCTGTTTGCATGGCTACTACCCTGATTGCTACAAACAATGTTCTAGTGAAATCATGAAAATTACTAAAATTCACACATAAGAAACCCGTAAAGTTGAAATGATTTCAACTTTACGTATTTTTTACGGTCACCCGTAAGATCTTATGTTCGAACGTATATATTTTTACGTATTATAATACGTAAAAATTACGACTATTCATTATAAACAGGCACACTGGTTTTGTTAATATTCAACTTTACGTTTTACGTATTTCTTACGGGCATCTTATGGTTACGTCCATTATGAATGAGCACTAACTCTTCCAGAAGACTCCCAAATCTTGCTATTAGTCTGACTTAATAAGACTTATTCAGACTTTTTCCGACTTAATAAGTCTTATTCTGACTTTTTCCGACTTAATAAGTATTATTCAGACTTTTTCAGAGAAAGTAAGACTTTCTCAGAGAAAAATTTCCACAAGGGCGACGTTATGTCGACGTTGACAAAATGACGTATATGGTTGGTAAGGGTTGTGACGTCGTAGAGACGTCGATGTAAGGTCGTCGACGTCATTTACCAATATACACCAATAATCGACGTTTATATGACGTGACCATGTCAGCTGGGAGGTTTCTATTCTTGTTTTTTGCTGTGTGGATTGGTAAAGTACAGTAATCTTTGTGCAAAAGCGGCTTTTTTTCTCTTAATTTATGTATATTATTAATTTTATTGTGTTAGTATTTTTTACAATTTTATTATTTTTTGTTAGATTTCTTTTTATAAATATTCAACTTATGTTAACTAATGTTAACAGAAGTTAAATATGTTATTAGGGACCGAGGATGGCGCAGTGGGTTGAGCTACGGAGCTGTAACAATCTAGATTGTTACAGCTGGGTCTAACGGGTTCGATTCCAGGTCACAGCCTTGAGTGTTGTATTTGTTTATTAAACAAAAATAAAAATACATCATGAGCTAGCTAAATAGTCTAGAAAGACTAAAGGTACGGTTTCGTTGATGCGACTCGCGGCTGCGGCTTGCGGCTGCGATTGTAGCCGCGCCACTGCTGAGTACAATTTGTGTGTATATGTTTTGGTTGGCGCGTTCAGTCGCAGACGACTACGATCGAGCCGCAGTCGTTAAGGTACGGTTTCGTTGATGCGACTCGCGGCTGCGGCTTGCGGCTGCGATTGTAGCCGCGCCACTGCTGAGTACAATTTGTGTGTATGTGTTTTGGTTGGCGCGTTCAGTCGCAGACGATCACGATCGAGCCGCATCCGTTGCGACCCGACTGCTACATAGACCAGTCAAATCGCAGTCGTCTGCGATTGTATATAAAAATGGCAAAGTTTAATGCAACTGAAGATGAAATTTTAGTAGAAGAAGTTCAAAAATATCCCTCTATTTTTGACTATGAAAATGAAGCCTGCAAAAATATAGTTATTAAAGAGAATGGGTGGAAAAATATAGCATTTTCTGTAGGAAAAAATAGTAAGTATATAGTTTTGAATTTGTCGTCATAAAAACCACAAAAAATATAAATACCTATATAAATTTCAATTTGAGATTCATATTTTATTTTAAGAACATAAAACAATGGGGACGTAGTGCACAATTATTTTAATATAAATACAAAATAGTAATAGAATTGTATGTAGTTATAATTTTTTATGTTATATGAAAACATTTACAAAAACAAATAATTTCAAAAATATTTTATTGTAATAAAAACATCAGTAATAACAATAATAATAATAGCACATTAATTAATGTATACATTACTTATAAATTTATTAAATTAAATAAACTTTTCATATGACTTTTAAGAAAATATTGTTTATTTAAATTTCCTTAAAAATATATATATATATCCACGACCCTGTACAGTTTATGAAAAAATAAAATATTTATTCGAAACAGAAAAACCTATTCTAAAAGTTGGTTGATATAAAACATTAATCAAAAACAAATTGTTTTCTATATAAAATTAAATATTATTTATATTAAAAATAATAAATAAAAACAATTTGATTTATTCCATGAAATATGAATACGTTTGCCTTTAAAACTTTTATTAGGTATTTATTAGGGTGGTTCTTAATTGACCGATGTCGAAATTTTAATCGTGCCGCCCCCTCATTTGTTTTTAAAAAATATAAAAAGAAATGTGTGCCAAATGTGAATGTCCTAACTTATTTCCTTCTATTGCCTGTAACAAAGAGAAGTTTTCCAGATAGAGGATTTTTGCCTTTAAAGTATTATTTTTTTTTAAATTACTATTAATTAATCTAATGAAAAAGTATAATTTTTTGAGAAAATGTAGAGGATATAAGTTACTTTTACAAAAAAAAAGAAATCATGTATTTTCGTCCTAACTTCGCTCGATTATTACTTACAGTTTTTCATATACCTAGGGGATTTTTGCTTTAAAACACAATAATTTTATAAAATTATTAATAATTATTATAATTAATGAACAATTTTAATTTTTTGAGGAAATGAAGGGAAAATATCGTACTTTTAAACAAAAAAAAAAAGAATTCATGTATGTCCATCGTAAGGTCTTTTTTACTTCGCTCAATTATTAATAATAATTTATTACTATTATTGTTATTTTATTGAAAATGTCATAAAAAAAACAAAATATCAGTGATAATTTGCATTTAATGCATAATATTATGAAAAGTACAAAATTACTTTTCAAAACACACTAATATTAGTGTGTTTTGAAAAGTAATTTTGTACTTTTCTAATGTTGGTGCTACCTAAATATCTTTTAGGCAATCTTAAATTATTTGTTTTTTAAAAGGCGTGCAGAAGAAGGATATTTTAATTTACTTATAAACTCCCATTTAAAAGAAGATGTTAAAAAATTTAGAGACTTTTTTCATCTTCTTCTTCTTCTAAGAGAATTAGTGTTAAAAGATCGTTGTCCATGTTATTTGTAAATCTAAGCCAAATCGCATAAAACTAGACACATCAACGAAAACACCCAATATTGCGGCTGCGAATGCAATCAATCGCAGTCGCAAGCCGCAGTCGCTCGAGTCGCATCAACGAAAACACCCAATATTGCGGCTGCGACTGCGATCAATCGCAGTCGCAAGCCGCAGTCGCTCGAGTCGCATCAACGAAACCGTACCTTAAAGATACAGATTCGTTGATGCGACTCGCGGCTGCGGCTTGCGGCTGCGACCTTAGCCGCGCCACTGCTTAGTACAATTTGTGTGTATACGTAACGTATAATACGTTTTGGTTGGCGCGTTCAGTCGCAGACTGCGACTCGCAGTCTGCGACTGAACGCGTCAACCAAAACATATACAAACAAATTGTACTAAGCAGTGGAGAGGCTACGATCGCAGCCGCAAGCCGCAGCCGCGAGTCGCATCAACGAATCCGTACCTTTAAAGCCAATAAATTTTAAAAAATATGTTATTGTTTTTATTAGGTTTTTTATTTTTAATAAATATTTTTCTATTACCTGAGTTTTTTATAACTAAAAATTTCCAAAGAATCTACCGATAAAATGTTCGAAAAGGTTGGCAACACGACAGATCACAGAAAACAACACTGTTTGCCTCACCTGGCAACACTGGCTGACCATATAAAAGGAGCGGCTAGAAGTTTGAAGAAATACAGCTGCGTTGCCAAGTTGTGCACCCACTATTAGACCAATTACAAAACGCGGTAGTTTTAAATTGCAATCATATTTCAAATATTTACCAGTGTTGGATTTTATAAATTGGCATGAATTAATGTATTTTGTGTCATAGAATAATACAAAGGAAAATAAAAAATGACAAGTATGTATGAGGGCGATTCCATTATTAGTAACGGCATAAGCAAAAAGAAAATACTTTTTATTTTACGTTTTCTTTGAAACTAACATAGATTTTTCCAGACTTCTTTGTGCAAATTATTAATTAATTTTATTGCTTGCTGAAGATCATAAAATTATTATTATAGAAAAAACACATCTTCAAAAATCGTCATTTTTTTTAGCCCTGTTAGTTATATTTCTATGGAAACATGTTTTGTCCTTATTAAAAAAGGCAAATGGAGAGTTTTGCATCTAGACGACTCATATGTAGATACCTACCCATATAATCTTTTTTTTTGCAATAACTTTGGAAGACAAATAATACCCACATAATTCTATTTATATATTTATTTCCAAAAAAACAATATAATAACAAGATAGAAGGATGAGCACTTTCAAAAGCGGTCATAAATGCTTTTAAATGCTCGAGCATTTGTGAGCACTTTGCAAAGGGCTCAAGCATATACCATCTATAATAACAAGTATAATATAATATAACAATAATATAGCATCATAATGTTTCAGGTACATTTAAGCAGAAATCAGACAAAACCAGACAAATAAGTCAAAAGCAAACGAATTCTTTTATTTTTTTATTTGTTTCTGCAAATCACTACAATGGATTTGTCTGGTTTTGTCTGATCGCTCCTCATTTAGAATCTCAAATCAGCCAAATGCTGATAATGAGATTATTTAGCAGGTACATGGTTGTAGTCTTAATTTAAATACTTTTTATCACATTTGTTAAATTACATAATACATATTGTAGTGGTGCTTCAGTTTCTTTTAAAGCTGTCAAAGTTACTTGCATTTTTAACATTTTCCAGTAAAGACGTAAGATAGTATGCTTGTATTGATAGTGCTGCATTTTCCATGGTTAAAGGTTGTTGTTAATGAATGTGTTCTGATACGTGTTTAACAACTTGTGCCTTACTATGCGGCCATTCCACGCGTAACGGATGGGAAAATTTTCAAGTTTTTATTTACAACATAATATTGTTCTATTATATTACCAATGTCAAATTTTTATAAATAGTTCTAAACAAAAGCTGTTTAACAAGGTTTTTATTTGGCAAAATTAGGTATTGTGGTTGACTGTTTAATTCCTTAATAATTAATAATTTAAAGCGTCAACCATGATACCTAATTTTGCCAAATAAAAACCTTGTTAAACAGCTTTTGTTTAGAACTATTTATAAAAATTTGACATTGGTAATATAATAGAACAATATTATGTTGTAAATAAAAACTTGAAAATTTTCCCATCCGTTACGCCTGGAATGGCTGTATGCTTTCCATTAACTAAGGTGTACTGTTTAGGTAAGTTTCTCTTTTAATCTGCTATGGTTGAATTTTGTTTATTGTAAAAAAAATAGCTAGCATGTATAATCATGATCACTTTGGGTATTTAATTGAGATGTTATTAAAGAGATTTCCGATTGTGTGGGTCTTTTAATGGTGTTTTTGCTTCCTTTTACTTTGTTCATAGTTGAAAAAAAAGTATTTTGTTTTTTTATTTTTTTATTTGCGGGTTCTAAAAATATATGTATATATAAATAAAACACATTATACATAATATGATAAATAGTTTTACTTACCCTGGCAATTTTTATTGTCTGTTATAATTCTTTTTTTAGAATCACCTTTTTGTATGCTTGTTAAAGCAATACAATTTTGCAAAAATTTCAAAATTTGGGGGCCAGTTTCGTTATTTTCATACACTGAATCAGGAATTTCTAACAGTTGTGTGCATGCTTTTTTTATTTCATGTGATACATTTTTCTTGTTTTCTGTCAGCCCATAGTTTGACAATGTTTTAAGATTTAAAACAGTTTCTTCCACACATGGGTTTATTCTGAATTCTGATTCATCTTCCATCTCTTTATTATCAACTTCAATATTCTGTACATTTAGTTTAATGAAATGAATGTGCTTACATATGGTTCCTCTTATGTAAAAGTCCGCACATGTGCATTCAAAATCGTGAATGCATATTTTGCAAAATGAGCAAGTTAACTTGCAGTTTTCATCTGAAGTTTTTTCATTTCTTGAAACCTGATATTTTCCATTTTCTGTTTGTACAATCCAAGTATGATTATTTTCATTAGTAATTTCCATCTTACTAGTTAATGCAACCCGGTGCCTTTTGTGAATGTCTTGAATATGACAATTATTCTCTCCTTTTGTAATCTTTATCAAGCGGTTCACAATTTTGTCTCGAGTATATTTGAGAACGGCTGTTATGCCCTTATCCAGTCGTTTCACAGTTTTCCCATCCAAATAAAAGTACTTAATCGTTTTATGCATGCTCTCAAGTACCTAAAATCAAAATATTTATTAACAAATGTATTATATAGGGGAAACACATCAGTAATTAATATTAAATACTGTTTCCCTCCCAAAAAGTGAATTTAATAACAATAATACACATGCAAATATCTAATGTAACATGTTTATCTATATATCTACAAAAAGTATAAAAGATAAGTGGAATTATCTGTTATTTTTAAAAGTATGACTACCAAATATTAGTACTACAAAACAGTAAAAGCATTGAAGACTAATTACATGCCTGCTAAAGCAGTTTTCATTAAGAAGTTAATAAGCTTTTAAGCAATTGTAAATATTTATATTAACCAATCACCATATTTGTATTAATACCACAATTCTTTCGATAGCAGAAGGCCCACATATGGCAGTTATTTGAATATTTTTTTAAAAAATATTCAGCAAATTCTTTAGTATCAGGGTTATTGTGAAAAAGTTTTTTTACAGTGTCAAAATTCCTCTCAAATACTGGTAGTGTTAGAGCACTTTGCAAAACTTTGAGGGTTTGATAGACCTGTTTCCTGGTCTCAATTTTTGGAATTTTGGATAGGTTAGTCCTCCATGCCCTATCAATGTGCCAGGCACAGTACAATCTGTGTGGAATTTCACCCCCCATAGTGGCCTTCCATGCATTGTAATACACCTCTGTGATGTCACTCATAAATACATTTGGGGTTATTAAACCAGCTTTTTCTTTAATTTTTTGAAAGAAAATTTCAAAAACAAGGGTGTCTTTACGATTGGTGAACATGCATGCAACAGGAAATCCTTCACCAAACTCATCAATGACCATTAGAGTGGTTAGTTCAAAGTCGTACATATTCAAACCATGAGTGCTATCAATAGCAACTACAGCACTACCAAACCGTTGCAACATATTTGTTTGTGTAACATTCATAAAAATTATGCAGAAGTCATTAAGAGCAAGTTTTTCAAAATGCTCTCCTTGCTTTTTGTGCAAAAGAACAAAATCTTTTGATTGGTCAACCAAAAGTTCAACACTTACACTGTCATTTTCATGTCTTACTCCCTCCTGGATATTTATGTTAAATGCTGTTTTTATGTTATTGATGTCTTTCCTTGTGATTATATCACAACGAGACAACTTTTCCTCCTCAATAGAGTTCCTATAGGAATCTAAAATTCTAAAAAGAAAAAAAAATATATTGTAGGTAATTAATAATTTTGCCAATGTAATATATTACCTGACTACTGGAACCCCACTTGACAATCTGGCTGAAATATCAATTCTATCCTCTCTTGGTATTCTAATATGCTGAACTTCCAAGTCATGTCCATAGTGTGTTTTAAAATAGTCAACTCTATACTTGTCCATATTCATCTTTTTTAAAATTATCTGACTGGTACAATTGCTGTTGATTTTACAACTCCCTTGACTTTTTAAACATTTGACTGTGTTCTTATTATTGTCTTTAAAGAGTCCTGAAAAGTGATAAGCAAACTATAAACTTAATCCACATTAACTACAAAATATTAAAATATATGAATCAAATACCTGATCGGTTGCAGTTAAAATATGTCAGGTCATTTTTCTTCATACAGTTATATTGCACGTTGTTATTTTTGCAAATAGTATTTTTCCAATCATAAAATTCTAAAAAATAAATAAGTATAGAAATATACTATTAGTAATAAAATGAGGCTTATATTTCCAAATCTCACTCTTTAACTAAAAAAAATTGAAAATTTCATAATTTTGGTCAGTCAGTTTTGTAAATTTATGACTCAAATAATATACAAACCCCCTTCTGTTGAAAAATACAGCGTTTCATTTTCAATAATTTTGCTGTGACAACTCTGAAGGTGTTCTCTCAGATGTGCAGTGTATTTAAAAGAAGTTTGGCAGTTGTCTTCCAGGCATTTGCTAAGATATTTATGGAAATCATTATCTTTATGTAGGTTTTCCATGTGTTTATTAAGCTGTATCTTTCTTGCAAACACTTTAGAGCACGAATTGCAGACAAACGGCATTGTAACGTCCTGTCGTTAAAACCACTACACAACACAGATCAAAAAACTACACAAAAACAAAGTAAAATGTTACACAAAACAAAGCAAAATGCTAATTAGCATAATATAACAATTAACCAAACACACCGAAATCAACAGGTTACTCTAAACCACTTATTACTCAATGCTCTAAACCATATAAAACGCTAGACCATAGAAAAAGTAGATTAGGTTAGACTAGCTATTTTAGGTTATGTTGAAATTTGAACATTGCGTACGATTTGGCAACGCAGCTGTATTTCTTCAAACTTCTAGCCGCTCCTCCATATAAAGGTATAAAACGTAGATAACCCCAAAATTATTTTCAGGGGGGTGAAACATAAGCGGGGGAATTGGAAACATGACTCCCCCACGATGCGTTGCCAGTTCGTGCACAGATTACAGTAACCTGTAATAAAAACAAAACGCACCACTTTCGGCAACGTCGTAAAACCAATAATTGTTTAACTGTCAAAGCAAGTTCTGTTTATTAAGTAGGATTTGTGTAATTTTATGGTACATTTTCTTCATAGAAAAAGTATATTGTTTCCAAAAAGTAGATTGTTTCCAAGTTTTATGCCTTATGGGTTTGATATTTCATATAATATATAACATATTATGTTATATATGTATGTAGTTTGAAAACGTAAGTATTTTTTTAAATGTAGGTATACAAGTATGTATGTTTGTATGTAGGTAGGTATATCTTTTGAAATAAGACGAATTAAACTGCTTTGCTAAAAAACCGACAAGTTTTAAATATAGTAGGTACCTATAGGTTTTTTGTTTGTATGTAGGTAGGTCTACAAAAGTTAAATGGGTATTATAAGTTTATTAATAATAAATTATAAATAAATTATTAGCCAAGTTTTACTAATTATTATATTTTAATAATATTCAATTTCATTTTAAATCTACTTTGTAAAGATCTACCTACATATTAAAAGGCTTTTATAACCTTAATTTCTAATAAATGTACCTAATTTATCTTCATATTAAAAGGCTTTTATAACCTTTATATCTAATAAATGTACCTAATTTACATTATGTACTTGTACAGAATACCTATGTATTTTCTTAAAGCAGAACTATTTTAACTATGTTGATTTTCATGACTAAGGACAAAGAATAGTTAGTTCTGCTTTAAGTAAATAAGTAAAATGCTGGTGCATTTTTGTAAAATCTTTGAAAAAACATTTTGAATTAAATTTAGCATTGGGTAATATTTTTATTATGACTATTATTATTAATATTAAAATTTTACTAATGATAATGATATTTTTTTAGTTTTACTTGAAAGAAGGTTTCACAAACTTTGTGCCACAAAGAAAGTTGGTGATTTCAAGTTTTATGATATTTTGGGTCCAGGACATATAGTTTGAAAACGTAAGTATTTTGTTGGTGGGTACAAATATTAGTAATATTCAAAATTGCTTTCTAGCAAAGCTTGGGTTTCCACGATTTTTCTATGGCTTGGTTACGAGGGGTAAACCACTTTAAAATCTTAGAGACAACCGTTCAATGTTAGTGGACATTGTGTTGAGATTTTTTTCCTTATCAGTTGTTATCAATAAGGAAAACTTGCTTAATCGGTGCTTAATCAGTGCTTAGCGACGCGTTGTACATGACTACCCTTGTTATTGTTATCCTTAGCCGTTAATTCGTAAGCGATTTTTAATTTTAAAAATCAGTGGTTTACCCCTCGCTTGGTTATAAACATTTGAGCTTTAAACACCTTAGCTAGCTACAAATTAAACAAAAATATTACAAACTGTAAACATGAATATTACAAAATTTATTTGTAAAAATTTATAATTGATTGCAAACAAAATTATTTGAAATTGAAAACTTGCCATTTATTATAGAAGCAGTTTAATTCTTTTTGTTTTATTTCAAATGTTAACTCTTATAAGTTTATGAGCCTAAATATTAGTTTTTAACCAAGGTTTACTAATTGTAATAATAGTCACTTTCATTCTTTTTCTATGATTCTAAATCTACTTCTTAAAGATCTAAACACATGATAATATTAATTCATATTTAAGATATATCTATAGTATAAAAAGCTTTTATATCCTTAACTAATGAATTTCTAATAAATTTAATTATGGTTACCTATAGAATATTAAAGCAGAAATATTCTTGTCAATATGCCTGACTAAGGGCAGAATAGTTGAGTATTGGTTTTGATCAGGCCTCTTGTTTTTGGGTCTTAAATAAAAAATATTGGACTTTATCTAATCTATGCTTCAACCATTATAAAGGGTGATTACAGACGAAAATGACCCCCATGAACTAGTTGAATTTTCGCCGGGAAATATTTGTTTTTGACCGGGCGCTCCTCAGTTCTGCTTTAAGGGGATGGTATAATAATTATATAATATAATTCACAAAAAAAAGCACTAGCATTTTAAATCTACAATTATTGTAGCAAGTGACCATGTTATTAATTTTACTGATATAATTTATGTCAAACTTTATCAATATCTTGATGAACATGCTCTCTTGCAATATTTAGAAAGAAATTTTAGGCAACTAAATAATTCACTTTTGGATGCTTTTTGTTTTTGTAATGTCCATAATTGCCACATTTAAATTTTTGAAAAATGTGTGCGCCTAAATATTTTTAGATATGTTAAAGAAAAAAATGCATCCAAAAAGGATTTAACTGTGACATTTCAAAAAATTAAAGGCCAAATAATATTTTTTTAAATTTTATTTTTTAAAAGACTGTAGAATTTTTTTTTAATTTAAATCTTATTGGTGTTAGAATGTATATTTATTTTTACTACCTATATTTATTAGGGTGATTTTTTTTTTCACGACAATTTTTATTTTTTCGCTCCCAACTCAAAATCTTGTTGAAAATGTTCAAAAAAAAATTCTCTGAAAATTTGAGCCCTTAATATTAACTCAAAGTACTCGACCAAAGCGTATAAAGATTTCCCATTTAAAATACACGTAAACTTTGATTTTTTTTTTTTAAATATCTATATCTCAGCCGCATTTTATGCTATTGGATTGTTTCAAAAAAGGATTTACTCGTAATCAAAAGTTCTACAAAAATACTTTATGTGCCATAGCTGTAATCTGCACATGTAGGATGGTACGGGTCACTAAATCTTATTTTAGTGAAAAATTATCATATTTTTGAAGATATTTCAAAAGTGACTGGATTCTTTGAAAAAATGTAAAGAACAAACTTGTAGAAAATTTAATTTTTTTTAAAAAAGGTCCTATCCCTTGAATCGCTAAGATTGATATTTCTTGAGATATAAAGCGTTTACATTGACAATTTATGAAATTTTTAGGATTTTCGTGTCAAACTTTGTATAAATGATGATTTTCAATTGTTTATCAGTAAAATTTCATGTAATTACGTTTTTTCTACAGTCGGGTGATTAGAGAAAAATAAATAACTCAAACAATCAAGCATAATTATTAATAAAATAACATGTTGTAATACACCTCGTTATATCAATTTTTAGGTTAGATATATCTTTTTTCTTTAAAGTTATGTTATTAATAATTATGCTAGATTGTTTGAGTTATTTATTTTTCTCCAATCACCCGACTGTAGAAAAAACGTAATTACATGAAATTTTACTGATAAACAATTGAAAATCATCATTTATACAAAGTTTGATACGAAAATCCTAAAAATTTCATAAATTGTCAATGTAAACGCTTTATATCTCAAGAAATATCAATCTTAGCGATTCAACTGATAGGACCATTTTTAAAAAAAATTAAATTTTCTACAAGTTTGTTCTTTACATTTATTCAAAGAATCCAGTCACTTTTGAAATATCTTCAAAAATATGATAATTTTTCACTAAAATAAGATTTAGTGACCCGTACCATCCTACATGTGCAGATTACAGCTATGGCACATAAAGTATTTTTGTAGAACTTTTGATTACGAGTAAATCCTTTTTTGAAACAATCCAATAGCATAAAATGCGGCTGAGATATAGATATTTAAAAAAAATAATCAAAGTTTACGTGTATTTTAAATGGGAAATCATTATACGCTTTGGTCGAGTACTTTGAGTTAATATTAAGGGCTCAAATTTTCAGGGAATTTTTTTTTGAACATTTTCAACAAGATTTTGAGTTGGGAGCGAAAAAATAAAAATTGTCGTGAAAAAAAAATCACCCTAATATTTATATCTAAAGACTGCCCACAATATTTTTGCTTAACATTGTTTTTTATGTTTGTTAATTGGTTTTTTGATTTGTAAAAGGAAGTTGGAAGTTGGAATTTGGAAGCCATGGGACACCAACCTGAGAACATAAACCATACTTACATTCATGCATGAATTCAACAAAATCTTTGAATAAAGTTGGAATCAGGAAAATATGGAAAACCAACCTAAGAACATAAATCTTAATTACATAAATGCAATACAAACTACAATTAAAGTGGGAATATGAAATCTGCTGTAAACCAATCTGAGAACATAAACAATCTACAATACAAATTAACTCTTATAAATCCAAGCTAATAACTTCAAATGGGACCCAATCTACTATTGAAAAACTTTGGTATTCAAGTTAACTTTTGTAAATAAAAACTGCATGCTATAGCATGTATACAGAATCTTTATTTGAAGAAAGAAGATACTTTTGCAAGATGTTGTTCAGTAGTTAACTCCTGTGAACTACAAACTATAATCAATCAAATTGAATAGGCTTTAAATTATACAACGTTTTCTATGATAAAAATTCCAAAATATGTTAATTATTAAATTGAATTTTTGTAATTACATTTTAATATCTTAATAAAAGATATTTTTGCAAGGAAATAATATTATTGTCATTATATTTTTGTAAATACATACTTTTACTTAAAATATATACATATATAATGCATATAATATTATTTAGTTAAGAATATTAGTTTTTTGTTTAAATTTTTAAGGGGTAGTATTTTTATTCTTAAATTTGTTTTTAATTCCACTAGATCCTGTACTAACTCTTTTTTTGTAAGATTTTTAGGACTGATACATTTTATGTTGATATTGGACAATTTTTAGGAATATACAATATTCAAATTTATAAAAACAAAATATGATATAGCCTTTTTCTACAATTTTAATCATTGTAACTAACCGAATAAAGTTAAGCATATTAAGATATTTTGACCAAAACATAAATTTAACGATGCAATTTTATACGCCCTGTATACTTTATTTTATTATTTGGTAATAAAAACGTAAAAATAAAAGAATCTTAGACAAAAAAGTCGAAAAAACGCATTATAGGTATCAATCTCTATTCAGTTTCATTTCAACTTTGTTCAAAAATATGCTTAACTTTTTTCGATCAGTTTAGTTTGTACACTTTTAGTCACAGAATATTTTAAAAATCGTATTTTTTCACATAATGCATTAGGATTTTTATTGTAAATAAACAAATGTTTCACTATTTTGTTTTTTTTTTAATAAAATTAAAAATTATTAAAATAAATAAATAAAAATTTAAAAGCCGGCCCTGGTATGTCAAAATCAATATGAGCTGAGTCCGGCCCATCAACTAGGGGGAGTCATGATAGACGTGTTTCCCTCGTTTAACACAGAGGGCGCACTTCTTATATCCTTTTTCTATGTTTTTGTGGTTAAAGGGAATATCTTATCTTATCAATGATAAGCAATAATTAAACTTGAAATTGATGATATTCAGTGAGATTTGTGCTTAATTTAGTTGTCAAGTGTACCTAATTAGTTAAGCATTATGGATTTAGTGAAATTTCCGATTAATTCTTTAAAATTAAGAATTAACACACAATTTTGTTCCAAGGAACCATGGCAAGTTGTAACAATTACTGCCTCAACTGTATTCCTAAGTGTATGGCTATATGAATTTATTTTTCAAGATGAAAGTATGTATTTTCTATATGAATTAAATTTTAATAATCGGACTAGTAAAATTTTGGTATATTTAATATATATCTATCTAGTATACTTTATTAGGTTATTAAAAAATATATACCACATCCATTTTTAGGTACAGTGGGGTCATTCCACGTTACTCGGGGATTTTTGTCCCGCCCGTCACAATTAAAAATTGTGAGTAAAAACTACACGTTATAAAATTTATTTAAAAATATTGTTTTATTATGCTTTTAATAAGTTATAAGCACAATAAAAATAATATTATAAAATATTAATTTTATAACTTGTGGTTTTTACTCACAATTTTTAATTGTGACGGGCGGGACAAAAATTACCGAGTATCGTGGAATGCCCCAGTGGCAGATACGGAATTTTGAACGTCATAATTTGTTTGTCCATGTAGAAATCTCAAGATAAATCTGTAAATCATAGAAATAGCAAAGATACAATCATAGAAATAGCCTGTGTAGGCTCCATGGATACAAAATTGAGGATTTTTGCTTTTGCTGTCAAAATGACAAAACTAGTGACAATCGGAAGTAAGGTTAGTTGTCCATAAAGGAAGTTTAGATTTTGATGTAAACCATAGATATCTATGATATCAACATGATTCAACGTTCAAAATTCCGTGTCCGCCATTGCACCTACTATGGTGTACAATTTTTTTAAACCCTAAAATAACATAAAATGGCTGCAATACAATTCGCTACTGCGCGTAAATAAGGGAATAAGTTAAAAAAATGAGAAAACTGCTTTAAGTAAAATTATAAAATAAAAGCATTGACTCAACGATAAAAGTGTATCACTGTGTAAAATGTATCTCGTACTAAAAATACTAAAAATCACTGCAACACTGCACATCATTTAATGGGGGCCTTTTTTGTTGTTTACAATTCTTGTGCTTTGGGTTTGTACAGATTAATAATCGTTTTAAACATTGTTTCTTACAGAGAGACTTGCAAGCCTTAAAAGAGACCTCGAAGTGGTAAGAACAATCATTTTACTCTTTTGTAAAAAATAAACCTTATTCTATCAAGGGCCTTGATTCAAGGCTGTCATCAAACTGTCAAATGTCAATTTTAAGGTTATTTTATAACCCACAAATTAACCTTCAAATTGACATTTGACAGCGCTGATAGAATAAGGTTTATTTTTTACAAAAGAGGAGTAAAAGGATTGTTCTTACCACTTTGAGGTCTCTTTTAAGGCTTGCAAGTCTCTCTGTAAGAAACATTGATTGCAAAAATAATTCAATAACTTTTTTATTGTAAATAAATACATATTTTTTTAAGCACACTTTAAAAAATAAATATACCTACCTAATTTAAATTTTAACATTTATTCCATTAATAATTAGTAATAACGTTATTAGGGGGTCAGACGATATTAAAAGACGATAAAATAAATCCTCGTTTGTTGCTTTTCGATTTGTTTTTCTAGAAAATATCGATTTTTTATAAAAGTAGTTACTCATTTTAAAAAATTACAAAATGCAATAGTCCAAGTTAAATTTGCTTTCGTTATACCTATATATAAAATATTATTACCTTATAAATTTACTATTATAATAGTTTTTACCTTTAAAGGATTATCTATTAATTAAAACCTAATAATTTGTTACGAATAGGTAATTAATTATTAATCCTATAGGATAAGTATACTTTGTATATATTTTTTAAAAAGTGCGATAAATAAAAATTCATAACTTTTCCGTATGTGCGTTTATGCAGCTAATTTTTTGTGTACAAATAAAGTAAAGTTTACTAAAAAAATCATGTAAATATCAACGTGGAAATCGGAGTCAATCGTAGTTAAATGCCTAATGTTTTTCTCTCTTCATTTTACCAATGTATTTTTAAAACGTTATAAGTTATAACTTTTGATTTTTATTTTTTTATTCAAATAGGGATTTTTATATATCTGTCCCCCAGAGCCAAAGTAGGTCAAGTCCAAAAACCTGACTTTTGAAGGATAGATTTGAAACGCGGGATTTTCTTTTTTGCATTATTATTTAAAGTTTTAAAGTTTTTATGGAACTTATGGAACAAAGTATTTTTTGTGGGTTTCATATAAATCGTGCTTTAAACAACAATGCAGATGAATTTTACAGGTTTTAGATCCTTAAACTGCTCGAAATAAGGTTAAGGTCACCTTAATAAGGTGTACTTTAAACTTATTTAAAAAAAAGTATATACATTTTTTTGTTTGATTGTATAGTTTATTAAGTGTGTGCGTAATTTTTAGCCAATTTTACTGTTTTAAAAACATTCTACCACTGACTAAGGAACTTCTTGCCTTAACGATTCTACTTTGAGGTTTCATAAAATCAAATTATTTAAAAATAATTCTTTACCAAATTCTATTGCTTTAAGATGTTTTTAACAAATTATTGTCATAAAAATACCCATAATAAAAAGTTATTAAAAATGTATTTTTCCCGCCGATAAACCGTAGGCCGCTTCTAATTTTCTATGGATTATTTTTATTAAGGTTCATCTAGGGCAGGGCATCTTTCTTCCAGAACAAATTTATGACAGTGTTTGCTACAGTGTCCGCAAAAATAAAAAATATACCATAGAAATGACAATGGCAGTGTATGGAAGGATAACATTGATGCAGTCAGTCAGTGGCGAATTGTGTAATAGTCTATTACTAATAGAACAAAGGGAAACATGGTGTTACTATTGGTACTCCACATCTTTATTTGGTATTTCTATATATAAGTATATAGGTCTGTACAGGAGTTTTTAGGTCATGTTATTTTTATCCGAAAATCCTTATAAAAAGTTCAATAGGGCTCTATCGGCATGTATTGGTCAGGAGGCAATTCCCTATAGAACCATATTGGTAGCGTATGGTAATTCTCTATACATTTTTTATCGGACCGTATCCGGAAAAAACATGAATAGATTATTTTTTGTAAGTCTCTATGGGATATTTTAAGCAGTGACCCATTTGTTTGCGACTCCCCCTGTAAAAGCTTTATTTGTTGTGCGATTTTAACCGAATTTGCTTTAAAGGTTAGATCTACGTTGAAAAATTCAAATTTTTTAATATTCCAAATATTCTAATAATTATTTTTTTTAATGTTTTTATTGAACCCAAAAAAACAAACGTTTATAACAGGTTAACTTAAATAATTAATCAGGCTTTTGTGTTTAACAAAATAATATAAATATATATATATATATATATATATATATATATATATATATATATATATATATGAAACAAATTATAGTGTGTTATTTCTAGATAATAAATAATTTTTTATAGCTCTGTTAAAGTTTATAACAAGACTTTAATACTATTTGGAAGTTTATTGTACCATTTCACAGCCGTAGTAGTTACTCTCTTCTTTCCAATGTTTCTTGCACTAAGTTTAAGACTTTCTAATTTGACAATATCACACACTTTAAGAAGGTTTAGTTCGCTATACAGCTCACTAGTTCCATAACGCATCTGTTCTGGGTAATTTGTAGTTTTTCCATATCCTGTTTTCTGGTTTATCCCCAAAATGGTGGTAAATATGACATGACTGAGTAAGCATAGGCAGAGTGTATTTTGAATTTGGTTTCTTGATTGAATTTGGCTGAATGATACAGTGGATAGATCAATTTATTTATTTTGCTCCATATGCTTTCTACATGTTTGTCAAATAGTAATTTGTTGTCTAATATCAAACCTCGGTATTTTGCAGTACCTAGTCATATCCTTAAGTGTAACGTTGTTGATTGTTAAGTATAATCAGTTTCTTGGGATTCCTTGTTGAAAACGAGATAGTTGCACTTGGATTCATTTGTCCATTCTGTGATGGTATCCTGCTGGGCATCTTCATATATTTTTTGCATTGTACCCGAATAGAAAATAGCAGTGTCTTCGGCAAATAGTGTTAAGTTTCCATTTAGTTTCATGTTGGTCAATTTATTTATATAGATCAGAAAAATAATAGGTCCTACTACCCTGCGGCAATCCACTGATGATAACCTCAATGTTGCTTTTGATGTCATTTATTTTTGTACATTGCCTCTTTTCTGTAAGATAACTTTTGAAAAGTTTAAGTGGTTTGCCTTTTACTCCAATTGATTTTAAACTGTTTATCAAAATATTGTGATCTACTACATCAAATGCTTTTTGAAGATCCAAAAACTGTATGTCCGTTATCAATCTTTTTATATACATATTCCAATAAGGAAGCTACTGCTGTTTGAGTATTTCGTTTAGTTAAAAATCCATTCTGGTGCATTTTGCAAGCAGTCTTGTTTTTAGAGCTACTTCAAATATTTTAGCAAGTATTGATAATACGGATATGGGTCTATAGTTGTTTGCTTGAGATTTTGATCCTGTTTTATGAATGACTAATTCTTGCTGTTTTTAATTCGTCTGGAAACGTTCCTTGTTTAAAATGGTTATTTAATATTTGTGATATAGATGGAGCTATAATATCTTTGATGCATATACTTAAGTATATGCTTTGATGTTCTTCACAATTTTCGTTTTAATCCCATCGTCACCTGGTGATGCTTTGTTCTTCAGATTATTTATGATCTTCTTAATTTCTTCCGGGGTGGTTTTTGGTAGGTACATTGATGTTGTTTGGAGATTTGTAGGTATACTATGTTGATTTCCTTGATTGCACTTTAATTTCTGGGAGACTTATGAAATAATTATTAAAGTAATTTGCAATCTATTTCTTGTCAGTGATTTCCTCTTTGTTGTCAGTTTGAATTACTAAGTAAGTAATTATTACTTTAATATCATCTTTACTTGTTTATTTGGTGTAATAATTTGCTTAATTATTTTCCATTGCTTATCAGGTGATCCCTCACTACTTTCAAATCCTTTTTGTATATATCTCTGTTTACTTTCTTTTATCATAATCTTTACCTTTGCTTGTAAGGATCTAAATTTTTAATTCATAATTCGAATTGAATATTCTATTCGATTCGATTCAAACACATTTTCACACCCCTACTTTAAGGTAGTATCTCCATTTCAGTTCATGGACATTTTAGAGTGGACGCTTAGTCAAAACGTTAAAATCTGACCAAAGCCGAAACAAAAAAATGGCGTATTTTAATTATAAATCAGATAATTTATTCTGAATGAAATATTACATATATGCGCATAAATTTGTTGGTTTAAAAGATAGTGATTAAAATTTAAAAAAATATTAACTTAAAAAGCAAATTACGAGTTATAAGGTAATTTTACATGGTATTTTAACAAAAATACATAAAAGAACCTTGTCGTTTCGAGGTAATGACAATGACAATTAGGTTCAGCTTTTGCTTCACTTCGCTTTAATACACAACAGTCAATGGACGAGTTTTATAAATAAATAACAGCAGGTCGTGCAAATTCAACGGTGCTAATGTAGTAAAAATAAAACGTATTTTAATTAACAAATTAATATTTTATTACAAATAAAAGTATCATTAAAAACAAAAAACAACCTAAAAAGTAAATAGGTAACAATATAAATTGTTAATTTGTTGTTTTAGCAAAATTAAGGCTTAAAACTGTTATATTTTCATGTTTTTTATATTGGCAGCACGAAATTTAAAATTTCAATTTTAAATAGTGCTAACATTTTTTGTTTAAGATTTCCATAAAAAATATACGTTATAATCAATTTCTAAGCCATCAAAATGATCCTCTTTGATTGCTAGAGTTTAAAAACGAATTTTTTCACACATTCCCATAGATTATTTTAAAAATTCGTTTCCAAACTCTAGAAACAGAATATGATCATTCGAATCTGTGATGTAAAAAAATCTGAAATTAATTTTATCAGACAAGAATATTTTTTTCTACTCCTATTACGGAATATGACCGTTCTAATATCACTTCTTAATGTGGAATGACATATATTCCTTAAAGTATTACACAATGAATTATTCATCATCGGATGACGGAATAAACACTGGTGGCGACATCTCTGTGTTTAATATCTAACAAACGTAAAAAAGTATAGTCTGAAACACGTTTGGAATTGCATATTCCTCTCTCGTGAAACCGTCAAACTAGCCTTTGGCTCGTGTGACAAACTTTTCACTAGAGCGGAATATGCCGTATTCCAAACTTGTTACAGAATATACTACTACAAAATCATATATTAAATTTTAAAGACATTGTATAAAAACTTAAAATTGTTTAAAATTGAAATTTCCATATGTCTCATATTATGAGATATCATTTTGTGTCACGGGATATGAAACCCTGAATATTGTTTTAAAAAATGCACTAAAAGAAAATATACCCTGTCAAAATACGAGCTCCTATTATTAATATTTTAATTTTGTATTTCCCATTTAAATAACACGAAACTTTTTTGGTTTAAATTTGTCAGGAACGGATAAATTCACAGAATTAGACTAAAAAGTCTAATTAGGGATTCGAGCCGTTTCAATTATAATAAGTATAATTAATTTTATCAAGACTTAAATATTGACGTCATGTACCTGTTTAAAATCATTCTAGCATTAACCTTTGAACGAGATAAAATTAATTAATAACAATTAAATGTCCAATATGACATTAAATTAAATATTTACAAATATGGTTTAGAATGATAAGAAATTTGTAAAAATTGATACCTAATAATAATTTTAATTGTTCTTAGTAAAAACGACTTGTAAATTTAGGGTTGGATTAAAGCATTGGCTACCTAGGCTGCAGCCTATGGGGTCGCACTACAAACATTACCACTGTAACGTGAAAAATGATTCTACGTCACTTTTAAAATCAGGTTTTTTGTTTTTGTAAATAAATAGTATGTATATAAGTTTGGTGATCATTACGATCATTTATCATTTGCATTTGGTTTAACTTAATGTGGTGTTTGAGTGTTTGACCAGCCTGATAAGAATATCTCCCACTGTCTACCAGCCAGAGGTTTGCGAACGCGACAGAAAACACGGAGCGCATACGCAAGAGAGGCCTGTTAACACAAGTTTAAAAAAAATGGCTACAATAATGAAAAAGTAATTAGTCAGAAGAGGTGAATGTATAAACTCATATTGAAAAAAAAACGTTAAAGGTTGTTTTTCTCATATTAAGATTGCCTTTAGTATGTACCTGTCTTATGGTTACAAATATCAGTGGAAAATGGTCATTGATCAAAAACAGGCTTTGAACCACCATGTTAGAAGACAGGCTAAACGCTTTAGCTTTAACAACTTAACAAACAAAAAATGACACAAAAATGTTTAATTACACACGATGCACACAAACACGGTATGCTACTATTGGAGCCAAATTTCGTCCGCCACGCGCACGTAGGTACCTGCTTAAAATACCCCATAGAGACCCTGTTCAAACCGATAGATATTTGTATCGGGATGTATGGTGTTTCTATAGGGTGTATCGGTTTGTATAGGACCCGTAGTTAAGATTTATGGTTGTTCTATAGGGATATCCACCATTGATTTATTTGCTATCGGTTTCAATGGGGAAAATACACATAAATGTAGAAATTAGTTTTTTCCCTATAGGACCCTATAGGTTTTAATAAAATTTTGTCAAATGTTTTATGGTTGCTCTATAGGAATATGCCTATATATCCTTCATTGAGTTATTTTCTATCGGTCTCAATAGGGAAAATGTAAAAGTTATGGTGTGCCTATAGGTAATTTCCTATACATTTTCTATCGGGCTGTATCCGGAAAAACCCATGGACAAATGCACATATAGAATCCGGTAGCGCCCGATAGATTATTTTGTATAGGTCTCTATGGGGTATTTTAAGCAGGGGTACGTCACATTCGAGGTTCGAAACTACTTATTAAACTTGCTAATGCATTGTTTAATGATATTATAATGAAATAAAGAGGATTTTTCTTTTTTGTATGATCGTGTATTGTGAAAAGTTTTGATTTGCAGAGCGCTTTCGGCCTTAAGCCATCTTCAGTGCTTCAACTGATAAGTAAAACAGGAATTAGATAAAATAACATTGAATTTTTTATAAAAACTTACTTGTCAGTTGACAAGATATATGTCTATGTTCATTTTTATTTGTTTACAGCTACTCAAAATAGTACTATACATATAACCCAAAGAATTGCTTATCTTTTACAAAAATCTTCATGTCGTGTGTTTAAAATTGGCTTGACTAGATTAGGTGTTTTTGATGACAGATCAATTTCCCGCTTTTTTTTGACCGTAAATATAGACAAAATTAGAAAACTTTTCTGTAAACAACAGATTCCTCCCATGACCAACAGGTGGCGTTGTGTAACGAACATTAATTTTAAATTCAAATCCAGAAATGCGCTCCCCAAGACAACTAACTCATATTAAAATCCATCGTGAAAAACTCACCCCTCAAACCCGAACATAAAATTAACCTAATTAGGATTTATTTATTTTAATCCATGACATTTGTGTAAAGGTATAAAGTCTCTATTGAGGTTGACTTGAGTATTAAGACAGAATGAGTTGCACTTCTAAGAAATCTAGCTTTGTTAAATTTCTAGTGTTGGTTATATGTAATATTTCCGAGTTTTTTCGAGGACTAAACGAATGTTTTGAACTTTTAATGTGTTCTCCGAAAGCTGAAGAGCTCCGTTTTAAATGTTCATTAATTCTAGTTTTCAAAGATCTAAAAGTTCTACCAACATATGTGCAGGTGCAAGTTCCACATGAAAGTTTTTAAATTCCGCTTTTTTAAAGTGTTTCCATTTTGTCTTTGTTGTTAATTAATAATGATGCTAAATTCGTATTAGTTTTATGTGTAACAACAAAGACAAAATAGAAACACTTCAAAAAAGCGGAATTTACAAACTTTCATGTGGAACTTGCACCTGCACATATGTTGGTAGAACTAATTTTGTCTATATTTACGGTAAAAAAAAAGCGGGAAATTGATCATCTGTCATCAAAAACACCTAACCTTAGTCAAGCCAATTTTAAACACACGACATGAAGATTTTTGTAAAAGATAAGCAATTCTGTGGGTTATATGTATAGTACTATTTTGAGTAGCTGTAAACAAATAAAAATGAACATAGACATATACTCCTGTCAACTGACAAGTAAGTTTTTATGAAAAATTCAATGTTATTTAATCTAATTCCTGTTTTACTTATCAGTTGAAGCACTGAAGATGGCTTAAGGCCGAAAGCGCTCTGCAATCAAAACTTTTCACGATACACGATCACACAAAAAAGAAAAATCCTTTTTATTTCAAAGAATAACGTGTACTCAGTCACACCTCCATTTGATATTATAATGTTTGTTTTTTTATGAGCAGAGAGAATATTGTTTGTATTATTATTATTATTATTACAATAATTAAAATTATAATAATTATTATTAAGTGTAAGACACTCAAATTTATTATTTTTGTATTGTTTTTGTTATTTTGTATGTGTGAGAGACTAATTAATTATGCCGAACTGCGCTGTGGCTAAATGTTAAACTGTAATAAATCTACAAAACTTACCAAAGAAGAAAATATAAAAATTAAAAAAATTTAAAAAATAATACATATATGTATTATACCTTTAGGTATTTTTAATCTCGTAATAAAAAATTTAGAATTTTTAATTTTTTTTTTAGAATAAAAATATGTTTTTTTATAGAATTAACAATATAAAAACAGGGTGAACAACATAATAAAGATTGTGGATCTTATAAGAAATAATTATGGATCCATAAATATCAAATAAATATTTTTCATTCATATATATATATATCCCAGGTAGCACACTGACGTCTGCTGACGTTTAGATGACGTCGAAATGACGTTGCTAACGTCATTTAAACGTCATATAAACGTCAGCAGACGTCAGTGTGCTACCTGGGATATATACTTATATAATATATATATTAGGGTGTTCCTTATTTAGGGGTCGGAAAAAATTTAAAAGAGGCGCCCCCCAAATCGGTTCCAAATCATAAAAAAAATTCCTGCAAAATTTTAGGTCAATCGGTCAAAGGGAACACGTGCCCCACAGGGGTTTTTTAATAAATAATTGAGAAAATTCGGAAGGCTGATATAACTCCGAAACGGTCCATCGTAGGAAAAAAAAGTGTATATAAATTTTATGAGTTTTTTTTAGATAAACAACTTTCGTAATAACAGTCCTGCGTTAAAAAAATTTATTCGGGGTCAAAACGCGATAAAACGCTTTTTTGTGTACTTTAGCGCTACCTACTTTTTGAATTTTCTGTCCTAGAGCATCGACCCAAGGACATAAATTGTAGGGGACAATGCACCCTACATTTTTTGTTGACAAAATTTTTTTCTTAAACTAACCGTTTTTGAAAAAATTAAATCCAAAACTTTTTGAGTTTTCACCAAAAACACGTTGTGCTCCGAAACTCCGAAACGGTTTATCGTAGGAAAAAAAAGTTAAAATATATTTTGTAGTTTTTTTCAAGCTAATCAACTTTCCTAATGCCTTTGTCACAATAGTGATAATGTTAATGGTAATGTTAATAAAGCATAGACAACGTAACCATCAACATTACCATCATTGTGAACGGATACACGCATATTTCTATGCTTTGGGTATTCACATTAACATTACTATTAACATTAACATTAACACACTCCCACTCTAAAGCTAGCTTCAGAGTTGATTGAAAATGTAGCTTTAAGCTACATTTTCAATCAACTCTGAAGCTAGCTTTAGAGTGGGAGTGTGTCGCACACGTAGAGTTGCTATTTTCAACCGATACTCGCACTCCAGCATGCATGCAAAATTTCGCGCCGAATTTCAAATAAGCTGGCGCTGCGAATGGACAATAACAATGTCAAAATTTGGGGTTATGTAAACTATATTTACGTTTGTTGTTTTGGTGTAGCGAAAACTCTATAGACCTATCCCATAAAACAGACTTTTGGATAGCGCGTGCCTGAAGAAGAGTGGTATCTCTTTCTCTTTTATATAATTAAAAAAAGACGACGTGCCTTTTCACGCACGCGCTATCCAAAAGTCCGTTTTATGAGATAGGTCTATTGAACTCTTTCTAAATGTCATATTAGGTATATTAATATCCATAACACCTATATGCACTGTAAATAAACTATGACATGCTATGTTTTTTATGAAATAACAACTTCACAGTCTTCAAAATCAATATGATCTTATTTCTTAACAAAAATGAATGGTTAAATACCTACATGAGAAATGTTTATTTGTAGTATTTGTACATAGTACAAATGTTTACTATTTCCAAAATACAAAATTTAAAACTATCGATAGCACTATAAATTTAATACCAAAAAATAAAAAAAAATCAGATAAAAATTATCAGAATTTAAAATCACTTCACAAATAATAAGTCAAAGTTTGACTGTCAAACAAAAATTTGCTGTTTTGTATTCACAATGATTCAGGTATTTCCATGAACTTTTTGGTACCATTAAAAGATATATATTATATATAACGACTTGCCATAATAGACAATACTTACGTAATTCTGTAATAATTAATTAATAAATAGTATTTAATAAATAATCTATAAACAATATTCAATGGTAGTTTATTAAGATATTGTAGGTTAGGATTGTTTCCACTTCTGCAATCAGCTGTTTAAAATATTCGAAATTAGGATTGTTTTTACTTTGCAATCAGCTGTTTGTCTGCCGCCATATTGAAATCCAAGCCAGACCCAGCACGAAAGCTTGCACCTTCTTAGCTTTAGCACGTACGGCGGATTGTGCGCTGGAGTCAGATTTTAATGAAAATGAATACTATAAAATACACAAAGCAAGATTGCACTCTAACTCCCACTCTAGCACGAGAGTTGATTGAAAATGGGCCTTAACACTGCGTTAAAAAAAAAATCGAGTTCAAAAAGCGATACTTACAACGCTTTTTTTGGTACTTTGGCCCTACCTACTTCTAAAATTTTTTGTTCTAGAGCATCGACTCAATAACATAAATTGTAGGGACTACATTTTTTGATTAAAAATTTTTTTCTAAATCTTATCATTTTTGAGAAAAATAAAATATAAAAAAATAAAAATTGAGTTTTCTCCTTAATCCGGAGTAGGATAACGCAGTTGAGTTTAGGCTTTTCTTATAAGGCCACAATGATTCACGCAAAAAAAAATCTTGCAAAATTTAAGATTAATCCGTCAAAACTAATACGTACGCACGATAAGATTTAGAAAAAAATTTTTAATCAAAAAATGTAGTCCCTACAATTTATGTTATTGAGTCGATGCTCTACAACAAAAAATTTCAGAGTAGGTAGGGCCAAAGTACCAAAAAAAGCGTTGTATCGCTTTTTGAACTCAATTTTTTTTAACGCAGCAGTATTATTATACCTCACAATAGTGTTAATGTTAATAGTAATGTTAATGTTAATACTCAAAGCATAGAAATATGCGTGTATCCGTTCACAATGATAGTGATAATGTTAATGGTAAGGTTAATAAAGCATAGACAAATGCGTGTATCAACGTAACCATCAACATTATGGTTACGTTGATACACGCATTTGTCTATGCTTTATTAACCTTACCATTAACATTATCACTATTGTGACAAAGGCATTAGGAAAGTTGATTAGCTTGAAAAAAACTACAAAATATATTTTAACTTTAATTTTCCTACGATAAACCGTTTCGTAGTTTCGGAGCACAACGTGTTTTTAGTGAAAACTCAAAAAGTTTTGGATTTAATTTTTTTCAAAATCGGTTAGTTTAAGAAAAAAAATTTGTCAACAAAAAATGTAGGGTGCATTGTCCCCTACAATTTATGTCATTGGGTCGATGCTCTAGGACAGAAAATTCAAAAAGTAGGTAGCGCTAAAGTACACAAAAAAGCGTTTTATCGCGTTTTGATCCCGAATAAATTTTTTTAACGCAGGACTGTTATTACGAAAGTTGTTTATCTAAAAAAAACACATAAAATTTATATACACTTTTTTTTCCTACGATGGACCGTTTCGGAGTTATATCAGCCTTCCGAATTTTCTCAATTATTTATTAAAAAATCCCTGTGGGGCACGTGTTCCCTTTGACCGATTGACCTAAAATTTTGCAGGAATTTTTTTTTATGATTTGGAACCGATTTGGGGGGCGCCTCTGTTAAATTTTTTCCGACCCCTAAATAAGGAACACCCTAATATACAGGGTGTTTCATAATATATGCGCAGGACTTCAGGATGTCATAGCTCATCCAAAAAGATGAAAAAAGTCGCTAAAATGCACAATTTTCGAGATACAGGGTGTTGAAATTTTAGAAAAAAAATCGTTTTTTTCGATTATCTCTGGAACCGTTTATCGTACAAAAAACAGCTTTTGTAAGCATTTTCTACTCAAAATAAGCTATGTTTTGTGCCAGAAAAAAATTTTTTTTCCCCATAATTGGTGGAGATTTTGAAGGGGTAGCGGGTGTTTTTCTCCTTAACTTCTACGCCCCTAAAAAAAGTACGGTTTTGAGAGGCCCATTCGAACCGCCAATGTTTTCTACACAAAAAAGGTACTCTTGGTCATAAGCTCTAAACTTGACCGTTTTCGAGAAAAATCAACTTTTAAGTTTAAAAACATGGTCAATTTAAAAAAAAAATAATTTTTTTTTACTAATTAAACAAAATTTATTTTAACATTAGAACAAGTATCAAAACCAAACCATAATTGCAAAATAAAAAATGATTCAAAAGTTGTCTTTGCTAAATTCTCCAAACCGTAAAGGTAACGCATTTCGCACATTTCAGCATTTGTGTAAAAAATCATTTTTTATTTTTTTTTTAATTTTGCAATTATCGTTTGGTTTTGTTATTTTTTCTAACGTTAAAATAAATTTTGTTTAATTAGTAATAATTTTTTTTTTTTTTTAAATTGACCATGTTTTTAAACATAAAAGTGATGATTTTTCTCGAAAACGGTCAACTTTAGAGCTTATGACCAAGAGTACCTTTTTTGTGTAGAAAACATTGACGGTTCGAATGGGTTTCTCGAAACCGTACTTTTTTCAGGGGCGTAGAAGTTGAGGAGAAAAACACCCGCTACCCCTTCAAAATCTCCAGCAATTATCAGTAAAAAAATTTTTTTTCTGCCACAAAACATAGCTTATTATGAGTAGAAAATGCTTACAAAAACTGTTTTTTGTACGATAAACGGTTCCAGAGATAATCGAAAAAAACGATTTTTTTTCTAAAATTTCAACACCCTGTATCTCGAAAATTGTGCATTTTAGAGGGTAAGTTAATAGCGACTTTTTTCATCTTTTTGGTTGAGCTATCACATCCTGAAGTCCTGCGCATATATTATGAAACACCCTGTATATATATACAGGGTGGCCGATTTATCTGAAGACATTGAAATATTTCGAAAACTACGCATCGGATCAAAAAAAGTTTTGAAAAAAATTTGTTCGCCTGGAAGGGGGACATCCAATGATACCAAAGTCGACCCCTCACCACCACCCCATGGGGTGGGGGTGGGGGCAACTTTAATATTCTAAATAGGAACCCCCATTTTTTATTGCAGATTCGAATTTACTATTAAAAAATAAGTAACTTTTATGGAAAAACTTTTTTTAAATTCCTGATAGATGGCGCTGTAATCGCAAGAAACCCGATTTTTGGGAATATCTTAAAAAATTACACATCGGATCGAAAAAAAGAAAAACTTGTTTAATTTTTGGATTTTATTCGTATATCAATAAGTTAACATCTATTTTTAAAATTACCCAAGAATGGGAAATCCGAATCTGCAATTTTTCAAGATATTCCCAAAAATCGCGATTACAGCGCCATCTATCAGGAATTTAAAAAAAGTTTTTCCATAAAAGTTACTTATTTTTTAATAGTTAATCCGAATCTGCAATAAAAAATGGGGGTTCCTATTTAGAATATTAAAGTTGCCCCCACCCCCACCCCATGGCCATGGGAACATGGGAACATCAAAAGGAATTAATTAATTTAATTTATTTTGAATTCCCTTACAATTCTCGTATACACTAATTATATTTTTTAATGGGAAATCCGAATCTGCAATTTTTCAAGATATTCCCAAAAATCGCGATTACAGCGCCATCTATCAGGAATTTAAAAAAAGTTTTTCCATAAAAGTTACTTATTTTTTAATAGTAAATCCGAATCTGCAATAAAAAATGGGGGTTCCTATTTAGAATATTAAAGTTGCCCCCACCCCCACCCCATGGGGTGGTGGTGAGGGGTCGACTTTGGTATCATTGGATGTCCCCCTTCCAGGCGAACAAATTTTATTCAAAACTTTTTTTGATCCGATGCATAGTTTTCGAAATATTTCAATGTCTTCAGATAAATCGGCCACCCTGTATATATATACAGGGTGTTTCTTTTAACTTGAGACAGCTCAATATCTCGAGAAATATGCATTTCACGGAAAAATGTCTAAAATAAAAGGTTAATGTGACCAAAGGGGACATTATTTGGTGCTACCGCTAGCCACCCCCTACCCCTCCTTAAGTGTGAAACGGGTGGTAACTTTGGAAAGTCAAAAGGGATGACCCGATTTTTTTCACAGATTTTGGTAGTACATAAAAAAATGAATAACTTTATTTTGAATTTATTTTTCAATTTATTAACAGATGGCGCTGTAATTCAAAATTTAAGAAAAAGGGGTTTCCTTGTAAAATGTATTATTTGAAACGTTTGAAAAACAAAAATTAACATTAAATCAACAATAGTCGGCTCTGAAAACAATTTATAACAAATGTTCGAAATGTCGTCCTTCCATTTCGACACCAAGTGGAGCACCAGCGTCCCTGGTCGGTAAACGTTTGGTGCGGTACCTTAAGCGGACGATTAATCGGACCCTTCTTTATTGACGGTGCATTAAATGGCGAAAAGTACCGGAATTTTCTAGAAAATGATCTGACGGACCTTTTGGAGGATGTACCGATACACCCTATAGAAACACCATACAATCCTATACAAAAATCTATCGGTTTGAACAGGATCTCTATGTGACATTTTAACCAGGGTTATGGAACTAATTTTGAATGTTAGAAAACAATGTTTTCAGAACATTTCCAAATTCATTTCCGTTACGAGTATCATACATGCTAGCATTAAATTTATTTAACATAGGTAGTTTCGGTAGGTATAAAATTGACACAAGGTCCGTTAACTTGAGATGGCGCCACTTACTTATAATAACATATACTTAAGTATATGATAATAAGTAATTAAAATAAATGTTTCAGAGATGTCATCTCAAATACTTTCACCCATAATATAACAAGTGGTATATACCAAAATATCATCGATGATAATCATATGATTATCATCGATGATATTTTCGAATTGAAACCGAGCTGCAGATTTCACGAGTCCGCAGGATGATAATTAATCATACCACGAGTTATATTTAGTGAGAAAATATAATGAATTTTTGGATTTAACGAATTGTCAGTTTGACATTTGAAATTAAAATGTGCTTTAAAATATAAGAAGACTTTAATTTATTCAAACTTACCTTAATTTTATTATCGTTTACACCAACCCATCGATCTTTTAGAGTTTATAATTCATTATTTTAATCATTTAACAAATACAGTAATGTCAACAAATGTCAAATCAAGAAAAGTGTCAAAATCCTTAGCAACGTGTAAACAAGGTGATAAAAAATATTGTCGCTGTGATAAAATGCGTAACCATGGAATACTGGCATTTTATTGGTTCTAATTATAATTGTCACAAGTATACATTAGGGTGGTCCTTATTTTTTAAATTCTAAATTTCAATTGTCCCACCCCCTTATTTTTTTCTTTTGATCATATATAAAGCCCTGTCAAATTTTAGACTGATCAGATGTTGTTAACCCGTGCCTCACGTAGGTCAAAAATTTCCAATAGTGAATAATATAAGGTGAACGGTTTTTGTGCCGCCGCAAAATAGTTTGAAGTATTTGTAAGTGTAAAAACTTATTTATAATGTTGGATTATGGTAATCCACGTATTTAAACCTGTCACGATTCGTGACTCACGAAGTCTTAGTGGCGAACATGCCGCAGTACGTAATTGGTAAATATCGTTAGTTGGCGCTTCTTTTAGTTGACTGTTCTAGTTATAAATCACCACAGTTTTTTTGGTTGATTATTTAAAAATGGCTTGCAAGCGTAAATTAAAAACAAATTTATACTTAAAAATTGGTAAAAAAAAGTGGACCTTTTGCCTGTTATTGTTACCTGTAATGGTACAGAGCATCTCCTTGGTATTCCAAAACTTGAATCCGGAAAAGGCGAAGAGATGACATCAACTTCTTGAAGAATATCAACTAAGTAGTGTTGCAAACAAGGAAAAGTTCGGTCGAAAAGTTGGAAAAGTTGTTGGAAAAGTTAGTTGGAAAAGTTCGGCACCCTTGTGGAAATTTTTTTCTGAGAAAGTCTTACTTTCTCTGAAAAAGTCTGAATAAGACTTATTAAGTCCGAAAAAGTCAGAATAAGACTTATTAAGTCGGAAAAAAGTCTGAATAAGTCTTATTAAGTCAGACTAATAGCAAGATTTGGGAGTCTTCTGGAAGAGTTAATAAGACTTTTTAAGACTTAATAAGACTTTTAGTAGAGAAATGGTAGGTACCTACGGAGATAAAAATAAATATCCGAAATAATTCATAGAGGTTGTATTTGGTTATCGTAAAATAAAACACATAGAAAAGTATTTATTAACATTTTTGCTGTTGTTATAAGCCAAGATTATTGCATAATTACCTTATATAATAACTATAATTACCTTATATAATAACATAGGTAAGATGTAATAATTATAACAATTATAATTTTATACATACGATGCGCTTGACATGCATGCTTTCATTGTTTCCACCATAGAAAAAGGAGTTGCCACTGTACGTTTTATTTTAATAGTTTCTTTTGCGTGTATACACGCAAATATTTACCTATCTAAACATTTTTACAAACAAATCTATAGACCTAATATCGAGAGACCAGCTCAGCTAGCTGACCAATTAGAGCACAGCTGACCTGTCAGTGGGACACAGTGTTGCCGTTTGCAAGTATTTTACTGGAAAATCGGGTATTTTCGTAATATTTGCGGGTGATTTGCAAATTTCTATCAAAATAATAACAGAAATTTTCAGTAAATAATATTGTATATTTACTAAATATGCACAATTATTTTATTCTATCCTGTTACATTTTTATTATTATTTTAGTATTTTGTAATTTATGGTCAGGAACTTTTATGGCAACACTGTACGTAAACACGAAGATCAACCATATTTGTCTTATGAGTCTATCGAAAATATCATGTCTATAGACATGACTCCTTTTTCTATGGTGAAAACAATGAAAGCATCTCAAGCGCATCGTATGTATAAAATTATAATTGTTATAATTATTACATATTACCTATGTTATTATATAGGTAATTATGCAATAAACTTGGCTTATAACAACAGCAAAAATGTTAATAAAAATGTGTTTTATTTTACGATAACCAAATTCAACCTCTATGAATTATTTCGGATATTTATTTTTATCGCCATAGGTACCTACCATTTCTCTACTAAAAGTCTTATTAAGTCTTAAAAAGTCTTATTAACTCTTCCAGAAGACTCCCAAATATTGCTATTAGTCTGACTTAATAAGACTTATTCAGACTTTTTCCGACTTAATAAGTCGTATTCTGACTTTTTCCGACTTAATAAGTATTATTTAGACTTTTTCAGAGAAAGTAAGACTTTCTCAGAGAAAAATTTCCACAAGGGCACCCCCTATGAAAAGTTGGAAAAGTTGGAAAAGTTATTAGGTGGGAGCCAATGAACAATGAGTTGACTTCTACCCAGTGTTTCCACTACCATAAATTTTTTTTGGTAATAATTTGGTCAAAATTCGATATAAATCGCTAGATTTGAAGTGCTAAACATGCTAAAAGCATTGTTTTTTGGAATAATATTTTGTCAAACTTTATCAAAAATGGTGTCTGCTAACAGCATTTTATATTATATAAAGATTCTTTTATTATAACTTATTTTAAATTTATACACAGTATGAAAAAAATATTATTTAAAAAGAAGAAAGTTTTCTTTTCTTTTTCTTTTTAAATTTTTACTTGTAAATTTCCATAATTTTTAACAAAACATAAATTTAATAATTTTTGCTTTATATTTTTTTGTAATTATTTTTTGTTTTGTATGTGTTTTTTTATGGTGTGTATAAATTTCTATTCCTTTTTACTTAAAAAATATGATTTTTTTAATTCAAACCTAGTTTATTTTTGTTGTTATTATGTTGTCTGTTCATTTTATTTTGTTTGATATTTTTTTTTGTTATTTTGTTACGTATGTATAAATACATAAGAAATAAATTATTTTAATACATTGACAAGCATTATTTATGTTTTATACGTTTACATTACAAAAAACTCAACTTTTCCATCTTTTCCAACCTTTCCGAACTTTTCCGAAAAATAAAACCCAACTTTTCAAAAATTTCAACTTTTCATGAAAAGTTGCATCCCTACAACTAAGTAAAAGCGTTGAAGCTTTTTGTTGTAATACTACGGCATCAGACACTGGCCGAATAAATGGCGCTTGCGTTTTTCTTGTACAAAAATTGGAAAAAAATTTGTTATACCTTGTCGGCATCACATCTACGAAGTAATTTTAAAATGTGCCTTTGAAAGGCGAATTTAACAGGCTTGGAGCCAATACGTTATAAGTCTGGACTTCGAGATGACTATGTAAACGTTAGGATTAGAAATTACTGTGATTTTACAATTTTGTCTCAACCAGCTAGAAATACATCATCCTAAAAAGACTACAAGGAGTTATTAGAACTTATTATTATAATATTATTTCTAAGTGGTCCAGTATCTTTTCGTATTCCAGGAGCCTTCCGTCCCGCTAGATGGATGGCAAACGTTATTTATTGTTTTAAAATATTCTTCTTCAGGAGCCAGTTTAAACTAACGTCGCATGAAAAAGAATGTCTGAAGGATATTTGTATTTTTCTTACCAGCCTTTACATTAAAGGGTGGTTTTGTTGCCCTATAGCCTCGAAAGCACCACTGCAAGACTTTAATTTTTCAGATTTATTTTCTTATAAAAACATTCAAAAAAGTTTTGCGGCCATCTTTGGTATTTGAAAGCAGAGTCAATTGCTTTAACGCTTTTCGACGAAAGCGTTGCTTGCTGATAAATATCACTTTATTCCATGGCTAACTTAGTTAATATGGACATTTTACATTATTTATTAAAATATCGCGTTCCATAGCTCACTTAGTAGAATTTTATAGGCGATTTGATGCCGCTTTAACAAAGTCATTTCTATCACATTTTACTGTTTTTTAACGGTCAAAGCAAAATGCGTAATTTCAGAAAAAGAAGTAGAATTCGAAAAATAATTAAAAAAATAAGAAGCATCTTAAAAACGTTGTATTGCCAATAAGGCCATAGTGGACCTAAAACCATTTAATGCGCTTTTTACAATCAAGAATTCTACAGTGGTGAGACTTTTTCGTGCATCTCACTGTATGTATATTTTGCAAACTTTATATTTATTATATTTTTATATTTAAAAAAGTTTCGTTAACATATTTAAAAATTTTATATGGTGGAATAAGTTGTGTAATACTATTAAAAAATACTTTATTACATATATAATTACCTATAGGTAATTTGTAATATTATTACACAAAATATTACATAAACAAATGTTTATTGGTATTGTCTTTATTGAAAAGGCTAAAGCGGAATATGGTTCGATACTTCTATAATACACCGTTTAGAAACATTATTTTGAAAGGGACAAAATTAATTTATACCAAGTGGTTAATAATTGCAATTTAATTTTAAAAAAATATATAATTTAATTTATAAATAATTTCAGGTATTGTAGATCGAAGTAAAAGGGTTGCATTTAGATTATTAAGAAGGATACCAGCAATAAGAAAGAAAATTGATAATGAATTAAAGTCAATAAATGAATCATTTGAAAGGGATGTTGAAAAAAGAACTAAAGATTTATTGTACATCAATAATTTGCCTGGCAATGGTTTTCAAAAAGATAAAATAATGAAGATTTTAAATGAAAACCTTAACCTTAGTAAGACTTAACATGTTTACATTTATATAGGGTATTTTTTATTGTTATGCTTTAATTAGGTGATTATGATTGGAAGGCCGGTTGTGCTTCAGGAGCAGTTTATAGTTACGATGAAAAATTAATTTCTATAGTTTCCGAAGTTTATGGTAAAACTTCATACACAAATCCTCTACATCCAGATTTATTTCCAGGACTTTGCAAAATGGAAGCTGAAATTGTAAGGATTGTTTGTAATTTATTTCATGGGGATGAAAATTCATGTGGATCAGTAAGTATACCAAGTTTGGGTAGTTTCTGGAAACGGATCAAATCACTGATCTATCAGAAAATATATGAATTACAAAACAACAAAATTTGCTTCGTTTCCGAGATAAAGGATGCTAAAGTTTTGAATTTTATTTTTTTATGTGGTGTCAAACTTTAAATATTGTTGATTTTTTACAATAATTTCTCAATAAAACTACACATCGCTGCAAACTTAGATATTTGGGTTTTGTTTGAGGCACAGAAAACAAATTTGGCCAAACTTTTTATTTTACTACTAGATGGCGCCCCATGCTTCTTTAAAGCTTTAATTTACGATGTGGCTCCCGTCCCGAGGCGGGACTTAACTTCGATCCCGACAGACGTCACACACTGTAAATCCGTTTTTATTCCCCGAGCTTTTATAATTGGTGTCAAGCTGGATGGCTTAGATGGTAGGGCGGTCGCTTGGCATGCGAGAGGTTCCAGGTTCGATTCTACTAGAAGTTGTCAAACTTTTTTTATTTTTTTTATTTTATAAATTTGTTGTTTCTTTGTTAAAAAGTGTTTTATTTTTATCGTAACATAAATTTGCCCATTTTATTTGGGTTTTTTGCTCAATGGGGCGGGGGGGGCCAAGGGGGCGGGGTCGGTTGGGTTGTGTTGTTGAGTTTGGGTTGGTTTGGTTTTATGACGTAACTAACGTGCCCTTAACATGTATACAGGTACAATTTATTATTATTATTATTTTATTATAACATAACAAATCTTAAAATTATGACGTCAATCGGGACTGAACTTAAGTCCCGCCTCGGGACGGGAGCCACAGCGTTTAATTTAAGCTTAGTATATTGATATGACTATTAAAAAAATTGATAAGTATTTTTTTAACTTCCATTTTCGAGAAAACAGCATTTTAAATTTTCTTTTGCAGAAGTTTACTGCAAGTATTAATGGTTATATTAATTATTAAAGTAATATTTTGAGACTATGAACGTTGTTTATAACGTTTACTTATTTTAATTAACATATTATAACCTACAAATCACACTTCTCGGCAACACATTATTTGCCAGACTGAAAATATGTTCCTAATTCGTTGTAGTTGTGTGAATAGGCCTCTTATTTTGTTCAAAATAGAATAGAATAGATTTATTGATGCTTGAAATTATACAATTTTTGCACAGGTCATGAAAATACAGATATACAAAAAATAAAAATTAAATTGTACATAAACAATAGTAAATTATTAATACGTAGATACAAATATAAATTATAAAGTTTATAATAAAAAAACTTGACAGCTGTTATTTAGGCACCTGTTATTTCAGCACCGTCGTCATTTCGACACCCGTCATTTTGACAGGACATTTAGGCAGCTGTCATTTTGACAGCCGTTATTTTGGCACCTGTTCTTTGACAGCTGTCATTCAGGCATTTGTCATTTTAACAGATGTCATTTTGGCACCTGTCATTTTGGCAGCTGTCATTTTGACAGTTGTCATTTTGAACAACGTCTGTACTATTGCATTGCTATTGCATATCGACCTTATTATGATTTAACATAAACGTTTTTATTTTCGTTCGTTGATATATTTTTTAAATGTTTAACACAAAAATTGTAGAAATTAAATTAATATTTGCAAGAAACTTAATTCTTTTAAAATCCGTCTATAAATAACGGAGATAAATAGGTTTATGTAAGTTCGTTAATTCGAAAACAAAAGCCTAAATAAAAATATTTATTTGAAAAAACAGTTCTACAACCTCAAATTTAAATAAATTTTATAACTTTTACTTCTATTATTTTTAAAATAATAACCATAACAAAAAACAATAATTATTTTATTTGCGCTGCATATACAGGGTGTCCCATAATTAGCGTGCAATACTTTAACAGCAGATTTTACGTACAAAAATAAGAAAAAAAGTTCCTATAAACATATGTCGAGAAATGCTTCCTAAAGAGGAGTCCCCGAAAGAGGAGCCCCTGAAAATGGTTTTTATTTAATATCCTCAAAACCGTTCAAGATAAAAAAGTAAAATTTTGGGAATGGATCAATCTTTTTATGACCAATAAGATGTAATAATAAAATTTTTAAAATTTCCATGAGGGGTGGGTCAGATAGATAGGGAGTATAACTTTTTTGTACGCATCTTGTACTACGATTTGAATCAGATTATGAAATTTCGGAGTTTTACACACAAAAAATGTCCTCTTGTTGAACTTTGATAGCATGCACCGTTTTCGCATAAAATCGATTTAAAAATGACCTTACATAGCATAAAAATTCATAATGAAATCACAACTAGAGTAAAAGATTTAGCGTTGGCCATGGAACACGGCTGGAATCTTTAGGAAAAATTGTTTAAGACAGGTGACAGTTGTATGTAATAAGTGACAGTGTTTAAAAATTGTGTTTAAAACTAATTAAGTAGAAGATTTATTGAGTATTGTTTTTAAAAAATGGAACATTTCACAAACCGAAAGCTGGCAAACATGCACTTCGTGTATGGATTCTGTAACGGTAGTGCTCTGGCAGCTGACCATGAATACCGACGACGATTTCCACACGAAAGAGCTCCTACACGTCAAATCATAGAAATGTTCATCCGGTTACATCAAAATTTGACGGAAAATGGCAACTTTAGACGTGCTCAAGGGCAGGGGCGACCCCATAGGAATCATGCAATTGAAAATGCCTTGAACCATTTTCAAGATTACCCCAAAACAAGCATAAGAACGATATCTAGATTAACACAGATACAGCGGTCAACAGTAATGACAAATTTAAGAAAGTATTTGTGAAAAAAAATAATGGAAAATGAATTTTAGATAGGAAGAACGCTTCGGATGCAGGGAATTCACCCATATCATTACCGACGGGTGCAGGATTTACAAACACGTGACTTTTTTCCAAAAGTAAAATTCTGCCAGTGGGTTTTGAATCATGCAAATTTTCTTCCAAACATCCTATGGAGTGATGAAGCTACGTTTACCAAGGATGGAGCAATTAATATGCATAACAGTCATTTTTGGGCTACCGAAAATCCTCGAGTAGTACGACGTACAAGCTTCCAACGTAGATTCTCGGTGAATTTATGGGCAGGAGTAATAGGAGATTAACTAATTGGTCCAATAGGACTCCCCAATCGCCTTAATGCGAATGGTTATTTAAACTTCCTTCAAAACAATCTCGGTGAACTGTTGGAAGATCTTCCCTTGAATTTAACAACATAATGTGGTATCAGCATGATGGGGCGCCAGCTCATTATGCGCGAAATCTCAGAGAATGGTTAAATGACAACTTCCCTGATCGGTCGTAACGGGCCCATAGCTTGGCCAGCCCGATCTCCCGACTTAAACCTACTAGACTTTTATTTTTGGGGGCATCTAAATTCTTTGGTGTACGCCACTGAAGTTAACACGCGCGAAGAGCTGCTGCAAAGAATAACAGTAAATGCCAATGAAATAAAAACGGACCGATTTCAAATTTTGAGAGCTTCCCAAGCTCTGTCGTCGGGCCCGACTATGCGTTGAGCAAAATGGTTCCCATTTTGAACAGTTGCTTATTAAAACAATTCCACATAAATTAATTTTGTTTGTTAAATTAAAAGTTTAAAATTAACTTGTTTTTCTTTTATTTATGTTGCATGATATCAAAGTTTAACAAGAGGACCTTTTTTGTGTGTAAAACTCCGAAATTTTATAATCTGACATCAAATCGTAGCACAAGATATGTACAAAAAAGTTAGGGTGGTTTTACCCCTACTCCCTATCTATCTGACCCACTCCTCATGAAAATTTTAAAAAATTTATTTTTACATTTTATTCCCAAAATTTCACTTTTCTATCCTAAACGGTTTTGGAGATATTAAGTAAAAACCATCTTCAGGGGCTGTAGTTCCCTTAAAAAGCATTTCTCGACCTATGTTTATATAAACTTTTTTTCTTATTTTTGTACGTAGAATCTGTTGTTGAAGTATTGCACGCTAATTATGGGACACCCTGTATAGTTTAAAAAATACATTTGCACGATGACAAAATATAAATCCGTAGATATACTACCTCAAACCAATTTTCACAATCGGCCGTCATAATTGTAAATTTAATTAAACGCGAACGCGCTCCTCAAAATTACATTGGAACAAGTGGATATCTTTGACGAACGTGACGTCCTAAGGAGCGAGAGAGACAGCGCTAACAGGTGCGTTCTTTTCGCCTGAAATCTCAGCTGACTTCAGTTAATGTGATATGAGATGTAGTGATCTTAGTAAGCATTACAAAGAACGACACACTCGATTGAAACGCGCAATCTGACGGCGAATACGTAAATAAGAGCCAACATAACCTATCTCTGATATAATTATGTTCTGTGTCATATCCTTATGGTTTAAATTTCGTGTTTTTCTATGTTTAAATTTGCGTTGAATTAAGCCTAATAAATAGATCCGTACGGAAATCTATAAATGGCACTACGATTTTCGTATTATTATTATTATTATTTTTAATGTGCCTTCAACAGGCACCAGGCCCAATTACAGAAGTACACAATGACAAACACGATTCGAACCCACAACCTCTCGGCTTGTAGTCCGCAGTGCTAACTACTACACCACCGAGGGCGTTCATCTTTTACGGGAGAAAGGAAGGAAGGAAGGCAATCTGTAAATTAGGCTTTATGGATAATACCTTCCTGCACGCTCTGTGCATCTTCAGTGGACAAATTAGAGTATTCCGATCTATAATACTTATTCTTTCCATAATTGGATGACAAACAAAAACAACAATTTTTTGATAAGAATATTAATTTTATGACAAAATAAAAATTTATAAAAAAACTTCACTTTAACATGTTTTGTTTAATTTTATTGTAAAAAGTGTTTTTCTACTTTTGAAAAACAATTTTATTCGAATTCTATTTATTATATTAAGTTTATAGCTAATTTACAAAATTTAAGTTTTATTGCAAAAAATCACCTAAATAAGATTAGGTTATGTTATTTAAAAACTTAACAAATCAATAATTTCTTTATCCCCTCCACTTTTTTTCCGACTTAATTCAAACTGATTCCCCCGCACAGCATGTGCAGTATCGGTGAGGGGGGAGGATAAATCTCAGCTCACTTTATGGTGAGTGAAGCAAAGAGAACGCGCACATTTGCAAATTTTACCGATGTGAGCTGAGATTAACTGAGATCTCAGATGAAAAGAACGTTACTCTTGTATCATGCTTGGAGAGAGAAAAATTGTTGGCACATGCTCTGTTCAATCTTATTTATAATTCAAAATTTATTTCATAAAAGTTAAATTTTATGAACTTTCAAGGCTATTCAATAAACAATAAATTGTGAGTTAGGGATTAAATCGTTGTATAAACTGTTTCATATCAGATAGTACGATTTAACTTTTATGCTTATGCACTAAATTATCATATAAAGTTGTATAAACCCGCCATAAGATGATGCATTCCAAGGTTTAGACAGCCTACAATATTCTGAGGTCCCGGTTGTTTCGAGTATCGTATCCATGTACGTTGGCTCCAGACGCATAGCGTGATAGTTGTTTTATTGCATATATGATGCACTCGTATATGTACCTTGACAGCACAGTCATAATTTTTGGCATTTTCTCTATACCCTATTTTTGTCATTACTCTTATTGCTCTTCTTTGTAGAGAGAAGATTCGTTCTGCGAGGGCAGAGTGACCCCACACGAGAATACCAAACATGCAAACTGTTTGGAACAACGCATGAAAAGTTGTTAGAACAACACTCTTTTCAACCGAACATATTAGTATTTTTATTAAGTAAATTGTTTTCGTTAGTTTATTTTATGTCTGATTTACATGATGATCAAACTTAAGTGTTGGGTCTAAGAAAATACCCAAGAATTTAACATATTCACGATTGCTTATTTTTGTCTCCGGTTTTCTCAGAGAAATCATATTCACTGTTTTTGACCTATTAAGACTCATGTTAAAAACCAGTCCTCGGCATTGGAGATCGAGGTATCCATACTTTTTTTTAATTTGAAAAAATCCCTATTACAATTGGTAAAATTAGTATTAATATATATATATATTATATATATATATATATATATATATATATATATATATAACCAAAATTTGGTGGAGCACCGTCTTGCTGGAACCAAATGCCCTTACTGCTGAAAGGATATCTGTCTGGAGGAGGTTAAAATATTGTTCTATAGTTAGATTGCCCTCAATAAAAAATGGTCCTATTATGTGTTGGTCAATTATTCCTGCTCATGCATTTATCTTTTGAGGGTGCTGTGTGTGTGTCTCCTTTTTCCAATGCGGGTTTTGGTGGGACCAGTAGCGGCAGTTATGACGGTTAGGTTAGGTACCTAGCACATTCAGGGATTGTGTCAGAGGCTCTTTTTCCGGATAAGTGGCATTAAATAACGCACATACTTCTTGCGGAGTCCTTTTTCGGTCACCGGTATGGTGACCATCATTAAAATTTTAATTTTTTCTTTTTCAGTACGCATTGTTTACTAAACGGTAGCTATTTATTTTAGTAGTAGCTTAGAAAATTGTCGAATTAAAAATGAATTACAGGTAAAAGATGTAAAGCCTAAAAATTCCGATATAAAAAGGGAGTTTTAATTAAAAAAAAGGTGGTCTCCTTGAGGGGCTACGTCTTTATTTTTTTAAATTGGCAATATTACCGTAACATTTGAAATAAAGTTCCAAACAACTTTTAATAAAATCATTTTTTAATATTTTCGATAAGTGTAACTTTTGAAATATCGAAAATATTAAATATATATAAGTATATATATATATATATATATATATATATATATATACAGTGAGCGGGTTAAAATCCCCCCCTGTAAACTTTTCAACCAAAAAAGATATTGATGATTTTTTTTGCCTAACAAGACTTGCACTTAGTGCCAAGGGGGCAGTATCAACTTGAAAATTTTAAATTGAAAGGGGGTGCTTGTGATACCTCATTTGAAAGGTATTTTAATTCTCTATTTAACACTTTTTTTGGTTTTAAAATCCGTTTAACCATAGCTTAGTTATTAAGCGTTTTTGTCGCTTCTACTCACATTTTCGCGGAGTGCGAATTATTGCAATAATTATGCGTCTTTTGCCAACTTTTTTGTTTTAAATACCCATACCAATACCCTGTTTTTAAGAAGATATAACAATAAAATAATTAATATCTTTAGTATTAAATTGTTAGTTGTTCATGCAATTTAAATTAATATTTGAATGTAAAATGGTTCGCCATCGCCCATTAAAAGAAAAAACGGAGGCTTTTTTTATTTATGGTGAAATGGGGCAGATTTGCACGAAACAGAAAGGGTGTTTAATGAAAGATATCCAGAAATCCCTATTAGCAGAAAATATCTACGGGATTTGGTGGCAAAATTTCAAACAAGTGAAAGTGTGGGTTGGGTAAATCTGATAAAATATGCAGTAGCTGTATGGAAGAGAAGGCAACGAGGTGTCCATTTGACAAGTATAAAAGAACTACGATCCATTTGACAAGTATAAAAGAACTACGACTGCTATGGGAAACCTGGATAGTGATGCACTCATGCAGTTATGTTTATCAAAACCTTATAAAATATGCAGTAGGTGTATGAAAGGAAATCAACAAGGTTTATATTTTACAAAAATTAAAGGACTACCACTGCTATGGGATGAATGATGTTTGCGGACCAATAAATCTGGCTTGGTGGAAAGTATTTTCAGACTATATTAGATGTTTATTCACATTTTTTGGTAATATATTAATATTAAAAACTAAAGATGAGGCTAGCATAAATCTTATGCAATATTTTAAAGGTTTTGAAAGACAGGAACAGGTCAAGATCAAAGTATTTAGACCTAATAATGTAGAAGAATTTGTATAAAATATCTGTAAAATTTTTTGCTAAAAACAACTGTATGACTTTGAAGTATACCATGCCTTATACACCCCAAGAAAATGGAAAAGCTGAAAGAATTAATAGAACCTTGTTGAATATCGTAGATCGTATAGATTCAGGCATTCCAAAACCATTATGAGATGAGGCTGTGTATGGACTCAATTGAACTCAAACGAGAGCTTCATCTAAGGGAAAAACATCTGCCACTGCGTTATGAAAAATTTTTTTTCTTGATATTGACTTGTCATTATATTCAAATTCAATTCATAACGATATCGTTAACTATGAAAGTGAAGTTTCGTAAAGTCATCGTCATTGTTGGTAGGGGAGGCTTTGACATTTGCGTTTTGAAATACCAAACGCCTGGCCTACTCTCTGCTTTTAAACATGATACATACTTCACTGGAAGAAAAATCAAAGTTTAATAAAGGCAATAAATTTTATAACTTCTGTTTAAACTGGCCACTATTTTGTAAGATACAGTGTCGACATCTTTAAAAAACGTTTAATGTTGAATTACTAGAGGTATTTTACGACAAGCATCATTAATTTTTTGTATCAGGTCATCAACATTTTTAGGTGATGTTTTATAGAATTTTCTACATCCTCTATATTCGTTTTCAAGCGCGTGTACTTTGAGCAGAACGTAGGGCTAGAGCTTGATTTTTTTTTAAATAGCAAATACCGTTTTTGTAAAGTTCCACAGTTTCAAGCGACCCCTTAGCTGGTTTTATATAATATACAGGGTGTTTCAGAATAAGATGCTGAACCTTAAGGGTGTGAATCCTTGTTGATTTTAAGAAAAAAAAGCATTAAATGCTTTTTATTTTTTTTTATCGAAAACCGTTAGTCGTACGAAAAATGGTCAAGAAATCAAATTTGCCCTAAATTAAATTAAAGGAATGGGGATTTAAAAAATAATTTTTATTTTGAAAAATAATTTTTATTTTAAAAAATTATTTTTATTTTGAAAAATAGCAGTGCCGTGCATAATATTTTTCCAAAAATATCTAGACTACACCTGTACGGACGCCACTGGTAAAAAAAATCTTCTTCATCAAAAACTAACTGTTAATTCTTAGAAGGCGTGTGCCAAATTTTATAAAAATATCTAGGAAGTTATTAAAGTTATGATGATTTTTTTCTTAAAACTTTAACACCCTGTAACTAAAAAATTAAGAGGTTCATCCTACTTTTCTAGCGCTTTGTAGTTTCGTTGACAAATTAAAATAAAAAACAAAATTAACACCTTGTATATTGGTTATTATCAAATTTTGGAGAAGGCAAGTTTAAATAAATCGGATTGTTTCAACTTAAAGAGTCCGCTGCTGCTTTGTGTCTTGATATTGTTTATTTGAGTGCGCCACGCACCTCGCAGCCATCGAACAAAACTATGGCTTTTGACCAAGTTGTCAGTAAGGCGGCATCCAAAATGGCGGCTATGGATACGAAGCAGGAAGTTAATATCAAGCAGGAGCAAATCTACCACTTCCGTAGGCAGGAGGGATGCACATCGGCGCAGAATTCCGACAGCGACCAAGCAGTGTAAAAATTTGACAAGAGGCAGAAACAACAGCAAATCAAGTGTGAAGTTTGTGGAAGGAACAACCATACAAAATATAAGTGCTTTTATAAAAACTATACTTGTAATTCCTGTCACAAACAAGGCCATCTGGCTTCCGCATATAAAAAAAGAAATTTGAAAATTTAAACAAAATCAAAAATAATTTTTTAGATTCAGATTCCGTGGGGAAGGGTCAAAAAATTTTGACGAAAATAATTTTTTTAATATTTTGGAAAAAAATGTTTGTAATTCAGACCCATATACAGTAGATTTATTAGTAGAAAATAGGCAGGTTAAGAGGCCTATTCCCTTTCTTGCTGTTCGTAAACATCGATTTCTTAACATGTATGTTCACCCAACGACAATCCAAACATCACCTATGTTTAATGCTATTCCGTTTCTCATATGTTGAGAGTCTTGACCTTGAATCTTTTTGAACAGCGATAAATGTTTCTAGGACAGAGAGTATCTTTGTTTTATAACCTAAAAGTCACAAATCGTAAACTAAAATTGTGTTAGATAATTATTTTAAAAATCATTGGTGATATTTATTATATTAAATAAACTTAAAAACAATTAAGGAAAATCCACAAACTCTAAAAATACTTGGGAAAAACGTTTTATGCTGAACTAGCCAAAGGACAGATCTTCTGGCGGGGCCATCCTTATATGGAAAAGGGTAATCATAAAATATCTTAAAATAATTATTTGTTACTTATTTTTACACACTTTTAGCGTTGAGTAAAAAGGCAAGAAAACTACGCATTTCTCTCATGGATACTGGCAATGTCGGGGAGCCAGTAAAACAACTTAATGACTTTAAAGATAAATTACTAGCCCTAATAGAGGAAGCGCTGTGAAAGTTAGTGGTGGAGGGTAAGGTGGAGGTAATACCATCGTTAAAACTCTTCATTGACCAGCCTTTAAGGTCGGGTGGAGGGCCCCTTCTACAACAGAGAGGCATAAAGAGAAAGTCCAACTCAAACTCTGACGAGTAGTGAAGGTGTAGAGGTTTTACAAGGTATTGATAAAACCTAAAAGATTTTAAAATTAAACCAAAAAGTTTTACCTCCCATGTGAAGAAAAAGAGTTTTTAGATGCATATTTTTTTGTATTTTATTAGTTATACTTTTCTTTGACTAATATATTGTCTATATTTTTAAGTATTTGATATTTTATATTTGTTGTATTTTTTTAATAAAATATATTTTTCCAAGTTATTTTTTATTCTACTAATATATTAAGTTTAAGAGGTCGTTTTTAGACACTCTGCCACCCTTGTAACATATAAGTCTTGACCTCCCTCCCCCCCAAATTCTCTCTTCACACTCAGATTTTTTACTTTTCTGTTTTTTTCTAAATAAATATTTATTATAATAAAATTAATATTAATTTTATTAAAAAAATCAGTAAAGCAAAATTTGTATTTTGGTATTATAATTTGGAAATACATTTTAATAATTAAAAAACAAATCATAAACATATATAAATAAAAATATTTTTAAAATTACCAAAAAATATATTTTTATTTGTTTGGTGTGAAACCTTTGGTTTTATTTGTTTGGTGTGAAACCTATGATTTGTCCTATTCTCATTTATAAATAATTATTTATCATTTTTAATTATAATTAATTAGGTATTAATTATGAAAAAGTAATTATTCCATAATTACTATTCTTGATAATGATACTGTACTGTATACTGTACCAAACATCGCCGCAATTTATGATTAATGCAAGATAAAAAACCTCAAATATTGGCCAACAGCACCTCTTAGGCAAGCGTTCGTAAACATACGTTTTCAAACATCATGTATGTTCACCAAACATCGAATTTTGGAAACGGAATAGCCATTTTAACACCGATGATGTTTATAAACATGGATGTTTAAGAAATTCTTCGAGCGCATGCGTCTATAGACGAAATAATTGAAAGGGAATAGGCTCATATGTTACGAAACATATGTAGTTCATGAACATGCATGTTTAGCGAAAGGGAATAGGCCTCTAAATTTCAAATTGATTCAGGCAGTGGGATTTCTTTTTTTTTCGGAAAACTCTTATTTATAAAATTTTCAAAATTGCATGTTAAAGCCAACGCATAAAATATTTATGTTCTATAATGGACAAGAAGTAGAGCCCCAATGCATTGTAGATTATATATAATATATACTAATAATATATATATATTATATATACTATATTTATTTATTTAGGGTGGTCCAAAATTGTTTTGTTTTATTCAGTTTACCACCCCGTAACATATATCCATAGCAATAACATTGTAAAAGTTGTGCCATCGACTAGTGGTATATTTACACAACATGTTACAAGCGCTCTTGATCGTAAGAAAATAACCGACCGAGAAGCAGTGCGACTGATTATACCATTGGCTGCCACACTTAGTTGTAATCCCGCTTCACTCCCAATCTCTCGAAGCTCAATTCGGCGTGCAAGAAAATAAGCAAGGGCAGAATTTAATGCGAATATAAAAGAAACATTCGACCCGACCTATTCATTTGGATGGGAAAATACTGCCTGATATAACAGGTAATAAAAAAGTAGAGCGCCTTCCGATTCTTGTCTCCGACAATGGTTGCGAAAAACTGTTAGGCGTACCCAAACTTACTGCAGGAACAGCAAAAAACACGTCCGATGCTGTTTTTGACACATTGAAAAAGTGGAATGTCACTAATCAAGTTCGAGCTTTGGGTTTTGACACCACTGCCTCTAACACCGGTGCCAAAAAAGGAGCGTGCACTCTCCTAGAAGCAAAGACGGGCCGTGATCTTTTATGGCTTGCTTGCCGTCATCACGTCTGAAATAATGCCTTCAAAAGTATTTACACTATGCTTTGGGCCATCAAGCTCTCCCGAGTTTCCATTATTTAAGAGATTCAGAGATGTTTGGGATACATTTACAAAAGAGCACTACGATTGTCTTGACTCTAGTACTAGCGTCACAGTTTACGATTAGGATTGAAGCCCCTTTTGCAGCAGATGATCCGATTAATGAGATTGATTCCGAAATAGGTGCAGCAGCAAGGGATGTTTTAGAGCATCACTTGTCGGATGAGCCTTTGCCTTGTTTTCCGACAAGCTGTCTTACGGCGAGAAAATGGCCATTGTTCAAAGAATGGATGTTGACGGCGGTTCTCGTTGTACGAGGTGACTGATAAACTATCCACTGAAGCCACATTAGAATCCTTTGCTTCGCAAAGAACACTGAAAACGCTGAAAACGTGATGAAAAATGGAGGTCCACCAATTGTTTGACGAGACTTTCTGAATTTGTACAACGTAGGATTTTATTTTTATAATAATGTAACAAATTTTTCAACAGAAAATTTAGTCAAGGAGTTTCCTAAGGTATTTTCTCTGGGTTTGGGTTTATTTAGTAAAAGTTTAGAAAAAATGTATTTAAAGGATCCAAGTATACTACCAAAATTTATAACTGCTTGACCTATACCTTTCGCTATTAAATCCAAAGTTGAAACAGAAATTGAACGACCTTTGTTTTTAGATATTATTTCAGCAGTAGAGTACAGTAAATAGTGACGTCAGAATTTGTGGGGACCAGCATCCCCTTTCGAGAATCGAAAAGCAAGCTGCAGGGAGGAATGTAGTTCTCAAAGCTTGATTTGTCGCAAGCCTTTCAGCAAATAGGCATAGATGGCGAGAGTAAGGAGCTTTTAACTATTTCTACACATTTGGGGCTATTTAGGTACAACCATTTAACCTTTGGGATTTCTTGTGCACCCGCCAAATTTCAAAAAGTCATGGATGCACCACTTGGGTACCAGGTGTAGTAGTCTTTCAAGATGATATTTTAGTTATGACAACATTTCATATTTGGATCACTTAAAAATGTTTTAACCGTTTTACAAGAGTCAGGATTAAAGGTAAATTTTAAGAAATGCGATTTTTTTAAAAAGAGCGTTGAGTACTTGGGGTTTTTTATAGATAAATAAGGGTTGCACTCTACAAAAAATAAAACTTTGGCAATTGAGAATGCTGCTACACCTAAAAATGTTATTGAATTTCAATCCATACTGGGTACCATAAATTATTATGGTAGATTTATTAAAAATATGTCTTCTATTTTAAGTCCACTGTACAATTTGTTAAAAGTGCGAGAACTTAACGGTTGATGCCTCAAATGTTGCAATAGGTGTGTGCCGTATTAAGCCATAAATACCCTTTAGGTGATGAAAAGCCTATGCCTTTGCCTCTTGAACCTTGTCGGAAGCAGAGAAAAAATATTCACAAATTGAAAAGAAGGGTTTGTATGGCGTGCCGTTTTACTTTTTAATACCAGAAAAATTCAAAGTAAAATAAAAATGGCCAAGAAGAATAAAAATTATTAATACACTATGACAAGTCAATTTTTATTATGCAAGGAGCACAAAAATGGATTTTAAATTTTGTCTAGACATAAAAAAAAATCATAATACATGGAAAAGTATAGGCACGAAATTGAATTATTTTTATCGTTAACATAATTTTAATTCATTTTTATTCTACATTGAAAAAAATAATGCATTTCTTTGCAAGGTATTAAAGTTTTGAACAATTTTTCTGTGGGGAATTAAAATTTGACACGTCCAAAAATATTTTTAATGGAAGATCATTTTTCTTTAGATAATTTATCATTTGACTTATTTAAAATTCTACCAATTTTTATTAAGATAAAGGTATTTTCAATTTAACATGCAATGCTAGCGTTCTTTTATCCTGCTGTCGTAAATTTATTTTACGAATTTTTATTTGAACATCTATTTTGTGGGCGAGTTCTTTTTATGCTTTAAATGTTTTAATTCATTTTCATTATTGTTTAAGTATATTGAGTTTTTCTTGTGCTATTTATAAATTTAATTTACTGAATTATTATTCTGTTGAATTTTTATTCTACCATTTAAAATTATGGTTTACATAATTTTAATTTGGCGCTGCGGTACAGCGGCCAAAAATGACAACTGTGGTAGGTGAAATTGCTTGGGCAGAGGAGCGCTTATGTAGTGCATATGAACTACCACTATCCGTACGGGAATCTATAAACAGCACTACGGTTTTGGTATTGTTTAACTTTTACGGGAGGAAGTAAGGAAGGCAATCTATAAATCAGGCTTAAAACGTTATATTTTAATATTCAACTTAAAATTCATGGCGGTAAATAAAGCTAAGATTATTATTTAAAATAACGTCTAACATAACCACACAAATTCAAATTTATGACGTTTCGAAGTAGGCAACCCAGTTTTTTAGTTAGTTTAAGCGCTCCTCTTGGGTAGTACATATGAACCATATTATGTTGTGCATTTGCCTATCTAGTTCTCAATCTCAAGATGCAATACTAGAGCAGTGGAACTACTTATAGTTACAAACTCAACCGCACCAATGGCAGCGCCGAATTAAAATTATGTAAAGACATAATTTTAAAAGTCATAATTTTAATTGGTAGAATAAAAATTACCAAGAATTTTAATTCCTAGAATTAGAATTGTTTATTATAATAATATTAAAGTTTGCATTTGTATAATGTACTGAGAAAAAAAATTAACAGAATAAAATCGTGTCAAAAAAATATTGAACACAAAAAGAATTGGGTAAAGCAAAATATACAAATTTATAACAACAGAAATAAAAATGCAGCATTTTTTTATCATTTTATCATTTTAATTGGCATATTACGAAGTCATTTTGCTTTTTCTGTTGGAATTATTTTTTTAGAAAATTTTCTTTCTAATAAATATTTTTATACAATTAAAAAGTAAAATGGCACGCCATAGGTTTGTCTATTATTTTCAGAGTGTTAAAGTTTAATCAGTATCTGTACCTAGAAAAAATTAAGCTTATTACAGATCACAAATCACTAGTAACAATTTTTGTCGAAAATAAGTATTCCACAATTTTCCGTAGTTGGGCTTAGACATTGGGCAGTAATTTTATCAGGATACAATAACGAAATTGAATACATTAAAAGTATGCCCGGATCATACGGTATGCCCGCGGACAACAAAAACTAATCTTTAAGTGAAGATCAGCTTAAAGTCGATTATTGCTATTTTTTCTCAAATAATGTTATCATATTAAATTTTAAAACTCTTAAGAAAGAAACTGCTTCAGACAAGTTTTACAGGAAATAATGCACTACATTAAAATAGAGTGGCTAAAACCTTTAAAACATCGGGATCTAAATCCATATTTTGAAAAGGTTTGATTTTTGCGTAAGGACGGTTGCATACTATGGAAACATAGAATAGTCATTCCCAAGTCACCACAGCATACAATTTTAAAGGAGATACATTTAACTTACATGGGGGTTGTAAAAATGAAAAGTATGGCAGGGGGGTATGTTTGGTTTCCTAGTTTAGGCTTGCATGGTTCATGCAAATAGCTCACCAAAATCAAAATTAGCCCCTTGGCCTCGGAAAAGACTACATCTTGATTATTTTGAATTAAACAAAAAAAACTATCTGGTAGTTTTAGATGCTCACACTAAATGGCTGGAAGCTTTTGAAATGACTATTATTAATAAAGGCAGACTGTGGGCGTACTAAGGAGGTTGTTTTGCACTTTTGGACTTCCAACTTTAATAGTCTTAGATAATGGAAGCTCTTTGGTTTCAGAAGATTTTGAAAGCTTCCTAGATAAAAATAATATTAAGCATCTTACGAGCTCACCTTACTGCCCCGCTTCAAATGGAGCTGCGGGGAACTCTGTAAAAACTGCTAAAAATGCCCTTAAAAAGGCTCTTTTTGATTCTCGGGAAGATGCGGGCATTGCGTTGTGTAGATTTCTTTTTGATTATCGAATAACACCACACTGGTCAGTCCGGCTGTACTTAGAATTATAGATTTTAGTATAGGAGTAAATGTTTTAGTAAAAAATTACAATAATTTTAGCGAGCCAACATTTGTTAAAGGAACTGTCATAAAAATAATAGGGAAAAAAACTTATTTGGTAGAAGTGCCTTCACCCCAAAAAACTTGGAAACAACGTTGTAATCAACTAAAAATATATTTAATTTCTTCGGTACCTGTAATTAGTAGTGATGTCTTTTCCGTGATAAGTAATAGTGATAATTATATAAATAAGGAAGAAAATGTTAATAGTAGTGTAAGTAAACAAGGTGTAGCTGGTAGTAATGTTAGTAATATTGTAGAAAGTTTAACTAGTAGTAAAGAGATGGAGCGTCTACAAAACAGACCAAAAACAATTGTTAAGCCGGTGGAAAGACTGCAGTATACCTAAACTTGTATCCTGTATAAATTTTTATTCGCATTTTTTATTTTTGGGGTGCAGAATCATTTTTTATTTTATTTTTTTAGAGGGAAAGATTGTGATATTGTGTATTTGAGTGCGCCACGCACCTCCCCACTGTTGTGTGCTGGGGCGGGGTGGCAGTGTTGTGCGATTGCAAGCACTTGATGTAAAATAAAACTAATTTTAATAGTATTGGCGTTTTATTTAAGTCATCGAACAAAAACGGAATTATTAAAGTAAAGTTAAATACATTACAGTGTACCATTACTTTTGGACCACCCTTTATATATCAGATTTAAAAAAGTATCTAAAGCATTTTTAACATAATGAGAACGTTTTTAGATGACCAGTGGAGGAACGGAGTCAATCTTAATGGCCTGTAAGGCATATAGAGATTATGGTAGGGAAATAAAGGGTATAAAATACCCTGAAATGGTTGTGCCATCTACCATACATTCAGCTTTTGACAAAGCATCTCAATATTTAAAATTAAAGGTTAGGTCTATACCTGTTGATCCTACAACATATCAAGTAGATATAAAAGCGATGAGGCAAGCAATTACCAGTAATACCATAATGGTAAGAATTTTTTATTAAAAAAAATGACCTTCCATTGAAATTTAGCTTGCAGGTTCAGCTCCAAATTTCCCATATGGAACAATGGATGATATTAAAGCAATTTCTGAATTGGGTTTAAAATATAACATTCCTGTCCATGTGGACTCTTGTCTGGGTGGGTTTTTGACTTGTTTTATGGAAGACGCCGGTTTTCCTATACCCATTTGCGATTTTAGACTGCCAGGAGTAACAAGTATATCAGCAGACACCCATAAATATGGATATGCCCCAAAAGGAACTTCTTTGGTACTTTACAGGGAAAAAAAGTAGGTTTAATAGTGTCAAAGGGTATCAACCCTTAGATATGGCACGACCATGATTGCATGTGTAGGCACGGCTCACCCAAACAACTGGCATGCTGTCTACGCAAAGCAGTAAGCGATAGACCGATAAGTCATCGAGAGAGATAGCGTAATTTATGCTGTGAATACCCTGCATCCTATGCAACACGCTTAGTAAAATTAAGGGATTAAATCCTATTTCCAAAAAATATTAATGGAAAATTATTAATTATTATAATTATACCTAGTGTACTTAGTTTACGTAAGGATTAAATGATGCTATAGGATCACTGAAATACAAATACAAAAATACATAAAAAATAATAACGTCCGCGCAATCGAATTAATTGTTAAGTAATTTTGTATAAAACTTCTTTAGATTATTTTTCCCTCTGCTCTTTTTTAAATTATCCTTGTGTAAAGTTTGTACCAGCCCTTAACTAAATATTATACTTCATTTTTAATAAATCCTAATAATTAAAGTTTAAATAAAGTTAACCTTAGAAAACTATTTAGGTTTATGACCACTCCCTGCTTAAAATATCCCATAGAGACCCTGTTCAAACCGTTAGATATTTGTATCGGAATGTATGGTGTTTCTATAGGGTGTATCGGTTTGTATAGGAGCCGTAGTTGGGATTTATGGTTGTTCAATAGGGATATCCCTATATAACCTTCATTGAGTTATTTGCTATCGGTCTCAATAGGGAAAATGTAAAAGTTATGGTGTGCCTATAGGTAATTTCCTACAAATTTTTTATCGGGCCGTATCCGGAAAAAACCATGGACAAATGCACATATTGAATCCGGTAGCGCCCGATAGATTATTTTATATAGGTCTCTATGGGGTATTTTAAGCAGGGCTATGTGAAGCGCCAAATTTTGTACAACTAACAAGTAAACGTCACTTTACGCATAGTGTTGTGTAATATTAAAAAATCTTTAAAACTTTATAATCTTCATGTATTTATCTACGACCACTATGTAAAATGCCAAATTTTTTTACAACTGACAATCTAAGTAAATGTCACTAAGCATAGTGTTTTGTAATATTAAAAAATCGCACAGTAAGGGAACTTCATGGGATAAGTGTGGTTGCTATTGTTACATAACAGTTGTGCCAGGGAATTTTTGCTTGTTTGCCAATATCTTGGTGAAATTAAGTAAATATTTGTTAAAACTGTCAATTTCTAACTCAAAAAAATTAAAATGGTTGAAAATGTTGTGTTGTGTGTTGTGTTGTGTGTAGATAAAGTAATGTACATTCCTCGAGTTGTAAAGCAATTACGCACTCGCGGAACTACGTTTATGCGAATATGCGTAAATTGCTACTTAGCACTCTTGTTATGTAAACTACTATTTTTATATGACATAGTTCATAGGTCCTTTAGCAGCCTTTAATTCTTACCTAAACTAAATACACTAACTTTATTCAGTATTATTCAGACATTTTTTTTTACAAAAACACGATTTTTACAATAAATCTAAATTTTCAGTTAACTTGCGCAGTTATTTTGTTTATTTAAGATTTTGCAGGGTTTTTACTAAAAAAACCCACAACTTTTGACACCTATCACTGGGTAGGTGTTAAAAGTGCCTTAGCTTAAAGTCGACATTTATCAACTTTGACCTTATGACCTCACCAATGCAAGTAGGCTTCTGGCACAGCTTACGGTTTTCTCCCTACATATCCCGCTCGCATACCCTACCACTTACGTCGGATAGGCGTAGGTCTCCCGCGCCCAATCCTAACTAGTACTAGTTCATAGGCACGACATTGCATATCCATTAAAAATTTATACAAAACGTGTCAAGTAATAAAGTTTTTCTAATAAAGGCTTAGGTTAATTCATTTTCACTTTATCACACGACTTTTCCAACATTTTTCTCTCCAAAAATACAAATGCTTGCGATCAACCGTGATCCATAACATCGCAAAATGATAATGATGGTGCCACATTTATGTACGTATGTATGTATTTTTAAAGTAAAAATATTCTTTTAGATATCGTCACCACCAATATACTGTCACTACAGATTGGCCTGGTGGTGTATATGGTTCACCCACTGTAAGTGGTTCCAGAGCGGGGGGTAATATTGCAGTTTGTTGGGCTTCGTTGTTGTATTATGGTCTAGAAGGATATGTAAAGGCTACTAGAGATATAATTTACTGCACTAATTACATAGAAAAGGGGTAAATATATTATTTTTACTTTACTTTTACTGCCCAATTTAGCAATGTCAAAGTGCAAAAAATACAAAAAAAGATATATATATATACAGTGCTTGCAAATCCAAGTCCGACCGGTTTGAGAAGGACGCGTGAAAATAACAAGGATAGAACGCCAAACAGAAGGCGCTTACAATACGCACGCCTGACGCTCTGACCAATCAAATTCTGTTTGGCATTCTATCCTTATTCTTTTCACGCGGGTATTGAACAGCCGTCCTTTCCATTGCGGTCGGACTTGGATTTGCAAGCACTGTATGAAGCCTACACAAGGAGTACGCTTAATAGGGGAAATCGGCAGCACCTGCCCAATAAATCCCAATGTGTGTTTTTTTTTCATCACTAGCCGTGCTGATCTTCATTTTGTACTGACGTTTGCTTAAACGCCCTCCTGCTTAAAATACCCCATAGAGACCCAGTGCAAACCGATAGATATTTGTATCGGAATGTATGGTGTTTTTATAGGGTGTATCGGTATGTATAGGACCTATAGTTGGAATTTATGGTTGTTCTATAGGGATATCCACCCTTGATTTATTTGCTATTGGTTTCAATGGGGAAAATACACATAAATGTAGAAATTAGTCTTTCACCCATAGGACCCCATAGGATTTAATAAAATTTTGTCAAATGTTTTATGGTTGTTCTATAGGGATATCCCTATATATATTCTTCATGGAGTTATTTGCTATCGGTCTCAATAGGGAAAATGTAAAAGTTATGGTGTGCCTATAGGCAATTTCCTATAAATTTTCTATCGGGCCGTATCCGGAAAAAACCATGGACAAATGCACATATTGAATCCGGTAGCGCCCGAAAGATTATTTTATATAGGTCTCTATGGGGTATTTTAAGCAGGGCTTTCTATTTTGGGAAATTATTTGTATACGTGGAGTTCGAACTCCTTGTGTAGGCTTCATATTTATATTGAACGTGTCAAACAATACAAGTTTATACTGCAGGGTATCTCTAAAATGGCCCACTAACGCCACACAACGTGAGGGAAGGTAATTTTAGGAAAATATATATTTTTTAATGATGAGTAGTTTAAGGTTTGTTGAATTATTAGCCTTTTAAATTTTAAAAAAGTTATGTTCGTAATAAACCGAAATATTACACATCTAAAAATGGTTGTTATGAAAACAATTCAAATAAGGCAGCTATTTATTATTCCTGACTGTATTAAAAATAGCATACCTATTACAGTACAAAGGAGGTGAGTAGATTTTCCCAGTCGAGAACAAGTTTGCGCCCGAGCCTGCGAGGGCTGGTAATAGAGTCCGAGACTCCATTACCAGGCTCGGGCGCAAACTTGCAATATATTGCATTTATGAGGTTTTATCTTTTCCCACAGCTAGGTTTTATCTTTTCCCACAGCTAGGTTTCATGTAATAAAAATACTTTTATCTGGTCCCGCTATGGCAACTAGGCTATTGTTACATTGTTTTACACTAAAAAGTATCTGTTACTTTAAAAAGTATCTTAGTTACTTAGTTATAGATACTTTCTGTCCAATATAAAAAGTATCTAAGATAAAGTATCTTAGATACTTTAAGTATTTAAGTTACTTTTATGTATCTTTTTTTTCAAGATACTCCCAGCTCTACTTACCTCCCATGGGTAAACTGTTGAAGTTGGAACATTTTGTTTTATATTCAAGTATTTTTTTACTACCTGTAATAATAATGAATATTTTTGTCGAGTTAAAATATTAAAAATTAATTAAAGTCTTTAAAAGTCTATACAAGTTTTTCTCTTTTTAAGAAAGTAAATTAAAACACTAAGAGTATTAACGGTTAGATCGTTGGAACACTTTGTTTTACTTTGGTAACATGGTAGCAGAGCGTGGTTGCCAAAAATAAGAAATAAGTGTTGTCAATGTTGTGTATTCAATAATAATCAGTAGTTAACACAAACATATTTATTCGAAGAATGAATTATTACAAGCGTTTCTTTTATAATGCCCGAAAACTGACAACCAGGTTTTCCAACTATGTTGCCAACCTAAAGTAGGCGCGAAATATAAATATCTTAAAAACTAGCTTATACAACATTTTTCCCCCTTCTAAGAACAAAATTTTTTATAAATTCAGCCTCTCAGGCGGTTTTACAATTCTACCCACTCTAGTACATTTAAGAGGTGTCTGTACAGGCATTTCATCACATTTAGGTGTATTGTCAATATCAGGATTTGGAGACACTTCTTCCCATTCAATTTCACTTTCCCTCGCTGTGTTTTTCTGAACATCTAACTCACTATTTCTTAAATCTACTTGAACATTTGTAGTTTCTAAGTTAGGTTTAATATTATCTAATTCAGGCTTAGTGAAATTGTCAAAACAAGGTCTTAATGAACTGACATGTATGTGTTTTATTTCATTGCCCATGGATACCAGATAGGTACTAAAACTCAAAACTTTGACAATTTTACCAGTGACCCAAAGCTTAGTATTCAAATTTTTAACATATACTCTATCATTTACATTAAATAATCTTACATTCCTCACAAATTTGTCATTTTTACCCCCTACATTAGTAGTACCTATAGGTTTCAATAAATCAAATCTACTTCTAGGTTTAATTTTAAATACACTCTCAGCAGGTGAAAGACCTGTTACTGTTGAAGGAGTAATTCGATATCCAAAAAGAAAATTTAATACTTGATTCTGTATTTCAAAATACGACAAATTCCTATTTTGATTTGCAAACAGTTTCGATAAACCTTTTTTAACAGTTTGTACGGCTTTTTCCGCACTCCCGTTGCTCTGGGGATGATATGGTGGTGACTTGACAGGTTTAATGCCATTTGATTGACAAAATTTAATAAATTCTTGAGAACTAAAAGGAGGTCCATTATCTGAAACCAGCTCTACTGGAATACCTGTTATAGAAAATATTTCTTTTAATTTTAAAATTGTTTCCCTCGCATTTGTGCCCTTATTCATTAGTTTAATATCTATCCACTTGGACCTACTATCAATAAGAAGTAAAAATGTTCTATTAAATTTATGCAAGAAATCTATATTTACTCTATAAAAATTTTTTGGTGCTGATGGCCAAGATATATGTAAATTACTGTTATTAAAATTTTGATGTTCCTGACAAACATGGCATTGATTTATTAACATTTCTATATCTTGATTCATACAAGGCCACCAACAGTATGAACGCATAAACATTTTTGTTCTTACCATTCCACTATGTTGATCATGACAGGCATTTAAAACTTCCGTTTTAATTGATTCTGGAATGATAACTCTACTACCATATAATAAAAACCCGTTTTCAATGGACAGTTCATTTCTTCGTTGAAAATATGGTTTAAATTGATCATTATTAATTTTTTGCGGCCAACCTGAAATAGTTAAATCCATGACCTTTGCTAATAAAATATCTTTTTTTGTAGCTTTGGCAATATCTGAAAAATTTAAAGGTATTGACTCTTCTGAATTAAAAGAATAAATTGTTTCATTAATTTCGGTTTTACCCGGCTCTGGCAAACGTGATAACCCATCCGCATTTGTGACAAGTTTTCCCGGTTTATATTTAATCTCGTAATCATAACCTGATAATGCTATGGCCCACCGAGTTATTCGCGATACCGATGACACAGGTATACCCTTATTTTTTCCAAAAATGTATTGTAAAGGCTGGTGGTCACTTACTAAAATAAATTTACGACCAAAAATATACTTGTGAAATTTACGAACACCAAACATAATAGCTAAAGCTTCTCTTTCAATATTGGAGTAATTTTTTTCTGCTTCCGACAATGTGCTTGATGCAAACAAGACCGGACGCTCTTCACCTTCTACTATATGACTCAACAAGGCTCCCACACCATAACCTGAACTATCGCACGTTAAAAAAATCGGCAATTTAGGGTTATAATGAGTAAGCACTGTGTCAGCCAATAACAACTCTTTGCTTAACTCAAACGCGGTATGACACTCTTGTGACCATTCAAATTTTACATCAGACTTACATAAATCATAAAGCGGTTTTAATTTTGAAGACATCATATGTATGAATTTCCTGTAATAGTTTAATAATCCCAAATAGGACTTTAATTGCGTTAAATTTGAAGGCACTGGCGCGTTTTTTATAGCACTGACTTTATCTTTATTTGGATGAATACCATTTGCATCTATGGTATGTCCTAGAAAATCAACTTTACTTTCAAAAAATTTGCATTTTTTAACATTGACCTTAACATTAAATTTGTTTAATCTCTCTAAAACTTGTAATACAAATTTATGACATTCATCTAAAGTACTACCATAGATTAAAATATCATCCAAGTAACAATTTGTGTTCTTTATACCTGCTAATATTGACTCCATTATGGATTGAAAAATTCCCGGAGCAGAACTTATTCCATATGTAAGACGATTGTATTGAAAAAGACCCAAATGTGTATTTATTGTCATTAACTCTCGAGATTGCTCACTCACCTTAAGTTGTTGATATGCTCCTTGTAAATCAAGAACCGTGAAATATTTTTGATATGACAAATTTGAATAAATGTCTTCTGGTGATGGCAATACACAATGATCTGTTTCTATGACTTTGTTTAATGTTTTCTTAAAATCAACACAAATTCTTACTTCGTTGGATTTTTTTGGAACAATAACTATGGGACTGGCCCAGTTACTAGCATTTACCTTTTTTATTATTCCTGACTTTAACATACTGTTTAACTCTGACTCGACTTTTGATTTTAAAGCAAACGGAATATTGTATGCTCTGTGAAAAATTGGTTTTGTTTCTTTAGCTAACTTAATATTGACTTCAAAATCTTTTATATAAGAATTTGTCTCGGATTTGAAAACATTTTCATACTTTGACTTTAACTCAAGTACCAAATTCTCCCCTTGACTAAACATTTTTGAAACTGACAAAGAATTTGCAAAAATATGACTTCTCCAATTTGGATTTAAAATTGATATCCAGTTTCGACCAAGCAAAGGTGTAAAATTATTAGAACATTTTATGACAACTAGTGGTAATTTGAATATTTTTTTATTAAATGTGACAGATACTTTGATTTGTCCTAATATTTCTACTTCTTGACCTGTGACAACTTTTAATTTTAATGAAACTGGCTCAATTTTCAATTTTGAAAAACTAGACACATAATCATTACAATTAATTACAGACCTACATGCTCCTGTATCAACTTCCATTATCATGACTTCCAACAATGACTTTAACTCTCATGGATTTGTCTTTCGGTTGAGTTATACTCGAAATGAACCCTAGTTCGAATGCTGATTCATCTTCTTTGACCTCTTCGACTTGATTTACCTTCTTTTTTTGGCCTTTCCTACAAACACTACTAGTATGTCCTTTAACTTTGCATGTGAAACATTCCCTTTCAGCAGCTGGACACGTTTTAACATCATGTTTTCTGCCACACCGATGACATGGCTTGAACTTTTGTGTTGAATGGGGTGTTTTTGAATTACTGTATCTTGTGACCTTAGACATTTTGGCTATTCCTGAAGTAGTAGCCTGCACTAACTGACTTTGCGTGTCTGCAATTTCCATGCTCAATGCTATCTTACATGCATCTTTCGAAAGGCTTTTGATCAGATAGATCATTATGTTTTATTAACAAAATTAGCTTCATTTGGGTTTAGTGATGATTTAGTTAGTGTTTTTAGTTCCTATTTAATTAACAGAAGTCAATTTGTTTTTTATAACGGGTTTGGCTCACAGTTTTTTGTTCCAACATCAGGGGTGCCGCAGGGCTCCAACTTGGGGCCCCTTTTATTTCTTATATTTATAAATGATCTTCCTGAATGCATAAAATCTAAAAACCTTTTGTTTGCTGACGACTTAAAAATTTTTGGTAAAATAAATTCGACAAAGGATTGTTATGATTTACAAAATGATTTAGAAAGTATTTCGCGTTGGTGTACAAAAAACTGTCTACATCTAAATACAGATAAATGTAAAACAATGACATTTTCCAAAAAGAAAAATATTATTACTTTTGAATATGGCATTGACAATTGCAAATTGGTAAGAGTTTCGGCTTTTAAGGATTTAGGTGTGGAGTTTGATCCAGGGTTAAGTTTTACTGCACATATAGAAAAAACTATAAACTCTTCATTTAGATCCTTAGGCTTTCTGATTCGAAACACGAGAACTTTTAAAAATGAAAGAACTTTTAAGACACTCTATTTTGCATTTGTTAGGTCTAAATTGGAATATGCCTCATTAATCTGGAGCCCGATTTATGAAGCACATAAAATGGGCTTAGAAACAGTGCAGCGCAAATTTCTCAAGCTGCTTCACTTTAAAATATACGGAAACTATCCTGTCCAAGGGTTTGATCATGCGCTGCTTTTAGCAATATTTAATGTTAATTCTTTAGATTTAAGAAGAATTATTATCTCGGTAACTTTTTTGTACAATATTGTCCATGCCAATGTCGATTGTACAATCTTATTGGATAGGTTAAATTTTAATATACCTCGTAAAAACTCTAGAAATCAAATAACCTTTAGGAATCATAGAGCTAATACCAATATTGGAAAAAAATCACCGATTTACTATATGTGTCAAAATTTTAACATGATTTCAGTAAACTGTGATATTAATTTTAATACTTTAAGTTTCATTATACAATCTGTTCTTGAATGTTGCTCTTCATAATCCGTACTGTACCTGATATATACTGTATTTTTTACCTATTTATTAATTAATTTTAGCCAATGTTTTTTTATATACCTTAATTGTTTTTTATTATTATTATTATTATATTTTGAACATGAATGTCCTGTAATGGTTTAACTGTTGGGCAATAAAGCGCTATTATTATTATTATTATTATTATTATTACACAGTACAACACAATTTCCCTCCCATGAAAAATTTTAGCAGATTTTGAAAATAGAGGTAAAAAAAAACGTACCCGTTTCTCACAGTTTCACGAGATCACGTCATAAAAAAATTTTAAGCCGTCATTCCTATTATTTATGCTTATACAGATTGTACATTTTTTACTCGGTTAAAAATATATTTTTTTGTAAATATTGTATGTTTTTACACAATACAAAAAACAAATATAAAAAAAGTTTATATTTTGATTTTTTTTAAATATAGATATTTTTTTTTTTTAATGAAACACATTTTTGTATTTATCTTATATTCAATACATGTTGGAATAAAATCTTGGTCGTTTAGTTTGACGATTATACAGCTCGTTCAGACTAAAACCGAATATATATATATATATATATGGGGCGTGACCTCGCCTCCCTCCAACGCGCGACACAGTAGCTAAGCAAATAGACTGCATCGCTAATGAGATTTTTTGCATTATTATCATTTAATTTTTTAAGTCCTTACCTGCTCGACCTTTCGTCATGTCGTTTATCACACAAGCAACTGTGACGCGCCTTGGAGGGAGGCGAGGCCACGCCCCATATATATATATAGATATATTCGGTTTTATTCTGAACAGGCTGTATATTGCTTCAGAATCTCGAACAATTGACCAGCAATATTCACCCAGCAAATGCCTGACGTCTTTTCCCTTGAAGCGTTTTTCAATTGTTAAAATGTCTTCGTGAAAACGTTCGCCATGTTCGTCACTAAAATCGCCCAAATTTGGTGGAAAATAGTCCAAATGAGCATGGAGAAAATGTATTTTCAGTGACATATGTACTTTCATGTCCTGTGTTATAAAATGTACTTTATAACCCGAACTACAGGGAATAAATTCAGATTCCATCTCGGAAAAAATGGTTGTACTGGGTGTTAAAGATCTTTTACTTTTATCCTCACATATGTTTTCTGAAGGAGCAGTTGGATAATCTTCAGATCGCACTCTTGCGAGAATGACGGATTCTACATCGGCGTAATCAATTTTCTCTCTAGTATTGTACCGAAATCCAAAACTTTTTAATTTTGACATGCAGAAATAACACTGGTCAGATGCGTGTTCGGTACGTCGCGACGGGTCGAAGCCAAATTGTTGGTACAACATATTTCATACTGTGTGTTTTATCTTGCAATCCATGCAAACAACGGTAACAATAATCGCATAAAACCTCTGGTACATACCATAAGTTTGGTATATACGTCACCAAAATATAGTCTTCAAAAGCTGTTACTACACTTTTTGTAATATTTCGCATATGGCTTGGAGGTGCAAATAAACCACATACATAACAAAAATTATTTCGATTCGGACACTGCATTTTTACTTTGATTTCAAATGGATGGTTAACTCAACAATCAAAATTAATATGAAAAATTTATCGATTTATCGCTGCAATAATGTTTTTATTTAACATTTAAAAAAAAAGTATTACCCTCGTATAAAGATTGTTTTGAAAACAATGCTTTTTATGTATAAATGCCGCAGATGTGTAAATTTTTTGTTTTTTTGCTGTTTCAATTGACCTCGTATACTTAAATACTTTTTTTACTTAAGTAAATTAAATATGTTTTAGGTACATTTGCTTTAAGACTTAAATCAATTCATTTAAATATCTTTTAATTTTTAAAAAAAATGTTAATTCAACAAAGCTCAATTTTTACAAAAAATTGAATAAATAAAAATTTTAATTACCCGACTTTAAAGCATTTTGATTGGCTTAAAATTGAAACATTTTGTTACTTGGTTTAAAAATAAACCGTTTGATATAAACTGCGCACCACTCAATGTGTCGCGACCAAAAAGTTCGTCCTTTTTCAAAACGACATAACTTTTTTGTTTCTTAAACGATTTTATTTTGGTCTGTGTTGTCTGCTAACCTCATCCTCTGGCAATTCATGCTATAGATATTAAGCATACGGTTCTTCAAGTAAATTTCTTACAGGGTGATATGTAAAACGGTGAAAAATTTCAATAACTTCATCCAAGCCCCGTTTGTAAAACAATAATTTTTTTTTCGTTTTTACTTTGAAATAATGAAGTATTATGTGTTACCTTGAAACGTTTTTCAAATTTTTTGAATTGGAATCTTAGCAACGAAAATATAATTTTTTTTCCAAAAGAGTACATTTAAGGCTTTTTGGTAGGCAATATATTCAGTCTTTTTAAGAACAAGAAAATAAGATGGTAAAAGATTGTTCCTTGAATAATTCTGAACAAGCGACAAGTAACAAACTTCCATTATTTTCAGAGGGGCCTAAGCAAAGACCACTTTTTCAAAATGACATTTTGGTGAAAATTTGCGAAAACTAAACCTGAACAGATATTTACGTTCGTGACATGTTTTCTTTATATTTTTGACCTTCTGATTCTGATTCAGTTGTCAAATTTAAGTTTCAGATAAAACCAAAATCATCAAGAATCAAAATTCGAAAACAATTCCCTGTTGTTAAATGTCTTAATAAAATCCGATTGCTGTCGTGTTTCTTGCATATTTATGATGAAAATGCCATTTGGGGATTCATTTTTTGGGCGAAATTACTGCAATTTGTTTGAGTGGTTAGGATAATGTTACATAACTTACATTGCGCAGTAGTGATAACATCATTAATAAGTAGGTACCTACCTAATTCATAATAAAGTTAAATAAAAATATTTTTGTTCATTTTTGAAAATTGTATGCGTAGATATAATCATAATCAAAACTTCAACATTCAACAGAAAAATGTAACAAACAATAACAATAATACCTTTCAATATTTCATTGGCCCTCCCCTAAGCCGTAATAATTCGTTAACCCTCCTGGGCATTCCCTCGACCAAGTTCCTTAGAAATTTCTGGGATACCCCATTCTTCCTGAATAGCATTTACCAATTCATCCAAATTTTCCATGCCTCCTTCCCTCTCTTTCATCTTCAATTTTATCCTGCTCCACACATGCTCAATAGGATTCATATCCGGAGACAAAGGTGGCCAATTCATTTTCTCAATATGGTGTTTCCTTAAATACTCATTTACGATATGTAAAAAACAGTAAAAAACAGCAATCGGATTTTATTGATACATTTAACAGACGGAAATTGTTTTGAATCTTGATTTGTAGTGATTTTGGTTTTATCTGAAACTTAAATTTGTCAACTGAATCACAATCAGGAGGTCAAAATTATGAAGAAAACATTTTACGAAAGTAAATATCGGTTTAGGTATAGTTTTTGCAAACTTTCACAAAAATATCATTTTCAAAAAGTGGTCTTAGCTTAGGCCCTCTGAAAATAATGGAAGTTTGTTGCTTGTCGCTTGTTTAGAATTATTTAAGGAACAATCTTTCACCATCTTATCTTCTTGTTCCTAAAAAGACTGAGTGTATTGCCTAAAAAAAAGCCTTAAATGTACTCTTTTGGGAAAAAAATCATATTTTCGTTGCTAAGATTCCAATTCGAAAAATTTGAAAAACGTTTCAAGGTAACACATAATACTTCATTATTTCAAAGTTAAAACGAAAAAAAAATTATTTTTTTACAAACGGGGCTTGGATAAAGTTATTGAAATTTTTCACAGTTTAACATATCACCCTGTAGGAAGTTTACTTGACCAACCGTGAGCTTCATATCTATAACATAAATTGCCAGAGGATAGGGCTAGCAGACATCACAAACCAAAATTAAATCGTTCAAGAAACAAGAAAGTTATGTCGTTTTGAAAAAGGACGAACTTTTTGGTCGCGACACATTGAGTGGTGCGCAGTTTATATATAAATGTGCAAAACTCTGTATAAGATTAAAATAATTTTAAAATGCATCTATAATGGTTGCCTATCCATTTAGTAAATATATATTTTTTTAACTATGCAGTCCAGCTGTTATCGAGTCTATTAAATTATGTCGCGAATAGTGTGAATAACATTTTATTGGATGGCCCTTAAAAAAAAATTATGACGTGATGTGAAAAAACGCCGAGACACGGGTATCATTTTTTTAACTCTATTTTTAGAATCTGTAGAAATTTTTCATGGGAGGGACCAAAAATCAAATTTTGTCGTACTGTGTTATAATGCCCGAAAACTGACAACCAGGTTTTCCAACTATGTTGCCAACCTAAAGTAGGCGCGAAATATAAATATCTTAAAAACTAGCTTATACAACAGTCAAGATTTCTCTAAATTAGTTTATTATATAAAAAATATGAATGCCAGTAAAGTACAGATTGGGCTACTGGAAGAAAAAAACAAACTGGTCAACATGGAAGTTTTAATAATAATAATAATATTTTTATAATAATATTTTTTTTTTTTAATCCATGAGATCTTTTACAGATATAGGATAGGTCAAAAATCATTTAACACAATAAAACAATGAAAGAGCTCAAATTAACCGACACAATCCAAAAAATTAAAGGCTAAAAACTCATTTACGGAGTAAAAAGCCTTACTTAAAAGTAAAGTTTTTAATTTGCAGAAAAACTTGTTTCTTTCAAAGTTTTTAAATTGTGCAGGTAATTTATTGTATAAAATTGCTCCAATATAATATGGGTTAGATTCATACAATGTCATAGAATGATTGCAATATTGTAAATTGTTGCCATGTCTGGTTGGATAATTATGATAACAATTTTGTAAATTAAATTTGGTTAAGTTTATTTTAACAAATTTCAAGATTTCAAAAATAAATAAGGAAGAGAGTGTCATAATTTTTTTAGAGATAAAAATGTTTCTACAGGAGTCTTGCTCTTTTTTGTAGGATGAATAATCTATTTACATTGCATGAATTTCCCCAGAAAATAATTCCATATCTAAGTAAGCTTTCAAAGTTAGAAAATAAAATATTTTTACAACTTGCCTACTACTAATATTGCGCAGTCTAAATAAAGCATAACAATTGCTACAACATTTGATACAAACTGCATTAATATGTGATTTCCAATTTAAGGACATATCCAAGTGCACACCGAGTAATTTAAAACTGGCGACCTGCTCAACTGATTTGTAATTTAGTTTTATTAATTTACTCTTTGTATAATGTGCGCTGTATGGATGAAATTCCATTGTTACAGTTTTTGTTTGATTCATTGCTAAGTTAAATGATTTACAATATTTGGCGACTGAATTTAGATTATTATTTAAGTCTTCTGTCATTTTTTCGGCATTTTTATTTGATGCAATCATTGTTAAATCATCAGCATACTCTATATGAAATAAATTTACATAATTATATAAATCATTAAAGTATAATATAAACAAGAGTAGCCCTAGGACACTTCCTTGGGGAACACCCACATCGAGGGGTCACCCACACCTGGGAATCCCTGGACATTTTAGAGGGGGAATACCATAGGAATACATAGGAATACAATAAAATATAATGGGAATACATGGGAATCCCTGGACGTTTTCCCTTTGGGTGGTTGACCCCTCGACCCACATCAACCTCTTTTTCTGATGATTTCGAACCATGCGGTTCATTAGATACGATTTTATCAAAGTATTGCAGTGACCACGTAAACCAAAATATTCAATTTTTTTCAAAAGAAGGTTGTGATCAACACAATCAAAAGCCTTTGAAAGATCAACAAATACCGCCATAACGTTTTCACCCTTATCTAACTTTTTATAAATAATATCCATAATATTTACGAGTGCTGTGATTGTTGATCTCTGTTGCCTAAAGCCATGTTAACTATTACTCAACACATTAAAATGGTTGAGAAAGCTTATGATTTGATCAGCAATAATTTTTTCGAAAATTTTTTAAAAAATCGAAAGTAGAGCAATAGGTCTATAATTGTTTAGATTACTGGTCACCTTCTTTATGTAAACAAATAACTTTTGATATTTGTAACATATTTGAAAACCTTGCTTGATTTAAACACAAATTAACCAAAAAACACAGTGGTTTAGCTATACAATAAACACTTTTTTTATAACATAACTAGAAAAATTATCAACACCACTGGAATTAGTATTTTTTAAGTTCATAATTATTTTAATAACAGTTTGTTCAGTAGTATCGTTTAAGTAAATAGTTTGGTTTACACCAGAAAGTTTAATGTCTAACTTTTCTTGGTAATTATTGCCTTGAATTATTTCTTTGGGTATATTAAGAAAATAGTCATTAAAAACATTTGCTATTTCTTTACTATCATACTATTAAATAAGACCATCTGTAGTTTTAATATTTAAAGGTTTCTTGTTTTTTACTTTGTTTTTAATGTTTTCGTCGATAACGTTCCATACGGTTTTAGACATATTTGAGGAATTGATAATTTTTCTGTCATTATAGAATTTTTTAGCACACATTATTACTTTTCTATAAATGGCTTTGTATTTTCTATAATAGCTTAAGTTAATAATACCACACTGCAAGTCTTTATAATTTTTTTAAAGATTTTTGGATGATTTTATTATACCGGGAGTAATCCAATTATTATTTTTTTTTTATTAGTATATTTTTTGTTCAGGATTGGAAAGCATATGCAGTAGTAGTAGTTCAGTATATTAATAAAGTTTTGAAATTTTATATTTATATCTTCATCGCCTAGCAAAACTGAAGATCAGTTTTCAAACTTTAAGTAATTAATAAATCCTTCAATATTTTTTTAAGAAAATGATCTACTTTTATTTACATTATTTCCGATGTTATCTTCTTTAACTAAGAATTCAATAATTTGAGCAGTGTGATCGCTTAAACCATTATTAGATATAAAGATAAAGATAAATTTATTCAGCAAAAATTACAAAATTAATAAACAATATAACAAATAAATTTTATTGAGTGCACCTGATTTCTCGGAGGAAATCGTACTGTGCTTGATATTTTAATATATTTGTTTTTAAGGTATGTATAACAAAATAAATTACTTATAAATTATCTAACAAAAACATAGTAGTAATTTCTATAAAAAAGAAAACTTTATAAAAAAAAACAAAAATAAACATGATTTTAATTTGAAATTAAACATCGAAAAATTTATTACGTTATTCGTAACTATTAAATTATAATATAAATTAAATTTTATTACAGAAATTTAAATAAAAAGAAAAGAGCCATATCAATAATAATGGTTAATATTTAAGTATTAAGTATTCTTAAGTATTTGTTTTATTAATTGTTCATTTTCACCTATAAATTTTTTTAGTTTTTTACAAAATAAACAAAATGAGTTCAGGGATCTGAGGTTCTGTGGCAAAATACCGAATATTTTTGGACCTTTAACAAGAATTGATTTTTCAAAAGATGTTGACGGTATCCTTGGAATTTGCAAAAATTCATGTCTAGTATTATATGTATGTTGTACTATTTCTCTGACTTCAGGATTTTTGTAAACAAATTTTGAAAGATTTAAAGCATAGAGCTGGTCAAAGTTAAGTACTCCCATTTCCTTATAAATTTCTTCAGTTGGGGATCGACGTTTTTTGATAATATCGTTTTAATTATCCATTTTTTTGTTGTTATTACATTTTTAAATTGAGATTCGTATGTGCCTCCCCAAATAATAATACCATAAGATATTATTGATTCTACCAGTGACTTATAAGCAATTTTCATTATGTTAACCGGTACTCTCTGAGTCTGTAAAATGTAAATACTAATTTTTTTAGTTTGTTGTTTATAAAGTTGCTATGTTCATAAAATTTAAAAGTATTATTTATAATCATTCCGAGGTATTTTACGGACTCAGTTTTCTCAATTGTTCTTTCACAGAGGCAATTTATGTTTTCGTTGCATTTGGAATGAAATATTAAAGTATTAAATTCAGGCTGAGTAGAGGAACTATTTGTAAATGTTAAAAATTTAGTTTTTGTAAAATTAAGACTAAGCAGGTTGTTATCTAGCCAGCGTTTTACTTGGTACAGTCCCTTTTCAGCGTCTTTTTTTACTTCATGCCAAGCATTACTATTAAAAATAAGTACTGTATCATCAGCATATGATAGTATGTCCCCAAATATGGCCATTTCGAGCAGATCATTGATGTATATTAAAAACAATTTGGGTCCTAAAACTGTGCCTTGTGGTACGCCATATTCAAGTTCTTTTGAATTACTTAAGATGTCCTTTACTTTGACAAAAGATTCTCGATTTGAGATATATGTTTTAAATAATTTTAAGACTATTCCTCTAACGCCATAAACTTCTAATTTTTCAAGTAATAATGAGTGACATATACTATCGAATGCTTTTGCCAAATCTAAAAATATAGCTATAATTTTCTTCTTTTTGTTTAATAATGTTTGAATTTTTTTTGTAAAACTGAATAAAGCGTCTTCTGTGAAGCATTTGTTTCTAAACCCAAATTGTTTTTGCGACAATAAATTATTTTTTTCAATGTGCTCATCTAACCTGCTTACTATGCATTTTTCAAAAATTTTCGCGAATACAGTTATGCCTATAGTTTGATGGATTAGACTTGGTGCCATTTTTAAATATTGGTGTAATTATTGCCTGTTTTAGTCTGTCTGGAAATGTTCCATTAATAAATGTTAGATTTGAGTCAAATCAAATGAAACCGGCCACTTAAAAAAGATCTTTTATGGATTTTAAAAACAATTGTGTTTTTTAATAGAGGTATAAATAGATTATTATTCCCTAATTTTTTTTTAAAAAATTTCACTTAATTTAGAAACAATCGCGAATCGAAAATTTACGCATCTATTTTTGTATTTGTTTGTATTTCGGAAACTAATAGACATATTTAAGTGATTTTTTTTTTATAAGAAAGATAAATGTCTATATTTTTTATTAAATATCAATCAATTGTTTTTAATTCTATTTTTTTAATTTTTTTACAATTTTTTTTAAACAATTTCGAGTTTGGCCAGGTTCTCAATTTTATTCTAAAATAGGATTAAATCCATTTTATGCGTAAAACAGAATCGAGTAAATTAAAAAAAAAAAAAGTTAGTAACCACCAATATTAAGGAAGTTATGAATATTTTTCTGATGCCGCGGCCCGGTCACTAACGCGCTTATAAGGGTTTCAACGCGCTGACTTATATTATAATTAAACTATTCTCATTATTTGTGAAGCGGTCAAGCAAAATGAATTGAATTTATTTGAAATACTTATTTAAATAATTTCTTAAATCTTTATTAATGTAGTTGGTAAAAACATTTATAAAATTTAGAACAATAATTATAATTGTTATAAATTAGGTAAATATTTTCTATTAACGATATTAATAAACAAATTATTTAAATAAATACTTCAAATGGCTTATGCTAATGCATTTTGTTTGATAGCTACTCATTTATTAAACGGTTTTAACTTAAAAGTAAAAATTATACAAACAGATAAACAATTTTAAGCTTTAACTAAACTGCGCACCAGTCAATGTGTCGCGACCAAAAATTTCGTCCTTTTTCAAAACGACATAACTTTTTTGTTTCTTGAACGATTTTATTTTGGTTTGTGATGTCTGCTAGCCCAATTCTCTGGCAATTCATGCTATAGATATGAAGCTCACGGTTTTTCAAGTAAATTTACTACAGGGTGATATGTAAAACAGTGAAAAATTTCAATAACTTCATCTAAGCCCCGTTTGTAAAATAAATATTTTTTTCTCGTTTTTACTTTGAAATAATGAAGTATTATGTCTTACCTTAAAACGTTTTTCAAATTTTTAGAATTGGAATCTTAGCAACAAAAATATGATTTTTTTTTCAAAAGAGTACATTTGATGCTTTTTTGTAGGCAATACACTGAGCCTTTTTAAGATAAAAAAGATAAGATGGTGAAAGATTGTTCCTTAAATAATTCTGAACAAGCGACAAACAACAAACTTCCATTAATTTCAGAGGAACCTAAGCAAAGACCACTTTTTCAAAATGACATTTTAGAGAAAATTTGCGAAAACTAAACCTGAACCGATATTTACCTTTGTGACATGTTTGCTTTATAATTTTGACCTCCTGTGATTCAGTTGTCAAATTTAAGTTTTAGATGAAACCAAAATAACCAAGAATCAAAATTCGAAAACAATTCCCGGCTGTTAAATGTCTCAATAACATGCCTTTGCCACTGCCATTTGGGGATTCATTTTTGTTTGAGTGGTTAGGATAATGTTACATAAATTACATTTATATTGCGCACTAGTGATAACTTATTAGTGATAAGTACCTACCTAATTGGTAATAAAGTTAAATACAAAATTTGTTTCTTTATTTTTGAAAATTTTATGCGAAGATATAATCATAATAAAAACTACAACATTCAACAGAAAAATGTAACAAACAATAACAATAATAACTTTCAATATTTCGTTGGCCCTCCCCTAACCCGTAATAATTCGTTAACCCTCCTGAGCATTTCCTAGACCAAGTTACTTAGAAATTTCTGGGGTATGGCTTCCCATTCTTCCTGAATCGAATTTACCAATTCATCCAAATTTTCCATGCGTCCTTTCCTCTCTTTCATCTTCAGTTTCATCCTGCTCCACACATCCTCAATAGGATTCATATCCGGAGACAAAGGTGGCCAATTCATTCTCTCAATATCATGGTCCCTTAAATACTCATTTACGATATAAGCGCGATGCGGACGGGCATTGTCGTCCACCAACACCAAATTATTGGCATTTAATTTTCATCATTTGATCATTGATTTGATCATTCAGTGACATGATAATAACATACTAAAAATGCAAAACACAGTAAAAAAACTGAATCACAATCAGGTCAATTATGAAGAAAACATGTCACGAACGTAAATATCGGTTCAGGTTTAATTTTCGAAAATTTTCACCAAAATGTAATTTTGAAAAAGTGGTCTTTGCTTAGGTTCCTCTGAAAATAATGGAAGGTTGTTGCTTGTCGCTTGTTCAGAATTATTCAAGGAACAATCTTTTACCATCTTATCTTTTTGTTCTTAAAAAGGCTGAGTGTATTGCCTACAAAAAAGCATCAAATGTACACCATTGAAAAAAAAAATCATATTTGTGTTGCTATGATTCCAATTCGAAAAATTTGAAAAACGTTTCAAGGTAAGACATAATACTTCATTATTTCAAAGTAAAAACGAGAAAAAAATATTTATTTTACAAACGGGGCTTGGATGAAGTTATTGAAATTTTTCACTGTTTTAAATATCACCCTGTAGTAAATTTACTTGAAGAACCGTGAGCTTCATATCTATAGCATGAATTGCCAGAGAATGGGGCTAGCAGACATCACAAACCAAAATAAAATCGTTCAAGAAATAAAAAAGTTATGTCGTTTTGAAAATGGACGAAATTTTTGGTCGCGACACATTGAGTGGTGCGCAGTTTATTTCTGCTTCTTTAGAACTTGAAACAATTTTGCACATTAACTTATTGTTTTCTTGCGGTATAAACGCATGAAATTGACGCGTCTTGGGTATAGATTTACAATTTTCATACTTTGATTGGTACAATTTCTCGTGGGTTTTGTATTCTTCATTTGTACAAAAATCAAAACTAATATTTTTAAAGTAACCCACAGCCCAATTATAAAAGTCTTTTGGAGAAGTTATTTGATTAGTTTTTTGCAGACTTGCAATTCTCGCTGCATTTTTTACACATCCACCAATCCCATCGCAAGCGCCTTTTCTATGGGACGTTGCGAAAAAATGCCATTCCGCGCTAATACCATATTCCGATTCATGTAAGAGTAACGAAGACAAATTAAACTTATTTTTATATTGAGACCCAGCTCCATCAGAAAAATAAAAAAAATTTCGGATAACAGAGTCACTAAATTTTGTTTTTAGGTACTGTATTAACTTTTTGTTATACAAATCAACTGACGCAGCTGAATGCTTAAGGCTTTCTGATACTACAACAAAATTTTCGTTTCTTAAAACATTATTTTGTTTGAAGTATGCGACGTAAACATGCAGGGTCGCTTGTGAATTATTCCAGTGGTGCGATTGAATTGCGTCTTGAATAAGGAAAGTATAATTTTCAGAAAAGTCCAAGGTTACAATATATTCGCCCTCATTTATAGTTGCCTTAAGACTATTTAAAAATGACGATTGGGCTGTCGCAATGAAATCGTGTTTTAGCACTACTGGTAATTCCCGTTGGAGTATATTTAAAAAATTTGCCGCGGTTTCCTTAACTGTTTCTAAGGAACATCTAAAAAAAAGGTTTAGGATGGTTTCAAATATTTCTTTTTCGTTATTTTTTGACATTAAAACGTTAATTTAAGAATTACTTTTATTTACCTATCAACTGTTAGCCATTGTGTATATTTTATTTCAGTAATTTCCCCGTGTTCCAAAATTTCGGTAATTTTTTTTTATGACATTTTTAGCTCCAGGACACTTTTGGCAGTTTAGTAAAAAACAATTGGATTTTGATTCTTTACAAACCATCTCGTTAAAGCTGTCACGGTAAGATTTATCGAATTGAATATGTTTTTTCAGCAAAGTTTGCTTTATTCCTGCGTATCTTAGTCTTAGATTTTGGTGGATTTTGCAAACGCAAACATTATGACTGCCTTTTCCACCAGCCAAAATACAATAAGGGGGTCGCATTTCTCGAAATTTGGTCAGGGAAATCTTTATTTCCCAAAACTAAGCGTTTCTAGATACATAAAAAAGAAATATCATTAATTTATTTTACCGTGTCAATAGTTGAGGCAATATAGCTAAGATTTAAAAAAGTCCTTACCGATACTCTTTGACGTTCACCACCGTTTTTGCGAAACGATTTAATGTCTTTCATACCCGGTATTACACGGCTCACATCATCCGACAGGTAACAATTGTTTACTACTTCTAGGACCTTATTGGGAATCGAATTGCCAATTTTTGCATCTGGAAAAGATCCATATCCACAAATTTTTCTTAGGTTTTTAGCTTTTTTTACCATCTACCCCAAAAGTTTTAGCTGTTTTTCGAATGCTCCATGATTTTATGTCCGGTATAGTCGTCAAAAGAGAAATTTTCTGTCTGCGATTGTCTTGACTTGAAATCGTTTTTTTTTTAATTCATCCACCCAATCATCCTGTTCATCGCACATGGATCTTTTTGCTACTGAAATACTTTTTTCAGGTATTTGGTAAGATTGATCTTCCGCTTCACAGTCGCTTAGATCTTCACAATTATTTGCATCATATTCGATTTCTTGGGAAGCACGATTAATTGTAGGCCTAGTAAATTTAAATGTATCTTTTTTTCGATACATTAATGTTTTACAAGATTTACATACAAAGAGACCTTCAAGAACATGAAATTTCTAATGCCATTTATTATTAATTTGAAAATAACCAAGTTTGGAGCGATGTTTATTCAAACCGAGCGGATTACAACAAAGATTTGCACGCGACATTTTAAAACATAATGACAAGTTTTATAAATTTATGTCAGAGAGAAATGTCAAAGACAAATCTGTGAATGACACATCCACACGGTGTAATAAGGATATTTTTAAAAACACTTATAATAATTATAAATAATTATTATTTGTTCATCAGTATTTAGCTTGAAATTATTTTCGTAATAAATACATTTTATTAATAAACTGGATGCAATACATTGTCAACTATTAACTATCACGCAGATTTTCAAAAAACTAAAAAAGAATTAAACAAAATTTTTGTTGTTTTTACATGGGTTTTTTAACAATATAGTTAATGTATATTAATAATGAAATAAGAATTTATTAAAATAATTACTTTAAATGAATTTAATTCATTTTGCTTGACCGCTTTACAAATAATAAGTAGTTTAATTAGAATTAGAGTCAGCGCGTTGAAACCCTTAAGCGCGTGAGTGGCCGGGCGGCATCAGAAAAATATTCATAACTTCCTTAATATTGGTGGTTACTAACTTTTTTTTTAATTTACTCGATTCTGTTTTACGCATGAAATGGATTTAATCCTATTTTGGAATAAAATTGAGAACCTGGCCAAACTCGAAATTGTTTAAAAAAAATTGTAAAAAAAATAAAAAAAATAGAATTAAAAACAATTGATTGATATTTAATAAAAAATATAGACATTTATCTTTCTTATAAAAAAAATCACTTAAATATGTCTATTAGTTTCCGAAATACAAACAAATACAAAAATAGATGCGTAAATTTTCTATTCGCGATTGTTTCTAAATTAAGTGAAATTTTTAAAAATAAAATTAGGGAATAATAATCTATTTATACCTCTATTAAAAAACACAATTGTTTTTAAAATCCATTAAAGAACTTTTTTAGGTGGCCGGTTTCATTTGATTTAACTCATTTATGATATGAACAAGAATATCCGTTATCCATTCTTTTGTTATTTTTATAGTTTTTGTGTTTATTTTGTCTATTCCAGGTGCTGTATTATTTTTTAATTTTATTATTATTTTTAAAATTTCTTCCTTACTAACCGGTTTTAAGAACATTGATTTTTTTATATTAATATTAGGTCTCGAAATTTGACCTATTTCGGAAAAATAATTATTTTTTATGTTTTTTGCGATGTTTTCGCCGACTTTTGCAAAATAGTTAATAAAAACATTAGCGACTTCAGCTGGTTCCAATGTACAATCACCTTCGATAAGTTCAATGACATCAGTTTATATATATACTAAAGCTAGTTAATGAATTATTGAAGTTTGTGCATACATAATCAATTGACGAAAGAGATTTTTTAGTTATTCTCGTTGGTTCATTAAAAACAGTAAATAAATTGAAGAAATGAATTAAGTCTAGTAACTTTGTTTTAGCATCACTGTTAATTAATAAGTTTATGTTTAAGTCACCACATAAAATTAATCTAAGCTTGGGATATTTATTACTAATTAGGTTTAACACAGCTTCTAACTTCACAAAAAACAATTTTAGATCACTGCTTGGTGCTCTATAAACACAAATTATACAAAATAGACAACAATTTGATTCCATTTTTATCACAGCACACTCGAACACTTTTTCTTCATTAAATTTCGAGAAGCCTGGAAGGACACAACAATTTTTAAAGCATTTTTTTGGTAAAATTATGATTCCTCCGTGACGAAAGTTGCTTCTAGTGTAATGACCAATAGTGTTGAAATTGTGAATTTTGATGTGATTAATATCTTCATTAGTACACCAGGATTCAGTAACACACATCACATCAATATTTTCTGTAAATAGGAATACTTCTAATTGTTCAATTTTATTTTTTATACTTTGAAGATTCTGATGAGCAATCTTTATATTTTTAAGTTTGGTGTGGGGTAGTTGCTATTGACTAAGATATTGGGTTTTTGATTTAATAGAATTTATTTGTTTAACGTACATTGGACATTTAGGATTCTTTGAAGAGTGATCACTGTTTAAAATTGACTTAAAACGTTTATTGTAATTAAGGCAATTGATGCATTGTAATTTTGTACCATCTTTGTTACAGTCTTTGAGTCTATGATTATTAGCACATAAAGGACAAACTACATTATTAACGCAATTTTTTTCAATGTGCCCATATTCAGAACACTTGTAGCATCTCGAAATAGCATATGTTTCTATAATCCTGCATTTTTTTCATTCGACAAACAAAAACCCCTTATCTAAAATTTTATTTAAGATTTCAGGTGAAACTTGAATAGTAAGATTTACACTTTTATTATCATTAAAATTGGCTACATGCACTATTTTAAAATTATTTGGATCAGTAACATTTAAATCGTTTAATTTAATTATACTTGTAGCTAACTCTTCATTGGATTTTTCAGTAGGAAGCGTATCATAAACTTTAATTCTTGGCTTATATTTATCAGGAATTGAAACTTTAAAGTCGTTACCGGCGCATCGTTCAATATTGGATTTAATATTATTCATTGCATTTTCATCTAAACAGGTGACAATCATTTTCTCTTTGTTTACGTTTTTTATATTTGTTATGCCCGGTCAATCGGATTGATGTTTTGTGTAAAGTTTTTTATATCATTGCTTAAGTTTTTTGTTTCTACAATTAGAACAGGTGATTGTTTTTTTGTTATTTCATTATACTTTAATTTTGTACTACTTTGCCCCATCTCTTGGATTTCATTTAAATTATTAAAATTACTTGTAGATTTTGTTTCTTCTTCTTGAAATAAAATTATCTATCCTGCTTCGGAGTGTTCCAGGTGCTAATGAGGTATTAGAAGGAACTTTGACTAAACCTGTAACTTTGGCTGAACAAAACTCGTCGTAAGAAGATAAGAATAAGTATGAAAAAGATCTCATGTGTTATATCAAAGCTGATATCAATGCTTTACATTTACTGACAATAAATACAAGGTTGCCACTCACCTGAAAAACCTGGAAATGTCAGAAATTAATTTTTTTTTAGAAATGTCAGGAAAATGTCAGGGAGTTGGCAAAAAAATCTACAAAGTCAGGGAATTTCTAATTTGGTTAGGGAATTGCTTATTTATAAACAAAACTGGTCGAAAAAAATTAAAAAAATTATGTTAACTAGTGTAATTTAATTTTAATGTACTCAAAATACGGCAGCGCTATATGTCAAACTTATCACTATAACCTTCTAAGACTATAACCAACTATTTTTATGTTTAGGGTGATTATTATTTGTTTATTTTGTAAATGGTAAGCATAATTAATAAACTACCTAATTAATCAGTAAAAGCATAATTAATAAATTAATTAATTAATCAGTAAAAGACTTTGAAAAATCATAGTTCCTGTTGATAAAAAACCGTTTCAAGCCAAATGTTTGATTTGCAAGCAGTCATAGACCACATAAAAAGTGCGGGCCATTAAAAAAGGATTTCGGCAACGAAAAACACAAATTTGTCAAATTTTCTTAAAAAAAAAGAACCAGATGGAAAATACTACTCTCTAAAAATGAATTAGTTAAAAATGACTGTCATAGCGAAAAAGCAGTCACTAATAATTCTAGTCAACAGCAATTTGTATCCCGAATATTTAGCAGTCAATTCCTATGTAAAATTGTCTGCTGAATCCGAATACGTCGTCAAAAGTTATAAAAGCCCTCGTCAAAAAACACTATAGAACACTATTGAAAAACACTACTCTATAGTGTTCTATAATATTTTCGAACGCAGTGTTCTATAGTGTCAGAAGTGTTCTATAGTGTCAGAAGTGTTCTTTAGTGTCTATAGTGTTTATAGTGTACCTAGAAGTAGGAATTACTAAAAATGTCATATTTTGAATTTATTTATTTTATTTATTATTATTATATAAAGCTAAAAAATATTTTAAAAATGTATTTTTTTGTTCCATATGGCCTGTGTACTGCTCACTATTCGCCAATTTCATGTAATTCCCTATCAAACACGGAACTTTTCCAATCTTATGTAACTCATCACGTCTCAGGGCCCCCGATATTCCCATAATTAAAACTACTAAACAAACAACAATAAATTAAACCATTTACAAGGAAATTTTTTTATATTTACCTTCCACAGCAAATAATTTTCGTCACTAGCATTTTCCAAAAATATCGTAATTGGCTCTATAACCAACTATTTCTTCAAAAAAGGGACCAACTTTAAATATTTTCTCACGTCTATGCCTTCTTTTATATTAAGCATACACTTAAGTAATTAAGCATCGAATCCACCCTCCATAAGCTTGAACTTTTTAAGGTCTTCAGATTAACAGATAGCATGCTTTTTCACTTTGAAATATGTCATTTCTGACTAATTCTTTTTTAGAGAGTATGCTTGAAAAAGTTACAGTTTTATATGACAATAATATTAATAATAATATTGCTTTAGAAAATAACCAGAATAAATCAATTTCTGCAATAAAACTCCTGCAAAAAATGATGAAAGAAATAAAATCTTTTTTTTGTTTTATCAAATATTTACTGATAAGAACTCATCAACTTGATAAATAAGACCTGCCGCAGACAAAATTTCAGAGACATTCTTAAAAATTTCATTATATCTGTTATTTTCAGATTGAACAGAAAATTAATGTAATAAAAACCCAAGAAATAAAAACCTAAATTAAAAATTATCCCGAAAAAATTAGCTACAGAAAATTTTTTGTTTGTTTTTTTAATAAGATGTATTGACTTTTTGTTAATGTTTTGGAATTTTATAAACTTCAATAAAAGTTTAGTTTTTTAATTAATCGTTATAATTCTCCATCAAGAAAAAAATAAATTCAAGTATTACATAAGCACCAAAGGTGCTTTGATTTTTTTTTGTATATTTATAATGATAAGCTTTACTTACTTTTGCTGACAAAGGGAAGAGGGGGTTAAAAATTACAAAATTACTGCTTACCTAATACTTGAATGGCCCCATACTTAAAATTTTAAAAACCAACACTCAAAGTCTAGTTGAAAAAATCATTGAGGGTCAGGAAACCAAAAATAAAACAAATTTTGTCTGGAAAAAAATCAGGGAAGGTCAGGGAATTTGGTTTAGACAAATCGGTGGCAACCCTGAAATATGACTCAGAAAACACTAGAGAAAATAATGAGATTTACAACGTCTAGAGAAATGTGGTTAGAACTTCATAGACTTTACGACGGTGCCAGAGAAGAGAAGTCATATGATTTGTGTATGTAGTTCTCCCTACAAAAAATATGTTAATATTGATATTGCAACGCACATTTCAAAACTCTAAATTTATTTTAATTTAATTATTTAAATCAGTTTAAAATTGAGGTCAGTAAAGAGAAATCTGCTGGTGGTAATTCCTGTAGTTGTAACTTACCATACTTTTATTGATTTGTACAATACTGGGAACATTACCAGATGACAATTTTTCATTTAAATACAGCTGGTTGCTGATGGTAAAATCGGAAAGAATAGTTGAGAATTTGATAAGTCAGCTATGTGCATTCGAAAAGGCTTTGGCAAATAAGAATGAAAATAGTCAAGAGGTGTTAGCAGTGAATAGTCAATATAGCAGTTCATAGCAGAAGCAATACTTCAAATGTAGGTACTGCTTTCAGTTTCGGCACAAAGTTAGACAATATCCTAAGTAGAAATCAGATGGAAGACCACATAAACCGGTAAAAAGCACTAATAACAACATAGTTGGAGTTTAACTATTACAAATGATTCAGAAAATTGGTACGTAGATAAAAGTGCAACCAGTCATATTTGTAATAGGAGAGACGTCTATGAGAACTATGAGTCATTTACTGATAACTACACAGTGACTTCTGCAAATGGTGATGTCGTTAAGGGATTCGAAAAATAAAGAATTGCGGTTGAAGCTTGTGTTAATGGGGAAACCGAACAGCATACATTAGAAGATGTTTTGTATGTACCATCTATCAAAAAGAATCTGTTTTCGATTTTGTCAGCTCAAGATAATAATCCACAAAGCCAATTTGTTTCCACTGCAGAAGTTTGTCATTTTATGATTGAACAGAAGACAATTTTAGTTGGTAACAGAAGTAAAAAAGAAGGACTTTTATTAAAAATGTCAAACCGCAAGCTAATCAAGTTAAAGTTGAACAAAAAGGTAACATGCTTCAACTTTATCATAAGAGACTGGGTCATCAGAATAAAAGACATGTTAGACAGATTCTGAAGAGAGAGTTTTCAATTGATGTACCGAGTTGTGAGAAGGTTGTTTTTATGGGAAGGCACATGTCATGAAATTTGGTACTAGAGAGAGATCTACAAAATTAAGAGAGCTAGTTCACTCTGACGTGTATGGACCTTTTAAAAAAATTTCGAGTGTTCTTCATGAGAGAAAAATCAGAAGTTGTAATTCACTTAAAAACATTTTTAGCCTAGGTACAAGTTGCTGTCTATGTTGTTAACAAAATTCCTGCCAGATAATGGAGGTGAGTTTGATAATGGCCAATAACAGAGCTTTTAAGTAACATGTAATTCATCAAATATTAGTGATGCCCTATACGCCTCAACAAAACGGGTGTTCAGAACGGGACAACAGAAACATATTTGAAACTCAGTGCTCTAGAGTACTGATGCATGCAAGAGAAGATTTACCTCAAAGCTAATGGGCATAAATGATAAATACTGCAGTCTATATAATAGATCATAATAGATCAGGCGTTTCTGGTGAAAGCAAAAGTCTCCCTATGAAGTATGGTATCAAAGAGACCATGTCTGACACATCTTCGTGTAATTGGAAGTGCATGCTATTCGCATATTTCTAAGCCAGGAAGTAAAAAGCTGGATAAAAAATCTGAAAGGAATACTGGTGGGATATAACAATGATGACGGTTATAGAATTTGTTAACTAGATACAAAGAAGTTATTAAGATCCAGAGATGTTATTTTTGATGAAATATCCTTCTTAAGTCCTAAACAACCATTACTTCTTCCTAGTCTTGAAAGAGAAAGTTGTAAAGAAGTCAAAGAAGATGAGAATTCACTTTTAAAAAATCAAGATAAAAGGATAGTTCAAGAAGAGAACATTTAGAAATAAATAAATATGAAGATAGAGAAATGGACAAAGAGATGGAAGCTCATAGGTCAAATGGAACATGAATCTTAATGATAACTTACCTGCAGAAAGAAAAGCTAAACCATGTAAGTGAATTTATAAAATAAAAAGAAACCCAGATGGATCAGTAGACAAGTATAAAGCAAGATTGGTTGCAAAGGAATTTTCACAAAAACCAGGTTAAGATTATGACCAAACTTTTAGTCCTGTTGCAAGGCTTTCTTCAATAAGAGCTGTGATTAGTATAGCTGCTACCGGAAAAATAGAATTAACTAAATTTGACATAACAACAGCATTTCTATACGTTTGTTAGAAGAAGAAATCCAAATTAGAATTTTTCTTAAAAAATTGACCTTTTTTTATTCAAAGAATAATACGATAAAAATAAAGTTTTTTTTAAATTTACAAATATCTGTACACTGGTATCAAGAAAAAAGTGAATTTTTGACTGATTATAATCATATGACCACTAAATAATTGTAATAATTATTCCTATTATTATATTTCAGTAAGAATCTTCTATCAGGTCGCAAAAAAACAAAATCGATGCTGTACATAACTACTTTTATTTGACACATAGATTTATGAAATTATAATTTTGCAATTTAACTTTATAAATCATTTATTTGTAAATGGATATTTTCAATGGACCTTTTGCTAAAAGGACTCAACCGACAGTATATTTAACGATTATGTTTATTTTCTTAAATCAATTCAATTCAATGTTTAGTTTCATTTGTTTTTTTTTCTGTGATTTACTATCCTTAAAAAAATTAAATTCAAATAATGTTAAGTTGTTAATAGCTCTGTATATTTTCAGAAAAAAATCAATTTTTCTCGAAAAAGACAATTTTTCCAAGGCCTGGGCTACTTTTTTTAAATTTTGAAACTTTCTATCAATTTCCTACGACCCTAGATAATCTGTCTACGACTGCTTAAAAACTGATTTAAAACATTCAAAAATGAGTTTAAAACTTAAACTTAGATTATATTTAGAAGCTTCAATTCCATATAAATTCGAGAAGTGGGGGTCCATAAAAACGTCGCACGTGTACGTGTACGATGACCGAAAACGTAAAATTGAGTTCTACGCATCTTTTGCATAGATAAAGAAGGTACATTTTGTTAAACCAGTAAATAAATTTATAAACTAATCCCCAGCAAACACAGTCTTAAGGACATCCTAAGCCTAACAGGATATTGGGATATCACAAGGTTATCCTCGGACCCTTTCAGAACATCCCAAACAAAGCAAAGTGGTGCAAAAATGGCCTTTAGGTTAAAAAAAGGACAGCCTATGGACGTCCTGCATGTGTCCTCTGAACGTTCCACAGGTTATTCTTGTTCTTTGGATATGTAGGTCCTGAATAAATCCTCTGCACTTAAACATACTCTATATACTAGCCATTAGCCGTTGCTATAGTAGATCGGTCCCACTCTAATTCAAAATTCTTTATTTTTTCCTATTTGAATTACATCACTAACATTAATATATCACAGATTTTTATTTTGTACACTCCCGTAAATTATATAAAACAAGGTATATGTTATATTGCCCAAGTGGGCACGGGTGCCAAAACGGCCTAAGTCCAATTGGCCGTCGATGTAAAACAGGGTACAAATCGCAACATAATAGTTTGATTATTGAAGTGCAATCTATGCTATGCGCTTTGCGCTTATGGAAGAATTTTGATTTTTGCCTTATAGGATTTTATCGTTAATGCCTAGGGCGTATTAGTGTTTATTTTTTTATGTTAATTCATGGAAAAATTATTTAAAAAACCCTGTCATATGTGGCTGAGGGTTTTGAGCCTTTTGTACAAAGTCTAATATTTATGTAAATTGAGCGTAAAGTCGGTATCGTAATAAGGGTGCAGTAATGTCCAGTGAAGCTGGTCACTACACCCTTATTTGTTATATAAAGGTGTGCTTCTAGGTTGGTCGTCACACCTTTATTTATATTGTCACTACACCTTTATCTCAAGATAAAGGTGCGGTGTCTGGTGCCGTCACTGCACCTTTATTTGGCGGTCACCTCACCTTTATTTTATATAAAGGTGCGGTGTCTAGTGCTACACCTTTATTTGTTAGTCACCATACCTTTATTTAATATTTATTAAGACCCGACGAGAAAAGGTGTTGGATTGGCCTCAGTCGCCATACCTTTATTTTCCGGTCTCCATACCTTTATTTGGAACAAAGGCGTGGTAGCCGGATTGGGTTTATGCCAGTGGGGTTTTCTGGGCTAATTCCTTGTTTTGTGTGTGTATGCTTTGTGTTGTATGTTTGGGGTGGTTTTTTAGGGGATTATATCGCGTCGCCATACCCTTATTTACTGTCGCCGCACCTTTAAGTTCAAAGGTACAGAGAAAAAACGCAGGTACGTTAGGAAGCGACAGCCGATATTTTGCGCATATATATATGAACTATTGTTCATAAATGGTGTCGGGCGGAAAATTTTTACAAGTTTTTAGAATTTTTTTAATAACATTTTTCTATGATATTAAATATTTAATATTGGCTTAGCTGAACATTTTTATGAGTAAAAATGCCCAAAATATGAAACAATTTTTATAAATTTTTATGAATTTATGGAATCGCATGGGTTGCATATAACGTTGATTCCGCGTCCCTGTGTACTTTTTCGGAAGACCATCTACCCCGCCACGGCTCAGGTGTTGTACCCGCTTGCCGCGGCCAGACAGACTATCTCCTTTTGAAGTACACAGGTAGGTCTTTGGGTGTTGGTTCGTTATTTAGAGTCCGAGTCCCCGTGCACTTTTCCGGGAGACGAATGCCTCGCCACGGCTCAGGCAGTGTGCCCGCTTGCCGCGGCGGGACACCTATCTCCTTTCAAAGTACACAGGTAGGTCTTTATAAATGAGACCATGCTTTATTATGTCCGGGTCTCCGTGCCTGACATTTGTGATGTCTCGCGTTAATGGCGAGGTCTTGATGCGCTCCATTATATGGTCGATGAGAGGTTGACATTCTGCTTGCTGTTGAATCTAACCTACTGTAGTATACCTTGGTGCTCGGGTAATGGTGCGGAGCACCTTGGTTTGCAGTCGTTCGAGATGCATTTGCCTGGTCTTTGAAATTGTGCACCAGACTGCGGCTGCATAAGTTAAAATTGGTCGCAATACTGATTTAAAAAGAAGCACTTTAGTTTGTGGAGTCAAGGCGCTGTTTGGCGATAATAGTGGATAAATGGCTCAGTGCTCCATACATTTTCTTTTTGGTATAGTTGAGCTGTTGCTCGAAGTTGAGCCTACGGTCCATAAACACACCGAGGTATCTAGCGCAGGGCTTTTCGAGTATGGCGTGCCCGTCAATCTGTACACTTTCGAATATGCGGTTGTTGGTAAACTTACGCGAAAAATTAACCAGGTCTGTCTTTGCTGGATTTATCTTGATAGACCACCTGTCCCAGTAGGCTTTGAGCTGGTCAAGATAAATCTTTACTTGCTTGTTCGCAACTGCCGACGATATAGAGTGTGCATAAATAGCGGTGTCGTCGGCGTAGAGAGCTAGCTTATTTCTCGCGAAGTGTGGTATGTCGCTAGTGTAGAGAGTGTACAGTTTCGGGGCCAGCACTGTTCCCTGCGGAACGCCAGCGTTCACAGCGTGTTTTGTGGAAAGTGTATTGAGCACTTTTACATTAAATGTACGGCCTCTCAGGTATGAGTCGAACAGTTTGACTAAGTACATAGGTAGACCTATAAGATGGAGTTTATGGATCAGCCCGTCCGTCCAAACCGTGTCAAAGGCTTTCTCCATATCAAGCAGTAACATAACCGTAGACTGGTCTTGGTTATATGCCTGATTAACATCGTGAGCGATCCTTGCGACTTGGTGAACGGTGCTGTGCCCTGGTCTAAAGCCAAACTGATCTGGTGGTGTGAGGCCTAGCCGTTTGTCTAACTTACTGACCCTGTCCAGTATTAACCTTTCGGCTACTTTGGACAAGGTGTTCAGCAGACTTATAGGCCTGTAGCTGGTGGCTTGATTCGCGTTTTTACCTGGTTTTAGGATGGGTATTATTATCGCCTCTTTCCACTGCCTTGGGAAGTGCTGCTTTTTCAGTATTGCGTTGATTATATATGCTAGTTGAACGACTGCTTTCTTAGGGAGATTCTTGAGCAGAATGTTGTCAACATCATCGGGTCCTGGGGCTTTGTTTATGGGTAATTTGCGCAAAATGTTACGTATGTTATCTGGTGAAGCCATTAATTTGGAATAATCTCTGTCGCTGATGACTTGCGGAGATATTCTTAATTGTTTCAATTGAATTGAATGGTCGTTCTTTGCTCGGCCGTCGGTGAGGGTATATTGGTGGTATGTACACTCTCAAAGTGACGGCCAAGAGCATTGGCTTTGTGTTTCGTTTCGATATGCTCGCCATTGTTGTCTGTGATGGTTGGGATTGGGACTCTTTGACCGCCTTTGAGCCGTCTACTTACCTTCCATAGCGAGATATCGCTGGTTTTGAGTGTGGCTAGTAGGTTATACCAAGCTCTGTTCCTATGCTCATCGATACGGTGTTTGATGACAGTCCTGAGTTTATTGTAGCCTGCCTTCTGTATTTGTTAAAGCATCTACGATATCTATTCTTTTCCTTTATTAGGTCTAGAATATATGCAGGCAGACGATCTGTTTGAGGTCTAATGGTTTTTTTACGTGTGGTAAGCTGCCTCGCGGTTTTGATGTTGGCGACCATTAGATCGACCTGTTGTTCAATGGACTCAGGGTTGTCAATCATGTTTGTAATCGTGGTGAGCCTAGTCATATGTGCTCTGAACATATACCAGTCGGTGTATTTATAGTCAAATACCTTCATTGCAGGAGGTATTTCGTTTTTGAAGTTTATTGTAGCTGAGACTGGTATATGATCAGAGTCCATCTCGTTTATAGTGGTAATATCGTGCAGGGTTTCAACGCCTCTGTGGATAAAGAAATCGATTGTGGTTGGAGTGGGGCCATTGTCTGGGTAATGAGTTGGCTCGTCCGTGTGTGACAGCTTGAACTGAGAGTTCAATACATATCCCCACAACGTCCTACCATTCTCATTACTTCGACTACAGTTCCACATATCGTGTGTGGCGAGGAAGTCACCTGCGACGATTATTTTACGACGATTGTTTGTTAATAAATCCAACTCGTTTACGCTGAATTTATTGTTAGGCGAATTGTATACCCCGCATACGTACAGGTTATCGACAAGTTTGATGGTGATATTTTCAATATCTATAAGTATGTTGGGTTGTAAGTGGTGCGGAATAATATTCTAGATAAGAATTGCTACTCCGCCGCTAGTTTGCCCGTTAATAGTGGGTCTGTCTTGCCTATGAGTGGTATAACCATTTTTATTAAGGCGGTCTCTTTGTCCCAATCTTGTTTCGTTGAGAATGAGTATATCGATATCATGGCCTTTGAGGAAGGTTATGAGTGTGGTATTTACCGGTTAAGGTCCGGCAGTTCCAAGTAACTATGCGTAACGTATTAGACATTGTACAAATCTACTTTATTGAGGGCAAATTCTAAGAAGACATACAATCTGTCCTGTTTATTTTGTGCATTAGCAAGTAGGGCATTGAGATCCTTCAAGGCTCTCAACATTTCCCCCATGTTTACCAAAGATTGCAGATTTCCGAGTTCGGAAATAATATTAGTGAATTGGCTATGAGTTTGTTGCGATTTGTACCTGTCGTTGTTGGAGGTGGCTGGTGCTGCGGTCTGTTGTGGTTGTGGTTGGGCTCTGGTGGCTGCTGCGGTGTTGGCGGTTGCTGCTTGTTGTCGTGCTTCCCAGGTGCTGTGGCTTTCGGTGCGAGGTTCTTATCACGGTAGATGTACACCGGGCAGATTAGAGAGTTGGCCGGGTGTCCACCTTGGCAGTTGACGCATTTGGCTGGCTCGGTTTTCTCTTTGGTGCATTGGCGAGTCGGGTGGGACTCGGCGCACTTCAAGCAGTTGTACGGTTTAAAGCAGTACTTCGTGTCCCCATCCTTGACATCGGTGGCATTGTGTTATTTTTCTTTCGTTCTTTCTTCTTTCCAAATAGACTTGTATTGAGTATATATCTTGCGTGCTCATTCAGCCATTGGATCGTTACGTCTGGGAAGACTGTCACCATATATAGTGGTCTGTAGGTGTTCCTTAGCATGAACATTTCTTTAATTACTAGTTCGCTTTCTTCTGTTAGGTCTTTTTTGATCTCTTCCATGTCGAACCCGGCATCTAGCCCTCTGATTATGTATGCGTGCCTCTTGTCATCGCGGGTGCCATAGGTGTAGAAGCTGTCCCCTTCTTGTTTGAGGAATTCTTTTAGCTTGTAATATTCTTTTATATCTTTTGGGTAGATGATCGTTGAATTCTTGGCGTATTTTATACGAAATCCAAGCTTTAAGTGGGGCTTTACTAGTGCATCTACCTCTCTGTGGTTCGCGTGGCGGTGTCTCTTTTTTGGGTGTCTTTTTGGTGCCTGCCTCTTCGTCGCTGTCTTCGTTGTCAGCGTTGCTGCGGGTAGGTTGTTGTGTGTTTGTAGAGGTAGATGGCATTGGGCTTTTTGGTTGGTTTTCAATAACTTTCTTGTGTATGGCTTGAGCGGTTTCGCTTATGGCTATGGGTTCGAATTTGTTGCTCGTTGTTGTGGGAGTTTGGAATAGTTTACGTGCCAGTCTCTCCAGTTGGCTGAATGATGTCACTCTTTTGGGTTTGATGAACTGCTTGGTGCCAGGCTCTTCGTTGGCCTCTTGGTTGTTAGACTTTTCATTGGTCTCTACATGCACAGACTTTTCGTTGATCTCTTGTGCCGCGTTAGACTCTTCTTTGGTCTCTATTCGCGCTTTCTTGGTTGTTGTTTCTTCTGTTGGGTTGGACGAGTTGTTACTTGACGTTTCTGTGAATTGCATACTACCTGCAATTGAGTCAGGGCTTAGCGCTGCTTCGTCCGTGTCCATGTCGGAGAATACGGGTAATGGTAGTGGTAATGGTGGTATCATCGACGTAGACGCCGATGGCTGCGAGGTGGGCGTTTTCAGAACTTTTTTGCCCATCTTTTCATCTAATCATTGTTCAGCTGTGCCATCACATCCAACTGATATTTATAACCTATCGGTTTTTAGGATTTTTTGTAGTAATTATGTTAAATACCGTCAAGTGGGTTTACTTGAGACACTCATTACATATTTTTACGCTTACAGATTAATGAAATTTTATTCTCAAAATTCGCTGCCGTACACCGAAAGAGGCAAGTTGGCTTGTAAAAATACCCACTTTTTCATCTTTATTTTTTTATTTGAAAACTGTCTCAATTTATGCCAATGGTGGGGTAAAAATGCAAATAATTTCATCTTGCACTTACCTGGTTTAAATTGGGACATAAAAAATCGAAAAAAAAAATATTTTTTGGCCCGGTAATGCAAAAAAAAACAGAAAAATATCAAAAACTGTATTTTATTTAAAACAAATACAAAACACTTTGATAACAAATTTTATTTATATTATCAAATTGGTCGGAAAAATTCGAAGACCCCTTTTTTCTGATGGCTTCGGTAGAAGGGTCCGAATTTGTTCAAACTGTATTAAACTTCTGTCCTCAATTTGTGGAAACACAAATATATTTTTGGTCTCTTTGTAGCGTCTAAGGCATCTTACTGTGTAACCGCATTTTTTCAGAGCCACTATTTGAGCAACGAATTCCTTCTTGCTCCCTTTATTGTAACAGAATTCGGCAATGACAAAATCTTCTTCTTTTAAGTTTTCTTTGGTTAGTTTATGTTGTATCATCTTACTAGCTTCTGGGTAAAAATTAGTTTTTGTTTGTAGATACATTTTTTCGATAGTATTTTACATCACTAACACAAATCCTAAAGGATTTTGTAAAAAAAAATTTTCAATTTACATATTCATGATATTAAAAGTCAAAGTTTTTAATAATTAAAAAATAAAAAAATTCATTATGGCTGAACTAATTATCCGATTACAACGATATAACTAGCGTTGGAATCTTGTTTTGACATAGATTCTTTGATATTTTTTTTAATTGTCCAATTTTCATTTAGGTCGATTTTTTTTTGTTTTTTTTATACAAAATTCGGAAATAATTGGCTTCTGCGCCAGCTATCGACTCAAAAAAAAAAAAACACATATACTCCAATCATTTCTCGAAATTATGCTGCTGAGAAAAGAAATGGCCCGCAAGTTGACAAAAAGTTATTCGTCCATTTGTGGGTGCACCGCGGTGGCCGCTCACGCTCCGAACCGTGTACGCTGTAGGCGCTTGTGACGCGACGTCTTACGGTGGTCTGGAATGGTACCTACTTTTCTAATCAAAATTAATTTGTGACCGTAATAATTGACTTAGAGCTTGTTTTTTTGTATTAAATTCAGAAATAAATAGGCTTTATATTGGTATATACAAAAATAATTTTCGCTCATTATATTTTATTATGTTTTACAAAAAAATAAATTTTTACAAATTTTAAAAAATTATTCTGCCCTTATAAATAAATGTAAAGCCTTGTGGTTTTTGTTTGTTTTATTAAGAAATTGATTGGCTTTGCTGTGTGGAAGTCAAAAATATTTTATGTCCATAGTATTTTTATAGATGTAGCGCCAAACTAAAGAAATAAATTTTTAAAGTACACTTTTTGGTAAAATAAAAATTTTGTATTAATAATCTCAGAGTCTTGTTTTGGTTGTTGATTTATTAAGAAATAAATGGGGTTTATTGTGATAAAAACAAAAACATTTTATGTGCATTATATTTTGTTTTAAATGGCGCCAAACTTAAATATTAACATTTTTTTATAACCAACACTTTGTGGTAAAATAAAAATTATGCTTTTTTCGTGATGTAAACAAAAATCTGTACCTACCTACTAAATTAGTAGTACTAATAAACGTATTTGTGTTCTTTTTTCTATATGGAGCTCGGTCATACATTACATAAGTTTAAATTATAAAATATTTTTATTTTGTTTATATAATATATTATAAGTAACAGCGCCTAAACAGCAAAGAAAATTTTGTTTTAATCTAAAATCTAGACAGGAAAAGTGACAGTATTGCCTGCCTGGACAGCAGGAAAAGTGACACTTTCTCGATTTTAAAAAGACAGTATATCAATATTACATCCATGATTTAACCATGATTAACCATGATGGTTAAAAATAAAAAAAACAGTACGAAAATAATAATTTAATTTGACTTCTGAATAATATTTTACGTTTCAATTTTGCACAAATTGCTTTCGTTGATAGATGAAATAATCTTACAAATAACATGTTTCGGTTTTGCGGCTGGTTGAAATACAAAAAAAATACAAAAAAAACCGAAACTTTTTTAAAAAAATTCTTAGCCCAGTCAAAAAAATGTCGTAATTTGTGAGTTTACGGGTCTCTGTAAACTTGCTCGATAAGCATTTCTTTTTTATTATTAGATATTACTTATTTTGTGTGACCGAACTAAATATAGAATAAATTAAATATTTCGATTTAGTCACTTTAAGAAAATTATTAAGATATAACTTTAGTTTTTAAAAGAAAGTTACAAACTAAATCAAGGAGTAGAAAATTTGACAGATAATCCACGTGAGTACCAAGAAGTACCAAGTGAGTACCAAGAAAAATGTAATTTTTAGTTTGGCGCCTTATAAAACAAAATATAATGAATGCAAATTATTTTTGTTTATATCAGTATAAAGCTTATTTATTTCTAAATAAAATACAAAAAAACAAGGCTCCAAGTCAATTATTAAGGTCATAAATTAATTTTAATTAGAAAAGTACCATTCCAGACCACCGAAAGACGTCCCGTCGCAAGCGCGTACAGCATACACGGTTCGGAGCGTGAGCTGACACCGCGCGCGGCCACAAAAGGACGAATAACTTTTTGTCAACCTGCGGGCCATTTTTTTTCTCAGCAGCATAATTTTGAAAAATGATTGGAGTATATGTGTTTTTTTTTTCGAGTCGATAGCTGGCGCAGAAGCCAATTATTTCCGAATTTGTTATAAAAAAAACAAAAAAAAATCGACCTAAATGAAAATTGTACAATTGAAAAAAATAACAAAGAATCTATGTCAAAACAAGATTCCAACGCTAGTTATATTGTTGGAATCGGATAATTAGTTTAGCCATAATGAGTTTTTTTATTTTTAATTACTAAAAACTTTTACTTTTAATATCATGAATATGTCAATTGAAAAATTTTTTTACAAAATCCTTTAGGATTTGTGTTAGTGATGTAAAATACTATCGAAAAAATGTATCTACAATCAAAAACTAATTTTGACCTAATTCAGGTGGCCCGTTTGAGAAATTCTGACCCTTCTTCATTGGTTTCGTATTTTTCGCTGTCCTCGTTTAACAGGCGATAGGAGCAGGAAGGCTCATCTTCTTTATCTGGTTCGTTTGTAATGTCATCCAACTCGTTTCCTAAATAAACTGCTTGTCATAAAAAACGACGCACCTAGTTTTTTGGAAAATATTTGAAAGCTGGTTATTGGAAAATTACTGAATCGATTTTGAAAATCTTTGAAAATTTTGAATAGCTGATTCTTTGACTTTTATGTCTAATTTTGGGAATACGATATTTTGCACATAGCATTATACTACAGGGTGTTAAACGAAGAGATGCATTTTTTCGAAATTTCAAGTTATTCCCATTCATAGGGCAGTTGACTTTGATAGTCGTAATACCCCTCCCTGATATAAGTTGGGTAATCCCTCGGAACGTTTTCGAGATTTTGTGGATATCTTGGCTAACTACGATTATATGCCAATTTTTTTAAAATTGTCCTTATTCCCCAGTGTAGTCCAAAAAATGAGCAATAGTGCATTCTTTGACTTACGTCTAATTTTGGGAATACGATATTGTGTACATGACATTATACTACAGGGTGTTAAAAAAAGAGATGTTTTTTTCCAAAATTCCAAATCCCCATTCACAGGGCAGTTGTGCTTGATAGTCGTAATACCCCTCCCTAGTAACAGTTAGGTAATCCCTCGGGACGTTTTCGAGATTTTGTGGATATCTTGGCTAACTACGATTATATGGCAATTTTTCGAAAATTGTCGTTATTCTCCATTTTAGTCCAAAAAATGAGCAATAGTTGATTCTTTGACTCTTATGTCTAATTTTGGGAATACGATATTGTGCACTTAGCTACATACTACAGGGTGTTAAAAAAAAGAGATGTTTTTTTTCAAAAATTCCAAATCCCCATTTACAGGGCAGTTGAGCTTGATAGTCGTAATACCCCTTCCTAATAACAGTTAGGTAATCCCTCGGCACGTTTTCGAGATTTTGGGGATATCTTGGCTAACTACGATTATATGCCAATTTTTTGAAAATTGTCGTTATTCTCCATTTTAGTCCAAATAATGAGCAATAGTTGATTCTTTGACTCCTATGTCTAATTTTGAGAATACGATATTGTGCACTTAGCTACATACTACAGGGTGTTAAAAAAAAGATATGTTTTTTTTTTTCCAAAAATTCCAAATCCCTATGCACAGGGTAGTTGAGATTGATAGTCGTAATACCCCTCCCTAATAACAGTTAGGTAATCCCTCGGGACGTTTTCGAGATTTTGGGGATATCTTGGCTAACTACGATTATATGCCAATTTTTTGAAAATTGTCGTTATTCTCCATTTTAGTCCAAATAATGAGCAATAGTTGATTCTTTGACCCTTATGTCTAAGTTTGGGAATACAATATTGTGCACATAGCATGCTACTACAGGGTGTTAATAAAAGGGATGTTTTTTTCCAAAATTCCAAATCCCCATTCACAGGGCAGTTAAGCTTGATAGTCCTAATACCCCTCCCTAATAACAGTTAGATAATCCCTCGGAACGTTTTCGAAATTTTGTGGATATCTTGGCTAACTACGATTATATGGCAATTTTTCGAAAATTCACGTTATTCTCCTCTCAAGTCACAAAAATGAGCAAACTACGGAAGGTATCTATTAGTTATCAACACAGAGTTTTAAGGTAAGTAACGTGCTTTCAGTTTATGTACTTTGCGTGATTCATTAAATCTGAAATTTTTTACACGAAAGCATTTTTTTTTGGTGAAATTCAAAATAAAAACGCAAACCAAACAACATTATTCTCGTAAACTTATGCAGGCTATATTCATGCAATTTTCTACAAACGGTTGAGCATGAAAGTTTAAAAAATATGGTGCATATCTGGTTTTGACTTTCATCGCTTCAATTATTGTTGTCATTTTTTTCGTCGAATATAAAAATATTTTTGCTATGCTATGTGCATAATATTGTATTCCCAAACTTAGACATAAGGGTCAAAGAATCAACTATTGCTCATTATTTGGACTAAAATTTAGAATTACGACAATTTTCAAAAAATTGCCATATAATCGTAGTTAGCCAAGATATCCCCAAAATCTCGAAAACGTCCCGAGGGATTACCTAACTGTTATTAGGGAGGGGTATTACGACTATCAAGCTCAACTATCCTGTGCATGGGGATTTGGAATTTTTGGAAAAAAAAACATATCTTTTTTTTAACACCCTGTAGTATGTAGCTAAGTGCACAATATCGTATTCCCAAAATTAGACATAAGAGTCAAAGAATCAACTATTGCTCATTATTTGGAATAAAATGGAGAATAACGACAATTTTCGAAAAATTGCCATATAATCGTAGTTAGCCAAGATATCCACAAAATCTCGAAAACGTCCCGAGGGATTACCTAACTGTTACTAGGGAGGGGAATTACGACTATCAAGCACAACTGCCCTGTGAATGGGGATTTGGAATTTTGGAAAAAAACATCTCTTTTTTTAACACCCTGTAGTATAATGTCATGTACACAATATCGTATTCCCAAAATTAGACGTAAGTCAAAGAATCCACTATTGCTCATTTTTTGGACTAAAATGGGGAATAAGGACAATTTAAAAAAAAATGGCATATAATCGTAGTTAGCCAAGATATCCACAAAATCTCGAAAACGTTCCGAGGGATTACCCAACTTATATCAGGGAGAGGTATTACGACTATCAAAGTCAACTGCCCTATGAATGGGAATAACTTGAAATTTCGAAAAAAATGCATCTCTTCGTTTAACACCCTGTAGTATAATGCTATGTGCAAAATATCGTATTCCCAAAATTAGACATAAGAGTCAAAGAATCAGCTATTCAGAATTTTCAAAGATTTTCAAAATCGATTCAGTAATTTTCCAATAACGAGCTTTCAAATATTTTCCAAAAAACTAGGTGCGTCGTTTTTTATGACGAGCAGTTTAAATACTATCAATGCCCCCTGGCTTTGCGTCAAACTTCTCAATGAGACAGATTGTCCGGGTTTGAAATTTATCTTTTTCCTCTTTCGCATAGGCTCCTTCGGTTGAACAACATGCTTTTTGATAATTGCTTCGAATGCCTTTCCCAGCTCATGGGAGTATTCCATTATAACCTGGAAGTTTTTTCAAGACCTCCACTATATTGAGCGGGTATATCCCGGATGCTCGAAAACCGGATTTAATATTTTGATCACTGCGTGGTGCCAGCCGGGATAAGGTATTCTTTAGAAGGGTAGGAAATTCTGACTTTGGAAGGCAGCCGGTGTGCGTTTGTTTCCATTCCATAAGAATGATTCTCCACAACTTTTTCAACGGTGCAAAATACGCGACATCTAAGGCCTGACAAGCATGGGTACTGTTGGGCGGTAGGAATATGAATGTTATTCCCTGCTGTTCACATGCTTCAATAATTTTAACGGATGGTGTGAAGCAAGATTATCTCCTATTGTAACCTTCCTGCCCTCTCGATTTCGAAAATAAGGACATACTATTTTAAAAAACAAATCTTCAAATATTTCACCATCGAACCATCCACTTTTTGATCTGTTATTCTCCTAATCGAGTTCACCTCCATCCATCCACTCCGGATATAAATTGTTTGCTTAATATACAATATAAGGCGGAAGTGTTCTGCCAGAAGCACTTACGCAAAACGTCACTGAAGTGGATGATTTCGAATTATTCATTATTTTGAGGGCTCTTTTCTTATTTCGTCTAACAATAACTATATACTGTTCCGGATCATCGGTCATATTGGTCTCATCAAAATTTAATAAATTGTCTGGGCTCATTCCTTTCAATGGTCGAAATATTCATTAATCTTCACTTCGCTTCTCTACCTCTTAATTTTTAGTGAGAGGCGTTTGTTGTGCCTTGCCAGGCAATTTCGCATCCAATCTTCTCCTGGTAAGTTTTCATGGAAGCGTCTTTCTACAATGCCTTTTCCATCGAACTATTTTTTAACAAGTTCCCGAATTTCGGTTCTAGTCATTGGGTAGCCCAACTCAGCGGCAGCTGTGATGCCTTTACAATGTTAGCTTCTTCATTTATGCCAAGAACTGGTTGTCTTTTTTTGGGTTTTTACCAAGCATACTAAAAATCACGAGGTTATGCAAACCACTGCACAGACTTTAATGGCGACCATTTTTATATAAAAATTCTTGTGGCTTTGGGTTTGTGTTATATAGATTAAAAATCATTTTAAACGTTATTTTTTTACAGAGGCACTTGTAAGCCTCAAATGAAGCCTTACATTGCTAAGGACAACCATTTTACTCCTATTTTGTAACAAATTAACCCTATTCTATCAGGGCTGTCATCAAAATGTCAATTTTAAGGTTAATTTACCATAACCCACAAATTAACCATACTTACAAATTTATCTTACGCTGTGTCTAGTCTCACGCTAGCGTGAACGCAATTTTATTCTTATTCTCACGCGGTGACGTCACTAATTATAATCCGTTTTTGTTCCCAGAGCGTTTAATATTTGACAACAAGCTGGATGGCTCCGATGGTAGGGCGGGCGCTTGGCATGCGAGAGGTCCCGGGTTCGATTCTAAGAACTTTTTTTATTTTTTTATTTCATAAATTTGTTGTTTCTTTGTTAAACAGTGTTCGGTTGGGTTGGGTTGGTTAATTTGTTTTAGTTTTATCGTAACATAAAATCTACCAGAAGTTGTCGAACTTTTTTATTTCATAAATTTGTTGTTCCTTTGTTAAAGTGTTTTATTTTTATCGTAACATAAATTTGCCCATTTTAGTTGGGTTTTTTTGCTCAATGGGGCGGGGGGGGGGCAATGGGGCGGGGTCGGTTGGGTTGTGTTGTTGAGTTTGGGTTGGTTTGGCTGCAGTAAAAGAGTCTCGATTTTATTATTAGTAAATTTTATTACATTTGCATAATCAAATCAAATGACATAATCAAATAATAATCAAATCAAATGACACGACACTTAAAAAGTAAAATTAAATAAAATAATGCGTGAGAATAAAATTAAAATTATTTTGACTTTAGCGTGAGAATAAAAATTAAATTGCGTTCACGCTAGCGTGAGACTAGACACAGCGTTTATCTTAAAATTGACATTTGACAGTTTGTTGACAGCCCTAATAGAGGTTGTGTTCCGTAATTTAATGTCAGTACTGAAATCACATTCCGAAATCCACTTTCAGTTACTGACCTCAGTGTTAAATATTACCCTTTTATATATGTACGGCAGATTAATTTTTTTGAAACAACTGGTGACAGAGAGGTGATGTGGCTCCAGTAAAGCACATAACCAAACTTTTAAACATAAAAAATAGCTGTTAAATAAAGTGATGGATATAATGCTATTTGGTGAAGAGCTAAGACTAATTATTTCAATAATTATTATTGAAATAACCCTTAAAAGTACAAGCAGCAGTGACTAAGGAGACGAGTTGGTAATTAAGAAGGATGGCGGGCAGGTCGCCGGGGAGTACGCATACGAAGACTCAGAATATTAAACCTCCTAGAAAATGTTTTATATTTGTATTCAGCGGTCATTTTCGGTATTTGGCGTATTGTTGTGGTGTCAGTGAAATTTTATATTTATATATATTATATTTCCTATTATCGTCGTCCGCGTCGAAAAATGTATATAACATTTTATTTTTCATATTTCTCTGCTGGGGCCGAAAGTAAGTTTGTCATTTTCTGCTGCTACTGAGGCGCGTTCCAATTTCAGTGTTGCTTCAGTACTAAATAAATTACGGAACGATTCTTTTCCGCTGTTTAATGACAGTAAAATTACTGATAGTAATGGCAGTAAATTACGGAACACAGCCAGAATAAGGTTTATTTTTCATAAAAGTAAAATATTTGCCTTAGCACTTTCAGAAACACAACGTGTAAAACGATTATTAATCTTTATAAACAGCACAAACCTGAAGCACAAGAATTGTTGCCTAACTTCGTATTTTTAGTATGCGCGAAACTAGATAGAACATACCTTGTAAGGATTGTGACTTCCTCTCTTTTATTCCTCTGTCAAACGATGCTTTTCCTATCTATTCTCATATGCGGTCCTATCTATTCTCATATGCGGAGTTAAAGCTCCTAAATATAAACTTCTTAACTTTTAATGATGAAGATATAATGAAGGCTACCACCCTAGAAGTGTTCGAATAAGCTCAAATCACCATTAACAATCTGCTACCTTCTATATCAAAGAATATATACCTATAAAGAAATTTGTTAAACATTTATGGCGCCCGAAAACCGAGTGAAATACTTTTATGTAATTAATGTAATATATTAAAATACTGAATACCTTTTGACATAAGGTGTAACGGAAAAATATATAAAAAAATATTTTCCCAAAGATAAAGAAAAAATATGCATTACAAGTTTTTAAGTGGTTACACACTTGTATGCTGTGAGTACATAGATATTAACCAACAAAGTAGGTGCGCGTTGCCAGTTGTAAAAAATTGTTACTAAAAATTTTTCTTGCAAAAAATTAATAAAAACTCAATGAATACAAAAGTTTTCTGCCCTTAAAGCTCTAATACCCTTCTGTATTTAGTTACTTATCCAGCTATTAGCTTAAGCAATGATTAGAAAATTTAGTACCTATTTTAAAAACTCCAAACCACAAAATTAATTTTTTTATCAGTTTTTTCTTTTTGTTTACTCAGATGAAATTAGGTTAATTAATTAAGTCCATAAGTTAAACTTTAAACATTTAATTTGTATAAATAAATCCAAAAGGACTTCCCTTAGTTAAGATATTTACAATTTGAGCACATAACCTAAAATTTGAAAGAAATGTACTAGATTCTGTCATTAAAGTTGACAGATTTTGTTTGAATTTACCTTCATTACAAAACTGACATAATTAACAATTAATAAAAACGCCAAATTAACAATTTGCATTGTTGATTTTGTAATTTTTATAAATAAGCTAAATTTATACAAAATCTGGCAACTGTATTTACAGAATCTGGAAACGCTGCTTGTTACCAACCATAACAAAATAAATTAAATTAGGCAACCAGAATTTTCTAAACTTCCTAGTCGATCAGTGGCGTACTTTTTGGTAGGATAAAGGTTATTATGAATTATTTTTAGAATTTAGAAAAAAAGTTTCAGGTGCTTTTTTATGGACCCTAAGGAAATACGCATTTTAATATATTATATTAATTACATACCACCCTATATATTCAACAATTTCATAATATAATAATAATAATAATAATAAAACTTTATTGCCATTAAATCTTATAGAACAAAAGACATTAGCAGTGTCAAACATATACAAATTAAGTAAAAGTTACAAATATATAAAAACATTAAGATTAATTAAAATAATTTTTAAAACATTAAACAACTAAATTAAATAAATAAATATGGGAAAAAGGCTAACAAACAAATTCTGTAAATATATACTAGTGCCCTATAAAATCACTAAATGAGTAATATTCATTTTCAATCAATAATATTTTCAATTTGCTTTTAAATAAAAAATAATCATTTAATGATCTTATCGAGGGGTCACCCACACCTGGGAATCCCTGGACATTTTAGAGGGGGAATACCATAGGAATACAATGGAAATAAATAGGAATACAATAAAATATAATGGGAATACATGGGAATCCCTGGACGTTTTCCCTTTGGGTGGTTGACCCCTCGGATCTTATATCATTTGGGAGAGCATTAAATGCTTTAATAGCATTGTATTCTGGTGATTTTTGTAATCTTAAATTGTCTCTATTTCTTGTTATCATGTTATTATAAATTTCATGGTTTCTTGTAAAGAGTTCAGGATTACTCTTAACAAACAACACCAGCTTGTATATATACAAAGATGGAACTGTAAGTATTCCCAAATTCCTAAAATAGGTTCGACATGAAGTTCGCAGAGTTAATTGAGCAATACATCTAATTATTTTCTTTTGAATTTTAAATATTTTATCAATATGTTTGGTGCCTCCCCAGAACAGGATTGAATATTCAATTAAGGACTGCACGTATGAGTAGTAAAAAATTCTTAGAGAACTTGTTGAAACTTGATCCCGCAAAAATCTTATTAAGTAAGTTGATGAATTTAACTTTGAAATTAATTGTCTAATATGTACATCCCACCTAATGTTGAATTCGAATGTAACACCCAAAAATTTAACCGATTCTACTTGACAAATTGATTTGTTATTTAATCCTACGTGTAAGGATTCCAGTATTTGTAATTTAGAAAACAATAATAAATTTGTTTTGGATCCGTTCAATTTTAGATTGTTCTCATTGCAAAATGCAGTCATTCCAGAGGTAATATCATTTAATACAGTTGAACAACTTGCCATTGATGATTCGGTTACCAGACATGAGGTATCATCAGCAAATTGAAATAAATTTGAAATACCTAGATGTTCATACAAATTATTCATGTACAAAACAAATAACAAAGGTCCCAAAATAGATCCTTGAGGAACTCCCTGCGTCATTATTTTGCCGCTAGAATAAATTGTCTGTTTTATATTATTGGTTAAACTTGGAATGGCTACAAATTGGGAACGACTTGTCAAGAATGACTCAATCAAATTATTTGCATTACCTCTAACTCCATACATATCCAATTTTTCCAGTAATATGGAATGCTTTACGGTATCAAATGCCATTGATAAATCGAAATATAGGCAAGCAACTTTTTTATTTTTGTCCAATGCCGAAATTATAGAATTTATAATGGTTATTAATCTATCATAAATAATTTTTTCTATGATTTTAGAAAAACAAGAAGCAATAGAAGTACCTCGGTAATTATCAAGATTTTGCCTATCGCCTTTCTTAAATACAGGGATGGTTTTATTAATTTTTAATTTTTCTGGAAATACTCCAGTCAAAAAACAACTATTTACTATGTTGGATAGAGGTAATGCTATTTCACATACAATCTCTTTCAAAACAGTTATAGGCACCTCATTGATAGGGGCCGTTCATTAATTACGTGAGACAATTTTGGCGATTTTTCGACCCCCCCCTCCCCCTTGGTGAGATGTCGTGAGATTTTGCTCGACCCCCTCCCCCCCCCCTTAATCTCACGTGAGATTTTTTAAAATGCATGGTTTTAATGTAAATAAGTTAATCTGTGCTTGATTCCATTAGATTTATTAAAAAAAAACAATTTGCTTATAATTGTTTACTTAATTTAACCCAGTTTTCTCGCAATTTTACACTCTTTCTTTCAAAAAAAAAAAAATTACGTGATATTTCGTATTCCGTATGTATTTTTTAAAAAATTTTCTTTCGGTTTTATATAGTTTTAAAATATCTTGATCGTTCGTGTTTAGATATAATTTATAAAGGTCATGTATATTCTTTGGCCTCAAGGGGTATCCAACATTTATTATTGCAATTGTATATTCGTTTTTTTGTTTTGGGGAATGCACTGTCAAAGTAATGCCAAAATATTTCAAAAAATGTGTCATACTTACAGTTCGTATCAGTATTATTATATACTTTATTCCAATTTTCAAGTTTTATTGAATTTACAAATCTCTTTATATTATTCTTATTAAAAGTTCTTGATATTTGGAACTTTGCACTGTCCCCAATTGAGTAAGAATCCATCAATAATAATGATATTGGCAAATGATCAGATATTGAATAGTTTAATACAGAACAATTTAATCTATTTTTTGTTATATTACTAAAAATATTATCAATTTTTGTGTTTAATCTTGTATTTGAAGTAACCAAGGCATTCAAACCATAGGACGCAAGAATATTGACTAGCAATGGAATTTTCTAGGTCAGTATTATTAAAGTTAACATTAAAATCACCACATAAAATTATAAAATAGTTTTTATCCAATAATAAATTAAGTAGGTAAGTCCTCCAAAGATTTAATAAAAATATTAATATCCCCAAGAGGAGATCTATAAAAATTAATTAAAACACAATATGTATCAAGGTACTTAAATTTTAAGCTACAATATTCAAAATCATTTTCAATTTTTGGATAATTCAAAGTAAAGTTTTCAATAATAAAATCATGTCTTATGTATATAGCAACCCCTCCACATTTATTTAAAGAGCGGCAATAATATTCAGCTAAATTATAATTTTGTAGGCAATAGATTAGTATTTCATCTTCTCTAAGCCAGTGTTCCTGCACCGCAAAAATTAAAGGAGAAATATCGCTTAAAAATATATTAAGTTCATTTATTTTATTTCTAATGCATTGGCAATTTAGGTTTATTAATGATAATTTGAAAGAAGATATGTTTTTAATTTGATTGATTGGACTCTTGTTTACGAAAAAATATATATTTTTTTATTAAAAGACCTTTTGGCCAATTATTAGGCTTGTAAATTTCATCTAAAAGTTCAGGATCCACGCTAACCTTAAAACTTTCACTGTTGGAGTTTTTCCACTTGGGAAGAATGTCAACAGTAAACTTATTTTTGGAAAACGTTTAACCAGATATTCTTTTAGTTGATTTGTTGTTGTACCGGGTGAAGCACGGCCCACGTAGATCCAAGTTCTTCTTGGGACTGCTGTAAGACCGCTCTGCTTGTCATCGGAATTAGTATCGGTGACCATCGTACCCTGGCCGAATACTCGCTTTACTTGTTGTTTGGTTTTTAAATTTGATTCCGTCGCGTTATTAATTAAATCTGTTTTTTCAGTTGCTGGTTTGTTTTTGTTTACTTTTTTTACTTTAGGTTTATCAACCTTATTTTCTGCTGTCTTTGTTGGCTTTCTGGCACATTGTTTATATTTAGATTTTTTGAATTATCACTTGTAGCAATGTTATGACTTTTAGGCGCTAACATATGAACTAATTGAATATTAGATTCACGAAGCACAGTCACTTCACTTCTTAAAGACTCGATAGTTTCATGTAAAGATTGCACCTCCGATTTTATAATTTCACACAGTAGTGTCTTTATCTCGTCGTTTTGCAATAAATTCACCACTTGATCACTAAGGTCCTGTGACGAATTTGATCTAAGTCTCGTCATTTCACAAAAGATTTTAATAATTATAGATTTTAGCGTATTTTTGATGTAGAGCTATATATCGAATGAAAACCAAGCCAAGCCATGCATCGTCTTGATCATAGTAATTATTGGCAATATATTTAATGCTCGACATAACAAAAAAAATAAGTAAATATATATTTGTCAGAAAAGGTGGGAAATAAATGTAGTCGTAGATAAAGTATAGTACATTACACGAGATACAAAGCAATTACCCGACTTGCGGCGTTACACACTTCGCCGCTTGCTCATATGCTACTGGCCTACATCTCTTGTAATATAAAATTATATTAATAAATATAATAGGATATTATATAATATATTCTTAAAACAGTAAACTGAGTTAAATACTAATTTTATAACTTCCAAACTATTGTGTGTGTTTTTTCGTATATATGGCATTAGTGTTCATTTTAGAGACAATTATTGCCCACTTCCATGTAAATAATATTGTATTTTATAGTTTCTAAAAAACGCATATATATAAAATAAATAAATATTTTTATGTTTTAATTAATTTATTATTTTGTTAGGTTAAGAAGAATGAAAGGAATTTTTATATTTGGTAAGCCTGTAACCAGTGTAATTGCTATAGGATCCCAAGATTTTGAGATTTATAGATTATCTTCAGCATTAAATGAGTTGGGTTGGAATTTAAATGTACTTCAATTTCCCTCTGGGTAAAATTTCTTAAAAAATATATTATTTAATTCATATTTAACCCAATTGTAGTATTCATATTTGTTTAACATCAATGCATACCCAGGATGTTGCTGAAAAATTTTTAAATGATGTTAAAAAATCACTGGAAGATATATTAAAAGAACCAAAAATACCTGTGGAAGGAAAGGTATTATTTGTAGGTCTTTTTATTAAAAATATTTTTATTTTTGTTCTTTTAGATGGCCCTTTACGGAGTTGCTCAAAGCATACCAGATCGTTCAGTTGTAGGAAGTTTCACAAAATTTTACTTGGACTCTTTATATTATATTCCCAAAAGTCACAATGAATCCAATCAGCAATAACGAAAATTGAATATTTTCATACAAAAAATAATATTTAATTAACAATATAATCTGGGTGTTCATGTTACTTTTCTGTTAACTTGTTAATCTGTTTAAACAAAGTTACCAAAGTTTTATATACTTTTCAGACGCGGCAATTAAATAAAATATAAAAACTTACTTGCAGTTTAACAAAAGTACCTTTTGAGTCAATCCAAATGAAAACACCAAAAATGAATTTAAATGATTTTTTATTTTAATGAAAAAATTTGAGTATGATCTTTTAGGTATATATGAAAAACCGTTGCCGTTTTAATTTTTAGTTGCTTTATTTTTAATCGGCACCCTTTAGAAACCTGAAATAGTGTCATTTTCTTACTCTCTTATAAGAGGCTAAAACTTTTTTTCTGTGGCAATTATTGAAATGATTGTAATTTTATTTTACTGCCTAGTAAGTATGTTTTCAATATTAATTATTATTATCCAATTAGTTCATCTCATAAACCACTAAAGATTTGTAATAATTTGCCAATTTTTGTGATTTTTGTCTGGCTCCTGTGCCTATTCTGCTAAATCTCGAAAGTTGATTTTTTTCAGGTATCAAGTACTTATACAATAGAAAACGTAACTATTATTTTAAGTTTCTAGACTATCATTTTCTTTATTAAAAACATTATTGAAACTTGATCATTTTCAAAACTAGCCAATTTTGCCTTCAGAAATCATTATGTTGAGGAAAAAATAAAAATCCGAAACTTTCAGGAAATGTAGTCCCCACCTTCATCTTTTCAGTCTAGTTAGTCTTGTTTTGTTATTTTTATCCATGTAAAAGATATAATATTTTTTTCTTACTACCTCGACTCAAAATACGTTGTTTCGTCCCCGATTCCACGGCAGAAAGTTTACGTTTTATGTATTGGTCAAGCTATACGCGCACACTCTAATAGCGGGAGTAAAAATTTTTTAGTCCTTTCGTACTGCCAACATGAGAAACACAAAAATATGACAGTTTTAAACCATAATTTTGCAATTATAACAACAAATAAACAATTTATGTTTTTACTTTTTTACTTTTTATGTTGTTTTAAGTGTTTATTGGTACTTTTATTTGTTATAAAGTAGTAATTTGTTAATTAAAATACAACCTTTTATTTTTATTGTATTGGCACCGCTGAATTCACGGCCTACTGTTATTTATTTATCAAGCTCTTCAAATGGAGATAGGTACATAAATACATTTAATTTTTTCCCCTAAAAACTAAAATTTAAAGAAGTATTTACAGATTGTGTACATTTTTTACCAACACTAACATTTAAAATACATACATATAACTTTTAACTATTCAGTGCCTTACTAAAGGGATCAAAATAATAGAACAAGACTAACTTGGTTTAATTGTGTAAGAAACCGACAAAAAACTGCTTAACGCATTTTTTATACGTTTAAATTAACTCTTTATTAATTTCACTTATTATACTTTACGATATACCTAAACCATAAGGCTCTTGAATATATTTTTTACATTCTTCTTTAAACACCAATTAGCCAATTAAATACTTCAGTATAATGTGTATAATATATATATATATATATATATATATATTAGGGTGTGTCATTTTTAGGCGATATTTTTTTTTTCGCTGTTATACCAGAAAATCTAATACTTTATAGAAATTAAAAAATTATGCCGCCGGGTAAAAGGTTCTAAGTGCAATAGCGGCTTAGCTCATTTAAAAATTCAATTTCCCATTGAAATAACACAGAAAATTTTTTTTGTTTGTTTTAATTAGATTTTTCGCTGTTAAAAACTTTTTTCCCTAAAAACTTTTTTATAGCTTTTGTAGGAAATTAAATTCTCTACAAAATCATCCCTTTGCTCGAAGACCGTATAACCAGTAGTTTCAGAGTTATAGCGCTGGAAATATAAACTTTTATAAAAATAGACCTCAAATTCCATTTTATTTTTCTTCGAGCAAAGGGATGATTTTGTAGAGAATTTAATTTCCTACAAAAGCTATAAAAAAGTTTTTAGGGAAAAAAGTTTTTAACAGCGAAAAATCTAATTAAAACGAACAAAAAAAATTTTCTGTGTTATTTCAATGGGAAATTGAATTTTTAAATGAGCTAAGCCGCTATTGCACTTAGAACCTTTTACCCGGCGGCATAATTTTTTATTTTCTATAAAGTATTAGATTTTCTGGTATAACAGCGAAAAAAAAAATGTCACCTAAAAATGACACACCCTAATATATATATATATATATATATATATATATATATATATATGATTATACAATACATAAAATATAACAAAAGTATCAAATATATCAGAACTGTCAAAAATATTTCATAATTATTATTTGTGGTATTCCTTTGGAAGTTCTGACACTTCTCCACCAAACATAAAAGCCATCTAAATTTTAAATTATAAATAAAACTAACAATATCGCTACTAAACGGGCATTAAAAAAATTAATATATCTTTTAAAGGAATAAAAATAACAAAACAAGACCAAGTGGACTGAAAAGATGAAGGTTGGGACTACATTTCCTGAAAGTTTCAGATTTTTATTTTTTCCTCAACATAAAGATTTCTGAGGGCAAAATTGACTAATTTTAAGAATTATCAAATTTCAATAATTTTTTTAATAAAGAAAATGATAGTTTAGAAACTAAAAATAATAGTTACGCTTTTTATTGTATAAGTACTTGCTACCTGAAAAAAAGCAACTTTCTAGATTTAGCAGAATTAGCAGAGGAGCCAGACAAAAATCACAAAAATTGGCAAATTATCATGAATCTTTAGTGGTTTACCATTCTTTTATGATATAAACTAATTGGATAATAATAATTTATATCGAAAACACACTTACTGAACAGTAAAACAAAATTAAAATCATTTCAATATTTGTCACAGAAAAAAAGTTCTGGCCCACTATAAGAGAGTAAGAAATTGACACGATTTCAGATTTCTAAAGGGTGCCGATTAAAAGTAAAGAATCCCAAAATTAAAACGGCAACGGATTTTCATATTTGATACCTAAAAGATCATCCTCAATTTTTTTTATCAAAATAAAAATCAAGCAGCGCACCCCATTTGGTGTTTTTATTTGGAATGACTCTTTTATAATTGTGGTTAATTGTTATCATGATATAATAAATATTTTGGACCTAATCCGGGTTAAAAAAAATACCCTTGTACAAATTAAGTGATATTGTTGCAACACCCTGAATATCACTTAATTTGTACAAGGGTATTTTTTTAATTCTTATAAATAAACTGCACTTCAAAATAACTAGATATTGTAATAATGTACAATTTTAACATAATATACATATAAATATAATAATAATATAACTTGTTTAATTTAATTTTTTGGGTGACCTTTTGCCTGAAAGATTTTTACCACCGCCACCGCCGACGGTGGACTAGGGGTTAGTGCTGCTGACTACAAGCCGAGAGGTCGTGGGTTTAAATCCCACCAGGGGTATGGCTGTTTATTTGTGTTTGTCCTATTGTATAATAGTCCGTCGGAGGGAACTTTAAGCCCGCGGTCCGTTCCTACCACTAACCGGCTCAACCCATTCAGTTGGCTTCTGGGGCTTCTTAGGAAGTAAGGGTGGAACTAAAAGAGCACTTTTGTATAAACTTTTTGCATATAATAACAGTCAAATTCAAAAAGACGCTGCGTTTCTGAAAGGTCATTTTTGGACTTTCCGCGAAAACAATTATTGTTTAATTATTGTTTACCTATATGGTATTTATTACTAATAAGGCATGTCGGGTTATAAGGTCTAAAATCAAAAAAAATGTTTAAACTGACTAACTGACAAAGAAATTGCACCCAGAAGGAGGTGCTCGATTTAAATAATTACATTTGATCAAATATATGTAGGTACTATATTAAGGAGTAAACGATTAGAATTTGGAGAAAAAAAGTTTTTTTTATTAATTTTGTTAATGTTTTTGTCTACCGTGTTAATTATCTACACACTCCTTAACACGCCTTGGCATTGATTGAATGAGGTGGTCTATTTCTTCTTAAGGTATATTATCCCAAGCTACCTGTACTTTATCTCTTAGAGCCTCCAAAGTCCTTGGGGGCTGAGGTAAATTTCCTAGATTTCTACCCATCACATCCCAAACATGTTCTATGGGCGAAAGGTCGGGGGATCTGGCTGGCCATGGCATTAGACTCACATGAGCCTCTTAAAAAAAGTTCAAACTAACTCTGGCAACATAAGGCCGCGCATTATCTTGTTGAAATATTGGATCCACAAGCCGATTAAGGTAAGGGAGAACATACGGCTCCACTACTTAAGATAACGTTGCGCTATCATGTTGCCTCTAATAAAGATTAGAGGTGACCTACTTCCATGAGCAATAGCCAGGGTTGGAAAAAACCTAAGAATATGAAAAATAAATTGTAGGTTTTAAGTTTTTTTATGGTTTTTTAAGTTTTTTTTAGGTTTTTTAAGATTGAATTTTGGACGATTATTAATTGCTGATTTGTAATGTTAATTAATAGTACTGAACACATATAGATAAATACATAATATTTATTTAAAAATAAAAATGACTCAACATAATCATAAAATATTGAAGTTCAATGGAACTTTAAATTGTCTCTCAGTGACTGAAACTGAGACTCAGCCAGTCAATGATCATATTATCAGATTTATGATCAATATTCTGGTAAACATGTTTTACAAAACAAAGATAATATAATCTATTATCTTTGTTTTAAAACATGTTAACCACAAAAAAGCGATGTTTGTCATTTGAAGATAAAAAACCTTAAAAACCTAAAATGAGGTTATTTGAATGAGTAGGTTTTTTCAAAAAACCTAAAAAAACCTGTACCTGCCAACCCTGGCAATAGCACCTCATACCATAACGCCTACTGTTCGGTGTACATGATGCTCAACATCAAACTGAGGTTGACGTCTTTCTCCCCCACGTCGTCTGACCCTTCTTCGGCCGTCATGTCCACCTAAGCAGAATCGGGATTCATTAAACCGATAGATATTTGTATCGGGATGTATGGTGTTTCTATAGGGTGTATCGGTTTGTATAGGACCCATAGTTGAGATTTATGGTTGTTCTATAGGGATATCCATCCTTGATTTATTTGCTATCGGTTTCAATGGGGAAAATACACATAAATGTAGAAATTAGTTTTTCCCCTATAGGACCTCATAGGTTTTAATTAAATTATGTCAAATGTTTTATGGTTGCTCTATAGGGATATCCCTATATGTCCTTCATTAAGTTATTTGCTATCGGTCTCAATAGGGAAAATGTAAAAGTTATAGTGTGCCTATAGGTAATTTCCTATACATTTTCTATCGGGCCGTATCCGGAAAAAACCATGGACAAATGCACATATTGAATCCGGTAGCGCCCGATAGATTATTTTGTATAGGTCTCTATGGGGTATTTTAAGCAGGGAGACGACTTGATGCCATTGCACGTTCCAATGTTGTCGTTTTGTACACCACTGTAGTCGTTTCTGTCTATGCTCAGCGGTCAGAGGTAGCACAAGATGGGGCCGATAGTGCTGCAGTCCAAAAGACCTTTATACGGCGGTAAACCGTTCGGACACTTAAAAGTCGACCTTGTTCTCCTAACCACTTATCAGCCAAAGAATCGAGTTGTTGAAAATCGGTCTCTGAAGACCATAAGTCTTAGACAACGCGTCGATCTTGACCTTCATTTGTGCGCCTTCGACGTCCGGTGCCTAGTCTTCTCCGGTTTTCGGCATGATCAAACCACGCTTGACAACATCACATTACAGTGGTTGGATTTCTGTTAGTGCGGTTGCCGATTTCACGAAATGAAAAACCCTCCCGTAGACCTCTTTTAAATTCACTCAGTTGGCGATAAATTCCGCGAACTAGTGCTCTAGGGATTTGAACATTACTAAAACACCCAACTTAACAGTACAATTTTTTTTAAATCGAAAAAAAAACGCAAAAAAACCCGACTAAAACCATTTTTTTGAATCGTGAAAAAGAATTGTTTACAAGAGACTGCATATTTCTTTACCAAATTTTAATGGTTTACTCCTAGCTATAATTAGCTTTAGTACTATAGTACATATATTTGATCAAATAATTATTTAAATTGGACAGTTTCTGGGTGTTGCAAGTTCTTTGCCAGTTAATTTATATAATATGATATGGGTATTACATAATAAGTAAATACACCGCGACCGTTCTACGCAGAGACAAAGGAGAGAGAGACGGATTTTTGAATAGGAATTTCTATTAACAAGTCAGATGCGCGTCGCTGTATACGCGTAAATGTGTATTCTACGCATGTGGTGATTTTAGAGTATATATATATATATATATAAATGTAAATTTACACGCATCAAGTTTTTCCTTTTTAGTGTGCCGAGATTACGAAAGAATGTAATAGTTTGACTGTTATTTTAGGTCCTGGAAATAAGAAAACAGTATAATAAAAAATTACAGTTTATTTCAACCTTTGTTGTTTTTAGAAAAACTATTAAATAAAATGTATTAAAAAAAAATAAACAAATCCCTTTGGCAAAACTGAAAATAAAATTATGAAAATGTCTATAAATAACATATTTTTAGGTCATGTCGGCAACATTGTTTTTTGATTTCCTGATATAAAATAATCTGTTATTGAAATGTTTTTGCTTGCCGATCTGAAAATGTTTGCCGTACATGTAACAAGAGACACCACTGGCTTATTCATTTTACAGAAAATATTAATTCTAATCCCGCATCTTCGCAATCGCACGCCATCGCATCTACCTCCGCTACGCTCTTGTCTAATTCTAACGCTTCGCACTCTATTTTACTCGCAACCGCTGTCGCTGAAATATTAGATTCGCGCAATAAATATCAAAAAATTCGCATTTTACTTGATTACGCAATCATGCGCAACTAAACTCGGTCTCCGATATACCAAATCGCCGTTGTCCATTAAAGGCCTAGGTTCCATGAATGTCTCCGCCACACTTTCCGCAGAATGTCATATTCGCCCCGCAAATAATAAAACTTCGAATTTAGACTTTGAAGCCATAATTTTACCGCAAATTTGTAACCACATGCCAACTTCTGTCATTATGGCAGATTGGCCACACATTTCAAATTTAAAACTCGCTGATCCGCAATTTTGTTCTCCCGGAGATATTGACATGCTGTTAGGTGCTGAGATTTTCCCATACATTTTATTACCAGGTCGCGTTCAGGGTTCTAAACATCATCCCGTCGTGTTAAACACCATTTTTGGCTGGGTTCTCATGGGAAAAATTGGCAGCTTACCTGCTCCTCAAGTCAACAATTTCTTAACGATTTCCAATGACGAACTAAATAATACGCTTAAAATGTTTTGACATGTTGAAGAGGTGCCCAAAACCTTGGCCATTTCCGATGATGACAAACTTTGTGAAACGACTTTTACTAAAACACATACTCGCAATACCGCCGGGCGTTACTGTGTTACGTTACCATTTAAAAATACCGCTCCGCAATTTAATAATTCTCGCTTCCCCGCCTTAAAATGTTTTTACAACTTAGAACGCAAACTTGCCGCAAACCCCGATTTTTACGCACAGTATTCAGACTTTATGCGTGAGTACCTGTCAGAAGGGCATATGGAGGAACTAAAAAATATTTACCCCAATGAAACCGCATATTACATTCCTCATCATGCCGTCGTGACATCTAAGTTACGTGTCGTGTTTAATGCTTCCTTTAGAACCGCGAACAATTTATCGCTTAACGATGCTCTTTTGATTGGCCCAAAATTGCAGCAAGACCTCCTGTCAATTTTACTTAATTTTTACTTAAATCGAATCGCTTGTAACGGGCAAAAGTGCCGTTACAAAAATTTTAATTGGAATTGTGAATTTTAGTCATATTTATGCTTACAGAAAATATTGGTAATAAAACATCTGCATACTTATACTGTGTTAAAATGCAAAGGTAGACAATAAAATGAGTTAGTTTCATAATTTATTTCAATTCTGCTCCATACTGTATAATATCACTTTTATTTATTTAAATTTTGTCGAATATTTCCAGCCATAACCTCCACATGACCTTCATGTATTTTCTATGAATCCTGAAAACAAATAGTAATGTACTTGCAAAGTATTAGTTGTATTATAAAATAGAACTTACCTATATTTATATGTTTAAGTTTCTTTTCGTTTTCCTAGCAGATTCTAGGAATAGGTGATAGTTTTCTTGTAAGTGCTGTCATTTGCAATTTGCGTTTGTTTATGTTTTTTTGTGTTTAATTTCCATTGATTAAATAACCATTGTTTAAGACTTATGTAATTATTCTTCATAATTTAATTTCATAAATATTTTTTTTATTATTTTTCTTCGACAATTGAAGCTGGCTGAAAATTAAAAATAAATTAAAATCTAAATTACATTCAAATTTAAATACACATTATTTTTTTTATTTACATTAATTAAAATATTGGTAATGCCTATAGTTAAAGCTAAAATCCTCTAAACAAATTTGGTTCTAAATGAAAATTACTAATTTTTTTAAGATCTAGCCACGTTCTTTTCTATTCGATACTTTGAAGAAGTCGGTTGTGTTTCAAGCCAAATAAAAATTTATTTAATTCTATTATTATAAAGAACAAGGCAAATCTTTATTTTAAGGTAAATCTTTTAATTATTTTTTTTTATTTAATTTATTAATTTAATAATTTACTTACATTTTTCTTCATTTTTTCGGCACTTTGTCAATGTGGCCACATGGTAATTTTCCTAATGCTTCATTTTGTTGTAGAACAATTGCCACCTTTTTTTTGAGTACACCTTTATTTGAGTACACCTTTTATGGGTACAACTTTTAAAAGTTAATTAACTTCACTTTATCATCATATCATCTTTAACATAAATTTTGAAGAAGTAGAACAAGGATAATTCTTGAAATATCTTGTATTCATTTCTTTTGTGGAAATTGGAGAAGTTTTTCAAGTTACACAGTAATCCGTTAAATTGTGAAGAATATATTGTCCTTTGTGTTACCTTTGTACATCGTCATCTACTTGTGAACCATCCTGAAGGTTTAGCGACTAAACCGAAGCAACCTAGAAAACAACAGGCCTTAGGAACATCGCCTATTTAAAATAAGGAAATACTACTCACTGATTTTATATAATTGTAAAAGGTAAACTGCAGTTTTCCATTATTTTGTTGTTGCCAAATTTATGAATTGTATAAATCAATCATTATTATTATTTTTTTCCAGTGTATGCTAAAAGGGGTATAGTATTTTACTTAATTTTGTTATAGCTAGTTTTACAAGCTTACCTTAATATCAGCATTAATAACAGTTGTTTTCTTTTCACTGTGCTATACAATTATAAGTAGATTTTATTTGTTTTGTTGTCCGCGTATTAAAAAACTGTGTGTAAAAACTGGTTCTTTTATTTTATCATCTTTTTGTTTTATTTCAGAAACTAAATAATATTTATAAAATTTTCTATTTAACATCTATTAAATATATTTTTTTTTCAAGTAAAAATTAATATTTCGTTTACTTGTTTAATACATAGTTTAATTTGAAATATTTGGCGCCCATTTAAATAAACATCTTTTAATAAAACTTAAATTTTTAGTAACCAACACCAACACACGATCTAGCTCACGAAGTCAAACTGACAACTAGCCGGCGTGTGCGTTTTTATTTATTAGTAAAAAATACGTTACACAATTTGGCGCCCAACGTGGAGCAGAGTTGGTTACTACTACTGAGAATCTGAAATAAAACACAAGGAAAAGAGACAACAGGACAGTACTGGGTAAGTGCATTATTTTATGTTGAAGGATTCTTATAATTTTATATACATTTATTTTCCTTATATAATTAGAGGTGGTAATTCAGTATAATAATAATAATAATAGAAACTCTCTGATTTGTTTGGTTTACCTTTGCAAAACACATAGAAAAGCAATTATCTTGTTAATTTAAGTATATTACGTCCCTTATTTTATTTTACCAATTCAGGTAAATTGTTTATATATTTCTCTCTCTCGCTACAAATACATATTTGTGGTATTTCGATATATTAAATCATTATTTTAATATCTATTAATTTAATATTACATTTTTAAATATGGAATCACCCTATAAATTAAGAATAAATTTTCTTTTAAAAGAACAACTTGACTATGAACTGCGCATACGTAATGTGGTAACAAATAAACAAGAGTTTAATGAAAAACGAGGTATTTTAGCTAGGTTATACGATAAAGAAAGTAAGAAAGGTATTTTATTAACATTAATTGATCCTAAATTTGACTTCGAAAGTGAACAACTGGTTATTAACGAAACTTTTGATAAAATTAAAGAAATTATTTCAGAATTTGAAGGTCCTGAGACTGATAGTAATTTTATAAGAGGCTTAACCTATATTGATTACATAACAAAACGAGTTTTGAGAATTCCAACTACCAATGATGTTGACAAAACTATCGAAAATTACAGTCAGAAACTTATGCCAGTTGCCTATCTTTAGAAGCCAAATTATACGCCAAAATTAAAAATGAAGAAAAAATTGACGTTCCTATTCCTATCGCTAATTCAACATTAATTAGTCCAAACTTAACAATTCCTCAAATTTATAAAAAAGATAAACATCCGGTTTATAAATGGGACGTCACTTTTTCTGGCGAAAAGGATAGTAATTTACAAGGTTTTCTTGAGCGTATAGACGAACTTATGGAATCACGTAATGTCACCAAAGAAGAAGTTTTCAATTGTGCTACCGATATATTTGTATCTAATGCTTTACTTTGGTGGCGCAGCGTTAAACATTATATTAAGAATTGGGACGAACTTGTCGTAGAGCTAAAAAATTATTTTCTCCCCACTGACTACGTTGATCAGGTATGGGATAGTATTAGGGATAGATATCAAGGAAAAACTGAACCTATTCATATTTTTATAGCAGTTATGAATACTTTGTTTGGTAGATTAGGTCAAAATACACCTGAAGTAACCAAATTGAAATATATAAGAAGAAATATGTTACCACAGTACGTATCACATTTAGCTTTAACTCCCATTAACTCAATAACTGAACTTTTGTCATTATGTAAAAAGATTGACAATGCTAATGTACAAAAAAGTAAATACCATGCACCAAGTCTTAATTTTTCTTTAGAACCTAATTTAGCATATGTAGGCTCTAGTTCTTCTACCGATAATCTAAATCTAAATCATAATAAAACTAGTAAATTTCAAAATAATAAATCAAATAACCAAAATAAAAATAACTTCTTTAAAAAATCAAATAATTTTTCTGAAAAATCAAAAGAGATTAAATGTTATAATTGTCAGCAAATTAACCATACTTATCAAAATTGTAGAGCACCACGAAAAAACAAATTTTGTTACAGGTGTGGTATTTTAGATCAAACTACAAGAACTTGCTCTTGTTCAAAAAACGAGTAAATGAGGTGTACCCTTTTAAAAATAAATATATGTCTGTAAATTTTAGAAATAATAAGGTTACACCTCAGTTTTTTTATAAGAATAAAGCAGATATTTTTAGTTTAGGTAAAAAATTAAATTATTTTGATAAGTCTGATTGGGATAAATGGTTAAAAACCGTAAAATATTTTTACATCCATTACAATGTTCCCGAGGTTTCGCCTATGTTAGTAAATAAATGTTTAGATAACCGACCTTATATCATAGTAAATATTTTTAATATTAAAGTTACAGCACTTTTAGATTCAGGTGCCATGCAATCGGTTATAGGAAATAAAGGTTTGGATTTAATTAGTCAATTTGATTTAAAATTAGATAAGTCTTTGGAAAAATTCGTTGTCACTGCTGATGGCAACAAACAGTTAGTTTCTGGATGTGTTTATTTACCTATAGTTTCAAGTAATGTTTGCAAAATAGTTCGTGTTTTAGTTGTTCCCTCTGTTGAACATTCTTTAATTTTAGGAAGTGATTTCTGTAAGTTGTTTTCTGTAGAAATTAATTTTAGTAATAATACTTGGCATATTCATAATAAAATAAATAACTATAATTTTTCTCTTTCAAATTCTAATAACTTGGGTCAAATAAATTTTATAAATTCTTTGGATAATTTATCTGAGTTAGAGAGAAGAGAGGCAGATTCGGTTATAAACTCATTTAAGGACATTTCGGGGAAGGAAAAATTAGGGGTTACTAATAAAATGATGTTGGAGATAAATACTGGTGATGCAAAACCTTTTCGCATGCGTCAGTACCCGATGTCACCGTATATGTTAGAATTATTGAATAAAGAAGTGGATGACATGTTAAAGTTAGGGGTATGTGAACCTTCATTTAGCTCTTGGAGTTCCCCAGTTCTCTTAGTAAAAAAGAAGTCTGGTGAAATGAGATTCTGTTTCGACGGTCGACGTCTAAATTCTGTCACTAAACCGGATGCGTATTGTCTCCCGCGCGTTGACCGTATTCTAAGTCTTCTGGGCGAAGCTCGTTATATTTCTTCCATAGATCTTCGTAAAGCCTTTTGGCAGATCCCTCTTCATTCCGATTCAAAAGAGAAGACGGCGTTTTCTATCCCTGGGAGAGGACTATTTCATTTTACTCGTGTGCCTTTTGGTCTCATAAACTCAGCGCAAACGCAACAGCGACTAATGGATGCTATATTCGGTCCAAAGTATGAGCCAAAAATCTTCGTATATTTAGATGATATTATTATAACTTCATCAACTTTTTCTGAACATATACAGCTGCTCAAGGAAGTAAAAGCTATTTTACATCAAGCAAACCTTACTGTAAATCTAGATAAATGCGAATTTTTTAAGACATCTTTAAAATACCTAGGTTTTATAGTCGATCTTCATGGCCTTAGAACAGATCCAGATAAAGTTGCTTCCATGGTGAACTATCCACAACCTTCTAACACCACTGAAATTAAACGATTTATTGGTCTTACTTCCTGGTATAGACGTTTTATACCTCATTTTTCTTCTCTAGTGTCTCCTCTTAATTCGTTGCTCTCTGGAAGAGTTAGAAAAAAGGGAAACATTATGTGGAACAAAGAAGCTGAAGAAGCTTTTATGATACTTAAACAAGCCCTTGTGTCAGCGCCTATTTTACAAAGTCCAAACTTTAACGAACCATTTACAATTCAATGCGATGCCAGCGACACTGGTTTAGGTAGTGTTTTGTTGCAAAATATTGAAGGAAAGGAATCGGTCATTTCTTTTGCAAGTCGATCACTTACTAAGCAAGAGCGTAACTTATCAGTCACACAGAGAGAGCTTCTCGCAATGTTATTTTCTCTTGAAAAATTTAGGATGTACGTCGAAGGTAAGCATTTTACCCTTGTGACTGACCATTCAGCTCTTAAGTGGTTAAAAAAATCTTCAAAATCCTACTGGCAAATTGGCTCGTTGGTCGTTAAAGTTACAACAATTTGACTTTGATGTTATTCATCGTAAGGGTAAGTATATGGTCGTTGCAGATGCTTTGAGTAGAATTCCTCCTTCTTTAAATATTCTAGATGTTTCTCTCAACGATTTAGATAAGTTTTATTTAGATCTTCGAGAAAAAGTTCTAAATAAACCGGATATGTTTCCACAATGGCAGGTTGTTGATAATTTCTTATATAAACATATTCCCTCCAAATTGTCTCTCAAATCTAACCTACCAGAATGGAAGCTGCTTGTACCGAAATCTCAAAGAGTAAATATTATGCGTCAATGCCATGATCCTCCTACATCTTCTCATTTTGGGTTTTTTAAAACATTTTCCAAAGTCCAAGAATTTTACTACTGGCCAAAAATGCGTAAAGATATCTTAAAATATATCAGACAGTCTATAGTGTGTGGTGCCCAAAAAGTATCTCAGGAAGCTCGTCCTGGCTTTATGGGTAAAGAAAAAAAGGCTGATTTTCCCTGGCAAATTATTGCAGCTGATCTCTTAGGTCCTTTACCTAGATCTCCAAGTGGGTACACATATTTGTTGGTAGTGACAGATTGGTTCACTAAATTTTCATTGTTACACCCACTTAGAGCAGCTACTGCCAAATCTGTTGTCAAGTTTATGGAATCGGTGTTTCTTAATTGGGGTGTTCCTCAATTCATTATCGTGGATAATGGCACTCAATTCGCAGGCAATGAATTTAAAGGGCTGGCTGATAAATATAAGGTTCAAAAGATATGGTATTCCGCAAGGTACCATGCTCAGGTTAATTATGTAGAACGGGTTAATAGAGTTATAGGTACCGCGATTAGGTGTTATATAGAACAACACAAAGATTGGGACAAATACCTTAATGAGATTCAGCATGCTTTAAATAATTGTAAAAGTGAAGTCACGGGGTATAAGCCGAGTTTTCTCAATTTCGGTAGATATGTACCATTAAGTGGTGAATTCTATGGTATCGTAGAAAATACCAAGGAAATCGAATTATCAATAGGTGACAGAAATAACTATGCAACTGAGTGTGTTAAGCTGTCAGAGATTTATGAAAATGTCAAAGTAAATTTAAATAAAGCCTTTCAAACCAATTCAAAACATTATAACCTTCGCAAGAGGGAGCTCTGTTTTAATGTGGGAGAAAAGGTTTGGAAGCGCAATAAAGTGCTAAGTGATGGTGCAAATAAATTTACCGCAAAACTTGCACCAAAGTTTATATTATGTACAGTTAAGAAAAGGTTGGGTAACCTTGTTTATCAATTAGATAATTTGGATGGCTCTGATGCTGGCCGCTGGCATGTGAAAGATCTAAAGGTTTATTTAGGTTCTAATTCTAATGTGTCAGTAGGTTAGTTCATAATAATTCATATTAAATTTTAATATTTAGTTTTAATTAGGTTTTGTAAATAAATTTAGATTAGGTGTTAGTAAACTTGCAAGTATTTTTTTTTGTGATTTCGTTTTGCTTATTATTGACTTATTGATTTTGTCGCTTTATGCCGTTTAGTACGCGTAGATACTTTTATCATCTTATGACCTTAACAAATTATGACTCTCTAGGGATGTTTGGTACACAGAGATACCACAAATATGCTTTACGACACAAAATGTTTTTTTGATATAGAAAATATTGTATATAATAGGTATTTCAGTTCTTAAAAAAAAAATTGACTTTCAATTTTTTTTTTCGTAGGAGAGAGGTGGTGTAACGGGCAAAAGTGCCGTTACAAAAATTTTAATTGGAATTGTGAATTTTAGTCATATTTATGCTTACAGAAAATATTGGTAATAAAACATCTGCATACTTATACTGTGTTAAAATGCAAAGGTAGACAATAAAATGAGTTAGTTTCATAATTTATTTCAATTCTGCTCCATACTGTATAATATCACTTTTATTTATTTAAATTTTGTCGAATATTTCCAGCCATAACCTCCACATGACCTTCATGTATTTTCTATGAATCCTGAAAACAAATAGTAATGTACTTGCAAAGTATTAGTTGTATTATAAAATAGAACTTACCTATATTTATATGTTTAAGTTTCTTTTCGTTTTCCTAGCAGATTCTAGGAATAGGTGATAGTTTTCTTGTAAGTGCTGTCATTTGCAATTTGCGTTTGTTTATGTTTTTTTGTGTTTAATTTCCATTGATTAAATAACCATTGTTTAAGACTTATGTAATTATTCTTCATAATTTAATTTCATGAATATTTTTTTTATTATTTTTCTTCGACAATTGAAGCTGGCTGAAAATTAAAAATAAATTAAAATCTAAATTAAATTCAAATTTAAATACACATTATTTTTTTTATTTACATTAATTAAAATATTGGTAATGCCTATAGTTAAAGCTAAAATCCTCTAAACAAATTTGGTTCTAAATGAAAATTACTAATTTTTTTAAGATCTAGCCACGTTCTTTTCTATTCGATACTTTGAAGAAGTCGGTTGTGTTTCAAGCCAAATAAAAATTTATTTAATTCTATTATTATAAAGAACAAGGCAAATCTTTATTTTAAGGTAAATCTTTTAATTATTTTTTTTTATTTAATTTATTAATTTAATAATTTACTTACATTTTTCTTCATTTTTTTGGCACTTTGTCAATGTGGCCACATGGTAATTTTCCTAATGCTTCATTTTGTTGTAGAACAATTGCCACCTTTTTTTTGAGTACACCTTTATTTGAGTACACCTTTTATGGGTACAACTTTTAAAAGTTAATTAACTTCACTTTATCATCATATCATCTTTAACATAAATTTTGAAGAAGTAGAACAAGGATAATTCTTGAAATATCTTGTATTCATTTCTTTTGTGGAAATTGGAGAACTTTTTCAAGTTACACAGTAATCCGTTAAATTGTGAAGAATATATTGTCCTTTGTGTTACCTTTGTACATCGTCATCTACTTGTGAACCATCCTGAAGGTTTAGCGACTAAACCGAAGCAACCTAGAAAACAACAGGCCTTAGGAACATCGCCTATTTAAAATAAGGAAATACTACTCACTGATTTTATATAATTGTAAAAGGTAAACTGCAGTTTTCCATTATTTTGTTGTTGCCAAATTTATGAATTGTATAAATCAATCATTATTATTATTTTTTTCCAGTGTATGCTAAAAGGGGTATAGTATTTTACTTAATTTTGTTATAGCTAGTTTTACAAGCTTACCTTAATATCAGCATTAATAACAGTTGTTTTCTTTTCACTGTGCTATACAATTATAAGTAGATTTTATTTGTTTTGTTGTCCGCGTATTAAAAAACTGTGTGTAAAAACTGGTTCTTTTATTTTATCATCTTTTTGTTTTATTTCAGAAACTAAATAATATTTATAAAATTTTCTATTTAACATCTATTACATATATATTTTTTTTTTCAAGTAAAAATTAATATTTCGTTTACTTGTTTAATACATAGTTTAATTTGAAATATTTGGCGCCCATTTAAATAAACATCTTTTAATAAAACTTAAATTTTTAGTAACCAACACCAACACACGATCTAGCTCACGAAGTCAAACTGACAACTAGCCGGCGTGTGCGTTTTTATTTATTAGTAAAAAATACGTTACACGCTTTTACCGCCGATATTCGCCAAATGTACCGTCAAATTGAAGTTACGAAAAGTCATCAAGATTTTCAAAGAATTTTGTGGCGCTTCTCGCCTACGGATCCCGTTTCTACCTATCGCTTGTTACCTGTAACGTACGGGGTAAATTCTAGCCCATTTTTGGCTATTCGCACTATCCAGCAGTTAGCTGACGAAGGTAGGGATTTTCCGCGCGCCGCAAATGTTCTAAATAATGACATGTACGTCGATGATATTGTGTCTGGCGGATCCACGTTGGAAGACGCTAAAAATCTACAGAACGATTTAATAAGAATTCTAGGCAAAGGGGGTTTTGAACTGCGAAAATGGGCAAATAACTGCCCTGGTTAAAATACCCCATAGAGACCTATACAAAATAATCTATCGGGCGCTACCGGATTCTATATGTGCATTTGTCCATGGGTTTTTCCGGATACAGCCCGATAGAAAATGTATAGGAAATTACCTATAGGCACACCATAACTTTTACATTTTCCCTATTGAGACCGATAGAAAATAACTCAATGAAGGATATATAGGGATATCCCTATAGAGCAACCATAAAACATTTGACAAAATTTTATTAAAACCTATAGGGTCCTATAGGGAAAAAACTAATTTCTACATTTATGTGTATTTTCCCCATTGAAACCGATAGCAAATAAATCAATGGTGGATATCCCTATAGAACAACCATAAATCTCAACTACGGGTCCTATACAAACCGATACACCCTATAGAAACACCATACATCCCGATACAAATATCTATCGGTTTGAACAGGGTCTCTATGGGGTATTTTAAGCAGGGTGTCCTGCGTTACTCGCGCACCTACCGGAATCGTATAAACAAGTAGGTTCTTGTGATTTTGAACAAGAAACCACCGTAAAAATACTTGGTTTACGGTGGAACTCCGCCACTGATAGTTTTCTATATCAGGTTGAACCGCAACAAAATTCTACTTGTACAAAGCGCACTATTTTATCACAAATCGCACGAATTTTTGACGTTGTTGGTTTTCTTTCTCCCGTCATAATAACCGCTAAATATCTGGTACAACATTTATGGAGCTTAGGGCTTGATTGGGATGAACCACCCCCTGCAGATGTGTTAAATAAATGGCAAACCTTTAAATCTGAATTACCGCTTCTTTCTAATGTTTCTATCCTGCGTTTTGTTGCCGCTTTAACTCAGTCTTGTCAACTACATGGCTTTTGTGATGGTTCCGAAAAAGCCTACGCTGCCGTTGTTTATTTACGCATCTCTCCAAATGATTCTGACCAGGCGCAAATTTATTTAATATGCGCAAAATCGCGCGTCGCACCGCTTAAACGTCTCTCGATTCCACGCTTGGAATTATGTGCCGCTGTTTTGTTGGCCGATTTGCTTTATTATGTTTACGAAACATATAAAAATAAATTAACATTTGAGAATATTTATGCCTGGTCCGACTCTACAATTGCTTTATCATGGATTAAATCCTCGCACCGTTGGCTTACTTTCGTTGGCAATCGAGTAAGTCATATTCAAAGTAAAGTTGCGCCGGAAAATTGCAGACATGTCTCTACTCTTTGTAACCCAGCAGATTGTGCGAGCCGTGGTGTAATGCCGTCCGAAATCGTTTCACATGCACTGTGGTGGACAGGGCCGCCGTGGCTTCTGCTGCCTGAATCGTCGTGGCCACGTACGTTAAATTCGGTTGATAATACGCTAGCGGTCTGCCATGAGGAACGCAAAATTACGTTTGCTAATGTTATTGAAACAACTCCTCTTGATAATTTAATACAAAAATATTCGTCGTTAAATAAATTACAACGAATTATCGCATATGTTCTCCGCTTTATAAATAACGCAAAACCCGCTCACAAAAAAAGCACCGATTTTTTCACTCAAAGTGAATTACATGATTCATTATTAGTTTTCGTAAAATATGTACAAAAAGCTCACTTTTCCGCCGAAATTTCCGCGCTATTAAAGCATCGCCCTGTATCTAAATACTTACGCAAATTAAATATTTTTCTTGACTCTAACAAAATTGTTAGGGTGGGACGGCTTCGACACTCGAATTTGAGTTTTGAACAAAAACATCCCGCGTTATTACCTGGTAACCACCGCTTTGTCAAGCTTTTAGTTCAGGAAACGCATAATAAACATTTATGCACGATGACATTATAATATGACAATTATAACAAAAATTCTTTGACGTAAACGTCTTTTTATAGCCCGCGGGCGTTATTATGGCCCAGCGGGCTATAACGAAACGTCAAAAATTAAAAACAACAATGTTACACCATTTGATATATTCGAAGTAAGTTTTTTCGTATAAAGATTTTGATTTTACCGGCAGCCGGCCGCAATTTTTCGCCTTTTCAGCTGCTTCTTCAATTTTATTTATCTTTAAACTTTAAAACTGACTGATGTCAGTTGACATTATAATATGACAATTATAACAAAAATTCTTTGACGTAAACGTCTTTAAAAACAATAATATATTAAAAATAATAATATATTAATCGTGCATAAAGTTTTGTATGCATTGCTGGCATAACGGGTTTTTATGGTCTTACGACGCTTTTCTAGCCCTCGCGCTGACGCGCTCGGGCTCGAAATAGCGCCTCGGACCATAAAAACCTTATTATGCCCTTAATACATAAATAACTATTACATCCAGGTACTCAAATAATGCAGTATTTATTAGCACATAATTTTTGGATATTGTCTTCAAAACAAGTCATACGCAAAGTAACTTCAAAATGTTTAAGATGCTGGAAACTAAATCCAAAATCTCCGCAACCTCAAATGGGGGATTTGCCACCCCTACGCATCTCGCAATTAAAATGTTTTTCGGTTGTCGGCGTAGACTACGCTGGCACATTTTCTTTACTAATGAGTAAAAACCGCGGTACTCGAACATTAAAAGGTTATATATGTGGTTTTATATGTTTTGCCACGAAGGCAATTCATTTAGAATTAGCTTCTGACCTATCCAGCGAAGCCTTTCTTGCAGCCTTACGCCGCTTTATTGCACGTCGCGGAAGATGTTCTCAAATATTCAGCGATTGTGGCACCAATTTTGTTGGCGCAAATAAGCAAATTCTCAGTTATTTTAAAACCGCGGCTGTTTCCAAAAGTCTCAAATGGAGTTTTAACCCTCCTTCTGCTCCGCACTTCGGAGGTTTGTGGGAAGCTGGCGTTAAATCGGTCAAAACACATCTTTATAGAGTCATTGGTGAACAAATTCTATCTTATGAAGAATTTTATACTGTGTTAACGCAAATTGAGGCTATCCTTAATAGTAGACCGTTGTGCTCATTTTCCGTAGATCCCAATGATGTTCGAGCCCTTACACCAGGTCATTTTCTGACTCTGGAACCTTTATCATGTCTTCCCGATCCCGATTTACAATCCGTTCCGCTAAACCGCTTATCCCGTTGGCAGCTGTTGCAGCGTATGCACCAGGACTTCTGGGCACGTTGGCATGCAGAATATCTCCATACCTTATCCCAGCGCATAAAATGGACATCCGAGTCTTGTCCCATTAAGGTGGGATCTGTAGTTCTCCTCAAGAACGAGCTTTCGCCACCCCTTCAATGGCGCCTTGGCCGTGTTGAAACGCTTCACCCGGTAAAGACGGGGTTGTTACAGTGCGAACCAACCTAGGCACCTTTAAGCGACCTGTTGTTAAAGTGTGTCCTTTACTGCAAGCCGATCTTCAATGATTTGCATAACGCCGCCTTTTTTAAGTTTAATTTTGTTTATTTATACCGAGAGGTATTTTCTTTTATTTTAATTTTTGGGCTTACAATTTATCTTATAAATTCGCAAATTTAATTTATTTTTAGTTATTTTTAGTTTTTTTTCGAGCTTAAAACCCATGGTTTTAATGGCCGCCAGAATGTTTCGTCTTCGCGAAATGTTTAATATTTGTTTAATTTGATTACATTTATTTAAATATTATATTTAGCTTATTGCCCCCCAACGCGCATGTTTATCGCAACTATTTTTAATTACCCATTTAACCGCGTGAGGGCGTAAGTGTATTAAGAAATAAGAGTTCGAACCGCAAGCATCCCCGAAAAAGAGTGATCTACCACGCGACATTATACCCGCTTATCCCGCTTTATCCCGCTTGTGCATCTCAACCGCTTGAAACCAACGCTAAAGCCTAATTGCCAGAAACCAGACCAGGGCCCTGAGTGTCGTCATCAGCACCAGCAACAAGGTAGGACTTTATTAGTATTCTTACTGCCCACGTTTTATCTTGTAACATAATTCAGTCAACTAACACCACCATCCCCTATTTCTCACATTCATACAGTCCACTGCCTACCAAAACTAATTATGAGGGAATTTAGATACCATGTTAATGATTTATTTTTTAGAATAATAAACGTAGTATAATTTAATTTTAAAGTCTTGAGTAAGAAGGCTTCTTAGTCTTGAGCATAGAAAAACCTCTTTACGTGATCTATCTAAGAATTTAGCTCAGAGATGCGTATTGGATTTCCACGCCGCACGAAAGGCAAAATGAGGTATTTACGGGGACAAAAGTAATAAAACCCGAATACAATAATATACATTTATTTACTTTGCAAAATGTTCTTAAATATTTAAAACTTTGTAAACAACAAAAAAATTGTAAAAAGGGTCAAGACAGGGTTAAAAAAATGTCATATTGTTCGCGTGTTGTCAGGTATGGGTTGATTTGCAGTCACCGCGAAGTAAATCTAAAATTTTTGATGTGGAGGAATTACCATGTTATAAGTACTATAAATCAACGTATTTATAAACGATGTAAATCTAATTTCTCCAAGTGAAATATCTAATTAATGTGCATTGTTTAGTTTATTATTAAGTTTTATATAAGGTTATAGTTTTGATTTGAGTGCCAGCTTAATCAATGGCATTGAATATTGGTTTTACCTGGAAACTATTTTTTTTTGCACATACTTGCACATTTAAGTGTTTTCGTCTTTATTTTCAAGTCGTGGAGACGATTCCATTGAAGTTAAAAAGTGTATCACAAGAGAAGAACTAATTTAGTCCTAAAAAAAAGAACGCTTAAGCGTTTTTGTATACAAGTATTCGCCAATAAAGTGTTATAAACGATTATATGAATACATTTTGAGCAGTTTACACACATACACTTTGTATTTAATATTTAAACCCATGTATTATTCGTAATATTACCTTTATTTATTCAGGAGTCCAATCATACAATGTATATCATTATTATTAGTATTAAAAATATAATACTTTTTGAATAGGGTTCATTTACAGAATTACATAATCTTCTTCTTCTTCTTCTTCTTCTTCTTCTATAGTGTAATGGCCTTTCCCTTCCGGGATTTAGCCAACTTATTATATTTAAATTTAAATTTAAATATGATCAAGGGTCTCAATCAAGAGAATCTGAGTTTAACTTATCCCTTGAATCATTTATATAATATTTTCTTTGTACATATATTTTTTTATCCATACATACATTAAAATCATCCATATAATTCTTCTTAATGAACTATTAATTTTTGTCACTTTTTCTTTCACATTGGTTTCTTCTTTCTTTCATAAATTTATATATATCTTTCACTTGTCCAAACCATTTAATCATTAAATACATTTATCCATATATTTATTCAGTTCGTTTTCCATAGATTCACAGATAATAAATAACATTTTTCATTGCTGACACTACATTTTATAGTTCAGTTTCAACCATGCAGAATATTGCTGTATGGCATACAGTGTATGCCCTGACATTTCTTTAAATATTTCATCCATCCATCGTGGAAATCACTCGTAAATTTAATCAATCTATTGTAGTCTACAATTTGTAGACCTTATTTATTTGGCATTGACCAGCGTATCTTTGTGCTGGGATTCCGATTTTTTCCCTCCAGGGTCACAATTGACCAGTCGGCTTGAACAAAAAAACCCGAATGAAATACATACTCGTGGCATTAAATGGCCTCCGTACACTGTTGCCAAATTTCGGATACTAGTTAAATAGAAAATGTTCGGAGGTATATCAACTGGTATACTTAATTTGGTAAACATCTGTATAAAACAGTGGCGCCCTTATCGTAAAAATGGTAAACCGAATTGTGTCACTGTATGTGTATCCAAGTCGAATTGACCTCCTAGCTAAAATTTGGAAAACTTCCTAAAATGACCTTGACTAATTAGTCAAAATATTGTGTACTTTACTTTATATGAAATAATGACTTACTTTCTTGCTTTAGACCCCAAATCGACTTAAAAAGATAAAAACAATAAAAGTAACTAACACTTTTTGGATATTTGCCTATTATAAATATTTTTGACGCCGTAAATATGATGTATTGCCTTACGTGCGCCGTAGGAATATATACAGGCTAAGGAATATCAGCGGGAGAAATTAATGTCATCAATTATCAATAATTGCGAATACAATCTGCGTTTAAACGCAAAGAAATTTATTATTCACTCGATAAAAAAGTTAATTGCAAAACGGTAAAACTTAAGCATGAAAGAATAGATTAAAAAACAATTCCTTTTATTCTTTTTCTTGCCTTTTCTATAAAGAAAATGTAAGAAAAGGAATTTAAGATATAGTTTTTTTTTATTTTATTCTTTCATACTCCAGTTAAATTGTTCAAAATTTAAGAGAAAGAAATTCTGAGAAAGAAATGCACTCATAATGTAAGTGCCTTAAGCGCCTCAAGCGTCATGCGCTGCTTAGAGCTCCTCCCCCAAGGGCTTACCAAGGGATGATCTTTTTTAATATAGCTAGTAAGGCTACTGCAGCCGCTCTAAGAAGGAATATTGTAAAATAATTAAGATACCATTTAAGTAATTGTATTATTTAGCCGTTAACTGAATAAAGATTTAAGTTTACATACTTCGTGTTCAATTCCTTTCTACTAAGCATCACAAAACAAACAACTTTACATTGGTCCTTCGAACCGGATACATACATATCCAAAGCAAACTTCGCATACATACCCAACGAGTTTTAAGTGCAGCGAACGAGTCAGAAAGTGAGTACCTTCCTTTACATACTATTTTCCTTTACATAACTCAGTATTGATTCGCAATAAACATGCCAGAGTTAAGTAACTCAAAATAATTCAAATCAGTGGAAGATGAACTGAAAAATAGAATTTCTACTGCTACGGATACAGGTAGCATCGTGTTATCGGAAGGCACTATAGCCACTGTTAAAGAAACATTAAAGCGCATAACAACGGCATTTTCTGAGTTTGAACAAACTCAGGATGAAATTGAGGAATTAGTAATTGAGGACGATAACCTCCCCAAGCAATATGCATACCGATATACATATCGATAGCACTTACCTTAATTTATATAGCCGAACACAAGAAATAGTCCTCGTACATAGTCCCAAACAAATTTTACCTAGTGTTAGCAGTAGCAACGGCGAACCGTCGGGCTTAAATTAACGATTCCATTGCCTATATTCGACGGTACTTTGCTCATTAATTAATAATAATTCTAAACTTGATCCCATTAAAAAAATCCACTATTTAAAATCATCCGTTTTTGAAAACACCTTAGGAGATAATAGAAGGTAAAGCGTTTACCGCTGATAATTATACTCTAGCTTGGGATTTAATCTGCGATTGCTTTAATAGTAATAGGCGTCTCATTGATTCACAAGTAGAAGCTCTTTGTAATTTGTAACCTCCTCAAAATGAATCAGCCTATTTATTAAGAAATGTTCTTGATGGTATGAATAAAAATCTGCGTGCGTTAAAATTATTAGGTGGGCCTACTGAACACTGTGACACATTATAACTTATAAACAATATACAATCTCGAAAAAAGAAACAAAGCTGGCAGGCAGGCTTGCATGCATGGTATGTGTAAAATAATTATGATATTTATACATAACTCAACTAAAAAAGTTTTTAATTGACCACGTGCTGCGGCATGCTGCCTACATATCCCTCCGGCACACCGGCCCACTTAGCCCTCCGGACCACCGCACGGTGGGCTGGGCCTGGCCAAAAGTACAAAAAGTCAACTTTATCTGATCAAAAAAAATAATACACCAATGTAAAGAAAAAACCTTCATTTGTAAAATTCCGAGACGGAATTTTCTCTATCTTTAAGGCGCTGTTACTTCTTATACATAATAAAAATATGTAAAAAAATATGGTTTAAATTAAAGATGTATGTAATACGATATTGTATGTGTGGTACAATTATTTTAATAATTGTACTTATAAAGTTATGTTGAATAATATAATACCTTGTAAAATCATAAAATTTTACACTTAACTATAGATAAGTTATGTAACAGGGAGAAAGTTCGAAAAAAACCGTTAAAATAATTCTGGGAAAAACAAGAAATTGAGAGTTTCTTAGAAAAGTTTAGAAAGCTTTAACATGTGCAAAAGAAGCAGTTTTGAAAAGGATTTTAAATGTAAAGTCAAAAACAAAATTATATGGTCGTGTTAAAAGAAAATTCCCCTCGAGGCCATAAAGCCATAAATCCATATTGCAGACTATCTGTATTTTGCCAAAGCCGCCAAACATATGGCAGCAACATTTTTTTTAAACGAAGCATTTTAAGAACTAGATGAAACGCGTTAAAAATATAATGAAATTAATATAATTAAAGAAAGTAACGAATTGATTCAGTTGAAAACTAAACTTAGAAAAATGGAGATGATAGATTAGAAATAGGAGATTATAGACTAGAAATAAAACGTAAGATTAGGTAGATTGTATTGTGAATATGAAAGCGTGGCTGCTTATTAAAAGATAAGTCTCGATCAGCCAATATAAATTAAGGGTAGATGGATAAAAATCCTAAGCATGGTTTGAACCAAGGAAATGCCCAATAAAATCAAACTCAGTTAATGTGATTTAATAACCAGATATAAAAACAGTCGATTCAATCATTAGGCAACCTTGGTTACTTTTAAATCATCGTAAGATTATTATCAAATCTAGTAAATTATAGTTTATCTTGAAGTTGGCGACAATGGCGAAAACTCCGCCCAATGCCTAGTAAGATTCCCACCTTGTTTGTTCCCGACCTTTCACATAGCCGAGTTTCCGACTTAAGTCAAAGGGTAACGCCTCCTCCCTTAAGAATTACTGAATCGCTTAGATTAAAACCAATAACCTTTCGCCCTTTTCGGTTGGTATGAGATTTTATGACCTTTTGAACCAGTCAATTTTCTATGACCCTTGCGGGGGGGGGAGTTGCCACGATTTTGACCAATGGTCTTTAAGAATTAATCCCTTCCAATTTTTTCGTAAATTAGTCTATAAAAAACCAACACGACCTTTGAATCGGCAGTTCTTATCTAAATTTTATCGCGCTTCCCAAATCGGTCGTAGATCCTCGCCAACTTCATTTGATTCAGTGTAAGGTACCTATAGTAATTATTATATTTCAAACCAACTTGTTTATCTTAGAGTCACTCCGAATAGTTGTTTAATTATAGTTACTTACTCTTTAGAGTAACTCGCCCCGCGCATTTGCTTAGTTAATTATTTGTTACATTTTCTTTTAGTTTACTTTTAGTTAAATTTCTTAATCTAGAGTTCTAATTTGTTCTGTAAACTAGTTCTTGTAAATTAAATCTCTGGAGTAACTTTAATTATCCCTTTTTTTAATTTTATTTAACTTAATTTTACTTGTTTATATCTTTTCATTTTTATTGTTAACTCTTTATTTGTTAATATATTTATATGGTTTGAAATATCGCTTTATTGCTCTGTCTGTTGTATAAGAAATACCCTGAATCAAGTTAAGTCGAAAGTAAGTATATAGTGAACGGTAATCGTGTAGAAGTTTTCCGCGCGGTTCGCGAGTGAGTTAAGTGTGTCAATATACATATAGGATTCCTTCGCCTTCGACTCGTCTCACCGACATCCTCCAGCCGAAGCCACGACGATCTTCACCGGATTAAAAGGTCAGATTAGATTAGTAATTTGTAACGGGTTCCATACACCCAAAAGCTCCCGTAGGCCAACCAAAGAATAGGCAGTAAAAGTATAGGAACCACAAGCACGCGACACAAAAACCCCCGTTACAAACTGGTGTCAGATGTGTCTCAAAAAATTTCAAAACTAATTTCTCTTGCATTAATTATTTGATTGTATATAGGTGTTTATAGGTGTTTATAGAATTAAATATTTTTTTTTTTCATACATGTAAACATATTAATAAAATAGATTAAATAGAGACACCTGGTACAAGTGCGTATTTTACGTAGTTCTAAATTCTCATAATAAAGGCTGATTTACTTAATAAATAAGTTTATTCGTTTTTATTTTTGAGATACCGTCATAAATAAAGTAATAAAATTTGTCGAAAAAGCAGGTACTTTAGTTAAGAAAAGAGATTAAAAAGAAGCGTGTAAAAGAGTCGGTTATAAGAGTTATAATCGTAAAAGTACCTGACTTTAAATTAGTTAAAAAACGTAATCTTATGACAGAAAAAAGGGGCTCAAATTAACAAATGCGGATAAATTATAGATAAATCTCCGGCAAATAATTAAGTCACTCAGTAATTTTTGTCGTTATTATTTTTGTAAATCAATTTCAATAAACTGTTTAAGAAATTAGATAATTTATTGGAATTATTTGCATTAACTTAGAGTGTTTGTGTGAAAGTGCTATTGTTGATTCAACCTAAACAATGCATTTTTATCACAAAAAGTAATTAGGAGACAGACACATGATTGTAATTTTATTGCAGGTGCAGCAGTGGACCTGGCGGCTGTAAAACGAATATTATAAAATTTGTGTATAACCTTGAGAAATCGGTCTGTTTCAGGAATTAATTGGTTTATTTAATTACGAGTTTAATTAATCTAATAATTTTCATTTTTTAACATTTGACTTTGTACATTTTAGTATTTAGTTTGTCTGTCTCCCTAATTAAGTATAGGTCTAGGTTGTTAGGTAATTTTTTTTCTTGTAATTAAGGTACTTAGGTTGTACTGGTAATCCATCTTTTTGTTAAAACGTATACGTCTCCCAAATAGTAGGATAAAAAAGTGTAGAAAAGAAATCTAATTACGTGGTGCTTCGTTAATTAGATTTGGATCTCGATTTTCACCGCAAAAAAGTCGTACACAACGGAGACCTGTGACGCGAGTGGGTCGCACAGGGACCACTAGACAGAAATATTATTTCTTGTGCCAATTAGGTCGTTTTATATCTTCACCGAAATATTTCCATAAACGCGATACTTCTAATTTATAGCTATTGTCCCATAATTTCCTTGAATTTTTCTTTCATTAGACCAATCCGTTAGTTTTGTTTGGTAATTACTCATTAATTAATATTATATTAATATATTCAAGATGAATAATACAGGAAACCAAGAACCATCTGTAGATTTAAATTCAACGAATTCAAATTTAAATCAAAGTAATCTACCAAATAATGTGAATATGGACCATCTTTCATATATAGTTCAAAAATTAACACTAGGTTCAACTTTGAGTTTGGTGGACGAATATAAAGGAGGACCAGATTACGACCACTTTGTTAATATAATGAAACAAATAGGCGAACAAAATAAGTGGTCAGACAAGGAAATTATAAGAGCTATGGAATATAAATTAAAAGATACAGCAAAATCGTACTATTTTGCGCTTAGAGACGAGGACAAACCAGCATCGGTAGAAGGTATAAGAAAATGGTTAAAGAGCGTGTTCGGTAAAAGGACTAATTTTCAAAAAGCCAAGATGGAGCTTGCAACTTCTAAAAGAAAACCGGACGAAACCTTAGGTGCGTTCGCACAAAGGTTAAAAATGACAGCCAATAATATCTTTCCCAAGGAAATCACGAATGAACAGAGAATTTACAGAGATGCACTAATTGCAGAACAATTTGTAAACGGGTTAGACACACGTTTAACCAACGAGATTTTAGCGGTGGGTGTTTTTCTCAAGCTAGAAGACGCCCTTGAAGTAGCACAAAAGAAAGAAAACATTGTAGACAGGCTAAAACTTAGCCAGCCAGAGGATCTGGACGTGGTAGCCACAATACGAGCATTACTCGTAGACAAGGAAAATTGCACAGGAAATAATATTGAAACAAAGGATTCAACTAATAATAAAGACTGTAGGGAAATTGTAAGATACAACAAAAATCGCCGTAACTACGATAGCGAAGAGGACGATAATTATAATCACAACCGTAGACGTGATAGTAGAGATCACGGTTACGACAGAAATACCCGCTTTGATAGATATAGCAGTCGTGATCAAAGTTATGGGAGCAACGAGCGTAATAGGAGTCGCGAGAGAAGCGGCCGAGAGCAAAGCCAAGAAAGGTATGCCCGCGAGCGTAGCAACAGCAGGGGCGGCCGTGATCGTAGCTACGATAGGAACAATCGCGGTTATGATAGAAATAATTTCGATCGTGGTGTTGCAAGTGGAAGCCGGGATTTCAATTATGACAGGAGTGACCGCGATTTTGTTCACGAAAGGAATTTCCAACGATCGAATTTTGAAAATAATAGCCCAAGAAGAAACGATTATCGAAACAACCCGCAGAGAAGACAAAATACCAATGATGAACCGCTACCAAAATTTGAATACATGACTAACAGGTGTATAAAATGCCGTATTTATGGACATTGGAGACATCAATGTAGAAACAATAAAATAAGATTTTGTTTTAACTGCGGCAGCCGTAGACACCTGTTCGATGATTGTTCTTTAAACTGGACCTTAGCCTCGTTGACAATAAGAAGATAACACTAACGATTTTAAAATTAAACCCAGAAAATTCCAAATACGTTGTACTGTACATAGATAAACAACAATCGACGTGGCTTTTAGACACGGGAGCAAGTATAAGTCTAATTAAAGCCGGGATTGTTGCTAATCTCAATTTACCTATACAAGACGACAACCATGTAATCACCGATATTTCTGGGAGACAGTTAAATAAATCAGGTAAATGCAACGTAAAGCTAAAGTTACACAAAATGGGCCGTAAGGAAATAAACCACACTTTTATCATATGCGACGACAACTTAAATTTCCCCACAGACGGATTAATAGGAATGGATCTTTTGGAGTTAAACACGCCTCAAATTTGCTTTGCAAGTGGCAGGCTAATGCTATGTGGATCTGATTTACCTCTGCTAGACACAGCACGGTTAGATCGAATGGTTACTGTTAAAAGTAATTCAGCAGAAGAAAAAAACTGCAGACGTGTAGGCAGTCGGCTTGGAGGGCAGGATGTAAACCGACTTAAAAGTTCTTCTGGAGTGTCAACAATAGAAAATTTGATTATAAATAGCCCAAAAGAATCTAACCACAACCAAAGGATAATAAAGAAAGTTCAATTTCAGGAAATAGACAATGGTACGGATCTGATCAATCCTAAAACCAATACAAATGGTTTTAGCTCCAAGCAACCAAATGTAGTCAGATTGACTGAAAATTTAATTATACCGGCAAACCATGGTTGCAATGTCAGTGTTAGAGTAAGTAAGCGCTTACCCTCTGGCACAATGATTTGTGAACCAATCAAAAACATAGCCTCAGGAATTTTTACTGAGCAAACAATAGTTAATTTACCAAATCCATTAAACAATGACAATAGAGAAATTGTGGTTAGAATTCTAAATGTTTCCCCAATACCGCAGTTAATTAAGAAAAATACCCCAATTATAAAAATGACACTTTCGACTAGGTGTGTTTGTGAAGAGTATATTATAAAGAAGAATAACAAATTGCCGATCGGTCACAGCCCAAGAGAGAATAAAGAGAGAAATAAAGAAAAAGCGGACAAGGAATACGTGGTTAGAGTTTCTAGCAGTAGGGAGTTGTGTATTTTAGGATTAAGTGAATTATTAAAAGAGTATAAAGACATTTTTGCCGTGTCAGGTAAACCGCTGAAGTTCACACATGGAGTGAGACATGAAATCGAGATGTTAGAGTCTTATGGTCCGATAAGAAAAGCACCCTACAGAGTACCAGTAGCGAAAAAGAAAATTATGGAGGAGAAAATTAACGCGATGTTAAAAGACGAGATAATTCGTCCGAGTTCGAGCCCATGGAGTGCTCCTGTAGTATTGATAGAAAAGAAAACAGAGACAGGGGATATGGATTATAGGTTTTGTATAGATTACAGAGCGTTAAATGCAGTAACAAAGAGGGATTATTTTCCAATTCCAAACATACATGAAACAATAGATTCGCTAGGCGGGGCCGAACTATTTAGTAAATTAGATTTAAAATCAGGTTATTGGCAGGTAGAAGTGCATCCCAAAGACAGAGAAAAAACAGCGTTTTCAGTACCGTGGGGTCATTATGAGTGTAATAGAATGCCGTTTGGTCTTGTAAACGCACCCTCCACTTGGCAAAGGTTAATGTATTCAGTACTAACAGGATTAACAGGTGTTCATTGTTTTGTGTACCTAGATGACATCATTGTTTTTTCGAAAAATAATGCCGAAGAACACATAAATAAACTTCGAATGATTTTTGATCGTCTAAGAGAGTATGGGTTAACTTTAAATAACCAAAAGTGTGAGTTTCTTAAGGAGGAAGTTAAATATCTTGGCCACATTATTTCCATACACGGAGTTAAGCCCGATCCAAGTAAAATTTCTGCTATAAAAAATTTTCCAGTCCCTAAAAATGTAACCGAAATCCAATCTTTCCTAGGTATAACAGGATATTATAGGAGGTTTGTCGAAAATTTTTCCGCAATTGCTTATCCATTAACCCAATTAACAAAAAAGAATGTAAAATTTCATTGGTCAGATAAGTGTCAGTCTTCTTTCGAGTCACTAAAAAACTGTCTTCTTAGGGAACCAATTCTCAAATACCCCGATTTAAATAAACAATTTATTCTCCTAACTGATGCTTCTTCATATGCATTAGGAGCTATATTATGCCAAATTCACAACGGTAAAGAACTTCCAATCGCTTATGCTAGTAGACAACTTTCCAAGGCGGAAAGTAACTATTCCACCACCGAGCGCGAATGCTTAGCTTTAATTTGGGGAATTAAACAATACAGAATTTATTTATATGGTAATGATTTCATTGTTTACAGTGATCATCAACCACTTAAATGGTTAATGTCTGTTAAGGACCCAAGCAATAGACTAATGCGTTGGTCGCTCTCTTTGTCTGAGTATAGTTTTAAAGTAGTTTATCGTCCAGGGAAAAATCATTCGAATGTAGACGCGTTGTCCAGAATAAGGTCGGTTAGGCTACTGAATACTAGAGAGATATGGGACCCAATGTGGAGTCGCAAAGAAGTTAAGAAACTGCAAGAAACAGATCCGAGCCTTAAATCAATTTTTAAGGCATTAAGTACAGGTAAAGGTAATAATTATTACCTAGATATCGACGGGTTATTATACAAGATATCTAACGATAAACGATACGAAGATATGTTAGTGGCTCCAGTAACAATGATTCCCTCCATTATGAAAGCATATCATGATCTACCACTATCAGGTCACATGGGAACAGATAAAACAATAGAAAGGGTTAACAAACATTTTTATTGGCCAAAAATGGCAGATGACATAAAAAATTACGTCAAAGCGTGTATACCATGCGCCAAAAGGAAAACTTCACCGCATATTAAACCAACACTTCTTCAAAAGTTTAATATACCGCCTAGACCTTTCTATAGAATAGCTATGGATGTAGTGGGGCCATTACCTGTAACGGATCAACATAATAGATACATACTTACTATTCAAGATGCATTAACTAAGTATGTAGAAGCTTTTCCAATGAAAGATCAAACAGCAGATACGGTAGCTAGAACATTCATAACAGGTATAATTTTGAGGCATGGAACGCCAAAACAACTGCTTACCGATTTAGGTACTAATTTCACCTCAAAATTATTTGAAAAAATGTGTACAATTTTAAAAATTAAACATCTAAAAACAACTGCATATAGACCACAATGCAATGGAGCGTTAGAAAGATTTCATAGAACGCTAAAAGATTTACTGTCGCACTATATTCAGCCAAATCACAGAGATTGGGATACTTGGCTACCTTATGCTGTAGCGTCGTATTGTTCGTCGACTCATAACGCTACAGGGGAAAGTCCTTTCTTTTTAATGTTTGGTCGGGATATGGATTATCCATACGACGAAATGTTTAAACCGCTGCAAGTTAAGTATGATAGTGATGAAAATTATGTCTCAGAGTTTTTAAATAGAATGAAGATAGCGCATAAGAATGCCATTGCAATGATAGAGAGTAATACGGAAAAAGTCCATGACGTATTCAATAGAAAAGCTAAGTTGCACACCTTCGAAGTGGGAGATAGAGTATACGTATTTGACCCAGCAGATAAAAGTGGAGTAAGTAGAAAATTAACAAAGAGATGGAAAGGACCTTATAGAATAGTTAAATTAAATAATGTTACTGCGGAAGTCCAAGAAATACATGGAAATAAATTTGACAAAGTACATGTTAACAGGTTGAAATTATGTCTTGCCACCGAAGATCAAATTAATCAACTAGGTAATACACCTATGAAGGCGAGAAGACCAAGTGAGTTAAATTACCCAATGATAAGTTTATACACAGAAGAACAACCCAAGGAAACACGCGAGCAACCAATAAGTAATAAGCCGGAAGTGCAGAGGCCCAGTGCAGGAAATTTCCCAGGAAGAGACAACGGAGTCTCTTCCGAAACAACTACTAATTCAAATTTACTTTCCAGCGAATATTATCCTGCAGGTCCTAGTCATCAAGGAAGTTCATCAAAGTTGGTACCATTGACCATTCCAACTGCCACTTTAGACTTCTCCATGACGACTCCAAAAGCCAAAGCAAAGTCAACCGATAAACACCCAATGGTTTTGAGAAGCAGAGGGATAGCAGAAAATCTACCGTGGATCGATAATAAGAGAAGAATATGATTATCGTTATTCTAAATTAATCAAAATATTTATTTCGTTTTTTTGGAATGTTTTAGACGTATTTTTCAATTCTAATGTTATTATCCATGAAAGCCATCAATAGAAAAATCAAGATGACATTGCCAGGACCCCACAAAATCCGAGCCAGCCCAGAAGTGTCCATAGCTACAAGAGATGCAACCAACTCGTACCACCAGAGAATTCAGCATTCCATATGACTGCTTAATAAAACGAAGCAGTCACCACCTCAATCAAAGATGAACTTTCATGTTAGCGCGTTTGCCAACAGTCTCGGCAAGTACGCGCATCCATTGGACAAGAGATATGTGTTAACCACCACACACATACTTCATGAAGTTGCAGCAACAAGGGACCAAGAAGAACTATGAAAACTATCATCAGTGTAATACGAGCAGAAAACCACAAAGATCAAGCAGGAAGATCAGAGTTAGCAGCAGGAAAACTAGTATAACCAAAGTATCATCCACATCGTCACCACCGAGTACAAAACCAGCAGTAAGGAAGAAATATGAAACCGAAGGAAATTAAAGTAAAACGAAAAATCATCTGAAACAAGAAGAAAGAAGAGAAGAAAAAACATAAGTTCCCGTGAAGAAAATGATATTAGTTTTAGTCAGGACAATTAAGTGTTTTAGCGTAGGAAACTTAGTTTTTTAACGAATCAATTTGTTATGTTGTTCTCGGTTGTATTTTAAATTGATTCGTTTAAAAAGGGGGGAGTGATGTAACAGGGAGAAAGTTCGAAAAAAACCGTTAAAATAATTCTGGGAAAAACAAGAAATTGAGAGTTTCTTAGAAAAGTTTAGAAAGCTTTAACATGTGCAAAAGAAGCAGTTTTGAAAAGGATTTTAAATGTAAAGTCAAAAACAAAATTATATGGTCGTGTTAAAAGAAAATTCCCCTCGAGGCCATAAAGCCATAAATCCATATTGCAGACTATCTGTATTTTGCCAAAGCCGCCAAACATATGGCAGCAACATTTTTTTTAAACGAAGCATTTTAAGAACTAGATGAAACGCGTTAAAAATATAATGAAATTAATATAATTAAAGAAAGTAACGAATTGATTCAGTTGAAAACTAAACTTAGAAAAATGGAGATGATAGATTAGAAATAGGAGATTATAGACTAGAAATAAAACGTAAGATTAGGTAGATTGTATTGTGAATATGAAAGCGTGGCTGCTTATTAAAAGATAAGTCTCGATCAGCCAATATAAATTAAGGGTAGATGGATAAAAATCCTAAGCATGGTTTGAACCAAGGAAATGCCCAATAAAATCAAACTCAGTTAATGTGATTTAATAACCAGATATAAAAACAGTCGATTCAATCATTAGGCAACCTTGGTTACTTTTAAATCATCGTAAGATTATTATCAAATCTAGTAAATTATAGTTTATCTTGAAGTTGGCGACAATGGCGAAAACTCCGCCCAATGCCTAGTAAGATTCCCACCTTGTTTGTTCCCGACCTTTCACATAGCCGAGTTTCCGACTTAAGTCAAAGGGTAACGCCTCCTCCCTTAAGAATTACTGAATCGCTTAGATTAAAACCAATAACCTTTCGCCCTTTTCGGTTGGTATGAGATTTTATGACCTTTTGAACCAGTCAATTTTCTATGACCCTTGCGGGGGGGGAGTTGCCACGATTTTGACCAATGGTCTTTAAGAATTAATCCCTTCCAATTTTTTCGTAAATTAGTCTATAAAAAACCAACACGACCTTTGAATCGGCAGTTCTTATCTAAATTTTATCGCGCTTCCTAAATCGGTCGTAGATCCTCGCCAACTTCATTTGATTCAGTGTAAGGTACCTATAGTAATTATTATATTTCAAACCAACTTGTTTATCTTAGAGTCACTCCGAATAGTTGTTTAATTATAGTTACTTACTCTTTAGAGTAACTCGCCCTGCGCATTTGCTTAGTTAATTATTTGTTACATTTTCTTTTAGTTTACTTTTAGTTAAATTTCTTAATCTAGAGTTCTAATTTGTTCTGTAAACTAGTTCTTGTAAATTAAATCTCTGGAGTAACTTTAATTATCCCTTTTTTTAATTTTATTTAACTTAATTTTACTTGTTTATATCTTTTCATTTTTATTGTTAACTCTTTATTTGTTAATATATTTATATGGTTTGAAATATCGCTTTATTGCTCTGTCTGTTGTATAAGAAATACCCTGAATCAAGTTAAGTCGAAAGTAAGTATATAGTGAACGGTAATCGTGTAGAAGTTTTCCGCGCGGTTCGCGAGTGAGTTAAGTGTGTCAATATACATATAGGATTCCTTCGCCTTCGACTCGTCTCACCGACATCCTCCAGCCGAAGCCACGACGATCTTCACCGGATTAAAAGGTCAGATTAGATTAGTAATTTGTAACGGGTTCCATACACCCAAAAGCTCCCGTAGGCCAACCAAAGAATAGGCAGTAAAAGTATAGGAACCACAAGCACGCGACACAAAAACCCCCGTTACAGTTATGCGGTCCAATTTGGTCCAGAAAAATGTTTACACCAAATTGTAGCCCAAAGAATAACAAATAAGGCTATATATGGTTATTGATACATCTTTTAACCCCTAAGAAAGTTATAGCGGTTTATAAAAGGCCGCGCGCTAAGAATTTTGTATTTAATATTGTTAAACAGCTATAGATTGCGCTTTTTTTAAAGCGCGCTTATAATCTTAACCATAATAAATATAGGATCTATTGTTAATTTTTTAATATTACAAATAAAATTATTTAATAATAAATTTTGTTATAAACATTTTCTTTGTTTCAAATAAATTATTAGTTTCCTAAAACAAATCATGTAACTATTTGTAATCCTGTACATTGTTCTACCTAGAGGTAAAAATAGTGATGAACCAAATGATTAACATTTCAGGTAATGTACCTTTGTTGGTATATGTTTTTAGGTATAATTTTATATATATATATATATTAGGGTGGTCCTTAATAAGGTTATTTTCAAATTTCTTTGCTCCCAGAGGCTCAAATGCTTCCAAATTAATAAAAAAAAAATCCCTGAAAATTTGAGCTCTTAATATCAACTCTAAGATAGTGCGCATTCCAATCTAAGTTTCCTATGGAAATAACATAGGAAAAATTACTTTTGTTGTTTATAATTTTATAACTTGGGAACGAATAAATTAAAAATTATAAATCATTCATATTTTTATAGAGAATTTAACGCTCTACAAAAAAGGTCTCGTATAATTTTTCCATTAGTCCATTTTTTTAAAAGTTATTTAACGTCAAAGTTTAATTTTCATATTATTATTAATATTATCAAGGCTTTTTTATGAGGCGCCGTTTGTGTCAAAATTAAAAGTGCTAAATAAACTTATTTTGTTTTATAAATAATTAATTATATGCTTTACCAAATAATTTTTTTATAATTTTTATTTTTTGTAAAAAATTTTATAAAATAATTTTTTTATAAAATTATTTTTTTATAAAATAATTTTTTTTAAAAATAATTTTTTTATAAAATAATTCTTTTTTATAAAATTATTTTTTTATAAAATAATTTTCAATTCGAATCAAAAATTATTTAATAAAAGACGACGGGCGTATTTATAAATTAATTTTTACTGCAGCCATCTCTATTTGTTTGTAGACACTCGAGTAAACGATTGAAAATAATAATTTATTATTTTTATTCATTAATTTATTAATTTTTTTATCTACATTTATTTTGATTTTTAGTTTTTAACAAGAATTCTTTATGTTTAAACGTTTTTTATAAAAAAGCACTTGTTAAAAACTAAAATAAATAAATAAAATAATTCTCTTGAAAACAAATTAAAATAAATAAATCAATTCTCTTAAAACAAAACTAAAAATCAAAAAAAATAATTTTATAAAAAAGAATTATTTTATAAAAAAATAATTTTTAAAAAAAATATTTTTAAAAAAAATTATTTTTTTAATTTTATAAAAAAATTATTTTATAAAATTTTTTAGAAAAAAAAATAAAAATTTAAAAAAAAAAAAAATAATTTTATAAAAAAATTATTTGGTAAAGCATATAATTAATTATTTATAAAACAAAATAAGTTTATTTAGCACTTTTAATTTTAACACAAACGGCGCCTCATAAAAAAGCATTGATAATATTAATAATAATATGAAAATTAAACTTTGGCGTTGAATAACTTTTAAACCAATAGACTAATGGAAAAATTATAAGAGACCTTTTTTGTAAAGCGTTAAATTCTCTATAAAAATATGTATGATTTATAATTTTACTGTTGAAAGAGTCCAGAATAAATTTCTTAAAACTTGTGCATACAAATTAGGCATAAATTGTGAACAAATAGATTACAGTATGTTAAGACAGATAATGGGTCTGCAATCCCTTGAGCAACGTCGCGACAAATCAGCCCTAATTTTTCTGTTTAAATTGGTTAACAATATCATAAATTGCCCTGAACTACTCAGTTTACTTCAGTTCCATGTTCCTCAAAGGCGCGTAAGGAATCATTATCTGTTCCGGGAAGTCACGCACTCCACAAACTATGGCTTTAATTCACCTGTCAACAGAATGTGTAGATTGGCAAATAAGATAGATATAGATTTCTTTAATAATAGTTTATATAAATTTAAATCTTCCATATAACCTCTGTGATCTTGTAAATTGAACATGACTTAAATGCGAGATTTTAGCACTCCCGATTTTCTTTCGGCATTCGATTTCTGGACTCATAAGAAGGTCAGAAAAAAAAATCCACCGTAATCCTTAGAGCCGATTTTGAAAAAACGACTTTTCTTAAAGTTCAAGAAATATGCATTTTTAACGCGTCTCCTCTTGGACTTGGAACACGCTCAATTTGGTAGAAATGTGATATCCGGACATTTCAGAATAAAAGACTAAAGACAGACAAACCTTTTCCTGGATACAGACCAAAAAAAATTCTTCGTGCGAGTTTCTGATGGAAAAAGGATTGAAAAAAAAAACTGAAATCTCGATTCTTGAACTGATAATTTTATTAAAAAATAATGTTCAAATAATAATTATTATTGTACAAGAATAAATAACTAGTTCTTGCACTGAAAGGCAAATCTTGAGAAACCCTCCTCCACCATCAATTCCAAACTTTAAATGAGGATTATCATTGTTTCGAGTTCCTTTTATATAAGCGATTAAGGCCGCAACATCTGTACAATATGCCAATATTTCTGTAGAGGTCGTTTTCTCGCCAGCTTTGGACGTCATTATGGGGCAACTTTTGAAATTAAAAAATGCATCTAGCCTGTGGCGGTATGTAGATAGTTTCGTCTTCAGATGGGGTTCAAACAGGTTTCTTTTTTGGGAGCCAACCCGTAAGTCCCTCGCTATTCCCTGAACTACGTTGCTGGAGAGACCGTAATTTGTGGCTATTTTACAAACATCTCCCGCGGAAATCTGTTGCGGGCCTATAGTTTCATTATTTCGTTTCGGGGTGATTTTAATGTTGAGTGCCCTTCCGTGGATCTGGGATAATGTAACGGTTTTGTTCCCCGAGCTGGGCCCAGCTCCCATGGGAGTATTAGTATTTAAAGATATCATCAAAGAACATGCCAAATGTTCTCTCTGTTTCGGGGGAAGTAAGTTACTTAAATGTTCTTGGAAACTCGGGAAGTGTTTGTCTGGGCTACAAAAATGTTTTTTCCCTACCGAATAAGTTTCCCCACATTTTCTGCACTTGTTGCTTCTCTTCTTTTTGTTCTTGGCGGGTTTTTTGGTGAAGTTATATGGCCCTGGATCTCGTACCAATTCACACAATGTGCAACTGCACAAAGCTTGAGTTTTTGCCCGAGTATTCTTCCCCAAAATTTTAAATTCTGTATAGTCCGGGAGAGCTATTTCCCCGATATTTCCACACTTCACTGACCGATATACGATAATTTTGCAAGCGTTACATAAAACATTGGGAAGAAGTTCATCTTGTTCAGCATAATTCACACATTTTTTTAGATTCACATATAAACTACCACTGATTTTGACCATTTGTTTCTTCTTCTGCAGGCAGAGAAAACATATCCGCTCCCGATTTTCTTGATGGGTTCCTGCATTATCCTTTGATCTTCTGTCCATACTTTCACAAGAAATTGAAATTTCGAAGAGAATAATAATTATTACAACTTCAACAGTTACTGTCAAACGTCAAACGTCATTGTCGCTAAATTATGGAAGTCTGGCAACTAAAAGTGAGTGAAAGGTAGAAAAATCCCGATATCTCGAACAGTGAATTTTTCTCCATTGCAAAAGGGTGTTTTTCGAAAACGGCTCTAAGGATTACGGTAGATTTTTCTTTCTGGCTTTCTTATGACTACAGGAATCGAATGCCGAAAGAAAATCGGAGGTGCTAAACCTTCGCATTTAAGTCATATTCAAGCCCACCGTATAATATACCTAATAATATATTAATGTATGTTTCCTATATTTATGTTTGTTTTTTGTAATGGTTATTTACCGTAAATAAATATTATTATTATTATTATTTTAATTTATTCGTTCCCAAGTTATAAAATTATAAACAACAAAAGTAATTTTTCCTATGTTATTTCCATAGGAAACTTAGATTGGAATGCGCACTATCTTAGAGTTAATATTAAGAGCTCAAATTTTCAGGGAATTTTTTTTTATCAATTTGGAAGTATTTGAGCCCCTGGGAGCAAAGAAATTTGAAAATAACCTTATTAAGGACCACCCTAATATATATATATATTAGACTGGTTCAAAAAAATCGAATATTTTTTTTTCTTCAAAGCCCGCATTAAAATATCTTCCTAGTAGTAAAAAAAGAAGTCTGTGAAAATTGTAGCTCTTAATATTAATATTTAGAGGTCGCTCATCGTGAATTTCTATTTTACGTTTAAATAACACAGGAATTCTTTTTTCTTAACTTTGAAATTTTATAACTCGTTTTTGAGTGAACATATTGGAATGAACTCTATATATTTTTGAAGAAAATTGAACGTTCTACAAAAAATAGCTCTTATAATTTTTTCGCAAATTCACTCCTTTAATAGTTATTCAAGGTTGAAATTAGACATATAATAAATGTAACGTTTAAATAAAAACACAGGAATTTTTTTTTACTTTTAATTTTATAACTTTTTTTTGAGTGGATATATTGGAATGAGCGATAATTTTTTTTAAAGAAACATAAAAAAAATTAAAAAAAGTTCACAAAAATCTGGAAGCGCCCTAGAGCAGCGGAATAGTTCGCTAGTCTTTTTTTAAAGCTTGTCTTGTAACCTGCTTAGCGTGAATTCGAATCCAGATTTTTGTGAACTTTTTTTAATTTTTTTTATGTTTCTTTAAAAAAAAATATCGCTTATTCCAATATGTCCACTCAAAAAAAAGTTATAAAAGTAAAAGTAAAAAAAAACGTTACATTTATTATATGTCTAATTTTAACCTTGAATAACTATTAAAGGAGTGAATTTACGAAAAAATTATAGGAGACATTTTTTGTAGAACGTTCAATTTTCTTCAAAAATATATAGAGTTCATTCAGGGTTCCCACCAAGAAAATGAAACAAAATTCCCTGACTTTTCCAGGTTTTCCAGACCAATTTTCATCAATTTCCAGGAATAATTATAGGTACTACGCTCCACACCTCAAAGTCCCACCACGTGACCAAGTACGGAACGCAGTCTTTTGAAAATTTGGCATTTAAGGCTTTCCAGGTTATGTATCTGTCAAAGTATAGTCAATGAAAGAAATCATATTTATAGTGATACCGCTTTTGTTTAAAAGTTAATAAATCTTTATAGTATCACAATAACATGGTTGGTTTAAGAATTTACAAATATAAATACTGCATTTAATGAAATTCCAAAGTGTAAGGTGCAATATAAGTGATATTTTTGTGCATTGGGTCTACATTTCTCCATAAAATAGTTTCAACTAAACAGAATTTATTAAAAAAAATCTAACTTCTCTATTATGAAATAAGAATATCTGTATTTGATATATCAAAGGTAGGTTAATGTATTAGAACAAAAAATTTCATCTAATTTTGTATTTTAAGGTTAGAAAAATCTAATTTGACCAAAATAAATAAGTGGATTATTTGGAAGAGTGTGTTAATTTGGTCATAAATAAATATAGGTATACTAAATAATAGTTGAATATGGTTCAAATTAAAATGAAGCTCTTATACTTCTAATGACAAAACTTGGGCATACCTCTCGGCATACTTACTTTAAGTTAGATTATAAGAAAACAAACAATTTTTAGAGAAACTTGCAATGTGAAAATATTTAATACTCCCATGACATGTGATTTATTAAAGTTATAATGATTTTTTGATGTAGATCAAATTCAGTCGAAGCTTTTTAACTATTTGTATTGACAAAACTTTATGTAGGTACACTTTAAGTTGGATAAGAAAAACTACCACATTTTTAAATACCATATTATACAGTCTTTTAAATAATCCAAAATACTTATTTATTTAGGTGAAAATAAATTTTTCTAAACTTAAAATTACAAAATTAGATGATATTTTTGTTATAATATATTAACCTACTTTTAATACAGATATTCTTATACCATAATAGAGAAGCTAGATTTTTTTAAATAAATGCTGTTTAGTTAAAATTATTTCATGGAGACCAGATATTTGGACCAAATGCACAAAAATATTACTTAATTGGCACCATACACTTTGGAATTTTATTAAATATTTATATTATTAAATTCTTAAACCATCCATTGTTATTCTAATGTTATAAAGATTTATACATTTTTAACGCCTAAACAATATTATTTCTTTCGTTGACTATACTTTGACAGATACATAACCTGAAAAGCCTTAAATGCCAAATTTTCAAAAGACTGCGTTCCGTACGTGGTCACGGGGTGGGAATTTGAGGTGTGGAGCATAGTACATGTAAGAACATTAATAAAAAATTTGAAAGGAAACAAACTTAGTTTATAAGGTCATACATTTTATAAGTATTTGCGCAAATGATTTATTTTAGTTTCAATGCCCGGCTATATTATTTGTAAAAACTAATCTTCGGTCGGTAATAAAAATAGAAGCAATTTTCGGAAAAATCAAGAAAAATTAGTTAAATTCCCTGACTTTTCGTAAAAGTTAGTTAAATTCCCTGACTTGTCGTAAAATTCAGCAAATTCCCTGACTTTTCCCTGACTTTTTTACTAATATTTAATTTCCCTGACATTTCCAGGTTTTCCCTGTTTTCCAGGTGAGTGGGTACCCTGTCATTCCAATATGTTCACTCAAAAACGAGTTATAAAATTTCAAAGTTAAGAAAAAATAATTCCTGTGTTATTTAAACGTAAAATAGAAATTCACGATGAGCGACCTCTAAATATTAATATTAAGAGCTACAATTTTCACAGGCTTCTTTTTTCACTACTAGGAAGATATTTTAATGCGGGCTTTGAAGAAAAAAAAAATATTCGATTTTTTTGAACCAGTCTAATATATACAGGGTGGTCCAGGTTATAGTAGCAATAATTCACCATTCGATAGTCCATCGAAAAATAAGTCGACATGCATGGTAATTTTTTTCTCCAAAACCCCTCCTAAGGGAGATACAGCCCTTCAAAGTTGAGTTTTAAAAATCTTTTTTTTGCCATAACTCTCAGGAAATAAAAGCGTTTTTGACCAAATTTGGTACAAGTACTTATGAAATAGGTACTCGTTACCTGACGTAAGTAACTTTTGTCAAAATTGTCCAGTGACGTAGATACAGGGGGGTTGTTTCTCTTTTTCCACCCCATTTTTTACGCCACTGGATATTGGTTTAAATTGACCTATTTTTCTAATTCCTTGTTCAATTTTGAGAAAAAAAGCCACTCTTGTCAAATTTTTATTTAAGGCTTTGTTTACGAGATATATGAGTTTAAAAAAAAAATACAGTACCTACTGCAAAGTTCAGTTTTAAATATCCTTTTTTTTGTCATGACTGTAACTCTAAGATCGCTAAAGCGTTTTTTACCAACTTTGATACATGTACTTAGTAAATAGATACTCGTTACTTGACCCAAGTAACTTTTGTCAAAATTGCCCATTGGCGTAGATACAGGGGTTGTTTCACTTTTTCCGCCCAGGATTTCACGCCTTTGATATTCTTGAACTGCTTGCAACGCGTTTCCATCACAAAATCCATAAATGAAGTGAATATCGGCGTATTCTTGGTTCGTGAATAGAAAAGGCATATTTATGATTACAGGATACTTGTATTAACTCTAAAATATTTTAACAGACTATAAAAAATAATAGAAAACCTTTATTAACACTCTGACAGCTATTTCAGTTGTTTAAGACTGAAAGTTCATACTAGAGTGGGGCCGCCCTAATTTTATTGGATAAAGCCCATCAGGCCACTTGATAATTTTAAATTACCTATTTTAAATACCTACTTATACCAAATTTAATGAAATATTCTTAAACGATATGAGATAAAAAAAAAGATAAATCTTAAAATTGAATTTTGAAGGGCTTTTATGTCTTTTCTGAGGAAGTTTTGAAGAAAATAAAACAATGCAATGAGTTATTTTTCAGTGAAATCCTGGCCGGAAAAAGTGAAACAACCCCTGTATGTACGCCAATGGACAATTTTGACAAAAGTTACTAGGGTCAAGGAACGAGTATCTACTTCATAAGTACTTGTATCAAAGTTGGTGAAAAACGCTTTACCGATCTTAGAGTTAGAGTTATGACAAAAAAAGATATTTAAAACTGAACTTTGCAGGGCTGTATGTTTTTTTTAAACTCAATTATCTCGTAAACAAAGCCTTAAATAAAAATTTGACAGGAGTGGCTTTTTTTCTCAAAATTGAACAAGGAATTAGAAAAATAGGTCAATTTAAACCAATATCCAGTGGCGTAAAAAATGGGGTGGAAAAAGTGAAACAAACCCCCTGTATCTACGTCACTGGACAATTTTGACAAAAGTTACTTACGTCAGGTAACGAGTACCTATTTCATAAGTACTTGTACCAAATTTGGTCAAAAACGCTTTTATTTCCTGAGAGTTATGGCAAAAAAAAGATTTTTAAAACTCAACTTTGAAGGGCTGTATCTCTCTTAGGAGGGGTTTTGGAGAAAAAAATTACCATGCATGTCGACTTATTTTTCGATGGACTATCGAATGGTGAATTATTGCTACTATAACCTGGACCACCCTGTATATATATGTAACGGAACTCGTTGAGTGACAAGTTGGTTGCCTAAACAAGCTTGGGTGGAATCAAGGGCGGTGCCAGGTATTTCGGAGAAGTACCGAATGCGAAATGATGAGCAAGCAATGATGGCTTTTGCATCGTAATAGAAAGAGGGACGGGCATTCAGTTTGAGATCCCTGACTTGGCACGACCAGTGGGATCACCTTCATTCTACGAGTTTCCAAAATAGACATTAGTTTAGTGCTTAATAATTAGTTTATGTTAATAATTAGTTGAGTATAGTTAGTTTTGTATGTGTGTGCTAAAATAAACAATATAAACGTTATTAAATAAACATTGTGTGGTTACTATAAACAATTATTAAGTATGGCAGACCTTGGAGAACAAGGGGATGCAACCCCGACATCAGAAGTGGGATGTGCTCAGGCCCAAATGGCAGAAACTGAAGCGGATAAATGGAGGTATTTATTTGAACAACAAAATAAAAATTTTTCGGCTTTGTTGCAAACATTAAAATCACCAGCAGTCGATAATAAAATTCATTTGCCTGAATTCGACCCACATAACAAAAATGCTGACTCGCGTTCTTGGTTAGCTACAGCTGATATGTGTATAACCGATCAACCGCTAACTGGCGCTCGATTAATGATTTCGCTGAGCAAAGCATTAAAAGGTCAAGCAGCTAGTTGGTTATCTCAGATTTCTTACCCAGGAATGACTTGGCAGGACTTCAAAGAAATCTTTGATGCCAGATATAATAACGCAGAAACTCCAGCTGCATTTTTAATAAATACTAATAATAATAAGCCGAAAGAGGGAGAATGCGTCGCAGCATTTGCAGCCAGCCAAGTCTCATTATTAATGTCAAGATGGAAAAATTTAAATATCGAAGAAATCGCAGTTGCCACTGTTCTAGCCCAAATTTCTCAATTCGAAAATAAAGTTCTACACCTTGCATTTACCACAGAAATAAAAACAAGACAAAATTTGCAGCAAGAGTTAGCAGCATTTTCTTTCTCAAAAAGAAAACTTCCAGTTAATGAGCGAGATGTATCCGACGCAAAACAATTTAAACCAAATATTGCATCGCATATAAATTGTTTTAATTGTGGGAAAATAGGACACAAGTCAACAGAGTGCCGTTCAAGTAAAATAAACAATTTTAAAATGCAACATGGAGGAATGCCATCACCAAGTGCCACATCTAATACGAATAAAATGGTTACATGCTTCAAATGTAACAAGTCTGGCCACTACGCTTCCCGTTGTTCGTTCCCAAAGAAATCGGAAGCCAATAACGACGCAGGTAGCAGCAGAGCAGGTCCGTCGGCAGAGCGTCGCGTGGATGTTTGTTTAATAAACACACCATCTGGTTCTCTACGTCATCACGGTGAGAGTTTTTCATTTTATTATGACTCGGGCGCTGAGTGTTCACTTATTAAGGAATCAGCATCTTTTAAGTTTAGCGGGACGCGTTATAATAATGTTGTTGTTATGACTGGTATAGGACAAACCAGTGTACACAGTAGTCAAGAAATATTAAGTGATATTGAGATCGATAATATTTGCTTTAAAATATTATTTTATGTGTTGCCTGACCATTGCTTACGACACGAAATTTTAGTGGGCCACGAAATTTTAAACCAAAATATAGCTGTTTACATGACGTGAAATAAAATAAAATTAACACAAATTAAAATAGTCAACATATACGATAAATATGAATTTAATAAAAGCTATTTTGAAAATGTAATTACAGATATTTCACCATTAGGTATAAGTCTCAGTTATTGAACAATTTATTTCTTGATCGCTGGTTAAGCGATGAAAATTGATCTGTGTAATCGCTGGCTAAGCGATGGTTATTCAATTTTTTGATCGCTGGTTAAGCAATGACAATTTATTTTTTGATCGCTGGTTAAGCGATGACAATTTATTTCTTGATCGCTGGTTAAGCGATGACAATTTATTTATTAATCGCTGGTTAAGCGATGTCAATTTATTTCTTGATCGTTGGTTAAGCGATTACAATTTATTTCTTGATCGCTGGTTAAGCGATGACAATTTATTTTTTGATCGCTGGTTAAGCGATGACAATTTATTTTTTAATCGCTGGTTAAGCGATGATATTTATTTATTAATCGCTGGTTAAGCGATGACAGATTATTTCTTAATCGCTGGTTAAGCGTTGACAATTTATTTCTTAATCGCTGGTTAAGCGATGATATTTATTTCTTAATCGCTGGTTAAGCGATGACAATTTATTTCTTAATCGCTGGTTAAGCGATGATATTTATTTTTTAATCGCTGGTTAAGCGATGATATTTATTTATTATTCGCTGGTTAAGCGATGACAGATTATTTCTTAATCGCTGGTTAAGCGTTGACAATTTATTTCTTAATCGCTGGTTAAGCGATGATATTTATTTCTTAATCGCTGGTTAAGCGATGACAATTTATTTCTTAATCGCTGGTTAAGCGATGATATTTATTTCTTAATCGCTGGTTAAGCGATGACAATTTATTTCTTAATCGCTGGTTAAGCGATGATATTTATTTCTTAATCGCTGGTTAAGCGATGACAATTTATTTCTTAATCGTTGGTTAAGCGATGACAATTTATTTCTTAATCGCTGGTTAAGCGATGACAATTTATCTCTTGATCGCTGGTCAAGCGATGACAATTTATTTCTTGATCGCTGGTCAAGCGATGACAATTTATTTCTTGATCGCTGGTTAAGCGATAACAATTTATTTTGATCGTTGGTTAAGTAATTGATCCTTTCGTTAATTGGGTAAATGTAATTGTTTTATGGTTGCAAACAAGCAAGTTAAATAATATGTCAGAATGACCGAGCGATTTACCTCTATAGTTTTGTTTGTAGCCGAGTCACACGAGGACGTGTGACTTGTCAGAATGGCCGTGTAACGGAACTCGTTGAGTGACAAGTTGGTTGCCTAAACAAGCTTGGGTGGAATCAAGGGCGGTGCCAGGTATTTCGGAGAAGTACCGAATGCGAAATGATGAGCAAGCAATGATGGCTTTTGCATCGTAATAGAAAGAGGGACGGGCATTCAGTTTGAGATCCCTGACTTGGCACGACCAGTGGGATCACCTTCATTCTACGAGTTTCCAAAATAGACATTAGTTTAGTGCTTAATAATTAGTTTATGTTAATAATTAGTTGAGTATAGTTAGTTTTGTATGTGTGTGCTAAAATAAACAATATAAACGTTATTAAATAAACATTGTGTGGTTACTATAAACAATTATTAAGTATGGCAGACCTTGGAGAACAAGGGGATGCAACCCCGACATATATATATATTAGGGTGGGCCAAAAAAAAACTTTTAATTTTTTTTCTTTAGGTACCATTAAAATATCGTCCAAGATGACGAAAAAAAAATTCTCCCAAAGTTTGAGCTCTTAATATTAATATTAAGAGGTGGCTCATCGCGATTTTTTATTTTCCATTTAAATAACACGGGAAAAAAAACATTTTTTTGTTTGTAATTTTATTGCGATTTAACGAATTAGTGTGTTGTAAAAATCAATACATATTCTTGTAGGGAATTGAACGATCTACAAAAAAGATCTGATATGATTTTTTGCTTAGTCGACTCTTTTAAAAGATATTTGAGGTTAAAGTTCAACCTCAAATAGTAAATGATGACTTTTATAGTTTTCCATGCTCTATTACGAAATATTGGCTCAAAAACATGAAATCTCATATTTTTCGTGAAGTTTATGTTCTTTGGTAAAACAATACAATTTCTACGAAATATCAATAATCAATATCAATAATTTTTTTTTCTATAAGTAGGTACTTGATTTAAAAAAAACTTTTAATTTTCTTTTCTTTAGCTACCATGAAAATATTGTCCAAGATGACGAAAAAAAAATTCTGATAAAGTTTGAGCTCTTAATATCAATATTAAGCGATTTTTTATTTTCCATTTAAATAACACGGGAAAAAAACATTTTTTTGTTTGTAATTTTATTGCGATTTAAATAATTAGTGTGTTGTAAAAATCAATACATATTCTTGTAGGAAATTGAACGATCTACAAAAAAGATCTGATATGATTTTTTGCATAGTCGACTCTTTTAAAAGTTATTTGAGGTTAAAGTTCAACTTCAAATAGTAAATGATTACTTTTATAGTTTTTCACTAAATATTGTCTCAAAAACATGAAATATCATATTTTTCGTGAAGTTTATCGAGTGTTCTTCGGCAAAACAATACAATTTTTTATATAATATCAATAATCGTTGAAAAAACGGTTTTTTCCTATAACTTAAGTTTTTCAAATTAAAAAGTCTGTTTTTAAAAACTTTATTTTCAACTTAAAACATAAGATGATATTTATTATACAGAAGCAAGAATCAGAATGTTACATTATTGTGTTTTACATATATTTATAACTTAATTTTATCTAACATGAGCTTTCCAAGAAATGATACAAGACTCTCTGAGATCTGCAGACTATACAATTTACTAGCTTAGGATGCGTTCATAACTCCTCCCACCTTAAGAGGAAACATAAAGGGGAGCTTCATGTTTTCGTGGTTATTTTCTGAAACTTCAGGGGTTGTTTTCTTGACGTACCATTTTATATAAAGAAATATAATGATTGCTGTAGTGATGAGTAGTGCAAGGGTAGTTGAGATGCTCCAAGTTGCGGGGTGAATTTCGTATTTTAAAGTTGATTTTGACCATTGAAGTTCTTGTTGTAGATTTCTGATTTTGTCCATATCGATTGAATGTAGTACCATTGAATTTTCGGGTATTTCTATTGATGATTGGTTGTTTATTCGAATTTCTGGAAGTTTTAGTGGTTTTACTGCAATTATTTCTTCTTTGTTCCAATAAATTGATTTGTTGACTTGTACACTACAGTTGTAAGGAATTTTTACTAAACTGGGTTCTTCTATAAGTGCGTGTTCATGGTTTACGCACTGTCGTTGAATTTTAATTGATTTTGTACCAGGAATCATAATGACGTATTCTTTTGTAATTTCTTCTATTATTGGGTTGATGACTTTAACTGGAAGTTTCTGGCAGTTAATAGCTTCAGCTTCATTGATGAGGGTAGCGGTACAATCTCCAACTATTGGTTCTAAGTGATTTTGACATATTTGTACGTTTTCAATTTCGGGACAGGGTTCTTCGATGTATTGTTGTTCGTTGGTGCCAAGTATAAGGTATGGAAGTTTGGGTAAAATTACATTGTTTTGGATTGGAACTGGGAAAAGGCGGTAGCCTTCAAAGGTTTCAGGTTTAAATATTGGAAAGTGTATAGCGAAAATTAGTTTATCGTTTGAAAATAAAATTTGCAAACTTGCTAAATTGTAATATAAAAAGGTTTTTTAATAATCATTATTTTAGATTCACCATATATTTTTATTAAATTATTTATTAAAATATTCATATCATTGATAGGTATAACTGAACTATGTAAGGTATTAAATTTTGCAAAAGAAAGTGCGTTATCAAGGTTGTCAAGAAAAGTAATAAGGTTTTGACAGTTTAAAATTATTTGATCCAAAGTGTTTTGTGCTCTTAAATATGCTACAATGTCGTCGATTGTTTTATTAACGTTCATTTGGAAATATTCCAAACGTTTTTTAATTAAAATTTGATTTTCATTAAGAAGTGTTATAGTGTTATTGTAATTTTGAATTAATTTTGTTGATAGTGACATTTGCAAAGAGATTTCTTTTGACATTGAATTTTGATTATTTTGTAACTCTGAAATTGCTCGGTCATATTTTTGTCCGTCATCGGAATCGAGGGTACCAAAAAGCCATTTTGATGATTTACCAATAATATTTGCTAATCCACGTTTACTAATTTTATGCGGTGAAATATTGTTTAACTTATTACTTGCTTCTAATAAAAGATACTTAGCATGATTAACTAAACTAGAGTAAATACCAAAATATGATTTTGGGAACTTATGATCTAAACTTAATGAATATTCTACATCTCTAAAGAATGACTTAAGATTATTTAATTGATCGTTAATTGGCTTAAATTCTAGATAATGTATAAAAGTATGTCTAGAGCTAATTACCTTAGCTTTTCCTAATTGAAAGGGAAGTAAAGGGTTTTTAATGGGTGTAATTGTCACGTCATTGTCATTGTCCTTCGTCGCTGTAGTTGCTTGATGCGTAACTACAAGGAGTAGCTGGATCCAAAATTTCATGTTCCTGTGAAGGAGAACAGAAAGCTTTAGGGTTTTTAACCATTGATTTGTGAAATACTTTGTCTTTATTTGTAATTATTTTGTTACCGATGTCTTGGGAAACTATTGCCTTTATGTTGCGCGGTTTTGTTTTACTTCTAAGGGCTGATTTGTCTGTAATGAAAACTTTATCACCAGTATTAAAATCGGGGGGTTCGTTACGTTTTTTATTTATTTTTTCAATATTTTTGGTCTTAGTTTCTAGAGATAAATTGTGAATTTGTTCATGGATGGCTTTTAGTCGTTCGCGTCGATCGATCATGAATTGATTTAAAATAATTTCGTCGGTAATGTCGAAAGGATCAAGGGAATTTAATCTACCGTTGATAACATCCACGGGTTTTTGTTTTATTACACTGTGAACAGATGTGTTGTAACCTAAAACGGCATATTGCATAAGTTGCTTAGTAGATGCTTTTGTGTCTTTAATTCTAAGAGTTCTAAAAATTTCGATAAATGTCGAGTGTACGCGTTCAACAGGGCTATTACTATTTGAATTACCAGGGGTTGTAAAATGAATTTGAATTTTATGTAATTTACAAAAATCTATTAAAAGAGAATTTTTTAATTCCGTGCCATTATCGCAAGTTATACATTGGGGTATACCAAAATGGGAAATAAACGTTAGAAAATTTTCATAAACTGTTTGGGAATTACAAATTGGTTCTGAGGGGTACGCTTGTGCATATCTTGAAAATACATCTATGATTGTTAAAAATTTAACGCTCGCTATTTGAAATGTATCCATGTGTATGGATTCCAACGGTTGCCTCGGTGTTGCAGTTAAGGAGAATTTTAATTTAGGTGGGTGTCTATCATATTTCGCTTGTGAACAAATGTCGCAATTGTTAATAAATTCTGTGACATCTTTTTTTAAGTTTGGCCAATAATAAATCTTTTTTAGGGATAAAACTGCTTCATTAATGCCTCTATGACATGTAATTTCGTGGTGGTGAGAAATTATTTCTTTTTGTTGATTTTTGTCCAAAATGTCTTTTAAAAATTGTGTGGAAATAATTAAATTATAAGAGTGGTTTTTAAATGTTTTCTGAAGGATTCTACTTATTTCGGGTATAAACTCGGTTTCTGATTTTTGAATAAAAATGCAGTGGAGTTTACTGGGGTCAATATAGTCCTTAAAAAGTTGTATAATTTCTGATTCATAGTTTTGTGAAAGTTTAACAGTAATTCTAGATTTTGTCTCAAAAATGTTATTTTGAATAACATGATATTTATTAAATATATTTTGATTAATAACAATTTGGTTAGAATAATGATTAAGGCAATTTTCGGTAATTGGTATATTTAATATGGGGTCTTCAACTGCTGAATGTACAGTTTCACTGTCAGGGGGTTTAACTTGAATATTGGAATGAATAATAATTTTTGATTTTTCGTTATTAGGGTTAAAAATTTCGTTTAAGTCGTCAAGATCTTCAAGTGTTACAATTTCGTCATTTGTCGGTAAAAGAAAATCGTTAATTTCGTTTGTAATGTCACCAGGATTTCCTATAATAGACTCGTTTTCTATTGCGTTAATTTCTATTCGAGAAAGTGCGTCGGCGTTGGTATTTTGACAGCCCTTTTTGTATACTATTTGGTAATCAAACTCTTCGAGTTTGAGTCGCCAGCGGACTAAACGAGAATTAGGTTCTTTAAGATTCATTAACCATTGTAGGGGTTTATGATCGGTTACTATGATAAATTTTCTACCAAAAAGATAAGGACGAAAATGTTTAGTAGCCCATACAATTGCTAATAATTCCTTTTCGATCGTGCTATAGTTTATTTCAGCGGGATTTAAAGTACGTGATGCATATGCGATAGGCAGATCTTGACCTATCTTACCTTGGCTGAGTACTGCACCGATAGCAAAATTAGATGCGTCAGTTGTTAAGTTAAAATTTTGATTAAAGTCAGGGTATTGAAGTATAGGGTCGTTGCATAAAATGTTTTTACAGATTTCAAATGTTCGTAGAAATTCCGGGGTATGTTCGATTTTTTCACCTTTCTTTAGACATTTGGTGAAAGGTTTTGTTAATTTAGCAAAATTTTTAATGAATTTACGATAATATCCTAAAAGACCTAAAAATGACTTTATGTCTTTTGGTGTTTTGGGTATTGGAAAATTTTGTATGGCTTCAATTTTTTTGGGATTGGGTTTTATTCCGTCTGGGGTAATGACATGACCTAAAAATTCGACTTCTTTTCTGAGAAATTCAGATTTGTCGAGTTGAACTTTTAATTTTGACTCTCTTAATTTTTTAAAAATTAATTTAATGTTTGCGATATGTTCTTCTAAATTTGACGAGAAAATAATGATATTATCCATATACACTAAACAGATTTTACCCTGTAAGTCTCTTAGAACGTGATCCATAACGCGTTGAAACGTTGCGGGTGCGTTCTTTAGACCAAATGGCATTCGTACATATTCGTAATGGCCATTTTCTACGTTAAAAGCTGTTTTGGGAATGGATTCGGGGTCCATCTCGATTTGATGGAAGCCAGAAGCTAGATCCAGCGTAGAAAAATACTGGCATCTACCTAACTTATCGAGAATATCGTTAATATTGGGAAGAGGGTATCGGTCGTCAATTGTCTTTTCATTTACTTTGCGATAGTCGACAACTAACCTCCACTTTTGTTTGCCGCTACTATCGATCTTTTTTGGAACTATCCAAATTGGACTGCTCCAAGGGCTTTGACTTGGTCTAATAATTCCGTCATCGAGCATTTTATTAATTTGTCGTTGTACCTCCTCTTTATGAATAAAGGGGTATCTATAAGATTTTACGTGTATTGGTATTTCGTCGCTAGTTTTAATTTCATGTTTAACTTTGTTAGTAAAGGAAAGTTTATCGTCATCTCTGTGAAAGATGTCAGAAAATTCTCTGCAAAGATTAAGAAGGTATCGTCTTTCTTCGTTATTTAAATGTTCGTGTCTTATCAAGTCTCGTATGTCGGGATTCTTTTCTAATTTATGTTTAGGTAAAAAGTCTTCAAAATGATAAAATTCAAAATTTTGTTTTTGCAAATCGTTAAAGGGAATTGATTTTATTGGTTCAGAGATAAAAATTTCTACTGATTTACGTGAATGATTAAAAATTTCTACTTGGGCAAAAAAGTTTTTTGCTGTTGTTAATGTTTCGAGAATGTATAAATCGTCAATATTTTGTTCGGGAATAATTATGTCGTCATTAGGGGTGGAAACTGGAATTTTTACCGAGGCTACTTCTAAGGCGTTAAGACTTATTTTATATCTTTCTAATTTTGGGTTTCTATAAAATATTGGGATTCGTGTTCGGTGATTTATTAGTTGTTTGTTAATTAAGTCAATTGTAAATTTTAAAATTATTAATTCTTTAAGTCCGATAATACCGTCGAAGAAATTGTGAAAGTCGAAAAGAATAAATGTTATGTTATTGTTACTGCAAAGTTCTGGCATAGCGGGAATGTCAGCTTTAAATCTAACTTCTTTTTCACCTACACCAGTTTTTATTTGAGAGGGTGAATGGTAAATTGTTTGAGGAAAATATTTTTGAGCTAACGAGGGTTTAAGGATAGAATTATAACAGCCTGTATCGATTAGTAATTTCATTGGGGGATTTTGTATTTTAATGTAAGGTAAACTATTGTTAATTTCAGTGTGCATTTCGGAAACTATGTAAGGTTGGTTTTCGAATGGTCCGTCTGAAAATTTTGAGTGTTATCTGGATCTGCTAAGTTACATTCGTAATTTTCTGATATGTCGTAATTATTTTGATAGTAAGATTCTTGTTCTGTATAAATTTCGTTTGTATTATCTTGTGAGTAAAAGTTAAATGTATCGTCAGGGATTTCAGTTATTTGGGGAGAATTTTCTTCTATATTAAAAAGTTCTTCTGCCCTAAAGTTTCGGGGTCCGGATGGTTTAAAATTATTCTGGGAAAAGTTAGTTCTCTTTGAGGTAGGTAAGGTATATGAGCTTCTGGTGGACATTGGTTCGGGTTTATAATTTGGAGTTACACCGGTTGGTTTAAAAACATCTTTTGGGGGACCAAAGACTTGGTTATTGGAAAAGAATCTTTGGGGTACTTGACTTGGTTGAATGGGAATTGGTTGGCTGGGAAATCCTGAAGAATTTGGGGCTTGTAATGCTGGAAAGTTTCTTGGGAAATGGTTAGCTTGATGATAATTTTGATTGAATTTGTAATTATTAGGATTATTATAATTATATTTGGGTTGCGAATAAAATTGATTATTTTGGGCATGATTATTTTGGGCATGATTATTTTGTTTATGTTGTGGGTTATGAGAAAATGTCGGTCTTAAGTTATGTGTCGGAGGGGCTTTAAATAGATTTTGAGTATATTGGAAGTTTTCTTCCTCAGTTATGTATGTTAATGCTTCTTCTAGAGAAGTGGGGTTTTTAAGTCTAATAATACATTGAATTTGGGGTGATAGCCCACGAATATATGTTCTTAAAGTGAGTTTGTCATAATTTTCTATATAAATTTTCTTTGAAGCTGCGTCAATATTTTGTAAACTAATTTTTTGAGCGAGATTACTTCGTAAAACTTGTAATCTTTTACCAAAGTCAAGGAGGGATTCATTTTTAAAGGGTCTTGCCATAAACAAGTCCTGTTCTAAGCATTCTATATTACGATTGTCACCAAAACAAGTTTGTAAAGCGTTTTTAATGTCTTTCCAAGTATTAAGTTCGGAACGAGAGCCAACTAAAATTTGTGCTCTATCAATTAATTTAGTTTGGATTGCGCGAATTAAATATTTTTTTAAATTGGCGTCTTCGGTATCGCCGTATGTGTCGAACAAAAATTGTCCGGCAGAAATAAAATTATTTAAATTGTTGACATCACCATCAAAACGAGGGATAGTGTCGACAAACATTTTAAGCATATTTAAGCTAACTGAATCTACTGTTCGGGTAGTCATTGTTTCGTTTGTATCGTTTACTCTTAATGAATTTAAAAATAAATTACTTAAATCGTCTAATTCGTTATCTGTCATAGACTTAAAATAAATTAGAATTTATATTTTATAAAATTTTTATATGGTTTAATCTTTAAATTTGATTCCTAAAAATAACTTAAAAATAACCTAAATTTCTTATACGGAGTAGGAGGTGAAGGAACTTGGACTTACGTAGAAACTCCTTCGGTGATCCTGTCTTTGGGTCTGCACAAATGGTTTTCGGCGGTCCTCAATGTCTTTGAGAAAGGCCTGGTCTATTGAAGGCGGTCCTCTACGGTGTACCAAACACTTGGAGAAAGGCCAGGAATAGATTTTGTCGTCGGCGGTCCTCTGCGGTGTACCAAACACTTGGAGAAAGGCCGGGAAGATGGTTCAAGTGTCATTTCCTTAAAAAATAATAAATATTCTATTTACACTTGACTATTAGGTAATGTAGAGTAATAAAAGCCATGTTTCAATAACTTTCCAATTAAAATAAAAAATGTTATTCCAACGTGCACTTTTTCACTATTTTGGAATCAAACTAAATTTTTCTTGTTACAATTGGGATATTTTTGCTGGTGGTTTTTAACTACTCGCTATAAGTATCAAATATACATATACATTAGGGTGGGCCAAAAAAAAACTTTTAATTTTTTTTCTTTAGTTACCTACCATGAAAATATCGTCCAAGATGACGAAAAAAAAATTCTCCTAAAGTTTGAGCTCTTAATATTAATATTAAGAGGTGGCTCATCCCGATTTTTTATTTTCCATTTAAATAACACGGGAAAAAAACATTTTTTTGTTTGTAATTTTATTGCGATTTAACGAATTTGTGTGTTGTAAAAATCAATACATATTCTTGTAGGGAATTGAACGATCTACAAAAAAGATCTGATATAATTTTTTGCTTAGTCGACTCTTTTAAAAGATATTTGAGGTTAAAGTTCAACCTCAAATAGTAAATGATGACTTTTATAGTTTTCCATACTCTATTACGAAATATTGGCTCAAAAACATGAAATATCATATTTTTCGTGAAGTTTATCGAGTGTTCTTTGGTAAAACAATACAATTTCTACGAAATATCAATAATCAATATCAATAAAATTTTTTTCTATAAGTATAAGTATAAGTCTACTTGATTTAAAAAAAATCGAATTTTTTTCTTTACATAAGTAATGACAAAAAAATTAATCATTTTCTCAAAAAATAATAAATATTCTATTTACACTTGACTATTAGGTAATAAAAGCCATGTTTCAATAATTTATCAACTAAAATAAAAAATGTTATTCCATAACTTGTACTTTTTTCACTATCTTAGAATCAAACATTTGTTGTACTCTTCTATTAATGCAACTCCTCTTTCTGCTACATCATTGAGAACGCTAAGACGTTTGAAAAATACTAGATTATCTTGATAGCTTTCATCCTGTGTCCAAAATTCTACATTCTTATTGATAAAGTCAATGGGTAAATCAAATATATTAAATATGTATATGTATATTTGATACTTATAGCGAGTAGTTAAAACCCACCAGCAAAAATATCCCAATTGTAACAAGAAAAATTTAGTTTGATTCCAAAATAGTGAAAAAGTGCACGTTGGAATAACATTTTTTATTTTAATTGGAAAATTATTGAAACATAGCTTTTATTACTCTACATTACCTAATAGTCAAGTGTAAATAGAATATTTATTATTTTTTAAGGAAATGATTAATTTTTTTGTCATTACTCAGGTAAAGAAAAAATTTCGAATTAAAAAAAAAATTAAATATAGGAAAAAACCGTTTTTTCAACGATTATTGATATTTTATAAAAAATTGTATTGTTTTGCCGAAGAACACTCGATAAACTTCACGAAAAATATGATATTTCATGTTTTTGAGACAATATTTAGTGAAAAACTATAAAAGTCATCATTTACTATTTGAAGTTGAACTTTAACCTCAAATAACTTTTAAAAGAGTCGACTATGCAAAAAATCATATCAGATCTTTTTTGTAGATCGTTTAATTCCCTACAAGAATATGTATTGATTTTTACAACACACTAATTCGTTAAATCGCAATAAAATTACAAACAAAAAAATGTTTTTTCCCGTGTTATTTAAATGGAAAATAAAAAATCGCGATGAGCCACCTCTTAATATTAATATTAAGAGCTCAAACTTTATCAGAATTTTTTTTTCGTCATCTTGGACAATATTTTCATGGTAGCTAAAGAAAAGAAAATTAAAAGTTTTTTTTTAAATCAAGTAGGTACTTATAGAAAAAAAAATTATTGATATTTCGTAGAAATTGTATTGTTTTACCAAAGAACACTCGATAAACTTCACGAAAAATATGATATTTCATGTTTTTGAGCCAATATTTCGTAATAGAGCATGGAAAACTATAAAAGTCATTATTTACTATTTGAGGTTGAACTTTAACCTCAAATATCTTTTAAAAGAGTCGACTAAGCAAAAAATCATATCAGATCTTTTTTGTAGATCGTTCAATTCCCTACAAGAATATGTATTGATTTTTACAACACACTAATTCGTTAAATCGCAATAAAATTACAAACAAAAAAATGTTTTTTTCCCGTGTTATTTAAATGGAAAATAAAAAATCGCGATGAGCCACCTCTTAATATTAATATTAAGAGCTCAAACTTTAGGAGAATTTTTTTTTCGTCATCTTGGACGATATTTTCATGGTACCTAAAGAAAAAAAATTAAAAGTTTTTTTTTGGCCCACCCTAATATATATATATATATATATATATATATTAAATTGACTAAATCTAAATATTTAATTTCTTCCATATTAAGCTCGGTAAATCACTGACAACACTAATAATGATTGAATATAAATTTAGTTTGATTTTATGATGTAATATATATACATATATATATATTATATATATATATTATATATATATATATATATATATATATATATATATATATTACATCATAAAATCAAACTAAATTTATATTCAATCATTATTAGTGTTGTCAGTGATTTACCGAGCTTAATATGGAAGAAATTAAATATTTAGATTTAGTCAATTTAATATTTAAAAATGATTACGATAACAAAGAATTACTTCAGTTTATAAAAGAAAAATACAAACTTAATCAAGAAGATGAAGACAAAACGAACTTGAGATTAAAAACGTTTACTAGTCATGTTAAGGATCGACTTCGCAAAGTAAAGTACAACAAGAAAAAATGTATTATAGAATATGAGAGTTGGTTGGAAAATACTTTTTTTATATCCGAAGAAACTGAAAATACACCAAAGAAACAATGCACTGGAAGATCTAGCAAGCCATTTATGGAATCTAGTGAGAGGTCAAAAAGACGCAAATCTTTGAAAATAAGGGAAAGTATTGGTATTGATGGAGTTAATTTTGTGTATAAAAATACATTAAATAGTAGTAATGAAAATTTACCGTCTATCAGCGAATTAAGAGAAATTTCACTATCAGATGACGAAGCACTGGCATTACTTCTGGATTTAAATTTGTCCAAAGCAGGCTACATGAAATTACGGAAAATTGCAAAATTGCATAATTCAAATTTATTTCCTTCGTATGAGCACATTAAAAAATCCAAGAATGAATGTTATCCCGGTGATATAACTACAACCGAAATGGGTTCTGAAATAGGTCTGCAATCATTTTTAGATCACACTTCAAAACGTTTGCTGGAATCTTTTGAATATGATGCCAATTTCGGTAATAGGGATCTGGAATTAATGGTTAAATGGGGTTGTGATGGAGCATCCGGACAAGGTGAATATAAACAAAAAAATTTAAGCTCTTCTACTGCGACCGATTCTAGCGTATTTATGATTTCAATGGTACCAATATTACTAAAGAATGAAGTGAATACGAAGGTTTGGGAGAACCCTCAACCTTCATCTACGAAGTATTGTAGGCCCATCAAGTTCGAATACATAAAAGAGTCTTCAGAAGTAATAACAAGAGAGGTGGAAAAAGTTAATGCACATATTGGCAAGTTAATTCCAACTATATATAAAAAATGTAACATAAAGTACACGATGCTTTCCACAATGCTGGATGGAAAAGTTGGACAAGTTCTTACTAGTCGCAAACCTGCATTAATTGTGGAGCAACACCCAAAGAAATGAATAATTTGGACCTTATTAAAGCAAAATCTTTAAGAATAGATTCCTTCAAGTATGGATTATCGAGTCTCCATGCTTGGATTCGTTTTATGGAGTGCATTATTCATATTGTCTATAATATATCTTTTAAGTGTTGGTCTGCGAGAACTGATAAACAAAAGGAATTAAAACAAAAAGAAAAAAAACGCATACAGGAGGAATTCCGACAAGAAATGGGATTGTTAATAGATTTTCCCAAACAAGGGAGTGGAAATTCTAATGATGGGAATACGGCAAGAAGATTTTTTCAAGATGCAGTAAAGTCTTCTAAAATAACTGGAATTGACTACGATTTAATAAAAAGGTTCTCCATTATATTACAAACTTTGGCATGTGGAGAATATATTAACATTGAAAAGTTTAAAGAATATTCACGGAAAACAGCTGAATTATATGTATCCTTATATCCTTGGTATTACATGCCCGCTTCCGTACATAGAATTCTTATGCACGGATCGGATATAATAAACAACTTTTCTCTTCCGATAGGGCAGTTGTCGGAAGAGGCACAGGAAGCAAGGAATAAGGATTACAAAAAAATAAGAGAATTTCATACAAGGAAATTTGACCGAAAATCCACAAATGAGGATTTAATGCATATGCTCCTAACAACATCGGATCCAATGATAACCGGAAAAAGGAGTTATATACAAACTAAACATAAGCCCCTGGACGAAGAAGCATTGGATTTATTATTAAGTGAAGATATGTAATAAAATCATTTAAATATTATAAAATATATATTAAGGACAGAGTAATTGTTTTTCAAAAAAATATAATAAAAAAAATCAAGTTTCGCGCTATATCAAAATATCCAATAGACATAAACTATTTTTGTTTTTTTCACTGAAAAGCCTATTTATTTCTGAATAAAACGAATAAAAAAACAAGGCTTTACGTTTATTAATAAGACAAAATGAATATTTTTCTACAAAGTGTAATAAAAAAATGTAATTTTTTAAGTTTAACGCCTTATAAAACAAAACATAATAAACATAAATTATGTTTGTCGATACTAATATAAAGCTTATTTATTTCTGAATAAAATGAAAAAAAAACAAGGCTTTAGGTCCATTATTAAGGTCACAAATTAGTTTTGACCAGAAAAGTAGCATTCCAACCCGGTGTCCCGGCGGCCCAGCACGCCCCTGCTCTTGCCTAGTTATTCCAAAAATATCAGAGCATCTTGCATAGCCTAATGTGATTTTGGCTTATCGTATAGGAAGTCCTACGTTTACCCGACCAGGCCCTATCGATATATTAATCGGAGCTGGTAACTTTTTTAACATATTGTCTGTTGGTACAAAAAAAACCCTCTTTGGGTGGGTCGTAGCCGCACCTCTACAGCTTTCCAGTCATATAATAAATCAATTTGTATCTCAATGTAATTTTTCGAACGATTTAGCTTTCAATATTTCAATGCCTACATCGGCTACAATGTCCAAGGAAGAAAACTTCTGCGAAAAACATTTTGTAGAACACACAAGACGCGACGCAGATGGTCGATTTATAGTACATATTCTTTTTAAACGTGATCTCAAAATATTGGGAAATTCTTACGAAATCGCCAGGAAACGCTTTTATGCCCTTGAGCGCAAACTAAATTCAAATGCGAAATTAAAAGAGTCTTATACTTCATTTATAAATAAATATATTGAGTTAAATCACATGAGTTTAGACAATAATCGTACATCCGCTACACATTTACATTATTTTCTTCCGCATCATGCGGTAATTAAAAATCACAGTCTAAGCTCCAAAACAAGATTTGTATTTGATGCATCCTCAAAAACCACGACAGGCATATCAATGATATTCAAGCCCTAGGTCCCGTTATCCAGCAAGACCTTTTTTCTATTGTATCTCGTTTTCGCAAATACAACGTTGCCGTTACTGCCGATGTAACAAAAATGTACAGGCAAATTCTCGTTTCCCCTGAACACAGATCACTTCAATCCATTTTATGGCGCCAGAACTCTAATGAACCGTTAAATATATATAATTTAAACACAGTCACTTATGGCACAGCATCTGGTTCTTTTCTTGCGATAAGATCTTTGCAGCAGATAGCTCATGATCATAAACACATCTATCCTCAAGGCTCTCAAGCCATCCTACGGGATTTTTATGTTGATGATTTTTTATCTGGTTGCGATACATACATTAGATGAGGCGATAGAGTACATAAGAAAAATTTCTGAAATTTATCATCTAGATGTTTCGAGCTGAGAAAGTGAGTTTTAAATGAACCCCAATTGGTGAAAATGAAAAAACAAAAACCTTAGGATTATGGTGGAATCCCAAAGCCGACGCGAATACTGCTGGCCAATAGCAGGTAGAAATCTTACAAGAAAGATTACAAGAAATTGCATAACATGTTTTAAGGCCAATCCCAAGAGCAGTAATCAAATTATGGGAAATTTACCTGCCGACCGTGTAAATATTAATATTTCATTTAATGTCGTTTGCACTGACTACGCCGGCCCATTCACTCTTAAGGATATAAATGGGCGTGGCTGTAAAACTTTAAAGGCATACATCTGTTTATTTGTTTGCTTTGCCACCAAAGCAATTTACATCGAATTGGTTACTGCATTAGATGTCGAGCATTTCTTATTGGCTTTTAAACGGTTTATTGCTCGGAGAGGTCCTCCTTCTCGCATTGTATTTTTGAATGTAAACGAGAAATACAGGGTGTTTCAATAAAAACTCCCAGGCCAATTGTTTTATTTAGCCTCTATGATTGGATTCACAACTGTGTAAAAAATGTGTTTGAATAATGCAAGATGTAGGTGGCGCCACTGTGCAAAGAATTTTTTCGATGGCAGGTACTTTTAAATTAATTTTTGATCAAATTATGTCCCATACATATGATAAATCCGACATGAACGGAGATATTTGGGGTTAAGTTTTTTTAAAATAATTTTTAGAGTATTTTAATTTTAAATATTTATAATATCCTTTAGCAGATGTTTATTTAATTCTGGTAATTATAATTTTAGTGATAAAACGCTCGTGTAGCTCTAACTAGATTAAAATTGTTATGTCCAGTGACGTATCTGGGGGCCCCTTAACAAATATTATTGGCAAAAAAATAATACCCCACTGAGTTTCTGGTAATTTTTATATTTTTTTCGGAATAAGCAACTAAAAATATCCTTTTTCTGTCTGTTGAATTGCTTCGTTTTCGAGAAATAAAATAAAACCATTTCACTGCATATCTCTGGAAAACAATAGTCATTAAATAAAAAAAATGAATGTTAGAAACATCAAGTAAATTTTTCTTCCCTTCACTCAATGTCAGTGTCAATGTAAGCAATTTCTACATTTCTAAAATAAAAATGGTTCACCATATAAATCAAGAAAAATTGAACATGGTTTTAGTTTATGGAGAATGCCATCAAAATGCTTCAGAAGCTGTACGCTGCTATCGAGCTCGTTTTCCAGAAAGACCAACGCCCGATCTCAAATCTTTTGTAGCTTTGTGTACCAACTACATATGGTAGTTTTAAAAAGGAAAAGGTTCCTAGAAGGAAGAGGGTTACGACTGACGAAAATGTAGCTTTAGTTCTCCAAACAGTAGAAAATAGCCCACAAACGTCATTACGAAAATTAAAAGATGAAACTAATATTTCACTAAGTTCGTGTCGCAGAATCCTAAAAGGAAATAAGTTTTTTCCATACAAGGTTCATTTAGTGCATCACCTACAACCAGGAGATAACCAGTGCAGATTAAACTTTTTGGCACATTTTCATATTCTTTTGGAAGAAAATCCAAATTTATTAAACCAAATTATGTGAAGTGACGAATCCCGGTTTCACAATAATTAATAAGTAATTAATAAACATAATTGTCGCTACTTGTCCCAGGAAAATCCTAACTGGTTGCGACAGACTAAATTTCAAACCCGATTTGGGGTAAATGTTTGGTGCGGTGTTGTAAATGGTTACATAGTCGGGCCCTATTTGTACCATGAAAATTTAACTTCAGTTCGTTATTTACAATTTCTGCAAACCGATCTCCCTTTGCTGTTACCAAATTTAGGAATTAACGTAAATACTATGTGGTTTCATCAAGACGGTGCCCCAGCACACAATAGCAATATCGTAATAAATCATCTAAATGTGACGTTTTCAGGAAAAGTAATCAGCACAAATGGGGATCTTAGATGGCCAGCAAGGTCCCCTGATCTTACCCCGATGGACTTTTATTTATGGGGCTGCTTACAAAATGATGTCTACAAGGAACCAATAGCAGACATGGCTGACCTGTACAAAAAAATTTATGCTTCTATTGAGAGTTTGAAGAACCGAATTATTATATCGATTTGCTATGTGTTTGTATGAAAACGGCAATAATTTTGAACACCTCATTAGACCTCATTAGTTAGTTTTTGGTATTGTTCTAATTTTCATTAATAATTTTGTATAATTTCCCACCAGTTCTTTCATAAAATTTAAAACATCCTTTTTTTTTATTATGTTTTAATGTTTTACCTTTGTTTTTAAACAAAAAATATAGCGTATTATTATTAATATTATTATTTATGGTTTTGTTTTTCAAATGGTTTTATTTTTATTTCTCGAAAACGAAGCAAGATAAAAAAACAATTCAACAGACAAAAAAAGGATATTTTTAGTTGCTTATTCCGAAAAATATATTAAAATTACCTCAGTGGCCCCCTGAGACGTCACTGGACTTAATATTTTTAATCTAGTTAGCGCTACACGAGCGTTTTATCACTAAAATTATCATTACCAAAATTAAATTAACATTCTGCTAAAGGATATTAAAAATATTTCTAATTAAAATACTCTTTAAAATTATTAAATAAAAACTTAACCCCAAATATCTCCGTTCATGTCGGATTTATCAAAAATTTGTATGGGACATAATTTGATCAAAAATTAATTTAAAAGTACCTGCCATCGAAAAACTTATTTGCACAGTAGCGCCACCTACATCTTGCATTATTCAAACACATTTTTTACACAGTTGTGAAGCCAATCATAGAGGCTAAAAACTGGCGTTTACAGAAATTAAATGTCACTTTTTGTTTTCGAAATAATTAGCCTGGGAGTTTTTATTGAAACACCCTGTATGTTTATTATTCGATTAATACAATTATCGATAAATTACAAGTAACTGAAAGCTTTATTTATTTTAAATTATGTCAGATGTTTTTGCATCTATGGACACCAACACACATTATAGATTATTAGATTTGTTTCAACACCTTCCCGTAATCCATAATGTAACAAATGGTAACTTTTCAAAAACAAAATAAATTAATCTAAAGTTTTTATTCTTCTTGTTTCGTTTAGTTTATTTACTAATCTTCACATTCTTGAACTCTGCAATTTGTTCGTTTGTATTGCAGTATTTAATTTTCCCTCATTAACTTTCTCCTGTATATAATAATAGCGAACATCAATATGTTTCTTTTATTCACTATACCACTCTTCACCAGTTTTATGGTAAGTAGAGTAACAAAGAGAGTACGGCAGCGGAAGTGATCCAGACAGGTGACGTAGCGCGTTGGGTTGGTAGCGCTGTTTTCCGAAGGTGGCGCCACCTATAGATAAGCGATACAAAAATTTCGAACTAGAGATAAGGGAAAGGAAACGGTGATAAGGGGGTGGGCGTGACTTAACAGTGGTTTGGTCACCTTGGTATCCGCTATTTGGAGATAAGGATTCATTATTAATAATATAAATTTCATTTTTAACGCCATTTTGAATTGTGACGTCAAATTTTTATAGATAAGGATATATTTTGAATTAATAATATAAATTTCATTTTTGACGCCATTTTGAATTGCTGACGTCATCCGACTTGTCCCAACAAGTCTAATTGGGCTAGCTCCAGAGGCCTTTTTCTCACTATTAGGTGTTCAGTCATCCGTCCGACCTTTTTTATTAAAATTAATTTTTTTTTTAAATATCTTTGGGTGCCGATCGGTACTCGGAAACCATCGGTTTTAAATTTTTTCATATAAAGTTAGTTATTTTATAATGATCAGTCTTAATATTGCTTTATGTTGAGTATTAATAATGGGTTTTAAATTGATATTAATATTTCTGCTAAGTATAATCTTAGTAAAGTCAAATAATTTAACTGATAAAGATGCTGTAATAAAACATCTCGAAGCATTTGGCTACCTTAATGGTTCAGAGTTTGCGCTGACTAATTATGAAGAAGCTTTAATATTATTTCAGGAGAGATATAATTTAAACATAAGTGGTGAAATATCGAAAGAACTTTTAAAATTTATAAAAACACGTCGTTGTTCTATACCAGATGAAAATATTTATGAACTGACACAAACCCAGCCTAAATGGAATAAACATGAAATTTATTGGTATGCTTATAATAAAGAATCAAGAAAAGCTGCTTCTAGGTCTTTTTACGAGTGGCAAAAATTTGTTAAACTAAAGTTTACTTATTCGTATAGAAATCCAGACATTTTTATTTTATTTGGAAGATATAATCATAGTAATTCAATTCGATGCATGAAGAGTGATTGTGGATACCCATTTGATGGGGAAGGTAATTTACTTGGTCACGCATATCAACCAATTAATACCTGTACGGAAATTCATTTAGATTCAGATGAAAATTGGTATTTTGGTTTTGATAATGATAAAACAAGTTTATATACCACAATGCTTCATGAAATTGGTCATGCTTTGGGGTTGGGACATTCTACAGATATTAAAGCACTCATGTATCCATATTTTTCGCCATATATAACAACCCTATCCAATGTTGATAAAAAATAATATACAAAATTTATATGGATTACCCCCAAAAACTACACCCAAAATAGTAACAACACCAAAAACAATCCCAACAACAAGGAAACTTACAGGTAAACCAAGAACAACAAAAACAATTTTAACAACAAGCAGACCTAAAATAACGGGTTCTACGCAAAAACCTACACACACATCATCAAATTTAACTGATTTATGTCAAATCGAGTATCCACAACAAATGTTAGACACAAATAATAATCATCTGTATGTTTTTAACAATGGGTTAGCGTGGATTTTAAATATAGGAGAGTCTATAATATCAAAAGGCCTAAAAAATTAGTGATTATATTAAATTAAATGATTTTTTGCATATATACCAAAAACCTAAAGCTCGTTTTCTTTTCATAGTCTTGCGTATGAAACATTTAATCAAACAATAGACAGTATTGCTCAAAGTAGTAATTAGTTCCTACCCCTAACCCGCACAAGCCATTCAGTTGGCTTATGGGACATCTTAGTTTGGATGTAAGGGTGGAACTAAAAAGAGCACTTTAAACTTTAAACTTTAAATGCTATTTTTAACTCAAACAGGGGTAGAACTTATATCATTCATGATAATTATTGGGTTGCTGAAATTGATGAATGCGGTTTAAATATAGTTAATAGGGGAAATATAAATAAATTTTTCTCAGGAATTCCTCCAGATATATCTTCAGCATTTCCCTATACAAATGGTAACATTTATTTTTTTAGAAAAAACTTATTTTATGAATATATCGAATTTTTCGGGTAAATTAATAAGAGCAGGAGTTTTTGATTGGAGTTTATTTGGAATAAATTGTCCGAATGAAACAATTTTAAATCAATTAAAAAACATATTAACAACCCTTTCAACATACTTTAATTGATAATTATAAAAGCTTAATTTAATAAAAAAAAATCATTTCAATGTTGACTTTTAAGCATAAAGGTGGTGGTTTATTAAATTCTGCAATTAACAACCTATCCTTTAAGCTTCACGTACCCTCTTACCAATTTTGTGGGCCAGGTACTAAATTAGATAAGAGAATTCAAAGGGGTGAGACTGGTATAAACCCCTTAGATGCTGCATGTAAAGATCAAGATATTGCTTATTCAGAAAATAAAAGTTTGGCGGAAAGGCATAAGGCAGATTGGATTTTGGAAAATAATGCTTGGCAAAGGGTGAAATCAAAGGACTCTAAATTGGGGAGAAAGTAGACCACAAACCTGAGCCTTCATCAAGGAAAACCTCCGGATCAATCCAGGCACCGGAGCCGTCAACCAGAACAAGCTCCGGGCCAGCAGCCACTTCCAGGCCATACCACAAAGAAGAGTCGTGGCCGGCAGAATGTTCAATTTTAACATAAAAATCTTAAATCCTGAGCCGGCAGAATGTTCAATCACAGATTGAACAGATAAATCCTGAACTGGCAGAATGTTCAATTATAGGTTAAAGCCCAAGTTTAACATTGAAATAGTTAAACATAAATTTGTTATTATTGTTTAGATATTAATCTTACAAGTAGTTTCATAGCGTAAACTCGACCTTGTGCTATGAACTACTTAGTCAGCAAAAGTTCCAGTCAGTAGCGTACAGAATAAAATACAATAAAAAACACATGTTTTGTCTAGTACGCTACTGATATTCGTTTTAAATACAATTACAAATTGTTTTAAATTGATAGTTCTAAAACATCAAATAATATGATATCTTTTGTAAATTGTTTAAATTTGCTGGACATAAAAACCCAACAAATTATTAATAAAGACATAGTTTAACACTGCTTACTCTATCATTTTAATAGAGCCTTAATTAATCTTTATTCACTAAATCTTTGATAATTTTTGTTTATTAAGTTCTTCAATTTTTTTTTAAATCCAATATATTTTCTTGAAATCTAGCAAATCTTTGATAGTTTTTGTTTTATTTTTTTTGCGCATTAATCGTAATTCACAAGCTATTTTTTTCAAATTTTTGAATTGATTTTTTGGTGTCTTGTTTAAATTTATTTCACTATTAATAAAAAGTATTAGCTATTCAGTTTATTTGTCCTATTTTTCTCAGTGTACTTTTAACTTGTAACATTTACCGTTTCACCATAAAAATGCAAAAGTGCTGTTTTATTATAAATATTACTTCAGTGTACAGGTAAAAATATTAAACTCGTAGTTAATTGCTTCAGACACTTTTAAAGAGCAACTAATTAATTTCTATTCAATTTCTATTCGCCCCTATATAAATTGCAGTAGAATAAAAAAAATTCGACAGACTTAAAGGAAGTTTGCCCATGTTATTTAAATGGCAAAACTTTGAAATCATTTTTTTACGTTTTATACGAAAGTATTAAAGTAATTATTTATTTTAAAGCACAATTTGATATTTCTTTAAGTAATTTAGATAATTGATTTATTTTTATTCCTAATAATTTATATTTTCTACAATTTTATTATTTTTAAATTTATATTAAAATATATATGTATTAGGGTGAGCCAAAAAAACTAACCTATCGGATTTATGGGTTAAAATGAACCTACATACCGAGCAAAAAATTTCCCTGCAAGGCAAAATTTTTTGCTCAATTTTAAAAGGTGTCGGTGAGCATTCTAAGTTTTCCATTGAAATAACACGTAAAAAAATCTTTTTTCATTAAAAAGACTATAACTTTTGAACCGTTTGAGATAAAATTTTTTACGTCGCGGATTCTTGTAGAGCATAAAATTTCCCAAAGAATCTATACCAGGATTATTTTTTTTAATTCAAAAATTCGTATGTTTGAAAGCTTTGAAAAGTGTAAAAAATCACTACAAACTGCAGTTTTAGTGATTTTTTACACTTTTCAAAGCTTTCAAACATACGAATTTTTGAATAAAAAAAAATAATCCTGGTATAGATTCTTTGGGAAATTTTATGCTCTACAAGAATCCGCGACGTAAAAAATTTTATCTCAAACTGTTCAAAAGTTATAGTCTTTTTAATGAAAAAAGATTTTTTTACGTGTTATTTCAATGGAAAACTTAAAATGCTCACCGACACCTTTTAAAATTAAGCAAAAAATTTTGCCTTGCAGGGAAATTTTTTGCTCGGTATGTAGGTTAACCCATAAATCCGATAGGTTAGTTTTTTTGGCTCACCCTAATATATATATATATATATATATTTTGATTTTTGCAGGCCGGTTTGGATTCTTTGATTACCCATGGTATGCGCGGATTCGAAGACAATGATAAAGTTGGAATTTCACAAACACCGAGTTTCCGGACAAACCATTAGCGATATCTTTAAGAAATAGAAGTCAAATGACATCCGCAGTTATTCTCGATACTCTAGGGTTGGTGCTACAAAGCAATTCCAGTTTTTTCACCAACAACCAGCTATGGCTCTCGACAGGGTCCAGCTCCCAACAGGCCATGGAAGAGTGTCTCTAAAAGGAGCATCTTACGAGGAATTCTGCCGGAAAAAATACGGTATCGTAATTGTTAATAATGACGATAATTATTGTTTAGCCTATGCTTTTGGAATAAAACGTCTATAGTAGCCTATTAAACCGGAAAAGATTTGATTTCTTTAAGAGATTTAGGTAGGTATGGGGAAATTTACAATAGCGGCTATTTTTTTGGATTTGGCTGAAGGCCTTTATCTGTTACAATGTGCCCTAAAAATTCAACTTTTTTAGTAAGGAACTCACTTTTGTCGATTTGTATCTTAAAATTTGCGGATTTAAAACAAGAGAAAATTAATTTAAGGTCGTTAATATGTTCTTGAAGAGATCGAGAGAAGTCGATGACATCGTCCATATATACAAACCATCGTTTGTAAATATGAGATTTTAGAATTTCGTCCATCATTCTCTGAAACGTTGCCGGGGCATTTTTGAGTCCGAACGGCATTCGAAGATATTCAAAATGACCATTTGGCACGGAGAAAGCAGTTTTGCTAATCGATTCTTCAGACATCGGAATTTGATGGAAACCTTGTGCAAGGTCCAGACAAGAAAAGTATGTGCATCGACCCAAGTTTTCAAGAATTTCATCTATTCGAGGTAAGGGATATTTGTCTTCTGTCGTTTTTGAATTTAGAGTTCGATAGTCTATTACCAATCTATACTTCTTTGTACCGGAAGCATCCAATTTTTTGGGGACAATCCAAACTGGACTGGAGTATGGTGATACAGGTCGAATTATTTCATTATCGAGTTTTTGGATTTGAGAAGAAATTTCCTTTTGCATTACCGGGGGATGTCTGAAAGATCTAGAGTAAACCGGTATGTCATCTGTCGTGGGAATATTATGTTTGACTGTCGTAGTGGCTGAAAGTAATTGGTTTTCATTATAAAATATTCCCGAAAAATCTTTACATAGTTTTAAAAATTTTTCTTTTTCTTCAGAGTTTAGGTTGTCAAGTCTTAAGGTATTTACGTCTAATGGTGTTTTTTTTGGGAATATTAGTGATTTCAAAATTATCTAGGGGTTGAACAGGGATGATATTAAGAAAATTTACATCAATATGAGGGACTGATACGTAGCCGTTGGAAACGGTATGGATTGATTGGGGAATAACAATTTCGTGATTTTTATTGAGTATTGAGGGGAGTAAAACATCAACGTCAGAAATGGATACTGGTATTTTTGTTATTGTGGAATTGAAATATTTAAATGTAATTGAAATTGGACCGATAGTCAGTGTGTTTGTTTGATAGTCTATATTACTTTTAAACTGTTGTAAATCATGGGATGATAAAAGGGCATCATATTGAGAATGCCAATCTATTACACGAAAATTTATAGGAAACTTTATGCCAAAATGTTGTAGAATGGGGTAACGTAAATTAAGATTATCGGAGTAGGTTTTGGTTAGAGCTCAAATAGTAAAAGGTTCTTGTTCGGAAAATTTTGCGGCAGCTTGAGAGGTTATAATTGAATCCCTTGCTCCAGTATCAATTAAAACACGTAATTTTAAATCAGGTACCTATTTTATGGTATGTCGAAATATGGTAGTCAGGGTAAACTTGCCAGGTTGTTTAAATCTATCTCGGGAATTGCAGGTGGCTCTCCATGTAAAAATTTTGAGACTGAATCGTAGTCAGATGTTTAAAAATCGTCATGAGATTGGTCAAGATATGTGTCGTCATAATAATTTACAGAATTTTCTAAATTCTATTGTTCACAATCCAAATTCGTGTCAATAAATTCCAAATAATGATGATTGTATTGTCGCTTATTAGTGGTAGTTGACGCTCGGGATAAGAATTTTGCTGTCGGCGTGAATTATTAGATTGAATTGTGGAAGTAGACATTGGTTGGGGGTAAATGTTTTGATGACGTTGTGAATTGTTAAAAATTTGTAAATGTTGTCTTCGAGGATTGTTTACATTAGCTGAAAAACCTGGTCTATTCTCAGAATTTTGTTGTCGCGGATATACTTGCGAATGATTAGAGAACGAATTAAAATTTGGTGTCAAATTTGGGATATGATTATGATTTTGCGAACGATTGGGACTATTTCTAAAGTTTTGCAAACGGTTAGAATTATGATTAACATTTTGAGATCGAGAATTTTGTGATTGGTAACTTAAACTTTTTCTATGTGCCATCAAATTATCGTAATCAGAACAGCGTTTTACACATTCCTCCATTGTGTTGGGGGATGTCGAACATAAAAGGTCTCTATATGGTTGATTAATGCCGGTTTTAAACGTCATTAATGCCTTGTATATATTTGTTTTTGGGCTTCAAGTATGGCTAGCTGATTATGATTTTTTAATCGAGTTAACTGAAGAAGTTCATTTAATTTTAAATTTATGCGAAGATGGAAGTCTATGAAAGATTCATTTGGTTTTTGAGTTGAACTACATAAAATTCTCTCGAGAGTTGCCTCCGATCGAATTTCACCAAATTTTGTAAGCAATTCGTATTGAAATTACCAGAAACAAACGCGTCAAAATTATTAGAAGTTATATAGTCTTTAGGAAGTCCTTTAATTTTACCAACAATATATAAGTTAAATAACAGGTGTTGAGAATTTGTAATTGTAAATGTTCCTGGAAAAGCGATACTATCTTATCAACAGCATGAATGAATTCGTTCAGATTACCGTGCTCATGACTGTACTCAGGTATCGTTTTACAAAACAATTTAAGTTCGTCATAAGAAATAGCAGCGGCCATGGTAATATTTGTACGAAAGTGATTATTTAAACTATGAACAGAGTGATCCGAATCTGAATCGGAATTTTCGCGGTTTCGAAAAAATAAGTCTCGAATGGTTTGCAATTCGTTTTCGTCCAGATCACTTAAATGAATTTCATTTAATGACATTTAATTTACGCGATAAGGTTTAATAAAATATGCAGCGTATACTTAAATTAATAAATAATAATGAAATGTATGCAATCTACATATAAATTATTAACTAATATGCTTGAATTTAAATATACTCCTAAAATTATTAAAACATTTAATTTATTGAGTGTGATTGATTTTGAAGAAGCGGAAATCAAGAGGTACTTACGGAAGGAAAATGAGGGAATACCCCATAATCTTGAAACAGCAGACTTGGCAGCAAATTCCGGAAAGAATGTCCAAAAATTGACTTCGATGAAGAATTTGGTCCGATCAGGTCTTTCTGTCGATAAGCTTCTTGATTTTTCTTTCGGTTGACTTTCTTCTTTCTTGGTCCGGATTCCCAAATAAATCGTAGAACGAACCGTGAATTTACGTTTTGGCAATCCTGTTCGCAGCGCCAGTTAAAGATGTTGGATAAAAACACAAGTTTTTATGAACACCAAATATTTATTGAAGAAAGATTAACAACTTATTTCTTTGACGATCTAATCAACACTGATTACAAAGATGGATTTTATAAAGGCAGGAAAAGTACAAGTTGCTTATTTAGTAGAAATCGAAAAGTGAACAACATGGATTTATATATCTAAACGGATGTAACATGATTTTATTTTACTATTTATTATTAAGTATTTGATATGTAGGTATTTCCTTTAAGAGTATCAGGTCGCTGTACTGGATGCAGGGTCGGCGTCCGTAACACACGCACCCGATTCGGCAAAACGTATTCGGGCCGCATACGGCCCGGCTAGCTTGTGCTTACTGGGTATATACATAAATATACTTATATTTTAAAATAAATACTTTACTAACTCTAGGTAATGAACTGAAAAACATATTTATATTGTCTCAGTAATGATAATAATAATAATATATGGCTGACACGTTGGAACTTTAGTTTTTAGCCTTTGCGCTTTGGTCAACCTTTGGTCAATCTTTGTTATATTCTTCCTAACACTTTTTAAAACAGCCTCTTTTTTAACAACAACCACAGGCATTTTACCCCTCATAAAAAACTTTAGATGAATAAAACAAGACAAGAACAAAACAAGATACAAGAATTAAACAAGAGGTTATAATTAAACAGTTCTATTGATAAGTCGAAATAAAGTGTATTTTCAGTTGAAATACTTTTCTTCAAAGAATAATTTATTAAACATATCGCCACCTGAGAATTAGATTGTTCTATCTCCCAAAATTCAAAGAGGAACAAATAGCAGTTTAAAGTTTAATTTATATACAAATGAAATTTTAAAAAGCTGTGTTTCCGTGTTTAGGATTTGGGAGATTCTATCTTTCAAAAATCTGACACGGAAAGACAGCTTTTTAAAATTTCATTTGTATATAAATTAAACTTTAAACTGCTATTTGTTCCTCTTTAAATTTTGGGAGATAGAACAATCTAATTCTCAGGTGGCGATATGTAAAAACAATAGACCTACCTTTTTAACCAAAGGAAAAATAATCCACAGGCCTGTTGGTTGTTATATGAAAGTGCACTTAACCACAGAACCTTGTCTAAGCATGGAACAGATGTATTTATTGGCGGACCAAAACAAGAAAACATGAAATGCAGAATAGCATGCGCCACTGTAGCAACAGAAAGTACGTAACAGGAAGAAAAGCTGGCGCCATCTGATGGCAGCCTTCATTGTCTTTTTCACCCGATATAGAGCGAATATTGCGATTGTCGACTCTATGGAACGCAAAATAATATTTTTATTTGTAAATGAAACAATTTTTAGGTTTTAACTATAGGTATAAGTATAACTATTGGTATAAGTATAACGCAAAAACCTAAACAAAAGAATTTAACATGCTTAAATAAATATTTGAATTGCAAATTCGTCAACCATTTTCTGCGTTTCTGAGTTTATGGTTCTGTAGGTAAACAAAAGGTAAAAGGTTAACCTGCATTGTGAGCGGATAATATTAAGTTTATATATTATTATAAAATTTATTTTTATCTTTTTTATTTTAGGAAAAGTTTTAAGGTTTGAATAACAGTACGCGTACCGCAATTATTTATCTATAATAATTTCAATGACTATTTCCCTAGTCTTAATTTCCATCAATCACAAACGCGCAATTTTGAATTAAAAATGGTTTCTAGGTGGAAAAACTGTATGACAGCAGTTTTTTCGAGTTTACCCGCGGCAAAACTTGACAGCAAAATTTGCAAATTATATTTTAATTGTTAACTGTTACTCATGAAATAGTCTTGTCAAATACTGTGTTTTGTTTGGTGTTCCAATTTAGGGCTTGGAATCGGGGACCAGGGTTTCACAAATTATATCACATATATTTGGTCACATGAGTTTTATTTCGGTCTACTTGGTTCAACCGCTTAACAATGAATGCGTATTAAATTAATTAATGACATAAAAAACTTCCACAATAAATTTAAAAGGCACATACCGCCCCCTTTGAAAGTACATTTCAAAATAAATATACATTTCTAACTTAACCATACTATACAATAATATACAATATTATTTAAAAAAAAATAAAACGTTATTACTCCATCGGCAGAACACAAATTTTTAAAAAGGAACGCTTAATCACACCTCGTTTGGTAAAGATGCTGGTAACTCTAGTTATCCCGTCGTTTCCAGGGTACAACTCAACAATTCGGCCCAAACACCATTGCATGGGAGGAAGTTGATCCTCTTTTACGACTACCAACATGCCTATCTTCAACTTTAAGCTCGATTTCTTCCACTTAGACCTGGATTGCAGATCAGTAATATATTCTTTCGTCCATCTCTGCCAAAAGTGTTGCTGCAGCTGCTGAATTCTTTGAAAGTTGTTCAGTCGGTTAGTTGGATTACCACAATACTTCTTTGGGGCCGTTCATAAAATACGTCACGCTAAAATCAGCTTTTTCTGACCCCCTCCCCCCCATTGTCACACTGTGTCACGCTTTCTGTGACCCCCCTAGAAATATTTCGTCACAAAAACTAAGCCCCTCCCCTGAATATGGTAAATTTCAATTTATAGTACACAAATTTTGAGAATTTAAGTATTTATTTAGTTTTTATAATAAAATTTAAATAAAGTAATAAATATCTTTTATAACGAATAAATAAATAATATTTTTATTAGTCAGAAGTCCAAGGATTCTGCAAATGCGCCGAAATATTTATAATCGGTATTGCAGCATCTTCTTCTTCTTCTTCATTTATTTCAAAACTACCCTCCACTTCATCGTCATCTATCCATTTTGCATTTTCCGTGCCATCTTTTTCATGTCGAAAAATAAACAAAAATAAATATATCAAGTTACAATTTATTTTAATTCAATTGTATACGTTTGAAAGTCTATATATTTACTAAATACGAAATAAATGACTTTTTATCATGATGAAAATTTAAAAATAAAAATAGTCAAAAAAAATACTTTAATGAACGGCGAACGTCACGTTGCTATACACCACCCGTCCCCCCTTGTCACACATTGTCACACTCAGCAAGACCCCTTCCCCCCGAACGTATTTTATGAACGGCCCCTTTCTGGAATAGAGCACAAGCTCCGTCCCACGAGAAAGTGAGCCGGAGTTAAGGGTATCAAATCTTTGGGGTCACAAGATTGGGGAGAAAGGGGACTGGAATTAAGTATTGCCTCAATTTGCACTAATAAAGTAAAGAGCTCCTCAAACGTTAAGTTTGTATTATCAGTGACACGTTTTAAGTGAAATTTCGTTAAACGTATCCCTGATTCTCATAATCCACCCATATGGGGTGAATACGAAGGGATAAATTTCCATTGAATAGAATTACTATTAAGTAAATTTGATATTTCAATTTCATTAGTACTTAAAAAATTACCCATATCTTTAAGTTCGTTATTGGCACCGACAAAATTTTTACCATTATCGCTATAAATAATAGAAGGTTTATTTCTACGTGAAACAAATCTACGTAACGCAAGTATAAATGACTCTGTAGATAACTCTGTAACTAATTCAATGTGTACGGCCTTTGTTGAAAAGCAAATAAACAGACAAATATAACATTTAAGTAGTTTAGAACCTCGGCCCTTTTTATCCTTATAAAATAAAGGTTCGGCATAATCTACACCACAAACTGAAAACGGAAATGAAGGTTTCACTCGATTTTCAGGTAAATTTCCCATTAAAGGAGCATGAAACTTAGGATTAGCTCTGAAACATTTTATGCAATCGTGTACAATTTTACGAGCTAAGCCTCTACCTCCTAAAACCCAATAATTTTGCCTAATAGTATATAATAGCAATTGAGCACCACCGTGCATTAGCTTTAAGTGTTCTTGTCTAAATAACAACTTGGTAAAATTATTATCTTTATTTAAAAGTATGGGATGCTTGCTATTATAATCTAGAGACGAATTACTTAATCTACCTCCTACTCGTAAAATTTGATTGGAATCAAAAAATGGATTTAAACGTAATAATTTATTTTTAACATTTAATTTTTTTTTTATTGTTTCAATTTCAACTTTGAACGTTTGATTTTGTGCAGTTTTTGTTAAAACCAAAAATGAAGTATTTAATTCATCAAACGACAAAGCATGTATATTTTTTATTTTATTTAAACAATTATTTTTAAATTTTAGACAATAAGCGATAATACGAGTTAGCTTTTTTAAACTGGAATATTTGTTAAAATCAATTAAGTGTTATTTAACAATTATATGGTTTTTCGTGATTCGGGTACATCCTGTATATCAATGTTTACATTTAATATTGGCCAGCTACTTTCCGAATATTTGAACCACGGGGGACCTTGAAACCATAGTTTAGATGAAATCAGCTCTTGCGGGTCTAGCCCTTTACTAAGCAAATCAGCTGGGTTGTCCTGAGTGGGAACGTGTCTCCAAGATGCAACGTTTGTTAGACGCTGAATCTCGGCCACGCGGTTTCCCACAAAGGTTTTTAATGTATTGGGAACTGTATTAATCCACTCAAGACATATGGTAGAGTCTGTGCAAAAGTAAACGCTTTGAAAATTATGGTTTAACGATTTTTTTACCCTCTGCCTCAAGTTCCCAAAAACGCTCTAAAGTTTTCTGCAAATCTATATTTTGTGTCACATTACAATAATTATTTTCAAAATAATTTACTGGTAAACTCATAGGACCACTCGCGATCCAACCAAAACGGGTTTTTTGTGAAATTGGCAAGTTGTTACCTAACTCTATTCTACCTATACAAATTAACTGCCAAAAATGTGCAACTCCAATTAATAAATCAATTGTACCGGGTGTATCAAAACCAGGATCAGCTAGCCTAATATTTGGAATTGATAAATTATTTTTATTTAATTTAATATTTGGCAAACAGCCTGTAATATTGTTAACTACTAAACAAGGAATATTTAGGTTAAATTCAGAATACAATGATTTTATATTTATGTCGCATGTATGATTTATAGAGGTTGTTACCTGATTAACACCTTGTACTTGTACATTAAAATCTTTAAATTTACAATGCTCTGATAGTATGCCATTTTTTATTACTATCAACAATTTTAACTCATGCGGTAGGAAGAACTACTTGGCTATTAACAAAATTATTGGTCGCAGATAAAGTTACATCCGGTATATCAGTAGGCGCTTCGGCGTTGAAGTTTTTATTTTTATGTGAATCAAGGTGAATCAACGAATTATGCCTATGACCACATTTTTTACAAGGTTCGAAAGTGCAATATTTAGAAGAATGATTACTTTTTAAACAGTTAGAGCAAAGTTTTAAATTTTGTATTTTGTTAACCCTATCTTGAATGTTAAGTTTTAAAATCTCTTTGCATTTATATATCGTTTTTACAAAAAAGGCAGTGCTGCGTCGAGGAAAAAACGCTTTGGTATGCGAAGTCGGTTTTTTGTCCGATTTATAATTTAAGGTTTCAAGCAAATCGGCTCTTGATTTTAGAAATTTTATAAACTATTTTAAAGATGGATTCACTCTGCATTTAAATTCTTCCCACTCTCTTAATGTCGTGTTATCAATTTTTGTACACATTATATGAATAATTAATAAATCCCAATATTCAGTTCTTTGTCCCAAGGTTTCTAAAGCACGTAAATTTTTTAATACTGTATCTACCATTTTACGGATTTTAAACGCGGGTTCATTAGACATTAGTTCCAAATTAAATAATGATTTTAACTGATTTTGTACGAGTAAACGATTATTTTGAAAACGATTGCATAAAATGTCCCATGCTATATTATAATTGTCGCTAGAAAATTCAATATATTTTATATCATTTAATGCGCTTCCAAATAAAGATGCCTTTAAATAATGAAATTTTTGAATATCATTTATACTTTTGTTTTCATGAATTAGTGATTTAAATAAATCATAAAATTCTAACCAATTTTCCCAGGTTCCATCAAACTTGGGTAGATCAATTACTGGTAATTTTATGTTTAATTTAGTATCATTGGTTGCCAAGACTAAATTTTCTTTTAATTCGGTCTTTTCAACCTGCAACAAGCCACTATTATCTTTAATGATTTTTTTTGCAGTTATCAACGCGGTAAAATATAGATTTTCAAATTCAACCGAATCCGTAGTATCATCAGAAATTGACTCTATGTTAGTTTTCATATTCACTTAATAACATTTCTGCCCTATGCATTCTAGTTTCTAATTCTATAACACTGGTCTACAAATTAAAGGAAATACATTGACTGGAAAAAATGAGGATGTTTTCCAACTAATTTAAGTGCGCAGAATTTAAATTTACCGCTAAAATTGTGCTATCAGGTCTAGTTCTTTTTATGCCGCATGGTGGCGCTACTGTAAAGTAATTTGACGAAAACCGACATTTCTTCTCTATCCCTATAATAATAGTGCTTAAGTATGTCAAGTAGATCGTGTGTTACTAATCCAAGCTATTTCTGCTTTGTCTGTGGTGAATATATAGTTGAAAAAAAACATGTATATTTACATTTCTTTGGTTTTGCTGTCAGAAATTTAGACAAAACTTGGACACCGACACTGTTATGCAATAGTTGCAGAGCTATTTTATACGAGTGGTCGAATGGCGAAAAAATATATTTCGATTTTTCAGTTCCAGTAATATGGGCAAAGGCAAAGTAATCACCAATCCGATTGTTATTTTTTTTAAACAAAAGTTGTTGGGATCAATATGAAAAATCGATGTTTCAAAACTAGTGCAATTGAACGTTAACGTTTAGCAAATGCTCCATTGCCAGTCGTTCCTAGTACTACAAGCAGTGATTCGGAAACCTGGGTGCGGTGAGCGATGAACAAAGAGAACATGTACATCAAGATTTAATGAAAATTGAAAGAAATTATCAAGGATTTTGGGACAAAAGTATGCTGGGAGATTATTGTTGGACTCTAATTCGTGAAACTGTCCCAGAGAAATACAAACGATGTTCAAACACTGCGATCTACTATTGAAATTTCCTTTATTTGTGAATAAATTTACCATCTTGTATTAAAAACATAGAAAAACAATGATATTTTATATTTCGGAAACCTGACCTGATAAGAGAAAAACAGTTACAGATTAAAATTCAGCGCACCAGATTACCTTACAAACTCCATTTGGTGGCTCCAGTCCAAAACCTTGTATACCAGTGTAATTAATATTTCATCGATCTCTGAACCTTGTCAATTATTTAAATAAGTATTGAATCTTGTTAAACGGCTTTTAATATTGCCTCTTTGCTTAACTAGCGCCTTTTAATCGGCTTCGTCGTCTGCGTCGCTCATTTTTTACTATTCAAAGTGCAAAGGGAACAATAAAAAGCCTAATAGGATGGAAAAAAAGCTCACCCAATATGCTCGTGTTCTACGTGGTTGTGAATTCCAACTTTTTCCTTTTTCTAGATATTTCGATGTTATGCATATATGCAGGTTGGTCGTATCAAAGTCGGATCAGGTTACACGTGGCTTCGTATTTTTGCGTGGCTGGGGTTACTCGATTTTTCTTATGTTTCTTAGTTTTCAAAATTCGATTTGGTTCGAAGGACCATGTGTTTTGTTTGGTGTTCCAATTTAGGGCTTGGAATCGGGGACCAGGGTTTCACTAATTATATCACATATATTTGGTCACATGAGTTTTATTTCGGTCTACTTGGTTCAACCGCTTAACAATGAATGCGTATTAAAGTAATTAATTACATAAAAAACTTCCACAATAAATTTTAGTATATACAGCGCGTCTTTATAATACACAAATACCATTCGGGCATCTAATTTTTCCTGTGAAAAAAAATCGAAAAAACACAATGCTAAGTAATATTTTTTAACAAAATGCATTCGTGCAGGTGCAAAAATTCTCGTTTTCGACTCGGATTTTTGTTGCCACCAGCACTCATGCTTCTTGTTAAAATATTACTAAGCAACGTGTTTTTTCGATTTTTTTCGGCAAAATTAGATGCCCTTATGATATTACTTACGAAAATATTAATTTTTATATTTAAATGTTGTGTACCCTTTAATTATTCTTAAAGATTGTTTCAGACATATTTCCAAAAAATGCTCATGAAATGCGCCGGAATATTCGAGTGGTGCAGAGAATAGGTATTTATGAAGGATTCTTAAGGATTCAGACATATTCCCAAAGAATGCTCCGGGAATCTGCAGGGAATATTCCTAAAGGATTCATAAGAATACTTTCAGACGTATTTCCAAAGAATGCTCCGGAATCATTCCAAATGAAAGTCTGAAAGACTCATGGGTCTACCGAATTAAAACAGTAAGTGAGCAAGGCTTTCTTTAAGGTTGCCTTAAATTTTCCATAGTTGAGAGTCTAGGTAAAACGTTATATAATTTAATGTTAAGTAAGTTTTCCGACATTTTGGAAAGTCTATATTTTGGGATTCTGATTTGCCATTTGCCCCTAGTATCGTGGCTATGAATGTCAGTAGATAATAAAGGACACTTCTGGCTCACTTAAACACCAAATGGACATTATAAGAGTTCTGGCTCACTTAAACACCAATTAACATTATGAGAGATCTACCTCACTTTTAAACATTAAATTAATTCTGGCTTACTTATATATGAGTACATTAGATGCAAAACTCGGTTTTTGCAAATGAGTCAATCCAAATGAAAACACCAAAAATGAATTTAAAAGTGCGCTGCATGATTTTTAATTGTAATGAAAAAATTTGAGGATGATCTTTTAGGTGTCAAATATGAAAATCCGTTGCAGTTTTAATTTTTTGTTGCTTTACTTTTATTTGGCACCCCTTAGAAGTCTGAAATAGTGTCAATTTCTTACTCTCTTATAGTGGGCCAGAACTTTTTTTCTGTGACAAATATTGAAATAATTTTAATTTTGTTTTACTGTTCAGTAAGTGTGTTTTCGATATAAATTATTTTTATCCAATTAGTTAATCTCATAAAAGAATGGTAAACCACTAAAGATTCATGATAATTTGCCAATTTTTGTGATTTTTGTCTGGCTCCTGTGCCTATTCTACTGAATTTAGAAGGTTCATTTTTTTCAGGTATAAAGTACTTACACAATAGAAAACGTAACTATTATATTAAGTTTCTAGACTATCAATTTCTTTATTAAAAAAATTATTGAAAATTGATAATTCTCAAAATTAGCCAATTTTGCCCTCAGAAATCATTATGTTGAGGAAAAAATAAAAATCTTAAACTTTCAGGAAATGTAGTACCCACCTTTATCTTTTCAGTCCAGTTAGTCTTGTTTTGTTATTTTTATTCCTTTAAAAGATATATTAATTTTTTTAATGCCCGTTTAGTAGCGATATTGTTAGTTTTATTTATAATTTAAAATTTAGATGGCTTTGACTTTGTCAATTCATGTTTGGTAGGGATATGTCAGAGCTGTCAAAAATATTTCATAAATTTTATTTGTGTGTATTTAAATTGTGATTTCAAAAAGTTTGCAAGTTTGCAAGTGTAATAAATGACGGAGTGTTCGAGATTCATGAATTTAATTGCAATTAAAAATGCAAGAACATATCATAATTTTGTACCTCTTTCTTATAGAAAATATTTAAGTTCTGAGAAGTTTTAAATTGTTAAAAATAAGAAAAAACCAAAAAATATTCTAAATAAACCCCTTTATTATAACATGTTTTATTTTAACCAGTTACCTAAAAACTAAATTTTAAAGAAGTATTTACAAATTGTGTAAATTTTTTTCAACACTAACATTTAAAATACATACATTTAACCCTAGGCATTTAACTTTTAACTATTTAGTGCCTTACTAAAGGGATCAAAATAATAGAACAAGACTAACTTGGTTTAAATTGTGAAAGAAACCGACAAAAAACTGCTTAACGCACATATTATGTTATATACAAAATTTACCAAAGAAATACGCACAAATAATATATATTTATGAAACATTTTTGACAGTTCTGACACTTCTCCACCAAACATGAAAGCCATATAAATTTTAAATTATAAATAAAACTAACAATATCGCTACTAAACGGCCATTAAAAAAATTAATATATCTTTTAAAGGAATAAAAATAACAAAACAAGACTAACTGGACTGAAAAGATGAAGGTGGGGACTACATTTCCTGAAAGTTTCAGATTTTTATTTTTTCCTCAACATAATGATTTTTGAGGGCAAAATTGGCTAATTTTGAGAATTATCAATTTTCAATAATTTTTTTAATAAAGAAATTGATAGTCTAGAAACTTAAAATAATAGTTACGTTTTCTATTGTATAAGTACTTTATACCTGAAAAAAATGAACCTTTTAAATTCCGTAGAATAGGCACAGGAGCCAGACAAAAATCACAAAAATTGGCAAATTATCATGAATCTTTAGTGGTTTACCATTCTTTTATGAGATTAACTAATTGGATAAAAATAATTTATATCAAAAACACACTTACTGGACAGTATAACAAAATTAAAATTATTTCAATATTTGTCACAGAAAAAAAGTTCTGGCCCACTTTAAGAGAGTAAGAAATTGACACTATTTCAGACTTTTAAGGGGTGCCAAATAAAAGTAAAGCAACAAAAAATTAAAACGGCAACGGATTTTCATATTTGACACCTAAAAGATCATCCTCAAATTTTTTCATCAAAATAAAAAATCACGCAGCGCACCCCATTTGGTGTTTTTATTTGGAATGACTCAAATGTTTAAAAAATATATTAATATTGTATATATTAAATATATAGAAAGTTTTCGCTCAGACAAATTGATGGTATAAATTATTATTATGGAGAACAAATTTTAAATTTTCAAATTGATGAATAAACAAATAAATAAGTAACAATAAAAGTTAAGTTATAATAATTTAACAATAACAATGTGTGTGTGTGTGTAACATAAAAAGCGTAGAAAATCAATTTGTATTATGATTTTCTACGCTTTTTATGTTACACACACACACACACACATTGTTATTGTATATATATATATAATATATACGTTCATATCATAATTGATAAGAGAAACAAAACGTACTTTTTGTACTTTAGAAAAAGTCAAAAACTATTAAATAAAAAATGCTGGGTAGGGTTTAAAATATTATAATTTTCGACGCTTAGATATTTTTTCACACACATTTAAAAAGGGAAAAAAAGGAAGGGTCTGTTACCTGCATATTTTTTCATACACACCCAAATACACACACATTTAATAAAATGTATTGTTAATGGTTTTTATTAGACGCGTTAAATAAGGCGGCCCTCATTTAGGATCATGGTCTGTGTTATGTTCGACTTTTATTAAATCAGTAAACTATTGGCAACGGTCTCGGCGTCATATTAAATTTGTGAGTGAAAATTAATGCAGTTAGTTTAGTTTAGTGCGAGTTGGTGTATAATTTTAGGTAAGTTATATATTTAATTTGAATTCAAGATATCAATATTTTGTAAATTATGTTTTTAGTATAATATTATACTGGTTGATGATAAAAAAAAATGGAACATCTTCATCATTTTAAATTTGTAAGTAAAAATTTATTTTATGTGATTGATCAAACATCATTTAACAAAAAGCTTTTTACAAAAATTACAGACAAATTAAAAAAAAATTGTACAAAACAATAGAGCCTTTATTTCAGGCAGTATTGTTTTATACCTATTGGGATTAATAACTACATATGCAGATTGTGACATATTTATAGAAGGAACTAAACACAATTTTAAAATACCCCAAATGAAATTATCATATAAATATGAATTCGCGGAAAAAATGGTGTTTGAAAATGGTGTTTGCTTTAATTTTATCTATTTAGGAGACTTTTCTTGTTTAACTATGGAGCAGTTTATTGTAAAAACTATTAGTACTTTTGACTTAGATATTTGTAAGTATGCAATATATTTAGAACCATATAAAACGGAATATATTTATTATCTAATTAAATTCAATTTAACAAAACCATTTACATCTCATAAAAGAGATAGAAAATATTTAGATGTAATTAAAAATGATAAAATAAATGTTAATGTATTTCAACCACAAACATTATCATTGTTATGTTTAATACAAACAACTAAAAATGTAAATTAAAAAAAAACTAGTTGTAACGTTTATTATGTTTATATATTTTCTTTTTTAGTGGTATTGATGTTCTTGTTGTTGTTCGAACAAATAAATAAAGGAGAAGAGGGGAAAAATAAAAAAAGGAGACGTTGGAGTTCAAGTCAGGCAGACCTAAATGCATATTTAGCTAGGTAGTAGTAGCAGCAGGTACCAGTTGACTGTAAGTGTTTAAACAATGTCATCGTTATCTAAATTATTTTGTGATGTAATTGAAAAAATAACACCTTTACTAAAGAAAAATGTAGATTACCAAAATCAAGTAAAACATATTAAAAAAATCATTAAAATATTGCAAAGAGCAATTCGTAAAAATTTATTGAGTAACGATGAAAATAAGTTTCAGATTGAGTCAAATTTAACTATTTTACACTATTATCATAATATTTTTAAAAATCAAATTAAGGTTGGGGGTAATTTAAAACCAAAAAAATCTCTAAAATATAAAAAACAAGTTTATTGGCAAGATGTAAAAACGTGTTTTAATGGTCGTATACGTACAGGCATGATTGTAAATAATAATATTAAAAATATTGATCTTTTTTTTAAAAAGCATTTCGAAGTTTTGCAATTAAAGTTAGAAGGGCTTTACATTCTGGTATTATTAAAGTTAATTCGATTTTATATGTTAATTTTGTTCAACCAAGCACATTAGAAACAGATATAAAACATTTCATAACAGCTAATTCTGTAATAGACTTAACAACAAATTTAAAAACATATTTTTATGAAAATATAGTAAATAAATTAAACATTAAATTTGAAGAATTCCAAGAAAGAGACTCGGGTTGGAGCCTAATAGAAATATTAGGTTTAAAAATAAATATTAATAAATATAGTCCTTTAAAAGGGGGAACTTTTAAAGAACTATCTAATTTTATAAAAAATAAAAAAGCAGTATTAAACATTAAAAATAATGATGAATATTGTTTTTTGTATTGTATATTAGCATCGATGAATCCTAATCGAAAAAATGCCAATCGAGTCTCGTCTTATAAACATTTAGTCAATATTTTAAATTATAAAGGTATAAACTTTCCCATCAAATTAAACGATATTAAAAAATTTGAAAAATTAAATGATTTGTCAATAAATGTATATTGTATTGAAAATAATTTTGTAGTACCAATTGTTTTAAGTAAACGTAAAACAGAAAATTACATAAATTTGTTAGCAATACCGTCATCCGACGATAATTTTCATTTTACGTTAATAACAGATTTATCCCGATTAATTTCAAATCAAATTTCAAAACATCATGGTAAAAAATTTATTTGTTATAGATGTCTAAACTCTTTTTCACGTCAAGATTTATTAGATAAACATTCAGAAAACTGTTTTAATATTAACGAATGTAAAACAATTGTACCAAATCCAGGTGAAAATATATTAAAATTTACGTAATATCATAGCAAACAAATAGTTCCGTTCGTTGTTTATGCTGATATAGAATGCATTTTAAAATCATGTGATTCAAATTTAAATAAAAACTCATTTAATGTTCATAAACATATTCCCTTCAGCGTTTCATTACATTATCTTAAATGTTCATATGATAATTCATTATCAAAATTTAACTTGTATCAAGGGCAGGATTGCATAGAGTGGTTAGTTTCTGAATTAAAAAAAATTGCAATGAAATTGAAAAATATTCCTATAAAAAAAATCGATATCTTAACAAATTTTGAAAAGGCTTCTTTTAAAAGTGCTACACATTGTCACATTTGTGAAAAACCTTTTAAACCGAATGAAGAAAACGTTGTAGATCATTTTCATCTTGCTTCTGGATGTAATGATATTAACTCTAAAAAAACAAATTATCGTGGTCCAGCTCACAAATTGTGTAATTTAAATTTTTAAAAAATTCAGACTATTCCCGTAGTTTTTCACAATCTTAGTAATTACGATTCTCATTTCCTAATTAAAGAGTTACTAAATCAATATGAAGGAAATTTATCTGTAATACCAAGCACTACGGAAAAATATATTTATTTTTCAAAATTTGTAAAAGAAGCTAAAATTTATCTTAGGTTCATAGATTCATTGCGATTTTTACCCGAAAGCTTAGATACATTAAGCTCTCAATTAGAAGATTCTGAAAAAGAAATTACTAAAGCCAATTGTCAAAATGAAAACGAATTTAATATACTATTCCAAAAAGGAATATTTCCCTACGAATTTATTGATTCGTGGGATAAATTAAATGAAAATAAATTACCGGAAAAAAAACATTTTTATAGTTTATTAAACGATTCGAATATTATAGATGAGGAATATGAAACGGCATTAAAAGTCTGGAAAGTTTTTAATATTAAAAATTTAGGTGAATACAGCGATTTTTATTTAAAAACTGATGTGCTTTTATTGGCGGATATTTTTGAAAATTTTCGTAAAACAAGTTTAAAAACATATAAACTTGATCCTTCCAATTTTGTTAGTGCGCCTAGTTTTTCGTTTCAAGCAATGTTAAAAACAATAGATTATGAATTAGAATTATTAACCGATATAGATATGTGCATGCAAATAGAAAAAGGTTTACGCGGAGGAGTGGTACAATGTTGTAAAAGATATCCCAAAGCAAATAATAAGTATATGACCGATTATGACCCTTCTTTAGATGAAAAGTATCTTATTTTACTCGATATCTATAATTTATATGGGAGGTCAATGACAACGTATCTTCCTTATGGCGGTTTTGAATGGGTAGATCCAGGCTTAATTGACGTAACAAAATTACCAGAACCGGACTCTGACTATCCTATGTCCTAATTTAGAGGTAGATCTTGAATATCCTAGCCATCTTCATACATTACATAAAAGACCTTCCGTTTTGTGCTGAACATTTAATTCCCCCAAATTCTAAATCGAAGGGAAAAAAGCTTTTAACAACATTAAATACTAAAGAAAAATATGTTATTCATTATATTTTATTAAAGCAAGCAATAGAAAATGGACTTGTTAAAAAAATTTATAACGTAATAAAATTTAAACAAGCGCCATGGTTAGAAAAATACATTAACCTAAACATTGAATTAAGAAAAAATCCATTTTTAAATCTGAATAAAATTATTTTAAGCTTTTAATTAACAGTATCTTCGGAAAATGCATGGAAAATGTCCGAAAACATAGAATTTTAAAAGTTGTTAATAATTGGAAAAGTGGAAAAAAATATATAAATAAACCAATTTATGTTGGCTTTTCAATTCTAGATATTTCAAAAACATTTCTCTATGATTTTCATTACAATTTTATAAAAAATATAATTCCAAATGATTCAAATTTGTTGTATACAGATACAAATAGTTTAATTTACGAAATTTTTAATAACAATGTGTACGATATTATAAAACGTTTTTCTCATAAATTTGATACATCGGAATATCCCATAAATAATGTTTATGGAATTAAACAACTAAATAAAAAAAAGATAGGTCTTATGGATGAAAATTTTGGTAAAATTATGACTGAATTTGTAGGTCTTAGGGCTAAAATGTACTCCTATAAAGTAGAACCAAAAATCAATATTAAAAAAAATAAAAGGAATTCGAAAACAAGTTTTTAGAAAAATTACATTTAATAATTTTTTAGAATGTTTAAATAATTCTACAAATATAATTAAAACTCAATATTTAATTTCTTCTAAACAACATCAAGTTTTTACAACACGTCAAAATAAACTTGTTTTATCATCTAATGATGATAAAAGAATTATACAAGAGGATGGTATTAATACATTACCTTGGGGTTATAGTTTACCATAAAACAGTCCCCCCTTTTTATTTTTTATGATTATTATTTAAATATAGTTTGGTATAAAATAATTGATTCGTTGTTTGTCTTTACTAAACAAACATGCAAACAGTGGCAGTTATAAATAATACTTTATATGTAAATTATCCTCGTTACACGGAAAAATGTTTTATTACTTATAATGTGGACAACTCTTCGATCGATGAGAGATGGTCTCACGGATGGAAAGAGATGAAAATACAAGATGGTTCATGTGCGTTAGCGGTTAGAAGTGGAGATTTTATATATTTTAAAGTTCGATATTTACTAAATAATAAATATTATAACCATATTAATTCAAAACATATTGTACCAATTAATTCAACTGCTTTAAATAATTATATGCTGTCTATAAAATCAAATTTAAATATTTATAAAATTACAACCCTTTTGTTAAGTATTTGTTCTTTTGGTTTTATAGCATTAATTATTGTTGTTTATTACTGTCATTTAGTGTCAGTGAACGGATAATAAATAAAACAATGTAAAAATTATTATTAATACATTTATTAAATTAAATCTTTTTTATTTATCCAACTATTTTCATTAATTCCAAACCACTTCACATACACTTTTGTTCCTTTTCGTTTAAGTATTTTTTCCACGAGTTGAACATCTGGAAATTTTGCTTTTTGCTTAACATCAATTGGTTTCATTTTTATAGTTCTATGTTTTGTTGAATTATATTTTAAAACAATTTCGGGTAATAATTTTATCCATTTATAATTACCCTGATAGCTAAACTCTTTCCACATTATCTTTATTATAAAATTCCTTTCCCATATCTGTTTGCAAATTTTTCGGGGAGCTATTTTTAAAATTGTACTCATTGCTTGTGTAATTTCCTTACCGGATTTATTTTTTACAGGTAAAGCCCACACAAATTTACTAAAAGTATTAATAACTACTAAAATATACTTAAATCCATTGTTTTGTTTAGAATAAGGTTGCATATCTACGAGATCTGCCTGCATTAGGTCCTTTAAACCTTTAATAATAACATGTCTGCATTTAAATTTTTTTCTAGCGGGTTTGTGTAGTTTATTAATTATTTCTCGTTTAAAATCAATTATTTTATTCATATTTTTATTCTGTTTAATACAATTAACTAAAACCTATAAAGGTTATACTATTAATGAATAATTTAAATTATTTTAATCGATTATATTTGCTTCTTTTAATTCTTCAATTATACTAACAATTTCATTGTTATGATTGTTATTTCCTGCCATTTGTGATGCTACCAATAGTCTAAGTCTTGAAACCAACTCATTAAAGTTATCATAATGAACGTATTCAAGAGGTTTATTATTATATTGCATTAGTAATCCTTTACCACTATGCGCTGTGGAAGTTTTATCGTTATTATCGTCTTCGTAGTATTCAACAAGACGTTTCGATTGTGGTAATCTTAAATTTTTTAATTGTTTTAACTTTTACAATATTTTTATAATTATTTAAATCATCTGGAGTTATTAATTCGTTGTTTGGTATATTTTTAAATAATAATTCATATAAACCATAAGTACCTTTATATGTTGTACTTTTACCAGTAGTTTTATTTTTTACAACATCATCTCCTATAAAATCCATTATTGAATCTCCATAATAATAATAGCCTGAAACAAAATTATACCGCAAATAATGAGTATCATATCTATTTTCAGTGTCTCGTATATGGTTTTTAATATATTCACGGGGCATTTCATTATAATCATTTAATAAGAATGTATCTAAAGATGCATCATCATTTATTAAAGTACCAAAGTCTCTATAATTTGCCAATTCAATATTATCATCAAAATAACTGTCTTGTAATGTGGTATCTGCAATAGATGAATGTTCAAAAGATTCGTTTTGTTTTATAGGACTGGTTCCAAAGTCTCTTGTATTTTTTCGCATAGGACTAGTTGTAAAGTCTATTTTCCTTGGTTTAATTGTTCGGGTTCCAACATCTCTTGTTTTTGTTTTTATAGGACTGGTTGCAAACTCTCTTTTATTTGTTAAAAGTTTTTTTCTTTTTTGACCTCTGCTTCTTTTTCGATCTCTTCTTCTTCCCCCTCATCTTTTTCCTCTTTTTTAATATTTTCAAATTTTACTTTGGGTTTTTGTTCATTTTTTTGATGAACAGATAATATTTGTCTTAGAGGTTGTAAAGCATATTCCGTTTCAAACCTATTTAATTTTAAAGCATTTAATTTACTTTTAATATCTTTTCTTTTTTTAATTAATTTTTTTGTTATTGTTTTTTGATCCATGTCGACTACTCCTTGCAACAAATTTATTTTAACTGACAAATAAACCATTTATATTTATACTAAACAGCTATTAAAACAGATAGTTTAAACTATCAGTTTAAACAAACAGTTTAAACTATCAGTTTAAACAATCTGTTAAACTACCAATTTAAACAAACAATTTTATAGCTATTAAACAAATAGTTTAAACAGTCAGTTTAATACAGTTATTTTATAAACATATAAAAGAATCAAATCCTTTTCTATATCTCCCACAATTAAAATCAGAATCTTTGCATATTACCAAAAATCCATATTTGTCTTGCCAACATTTTGAACACATTTCTATAAATTTATCTAATGATACTTCAGTATTAACATGATCTTTGTAAATATGTTTTAAATTCATTTCATCTTGTTTAAAAATAATAAACATATTGGCATTGTCTCTAATTAAATGTTTTGGTGTATGAGCATATGTTTGAGTTAAGTAAAAAGAGTCAATAAGATTAAGTCTCCCCATTGCGAAAAAATCTCTTATAACACTTTGTTTTTCGCATGCAACGCCGTCAAATATAAAAATTGAATTAGGTTTAGCTTCAGAAGGGTTAACTATATTTTAATTATCGCTATATTCAAAATATTTAATTTCTTTAATGGGGTTTATTATTTTTTTTAAATAAAGATAAATTGGTTGATATAAAGATTTAGAATAAACGTATACATTTTCAAAACGTAAACCATTAACATCTTCAATCAAATTTAACATAACATTTGTTTTGCCGCTATTCGATGGCCCACATATAATACATCTAATTGAGCTAGGTAGCAAGGTTCCATGTCGAAGTAATTTATTATGAGCAAAAAAATCAAATTGTTTAACTGGTAAATGACACTTTTGTTTAACAATTCGCATGATTAACAACTAAATAAATTTATGGTAAACAGTTTATTATATAAATAAATTGGTAATTTTTAATTTAATTAGTTTAATGATATCAATAGAATAGGAAAGATATTCGATAAATAAGTATACTAAAAATTATGCAACTCATTCGCAAAAAAACATTCAAACGAAAAGGTAGCGGTCTTTTAAATAAATTAATTAATAAACTACCTTTCGAGGCACACTTGATTGGAAAGTACCAGTATTGCGGACCCGGAACTAATTTAGATAAAAGAATTAAAAGGGGGTACCCTGGTATAAACTCTTTAGACGCTGCATGTAAAGAGCACGATATCGCCTATTCGAAAAATAATAATTTGGAGTCAAGGCATAAAGCAGATTGGATATTGGAAAATCGAGCTTGGGAGCGAGTGAAATCCAAAGACGCATCTTTAGGTGAAAAAGCAAATGCATGGTTAGTGACTACAGGCATGAAAGTTAAACGAAAATTAGAAATGGGTATTAGAGGTACCGGTAAAAAAAGTAAAAGTAGTAAAAAGAAACGTATATCAGGTAAAGGCGTTACTTTTAAAAAAGCTCTTAGTAATGCTAATAAAGCACTGAAAAAAAGTAATGATAAAGGTAAAAATGTAAATACTGCAATAAAAATAGCATTAATAGAGTTTCTAAAAGTAAAAAATAAAAATAAATATCCAAGAGTTATTTCATTTCCCAAAACAGGCGGGTTTCTTCCGCTAATTCCAATATTTGCAGGATTGTCTGCGTTAGGGGCCCTAGCCGGCGGTGCCAGCTCTATTGCATCAGCAGTCAATAAAGCAAAAAGTGCGCAAGAAAAACTTAAGGAAAAACAACGTCATAACGAAAAAATGGAATCTATAGCTATGGGTAAAGGATTAATTTTAAAACCATATAAAAAAGGTTATGGACTATTTGTTAACCCCTATTCATATTATCAAGGGAAAAACAAAAATTTTTAATAAACTAATGTTGATTTGTTAAAATATACTAAAAACTTAAAAAAATTTCGCGGAGTATTTATAAGAGATAATTTGCCTAGTAAAATTCAACAAATTGAAAATGGCATAATTAATCTTGATGATCAAAATAATTCCAGAAGCCATTGGACATGTTACGTTAAAAAAAATATTTTGTACTTTGATAGTTTTGGTAATCTTAAACCTCCTAAAGAAGTTATAAAGTACTTTAATAGTTTAGGTTCTACAAACATATTTTACAATCATACTCGATATCAAAATTTAAATTATAATTGTGGTCACTTATGTCTTTTATATAATAATTTTTAATAATTTATTATATTCAGTTAAATAACACAATTTCATCTATGAAGACGTTTAGTTTTTTCTCGAATGAATCAATTATTAGCACTGATTTTAATCCTCCTATTGATTTAAGAGAATATAAAAATGATTTTGTTATAGGTTTGCTTAATTTAGAGGTTTATAATGCTATTTCAAATATAACTGAAGGTATTAATAATAAATTTTATATTGGAAATCAAATAATAGAAATACCCACAGGAACTTATGATATTGACAATATTAACGATTATTTAAATTTAAAATTGAATGATTTGCCGGTAAAATATAGTTTATATATTAAAGCTAATTTAAATACTTTAAAATGTATTATTAAATCTGATCAAGATATTGATTTTACAAAAAATGATTCAATTGGAGATTTATTAGGTTTTGATAAAGAAGTTTTGACTAAAGATAAACAATATCATTCGAAAAAGCCTGTGGATATTATGAAGGTAAATTCAATTAAAGTACTATGCAATATAGTTAGTCGATCTTATGAAAATTCAAAAATTTCACATATATTACATCAATTTTATCCGTCTGTTTCAGCAGGATTTACAATTATAGAGTCACCACAAAATGTTATTTATTTACCAATTAATACAAATTTTATAACTAATATAACCTTTAAAATAGTAGATCAAGATGGAAATACGCTTAATTTTAGAGGTGAGACCATCACGTTAAGAGCTCATTTAAAACCTCTACTAAACAATGGTTTTAAATATAATAAATCCGCAACTAACGTTAATTTTAGTGTTGAACCAATTGCTAAACGGTTAATAACAACAACAAAAAATCAATTAACGCCAGCAAATATTGAATACCTTAAATCTTTAGGATTTAAAATTAAAAAAACACAACTATGAGTAGATTAAATGTTACTGACAGGGCGTTTTTCGATTATTTACTAGTAAACGTTGAAAAACATTCATATTTATCATATGTATCTAATTCTTTTAATAACAATGATGAAATTAGAATCCCAATTAACCAATCTGATTTGTTTACTCATCCAAGCGAAAGTTTTATATACATTGAGGGTAAGTTATTAAAAGCAGATGGAACTGTGTCCAATACAGCTAAATTAGTTAATAACTTTTTTGGACATTTATTTGAAGAAATACGTTTAGAGATTGGTGGTAAAGTAGTGGACCGTGTAAAAAATCCTGGGACAACTACTACCATAAAAGGTTTGGTTTTTTTTAATAAAAACGAGTTAGATCGTATGCGTACCGTTAAAAACATTATTTGGTTTTGCAGAAGACTTTAAAAAAATTATTATAAACTAAGGCAAGAATTAATATTAATCCGAAGTAATTCTGATCAAAATGCAATTTATAACACATTAAACACCGAAACAAACAAAATTGTAATAGATAAAATAGTTTGGAAAATGCCTCATATTGTTGTGTCCGATGAGCAAAAATTAAAATTATTTAATTTAACTGAAACCGGTAAAGAATTAGAAATAGGATTTCGAAGCTGGGAAATGTATGAATATACTTTATTACAAAAAACTCAAAACCATAATTGGAGTGTTAAATCAGCAACGCAGCTCGAAAAACCTCATAACGTTATTGTTGCTTTTCAGACAGATCGTAAAAATGATTTTTATAAAAACAATGGTTATTTCGATCACTGCAATTTAAAAAACATAAAATATCATTAAACTCTGAAATCTACCCCTATGATAATTTAAATTTGAATTTTGATAAAAATCAATATGCTTTATTGTATGAAATGTATTCAAACTTTCAACAATCATATTTTAATAATAATAATAATAATAATATCTTTATTAACGGAAAATCCACTTTACAAATTACAAATTAAACAATTCACCTTATCTTTACAACATCTCTTAAAAACTGCTAATGAGGAATTGAAAAAATCCAAATCAAACTTGTTTGCATTAGCACACATTCTGTTTATTGGCATGAATTTAGCATAATCGGTTCTATGCCTTTTTATACAAAATAATTCAGGATTTCTTGTTCTTCTCATTGGTACGTTAAAACCTATTTGTTGTAACAACTCTGGACAATTAATTAAGTTATTTAATAATTTATATAGAAAAATAAGACTAGACTCTGTCCTTCTATTACTTAACAAATCTAAATGTGTTGCTTTTCTAACTGTATCCAAACTATATTTACATTCAATGTTTAATTTGAATCCACAATAACGTAAAAATTTGTTTTGAACCTTTTCAATTTTACCACTTGAATTAACATATAAAGGGGACCAAATTACGCAACAATACTCTAGGATACTACGTACAAAGGACATATAAACACTTTTAACACATTGAATATTATTAAAATCCTTCATACTCCTTTTCACAAATCCTAACATTTTAAAAGCTTTATTTACAATAAAATCAATATGGTAGCCAAATGTCATATTACTTTCAAAGTAAACACCTAAATCCTTAATAACATTAACATTTTCCAAAATAATATTATTTAAAGAGTACGGATATACTATATAACTTTTAGTTTTATAAAAACTGATACATTTACATTTATTAATATTTAATTCCATATAGTTTGTATCGCACCACCGTTGAATTTGAGTTAAATCTGACTGAATACGACGACAATCATTAAAAGAATTAACTTCTTTATATAATTTCAGATCATCTGCAAATAAAAGATACAAAATTTAACTCCACAGCCAATATCGTTTATAAATAATTTAAATAAAAGAGGAGAGATATGTCCCCCTTGTGGTACACCTGAAGTAACCCTAATTTTTTCAGACTTAAATTTATTTTGTAAAACTACTCTTTGTGTTCTTAGACTTAAGTAGCTTTCCAACCAAAAATAAAAATTTCCAGAAACCCCCAAAGCCCTCATTTTGGCTAGAAGGACCCGATGGTTGACTGTGTCAAATGCCTTGGAGAAGTCAGTATAGATGGAATCCACCTGACTTCGATTCTCCAAAGCATTTAACAAATCTTGTTGATAAAGAAGCAGATTTGTGGATGCAGACTTACCTTTACTAAACCCATGTTGCTCATTAACCAATACATTTTTAAACAATGGTGTTGTTTTATCGTTTATAATTTTTTCCATTAATTTGGATATTTGTGATATTTTAGATATCGGACGGTAATTTTTTATATTAGCTCTATCTCCATTTTTAAATAATGGAATAATATAACTTTCCTTCCACAAATTTGGAAACTCACCATTCTTAAGAGACAAATTATAAAGCATTGTTAAAGGTTTAGTCAAGGAAAACCTACAACTTTTTAAAAGTAAAGGTGAAGCCCCATCAGGTCCAGCGCTTTTATTAACATTTAAATGATACAACTCGTTAAAAACATCATACTCACTAATATTACAGTTGCTTAAGTTTATGGAATTGGTATAATTAAAATCAGGTACATTTATATCACATTTTTTGCTATAGACAGAACTAAACAGATCGGCAAAAAAATTGGCTATATCTTTTGGATTTTCAGACTCTGTGTTATTATAAACCATTTTATTAAGTATTGAATTACTGCTCTTTCTACTGTTAATGTAAGTCCAAAAAAAATTTGGGTTGCAGTTAATATTGTACTCTAGTGAGTCGATATAATTTTTGTAGCATTGTTCAGTAAGATTCTTACATTGGTTTCTTAGGTGGCTAAATATTCTAAAATTATTTTGACAGGAAATTGCTTATATGTTTTATGAGCAATTTTTTTGTCTACAATAAGGTTTTTAAGCCCATTTGTAAACCATATAGGAAATTTGTGGTTGACAAGTTTTTTCTCGGGGACATACAATTTATACATATACTCTAAAACTTCATAAAACGAATTTACACATATATTTACATTTTGACTAGAAAATATTAACTCCCAATTAATTATACCCAAATGATAATTTAAAGAAACAAAATCTGCACCTTTAAAATCGTAATAGTAATGTTCAAATTCCATTTCTTTTTTATCTCTAGAAATATCTTTTTGCAAGCAGATAGCCGGATGGTAATTATCACAAGGCAATAAAAAATCATCAGCTATCTCAGCACTAATGCTTATATCGTTTGAAAAGACAAGGTCTAGCATTTTATTGTAAATATTTTTTACAAAATTAATTTGGAAATGGTTACAGTGAGCAAAACAGTCAGAAATAACAGTACAGCTTTCCGTTAAAACACCGGAGGCGCGAACTCCGAGATCTTCATTGTTCCACATAATATGTGGCAAATTATAGTCGCCACAAAAAATAGTTGTCACGTCGCTACCAAGTTCATCAACTATACTTTCAATACTAGAGCAATGCGACTCATATACCTCTGAGGAAGCTTGTGGCGGTATGTACACTACACCAATTAAAAACTTTTCGGAATTGATTGTGACGCGCACAAACACTTGTTCCACATTAATTTCTTGAACATTTACACAACTTGACACAAAAGTTTTTTTAACCTCGATAAGAACTCCTCCTCCACGTTGGAATTTACTTGTAGATGTGTTCCTATCCGTTCTATATATGTTATATAATGTTAGATTAAGTTCCTCGGTAAGAATGGCACTATTTAACCATGTCTCGGTAAAACAAATAACATCAAAATTTGTAGACGTAACATTTTTTAATAGTTCTGGTAATTTTGTTCTTAAGCCCCGAACATTTTGATAATAAATGGTTATGTTACTTTTAAAAACATTGTTAGCAGGCTTTACGTGGGTGACTTGGCTTTGGCCCTTGGGTGAAAAAACCTAGCAATGTACGTTCCTTCGGGCCAAAGTTCTGGATTTATGGTTTTTTCATAATTGGAAAGGTTAACAGTTAACTTAAATGATGCATAGTGTTCCGGATACTTGGATTCTACTACATCACAGGATATTTCCGGGAAAGTATCTTTTAAGTAATTAATTAAATCCGTACTTGTAGTCTTTGGGTCTAGTCTAGACACATATACGAATGATTTTTTTGGCACAACTTTTAGAGAACACTTGGTGAGATCTTTTAAGTTGCCCACAACACCAGTCTTATTGGGTTTTTGTTGTTTTTTTAACAACATCTGACCATTGAGAATTACCTGGTTTAGAAATTTTAGAATCATTTATATTAATATATTTTTCACAGGTGCTTTTTGAGGTAGCGTCCAGGATAGCTGCAGAAACAACTTCTGCGGGAATTTCTTTACCTTAACTTTTTTATTTTCCATATTAGTTTTGTTATTTGTTTTCTTGACTACACCTGTATTGTTGGGTGTAGGTTTTAATGGATTATTTTCAAAAGTTTTATTTTTATTAATTACACTATTAATTAAAGTAATTTGATCTTTTAAAGAGGTAATAGTTATATTTTGATTTTCAATCAATAAATCTTTTTGCTTGATAATCTCTTTTAGATAAAATATTTCAACCGCCAAGGAATCATCTAAGATTACAGTAGATATATTTTTTAAATTATCTTGGACATTTTCTTCGCTGCTTTCACAATATTTAATTTTATTTTCATTGAAAATCTTAAAATTCTTTGCACTTGCGCAACTGGGGTGCATAACTGAATCGCACGTAATGCATTTTACAAATGTTTTAGGGATCTTCTGACACCTTTTACATGGCTTAATAGTTTCAGACATTTTAACGCGCAGTTGGTAAATTAAACAATAATTGACAAAAGTATTCACTACTACTGTAGCCAAGCGGCTGAGAGACCAAGCAAACTCTGCAATCACCAAAGCGACCCGGGTTCAATCCCAGCATCCGCCAATTTTACTTTTATTAAAAATTTAGTTTTTTATTTTTGTTAATAATGTTTTTACACTAACACACTTTTTTTCTTTCGGGTTAAAATTAGTTCGTGAGATGATAAATATGTTTTAACTATGTAAAATCCTTTATCGCCATCACTATTTAACACAATTTGTTTTTAAACTCATTACCATACACTAAGAAAGACTTTAACAAAAGTTTACTAAATTTTACTGTTTTAATATTCATATTTTATGCACATATATCGGAGCTCACTAAATCACGACCGGACACCGGACACCGTGTAAGAAATATCGAATCTGCGTTCAGGATGTATCATGTATTATAGTTATTACATAACGCTTTTGTCTGATTAATTGTATTTACGTTTAAGTTAAAATCATTCTGTTACGCACACCCGGCGAGTTCGGTCGTGGTTTATTATAAATTGTTTTTCTATAATTTAAGTTAGTTTTGAATAAATACCTATTAATTAAAGTGTTTGAGTGTTTTGTTAATATCGCCTTCAGTGCAGCGGCGGGATAAAGAACTTTTACAAATCCGAAGTAAGCGATTGTGGCTGTGTGGCTGTTTTTCTTGTATATGTGAAAAGTGGAACCATGACGAAATGGGACGCTACTCAAAACGAAGTAGTAGTAGAAGTAGCGAAGAGTCAGGACGCTATCGAAGCCGTAGCAGGACTACTCGTTACGTAAGTGATCGTCAACGTGATCGTTCATTGCATACTAGTGGACAACGACAATCTGAAGCAAGAACTCCACCACTAGTTACAGTTCCGAGCGAAGTGACTCAACCTAAGCGATCAGAAGCTGATAGAATTGCTGAACTGGAAAGTCTAGTTCATAAATTGATAAATCCTGAAACGAAAGGGCAACACGATTACGTAAGACGAGATACAAATCGTTATGCCGGTCGTTCAGACTGTATACCAGAATTTTCGCCGGAAAATCCAAGTTTAACCGCAACAAGGTGGCTAGATAAGATCGAACAACTTTCTTTTATCAATGGATGGGACGAGTTGGTTAAAATTTACCACATGCAAAATCGGCTAACAGGATTTGCCAGAGCGTGGTATGATGGCCTTACGTCATACGATTATTCATGGAGCGAATGGAAACAGAAAATTTTGTCGACTTTTCCGGACCATCACGACTTCGCCAATACTTTGAAGAAAATGATTGCTCGTAAAAAACTACCGAACGAAACATGGCATCAGTATTACTTTGATAAAATGCAATTAATTAGAGCGTCCAAAATCGAAGGCAAAGATGCTGTATCGTGCCTTATTGATGGTATTGATAACATAACAACGCAAACAGGAGCCAAGGCTGGACGTTATGACGGCCCTGAAGCCTTATATGTGGAATATTTATCAACTTTGGCTCCAGATACTGAAAAGACGCATAGTGGCAAAGGGATTCCACAAAGATCCAAGTCACCAAGCGAACGTCATTTTCAAAGAGATTTCACCCTTATCATCAAGAAAAATCAAAGTTAAAGTGCTTTAATTGTCGCGAGGTAGGTCATGTGGCAGGCCACTGTTCGAAACCAAAGAAAGAGTGCACTAAATGTAAGCGTTTGGGACATTTGGCAGCGGATTGTAGACGTAGTACCACCCTTACAACTGGTGCCGTTTTTTCAAGCACAGAGAAATTAAATAGCCACCAAAGTAATTACTTTGCAGATTGTTTGGTAAATGGCATTCAAACGAAAGCTTACGTTGACTCCGGTTGTGCTGGTGTTTTAGTTAGGGAAAAAGAAGCCAAAACATGGGGCTTAAAGATAATACCAGTAAATGTACGTATACAAGGGTACGGCGATGGTTTTACTAGAGCTTTGGGAAAATGTAATATTCACTTGCAAATAGACTCGGCAAAAGTAGATGTCGAAGCGTTAGTTATTGGTACTATCATACAAAATATTCCTGTGATTGTCGGACAGACAGTTATCAATTCAAAGGGCACATCTATGATAGTGTACAAGGGCAATGTAAGATTGATAAATAGTGAAGAGGAATCAGCAACAATTTCCAAGGCGATGGCGCAGCTACCAGAAAAAAAAGTGGTTCTTTGGGCTAAGGAGGCAACAGTGATACAACCAAACCATGTTGGGCACATCATGGTGTCATGTGGGAAAAACAATTACCAAGGAGAATTGTACATTGAAAGACAATGCAGACTGAAGCCAGGATTGGAACATTTTGTCCCTGGTTGTATAACAACTTCTGAAAATGGAACCGTTCCTATTTGCAATTTAAGTGACCAGGTGTTGACAATAAAACGAAATCAAGTTGTAGCCAGAGCATATCCATGTCAAGAAGAACCTGAACCTGAAGTATTGGTAAGTGTTTTGCATGCCAATCTTAGTAATGCAAGAAAACTATTTTGCATGAGTGACATTGATTCCCAAGTTGATGCATGTTTAAGTATCGAAGACAAACAAACGTTGTTGTCATTGTTAAACGAATATCGCGACTGCTTCGCAGAAAGTATCCGCGAGCTAGGAAGGGTAAAAGGCACCGAAATGTCGATAAAGTTAGTCGACGAAAGTCCGGTGACTTATCGTCCTTATCGATTAGCAGTCTCGGAGCGCGAAAAGGTCCGCGATATTGTAAATGATTTGATGGAAAACGAGATTATAAGAGACTCCGAGTCACCATATGCGAGTCCTATTCTACTAGTTAAGAAGAAAAATGGAGATGTTAGAATGTGTGTAGATTATCGTGCCTTAAATTCGAAGACAGTCAAGGACAAATATCCCTTGCCAAGAATTGACGATCATTTGGAGAAACTAAAAGTGGCTCGATTTTTCACGGGACTGGATTTAGTATCGGGGTATCATCAAATTCCCATGTCTAAGGATTCTATCGCGAAGACTGCTTTCGTAACACCTGACGGGCACTATGAATATCTCCGTATGCCTTTTGGTCTAGTATGTGCACCATCTGTATTTCAAAGGACTATTAACGCTGCGTTAGGCTCATTAAGATTTTCAAAGGCTTTAGCGTATATGGACGATGTACTTATCTCATCGAAGGATATAACGGTAGGACTTGAAGCTTTAAGGGATGTTCTCGATGCCTTTAGGGAGGCGAATCTTACTTTGCGTCTTGCAAAGTGTTATTTTTTTAATCCTCAGATAGAATACCTGGGTCATGAAATTGATGCCGAAGGCATTAGACCAGGATCAACGAAAATATCAGCGGTAGAAAAATTTCCGGTACCGAAAAGTGTTCGAGAGGTTCGACAATTCCTAGGTCTGTCGAGTTATTTCCGTAAATATGTAAAGGATTTCGCCAACATAGCACGACCATTAACTTTTCTAACGAAAAAAGAGGTAGAGTTTTCTTGGGGAGAACCACAGCAAAGAGCTTTCGAAATTCTGAAAGAAAAACTAATAAGCAGACCAGTACTCGCTCTGTATGATCCTGCAGCATCTACCGAGTTGCATACTGATGCATCTAAATTTGGTTTAGGTGGAATCCTACTACAAAGACAAAAAGATGACACATTAAGACCAGTATTGTATTATAGCAGACAAACAAGTAAAGATGAGCAACGCTATCATTCGTATGAGTTGGAGACGTTGGCGGTTGTCTGTTCTGTTAAACAGTTTAGAGTTTACTTGTTAGGAATACCCTTTAAAGTAGTTACGGATTGTAATGCCCTACGAACTACACTCTCTAAGCGAGATCTCATTCCACGTATTAGAAGATGGTGGTTAAGTATCCTAGAGTTCGATTTCACTATTGAATACCGACCCGGAACAAAGATGGCGCATGTTGATGCCCTAAGCCGGAACGCTTTAAAAGTGTCTAACGAAATTGTCGAAAATATTAATATCAACACGGTGAATCTAAGTGATTCAGACTGGGTACTAGCTGCTCAGATAAAAGATGAAAGGTTAAAGTACCTAAATGAAGTTCTGTCACGTAAGCCTGTTGACAAAGAAGAACGAGAAATTCATAAAGACTATGAATTAAAGAAGAATTGTGTGTATCGAAAGACTGGAAATGGTCCAAAGTGGGTGGTACCACGGGCAGCTAGAAGATCAGTTACGATGCATCACCACGATGGCAAAGGCCATTTTGGACTAGAAAAGACTCTAGCTTCCATAAGTGATTTTTACTGGTTCTCTGGCATGCGACGTTATGTTCAGAAATACATTTCGATTTGTTTGGGTTGTATGTATAATAAGGAGCCTGCGGGAAAGAAACCTGGCTTATTACATTTAATCGAGAAGGTTACGAAACCTATGGATACGATCCATGTTGACCACTTAGGCCCATTCGTTAAAAGCAAGAAGAAGAACAGTTACTTGATCGTTGCTGTAGACGCTTTCACCAAGTTCACGTTTATGAAAGCTGTACAGAATACTAAAGTAGTATCAGTTATAAGATTCTTGGAAGATATACTTGAAACGTTCGGAGTACCAAGACGTATCATATGTGATCGTGGATCAGCTTTTACGAGCAAAGCATTCACTAAGTTCACAAACGATCTCGGAATAAAAGTTATTCTTACGGCATCAGCCACACCACGTGCAAATGGACAGGTTGAAAGATACAACCGCACGATTTTGTCCGCATTATCCGCTACGTTCACGGAAGAAGACAGTTGGGATGAAGCCATACGAGTAGTCAGATGGGGAATTAATTCCACAATTAATAAGTTTACTGGCAAAAGTCCATACGAATTGTTCTTCGGATATAAAGCTCGTGGCATGAGCGATGCATTTTTAAGTAATTCCGTTAGTTGCAACGAGCAACCGGTTGATATTGAAGCAGCTCGGGAAATTGCCGATGCAAATATACGTAAGTCTCAAGAATATCAAAAAAATAAGTACGATTCACGACGATGTAAACCTATCATTTACGAAGTAAGGCAACAGGTTCTATTGCGAAAAGACATTGTGTTACACGATGGACGCAGTAAAAAGTTATTACCCAAATATAGTGGGCCTTATCTTATAACAAAAGTGTTAGAACATGACAGATACGTTGTCGAAGACCTACCAGGCTCTCAAAGATCTCAAAGAAAATATACTGGAGTCCACGCTGTGGACAAGTTAAAACCGTATCGCACAGATTTAAGTGATGACGATGATGATCAAGAAAGCATCGACTCTCAAGTGTCAAATGTGGATGCTTAACGAGGGAATCAATGGGTAATGAGAAGGTTAAAAGTTAATTCTGTTTTTTTGCCTTTAGGTAACTACCCCACAATGAGAAACCCTCGAGGACGCGGGTACAGTAGCGTGGACGACTGTAAGAAATATCGAATCTGCGTTCAGGATGTATCATGTATTATAGTTATTACATAACGCTTTTGTCTGATTAATTGTATTTACGTTTAAGTTAAAATCATTCTGTTACGCACACCCGGCGAGTTCGGTCGTGGTTTATTATAAATTGTTTTTCTATAATTTAAGTTAGTTTTGAATAAATACCTATTAATTAAAGTGTTTGAGTGTTTTGTTAATATCGCCTTCAACCGACATACATACATTTAAATGTTTGAAAAAGAAAACGAACCTCTTTTATCACCTGAACAATTTTTAAAAATCGCTCCTATTGCTGTAATTGATTGCTCTAGACAAAATGATGTTTTAAATTCTGGAACAGTTGATATTCGATTAGAGTGGGAAACAAGTACAGATATTCCTGATAAAACTTCTGCTTACTGCATTATTTTACATGACCGCATCATACGTTACGTTCCCCTAACAGGAATAATAAATTCATTATAAATATATTTTTTCTTTCTTTGTGTTTTTTTTTTTAGTTTAATATAATCATTAATTTATTAGAATAAGAATTTTTCCCCCACTTTTTTATAGGTTTAAATATTAATACTTCTTTATAAAATAATTTAATGTTTGTTAAGTTTTAGGCGTTGCAGCAACAACAACAACAACAGCATAAAAAAAATGTCTGTATATTATATTGCTTACGATATTGCTAAACCTTTAAGTATTCAAGATATTAATAGGTTAGTACAATGTTTTCAATCCACTACTCCATTTCAAGACTTGCATTATTTAGAAGAGCAGCATGGATAATTTTTCTTCCTTTACATTGGAAGAACAAATTAAGAACCCGGAAAATATCTTGATTCCAGAAGAAAAGGAAAAAAATGAAAACAAAGAAATGGAATACAACATTGAAAAAAATTTTGATAATGTAGATTTTACTAATGGTGCTAGTGAAAAAAATATTAAATATTATTATAATAACAAGCTAATGGATATGAAAACAAATTTTGATGAAGTAGATTTTAGAGGTAGTGGTAGTGAAAAAAATATTAAACATAATTATAATTATAATAACGAGCTAATGGAATATTTAGAATTTAGTGAAAATACTTAAAAAAACATTTTTTTTTTATTTTTTTTATTTTACTTAATAAAATTTTTAATTTAATTTCCCTTTTATATAAAAAAAAATAAAACAATGTTTTAAAAATATAAATATATTTATTAAAAAAAAAGAGTAAAAAGTACAGGTATGTATAAAATGTATTATTTAAACAAATTAAATAAAATATTTTTTTCTTATGATAAATAAATTTTTAAACTTGCTTCAAGAGTAACTCTACAAATAGGACAATTATTTAGTGAAATTGAACAATCTACACAAGTAACAGTATGCTTACATGCTAAAAAAACAATAGATATTCCATTTTTATAACAAATTTTACATAAATTTATATCTTCACTGTTTTCAATACTTTCTTCTTCTTCTTCTTCTTCTTCTTCTTCTGCATAACTTGGAGTTCTAGAACGTGAATTATTAATTGTTGTAGATTGTTCTACTTGTTTTTGTTTTTCTGCTGAACAAGATGCTTGAGGCGGTGTTGGACAATCATGCATTGAACCACAAAAATCATTTATATATTCTTCTCTTAATTTTTTAATATAATCTTTACCCAATTTTAATTGTAAAAAAGTACATTTTTCACCAAACATAGCATGTTCTTCCCAAGGATCATCTGTTTCAATCCAATCCTTTAAAATTAGACCACATTGAAAGCAAATACAATGATCTCCTAAACCAACGTAAAAAGCCATTTCATGAGGTTTTTGATTTAATCCTACAGGCCAATATTCAAATGAATCCAATCGATCTTGATTTAACATAAATTTAGGGTGACGCACTTTTTCTTTCTTAACTAAATCTGGAAAAATATTATCTTCAGGAACTAAATTACGAAAAATTTCAAATAACCCATTTTGGTTCTCCATTATTCCAACACTCTCAGGGTAAAAGGGTTTTCCGTTACAAAAATATAATTTATTCATACAAGTACTACAAAAACAGTTTTAGTTGTTGAACATACAAAAGTTTACTGCAAAGTAAATAAAATTTTAAAAGTATTTATATATTTACATTATATATATATATATATATATATATTATATTTATATATTTACCCTTTCTACTATTAAAGCCATTCAACCATCCATCTTAGTCTGAAACCACAAGTCTAAACAAGTTTCTTTATATTTGAATTTTCATTAAATTAAGAATTAATTTATAATATGTAATTTTTTTATTTAATATTGTTTGTTGTTTTGTCACTGACTGTTTTAATTCAAAAATCCTTTTATAAATATGATTTTTACGATATATTTTATTTTGGTCAACTCGAATAATTTTAAAAGCATACATTTTTTATGTGCTCTCTCAAACTAAAACTTAAACTAATAGTATTAGTATTATATAGGGTTTCTCCTACCTATCTTTAGACGACGTATTCATGGAAGGGGACTCTTCCTAAAACTATTATTTTATCTTTTTTTTTATTATTATTATAATCAACAGAAAAGGTTAAATTAAAACAAATTTAAAATGTGGATATAATTTTTTTTTTAAATATTATAAAGCCACCTAAAATCTTTTTTGCGTTCGTGCACCTCATGCCCCCAATTGTTCGCCGGGTGATCCTCACCCCATCGACCCTGAATTAACCAAAAAATTCCATAGAAATCAAATTCAATTAGTTCCTCCAACCAGGGGTACGGGTTCTGCATCAGGTCGTTGAACGTCCTGTTGGTTTCCCTTTCTCGCTGCACTCTTTTCATTTCGATAAAAAGTTCACTGACGTCAGACATTTTGTTTGTTTCAAATTCAAATAACAGTTTGAATTTAATAAACGTACAATTTAAAAACAGACTTATTGCGGGGGTTGTAGTGAGGTATTTTGCGTGTGAATTTAAACACTTGAGTTGATCGTAGTACGTTATTTATTTACAATGAAAATAGTGGTGTAACTTACAACAGCGTTTAAGTTGGATGTCGAGGCCCGATAGTTTGGAACTTAACTGAATGATGTCGACCGGATGGTGGCACTAGTTCACTGAATTGAAATGACTGAGTTCTGAGTTCTGAATTCTGAATGATTAGCTTGGGATAGGACTAGGTTTTATATTTTAGATACAGGTAGTTCGGCCGTTACGTGCTCTTGTATGTCGACCTGAAATTTGGAGCCAATGCAAGGGCTTTCCAAATTGCTGGGATTTTGGATATTAATTGGGCTAGAAATTCTTCGAAGGATAAGGAAATGTTTATGGTATTGTGAAGTTTGGTTGTGGGATTATTTTATTGTCGGTAGGATTAAATGTGAGCCTCGACAATCCGTACATTTTGTCACGTAATTGTAATTAAAATAATTTAAACTTTTCCTGTTTTTACAGTGTTTGTTTGCCTGAGTAGTGGAGGTAATGCCGCTACAGTATAAACTATTATTCCCACCAACGCCACCGACAATGACAGTTAATTAATACAAAGAAAATAATTTTAAATTCCTAAGACTAAATTAAACTACAATATTTTTGATTACATAATCCTAAAATATATTCATTAATATTAGCGATTAAATATTTCAAAAATATAAAATATATTTATTATTAATATTAAATATAAGTATAAGTTTTTACTTATTCAAATTTTACATCATTGTAACCTTTACTAACTTCCATAATCATATAAATTTTTTTTCTTTGAATTTCTTTGTTAATTTTTTCAATATCACCAATTAACTTTGAAAATCGTTTTGGTAATATTACAGAATTTGGAAATTCTTTAACTTTAACTAAAATACATTCTCCATATTTACCATCTAAAACTTCAAGATTAACCAGTTCGTATTTCTTGTCTTCTTGTAATTCTTTAATTTTTATGAATGGAAGATGCTTGCAACCGTTAAGTTTGGTCAAAATATTGCTCATCTTGATATTGTTATTGAGTTGTTGTTTAACTAAAAAATATATAATATATATATATATATATATATATATATATATATATATATATATATATATATATATATATATATATGAATATCAAGAATATCAAGAAGTAAACAAGCTTTATATACCTACTATCTTACCCCTTCTCCCAAAAACACATTTTTATTTTGCACAATAAATTGCAAGAGTACATAGACCTTATGGTGGTGAATTCTAAAATCATCAAATGTTGCATTAAAAGATGCATTATTAATTTTAGTATCTATTATTTGTTGATCCAATATCTTTTCGTTTCTTTTTACAATATTTTCATATACATCAAGTTTTTTTTTTGTAAATTTTCAATTCGTTGTATATTATCCAATATATTTTTAGTTGTTTTTTCTAAAACATCATTTATTATTTTATTTTAAGTTTTAAATTGATTTAAGTTCTTTTTAACATTATCATTAGTTTTATTTGATAATTCCTTAAAATCTGTTTGTATTTTAGTTACGTTACTTTTTAAGTCTTTCTCTAATTTTATTATTTGTTGTTTTACTGATTTAAAATTAGTGTCTGCTGCTTTAATGTTTTTGTTATTAATATTAGATTGATTTTTTAAATTTTCAATACTTTTTTTAATATTTAAATTTTCTTTATGATATGATTTGAAATAATTGTCAACAAATATTCTATTCACAGCATCATTATCTTGTTCAGGTAATTTCACATTAGTAAGTTTAAAATTTTGAAAATCTATATCTTCAGTAATTAAAAATTTATCAGTATTTTTTTTAACATTAAAATAAGTGTGATATCCGAATTTGTCGAGACTCATTTTAAATATAACAAAACTTAGCTAAAACATACATATTTAAGTAAGAAATTTATTCCCAAATCAAATATTTTAAAAAAATTTAAAGGTGTTGTTGATGTGTGTCTTCAATTTAAAACATTTAATTAATAATCCCAGATATTGCCAACAGTTAATTGAACCTTATTCGTCTCTTAATATAAGCTTTTTTAATCATTTAAGATTTAATTAAAATCATATGCAAGCAATGTGTTTAAAAGAATGTAAAGGCTTCTATAATAAAATCGAACCCGATCTCCTAATAGAGATGACCCGTATGAATAACACAGACCATGATCCTAAATGAGGGCCCCCTTATTTAACGCGTCTAATAAAAACCATTAACAATACTTTTTATTAAATGTGTGTGTGTTTGGGTGTGTATGAAAAAATATGCAGGTAACGGACCCTTCCTTTTTTTCCTTTTTAAATGTGTGTGAAAAAATATCTAAGCGTCGAAAATTATAATATTTTAATCCCTACCCACCATTTTTTATTTAATAGTTTTTGACTTTTTAGTACAAAAAGTAAGTCAATTATTTTATTGTTTTATTTATTTATGCATTTTTTTTCGCACGTTTTGTTTCTCTTATCAATTATGATATGAACGTATATATTATATATAATACAAATTGATTTTCACGCTTTTTATGTTACACACACACACACATTGTTATTGTTAAATTATTATAACTTAACTTTTATTGTTACTTAAAATTATTTATTTGTTTATTCATAAATTTGAAAATTTAAAATTTGTTCTCCATAATAATAATTTATACCATCAATCTGTCTGAGCGAAAACTTTCTATATATTTAATATATACAATATTTATATATATTTTTTAAAAATTTGCAAAAACCGAGTTTTGCATTTAATGTACTCATATATAAGTAAGCCAGAATTAATTTAATGTTTAAAAGTGAGGTAGATCTCTCATAATGTTAATTTGGTGTTTAAGTGAGCCAGAACTCTTATAATGTCCATTTGGTGTTTAAGTGAGCCAGAAGTCTCCTTTATTATCTACGTTACGCTAATGAAAGTCTGAAAGACTCATGGGTCTACCGAATTAAAACAGTAAGTGAGCAAGGCTTTCTTTAAGGTTGCCTTAAATTTTCCATAGTTGAGAGTCTAGGTAAAACGTTATATAATTTAATGTTAAGTAAGTTTTCCGACATTTTGGAAAGTCTATATTTTGGGATTCTGATTTGCCATTTGCCCCTAGTATCGTGGCTATGAATGTCTCCGCTGCAAGTGAATTGATCCTTTTCTAAATGTATTTTAAATAATGTCAGATATATGTAAAGTGTTGGTAAGGGCATTACGCCTATTTTTATAAAAAGCTGTTGACATTTTTCTCTATATCCCACATTACATAATAGTCTTATAGCCTCTTTTGAAGACGGAAGGCTGCACAGGATAGCTGGAGTTGCCCCAGAGAATCGTCGCATAACTTAAATGCGAATGAAATAGAGAGAAATATTTCATTTTTTAGATGCTAAACGAGACAGACTTTTTTATTAGTATAGCTGTTTTACATGGCAAGACAAGTCCAGTCTGTTGTCAAGAGTCAAGAGAGATGCCCAATAATTGCACTGTCTTGCAATTTTCTAGAGTAATCCCTGTGGAGAAGGTGGGTCTCTGGGTCTTTGTGGTGTTCGTTTTAAGATTATTTAGAGGAAACCAATCTCGTGCTTTAGTTATTTTACTAAGCTGAAGGGCTCTGTCCAGGCTCTTTTGACTATTGATGGTAGTTGTATCATCTGTGAAGGATCAGGAAGCATTACCGAACCATTTCTAAAAAGATTTATAAAATTCTAGTAATAAATATAATTTTGTTAGCTTGAGTTTAACTGCTGTAAGTGGTCAAAATAGAAGAATATTAATATTATCAATATTATTGAATTATAGTTAAAATAAAATAATTATTAGAATATTATAAGATTGTCCATTTATTAGATGGTAATTTTCATGAATACCATTGTTCTCACAACGATAGATAAAGAATTTAACTGTCAGATAAACCAACTAAAACTTAACCAGAGATTGATAAACCGGCCCAAAATTTTGCAAACATTGACCATTAATTAAATTTTTCAACGCGCTAAGGCGACTATGATAGGGCGTTATCAAGTATGCGCCTATGGGTTTATGAGCAAAAAAAGTTTGTTTTGAAGAGATCTACTAACCCACAATTTTTGTAGAAATAATTTTGGGATAACCTGTATAGATATTAGGTTGTGCAAAAAAAGGCAATATCGTTTTTTACCGCTATCAAATGAAAATTCCATAGAATACATAAAAATAAAAATTGGAATACACGCAAGGGCATCAAACCGCACATCGCCTGCACTTCGTGCGGAATCATGCGTGACGGTAAAAACGCTGCGATATGATATTCATTTTATGATTAATGGGAATACACGCACGTGATTAGTATATGAGGGCACGAAATGATTGCAAACTTTTTACTTTTGCTAAATAGTTATCGCAACATTGTAGATGTAATACTACTCTCTTAAAATGAATTAGTCAAAAATAACAAATTATAAGTCATATTTAACTATTTGTCATACCGAAAAAGCAGTCACTAATAATTATTCAAATTCTACTGAATGAATTAGTAGATTTAAATTTAAAAAAAGTTCTGATCCAGCCGGGGTTAGAACTCGGGTCCGTCGCTTTTCAAGCCTGTCAAATCAAAAAATATATATTTAAAATTAATATCACAGTTTACATCAACAAATTACATTACTAAACATGTCATTACAAGTGTCAGATAATATACATAATATAATAAAATACAATATAATACATAACATTCGTAATTATAGAGTACAAAAACACTCCCACCCAGGCCCGAGTTGTAGTACTTGACAAAGCGCACTGTTTTGCAACAAATCCTGTTTGCAGCATAGCAGCGACGCTTAGCAGTTGTTTTGCCTGAATTAGTCAAGCGTATGCCATACCCAATGAGCCATCACTCACATTTATAAAAATCAATTTTATTTGTCAATAATAATATTTTGAAATTAAATATATTTTTTGTGTTTCTGTTTTGAGATACACTTTTTGCATCTTTGTTTGTTTTTATGGGCCATTTGACCATGCAAACGATTAAAGAAATTAGTTAATTTTAATTTCAGAAATAGTCAAAAATGACTAATCTTAAATTAGTCGAACTATTTAAGTAGTAAAAAATAACTATTTAAAAGAGAAAACGACTATTTTATTGGTAAAAAATGCTGGTACTAATTCAAATAGTAGAATTTTGACTATTTCATTTTAAGAGAGTAAGTCTACACTACATCTTGCGAAAATTTTCAAAATATTGACTTACACCATATGGTTAATTTGTGAAAAGATTAAATTTGTAGACTACATTTGTATAAAAAAAATATATTCCAAATTGGAATTGATCTTAGGATCAACAAGTTAAGATCACGTACATTTATAAATTAATATATCATTAATTCATTTATGAATTTGTAAAAAGATACCTAATTTTAATTAAAATTAGATATCTTTTTATAAATGTAGACAACTATCACAAAATCTAAAATAAATGACTGAAATAAAAAGATCTTTTGGATTATTACTTATTATCCAAAATTTCGCAATAAATCAATTTTATGAATGATTAACAGCTGAGTTTTGGACTTGGCTTGTCTTAATTTGATTTTTTTTCTTACAAAGTTTCGATTAGTAATTATCTCTAATGGTTTTTAAGTAATAACTGAAGACAATTAAAGATAATTAATAATCGAAACTGCAATATGCGTCAATTATGTTTCTCCAACCATCACAAGTGCTGGCTATATGAACCTCAATTGATGACGCAAAAGATGCATATGCGTTCATACTTGCGGGTTAACAATCACGTTGTGATTGCAATATGCTTCAATTATGAGCCTCATAATGTTATCTGGCATGTTAAAAACTAGTGTTTTTGAGAATAAAAACCGTAGCACGATTTGTTGTGTTGTTGGGTGTTTTCGAGAGGAAATCCTGGGTTGAGTTTATACCGGTTTCCCAATAAACAGTGTTAATCCGAATGAAGAAATCAATTGCATACAGTCCTTGTAAATATAAATTGTACCTAGATTAGATACAATATCACATTTTAGTGATAATTAACGTGAAAAGTGTAAACATTTCAATTCAGTAAAAATCGTCAAACAAATAAGTCGTCTAAATTCCATCAGCATTTAGCATTATTAAAAGCGTTGATAAAAAAGTCGTCACTCAACAGTAGAATCCCATTATATTATGTATTATATTATATTCGTAGCCTACGAATCGTAGGTATATCTTGTTTAAAATGCAGTTGTCGGCGTTTTCTTAGAGAACTCAAATATAAAAATGTTCGATTTTAAGGTTATGTTTGTGAAACAATTATTTTTTACTAATTTCTTAGAAATGTCCAAACTTAAATATAAATTATATTAGGTAAAGTTATCATTAGTTAATTCTGCACGAACAAATATACTGATTAAATCCTTTGGCAAAACATGAAAATGCAACGATTTAGTTCTTGAATTTTATTTACAATTAAAAACACAATAATTCACCCTGATCACTTAGATAAAATACAAACACTAACGTAACTATATAAGCATATATGTAAGCGTTGAGTTTCTCTGTCAATGATATAAGGAATAATTCATCGAAATCGAGTACTAAACCAAAGTTTTTTAGTTTTTACTTGGAACGCAAAACAAACGTAACATGCGTGATTCAGCTGTGCAATTGACTTCTGCCTTCACCTCTTTTGTGGAAAAACTACTTATTTATTTTAAAATGATGTGCAGTCCGTGTGATTTTAATGCGATTTTAAACTCCACCAGAAGCGCGCGCGTTGCAAAAACCCGATGCTTCTTAAGCGTATAGTAATAAAAAAATCAAAACTAAAAAAAGTTAAATTTTTGTATATTATATATAATTGTACTCAGGCCCGTTCCTGGGGTGTCTGGCGCCTACGTGCAGCGTTCTTTGTTGCGCCCCTTTTATATTTAAATATAAAACATTAAACATTTTAATTTTTAGCCCTAAAATTTAAAAAAATTATAATTGCAAATGTATAAAAACTGCTGAATTTATGTATAACAAATATTAAGTACCAAAGGGTATTTCTGCGAAACCTTATAATTTATAACCTTAAAATAGCTAAGAAGCATTAAGAATATACACGGAAGAGTTTCAATACTCCATACAAAGTTTAACACCCGTTACATTTTGAGAAAATTTTAGAAAATAAAGTATACAATATTTGTGCATATAAAATACGTGTTTGTTTAAGGTTAATATTTAAGTTTTACACAAAAAATTATTACTTTATGCTTTCATACGAAATTTTACATTAACAACTTTAGAAGCCAACTTGGTCGTATTTGCCGATTTTCTAAGGTCGCGCCCGTTACGCGATTTATGACGTTATAAAAGGTTTTCTATACAAGTTTTTATTAACGTTTTGTTCGAGTTAAATAGCTAATTTTTTATCCTATTTTTATATGTTAACGTATCTTGATATATATGAACCAACAGTTTAACCGTTACAATTGAAATACCCCAAAATAAACAAAATCACAAAAAATATTTAGTAACAAAAATACCCTAAATAAAACAAAAAAACCTATATAAACAATAATAATAATAATAATAATAATAATAATAATAATAATAATAATAATAATAATAATAATAATAATAATAATAATAATAATAATAATAATAATAATAATAATAATAATAATAATAATAATAATAATAATAATAATAATAATAATAATAGCATAACATTATATGCAAAGGTATAAATATAGATATACCCACTCATACTTAATTCTAAGTATTATTTAAGTTTGCATTAAGATAATCATCTATGCTATTAGGTTCTAATGTAACTAACAGGCTTTTTATCTCTCTCTTGTATATTTTTACGCTAGTTATTAATTTCTGTTTGGTATTTTATTATCTTACACACATGTAGTGCGGGCTTTTTTCTGTTTTTGATAGAGAATGTTTTGGGTATGTCATATCTAGGGTTCTAGTTTGATAGGTATCCACCCTATTTAAAGTAAACGAACTTTTATGTTTAAAAAGATACATGAGGCATTCATAGATATACAAAGCATATATTGTCATAATGTTGTTAGTAGAAAATTCTCCCCTGCATGTTTCTCTAAATTTTTTGTCTAGAATAGTTCTTAAAGCCGCTTTTTGTATAACAAATATTTTTTCAATATTACTATTACTACCCGAGCGTATTATGCCTTATCTTGCTTTGGCTTCAAAGTTTGAAAAATATATAATTCGTCTACTTTTAGGGTTTAAGTACCTACAAACGGTCCTTAACCTGTAGTTAATTTTGTTTAATTGTTTACATAAATTGTCTATGTGGTGGTTAAAGGTTAAAAACTCATCGATATGAATACCGTAAATACGGGTGACTTTGCACCCCGCGGGTGACTTTAACCCATTTATGAAAAATCTTTTCGCGCTCGATAAAATTAACATTTATAATTTGTTGGTCTAAACCTGTCAATTGAGCGATTCTATTGAGTTTATATTACAGGAAAATCAGTGTTTTAAAGAAAGAAATGGGATTTATTACACTTTAAAATTGTATATATCGTATCAGTGCAAAACTCTTAGAAATTCACGCGTTACAATTTCTATATTATGCGCAATCCATTGGAATGATGATCCTTGGTTAACTACAGGTCGATTTTTTATTTTTTTTATTGGTAATCCCTTGCAATAGATATATGTCGCTGCTAACACGTGTCTAATAAAAATAAAATATAATATTACATTCATTTTATACTGAAAAAACACTGTGAGACAAAGTAACCCGCAACCAGGGGGTAACTTTGCACACCCAGTTTTTAATATTTATTTTTGAAACTCAGCCATATGTAATATTATAACATAGTTATTATGAAAGAGCAACTCAAGACTCAAATTTTGGTATACAAAATTTAATGTTTATGATTATTAAAACCACAAAAATTTTAAGCTGAAGTTTGAAAGTGAGCCAAAGCCACCCGTGTTTACGGTACCCAAAAATGTTGTATCGCCGACTAACATGTGTTCCTGATTATTAAATAAAACTCTATCCGATATTTCTTTTCTGGATTGTTTAGTTCTAAATAATACTATGCTTGTTTTATTTGTGTTGAGGATAAGCCTATTTGTGTCATACCATTTTTTTGCTTCCGAAGTTAATTTCTCAAACTCTGCCAATAGCTCTGGGAATGACGCTGCCCCCACTAAAAGGTTGTTGTCATCCGCAAAGTTTGTAGAGCTTTGATTTGTATTAGCCGTTATATAGCATAGATCTATGATAAAAATAATAAAAATAATCGGTCCCAGGATACTCCCCTGTGGAATTCCCAGCACAATATTCATGAGTTGTGATAGAAATTTCTTTCCATCGTTTTCTATTTTTACCCCCTGTAGCCTGCTTGAGAGATATGACCGTAGCCATTCTAAAGCCACACCCCTGATGCCATATCTTTCCAGCTTTATCAACATAATCGCAGGGTCAAGACAATCGTAGGCCTTGGAAAGATCCAGGAAAATTCCCAAGGCGAGAAAGCCCTTCTCCAAAAATGTAACTATATTTTTTGTAAATTGGAAAATCGCTGTCTGTACCGACCGTCCCTTTATAAATCCATGCTGAGCTGCACTAAATAAATTACATGAAGTTTTAAAATTAACTAGGCGATCGCACATTGCCAATTCAAAAAATTTTGAAAAACTAGGAAGTATACTTATGGGTCTATAATTCTCTTGTTTTCCTGGATCTCCCTTTTTAAAGATTCGCTTGACGACCGCAATCTTTAGCAACTCCGGAAAAACTCCAAACTTAAAAGAGTTTTTTATTATATAGCCTAATACGTCACATATTTGTTCAATGGCAAATTTTATTAAACTAGTAGGGATCTCGTCGATTCCACTACTATGTTTATTTTTAATTTTTTTAACTAAGTTTAAAATTTCATCAGGGTTCACAGGCTTCAAAAACATGGACCGATCGTTGGAGTTTTTTCAACGTTCTCTAACAGGCTTGGGGCTATGTTTATAAAAAATTATTAAAATTCTCTGCTAGGTCCTGTGGGTTTTGTTTGATTTCAAAGTCATTTTTTCGATCTTTACCAGTTACCTCATTGTGTATACTCCACAAGCATTTACTTTTGTTATCTGACCGATTTATTTTATTTTCAAACATCTGTGCTTTAATTTTAGTTAACAAATTGTTATATTCTTTTTTGCAATTGTTGTATTGATTTTTAAAATTTTTGTTATGTTGGTACAAAACAAGCATAGTATCTAGTCTATTTTTACATGTTTGTACTTCTGTGATATTATAAAAAATATCGGATTTTTTCTTTTTTAAGTTTACTAATTTTAGGGGAAAGCATGCATTAAAATGTACTGTAAACGTATTCATGAAAGATGACCACTGTTTGTTAACACCCCTAACGTCACAGTCGTATACCTCCTCCCAGTTTTCATTTTGCAAGTGCTACAGAAATTTTAGTTTATTTTCTTCATTAAAAAAACGCTTTCTATTTTCTTTACATTTTTCGATTTGAAAACTAATTATCTGTGTTGTATGGTCCGAAATACCCTCATTTAAAATCCTTGCATGGTAAAACCCCCAGAAATTTGTAAAGATATTATCTATACAGCTTTTTGTAGTTGCTGAGATTCTAGTAGGTTCATTTATTGTTTTAACTAACCCAAAGGAGGCCAACAGTGACGTCAATTCTGCATTATGTTTATTTAAATCATCATCTTTCATGAATATATTAAAATCCCCAGCTATAAGAATTATTTTACCCTCCTCCACAATTTGTTCCAGTAACATTTCAAGTTTTTCAAAAAATAAATCCTTACTACCCTCACATGGCCTATATATTGCTACTACTATTATTTTATTTTTGTCTATACAAACTTCGGCTGCAGCACACTCAAAATGATTTTTTCTTGAAAGTTTGTTTAGTTTTTTCCTAACATAGCATTTAATCTCTGACCTTGCATACACTGCCACACCTCCATGTTCTCCCTCATTTCTGCAATAACTGGACAAAACTAAAGCCTTTTATTCCATGACTGGATAACTGGGATTCAGATTTCCAGTGTTATATATAATAAGTACAACTGGTTTTTAGCGACGTAAGCTCGTTACAAAGTGTATAATGTGTATGCTGTTAAACTTTGCTCCCGACAAGTGCGACTATTAAACAAATTCTAAAAATATTATGACAATTTCTGTCCTTTTATTTTAATACTCGTTTTTTATACGCTCTTTATAGGGCCGAAAAAAGGAGCGACATAAGTCTTTAATGCGACCGGCGCAAATAAGTTACCAAATGAAATTAAGGACATCTCATTAATTACAAAATATAAATTTGCTGTAAAATATTTGCTTCTCCAAAACTGTTTTTACTATTTTATTAAATTTATAAACTTTTAATTTGTAAGTGTTTAACTTAATATTTTTAAAGATTTTAAATAATGAATTATAATCTTTGGAGACCGGTCCTGGATTGTTTAGTAACCAGTTTAAAAAAACAACTCTGAACCAAAACTCAAAAATACTTAAGAAAACAAATTCTTTAATTTTATTTAGACTCTAAATTAACGTGAATAATTCCGGCATTCATACATACATCGAATAGTTTTTCACATCGCTACGCCGCGTAAAAATCCGTGCGTGTTCACCAAATCACAATCGGTGTCTAGAACCGGAGTCAGCGCGCTGTTATGTGTTTTAAAATATAACTGTACCTAATGTGGAACAACTTAACACCCGACTCCCCAGATAGGGGAGCAAACCAATCAACACAAGTAGTTAAGAGAGCGGGTTTCAGCGTCAAAGTCGATGGCACGATTTCAGTGCCGAAGAAGTGATTTTCAGGATGTCTTCGGTGAATTTCAGGATTTTCAGGATGTCTTTAGCGCCGATGACATGGACCTTCTGTTTTTTTCAAGGTCATTTCAGGATTTCAGGATGTCTTCAGCAGATGCAGACAATGACCAGAAGGTCCTTTTCAGAGACATTTCAGGATTTCAGGATGTCTTCATCTGCTGACGACAATAACCAGAAGGTCTTTAAGTTGGTACAACTGTCTAACTAGATTTATGTTGGTAGTAACTAAAATTTTATAAAAAAGTGTACGCTAGCCTAGCCTAGCCTAGCCTGGGGTATAGTTGGTTAGGAAAATACACACACAAAATTTGTATTAAATTTTTTATTTAAAAATTATTTTACATTTTATTATTCGTATAATTTGTTTTTATATCGTTTCAACTCTTGTACACAACTTGAGTAGTTCCACTCCAACATTAGGTATTTATAATCAGACGTGTTTGTCATCGTTGGAGGTGGTAGCCCAGCAGCTGTTGTATTGCATATAGGTTTTGAAGTCATTTTTAATTCTATATATTTTTCACTTCACATTTTGGATTCGCTTTGAAATCCCTCACTAATCACAATGCAAGTTTTTAAATCGTTTTTTGTTTTTATCAACTCATCATTATCTTCATCATGCCTAGTAGTGTTACATATAGTTGTCATACTCGTTGATGGAACATTATTATCAGAGTGTTGATGGTTTTTTATGGTGTTTGTTGCAAAGATGGATAAGTATGGGTATTTTGATAAAAGATTATTAAATTGCATTTGCAATCTGCTACCACTACCAACAACCAAATTCGCTACACCACAAAAAATAAAACACAATACTTTCATGGCTGTGATGTTTATTGCACACACTCTACAACTTGAATAAAATAAACCATTAAAACTATCCGCTTATATACATATAAAAACTAATGTCTAAACACATTAACTATTGTATTCACCAATAAATGCTTTACAATTTGGGCAAGAGTGCTGTTTACTCCTACAACTTTTTATGCAGTATGGAACAAAACAACATAACCAACATCCCAAAACACATAATAACAAAGTGAACAAGTGTGTCTTGCTGTTTGGAGATACTTTGAATGTAGTCCTAATTTGATGTTGACAATTTGGACATCTTGTGAAAGCTGGATATGGTCCCAAAGCAGCAGATTTTTCCATTTTATTTTACTAAAATACAAAATTCGTTTATCAACGATGACTGAGCAGACAAATTTAAAACAAATACCTTTTATAACTTCCTAAATTTATTTATCAAGAACAACGGTGGAATCAGAGTCATCAGAGTCAGGGTCAGACCAAGCCTCTGCATCATTCACTTTCCATTGTTCCAAACATTTATTCTTTAGTTGAGGTGTTAAATTTGATTTTTCAATAATTATTAACCTTTCTATATCCTTTTTAATCAACTTTACACACCCCATTGATTTTGTTCTTTTTTATGTAGTAATCGAGATAATTCATAAAAAATAATTGGTGATCTAAATATTTTACTTCTTAATCTTTGATGTTTATTAATTAATTTACTATTATCAGCCACATTAACCATGGTATCCAGTAGTAGTAGTGAGATATTTATCAATACACTTTATATTCCAAGTGTGTGGTTTTGTTGGATCAAAATAAGCTAATGAAGATCTATAGGGACCGTGAAACTCTTGTGGTAAATCCAATTCAGGAAATTTACTATATAATCGTATAAATAGTTCGACAACTGCCCAAAATGGATATGTTTTAGAATTTTTAATAAATTGACTTGAAAAGTAGTGGAATCTTTCAAAAGTACGTTGTTTTTCTACAACATTATCCCACGCGTGGAAATATGATATTCTTCAACATCAAAACCAATGGAAAACCAATCGTCCAAAATAAAATTATACTCATTGTCAATTTCTTGATGATTATTCAAATCACGCTCCCACTTATCCAAGATTTCATTTAAAGTACTTGTCATGTATTAACTCCAAATTATTTCTTTTGGTTGTTGTTGTTTGTCCAATTTTTCCAAAATAAACTCTATTTCACTTGGTTTCTTGAATCTATAACAATATTTAATAAATATATTAAAAAACCAAAAAACAAAAAAAAACTTACAGGTACGCGTGGTGGTGTATGCAGTAGAGTAAGTAAGACTACAAAGACAAAGGACTAATCGTTATAACCCCAGGGAACTGTATCAGTCGTATTTCTATAATCAACAATTCTTTTATCATCAAAAGGGCTTAAAGCAATTTTTTCTTGTTGGATTGTAAATACCTCATGCCGCAAGGATACAATGGAATTTTGTATTACAGGTAGAGTTTTAAAATGAAAGAGTGTATTAAAATATTCCTCAAAAGTAATGTTTTTAACTGTCGATCTTTAGCCTTTTTAACAAGACCAAAGTTTGAGATAAAGCAGTCAATATCTCTTGATGAGAATTCAGCTTTTCGCAATTTTTCCACTTGCTATTGCATTTCTTCATCACTTTTCCTCACCTTCAACGAGTACATTTTTGAGCGTAGTCCAATAAATTCAGTCATTAGACTTCCGTTTTTCTCATCCTTCATCAGTCCTAAAACCATTTTATTTTATAAAGGTATTTGATAGACATTATCACAGGGGTATCAAATTTATGAATGTCCTTCCGTATACATGCATAAATATCATCAACAAAAAATTGATAAATTAAACGATTGGTATCCTATAGAGTAATTTTGAAGTATCACAAATTTTTTTCATACATAATTGTTGTGAAAATTGTAAAGAAAGGTTTTTGAAATGTCCAAAATTGACAAACCCACATAAATGGTTTGTTAAACTCAATTTTGAGTTTTTTTTATCTCTACAATAATCATATTTTTATCGAAAATTCTACAACTGTGAAAATTTGTTTGCGAAATATAGTAGTTAGCACCAAATTTGCATTTGAGACAAATTTTGTCTTAATGTAATTGTAATGAAAATCATACAAAAAGGTTTTGGAAATGTCCAAAATTACCATACCCGCATAAATCGGTTTGTTAAATTTAATTTTAAGTTTTTTCATCTCGACAAGTATCATATTTTCATTGAAAATTTTACAGCTGAGAAAATTCGGTTGAGATATATAATAGTTGGCACCAAACTGTCCAGACCACTTGGTAACCAATTTCACCGTTCTGTATTTCTTTACATTTTCAATAGTTTTTCCAAACACTGCGTTATTCATAAGCTTGTATAAATTTTTTTCAAACTCATTTCCAGCTGCCTTTCGTAATTCAGTATTTAAATCTATATAGTTTTTTAACCTAGTCGATTGATTAAACTTTAAACATCTATGAATTTTGTTCACTTTCACTCCCAACTGTAGAGCTTGTTTTAAATTTAAATAGTGAATTACATAGTTCTTCTTTTCATAAAAAGTAGTAATAAGCAATATATATAAAAAACATTGTAAATACAGCTAATTAAAATAATAAATTGGTTTGACGCATTTAGGAAAATTTTATCATCTTGTTTTGCAATATTTAATTATAAATAATAAGCAATACATGGAAAAACAGCTAATTAAAATACATTGTATGTAAAAGCTGATGTAATTATGCATAAATAATTACGCAATATTGGAAAAACAACTAATTAAAAATGTATCACTAATGAACAATTAAAAATTAAAGTAAGGTCAACTAATTAAAATTAAAATTTATCAGTTAAATAATTGCAAACACGTAAGTAAATGCATATACATACTCAATCGGACTATTCTTAATTCACAGTATACAATTCAATATGTCTACTACATACAATGAATGTAAATTAACCAACAGATATACACCCCCTATGAATCCAAGGAGGTATTTTGAAGAAAAGTAAGTTATTTTTTTTTTAATTTTTTTTTTAATTAATTTTTATAGATTTCTACAACAACATGGAAAAATAATTGTATTAGATGATCAAAATGCTTAGGAGGCAATGTAATACATCAATTATCTAAATATTAAAAATTTTATTATTAATATTATTTTTTTAGTACAATGATAGATTTAACTACGAAGGACTATGAACCTCAACCTTTAGCTCTACCAAGTTTTGAAGAGTTGGTAGATTTGGAGCTTACAGAAAGGTTCAAGACTGAGGCAATGTAATACAACAATTATCTAATTATTTTTTTCTAGTAATTTAATCGACGTCGATGAGGTACCAACACCTAGTCCTCCTTAAGCTGCTGCACCCACATTTGTTATACTACCACTTGATGATGAAGAGGAACAGGAAGGGACAATGCAATACATCAATTATCTAAAAATTTAAAATTTTATTTATTAATGTTTTTTTTAGAGATTTAACATGCTGGTCACCAATGCCTGAATTTACTCCTCCTCCTGTTGATTATTGTTCACCAAATCCTTCACCTCCATTTAATTTTGTGTTATCACAAAACGAGGGGGTGAGAGATTTATTTGATGATAAAGTAGTGGAAATCAATCTACAGGAACAATGTAGGAGGAACCATCATGGTGGTAGTTTAACTAATATTATAAAGATATAGGGGTTAAATAAAAGATTTAATTTATTTATTTATTTTTATTCTATTAAAAATTTTAAACATAAATGACCACAATTAACAATTTGGTATCTATTGTAATTATAAAAAACGTTCACATAACCATTAGATTTAAAGTATCTTACAACTTCCAAGGGAGGTGGAAAATTTCCAAAACTATCAAAGTAAACAACTTTTGTACCAGCTTTTTTTATATGCAGTCCAGTGAGTCCCAGGACCATTTGTTGAATCCAAATTTATCACACCCCGTTCATTTTTCAAATGTATTTTCCGTGGTAATCTATTACGCATAAAAACACCACGAAAATTTGGAATCTTGCATAATTTGGCATAGGTTATTAAATCAATATTGGTTAGTGGTCGATTTGGAAGTTGATTAAGTAGCATTAGCGGTAGGCCTGATTGCTTTGATACGGGCGTAAAAAAATACCTAATCCAGTCTTGTTGTATGGTTTAAGATAGAGTCCTTTTCCCATTGCTATTGCCTCCATTGTTTGATTGTGACGATTTGATTCATCAAGTTGTTTTTTAGCTGACCGAGCATCACCAATAGCCTTTGCTATTCCTGCTGCACCACTTGCTAAACTTCCCAGTGCTGATAGTCCAGCAAATATAGGAACACGATCAACACTGGGTTTTTTATTTGATTTTTAATCTGTTTTGCTGTATTCAATGCTACATGTATAGCTTCACCCAAATTTTTAGCTTTGCTTTGTAAAATACGTTTTTTAATTTTTCCAACAGCTGTTTGAAATCCAATTTTACTACTACATTTACGCTTTGAGGTTGGTTTTCGTTGTTGTTGTTGTCTACTCTTACTCTTCCTTTAACTTTTTTATTAGACATATTTACAGCATGAATACCAACACTTGACTGGATGTTTTTTTAGCAGATTCTTAGTTTTTTAGTTGAAAATTCATAACTGCTGACTTCCCCAACCTCAAGCTCCTCCTCATCCTTCCTACTACGTTTTCTAGGGTTGGTTGAAGGATAAATAAGCGGTTCATTTAAATCAATCTTGGGTTTTTTAATTTCACTCAAATTATTACTACTATGAACCCCAACTTCTGATGCTTTTCTTTTTCGTTGTTGTTTTTGTCCTCTTTTCACAATGACTTTACGAGTACGATTACGGCGACGGTGCATTTCTGGAATATTTAGTTTGTTTTCCCGTTAATCCAAATCATCATCTTCATCAATAACCACTACCGGCGGAGTTTTAGCTTTTTTATTTTTATTTTTTTATTCGTATTTATGCAGATTTGATTTTTTGAGGACAACATACTCTCACATTTTTCCACTTCACTTACAACCTTTTCAATCAAACGTTTTATTTTTGTCAATTGGTTAACACATTTTTTTATTTTCGTTTTATCCATTTTTATTCCAATACCAAGTTTCAATTTTGTTTTCATAGCTCCTGCCACAGCTAAAGAGGCAAGTCTTTCACCAAACGATGCGCCTTTAGATCTAAATCGACTCATTGATTCATCGGCTAATATTCTATCAGCCTCGTGACGCAACTTTAAATCTTTGTTTAGCGAATATTGAATATCGTGTTTTCGACAACTAGTATCCAACCCATTAACACCTTTATCTCCACGAGTTAATCGTTCTTGTAATTTTGTTCCAGGACCACAGTAGTTGTAACCAGGTAGGTGTAACTCAAAGGGTAATTTATTTATTGCACTATTTAATAATCCAGATCCAATATAATATTTCATATTTTAGCAAAACACACAAACGTCTGGCTACACTCCAACTAACATCAAATACACCAATCACTTGTATTTATGTTATGTGATACATTAGCGGAGGTGCTTGTGTGTGTATGTGGGTAATGAGAAAAATGAAAATTATTAAACAAAAAACTTGTTTAAACCTTGAAAACAATGATGCTGGTAAGGACTTTCGAAAAAATGAAAAACATGGTAAACTATTTCCATCCACTATTCGATGTCTGGTTGTTGGTCCTTCAAACTGTGGAAAAACTAACGTAATGATTTTCCTCATTGAACATAAGAATGGATTAAAATTTGAAAATGTGTACGTTTATTCACGATCGCTCTATCAACCTAAATACACCTATCTGGCTGAGCTATTACGACCAATAAAGGGGATCAATTATTATGGGTTTAATGTTAGTGAGAGTATCGCTCACCCGTCTGAAGCCAAGCACAACTCTATTTTTATTTTTGATGATGTAGCGTGCGATAACCAGGAGGTTATTCGTGAATATTTCAGTATGGGTCGCCATAACCATATCGACTCGTTTTATTTATGTCAAACCTACGCTAAAATTCCCAAACATTTGATTCGAGATAATGCTAACGTGATGGTTCTACAAGATGAATTAAATTTAAAACATGTCTATAACGATCATGTTGAAAGTGATATGTCGTTTGACAATTTCAAAAATATTTGTTCATACTGTTGGAAACGTCCATATGGATTCCTTACCATTTTTAAGGATGATAAGATAAACGGTGGACGTTACAGAATGGGTTTTGATCATTATATAAACCTTGAATAACCTCATACTTTTGCTCATTCATGTTTAGGTCTTGCTTATTGAACGTGTGTTTGTGTGTGTTACAACGGATTTGCAAGCAAAAAACTTAAAGAAAAGATTAATTGAAAAACGTAAAAACAATAAAGAGAAATTCAAACTACTAAAACAAGGAGAAAATATTTTTTCCAATTACAAAACAATTCAAAAGTATTCAAAGCGAGCTACAAACAACTACAACTAAAATTCCAACGAAGGTATCTCCTACATCATCACCCTTATTAACTGATAAAAAAGTTAAACCACAAAATATGAAACAAGAAGTCAACCACATGTCTATGATACCATATAATTATTCAACACCAACCAATCCTGCAAAAATTAAAAAAAGAAGAGCTGAGGTTGCATCATCTCCATCGTTTATGTCATCAATATTTATGAATAACAAAGAAGGTGATCTTAGTTCATTAAAACGTTTCCTATTAGATGAAATTAATGATGAAGAAGATGATGATGAAGAACAAAGAACCTTTGAAAAATTTAAAAGAGAAGAAAGAGAGAACAAAAGTTTTATTGATTATCTTGATCAATATGATGAGACATTACCAAGAAAATATGTGAATGAAATGTATGAAGATAATAAAAATCAGTTTGATCATAAATATGGGGTACGATTTGAACCTGCACTAGAAAAATTTTACATTGGAGATTCTCAATTAATAATAGATGGTTCAGATATTGTGGTTAAAAATAAAAAATACAAAGGAACTCGTGGACTGTATGAATTACTCTTTAAAAAGGAACCGAAAGGATTTACAGAAGGGGATGAAAAAGTATATAGACAGATTGTAAAAACAAACGCACACCGTCGATTTTATAAGGCCAATCAGAAAATTCAAAAAAATATCAAAACATTTTGCTCCACTTACCAAAGGAAAGGGGATATTTTTAAAAGCAACCGACAATAAAATCGATTATGTTTATTTTGATGATCCAAACGAGTTGGTAGAGAGACTACGTAAATTAATTGCATCACAAGCAGGACACACAGCACATGATAAGGAAATAGTGTCAATTGTTGAAGAACTGAGAGAGCTTAAAGTTATAGCATAAATATGAAATGAAAACAACAACAAATTTATGTTAAGAGAGATGTAGTTGAAGAACTTCATAAACCGGTTAGAATTAATTTTAAAAGACGTAGTCATCATAAAATCCTTTAAGGATCTATTTAAAGCAGACCTAGTGGAAATGATACCCTATTCGAAAATAAATAATGGATACAAGTATATTTTGGTTGTGTGGGCATATTCATTAAAAAATAAAAGTGTTGTGGAAGTTTGCAAAGCAATGGAAAAGGTTTTTAAAGAACAAGTTCCACAAAATATTCAAACCGATTTGGGAAAAGAATTCTACAACAAAAATTTAAAAAACTCATTCAAAAATATAAAGTCAATTATTACAGTACGTATAGAGAGAAAAAGGCTTCCATTGTTGAACGAGTTAATAGAACGTTAAAAAATCTAATGTGTAACGTTCAAGGAAACTACAAATGGGTCAACTTGTTATCACAAATTGTATTCAAATATAATAATACTAAACATAGAACCATTCATATGAAACCGACAGATGTGAGTGAGAAAAATGCAAACGACATTTTAAAAACAGCCTATAGTCATATTAAAATGAGTGAATCAGATGTAAAATTTCATGTTGGTGATCATGTGCGCATTTCAAAAATTAGAGGAGTCTTTAATGAACAATACATGCCAAATTGGCGACAGAAATTTTTGTAATAAAAAAGTGCAGTACACCAATCCAGCTACCTATTTGCTTCAAGATACAAACGGTGAAAACGTATTGGGTGGTTTCTACAAAGAACAATTACAAAAAGTTAAATATCCTGATGTTTATCTGGTGGAAAAAGTATTAAAAAGACAAAAAATAAAGTTTTTGTTAAATGGTTAGGATTTAGTGATAAGCATAACAGTTGGATAGATAAAAAAAATGTCATTTAATTTGTATTTCTATTTTAATAATTATTTAAATAAAAAATTTAATACAAATTGTGTGTGTATATTTTCCTAACCAACTATACACCAGGCTAGGCTAGCGTACACTTTTTTTATAAAATTTTAGTTACTACCAACATAAATCTAGTTAGACAGTTGTACCAACTTAAAGATCTAAGAGATAAACAAGGACCTCTAAAGGAAAATTTCCCTGAAAAAGACCTTCTGGTTATTGTCGTCAGCAGATGGAGACATCCTGAAATCCTGAAATGTCCCTGAAAAGGACCTTCTGGTCATTGTCTGCATCTGCTAAAGACATCCTGAAATACTGAAATGACCTTGAAAAAACCAGAAGGTTCATGTCTTCGGCGCTAAAGACATCCTGAAAATCCTGAAATTCAGCCGAAGACATCCTGAAAAACACTTCATCGGCACTGAAATCCTGAAAGGTAACACATTCCATCGACGTTGACGCTGAAACCCGCTCTCTTAACTACTAACACAATCAGAATCAAATACTGAACCACTATCTTACAACACCGCCTTAAAAAAATAACCAAACACTTCATTTCCATCAAAAGAACAAGCAATAATTATACCGTCTATTTATAACACAAAACTACAAGATTACATAATAGCTTTGGGCTCCATTGTCCAACCAAAAACATACTTTTTTTTCAAGAATATCTAACAATCGGATATGCGTATACCTGTCTTCAAAAGCTATAGTGGATTCCTTTATGAACCATGGCAAAATATCACTAAATGAAAACACATTGACGTGCAGAAGATTAATAACCCCCTCAAAAAGGCTCGTTTTATCAAATGTATGCCCAAGTATACCTCATGACGTCATCAGAAGCCAACTTACAAATATTGGACTTTAAATAGTATCGCCCATAACGTTTCTACGTGTAGGAATTTCCGACCCAGCCTACAGCCATATTCTAAGCTTTCGCCGCCAACATTTAAATCCTGAAACATTAATTAACTTACCTGAATCTATCCTTATTTCCCATGAAGATACTCAATATAGAATATTTTTGTCTTTGGATGAAATAAATTGTCTTAAATGTAAAAAACCAGGTCACAATTGCAATTTTAAACCTTTCATGGAAACAGAAGCCTCGACTCAGAAAAAGATGAACCCAACCATAACACTCCAAATACAGAAGATCAAGCTACAAAAAATTCTCACAACATAACAATATCCCAAAAACGACTCAGCTCAGAAATAACGACTCCTTCTCCACTCATCACTAACCCGACCCATTTGAAACATCCATCCAAAGAACATAAAAAACAAAAAACGTCAAAACCTCCAACCCCTAGCGGAACACTTCTTGAGCCAATAAAAGAATACATAAACACCTCAAACTTTTCATGAAACTTTTGATAAAATAGCCGACTTTATAGAAAATGCTTTTAGTTTTACTGATTTTTTACACTTTTCAAAGCTTTCAAACATACAAATTTTTGAATTAAAAAAAATAATCCTGGTATAGATTCTTTGGGAAATTTTATGCTCTACAAGAATCCGCGACGTAAAAAATTTTATCTCAAACGGTTCAAAAGTTATAGTCTCTTTAATGAAAAAAGATTTTTTTACGTGTTATTTCAATGGAAAACTTAGAATGCTCACAGACACCTTTTAAAATTGAGCAAAAAATTTTGCCTTGCAGGGAAATTTTTTGCTCGGTATGTAGGTTCATTTTAACCCATAAATCCGATAGGTTAGTTTTTTTGGCTTACCCTAATATGCAATATCTACTTACCCTCCAATACAAACATTACCCTGCAAGATCTCGAAAACACAATCTCCCAAATTCCTCAACCACGAATCATAGTTGGCGATTTTTAGTCACAACAGCGCATGTGGCAGCACCAAAACAGATAAAATGGGCAAAATAATCGAAAACTGGATAAATCAAGAAAATTTGGTAATCTTATACGACGGAACCAACACAAGATTAAACGCCTTCTCGGGTACTTTGTCGGCTATCGACTTATCGTTCTGTGATCCCTCCCTATCTACCTTCCTAACCTGGAATGTCTCTGAAGACCCACACGATAGTAACCATTTCCCTATATTTATAAAAACATCCTTTGATAAAAATACTATTTTACCTTCTCCAAAGTGTAAAACAGAACATGGCACCTGGCATGAATTTTCAGAATAAATTAATAATAAACTAATTAACACATATCCTGTCGAAAAAGTTGAAGAGGAAATTCAGATTTTTACCAACATTATTATCGAAGCGGCTCATAAAACTATTGGCAAAACAATTAAAACACACTGTCCAGTACCATGGTGGAACCTTGCCTGCAGAAAAGCAACACAAGATTGTAAGGCAGCTTTTAACAAACTTAAACGCCAAAACACTAAGGCCCACGCACGATATTTAGTCAAAAAAAGCAAAAAAGACTCATGGCAAAAATTTATTAACACAATATCATCTTCTACAACCTCTACTTTAATTTTGAAAAAGATTTAAAAAATTCAAGGTGGAAAAACAACACACAAAATTATAAGTTTCCAAAAATGCTCTTCAAATGATAACTACACTAACGAACACATAGAGGAAGAAAAACTAAAGGACCTTGATATACTACCTGACTCCACACCAATTAACAATCCCATCACACTAGATGAACTGGAGTTTATACTTAAAAACTTAAAAAATACCAGCCCTGGCCTTGATGACATACCAGCAATATTTTTAAAACACCTTCCACAAAGTGGTAAACTACTCTCTAAAAATGAAATAGTCAAAATTCTACTATTTGAATTAGTACCAGCATTTTTTACTAATAAAATAGTCGTTTTCACTTTTAAATAGTTATTTTTTACTACGTAAATAGTTAAAATTTGACTAATTTAAGATTAGTCACCATATTTGACTATTTCTGACAGTTAAAAGTAACTAATTTCTTTAATCGTTTACGGCCAACAACAAAGTATTATTTGAATTAAATGCATATACCTCTCCATGGTTAAATGACCCATAAAACAAATAAAGATGCAAAAAGTTTAGCTCAAAACAGTAACACAAATTAAAACTTTAAAATAATATGAACAATATTTATTGACAAATAAAATTTATTTTTACAAGAGCGGCTGACAGCCGACTGGTTATGAGGTTAGGTTGACAAGCTTCTTAAGTGACAGACGTGAGTTCAATCCCAGGCTGGGTCAAAACTTTTTTTAAATTTAAATTTACTAATTTAACTATTTCATTCAGTGGAATTTGACTAATTATTAGTGACTGCTTTTTCGCTATGACAATTAGTCAAATATGACTTATAATTAGTTATTTTTGACTAATTCATTTTAAGACAGTATATCTTCTCAACTTATATAATAAAATACTAAAAACCAGAATATTTCCTAAGAAATGGTCAGAAGCTATTATAATACCTATAGCCAAAAATAATAAAAACATTAATGAACCTGAATCATATCGCCCAATAGCACTTACCTGCACAATGTGCAAAACTTTAGAAAGCATTCTAAACAAAAGACTAACGTGGTACATAGAACAACATAACCTAATCTCCAACTTCCAGTGGTTTTGTAAAAACCGATGCACTTTAGACAACATTTTATATATAGAATCAGAAATTCTCGAAAGCTTTGCTTTAAAACAAAACCTAATCGCAATTTTCTTCGATATAAAAATGCCTACGACACGGTTTCAAAACGAGACGTACTACTTAAATTAGAATCCTTAGGTATAAAAGGAAACTTTCTATACTTTATTAAGAATTTTTTAATGAACAGAATCTTTAAAGTTAAAGCAAACGGATGCTTATCAGAAAGTAGACGCCTTGATAACGGATTGCCACAAGGTTCAGTACTTAGTGTTACACTCTTCATCATATCCATAAACAATATCGTCGAAAACATACACTTACCAGTCAAATATAGTCTCTATGCTGATGACCTAGTTGTATTTTCCAAAAGCAAAAATACAGAATACTCCCAAAAAATACTACAAGACTGTATTAAAAAACTTGAATCATGGAGCTCAAAAACCGGTTTAAATTTCTCTGCTGCTAAGACAACAGCTGTGATTTTTACCAAAACTAAAAATCTTAACTTTACACCAAACCTTATACTCTATGACCAAACCATTAAATTTACAGATCATGCAAAATTTCTGGGGATGTATTTCGACAATAAACTAAAGTGGTATGATTATCATCGATGATATTTTCGAATTGAAACCGAGCTACAGATTTCACGAGTCCGCAGGACGAGTGAAATTTGCTGCCTTGGTTTCAATGAGTAAATATCTTCGATTATTAATCATACCACGAGTTATATTTAGTGAGAAAATACAATGAATTTTAGGATTTAAAAAATTGTCAGATTGACATTTAAAATTAAAATGTGCTTTAAAATATAAATAGACTTTAATAAACCTTATTTATTCAAACTTACCTTAATTCCATTATCGTTTACACCAACCCATCGATCTTTTAGAGTTTATAATTCATTAGTTTATTGATATATATCAAACACAGAATTTAAATGACAACAAATATTAAATCAAGAAAAGTATCAAATCCTTAGTACCGTGTAAACAAGATGATAAAAAATATTGCCGCCGAGATAAAATGTGCAACTATGGAATGCTGGCATTTTATTGGTTCTAATATTAATGAATTGTATTGTCATGCAAAAAAGTATTAACATATTAAAAATAGTTTCAAGACAAAACTAGGGTACCAATAGAGAAACACTTTCAAAACTATACAGAGCACTTATACGATCAAAAATAGATTATGGATCAATTGTATACTCCACGGCAAACAAAAAGGCATTGAAAAACATAGACGGTATACATAACACTTGTCTTAGAATTGAATTAGGGGCCTACAGAACTACCCCAACTACAGAGCCTACAGAGCAACACCAACCACGAATTCCTAAGAAAATTATTTTATGAGAAAATAGGCAAATATCAAAACTACCATTTGATCTACACAGACGCCTCTAAAGCAGCCGATGGAACTGGAGCCGGGTAGATGTTAAGAGTTATATGCCATCCTTGAGGCTCTAAAAACATGTCTTCATAAAGAACATCATTCTTAATCATATCTGACCCCCTAAGCTCCTTAACCGCTCTAAAACAACTATCCCACAACTCATCCCTTCCTCACATTCATCAAAAATATGCTATTAGCATGCCAAACACACGCACCATAAATGAGATTCCCAAATCCGATATAAAAAAAAGAATCAAAGATGAAATAAACATAAAATGGAATGAGCGCTGGCAAACCCAAAAAAGAACAAACTTTTTAAAGTTACCCCGAACGTCTTATCTTCCGTTGAAACCCCTATTAAAAGAAAGGACCAAATAGTCTTCTCTCGTCTCAGGTCCGGCCACACCAAACTGACGCACGAATACCTTTTAAAAAGAGAAGTCCCACCCAACTGTGAAATTGACAAGTTCCACTGTCCATAGAACACATTTTTACCAACTGCCGAAAGTATCAAGCCTCTCGAGACAAGTTCCACCTACCAAAGGACATCAAAGAAATCCTTTCTAAGCCTAACATGGCCATCAACTTTTTGCACGAAATTAACATTTACAAAAAAATATAATGTTATTCATATGCTATTAACCCAAAGTGGTTGATCCATTTTTATAAATAAATAAAAAAAAATTATAATCTTAATTTTACCATTATATATGGGTGAATATATTGAGATGTCCCCCAAGTGAAAATGATTATTTTTTATTTTTGGTTGCTTCACTGTTAGTCTAAAATGGGGTTTTTGGGAAGCCACCAGGTCTAGTAGTAACATAACATAAGTGGTTCTGCACTAATGCAATAATTTTAAGAAATCATACATTTTGAATATTAGAGCTTCACGGAAGATAGCTTCACGGAGGTTAGGATTTCGTATGTTTTTTTTTAAGATCCTTTTGTATATTTGAAATAAGTTATTGTATCTTTTGACACCTTATTATTTTTAAAAAATACAATTGAACATACATAAAATATTTATAAAAAAAATCTACTTACTGAGATATTACACTTCACGGTGGATAGGTTTTTAAATAGCAAATTAATAAACTTAAACTTTTAAATTATAAAACAGCAATTCTCTCATCTGCATATAAATTCTAACTGACCTTCAGGGATCACATACATCTATAATGTCGGAAACAGAGGTTTTTGCTTATTTAAAATGATTAAAGCGCCACCCGTTGCATAAAATTTAAAGCAAAAACAGATTCACGGAGGATAGAATCAATTTTTGTAACACCTACATAAATGGTTATAAAATTATTTCTTTTAATTTTTAATAATATTTTATATTTGATTATTTTGATTTTGATGTATTTAATTTAGTTAGTGAACTGATATTTTTAGTATGCCTTTACTACCTCAGATATTTGAAAACATATAGGTTAACCAAGAAAGAGTAACAGTCACGGAGGATAGGTTTTAGACTTTTAAAACATTGTAAAAAATAATTAATTGCGGTTAAAAATCTGGAACCTAAGCTGTAATATCTACTTAATTATGAATGATCAAAACACAATAAAAGTATAGGTCAAACTCATTTAGTTTTATTAAATATCACGGGGGTAACACCATCGGGAGACATTTCGTGAGATTCCCGCATATGGAGGACCTACATTGTAGGTATATTATTAATTTAGTGTAACCTTTTGACGGTGTCGATATCATTTTAATGATCTTATGGCAATAAAACTATTATTATTGTTATTATTATTATTAAAGGCGGTAACCCAGGTAGCACACTGACGTCTGCTGACGTTTAAATGACGTCATTTTTAGGTGATTTTTGGTCGGCGACGTCACATCACCAATGTAGGACGTTATGACGACGTCACATTTTATGACGTCAGACGACGTCTATTATCAGACGTCGTCCGTACGTAATGTAAGGTCCTAGATCTCTTTGAAGAGTAATTACTATATATGTCAAATCGAACTCTGATGACCTTATAGGAAATAAAAATATAATTTTAATATTTTTATGCAAAATAATTTTCGACTTAAGTTAATTTTAGTATTTAATTAAATTTTCCTATTTTCAATAAAAAATAATAAAAATAAACAATAATTTTAAGTTTACCTTACTATATTAGGGTTTTCGTAGAAATTATAAAATTATTTTGGCTTTATATTTGAATTTTAGCGAACCTTGACAATTCTCGTTTGGAAACCAATCGCATGGCTCTGCTGTTATGGGTATTGTTCCCGCGCTACGCGATTGCGCTGATATTCGTTTGACGAACTTCTTTAACTTAATAGTGAGCTATTTAAATTGTCATGGTACAAGAAAACATTTAAAACGTTTATGTTTATCGTGTTATTTGTTATAGGATAGGAGATAAAACATTTAAAACCTTTATGTGTATCGTTTTACTTGTTATATGATAGCTTTGATAATAGCATGGTTTGTTCTGTGGATAGTAAGCTGTGGTTTGAAGGTGACGCGCACTGCATGTGGACACGCTGTTTGTACCTAAGTAGAAAGTGATTTTTGAGGCGAGCGGAAAATTATTTTCTAGAAGGTTAGTTGCCTAAGCGGTTAAATCGTTTTATAACCTTTGTAAATATCCTAACCTACAAAATCGCACTTTGTCGTTTTATAAAGTGCAGTTTAAACTTCATGAAGTTTAAATAACATTAAAAGCGTTTTAGTACAACATAAAGAGGATAAAACCAACTTGTTTTTTGGGGTAACGTTGATTTTGTAAGACATACCTCACCAACAAAATCTGATATGTTGCCTCATGCAGCTTGCATGATTTTTTTAATTTTGACGTTTTGGTTTTGTTCTGAATCAAAATGTTATAATGATTAATAATTCAATTATTTAATTGGTGAAAAATGTATTTTCTTCTCATAGAGAAGGTAATGAAGAGGGAAAATTGGCGGTGGTCCATGACAATTGGATGACCCCTCTTAAAACCCAAGTTTTTTGGCCTCCATACAAACAGAAATCCCAGCTTAATAAAGCCTTACGTAAAGGTGAAGATGCCAAGGACACATGGGAACTATTTGAAATAAAAAGATGCCTTTACACTTTGGGTAAGAATGAATAAGCTTCTATTAATTAACCCTTAAGTGGTGGTGTGGTTGAAGTAACTGGGTCACCAAATGTTCTAACGTGCACAAATTTTTGTTTAGTTTTTTTTTAATAAAAATAAACATAAAATAGGCAATCTACAGTCCATACAATAATTAGGTCATAAAAGATATATATCTTCAGATTCCGAGGAAGATAATGAAGTGTGGCTCCATCGTCCCCCAAAAATAGGTGAGTTCAAAAGGCGAACTTTAGAAGAGGGCATTAAATTAGATTGTACCTCAATTGAAGACAACGAAATTGAAAATAATCTTCACGGATTCAAATACTGGAAGAATCAGGTATTTTGTTGAAGCCTTGTAACTAATCCTTTTTTGCCAAAAGACTACTTTTTTTAGCTTTCAATAAAAAGGTACTAAATTGTTTCTAACAAACAATTGCAGAGCAAAATAAAAGAATTCTGTCAAATAACGAGCGAAAACAGCCCGCCAATAATAGTCCTTCTTTACCTGAGCTGCCGGTGCAATTTATGAAATTAGTAATGATAATTATAATTTATCTAAGGTTTAAGTTTTATTTTTTCTTATTTGGATGTATACATTATAATAACCATAGAATAAAATATTTTTATTTCCTGTTTTGTTATTTCTATTTATTGTCTTTTTAATAAATTGTTTTTTACACTTAGTATTTTTTAATATGTTCTGGTCTGTCGTCATTGGTACTTTACAGTCTAAAGATACGCACACAAGGAAAGTCGATTGCTTGCTTACTGGCAATCGGCGCCTATAAGCGTCGTCGACAGTATTCAGTTATCGACGCTTATGAGCGCCGATTGCCAGTAAGAATGCAATTTGCTTTCTTTGTGTGCTTATTTTAATGTCATTGGACGTTACGGCCTGACGTCATCGGTACGTTATGGTCTGACGTAACTGGTACGTCACGCTCTGACTTCATTGGGCTGTGACATTTTACCGTCGACACGACGTCATTGGGACCTCGGTTGGGACGTCTCATGACGTCAGATCCGACCAAAAAAATGACGTATTTAAGACGTCATTGTGCTACCTGGGAACCTTTATCCTATGTATGTTTATTAAACATTAAACATTGTTTAAGTATTTGTTTATTTGCAAAAATGTTTATCGTTACAAAGTACTTACTGATTGACCCTTTGATTTTGCTACCTGGGAACCTTTATCCTATGTATGTTTATTAAACATTAAACATTGTTTAAGTATTTGTTTATTTGCAAAAATGTTTATCGTTACAAAGTACCTACTGATTGACCCTTTGATTTTGCGCCCCCAAAACGTTGCGTCAGTTGCACCTTCATTAAAAATTGCTTATAACTTTTTTGATATTCGGTTTGCTCGTGTGCTGGAAGAATTTTTGGAATCTTAAAACATTGTTTTAAAGATTCCATGTCTAAAATTTTCATATTTATGATTAAAAACCAGATAAAAATCGTGGTAAATTTGGTTAACTTCAAACATTAATAACTTGTTTATTTTCAATGGAACGGTATGCATGTTTTTACATAATCAAATAGGAAAATTAATTACATTTCGATTGGTATAACCATTCCCTATACCTAAATAGTAAGGTTTCGGAAATACAAGCAAATTTCTGTAAAAATCCAATATTTTGACATATTTATCTCAGATACCGATGAAATGTCACAACAAATTAGTTATGTCATTGATTGACAGTTGATACTTTTCTTAACCAAGTGGTGTTCAAAATTTCCAAAAGCGTTTAAAAATTAAGTAAAATGGATAGAAACAACTATTCCCATGAGGTTTTGATGCAAATATTTATTATTCACGGATAATGTAATCAAATTGTAACAAGAACATGCAGAGTATTCAACAACAGGTTCCCAGATTTACCACCACTGAACAAGAAGAAGTTTAGAAGAATAAAACATAATTTTATTAATTTTGGGTCACGACTGAGAGCAGATAGACCAAGACCCAACCCTGTATGCAATGAAGACAATATTATAAATGTTTTGGCTTATTTTGAAGCATACCCAGAAGTGCGGAAGCGGATTTGGGATTAACTCGTGCTTCGGTCCAGAGAATCCTTGACAGCCACGCTAGACACCCATTTAAATACAACAAAGTTCAAGCCCTAAAAGAAATTGACTTTCAAAATAGGATTCACTTCTGTGAAACCCTTCTAGTGAAGACTCAAGAAGACCCTAACTTTCTCAAAAATATTATTTGGACAGACGAATCAAAATTTACAAGGGATGGGATTTTCAATAGAAAAAATGAACATTTTTGGGCTGACCGAAATCCGTATTTGGTTAAAGAAATGTCACATCAACAGAAATTCGGTTTCAATGTTTTTGCCATGCTAAAAGATGATAAAATTAAATACCACATTTATGATGAGAACTTAAATTCTCAAAAGTTCCTGGAAATAATTGAAACAGTTGTGGTTCAGTTTTTGGAGGATCTGTCATTAGCAGAATATGCGACTAGCTGGTTGCAGCTGGATGGAGCACCAGCTCATTGTACTGAAGCAGTCTCAAGGGAGCTGTATAGGTTATTTGATGACCGTTGGCTGAGACGTTTGGGACCGTGGAATTGGCCCTCAAGATCTCCCGATCTCACTCCCTTAGACTTTTATTTGTGGGGAACATTAAAACAAAAAGTCTACAGAACCCCGGTTATAGACAAAGAAGATCTCCGCCAACGGCTCATTAATGCAATCAATGAGCTGGATCCCAGCGAGATAAGGAGGGCCACAACGGAATCTCCCAGGCACCGCATTTTAAAATGTTTGCAAGTCAATGGTCGCCATTTTGAACATTTATTAAAATAGTATTTTGGTTGTTATTTTTTCCATCACGTTTTTTATAATTTATAATAATTAAATTCTTAAAACTTTGTTTAATTGTTGTTTTCCATTATTTTTAAAATATCTTCTTTAAGAAATGTATCAACTGTCAATCAATGACATAACTAATTTGTTGTGACATTTCATCGGTATCTAAGATAAATATGTCAAAATATTGGATTTTTACAGAAATTTGCTTGTATTTCCGAAACCTTACTATTTAGGTATAGGGAATGGTTATGCCAATCGAAATGTAATTCATTTTCCTATTTGATTATGTAAAAACATGCATACCGTTCCATTGAAAATAAACAAGTTATTAATGTTTGAAGTTAACCAAATTTACCACGATTTTTCTCTGGTTTTTGATCATAAATATGAAAATTTCAGACATGGAATCTTTAAAACAATGTTTTAAGATTCCAAAAATTCTTCCAGCACACGAGCAAACCGAATATCAAAAAAGTTATAAGCAATTTTTAATGAAGGTGCAACTGTCAAAATTTTACGAAAAAAATTATTAACTCGAAAACTATTAAGTTTAGGTATAGGGAATGGTACAGCAATTTCATTAAGAATTTCATGAGGAATTTAAAAATAAAAAAATGTACAGGGCATTCCATTGGAAATAACAAAGTTGATGTCGCTTCCGGTTAAACCGGAAGAGGAATTTTATTCAAAATAATTTTAAAAGGTAGATTAAATTGTACAATAATTGCAATAAAAATTTCAAATTGATATCCTCAGCCGTTCTCCGTAAACGTCTAAGGTTCCACCGCTGGTGAGACACCCTGTATATTAGACTGGGCCAAAAAAAATCCACTATTTTTTTTTTGGAAAGTATATCGAAAATATTGTTTGGGGAGACAAAAAAAATTATGGTGAAAGTCCATAATATTACTATTAAGAGGTCTATCATCGCAATTTTAGATTTTTTTTTCCTGAGCGAGTTTTTGTCTCAGAACTCCCAAATCATTGAGTTTAACAAAATTGACTTAGGATTATTTTTTGAAAAAAATTGAATGCTCTACAAAAAAGGTTAAATTGGAATTTCCCGTCAGATGAACCTTTTTCTTACAATCATGCCTTAAAAATTGGTGTAGTTTTACAATTTGATCTTTTAACTTTGGAATTTTGTAATTCAAGTAAAAATCAGTACCCTGAAAAAAAAACGATAAATATTCTTATGGGAAATCAAATGCTCTACAAAAAAAGTCTTTTATCATTTTTGGCTAAATTCACTCCATCAAAAGTTATTCAAGGTTAAATTTGAAGTCAAAACGAAATTTTGACCTTTTGTTTTTACGTATATTTATAACGTACAATCAACTTTAAAATGTCGCAGATTATAACGTTTAACAATACTAATAAATAAACGTTTAATTTCGGCGTTAAGAAAACGATCATTACACGTTTCGAAATGTTACACTTAACACGTTTAATATAAAGTAAATTAGAGAATTCTCTAGTAAAATCAAGCCTAATTCCAATTTACGGTAAAAATACACGACCGCCCCTAAATTTGGAAATAATGGACTCTCCACAATTTTAACATCTGTACAGTACATTTATGAGTATTGTGTTTAATCTAAATCAGTTTAATGTTAACAAATTATAATAAGAACAGTGTGTATGTTTTAAAACAATTACATTAAAGTACTTACCAAAAGCAGGACGAATCTTACGAGCAAAAAACACGTAAAAAATGCACCTTTTGATAGCCCAATCACATGATGTGTATTCGGCCAATCAGATTGCGTTCTTCAGTTATGAGTTTATTTAAACGTATTAAGTACGTTTGTTTAAACGTATTAAGTACGTTTAAGTTCCTTTGTTTAAACGTATTAAATACGTTTGTTTAAACGTATTAAGTACGTTATTTTTATCTATTACAGTAACTGTCTAGTTTAAAGAATGTTAATAAAATAATGCACATTTTAAAGCAACATTTGTGGATGAGTATAGTGTTCTGCCTAAAGCTTACTGTATGACCATTGACTATAGAATTACTTATGCTTTTCTTTAGAATGTAATTAGAAAATTTCATTTAATGTTGTTTATATATATGTATACCTATGTGTGATGTCTTTACTTATTTCTTTATAACTCTAATTTGACTTGTAATAATTAAATACTTTTATACTTTTCAATTATATTTATTTGTATCTTCACAACTCAACAGCTAACAAACAAGTGTCCGTACAAACCAATAAAATTGTATATAAAAAAACTTAATAAAAACGAACTTAAAAAACTATTAATTCTTGATATATTTTAAATACATTACAATACCTCCCCCTTTAAATCTTCTGTAAATAATTCCAATAAACTAATCTCTCAGGTTTTTTTCTTACCCGTGTACCTCTACGCAACATATCCACATTATTGGAATTACTTTCAAAAAACTTATCTAAACATAGATCATTATCTAAATCAAAAATATTTTCATCATCCTTATTTTTAAATCCCCTTTCTCTTACACAACTACTTTGTTCCTCCCCCTTAAAACTATCACTAAAACTACCATATTCTAATATTTGATTAAGATGTCGGTGCCAATTTTTGTTTATGTCAGGTATAAAAACCAAATATGTCCTAGGGCCTAATACTTTTTTTATTATTCCCTTAATCCATCCAGGTTTTTGGGTATTTCTGTAATCTTTTACCAACACAACATCATGTACCAAAAATGTTTTATTTCTTTTACCTTTATAATTTTGTTTTTGTTTTAATAATTTTTTACTTACACCATTTGGCACATTCTTACTGATTTCAGTTTTTGGTAGCAATAAATCAAGTCTACTCCTCAATGTTCTGCCAATTAATAATTTTAATGGTATTTCTCCAGTAGTACAATGAGGTGTGTTTCGATAATTTATTAAAAATCGGTTTAAGGCCAAATCTAAATCATTAATGTTTGATTTGAAAGCTTTTATTAAAGCCAATTTAATAGTTTTTTACGCTATTTTCAGCAGCACCATTAGTGGAAGGATGGAAAGGAGGACTGTGTTTAATTTTAACACCATTGAAATTCAAAAATTTGTTGAACTCTGCCGATGAAAAATTTGTTGCATTGTCTGATACTATTTGTTGACACAATCCATACCTTGCAAACAAACTTCTTAATATATTTATTGTGGTGGTAGAACTAGTATTTTTAACAACAAAAGCCTCAAGCCACTTTGAATAAGCATCTACCACAACAAAAACATTTTTGCCAAAAATTGGACCCAAATAGTCGATATGTAGCCTTTCCCATGGACCATGAGGGTATTCCCAATTAATAAGTTCCGCTTTAGGAGGATTACTCCTTAAACTTGAGCAAACTGAACAAGCTTTTACAGAATTTTCTATATCATAATTTATGCTTGGCCACCACACATATGACCTAGCCAAACTTTTTGTTTTCACCATACCCATATGTGAACTGTGAGGCTCTTTCAAAACCATACCTTGTAAATCATTCGGTATAACAACTCTATACCCATACATAATACAATTATGTACAATTGACAAACAAAATCTATTATTAAAATATGGTTTTAAGTCAGCTTCAACAGTTTTTGGCCACCCATATTTAATAAAATTATAAACTTTAGCAAGTTTCCTGTCCTTTAAACTATTTTTACCAATTATATCAGCATTTAAAGGTAAAGTTTCTGAAACATAATTAAATAAATAAAAATTATTATCGTCCATAATATAATTGGCATCATTTATCGGTAAACGTGAAAAACAATCGGCTAAGTTATCATTAGATTTAACATATTTTATTTGGTATTGAAAATTACTCAAAATTATAGCCCATCTTTGTAGTCGATTCGCTGCATAAATAGGTATACCCTTTTTAAACCCAAAAATAGCAACTAAAGGCTTGTGATCAGTAAATAATATATATTGTTTTGCATATAAATATTGATAAAATTTTTGTAAACCAAAAATAATAGCATAAGCTTCTTTCTCTATTTGTGAAAAGTTTTGTTCCCTTTTTGACAACATTCTACTAGCATAAGATATAGGACGTTGAATTATATCTATCTCATGTGTAATTACTGCCCCAACAGCATATTGTGAAGCATCTACAATTAAACATATAGGCAAATTTGGATTATAATGTATGAGTACATCCGAAGAAGCAAGAACATCTTTAATTTTATTAAAAGAATTTATACATTCTTCACTAAAATTCCATTTAACATTTTTTTTTTAGTAAATTGTATAAAGGCTGTAAAATTTTTGCAGAGATTTCAATAAACTTATGATAATAATTAACAAGGCCCAAAAAAGATTTTAATTGCGTTACATTACTAGGTGAAGGCGCTTTCACTATAGCCTCTATTTTATCTTTGCACGTATGCATTGCAGGGTGAAGTGAAAAATACATTTTTTTCACTTTTTTGCTGAACTAAATTGGCTTGGGTGCGCAAAAGTTGTAACTTGGTATATTAGTTACCTCCAAAAAATTTCAGGTCCCTAACGTAATGTCTTGAGGTGCCACAAGGACACTAAAAATTAAAAAATATACACGCACACAACTAAATTTACAGGTGTCACCAAATTGATAAACTTTATCAATTGTCAATAAAAATTAACAAATTTAATGAATTGATTTACAAAACTACAATTAGTGGTTCGATTAGTGGTTTAAAGCTTTATTATGTATGTCAAATGCCCAACATAATTCTCTATTGTTTCAGATAACTAACGTTCAGTAATAATGACATCGACAGCACCTTTAACATTAACTCGTCGACGGACCACTCGATGTCCATTATATGGAGTTGGTAAACCATTTAATAAAAATGTGTTGCCAACTTACGAGGATATTTTGCAACAATATTTGTTCACAAAAAACGAACTGAAAATGAGCGGTCAGCTAAAGGAGCCCACTTTTGCAGAAGTTGCCAAAATAATTGTACCACAGCTCCAGGAAATTTGGAAAAAAGCTTCTTTGCCTATAATATCCAGCGAAAGAATTATGGAAAGGATTCGAGAATACCATAACAAATATCGGGAACTACTAAAACCCTACAAACAGAGAGCCAATGTTGCAAGCTCGAAAAGTTTAAAGAAAAATCTCAGGGTTTATTCGATATTGCAACCTGCAAGTGCAAATGTTTTGAAAAATGTACCTGTGAAAAATTAAAGAAAATACCTGTTTTAGAGAGAGAATTTTTGCTAGATCAGCGAAGCGCCAGAAAAATTATGATAGGGAATGTTGACAGTCATACCACGAGGCAAATGGAGAAAAGAGAGAAAAGGAAATTGCAAGAAGCAGCATCGTCCAGCATTGTAAAAACTATCGAGCAACAAAAATATGCTTATAATTCTAAAACTAAAGAGTCCTTAAAAATGAGCCTTAGTTTGCCATCAATTTCTTTTGAACCTTCCACAGAACCTCCTATTTCTATTATATCTGGACAAATGCGTAAATCTCTGCCAAATTTAGCACGAGAGTGCGATAGATGGGGTCTCTCTGATCGCGGAGCAGCTGCGGTGTCCTCAGCATTACTTCAGGACCTAGGAGTTGTGACCAAAGATGACATTTCGTCAGTTATAGATCGCAGTAAAGTAAGACGCGAAAGACAGAAGCTTAGAAAGCAAAATCAATTAAACGATGGAAAAGATCTCATGCTGAAATCAATATATTTCGATGGCCGAAAGGATTTAACAAGAAAAACTACTTTAAAAGACGGCGTTCATCACCCCCTAAATGTTACCGAAGAACATGTGGTTTTAGTTCAGGAACCGATGTCTGAATATTTAGGACATGTAACTCCTTTATCGGGAACCTCTTTCAACATTTTTACGGCTATTATAAATTTTGTATCTTTAAAGGGGTATAAAACTGATAAGCTGGTTGCCATTGGATGCGACGGAACTAATGTAAATACCGGGAACGAAAATGGTATAATGCGTAAATTAGAAGTTCATTACAAAAAACCTCTTCATTGGTTTGTGTGTCTCCTACATTCAAATGAACTTCCTTTTCGGCATCTTTTAGTGAACTTGGATGGTGCAACGCATGGTCCAAATTCTTTCTCTGGTCCTATAGGTAAAGCATTAAAGCACTGCATGAAACCAGTTGTAAAATACATGGCAATTGAAGGAAATGCGTTACCAGCAGTTGATTTGGCGGACCTAAGTAACGATCAGAATTATCTGTATAGAATTGTTTCGGCTGTAACATCTGGTGAGTGTTCCCAGCATTTATCTAATCTTCAGCCGGGCCCAATTTCACATTCGCGGTGGCTAACAACTGCTAGTAGAATACTGCGTTTATACATTTCATCTAAAAAACCTACCGAAAATCTGATAACGTTAGCCACCTATATCGTTAAAGTTTATGCACCAGTTTGGTTCGCGATCAAAACAAAGCCAAGATGTTGGGATGGAGCACGACATTTGTGGAAAATTATTTATTTAAGTAGATATCTGCCACAAATTTTAAGAAACGTAGTTGATCCAGTCATTCAAAGAAATGCATATTTTTCACATCCAGAGAAAATACTACTAGCTATGCTGACTGACGATAAACCAACTATCAGAACACTAGCTTTACGTCGAATTTTGAAAACTAGAAACCAGAGACAAAACAACATCGGTGTTAGAAAATTTAAACTCCCAAAAATTAATTTTAAAGCCGACGAGTACTATGAAATGATAACTTATGCCACTTATTTAAACAATGAGCCTCCTTTAACAAAATCAATCAGCGTGGAAGAGCTCAAAAGTTATATTGACACAAACGAATATATAATGACATTTCCAAATTACCCCTGTCACACCCAATCTGTCGAGCGATGTGTTCGTTTGGTCACAGAAGCTGCAGCCGCAGTAGGTGAGCTGCAGAGAGACGGATATATTAAATCAAGACTAAAATCTAGATCTTTGATGCCCAAGTTTGAAAAAAAATTATTTTATAATACTTTAATTAGCTTATAGTAATAAACTCTTAATATTTAAACAATTTTGTTTTTTTTTTAATTTTTTTATCATTGTCAGTAGTTTGGTGGCACCTCTGGATATTTAATTTATACCTTTTTTGTGTTAATGTTAATATCGAAAAGAACTTATTTCACAAAAGTTTAAAAAAAAAAATATTTCCAATGTACCACAAAAATAATAATAACACATATTTTTCTCGTTTTTTCCCAAATTTAGAAGCTTTGTGGTACCTAAAGATTTCAATATATTTTAAAATAATTTTAATAGTACACTACTATCGTATAGCACCAACTTTTGCACACCCAAGCTTATTGATATCGGTAATAAAAATAATTCACTCCACCCTATATAAAATAGATAAAAATGGGTTGCATACTATGCAACCCATTTTTATCTATTTTATATCCTACATAATTTACACTTTCCTTAAAAAATTCGCATTTAATTTTCTCTATGGTTAATCCATTTTCATTTAATATTTTTAATACCTCTTTTGTTTTAACAAGATGATCATTCCAATCTTTCCCTGTTATTAAAACATCATCCTGAAAACAAGCAACATTTTCTATACCCTGAAGTAAGGTTTCCATTATCTTTTGAAATTTTGCAGGCCCTGAATGTATACCAAATGGTAGCCTATTATAATAAAATAAACCTTTGTGCGTACTTATTGTGGTTAACAATTTGGAACTGTCATCTAATTCTACCTGTTGATATGCACTAGATAAATCTAACTTTGTAAAATAAACACCTCCTTGCAATTTTACAAACAACTCTTCGACTCTCGATTTAACGTTAATGAATAATCACCACAAATCCTCACTGTACCATTGTTTTTTAAAATAGGCACAATGGGTGTACCATACTGGCTATATTTTACAGGTGTAATAACTTTTAACTTTAATAATCGATCTAATTCACTTTCTACTTTCTGCTTAAGAGCAAAAGGTAATGTCCTAGCTTTAAAAAATTTAGGTTGTGCATCTTGTTTCAACTTTAAATGTATTGTACCTTTGTTAAATAAACCCAAGGTACTGCTAAATACAGAAGGAAATTCTGTATAAAAATTATTTAAAATAGTTTCTTTAGAGTCTAATTTATTTATAGATAGATTAAAGCAATAATAAAAATCGCGTCTCAATAATGGTGGTCCTCCATTGTTTATAACAAATAGGTTTATTAAACCTGACATATTTTTGTGTTTTATTTTTACTTCCAATTTTCCCAATGGTGAAATTTTATTACCAGTATATGTTGTAAATATTTTATCTGTAGGTAGCAATTTTAAATTATTAAAATACTTTTCTTTTAGGTTATTTGAAATTAAAGAGTAACTGGCACCTGTATCTAATTCAAAACTTAAACTAACATTATTAATAATAACATCTATATAAATCGGATTACCACTACTAGTTACCGTATTAAATAAAGGTTCAGTTAAATAATTATTTTTAACACATTTACTTTTTGTACATTTTATAGATAGATGCCCTTTATTACCGCAAATGTTACAATCATAATTACGATACCTGCACAATCCCAAATGCTTTCTACCGCACACCTTGCACTCGATCATCTGATTTCCATTTCTGAAGGAGGGGGTGACATTCTCAACATGGCGGAAACTGCGATGCGGTGCACTGCTTGCTCGCTGGTCACTGCTGCTGAAAGAACTCCTTGCAGTTCTCCCACTCCTAAACGCATTGCCGCCGCCGTTTCGTTTATCACTGCTAAATTTGAAGACTTCACTTGGTTCTTCTTTTACTTTTACTTCTTGTCCTTTGGTTTTAACACTTGCTTCCTTGTTGCACGCCAACTCTATTGCCTTTTCCAATGTAAGTGTAGATTCCTTTTCTTCAAAAAGACGATTTAAAATAGGCCCTTGCTCCATTCCCAATACAAATCGGTCTCTTAAAATTGTAGTTAACTCCTCTACTTTAAACTCACATTTTGTAGCCAATTGCCTAACTCTTGCCGCCCATTCTTGAACCGTTTCATCCTTGGACTTGCTTGCATTGTAAAACTTTTGCCTTTCCGGAAAAATTAATTTTGTGGGGGTATAATAATCATCAAACAACGTTAAAAGTTCATTTATGGATTTTTCTTCCGGTTTTGTAGGCATACATAAATTGCATAGTAATTGATAATTTGCCTCACTAATGCAATTTAAAAATATCGCACGTTTTCTTAAAACTTCTTTTATTTCATTAGCCACGAAATATTGCTCTAATTGTCTTCTATAAATCGGCCATTCACAACTGGAATTAAATTCTCTTAAATGTCCCACGAGATTGACCGCCATTTTCCCCTTCTTTCTTCGTTAACTTTGTTTAAATTCCAATTTTCACTCGTCGCCAATTGTGATGTCTTTACTTATTTCTTTATAACTCTAATTTGACTTGTAATAATTAAATACTTTTATACTTTTCAATTATATTTATTTGTGTCTTCACAACTCAACAGCTAACACACAAGTGTCCGTACAAACCAATAAAATTGTATATAAAAAACTTAATAAAAACGAACTTAAAAAAACTATTAATTCTTGATATATTTTAAATACATTACACTATGTATAGTGTTTATGTATGTATACATGTTGCATCAGTTTATTAAATATTAAACGTTATAAATTATTTTTAAACAAGTTATTCCATTTTAGAGAAAAGCGATGTGGATAAAAGTATATTTGTATTTGACAAAAACCGTTTTATTAACGTTATAAAAATATTCTTTTGAAAAAGTGAGAAAGTTAAATTATTCATTTAACATTCATTCAAAATTCATTTTTTTAACGAACAAAATTCTTATATTTTATACCTTCAGATTTTAAATAAGTCATATTGTCTATATGTGTAAACTAAGCAAACATTTCACAAAATAAATATATAAAAAGTATTTTTTCTACGACCACTATGTAAAAGTCACTTTTCATGATGGCATCGTTGCTTAGAAAATGAATCTTTTCATTGGCAAGGCAAAACACGAATGTAAAGTGACATTTCTGTGTGAAAAGTGACAGGTCTGTGTGAAAAGAACCGGAAAGCAGCGTTTGACATTCAGCTGTCAAAAAAGTTTTTATGTTATTTTGTTTTGTATTTAAAAATAATAAAAAATAAAAGGGTCGCAGAAAAAACATTGTGTTATACTTGTGAGAAAAGCTTTCTTCAAGCTCGTGTTAATGCACACTTGGCCTAACGGCCTCGTGGGCAACTTAAAAACTCGCATGAAAAAGTCGCTTTTCAACACTTGTAAAACAAATAACTATTTAAAAGTGTTCGATGGAGCGTGTTGAATATGACATTGTATAAATGTTAAAAGAAAGAGCTGCCTGCACAGTTCATAAAATAATTACTTCAAACGTTATTTTCTCATTAAAACTCTTAATATTTGTGAAAAAAAATTGTGGGTTGAAACGTAATTTAAACATTTAAATGTATGGTTGACTGAACACCTTAATACGTTATTGTAACGTAAAAGTTAGTCACTATTAAAAAGCACATTTAAATTAACGTTCTTTTAACGTTTAAATTAAACATTTAAATATATGGTTGACTGAACACCTTAATACAACGTTATTGTAACGTAAAAGTAAGTCACTTTTAAAAGCATATTTAAATTAACGTTGTTTTAACGTTTAAATTAAACATTTAAATATATGGTTGACTGAACACCTCAATACAACGTTATTGTAACGTAAAAGTTAGCCACTATTAAAAAGCATATTTAAATAAACGTTGTTTTAACGTTTAAATTAGACATTTAAATATATGGTTGATTGAACACCTTAACACAACGTTATTGTAACGTAAAAGTGAGGCACTATTAAAAAGCATATTTAAACTAACGTTGTTTTAACGTTTAAATTAATTCGTGTAAATTTATACCAATATCAAACCGTTGTTTTTTCTACGTAAAACGTTTTATTGACCTTTCACACGTTTTAAATACGTTTAAAAAACGTGTATGTGTTAACTGGGTTTTGATTGAGTGAATTTAGCCAAAAATGTTAAGAGGCTTTTTTGTAAAGCATTTGATTTCCCATAAGAATATTTATCGGTTTTTTATGGGTACTGATTTTTACATGAATTACAAAATTCCAATTTAAAAGATCAAAATGTAAAACTATCCAATTTTTAAAAAAATTTCACTTTAACCTTTTTGCCCAGTCTAGGCCAAAAAAATCAACTATTTTTTTTTTGAAAAGTATATCGAAAATATGGTTTGGGGTGACAAAAAAAAATTATTGTGAAAGTTTGAGTCTATCATCGCAATTTTAAATTTTTTTTTCCTCAGCAAGTTTTAGGCTCAGAACCGTTGAGTTAAACAAAATTGACTTAAGAATATTTTTTTAAGAAAATTAAATGCTCTACAAAAAAGGTTAAAGTGAAATTTTTCATCAAATGAACCGTTTCCTTAAAATCATGCCTTAAAAATTGGTATAGTTTTACATTTTGATCTTTTAAATTGAAATTTTGTAATACATGTAAAAATCAGTTCCCATAAAAACCGATAAATATTCTTATGGGAAATCAAATGCTTTACAAAAAAAGCCTCTTAACATTTTTGGCTAAATTCACTCAATCAAAAGTTATTCAAGGTTAAAATTTCGTTTTGACTTCAAATTTAACCTTGAATAACTTTTGATAGAGTGAATTTAGCCAAAAATGATAAAAGACTTTTTTTATAGAGCATTTGATTTATAAGAGTTTATAAGAATATTTAACGTTTTTTTTCAGGGTACTGAGTTTTACTTAAAATATCAAATACCAATTTTTAAGGCATTATTGTAAGAAAACCCAGCCCAGTAAACACATACACGTTTTTTAAACGTATTTAAAACGTGTGAAAGGTCAATAAAACGTTTTACGTGGAAAAAGCAACGGTTTGATATTGGTATAAATTTACACCAATTAATTTAAACGTTAAAACAACGTTCATTTAAATATGCTTTTTAATAGTGCCTAACTTTTACGTTATAATAACGTTGTATTAAGGTGTTCAGTCAACCATATATTTAAAGGTTTAATTTAAACGTTAAAACAACGTTAATTTAAATATGCTTTTTAATAGTGGCTAACTTTTACGTTACAATAACGTTGTATTGAGGTGTTCAGTCAACCATATATTTAAATATTTAATTTAAACGTTAAAACAACGTTAACTTAAATATGCTTTTAATAGTGACTAACTTTTACGTTACAATAACGTTGTATTAAGGTGTTTAGTCAACCATATATTTAAATGTTTAATTTAAACGTTAAAACAACGTTAATTTAAATGTGCTTTTAAATAGTGGCTAACTTTTACGTTACAATAATGTATTAAGGTTTTCAGTCAACCATACATTTAAATGTTTAAATTACGTTTCGTCCCACAATTTTTTTCACAAATATTAATGAGAAAATAACGTTTGAAGTAATTATTTTATGAACTGTGCAGGCAGCTCTTTCTTTTAACATTTACACTATCTTATATTCAACACGCTCCATCAAACACTTTTAAAAATACTTTTTATATATTTATTTTGTGAAATTTTTGCTTAGTTGACACATGTAGACAATATGACTTCTTAAATTCTGAAGGTATAAAATCTAAGAATTTTGTTTGTTAAAAAAATTAATAATTAATAATTAAAATTAATAATTATTATGAATGAATGTTAAATGAATAATTTAACTTTTTCACTTTTACAAAAGTATATTTTTATAACGTTAATAAAACGGTTTTTGTCAAATACAAATATACCTACTTTCATCCACATCGCTTTTCTCTAAAATGGGATAACTTGTTTAAAAATAATTTATAACGTTTAATATTTAATATAAATTTTCTAATTACATTCTAAAGAATAGCATAAGTAATTCTATAGTCAATGGTCATACAGTTAGCTTTAGGCAGAACACTATACACATACACAAAATTTGTGTATGTGTATAGTGTTCTGCCTAAAGCAACATTTGTGTCACAAATGTTGCTTTAAGAAGTGCATTATTTTATTAACATTCTTTAAACTAGACAGTTACTGTAATAGTTAAAAATAACGTACTTAATACGTTTAAACAAACGAACTTAATGAAACAAACGTATTTAATACGTTTAAACAAACGTACTTAATACGTTTAAATAAACGTATTTAATACGTTTATACATAACCATATAAAACGCATAACTGAAAAACTCAATCTGATTGGCCGAATACACATCATGTGATTGGCGCTGCCAATGGAAGGCTGCCATGCCATAGCTGCTCGCTACGTCAGTTTTCAATTTGATTTTGCTATCAAAAGGTGCATTTTTTTTACATGTTTTGTGCTCGTAAGATTCGTCCTGCTTTTGGTAAGTACTTTAATGTTATTGTTTTAAAACATACACACTGTTAATATAACAAAGATTCATTGCTTTATTTCCTAATTTTCGGGGGAGTGTGATTTTGTTCTTATTATAATTTGTGCAGTGTCCTAGAATAATATGAGAGTTAATATATTAATTTTAAAGACGTTTTCTACGTGTTTTCAATGTTTATTAAGTATAGTGGGGTAGGTAAATATTAACTCACACAAATTAACATTAAGTTAACATTAAACTGATTTAGATTAAACTCAATAGTCATAAATGTACAGATGTTAAAATTGTGGAAAGAGTCCATTATTTCCAAATTTAGGGGCGGTCGTGTATTTTTACTGTAAATTGGAATTAGGCGTGATTTTACTAGAGAATTCTCTAGTAAAATCACACTTAAGTCGGCTCGATAAGTTACATTTGCTTTGGTTATAGATCTATTCAACAAGACCTGGTGAACGTATTGTAAATTAGTATTTTGAGAACACTCTTATTATACCGGGTGCGCTAAAAATACCGTTTTTTTAATCAAATTTCAGCCCAACGATATTCTACAATACAAATTTTTGAATTTAATCTGTTGAACAACAAAGCCAGCTGAAAACAAGCTTTTTAAGCCATTTTTTTAATCTTATAGGGTTTTTCGAAAAATTAGTCTATTTTTCATCGTTTAACAAATTTCTTTTTTGTGTTTTAGAAGCACCTAAATTTTCCAGCGAACGATAAAAATGATTCACCTGAAGACGACTGGAGATACCTCCAAAACCTTTCCTTCATTTAAAAAAATCATTGTCTACAACCTGTATTCATGTTGCAGTTAACGTTAAACGAACGTTTAATAAATACGTTGTAAAAACAAGTATTTGTGGAGTTTTATTTATTATAGAACTAACGTTAGAAAGGACATTAATATGAATTTAAATATAACGTATAGATAAACTTTATAAAAGAGGCAAAAACAATCATTAATTTACGTTATTAATAGACGTATATTAAACGTTCTAAATGTAACATTTCGAAACGTGTAATGATCGTTTTCTTAACACCAAAATTAAACGTTTATTTATTAGTATTGTTAAACGTTATAATCTGCGACATTTTAAAGTTGATTGTACGTTATAAATATACGTAAAAACAAAATGGTGTTACGGTTAAAAAAAACGTTTAATTAACGTATGTGTGTTTACTGGGAGTAAACACATACACGTTTTTTAAACGTATTTAAAACGTGTGAAAGGTCAATAAAACGTTTTACGTAGAAAAAGCAACGGTTTGATATTGGTATAAATTTACACAAATTAATTTAAACGTTAAAACAACGTTAATTTAAATATGCTTTTTAATAGTGCCTCACTTTTACGTTACAATAACGTTGTGTTAAGGTGTTCAATCAACCATATATTTAAATGTCTAATTTAAACGTTAAAACAACGTTTATTTAAATATGCTTTTTAATAGTGGCTAACTTTTACGTTACAATAACGTTGTATTGAGGTGTTCAGTCAACCATATATTTAAATGTTTAATTTAAACGTTAAAACAACGTTAATTTAAATATGCTTTTAAAAGTGACTTACTTTTACGTTACAATAACGTTGTATTAAGGTGTTCAGTCAACCATATATTTAAATGTTTAATTTAAACGTTAAAAGAACGTTAATTTAAATGTGCTTTTTAATAGTGACTAACTTTTACGTTACAATAACGTATTAAGGTGTTCAGTCAACCATACATTTAAATGTTTAAATTACGTTTCAACCCACAATTTTTTTTCACAAATATTAAGAGTTTTAATGAGAAAATAACGTTTGAAGTAATTATTTTATGAACTGTGCAGGCAGCTCTTTCTTTTAACATTTATACTATGTTATTTTCAACACGCTCCATCGAACACTTTTAAAATTACTTTTTATATATTTATTTTGTGAAATGTTTGCCTAGTTTACACATGTAGGAAATATGACTTATTTAAAATCTGAAGGTATAAAATCTAAGAATTTTGTTCGTTAAAAAAATGAATTATGAATGAATGTTAAATGAATAATTTAACTTTCTCACTTTTTCAAAAGTATATTTTTATAACGTTAATAAAACGGTTTTTGTCAAATAAAAATATACTTTTATCCACATCTATTGTCTCTAAAATGGGATAGCTTGTTTAAAAATAATTTATAACGTTTAATATTTAATAAACTGATGCAACATGTATACATGTATGCATACATAAACCATATACAGTAGAAACCACCAATATATGAACGTGACTCATCGGGTGCCGAACATATCTAAGACATGCTAGCAGTAATGTTTTACTTGTCTTGTACATTCGATGCAGCGGTAAATGTACTCACACGTAGGTTTTTAAGCATCCGGTCTAAAATGCGCCATCTGTGATGTAAAACTGCCTAGGTGTTCGACAAAGATATGACGCGTGTCCTAGCTTGTTAATTATTTTTGTTGGAGTTCAGTAGAGTTCGTGTTTTAGGCAATTTATTTTATTTTATTACATAGTAAGGCAACCAACTCTACCGTCGGCCATTTGTTTTTATATGTCATATGATCTTTGTTTTTGCATAACGTGTTTCTGCTGTGTGGTTACGGAATAATAATCGTTTTAAACGTTGTAGTGCTAGTGGTTTTTATTGCAATTGTTATTGTACGTTAATTGGACTTTATTGCAACAGGTAGATGTCGTATAAAAATCCTTTTTGTCACCAATTCTGAAATATTTGCGTTTAACCCTTTCGTACGCTATGTCCACTGGAGTGGACATTTTTTTTAACACCATTTATATTTTTAAATATTAAATATTTTGTCTCAAAAACATGTTGTCCATTATAGTGGACTAGACATAAAACACAGTAGATGACCGTATAATTACTTGACCTCTCTAAAGTAACTTTGTCCATTCCAGTGGACATGTCATATTATGAAAAAAAATAATGAAAATAATTTTTTTTTTCAAAAATATCTCAAAATAATACCAATGAATGCAACTATAACGAAAAAAAAATTTTTTTTCAGTAATTTAAATTTGGCTCCGAAAGGGTTAAAATTAAAAGAAAAGTTTATTTATTAATTAGTTTCTAAGAAAATTACATTTTATTTAATTATCGTAAATGTTAATTATTAAAATTTAACTTTAAAAGCAAATATATCAGAAGTATAGCAACCAACATTACACTCAAGATATTTTACAAATATTTATGCCCCCGTTAGAACAGCACTGCACTGGACCGTGACCTTCGATAGATTGTTTCGTACGATTGTGCCTGATGAGTCACGTTCATATATTCGTGGTTTCTACTTTACATAGGTATAAAATCGACTATTTTTTCTTTTCTTATTAATATTGAAAATATTGTTTGAAATGACGAAAAAAAAAATCCTGTGAAAGTTTGAGTTCTTAATATTAATATTAAGAGGTGCCGCAACGAAAATTTCAATTTCCCATTTGATTAACATGGGAAAATTTTTTTTTCGAACTTTGGAATTTATTAACAATTTAACAAGTCATCGGACTAGTTGAGGCAGAACATGTTTTTGTAGAGAATTGAACGCTCTACAAAAAAAGTCTCTTATAATTTTTTGATATATTTACTTTTTCAAAAGTTATTTAACGCTAAAGATGGATTGATTTAAATTTTTAACTTAATATGTTTAAACAAACGTATTTAATACGTTTAAACAAAGGTACTTAAACGTACTTAATACGTTTAAACAAAGGTACTTAAACGTACTTAATACGTTTAAACAAACGTACTTAATACGTTTAAATAAACGTACTTAATACGTTTATACATACCCACATAAAACGGATAACTGAAGAACGCAATCTGATTGGCCGAATACATATAATGTGATTGGGCCTGCCAATGGCAGGCTGCTATGCCATAGCTGCTCGCTAGGTCAGTTTTCAATTTGATTTTGCTATCAAAAGGTGCATTTGTTTACGTGTTTTCTGCTCGTAAGATTCGTCCTGCTTTTGGTAAGTACTTTAATGTAACTGTTTTAAAACATACACACTGTTAATATCACACAGTTTCATTGTTTTATTTCCTAATTTTGTTCTTATTATAATTTGTGCAGCGTCCTAGAATAATATGAGAGTTAAAATGGTAATTTTAAAGACGTTTTCTACGTGTTTTCAATATTTATTAAGTATAGTGGGGTGGGTAAATATTAACTCACACAAATTAACATTTAAGTTAAATTAACATTAAGTTAACATTAAACTGATTTAGATTAAACACAATAGTCATAAATGTACAGATGTTAAAATTGTGAAAAAAGTCCATTATTTCCAAATTTAGGGGCGGTCGTGTATTTTTACTGTAAATTAGAATTAGGCGTGATTTTTACTAGAGAATTCTCTAGTAAAATCACTCGTTAAGATACATTTGCTATGGTTATAGATCTAAAAAATACCGGATTTTTTTATCAAATTTCAGCCCAGCGATATTCTACAATACAAATTTTTTAATTTAATCTGTTGAACAACAAAGCCAGCCGAAAACAAGCTTTTTAAGCCATTTTTTTTTAAATCTTATAGGGTTTTTCGAAAAATTAGTCTATTTTTCATCCTTTAACAAATTTATTTTTAGTGTTTTAGAAGCAGCTAAATTTTCCAGCGAACGATAAAAATGATTCACCTGAAGACGATTGGAGATATCTCCAAAACCTTTCCTTTATTTAAAAAAAAAAATCATTGTCTACAACCTTTAAACACCCTGTATTCATGTTGCAGTTAACGTTAAACAAACGTTTAATAAATACGTTGTAAAAACAAGTATTTGTGGAGTTTTATTTATTATAGAACTAACGTTAGAGAGGACATTAATATGAATTTAAATATAACGTATAGATAAACGTTATAAATTACTTAAAAACAATCATTAATTTACGTTATTAATAGACGTATATTTATTAGTATTGTTAAACGTTATAATCTGCGACATTTTAAAGTTGATTGTACGTTAAAAATATACGTAAAAACAAAATGGTGTTACGGTTTAAAAAAACGTTTAATTAACGTATGTGTGTTTACTGGGAAGGGTTCATCTGACGGGAAATTCCAATTTAACCTTTTATGTAGAGCATTCAATTTTCTTCACATTTTTAAGATCCAGCCACGTTCTTTTCTATTCGATACTTTGAAGAAGTCGGTTGTGTTTCAAGCCAAATAAAAACTTATTTAATTCTATTATTATAAAGAACAAGGCAAATCTTTATTTTAAGGTAAATCTTTTAATTATTTTCTTTTTATTATTTAATTTATTAATTTAATAATTTACTTACATTTTTCTTGATTTTTTTGGCACTTTGTCAATGTGGCCACATGGTAATTTTCCGAATGCTTCATTTTGTTGTAGAACAATTGCCACCTTTATTTGAGTACACCTTTTATGGGTACAACTTTTAAAAGTTAATTAACTTCACTTTATCATCATATCATCTTTAACATAAATTTTGAAGAAGTAGAACAAGGATAATTCTTGAAATATCTTGTATTCATTTCTTTTGTGGAAATTGGAGAAGTTTTTCAAGTTACACTGTAATCCGTTAAATTGTGAAGAATATATTGTCCTTTGTGTTACCTTTGTACATCGTCATCTACTTGTGAACCATCCTGAAGGTTCAGCGACTAAACCGAAGCAACTTAGAAAACAACAGGCCTTAGGAACAACAACTATTTAAAATAAGGAAATACTACTCACTGATTTTTATATAATTGTAAAAGGTAAACTGCAGTTTTTCATTATTTTGTTGTTACCAATTTTATGAATTGTATAAATCAATCATTATTATTATTTCTTCCAGTGTATGCTAAAAGGGGTATAGTATTTTACTTAATTTTGTTATAGATAGTTTTACAAGCTTACCTTAATATCAGCAGTTGTTTTCTCTTCACTGTGCTATGCAATTATAAGTAGATTTTATTTGTTTTGTTGTCCGCGTATTAAAAAACTGTGTGTAAAAACTGGTTCTTTTATTTTATCATCTTTTTGTTTTATTTCAGAAACTGAATAATATTTATAAAATTTTCTATTTAACATCTATTACATATATTTTTTTTTCAAGTAAAAATTAATATTTCGTTTACTTGTTTAATACATAGTTTAATTTGAAATATTTGGCGCCCATTTAAATAAACATCTTTTAATAAAACTTAAATTTTTAGTAACCAACACCAACACACGATCTAGCTCACGAAGTCAAACTGACAACTAGCCGGCGTGTGCGTTATTTTATTATTATTTATTAATAAAAAATACGTTACACAATTTGGCGCCCAACGTGGGGCAGAGTTGGTTACTACTACTGAGAATCTGAAATAAAACACAAGGAAAAGAGACAACAGGACAGTACTGGGTAAGTGCATTATTTTATGTTGAAGGATTCTTATAATTTTATATACATTTATTTTCCTTATATAATTAGAGGTGGTAATTAGTATAATAATAATAATAATAGAAACTCTCTGATTTGTTTGGTTTACCTTTGCAAAACACATAGAAAAGCAATTATCTTGTTAATTTAAGTATATTACGTCCCTTATTTTATTGTACCAATTCAGGTAAATTGTTTATATATTTCTCTCTCTCGCTACAAATACATATTTGTGGTATTTCGATATATTAAATCATTATTTTAATATCTATTAATTTAATATTACATTTTTAAATATGGAATCACCCTATAAATTAAGAATAAATTTTCTTTTAAAAGAACAACTTGACTATGAACTGCGCATACGTAATGTGGTAACAAATAAACAAGAGTTTAATGAAAAACGAGGTATTTTAGCTAGGTTATACGATAAAGAAAGTAAGAAAGGTATTTTATTAACATTAATTGATCCTAAATTTGACTTCGAAAGTGAACAACTGGTTATTAACGAAACTTTTGATAAAATTAAAGAAATTATTTCAGAATTTGAAGGTCCTGAGACTGATAGTAATTTTATAAGAGGCTTAACCTATATTGATTACATAACAAAACGAGTTTTGAGAATTCCAACTACCAATGATGTTGACAAAACTATCGAAAATTACAAGTCAGAAACTTATGCCAGTTGCCTATCTTTAGAAGCCAAATTATACGCCAAAATTAAAAATGAAGAAAAAATTGACGTTCCTATTCCTATCGCTAATTCAACATTAATTAGTCCAAACTTAACAATTCCTCAAATTTATAAAAAAGATAAACATCCGGTTTATAAATGGGACGTCACTTTTTCTGGCGAAAAGGATAGTAATTTACAAGGTTGTCTTGAGCGTATAGACAAACTTATGGAATCACGTAACGTCACCAAAGAAGAAGTTTTCAATTGTGCTACCGATATATTTGTATCTAATGCTTTACTTTGGTGGCGCAGCGTTAAACATAATATTAAGAATTGGGACGAACTTGTCGTAGAGCTAAAAAATTATTTTCTCCCCACTGACTACGTTGATCAGGTATGGGATAGTATTAGGGATAGATATCAAGGAAAAAATGAACCTATTCATATTTTTATAGCAGTTATGAATACTTTGTTTAGTAGATTAGGTCAAAATACACCTGAAGTAAACAAATTGAAATATATATACATATATATATATATATATATATATATATATATATATATATATATATATATATTAGAAGAAATATGTTACCACAGTACGTATCACAGTTAGCTTTAACTCCCATTAACTCAATAACTGAACTTTTGTCATTATGTAAAAAGATTGACAATGCTAATGTACAAAAAAGTAAATACCATGCACCAAGTCTTAATTTTTCTTTAGAACCTAATTTAGCATATGTAGGCTCTAGTTCTTCTACCGATAATCTAAATCTAAATCATAATAAAACTAGTAAATTTCAAAATAATAAATCAAATAACCAAAATAAAAATAACTTCTTTAAAAAATCAAATAATTTTTCTGAAAAATCAAAAGAGATTAAATGTTATAATTGTCAGCAAATTAACCATACTTATAAAAATTGTAGAGCACCACGAAAAACCAAATTTTGTTACAGGTGTGGTATGTTAGATCAAACTACAAGAACTTGCTCTTGTTCAAAAAACGAGTAAATGAGGTGTACCCTTTTAAAAATAAATATATGTCTGTAAATTTTAGAAATAATAAGGTTACACCTCAGTTTTTTTATAAGAATAAAGCAGATATTTTTAGTTTAGGTAAAAAATTAAATTATTTTGATAAGTCTGATTGGGATAAATGGTTAAAAACCGTAAAATATTTTTACATTCATTACAATGTTCCCGAGGTTTCGCCTATGTTAGTAAATAAATGTTTAGATAACCGACCTTATATCATAGTAAATATTTTTAATATTAAAGTTACAGCACTTTTAGATTCAGGTGCCATGCAATCGGTTATAGGAAATAAAGGTTTGGATTTAATTAGTCAATTTGATTTAAAATTAGATAAATCTTTGGAAAAATTCGTTGTCACTGCTGATGGCAACAAACAGTTAGTTTCTGGATGTGTTTATTTACCTATAGTTTCAAGTAATGTTTGCAAAATAGTTCGTGTTTTAGTTGTTCCCTCTGTTGAACATTCTTTAATTTTAGGAAGTGATTTCTGTAAGTTGTTTTCTGTAGAAATTAATTTTAGTAATAATACTTGGCATATTCATAATAAAATAAATAACTATAATTTTTCTCTTTCAAATTCTAATAACTTGGGTCAAATAAATTTTATAAATTCTTTGGATAATTTATCTGAGTTAGAGAGAAGAGAGGCAGATTCGGTTATAAACTCATTTAAGGACATTTCGGGGAAGGAAAAATTAGGGGTTACTAATAAAATGATGTTGGAGATAAATACTGGTGATGCAAAACCTTTTCGCATGCGTCAGTACCCGATGTCACCGTATATGTTAGGATTATTGAATAAAGAAGTGGATGACATGTTAAAGTTAGGGGTATGTGAACCTTCATTTAGCTCTTGGAGTTCCCCAGTTCTCTTAGTGAAAAAGAAGTCTGGTGAAATGAGATTCTGTTTCGACGGTCGACGCCTAAATTCTGTCACTAAACCGGATGCGTATTGTCTCCCGCGCGTTGACCGTATTCTAAGTCTTCTGGGCGAAGCTCGTTATATTTCTTCCATAGAACTTCGTAAAGCCTTTTGGCAGATCCCTCTTCATTCCGATTCAAAAGAGAAGACGGCGTTTTCTATACCTGGGAGAGGACTATTTCATTTTACTCGTGTGCCTTTTGGTCTCATAAACTCAGCGCAAACGCAACAGCGACTAATGGACGATATATTCGGTCCAAAGTATGAGCCAAAAATCTTCGTATATTTAGATGATATTATTAACTTCATCAACTTTTTCTGAACATATACAGCTGCTCAAGGAAGTAAAAGCTATTTTACATCAAGCAAACTTTACTGTAAATCTAGATAAATGCGAATTTTTTAAGACATCTTTAAAATACCTAGGTTTTATAGTCGATCTTCATGGCCTTAGAACAGATCCAGATAAACTTGCTTCCATGGTGAACTATCTACAACCTTCTAACACCACTGAAATTAAACGATTTATTGGTCTTACTTCCTGGTATAGACGTTTTATACCTCATTTTTCTTCTCTAGTGTCTCCTCTTAATTCGTTGCTCTCTGGAAGAGTTAGAAAAAAGGAAAACATTATGTGGAACAAAGAAGCTGAAGAAGCTTTTATGATATTTAAACAAGCCCTTATGTCAGCGCCTATTTTACAAAGTCTAAACTTTAACGAACCATTTACAATTCAATGCGATGCCAGCGACACTGGTTTAGGTAGTGTTTTGTTGCAAAATATTGAAGGAAAGGAATCGGTCATTTCTTTTGCAAGTCGATCACTTACTAAGCAAGAGCGTAACTTATCAGTCACACAGAGAGAGCTTCTCGCAATGTTATTTTCTCTTGAAAAATTTAGGATGTACGTCGAAGGTAAGCATTTTACCCTTGTGACTGACCATTCAGCTCTTAAGTGGTTAAAAAATCTTCAAAATCCTACTGGCAAATTGGCTCGTTGGTCGTTAAAGTTACAACAATTTGACTTTGATGTTATTCATCGTAAGGGTAAGTATATGGTCGTTGCAGATGCTTTGAGTAGAATTCCTCCTTTTTTAAATATTCTAGATGTTTCTCTCAACGATTTAGATAAGTTTTATTTAGATCTTCGAGAAAAAGTTCTAAATAAACCGGATATGTTTCCACAATGGCAGGTTGTTGATAATTTCTTATATAAACATATTCCCTCCAAATTGTCTCTCAAATCTAACCTACCAGAATGGAAGCTGCTTGTACCGAAATCTCAAAGAGTAAATATTATGCGTCAATGCCCCATGATCCTCCTACATCTTATCATTTTGGGTTTTTAAAACATTTTCTAAAGTCCAAGAATTTTACTACTGGCCAAAAATGCGTAAAGATATCTTAAAATATATCAGACAGTGTATAGTGTGTGGTGCCCAAAAAGTATCGCAGGAAGCTCGTCCTGGCTTTATGGGTAAAGAAAAAAAGGCTGATTTTCCCTGGCAAATTATTGCAGCTGATCTCTTAGGTCCTTTACGTAATTACCTAGATCTCCAAGTGGGTACACATATTTGTTGGTAGTGACAGATTGGTTCACTAAATTTTCATTGTTACACCCACTTAAAGCAGCTACTGCCAAATCTGTTGTCAAGTTTATGGAATCGGTGTTTCTTAATTGGGGTGTTCCTCAATTCATTATCGTGGATAATGGCACTCAATTCGCAGGCAATGAATTTAAAAGGCTGGCTGATAAATATAAGGTTCAAAAGATATGGTATTCCGCAAGGTACCATGCTCAGGTTAAATATGTAGAACGGGTTAATAGAGTCATAGGTACCGCGATTAGGTGTTATATAGAACAACACAAAGATTGGGACAAATACCTTAATGAGATTCAGCATGCTTTAAATAATTGTAAAAGTGAAGTCACGGGGTATAAGCCGAGTTTTCTCAATTTTGGTAGATATGTACCATTAAGTGGTGAATTCTATGGTATCGTAGAAAATACCAAGGGAATCGATTTATCAATAGGTGACAGAAATAACTATGCAACTGAGTGTGCTAAGCTGTCAGAGATTTTTGAAAATGTCAAGGTTAATTTAAATAAAGCCTTTCAAACCAATTCAAAACATTATAACCTTCGCAAGAGGGAGCTCTGTTTTAATGTGGGAGAAAAGGTTTGGAAGCGCAATAAAGTGCTAAGTGATGCTGCAAATAAATTTACCGCAAAACTTGCACCAAAGTTTATATTATGTACAGTTAAGAAAAGGTTGGGTAACCTTGTTTATCAATTAGATAATTTGGATGGCTCTGATGCTGGCCGCTGGCATAAGAAAGATCTAAAGGTATATTTAGGTTCTAATTCAAATGTGTCAGTAGGTTAGTTCATAATAATTCATATTAAATTTTAATATTTAGTTTTAATTAGGTTTTGTAAATAAATTTAGATTAGGTGTTAGTAAACTTGCAAGTATTTTTTTGTGATTTCGTTTTGCTTATTATTGACTTACCGATTTTGTCGCTTTATGCCGTTCAGTACGCGTAGATTCTTTTATCATCTTATGACCTTAACAAATGATGACTCCTTAGGGATGTTTGGTATACAGAGATACAACAAATATGCTTTACGACACAAATTGTTTTTTTGATATAGAAAATATTGTGTATAATAGGTATTTCAGTTCTTAAAAAAAAATTGACTTTCAATTTTTTTTCCGTAGGAGAGAGGTGGTGTAACGGGCAAAAGTGCCGTTACAAAAATTTTAATTGGAATTGTGAATTTTAGTCATATTTATGCTTACAGAAAATATTGGTAATAAAACATCTGCATACTTATACTGTGTTAAAATGCAAAGGTAAACAATAAAATGAGTTAGTTTCATAATTTATTTCAATTCTGCTCCATACTGTATAATATCACTTTTATTTATTTAAATTTTGTCGAATATTTCCAGCCATAACCTCCACCTGACCTTCATGTATTTTCTATGAATCCTGAAAACAAATAGTAATGTACTTGCAAAGTATTAGTTGTATTATAAAATAGAACTTACCTATATTTATATGTTTAAGTTTCTTTCCGTTTTCCTAGCAGATTCTAGGAATAAGTGATAGTTTTCTTGTAAGTGCTGTCATTTGCAATTTGCGTTTGTTTATGTTTTTTTGTGTTTAATTTCCATTGATTAAATAACCATTGTTTAAGAGTTATGTAATTATTCTTCATAATTTAATTTCATGAATATTTTTTTATTATTTTTCTTCGATAATTGAAGCTGGCTGAAAATTAAAAATAAATTAAAATCTAAATTATATTCAAATTTACATACACATTAATTTTTTTATTTACATTAATTAAAATATTGGTAATGCCTATAGTTAAATCCTCTAAACAAATTTGGTTCTAAATGAAAAGTACTAATTTTTTTTAAGATCTAGCCACGTTCTTTTCTATTCGATACTTTGAAGAAGTCGGTTGTGTTTCAAGCCAAATAAAAACTTATTTAATTCTATTATTATAAAGAACAAGGCAAATCTTTATTTTAAGGTAAATCTTTTAATTATTTTCTTTTTATTATTTAATTTATTAATTTAATAATTTACTTACATTTTTCTTGATTTTTTTGGCACTTTGTCAATGTGGCCACATGGTAATTTTCCTAATGCTTCATTTTGTTGTAGAACAATTGCCACCTTTATTTGAGTACACCTTTTATGGGTACAACTTTTAAAAGTTAATTAACTTCACTTTATCATCATATCATCTTTAACATAAATTTTGAAGAAGTAGAACAAGGATAATTCTTGAAATATCTTGTATTCATTTCTTTTGTGGAAATTGGAGAAGTTTTTCAAGTTACACAGTAATCCGTTAAATTGTGAAGAATATATTGTCCTTTGTGTTACCTTTGTACATCGTCATCTACTTGTGAACCATCCTGAAGGTTCAGCGACTAAACCGAAGCAACCTAGAAAACAACAGGCCTTAGGAAAAACAACTATTTAAAATAAGGAAATACTACTCACTGATTTTATATAATTGTAAAAGGTAAACTGCAGTTTTCCATTATTTTGTTGTTACCAATTTTATGAATTGTATAAATCAATCATTATTATTTCTTCCAGTGTATGCTAAAAGGGGTATAGTATTTTACTTAATTTTGTTATAGATAGTTTTACAAGCTTACCTTAATATCAGCAGTTGTTTTCTCTTCACTGTGCTATGCAATTATAAGTAGATTTTATTTGTTTTGTTGTCCGCGTATTAAAAACTGTGTGTAAAAACTGGTTCTTTTATTTTATTATCTTTTTGTTTTATTTCAGAAACTGAATAATATTTATAAAATTTTCTATTTAACATCTATTACATATATTTTTTTTTTCAAGTAAAAATTAATATTTCGTTTACTTGTTTAATACATAGTTTAATTTGAAATATTTGGCGCCCATTTAAATAAACATCTTTTAATAAAACTTAAATTTTTAGTAACCAACACCAACACACGATCTAGCTCACGAAGTCAAACTGACAACTAGCCGGCGTAGAAATCTATTATTTTTTATTAAATAAGGGCGTAATTTTAAAAAATTACTGAGGTCCTAATGTCGTTAAATAACAAAAATTGTATATTTTAGTTCATGCATTTTGGCGCTGCAGTCGTGATATGCGTATACATTACGTGTATATATTTGTTGAGTTTAGTATAGTATGGCTTCAACTAATTTGGCAACATCGCTTTGTATTATCTACTCGATTTATATTTTATCAGCCTCATCCAACGATTCTCACCACGATAAGGATCTGCATTAGTAATAGGCGCGGGTAATGTTCTTTTAAAAAAATTGGTTTTATTATATTATTATTACAATTATATAATGTGTAATACTTAAACTATTTCTTTAAAATAGTTACATTAACTGTAGTTTTGTTATTTGAAAAAAATAATTTATAAATAACAAAGTAAGAAAGATATCGAGGTCAGGAAAAAACCAGGGTCAAGAATATTATGTATACTACTTTTAGTCGTCAAATTGACATTTGCCTGCCTAACAAGTGCCAAGATGGCAGGACTAAATAGAATAAGGGGGCTTGTGATACCTTGTTTGAAAGGTATTTTGATTCTCTATTCAAACTTTTTTTAATTTTTACAATCCATTCAAAAATTCACAAATTTTAAAACTTGGCAATCCATAAACGAATTTTAAAAATTAAAAAAAGCGTTAAATAAAAATATCTAACTTTTCGTTGCTTGTTTAATTTTTCATGGATTTACCATTACTACTCTTTATTTTATTTATTAAATCTATTTGATCCCTAAGTGAATTACACAGGTCAACATTTGATATAAGAAGTATCAATAGACCTCAGTAGGGCACCCTGGGGTTTTTGGGGTCGCCGATTTCTTATCCGAGGTCAATTGACCTCTATCACATCAGGTTCAAGGTCAAAGTAAGAAGAGTTGCTTAGAAAAAAAAATTAAGTACTTATATTAAACTTTTCGGATCGCAGAATCCAAAACTGGCAAGGTCATCCAGAGGTTATTTTAACCTTATTTAATTTCGGCGACCCTGAAAAACCAATAGGAACCTGATTTTTTTCCAATATTTGTATCCATTTCTTCGCACTTTGACTTTAAAATTACTTCTATAAAGGGCCATTATAGAACCTTTACGGTTGTGTTTGCTGGGTTGTATAACTCGGAACATGTCATTTTCGCACCGATCATTTTGACAGCTGTAATTTAAGCACCTGTCATTTTGACAGCTGTTATTTTGGCATCTGTCATTCGGGAATTAGTCATTTTTACAGCCGTTATATTGGCACCTGTAATTTTAACGGTTTATTTTTTATATAATTGCATTTAAAATTAAGTTTCCATTAAAAATTAAAAAAAAACCTCAGTAATTAATTAATAAAAAAATAAAAATTTAAATAAATTTTTTTTTTACAATTTTTTATTATCATATATATCTTTTGATTTCGCGGTATACTTGTATTTGACGATAACGATACCACATCCTCTTCACTTTCACTGTAAAAAAAACTGCTTATACGTCGGATTTTATTGGTAGTTAGTCCATTTTAAGAGATAAATTTCGATTTTTACAGAAAAATTAAACAACTAACTGCCATTTTGAAAGCCGGAAAAACAGGTTTACAGCCCGGACAACAATCGGGATTTCCTTGTAAAGTCATGATGATATCACAACGTGATTTTTTTATCACGCTGTGATATCCTGAGTGCATACACATGCTTCATCACAGTGATATGTAGAACTCACGCTGTGATATTTTCAAAATTTGCGCATGCGTATGAGCCCTGCGAACTGCGAATTTAAAACCTACCCGGACAATATTCGTGATATTCATACGAACATCACGTCGTGATTTTCACAAATTTTATTTATACTGATATCATACGGAAGTCACCGCGTAATAAATGAAAATCATACGAACGTCACGTCGTGATTTTCACAAATTTTGTTCATACGGACATCATCCGGATGTCACTGCGTGAGAAATGAAAGTCATGTCGTGATTTTTTATGCCATCGCTGTTTGCGATTGACCGATGGCACAAAAAATCATGTGGTGATTTTTTATGCCAACGGTGTTTGGATAATCATTTTTGCGCCACGTTCGTACACTAAGAGAAAAATTATCTTGAATCAACAGTTTTTGCGGTTAAATACATTTAATAATAATAATATAAATAATAATAGACTTTATTGTAAAACTAAAAAGGTACATTTTACAAATGGTGTGAGTTCAGCAGCATGCTGTTCTTCCACTCAAACCCGGATACATTAAAAATAGAGATATATATATAAAACAAATTATTTATAAATTGTGATGGTTTAACAAAAAACATTTAAGAGATTGCTTAAAAGTTACAATATTTCAAAAAATCTATTTACAATTGTTGGTGCCAAATATTCGAAACAACATTCATATTTAGAAGTTTTGTGTATTTGAATAGAATAATGGTTTTTATTTCTAGTATTTAAGTTGTGGTAATAACTATATATAATTAATTTAAATCCAAGAAAATATTGAATGTTAAACTGTTGTTTCAATTGTTAACATACTTTTTCTTTCAATGAACGAATGTGTCGCAAAAATGAATATCCAAACACCGATGGCATAAAAAATCATGTCGTGATTTTTTATGCCATCGGTGTTTGGATATTTATTTTTGCGCCACATTTGTACATTCCCAGTAAACATTTGTGATTGCGTATTGAAATCACTCCGAAATCTCGTCGTGACATTGTGATATCACTGGCGCATTCATATGTTTCCACAATACACAATCAATGGTATATCAAGTCGTGACATTCAAGCGCAATACGCACTCAATGGGATATCACTCCGTGACATTGCTAGCGCGCATGCGCGAGCGAAAGTGCAGGGGAATATTGAAAACATGTTGGAGCTGTGATAAACAAAAAAAGCGTCGTCGCTGTCGTTAATTGCGATGCAACGTCTTTTAAAACACGTTGCATCGCTAGTAACAATAGCGACGACCCTCTTATCGTATATCACAGCTTCAACATACTTGCGGCCTTGGGTGAAATAAAATTATGGGCTAAAATATTAACAGTCAACGTTTATTTAAATAAAATAATAATACCTATATAAGACAAGTTTTGCACACTACCTTTATACAGGGTGCATCAAGTATGCTATAAGTATAATACCTACATTTATACAGGGTGTCGCAGATTTTAATTGGGAAAATTTAGTGATCTATAGAAATCGAAAATATCAGAAGAAAAGTATGTATGTTTTTAAGCTTCGTTTTCGAGAGGCAGGGTGGTAAAGTTATTTAAAAAAAATATTTATTTTTTGGGCGAATTTGATAAAACATTTTAGGTTTTTAGTAGTAGGCAAAGGGCTTAATTTAATGTAAATTAAATTTAGTTAATCCAGAGGCGGCGCTGTAACATCCCAAATAGATATTTAAAATAAAATTTGGGTATGATACTGAGTTTTTTAAGTTTATTATTATTTATAGATTAAAAATAAAACGGAAACGAATTTAATTTTTTTTTCGCTTGCAAAATCGCAAACACATATAAAGTGAAGTTATATATTTTTGGGGAAATAATTGTTTAAAATCATTAACGTATAACGTGTATTAAAGAACTATATATTATAATAACATAATACGTAATTAACGTATTATGAACAAATTAAAGTAATGTCATTTAAATGAAAAGTTTCGTACCTGCGGGGTCACGTCGTGACATAAAAAGATCACGCGCGTGTCACTGCTTGACATAAAACGACAAACTTAATCACTGTGCCAGCAATTGGATATCAAGTTGTGACATGTCACGTCATGACTTTTTCGTGATATCACAAATGTTTACTGGGTTGAGAGAAAAAGTATACCTACATATATGTAGGACCTTCATTGTAGGTATATTGAATCAACAGTTTTTGTGGTTAAATACATGCAAGATTTTTTTGGATTTAAATTAATAGTTCCCGGACAACAATCGGGAGTTCCTGGTGAAGGCATGATGATATCACAACGTAATTTTTTTTATCACGCTGTGATATCCTGAGTGCATACACATGCTTCATCACAGTGATATCATGTAGAACTCACGGTGTGATATTTGCAAAATTTGTGCATGCGTATGAGCCCTGCGAACTGCAAATTTAAATCCTAGTTTTTTATTCACATTACACCGTTATAATTTATAAAACGTTGTTTGAATATCAAGATTGTTGTCCGGGTTCAATTAAAAAAAATGAATGTTTTGAACGCAGGTCTCATACATTCGTGATATTCATACGAACATCATGTCGTGATTTTCACAAATTTTATTCACACTGATATGATACGGAAGTCACCGCGCGATAAATGAAAAATCATACGAACGTCACGTCGTGATTTTCACAAATTTTATTCATACGAACATCATCTGGATGTCACTGCGTAAGAAATAAAAATCATGTCGTGATTTTTTATGCCAACGGCGTTTGGATAATCATAATCGCCACGTTCGTGCACTAAGAGAAAAATTATGTTGATTCAACAGTTTTTGCGGTTAAATACATTTAATATTTTCTTGGATTTAAATGAACTCAATATAGTTAATTTAAATCCAAGAAAATATTGAATGTATTTAACCACAAAAACTGTTGATTTAATATATATGTAGGTATACTTTTTCTCTCAACGTACGAATGTGGCGCAAAAATAAATATCCAAACACCGATGGCATAAAAAATCACGACATGATTTTTTATGCCATCGGTGTTTGGATAATCATTTTTGCAAAACATTCGTACATTGAAAGAAAAAGTATGTTAACAATTTCAACAGTTTAACATTCAATATTTTCTTGGATTTAAATTAACTATATATAGTTAATTTAAATCCAAGAAAATATTGAATTTATTTAACCACAAAAACTGTTGATTCAACATAATTTTTCTCTTAGTGTACGAACGTGGCGCAAAAATGATTATCCAACCACCCTTGGTATAAAAAATTACGACATGATCGCAAACAGCGATGGCATAAAAAATCACGACATGATTTTCATTTCTCACGCAGTGACATCCGGATGATGTCCGTATGAATTAAATTTGTGAAAATCACGACGTGACGTTCGTATGATTTACATTTATCACGCGGTGACTTCCGTATGATATCAGTATGAATAAAATTTGTGAAAATCACGACCAGATGTTCGTATGAATATCACGAATGTTGTCCGGGTTAATTTACATTTAAGAAAATATTAAATGTATTTAACCGCAAAAACTGTTAATTCAATTGTTAACATACTTTTTCTTTCAATGTACGAATGTGGCGCAAAAATAAATATCCGAACATGTCGGTGCACAGATGGCATAAAACAACATGTCGTGATTTTTTATGCACAAACACCGACAGCATAAAAAATCATGTCGTAATTTTTTATTCCATCGGTGTTTGGATATTTATTTTTGCGCCACATTCGTACATTGAGAGAAAAAGTATACCTACATATATATTTAATCAACAGTTTTTGTGGTTATAATTATGTTGAATCAACAGTTTTTGCGGTTAAATACATTTAATATTTTCTTGGATTTAAATGAACTATATATAGTTAATTTAAATCCAAGAAAATATTGAATGTATTTATAAATACATTCAATATTTTCTTGGATTTAAATTAACTATATATAGTTCATTTAAATCCAAGAAAATATTAAATGTATTTAAACGCAAAAACTGTTGATTCAACATAATTTTTCTCTTAGTGTACGAATGTGGTGCAAAAATGATTATCCAAACACCGTTGGCATAAAAAATCACGACATGATTTTCATTTCTCTCGCAGTGACATCCGTATGATGTCCGTATGAATAAAATTTGTGAAAATCACGACGTGACGTTCGTATGATTTTCATTTATCACGCGGCGACTTCCGTATGATATCAGTATGAATAAAATTTGTGAAAATCACGACATAATGTTCGTATGAATATCACGAATGTTGTCCGGGAGGTTAGCCGCCATTTCAAGCATACGGACGGGACAAATCACAAAACTGTTTTTATTGCCAAAAATATTTTTGTTTTATTAGGCTATACATTAAATAAAAAAAACGCAAGGAATATTTTATGAAAGTAAAAAGATAATTTAAGTAATTGACAGGTGTGGACGGGACAATTGTATCTTAAGATAAATCTTTTTTTTGTCCCGTCCACAACTCTTAATTATTAAAATTATCTTTGCTTTTATAAAATATTTCTTGCGTTTTTTTATTTAATGTATAGCCTAATAAAAGAAAAATATTTTTGATAATTCTGATGCCAAAATATTATGAAATAAATTATCTACAATTTGTTTCATAAAAACAGTTTTGAAATTCGTGCGTTTCGCGCGCTTGAAAATTCATTAATTTGAATGCATTTAACCATCTAATAAGATTTGGCAACCATGTATGAGGCTGTATTGTATATACATGAGTTTATAATGTCGCTATTTAAAAAATATATACACAAATTGAAGCCACAATGTTAGTTATTTAGTAAGAGGTTTTTATGTATGAAAGATGGTTAAAAATGTATACCATAAAATTAAAGATACGGATTTCTAAGTGCGCGGGATCTGTTAAGAATACTTTGAAATTTAATATACATGACACAGACATTCGCTGGTTACGCTCCATCTGGGTGAGGCCGATAAACTTGTCTATTGTATGAGGCCGTAATAATGGAAGATGTAAATATATATATATATATATACATCCCGCTATACTTATGGCGTCCATACATTGACGTATTACATTGGATATGACGTCCGATTGGCATACGGCTTCCGTATATGGACGCCATATCGACTACCCACACAATTCAGTTTATTTTTTAGTAAAAACATTTCTGGTAAAATTTTATCGGGACGCCACATGATCGGTGTTATGTACGTTTTTGTATATTTTAGTTCTGCATTATTACGCTTGGCTTAGTTGCGCTCTAGTCGACCATCTGTATATTCATTATTATTCCGTTTTCATGATTTCGCATATTTGGCGTCCGTAAAATTGGCAACCATGGATAATTTAATTTAATTTTATTATTTTAAATACGTTCGATGTTTTGAAGCGTTTTTATGAGATTTTAAGGGCGCAATATCACCATGTATAATGTACGAGTACGTTTTAATAATTATAATTTTATAAGTAGGTACTATTAATATATATTATATTATTTAAATAGATGGTTTTACGAAAAAAATTTGAAAGATCTTTTTTGTAGAGCATAAAATTTTCCACAAAAATATCTAATGTGTATTGCTTCATGTACATTTTATTAAAAATTATTTTTTGTAATTGTTTTTAGACTGTAAACAAATAATTTAGATTACTTATACCAAAGTGAAAAAAACAACTTGGGAAACAACGGACACCCTAATATTCACATTCATATCTACTTCTCATATTAATCAGGGGTCTAATATCAAAAACGGCAAAGTCACATATTTTGTACTGTCAATTTCCATCACATTTTTCACAATTTTCAACAGTAATATTACTAGTGAGAATAAATTGAAAATAATTTGACAGGTATCTATTTCGAAAACTTGTTGTCCATAGGGATTGCCTGGTTATTGCCTTATGACAACAAGTTTGAGAAATATCTGAAAAAATATTTTCTAATTTATTAAACTCTCAACTGGTATTCTGATAGATGATTTTTTGACATGTAGGTATTACTAAATTAGAATTTACTAATATAACTTACTAATTTGGGTGTTTTGGATGTATTTTTCCTTATTTGCTCATTTATTTGTTTGTTTATTTCTTCTTTCGATGTAGAATTGCTTATTTTATTTATTACTATAGTCTATAGTACCTATAGTATAGTATACTGTCAGTGACAGATTTTATTTTAATGAGAGATGCCGTTTTGTTTTCGCGGTAATGCATGCATCTTACTATATAATATATACTATATAATAATGTTTTGATTGAATAAAAAATACACACATAAAATTTTATTGTTTTTTAGAAACGTCAAAAAATAATCCAAAAAATATGTGTCCAGTGCCGTACTTAACTAATGTTGTTGCACATATTACTAAATTAATATTTAAATATTTATTATATAATATTATATAATTTATTAAATATCTTTTTCGCAAGAAAATACTTTTTAATAGCGTATTTTTAAAATATCTCTTAAATGGACATTGCTGGGTTATTACACCACTGAAATGCCGCCTGGTTGGTCGAATATATTCTCCGATGAAAATTAAATCAGTGTTGCCAATTGCGGTGTAATTTATTGACTGTGGTGTAATTTTCTAACATTTTTTAATGCGGTGTAAGTAATTGTAAGTGTTATTTTTGACGAATCAGTTAAATTGTACAGGGTGGTTCACGTAAGGTGACCCATATACTTATCTCAGAAACTACTGGAGTCACAAAAAATTTGTAAGAAACAAATATTCACGAAGTAAAAAATATTTTTAAAATATTATATTTTCATTTATACATGGTGTTCGGTTTTCCTTGGGACGATACCAACTTTCTTATTTTCAATGGAACACCCTATATTTTTTTGCATTTTTGGATTCTACACACTATTTTAGGTATACTTTGTAAATATACTAATTAAGAAAATGTTAATACTTTTTGAGTAAAATTAAGATTTATTAAAATTTCTCTAAATGTAGACACTCGCTAAAAGTTAAAAATAACCAACTAAAAGTTGTTATTTTTTATATTATGTAGTATCTTTCTCTTTAATAATAAGTAAGCTATAAAGTAATTACTATATTTTTTGGAAAATATTATACAGTGTTTTCTATGTCCCGTTGAAAATGGCGTTTTTAAAAGTTTAAAATCTTGTTTTTATTCAATGGAACACCCTATATATTTTTGCATAATTGGATATAAAAAGTAATTTTCTTTCTTTTTATATATATATATATTAGGGTGTCCCTTATTTTTTATTTTTTTACGCATACCCTCTAATTATATTTATTACGTGTTTATATACTCCCAGTAAAAATTTCAGCTCATTCTATAAACGGGAACCCGTGCCGACTTGTATCTGAACCCTCCATTAGCCTACGTTAGGCGCGCGGTATTTTGTAACACGGTTGGCCGCTAGGTCTTCGATCGTAAGTCATTTTGTGTTTGTTATTATGTGACCCTTATATTATAAATTATTAAAAAATGTTAAAATATAGTTTTATTTATGTGTATACTTTAATAAAAATGAATATTTTTACAGGAAGTGGCTAGTTACCCGGAGTGTCGGGTGAATAGGCCGTAAAACTAATTACCCGAAACTCTTTTTTTATTATATCTGAATGACAGCTAAAAAATAACCAAAAAAAAAATTACTAATTAGTATTGCTAAAATATACTGTTATATGAAATTTCAGCTTTTTATAAGCATTTCTTTTCTTGATGTCCTCCCAAAAATATTTCAGACAGTTTTCGGTAGTCATCTCTTACAATACACGGAAAAAAAAAATGTTGTGGAAATTACTACAATTGTAGAATTTTCTGGTAGAAATTGTTTAAAAAATACGACCAAGAACAATTTGTTAGAAATAATTTAACAATTTTGTAATAAAAATAAACAACAATTTATTAAAGATATAATTATATGTTGTAGTTAAATTACTACAATTTCTGTTTTAAATTAATATTGTTATATATTTTAATAAAATATTGTATTGACTAATGCAATTCTTTATTAGTAAAATAATACAGATTTGCCGTGCTCCAAAATTGTGTACTTTAAATAAATCATACGTCGATATAAATGCTTTAAGTTTTAGTTAATTTCAAAACAATTGTATTAAATAATTAAACATTTTTTTTACAATATGGTTGTTGTAAGATTTAATTTAATTTATTTTTCCGTGTAGACTCTTTTAGTTATTTAGAGTAAATCCCATTAAGTTTATCAATTTCAGAGTTTACGGCATATTCACTAGACCCTTCCGGGTAACTAGCCACTCCCTGTGAAAATATACATTTTTATCAAAGTATACACATAAATAAAACTATATTTTAACATTTGTCAAGAATTTATAATATAAGGGTCACATAATAACAAACACAAAATGACTTACGATCGAAGACCTCGCGGCCAACCGTGTTACAAAATACCGCGCGCCTAACGTTGGCTCACGGAGGGTTCAGATGCAAGTCGGCACGGGTTCCCGTTTATAGCATGAGCTGAAATTTTTACTGGGAGTATATAAACACGTAATAAATATAATTAGAGGGTATGCGTAAAAAAATAAAAAATAAGGGACACCCTAATATATACAGGGTGACCCAGTGCTCTGTGATCGGTCCATATTTTTTTTGCTATTAAAGATATCGATATGAAATTTTTATAGAAAATATGATCCAACTAAACCTATTGGACAAAATTATTTTGAATAAAATTTCACTTCCGGTTTTACCGGAAGTGACATCAACATTGTTATTTTAAATAGAATACCCTGTATATTTTTTGATTTTTAAATTTCATACGTAATTCCTGATAAAATTTCTATAACATTCCCTATACCCAAACTTAATAGTTTTTGAGTTATTAATTTTTTTCGTAAAAATTTGACAGTTGCACCTTCAACAAAAATAACCTATAACTTCTTTGTTATTAGGTCTATTGGTATGCGGTTTGGATTTTTGGAATCTTGAAACATTGTTTTAAATATTTCGTGTCAAACTTTGCCATATTTCGAACCAATTACTTAATAAAAATTAGGGTGAATTTGGCAAACTTTAAACCTTAATAACTTTCTTATTTTAAATGAAACGCTATGTATATTTTTGCAGAATTAAATTTCTTATTAAATTACCTTTTGATTGGTATAACCATTCCCTATACCTAAAGTTAATAATAACAAAGATATTTCACAATTTTGTAATAATTTAGGTATCAACACACCTGAGAAATCGACAAGCGAGTTATTTTGACGTATCCATGGATACCAATAACAAAAATTGTTTAAAATCTAATTTTTTCACTTTTTCTAGTATTTGTTCAGTTAAAATGGATTTTAGGCGACAAGATATGATATGATTGTGCATTAGCCATTAGCTTAGCAACTTCTTAAACGGCATTTTATTTTCGGATGAATCTACTTTCAATAGTAATGGATCTATTAATAGGCACAATTTGCACTATTATGCGACTCATAACCCCCATTGGCTGAGAACCATGGATCACCAAAATAGGTGGTCATTGAACGTTTGGGGAGGTACTACTCGAGGCCGTGTCGAGAGATACTTGGAGTTTCTTCAAGCCGATCTCCCATGGCTTCTCGAAGACGTAGACTTGCATAAAAGAGCGAACATGTGGATTCAGCATGATGGTGCTCCTGTTCATTATAGCCGTATCGTGCGGCAGTTTTAAAATCGGAGTTACGCTAACCGTTGGATAGGAAGAGGAGGAGCTATTGCTTGGCCAGCTCGCTCCCCAGATCTGACACCCATTGATTTTTTCCTTTGGGGGTGGGTAAAGGAAAAAGTTTACAGAGAACGGCCAACCACAGCTGAGGATATGATGCAGCGAATAACCGATGCATTTCATTCTGTTAACGAGGATATGCTAACCCGCGTGAAGCAATCTTTTCTACATAGACTGAATGTGTGTGTTCAGCAGAATGGCCATATATTTGAGCATTTATTATAATTATTAATTAAGTATTTCGGTAAATTAAATTTTTGATTCTGATTTATACATTGTGCAATTATGCGATTAACACTGCTTGGCGATATACCAGTTTCTCTTGCGATCTCCCGAGTACTCAAAAAAGGATTTTCCTCTATCGTCAAAAGAACTTCTAATTCATGGTCTTCATAAATTCTCCGTCCAATCAATTCTAGTTTCTTGTAAGAAATATTTCCCGTCAATTCAAATCTATCCCTCAATTTTTGAAATGAAATTACTCGGGGCAATCTTAAGGATATTTTTGATGATAAATTCTACTAGCTAGCAGAACATTTCGATCCGCTTCTCCAATACAATAAACCAAATTTATCATTTCTTGTCGCGTAAAATCCATTTTAACTGAACAAATACTAGAAAAGTGAAACAATTTGATTTTAAACAATTTTTGTTATTGGTATCCATGGATACGTCAAAATAACTCGCTTGTCGATTTCTCAGGTGTGTTGATACCTAAATTATTACAAAATTGTGAAATATCTTTGTTAATATTAACTTTAGGTATAGGGAATGGTTATACCAATCAAAAGGTAATTAATTAAGAAATTTAATTCTGCAAAAATATACATAGCGTTCCATTAAAAATAAGAAAGTTATTAACGTTTAAAGTTTGCCAAATTCACCCCAACATTTATCAAGTAATTGGTTAGAAATATGGCAAAGTTTTACACGGAATATTTAAAACAATGTTTCAAGATACCAAAAATCCAAACTGCATACCAATAGACCTAATAACAAAGAAGTTATAGGTTATTTTTGTTGAAGGCGCAACTGTCAAATTTTTACGAAAAAAATTAATAACTCGAAAACTATTGAGTTTAGGTATAGGGAGTGTTATAGAAATTTTATCAGGAATTACATATGAAATTTAAAAATCAAAAAATATACAGGGTATTCTATTTGAAATAACAATGTTGATGTCACTTCCGGTGAAACCGGAAATGGAATTTTGTTCAAAATAATTTTGGAAAATAGGTTTAGTTGGATCATATTTTCTATAAAAATTTCATATCGATATCTTTAATAGCAAAAAAAATATGGACCGATCACAGAGCACTGGGTCACCCTGTATGTCCTATACCTAAACCTAATAGAAAAAAAATATACTCATTTTTCACAATTTTTTCCAATTACCTTGGTTAAATTTTCATTCAAAATTAATTAACTTATAGCTTACTTATTATTAAAGAGATGAATACTACATAATATAAAAAATAATAACTTTTAGTTGGTTATTTTTAACTTTTAGCGAAATTTTAATAAATCTTAATTTTACTCAAAAAGTATTAACATTTTCTTAATTAATATTTTTACAAAGTATACCTAAAAGAGTGGGTGGAATCCAAAAATGCAAAAAAATACAGGGTCTTTCATTGAAAATAAGATAGTTGGTATCGCCCAAGGAAAACCAAACACTCTGTATAAATGAAAATATAATATTTTAAAAATATTTTTTACTTCGTGAATATTTGTTTCTTACAAATTTTGTGTGACTCCAGTAGTTTCTGAGATAAGGGGCCGTCCATAAATGATGTCACACGTTTTTTTTAATATTTTTGACTAGGGATGCACCGGAATTCTGGCGGTACCACTAAATCCGGCCGATCCGGCCAGATGGCCGGAACTACCATTCCGGCCGAATCGCTCCGGCCGGATCGCTTTCCAGATATATTTTGTAATTGGTCAACAGTAAAGGGTGTGCGTGTTTCCTTGCCTATGATAGAATGGCGGCTGTGGTTCCCCGACTTCTTTTTAATTTTTTTATTATTGGCAGGTGGCTGCTATTCTCCAATCGAATGAGTGGAATTGTTTTAATTTTGTTAACGCTAATTAAAAATTAATATTTAAATAAACAGTAATTTATATCTAGGTAAAATTAATAGTAATAAATACTCTGCATACTGTAGCTAGTTTAAAAAAAAGTAAAAATAAATCAGCCTCAATATTTTCAATGTTTTACGTATAAAAACAGGCATGCACATACATTTTAAATTTAGGTCCCGATCCGGCCGGAATTCCGGCGATCCGGTTCGGCCAGCGGCCGAAATTCCGGTTCCGGCCGGATCGGCAAAATACCTGATCCGGTGCATCCCTATTTTTGAACCCCCTCCCCCCTTGTTACAAAGTGTCACAAATTATGGGACCCCCCCCTTCCCATTGGCGTCACGTCACACTGATTTAATTTTTATGTAAGGTCTACCCCACGAAATTTTTGCTTAAAATAAAATCTTAATATCCAAAATATTTTTATAATTTTGTGACATTACAACCTCCAAAACCCCCCCCGGCTGTCACAAACTGTCACATTTTCGACGACCCCCCTCCCCCCTAAGTGTGTGACATCATTTATGGACGGCCCCTAAGTATATGGGTCACCTTTACATTACATTAATCATCCACTTTTAAATTTTTACAATGAAAAAATAGTAAGGATGAGTATTAACAAAGGGTCATAATAATTATATAAACTATTATATTAATTTAACAACATTAATTATATAAAATTCCTTTCTTACATCTAACTAACCTGAACACTGACCATTGTTCAACTTTTACGGAAGGAAGGGATGAAGGAAGGAAGGCAATCTATAAATCAGGGTTAAAAAATTTTAATACTAAGATTTTTGATATATATTACCTAGATCTTAATAATTATTAAAGTTTTAAGTTTAAAAATTATATTAACCACCCGACAAAGTGTTAATAATAATATATAATTATTATGACTGCCAGATATTATTTTAAAAAGTGTAGGTATCTATAAATATTATGCTATGTTTAATTTACAATACTAAAATTTAATAAGTTGTAACCGGTAATTGTGGTTTAAATAACTGTATTGTTATATAAATTTACCTATAATTATAATAATTCTACATAAATAGTACCTATACAGTTAATTAAACCACTATTTTTCCCACCCCCACGTTATTAAATGTTAGTAGGTACCTATTACAAAATTAACAAAGCGTAATATCTATAGATAGGTACCTAGACTTACAGTCCGTAGAATACTCCTAATAAATTATCACAAAAAACGTCATCCCCTTGTATATATATATCCATAGATGAGGCGTATGCAAAACTCAAAAAAAAAATTGTAATGATAATAAAAATAAATGTGGTATTGCAATTACAATTATTGTAATACAATTTGAATATTACCACATTTATTTTTAATTACAGCCACAATATTTTTGTCCTTTACTGTTAAAAAGCAAAAAGTATACATACGTCTATGGCGCGCCGTTTGATTTTTTATTCAGGAATTATTTATTTCTCCATTGAATTTCACATATCTCTAAATCAATTTCAGATATGTAAAATTAATTTCAGATATCTCTAAATCAATTTCAGATATGTGAAATTAATTTCAGATATGTAAAATTAATTTCAGATATCTCTAAATCAATTTCAGAAATCCCAAATTAAAGTTGCAAATGTGATATTTATTTATAAATAAAAGATACCAAGTCAGAAATTTAATTCATTGCATTAAACATATCATAGAACAAATTAAAAAATGCGGTAAATTTTAATGTTAAAGTGATATTTTTAATTCCTTGAATAAAAAATATCATGGGACAAATTTAGAATTCGAATTAGCAACATCATAGGAGAAATTTATAATTTAAATTAAAAATATTATGGTAAAAATTCTTAAACAGATTAAAAAAATATGAGAGAAATGTATAATTCGAATTAAAAATATCATAAGAGAAATTTTTAAATGAATTAAAAATATCATAGAAGATATATTTAATTCGAATTAAAAATATCATAGGAGAAATGTATTATTCAAATTAAAAATATCATAGGAGAAATTTTTAAATGAATAAAAAATATCATAGCAGATATTTTTAATTCGAATTAAAAATATCATAGGAGAAATTTATAATTCAAATTAAAAATATGAAATGAGATATTTTTAATTCGAATTAAAAATATCATAGGAGATATTTGTAATTCTATTTAAAAATATCATGGGAGAAATTTTGAAATGAATTAAAATTATCATAGGAGAAATTAATAATTCGAATTAAAAATATCATATGAGAAATGTATAGTTCGAATTAAAAATATCATAGAAGATAATAATTATTTGATTACTTAATATAATAAAGCATATTTTTAAGTAATGTCATATTTTCATTCTTACTGAATTCTTACTGAACTAAAAAACGCACTATAAACGCGGTGTTAGTGCATTCGACCTACAGGTGCCGCTAACTGGCAACTGTTAAGCTTCAAATATGAACAAACTCCTGCTATAAATTTATTAATATGTACATAGATACTTATTAACCTATCTTATTATTATAATTATTATCACACATTAGCATTATTAGTGCATTTATTTTAATTATAAATATTTTTGTAACCGGTAGTTCAAATATCTTTACGAGTTTGTGGTAAAAACGCGGGAAAAAATGTATTCATCTGTCAAAAATTAAATGTAGTTAACCGGTTAAAAAAATATGTATAATTAAGATAAATGCATTAATAAAGTTAATGTGTTATAATAACGCTAATAACAAGAAACAGTTATTAATAAATTTATTACAGGACTGCGCTCATTGATATCCGAAGCTTAAAGCCTGATTTAAATATTGCAGGGCTCCCACGGCTAAATTACACTTTTTTTTTTAGGAATTTAGGAGGTTTTTTGGATAATTTTAGGAGAATTTTAGGAGAAATAAAGTATGCAAATGAATTTTTGTAATTAAATAAAAAAACTACATTGTACTTAAAAAATAGGAAAAAAATAAATAAGTCTTTTTACAAAACTATAAAAAAATATCTCTTTGATCCCCTCTAATGTCCCCCCCTTTTAACTATTTTATTTTAAGTGTCTCAAAAAAATTTAAAAGTGTGGTTATGTAGGTACTGAAAAATACTTTTTTATGTACAAAAAAATTGGAAAATTGATCAGTATACAGAAAAAAACAAAAAGTTTATTTTTTCTCAATGGATCACCCTATATATGAATTTATTTTTCGATTCCTTGTAAAATTCTAAGCATAATTCTTATATATTCTTGTATATATATTGTATATTTGTAAGACTATAATTATCTTATAAGATAATGTAGCTTTATCAGTGTGATAAATATATTGTAATTATTAGATGTTTAGAGTTTGTCCCTCTATAAACAATCTATGTTTCTTGGGATCAATAAAGTATTTATTATTATTATTATTATTATAATATACCATAAACCTAAATACAAGCGTTTTTGAAATATTTAAATTATTTTTTAGATAATAAGTTAAAATATTTTGTCTTTCTCTGTCTAAATACGGCATTTTTACTTACTTACTTACTATATAGTAAAATATTTTAATAAAATAAATAATAAAAATTTAAACTCGAATACAAATCTGTAATATTTGAATTTTTTAAATAAAATTTTAAATTTGTCGATAAATCATAGTAGATAATAAATTGCACCACTTTAATTTGAATAATCTTAAATAGGGGGCCTGGAGGCGGGTGAGGCACCAGGAAAAACTAACTTCAATTTAAATTCTGTTTGCGCAAAACTTATTTATTTAATGTCATTATAAACTATTATAAATTTGGTTTGGGTCCCATGTCTTATAACTGAGATATTGGTATACCCAAAATTCACCAGCCGCCTCTGAAATAATGGCATTAATGCACAAAACATAGGAGGTAATTTACTGTTTTAAGTTCAGCCACGACACGATATTTGACAAAAGTTCGTGTTCGGCTACAATCGGAACCGCTTCCACCAATCAGGCATCGCATTCCTAAAGAACGAAAGTACCTTTTTTACATGTTTATAGTTTTGAGCGCCTCTTATTTTTGACAGTCATCACGTGTTAATAATTACTATCTTACTTAAAAAGTCAGTTTCATTAATAATATTAAATTTAAGTAATTAAACAGTCAGGTTGGCCTATTTATATTAAATTTTTAGGAGTTTTAGGAGATTGCCGGCCATTTTAGGAGAATTTTAGGAGTTTTCAAGACTTAAGCAAAATTTTATGAATTTTATGAGTTTTAGGAGGTGTGGGAGCCCTGATATTGCCTTCCTTCCTTCCTCCCTTCCTTCCGTAAAAGATGAACAATACAAAAACCGTACTAATGTTTATAAATTAGGGTACGGAATCTATAAATAGTACTACAGTTTTCGTATTCTTCATATTTTACGGGAGGAAGGAAGGAAGCATGGTACCATGGAAGGAAGGCAATATTTAAATCTGCCTTAAAGCCTTCCTTCCTCCCGTAAAGCACGAACAATACGAAACTCTGTTAATAGATTAGGGTATGGAAATCTATAAACAGCACTACGGTTTTCGTATTGATTATCTTTTACGGAAGGAAGGAAAAATGACAATCTATAAATGAGGCTTAAGAGTTGCAAGTAGTTCTAATTAACTAAACCGCATATAGTGCGTTTTTTACAACCCAGTTCAATGAGAATTAAAAATTTGACATTGAATTAAAAATATGTTTTATTTGTCATTTTATAATAATTAATCTTATTAAAAATATCTTCTATGATATTTTTAATTCGAATTATACATTTCTCCTATGATATTTTTAATTCGAATTATTAATTTCTCCTATGATAATTTTAATTCATTTCAAAATTTTTCCCATGATATTTTTAAATAGAATTACAAATATCTCCTATGATATTTTTAATTCGAATTAAAAATATCTCATTTGATATTTTTAATTTGAATTATAAATTTCTCCTATGATATTTTTAATTCGAATTAAAAATATCTGCTATGATATTTTTTATTCATTTAAAAATTTCTCCTATGATATTTTTAATTTGAATAATACATTTCTCCTATGATATTTTTAAATCGAATTAAATATATCTCCTATGATATTTTTAATTCATTTAAAAATGTCTGCCATGTTATTTAATTCGAAATATAAATTTCTCCTATGATATTTTTAATTCATTTAAAAATTTCTGCCATGATATTTCTAAATCGAATTATAAATTTCTCTTATGCAATTGTTAATCCAATTATAAATTTGTCCTATGATATTTGTTATTCAACGAATTAAAAATATCACTTTAACATTTCGATTTATTAATTTGTCCTATGATATTTTTAATGCAATAAATTAAAGTTTTCATTTTATATTTTTAAATATTTTAAAGATATGTGAAATTCAATGGAGAAATAAATAATTCCTGAATAAAAAATCAAACGGCGCGCCATATTAGCGCAAATTAATTTTAATACTGCGATGAGACGAACGCGTAACACATTATTATTTCACATAAAAAGTACAGAACAGAATATGCTAAGTTCATGCCTATAAGCAGAATATGCTTTGATGCAAACAACCTTGATTTGGACTTTTTTAATTGCTCATTGGAAGTATTCAAGAAACAATGTTATTACAAAATTAATTGTTATCAATCCTAATTCAAGACATTTAAATGTATTTTTTTGTAAGTGGTTTAATACCGTCAATAAAGTTATTATTATTATTATTATTAAATATTGTCAAATAAATAAATATGATTTTTTACAAAGTAAAATGGTGTTCTGAAAAACAGTTTTTTAACATTAGTATACCTATAGGTAGGTATTTAATATAAAGTTTTGAATTTAATTGAATTTATATACCTACCGCAAATTTTCTTATGCTAGATCGAGCCAAAATAAAAATAACTAAAAACAATTTATTTGTTTTCTAACAATAAAATTAAGTTTTTTAATCTCACCATTCGTTTAATACCTATTCAAAAATTGTTAAGAAAGTCTAAATAATATAGGGTATTTATAATATTTCAAGTTATATCCTAAGTTTTATAAAAATATAATAGTTTTTTATATTATGAAATATGGCAACATTGCCGGAGTTCATATATATTGTGAAATGTACAAAATCATATATTTCGTGGGGCTCATATGTCTGCATTATAAAAGGAAGTCACAAAGCCGTATATTTAAAAAAAAATAACTAAAATTTTAAACGAGTGGAGGCACAAGGAGAATGGGTTAGCTAATATACTTTAATCAAAAATGAATATATATGCTTCCTTAAGGGGGAAGCCATAAGTGACGTCCATGAAAGGACGCCATAAGTGTAGTGGGATGTATATATATATATATATATATATATATATATATATATATATATATATATATATATATATATATATATATATATATATATATATATGTATATATATATATAAATATATTAGGGTGTTTCAAAAAAATCGACTTTTTGTTTTTCTTCAAATGGTCGGCAAATTCTTTCAGAGGATGTCAAAACAAAGACCTCGTTAAAATTTGAGCTTTTAATTTGAAGATCTAGAGGTCGCGGATCGCAATTTTCTATTTCCCATTTAAATAACATAAGAAAATTTTTTTTTTAACTTTGGAATTTTATACTTCTATATCGAATCAACTTATGGTAAGGAACATCTTAGATTTTTATAGTAAATTTAACGCTCTATAAAAAATGTCTCTTATAATTTTTCTATAAATTGATTTTTTCCAGAGTTATTCGAGGCCAAAGTTTGATTTCCATCGAATTTTCTCGTTTTTTCAACTTTTAGCATCATGTAGTAAAAAAATTACATATTTATATCTGAAACATAGGAAGTGTTGTAAAAAAAAACAAAAAAACAAAAAAACGTCACTTTTTTCCAAAGCCTACTACAAAGTTTTAATGAAAATATGAGATGTGTATAATATGCAGAGTAATTTATTTATAAATGCATTTTTCTCGAAAATGGTGCATCTGAGCAATTCAAATCAGTACCTATTTTTCGTAAAAAACTGTAAATTCTCATAATTTCATAAAAAAAATTAAATTATTAACCCAGAAAAAAGTTGGGGCTATTTTTGTAACTTTGCCCCCTCCAAATGTTACGCCTATGATTAAATTTTAACAGTTTTGATCATAGATCTAGATTCAGCATGTCAAAATTACCAAAGTACTAAAAATTCATTTGTTCATGTTCAACCCTCTAGGAATAGTTTTAAAAAAATTATCCTCTTAGGCTCTTATTCAGGGGGCCGTAGCTCCTTTAGGGAGCATTTTTTGATACATGTTTATTAAACAAAAAAAGTGTTATTTTTATACGAATAATGCACTGTTTAAGTTTGGCCCCCTGATTTCGGGACACCCGTATAATGATAATTGTACCATAAATGTTAAAAAAACGCGAAAATTCGATGGAAATCAAACTTTGGCCTCGAATAACTCTGGAAGGAATCAATTTATAGAAAAATGATAGGAGACCTTTTTTGTAGAGCGTTAAATTTACTATGAAAATCTAAGATGATCCTTGACATAAGTTGATTTGATTCAGACGTATAAAATTTCAAAGTTAAAAAAAAAAAATTCCCATGTTATTTAAATGGGAAATAGAAAATTGCGATCCGCGACCTCTAAATCTTCAAATTAAAAGCTCAAATTTTGACGAGGTCTTTATGTTGACATCCTCTGAAAGAATTTGCCAACCATTTGAAGAAAAACAAAAAGTCGATTTTTTTGAAACACCCTAATATATATATATATATATATATATATATATATATATATATATATATATATATATATATATATATATATATATAAATATATATATATATATATATTGATAAAGGGTACATTGTCACCTCCAAAACACAGTGTTTAACCATATTTTTGACATTGGGGGAGTGTCAGTAATCAATCTGTGCAAAAATATTTTGGAGGTCACTTTGACCATACTGTAAAATCATTAATTATTGTGCGATTTTAACCGGATTTGTTTAAAGGTGTAGATCTTGATAAACTGTATATTTGGAGCAAAAAACGCCATATTTGTACAAAATGCAAGGCCTATTATGTCAGTTTTTAAGAGTAATTTTTTAAGAATTCATATTAGCGATTTTTTTAAACAAAATCTAAGCACGGCACTGGATTCACCACCCCCTCAAAACGACCCTTTACTAAACTTTATTAAAAAAATTTAAGTAGAAAAATGCACAATAACTACAAAAATTTATTCCGTCGTTATCCATGAAAAAAACATTGAAATAAATTAAACTTATAATAGTATGTTATACTATTAGTTTAATTTTATTTCAATGTTTTTTTCATGTATAACTTGACAAAATAAATTTTTGTAGTTATTATTTATTTATTTCTCTATATTTTTCTATTTACATTTTTAATATAATTTAGTATAAGGTCATTTTGAAGGGTGGTGAATCCAGTGCTGTGCTTAGATTTTGTTTAAAAAAATCGCTAATATGAATTCTTAAAAATTAACTCTTAAAAACTGACATAGTAGGCCTTGTATTTAGTAAAAATATGGCGTTTTTGCTTCAAAAATACAGTTTATCAAGATTTTACCTTTAAAACAAATCTGGTAAAAATCGCACGATAAATAAAGATTTTACAGGGGTTATGTAATAAAACATTTTTTTTGCCATTATACCTGCAAGACCTATCATATACCAATACGTTCCTTTTTATCAAATAAATTATTTATTTCAAAGTACTCCATTTTTATTATTTTTAATATTTTGTCTTTTATAACAAAAATAATAATAAATATTATTATTACTAAATAATGTATGGCATATATAGCATGAAGCAGTGGACAAAATAAATCTGATATATATCCCAGATACTAAAGATACGTTGCGACCTCCGAAAATCCGGCAACACTGTCGGAGGATACAAGGCTGTTTGTTTCTCCGAAATTATATATATATTCGGAGGTGACTATGTATCTTGAGTATCTCCAGTTTGCGTAAAAAATTGACATTTTAAAAAATTAAAAATTGTTTCCCCTCTTGTGGTGGCGTTAATATTTAAGGCTCCCCCACGCAATATATGCAATCAAAGTAAAAATCGTCCATTCCGCAGACCCGGAGGAGAGGTGGCCCTCTCAACTTAACGGAGGTCACAGCTGACCACTTATCTATATATATATATATATTTACATCTTCAATTATTACGGCCTCATACAATAGACAAGTTTATCGGCCTCACCCAGATGGAGCGTAACCAGCGAATGTCTGTGTCATGTATATTAAATTTCAAAGTATTCTAAACAGATCCCGCGCACTTAGAAATCCGTATCTTTAATTTTATGGTATACATTTTTAACCATCTTTCATACATAAAAACCTCTTACTAAATAACTCACATTGTGGCTTCAATTTGTGTATATATTTTTTAAATAGCGACTTTATAAACTCATGTATATACAATACAGCCTCATACATGGTTGCCAAATTTTATTAGATGTTTAAATGCATTCAAATTAATGAATTGAATTTCCTGCTTTCATCTAACGGCCATTTCAAGCGCGCGAAACGCACGAATTTCAAAACTGTTTTTATGAAACAAATTGTAGATAATTTATTTTATAATATTTTGGCATCAAAATTATCAAAAATATTTTATAAAAGCAAAGATAATTTTAATAATTAAGAGTTGTGGACGGGACAAAAAAAAGATTTATCTTAAGATGCAAAAAAAAGATTTACCTTAAGATACAATTGTCCCGTCCACACCTGTCAATTATTTAAATTATCTTTTTACTTTCATAAAATATTCCTTGCGTTTTTTTTTATTTAATGTATAGCCTAATAAAACAAACATATTTTTGACAATAAAAACAGTTTTGTGATTTGTCCCGTCCGTATGCTTGAAATGGCGGCTAACCTCCCGGACAACATTCGTGATATTCATACGAACATCATGTCGTGATTTTCACAAATTTTATTCATACTGATATCATACGGAAGTCACCGCGTAATAAATGAAAATCATACGAACGTCACGTCGTGATTTTCACAAATTTTGTTCATACGGACATCATCCGGATGTCACTGCGTGAGAAATGAAAGTCATGTCGTGATTTTTTATGCCATCGCTGTTTGCGATTGACCGATGGCACAAAAAATCATGTCGTTGCAACGGTGTTTGGATAATCATTTTTGCGACACGTTCGTACACTAAGAGAAAAATTATGTTGAATCAACAGTTTTTGCTGTTAAATACATTTAATATTTTCTTGGATTTAAATTAACTATATATAATTAATTTAAATCGAAGAAAATATTGAATGTTGAACTGTTGTTTCAATTGTTAACATACTTTTTCTTACAATGAACGAATTTGTCGCAAAAATGAATATCCAAACACCGATGGCATAAAAAATCATTGCAAATATCACAGCGTGAGTTCTACATATCACTGTGATGAAGCATGTGTATGCACTCAGGATATCACAGCGTGATAAAAAAATCACGTTGTGATATTATCATCATGACTTTACAAGGAAATCCCGATTGTTGTCCGGGCTGTAAACCTGTTTTTCTGGCTTTCAAAATGGCAGTTAGTTGTGAACATTTTCTGCAAAAATCGAAGTTTATCTCTTAAAATGGACTAACTAAAAATAAAATCCGACGTATAAGCAGTTTTTTTTACAGTGAAAGTGAAAAGGATGTGTTATAGTTATCGTCAAATACAAGTATACCGCGAAATCAAAAGATCATAATATACGTATATGATAAATTGAAAAAAAATAATTATTTAAATTTTTATTTTTTTATTAATTAATTACTGAGGATGCAATTATATAAAAAATAAAGGAGAATAAATATTATTAAAAATATTTTATATCTCAATATTATCCCGAAACTAAAAATAAATTTATTGTCCGTTTTTTTTTTAAATATTTTTAAATCGATCCTTGAGTACCCTTCTCTACGCATGCGCAATCGCTTTTAAAACAACGTAAAGCAGGAATTGCGTCCTTGTCTGATCATGAGCTAACTTTCCCGTTTTTTATCTTTAACAGTTGGCAAGCCCTATTTGCGGACACTTTATTTTAGGCAACCGTCTACCATAGTGTAGGTTGCCAATATGACAGCTGTCAAAATGGCAGGTGCCAAAATAACGGCTGTCGAAATGACAGGTGCTAAAATGGCGAAGCTCAAAATGACAACTGTTAAAATTACAGGTGCCAATATAATATAACGGCTGTAAAAATGACTGATTCCCGAATGACAGATGTCAAAATAACAGCTGTCAAAATGATCGGTGCAAAAATGACAGGTTCCGAGTTAGACAGCCCAGCAAACACAACCGTAAAGGTTCTATAATGGCCCTTTATAGAAGTAATTTTAAAATCAAAGTGCGAAGAAATGGATACAAATATTGAAAAAAAATCAGGTTCCCATTGGTTTTTCAGGGTCGCCGAAATTAAATAAGGTTAAAACCCTTTTTTTAAGATCATTCCATTTCAGGTGGTCACTGCATTTGTCCTCTCATGAAAGTTTAAACTACTTTTTCACACTTTGACCTTAAAATAATCCTGAAATGCCTTTCCAGGTCAATTAAATACCAGATTCAAATTAAGCGACCCCGAAAACCTTTAAATGAAGGTTTAAAAAATAGTTTCACTTTTACACACTTTTACCTTGAAATAACCTCTGGATGACCTTGCTCGGTAACAAATGCCAGTTTTGGATTCTGCGATCCGAAAAGTTTAATATATTTAATTTTTTAAGCAACTCTTCTTACTTTGACCTTGAACCTGATGTGATAGAGGTCAATTGACCTCGGATACGAAATCAGCGACCCCAAAAACCCCAGGGTGCCCTACTGAGGTCTATTGATACTTCTTATATTATCAAATGTTGACCTGTGTAATTCACTTAGGGATCAAATAGATTTAACATAATAAACAGTATACTGTTTATTATGTTTACTAGTAGTAATGGTAAATCCATGAAAAATTAAACAAGCAACGAAAAGTTAGATATTTTTATTTAAATTCGTTCAAGGATTGCCAAGTTTTAAAATTTGTGAATTTTTTAATGGATTGTAAAAATTAAAAAAAGGTTGAATAGAGAATCAAAATACCTTTCAAACAAGGTATCACAAGCCCCCTTATTCTATTTAGTCCTGCCATCTTGGCACTAAGCAACAAGTCTTGTTAGGCAGGCAAATGTCAATTTGACGACTAAAAGTAGTACCTATACATAATATTCTTGACCCTGGTTTTTTCCTGACCTCGATATCTTTCTTACTTTGTTATTTATAAATTATTTTTTTTCAAATAACAAAACTACAGATAATGTAACTATTTTAAAAAATAGTTTAAGTATCACACATTATATAGGTAATAGTAATAATAATATAATAAAACCAATATTTGTAAGAACATTACCCGCGCCTAATACTAATGCAGATCCTTATCGTGGTGAGAATCGTTGGATGAGGCCGATAAAATATAAATCGAGTAGAAAATACAAAGCGATGTTGCCAAATTAGTTGAAGCCATACTATACTAAACTCAACAAATATATACACGTAATGTATACGCAAATCACGACTGCAGCGCCAAAATGCATGAACTAAAATATACAATTTTTGATATTTAACGACATTAGGACCTCACTAATTTTTTAAGATTACGCCCTTATTTAATAGACAGTAAAAATTGGCAAAAACATTACGGACTCAATATACTGAGGCTGTAAATCAGCTGAGGCCGTAGTGAATGGCGGCTGCATGTTAGAAGAGGTCGCATTGTTAGTAGAACAAATATATACATATATACATATATATATATATATATACATGCACGGCTATAAACAAGCTATAAACAACAAGAGACACACTTCGCTGTGTATCAGAAGCCCTGCGGTGTTGCCAATGTCTAAATTTATAATTATAGGCAAATTTGATTTAAAATACCTAGACTATACCTAAACTGAACCTATATGTTTAAATAATGACGTTATAATAAAAATTATTATAATAATAATTATTATTAAATTAATTATAAGTCATTATTTAAAAATATTGTCTAAATTTATAATTATAGGCAAATTTGATTTAAAATACCTAGACTATACTTAAACTTAACAATATTCTTAAATAATGACGTAGGTATACTTAAATATTTAATAATATTGTTGAATTATAATTATTATAATAATAATTATCGTTAAATTATAATTATTTATATTATAATAATTTAAAAGTATTGTTGAATTTAGGTACCTATAGGTATAAACATTTCATTTATTTTGTTTATACATCATAATTTTGAAAAGGTTTAAATATCTTATACAGGGTGCTCTACAAGCTCTATGGCAAACTTTGTCAGATGATAGCTGGGTTAATTATAAAATTTTTTTCTTAAATGACATGGATGCGATTCGTTTTTGTATAAAAGTTAAGCCTTTAAAAATATATTTCCATATGTTAATAAAAAATATACAAATATATCAATAATTATAATTATTATAAGAATTATTGTTGAGGTTAGGTAATTTTGTGTAAAACTTAAATGGGAATCAAAACAAGTGAAACTGACTGAATATTTTTTTTATGAATTATAAAGACATCTAGTTTTTTTTTAAATTATTAGATTTAAATACACCAAAAATTCTAAAAAATCTAAATAATGACGTATACTTTAATACACTGCCCGACAAAATTATCGCATAATAAATATAAAAAAATTAACTCTAAACGCCTTTACCAATCTTTATGAAATTTTTGATAAAAATACTTCAACTTATATCTCAATTTACGTGTTAGAGGGTTTTTCGAGGAAATATGTTTAAAGCCTTTTTATTTAATAATGAAAAAATGTTCGAATATAACTTTTAGAGAATTTTTGATTTGTACAAAATTTTCAGGGTATACTAAAAAAATACGCTCTTTAAGAGCATATTTTTTATTTATTTAAAAAAATTCCCTAGAAGTGATTTTTCGAACTTATTTTCATTATTAAATAAAAAGGCTTTAAACATATTTTCTCGAAAAACCCTTGAACACGTAAATTGAGATATAAGTTGAAGTATTTTTATCCAAAATTTCATAAAGATTAGTAAAGGCGTTTTAGAGTTAATTTTTTTTATTTATTATGCAATAATATTGTAGGGCAGTGTATTTAAAAATAGTGTGATTTATAATTATTTTAATAAAAACTATTATATTATTGAATGAATTATAAGTCATTATTTAAAAATATTGTCTAAATTTATAATTATAGGCAAATTTGATTTAAAAGACCTAGACCATAGTTGAGGAGCATCCGTGGAAAACCGGCTATATCCATTTTAATAAATGTTGGGAAAATATAGAAAAACTAAACCAAATTAAAAGTTGAAAAATAAAAAAAATAAGTGGGGAAAATTGCTATTTAGTTTAGCATCCTATAAACAAGAAAAATGTATTACAAACCAAATATTGTTTTATAGCTACATTATAAAGTTAAAGCTGCCTTTTATCCAATAAAAATCGTAGATAAAATATTACTTTAACCAAAACGGTTGATAAAATAATATTGTAATGGTAAGTATAAATGGACAATCCTTATCTAAAAGGAACCAAGCGCCAAAAACTATTTTTGGACTTAACATTTTTTGTAAAATAACTCATTTTTAATAATGCTCAAAAAGTTTCTCATTATTTAGAACTTCTTTTAAATTATTGAGAGGACTCAAATTATAATTAAGTTTTTGAGCAGCATTAAAAATGAGTTAGGTATATACAAATAAGTTTGTTAAGCTCCGAACAAGTTTTTGGTTCCTTTTAGATAAGCACTATCCAAATAAAGAACCCAATTTCTTATTGTTGTTTGGTCGTTGGGTCGTTGTTTGCCATGTATAAATAAATTGACCAGTTGTGAATGTTAATTGACAAATTGCCATGAGAAGCTATCTGTCAAAAAGCAGTTTTTGCAATTCAATGTTACATTAAAATGATATGTAATAAAAATAATTTTTAATTTAATTCATACCGCTATTGGAAAGTTTTTAAATAAATTAAAAATTATTTTTATTAAAATTGGAAATGTTTCAAATAAATTAAAAATTATTTTTATTTAAATTATTTAAATGTAACATTGAATAATAATAATAATAATATATACAAATCCCCTTGTTTCCCCAATTAAAACTATGTAAAATATCTGGACAACTTGTAAAACCGCCCCAAAGAAAAATGCACTCCAAATAATATTTCAAAAATAAATATTTCTTTAAAATTAAATGTATTACGAAAGTATTTAACAAAACATTGCCTTTTAATCCACGCCATGTAGTGAACAAAACATAATTTTGGGAATATAACATTTGTTTTGAAAATCAGTAGATACAAATTTAAGAATCCCGCAATATTTTCCCCGCCTTCCTATCAAAAAGTCATCGAGCGTATAGTCCCCATTGTTGCCAGATGTACGGGCTTCGTATACTGCGTAATACTTATACAAAGCTGTATATAATCTCGTTTGACTCGTGTGCCCCCTACCGCCAAAGCATTGGAACTAAGGGTGTATATTTTGATAGGTTTGAATGGCATTAGGAAGCCCACCACTTTTTCGCCATTGAAACAAGGGGGCATCACTTAACTCTAAAACAAATTTATACACGCTAATTTTACTGTCTGCGGTTAAAATGTTTAACTTAAGTGACATCTGTGATATAGTAATGGAAGTTTTGAACATGAAAAATTATAGAAATCTATTATTTTTTATTAAATAAGGGCGTAATCTTAAAAAATTAGTGAGGTCCTAATGTCGTTAAATAACAAAAATTGTATAATTTAGTTCATACATTTTGGCGCTGCAGTCGTGATTTGCGTATACATTATGTGTATATATTTGTTGAGTTTAGTATAGTATGGCTTCAACTAATTTGGCAACATCGCTTTGTATTTTCTACTCGGTTTATATTTTATCGGCCTCATCCAACGATTCTTACCACGATAAGGATCTGCATTATTAATAGGCGCGGGTAATGTTCTTATAAAAAAAATGGTTTTATTATATTATTATTTATTATATTATGTGTGATACTTAAACTATTTCTTTAAAATAGTTACATTATCTGTAGTTTTGTTATTTGAAAAAAATTAATTTATAAATAACAAAGTAAGAAAGATATCGAGGTCAGGAAAAAACCAGGTTCAAGAATATTATGATTACTACTTTTAGTTGGCAAATTGACATTTGCCTGCCTAACAAGTGCCAAGATGGCAGGACTAAATAGAATAAGGGGGTTGTGATACCTTGTTTGAAAGGTATTTTGATTCTCTATTCAACCTTTTTTTAATTTTTACAATCCATTCAAAAATTCACAAATTTTAAAACTTGGTAATCCATGAACGAATTTTAAAAATTAAAAAGCGTTAAATAAAAATATCTAACTTTTCGTTTGATTTTTCATGGATTTACAATTACTACTGTTTATTATGTTTATTAAATCTATTTGATCCCTAAGTGAATTACACAGGTCAACATTTGATACTTATAAGAAGTATCAATAGACCTCAGTAGAGCACCCTGGGGTTTTTGGGGTCGCTGATTTCGTATCCGAGGTCAATTGACCTCTATCACATCAGGTTCAAGGTCAAAGTAAGAATAATTGCTTAGAAAAAAAAATTAAAATATTAAACTTTTCGGATCGCAGAATCCAAAACTGTCGTTTGTTACCCGGCAAGGTCATCGAGAAGTTATTTCAAGGTAAAATTGTGTAAAAGTGTTTGAAAGTATTTTAAAACCTAGCATTTAATTGACCTGGAAAGGTCGCCCAGAGGTTATTTCAAAGGCATTTCTGGGTTATTTCAAGGTCAAAGTGTGAAAAAGTAGTTTAAACTTTCATGAGAGCACAAATGCAGTGACCACCTGAAATGGAATGATCTTAAAAAAGGGTTTTAACCTTATTTAATTTCGGCGACCCTGAAAAACCAATAGGAACCTGATTTTTTTCCAATATTTGTATCCATTTCTTCGCACTTTGACTTTCAAATGACCTTAAAATTACCTCTATAAAGGGCCATTATAGAACCTTTACGGTTGTGTTTGCTGGGCTGTATAACTTGGAACCTGTCATTTTCGCACCGATCATTTTGACAGCTGTAATTTAAGCACCTGTCATTTTGACAGCTGTTATTTTGGCATCTGTCATTCGGGAATCAGACATTTTTACAGTCATTATATTGGCCCTGTAATTTTAACAGTTGTCATTTTGAGCTTCGTCATTTCGACAGCCGTTATTTTGGCACCTGTCATTTTGTCAGCTGTCATATTGGAAACCTACACTATGGTAGACGGTTGCCTAAAATAAAGTGTCCGCAAACTGTTAAAGATAAAAAAAACGGGAAAGTTAGCTCATGATCAGACAAGGACGCAATTTCGTTGTTTTATATGCGATTGCGCATGCGTAGATAGAAGGGTACTCAAAGATCGATTTAAAATTTTAAAAAAAGCAGACAATAAATTTATTTTTAGTTTCGGGATAATATTGAGATATAAAATATTTTTAATAATATTTATTCTCCTTTATTTTTTTATATAATTGCATTTAAAATTGAGTTTCCATTAAAAATTAAAAAAAAAAACCTCAGTAATTAATTAATAAAAAAATAAAAAAAAAATTTTACAATTTTTTATTATGTATCATAATATTATATTAATATATATTATATATCATGATCTTTTGATTTCGCGGTATACTTGTATTTGACGATAACGATAACACATACTCTTCACTTTCACTGTAAAAAAAACTGCTTATACGTCGGATTTTATTGGTAGTTAGTCCATTTTAAGAGATAAATTTCGATTTTTACAGAAAAATTTCACAACTAACTGCCATTTTGAAAGCCGGAAAAACAGGTTTACAGCCCGGAGAACAATCGGGATTTCCTGGTGAAGTCATGATGATATCACAACCTGATTTTTTTTATCACGCTGTGATATCCTGAGTGCATACACATGCTTCAATGATATCATGTAGAACTGACGCTGTCATATTTGCAAAATTTGCGCATGCGTATGAGCCTTGCGAACTGCGAATTTAAAACCTACCCGGACAACATTCGTGATATTCATACGAACATCACGTCATTATTTTCACAAATTTTATTTATACTGATATCATACGAAAGTCACCGCTTAATAAATGAAAATCATACGAAAGTCGTGATTTTCACAAATTTTGTTCATACGGACATCATCCGGATGTCACTGCGTAAGAAATGAAAATCATGTCGTGATTTTTTATGCCATCGCTGTTTGCGATTGACCGATGGCACAAAAAATCATGTCGTGATTTTTTATGCCAACGGTGTTTGGATAATCATATTTGCGCCAAGTTCGTACACTAAGAGAAAAATTATGTTGAATCAACAGTTTTTGCGGTTAAATACATTTAATATTTTCTTGGATTGAAATTAACTATATACAGACTGTATAGAATCAAGTAAGTAAGGCTGGAGACAAGGATGACAAATTATATTCTGATCAGAGAAAAAGAAACAAACTTTAATTGGGCGTGGTTTAAACCAAGCCATTCGTAATTACGAACCATAGTTGCCAGGTTGTTTTAAATCAGAAGAAAACGATTATAATTATTTAATAAATAGTTAAATTTTATTGATTTGAAACTTTAAAAATAACAAAAAAATTAAGAATATGTCAAAAATAATTTAAATTAGTTAATTTTCTTACTTTTAATATTAAAAAATAAGAAAAACAACCCTTTTAGGAAACAATAATAGCATATGGCAACAGCGCGGCATGCCGCGGATTGTAGCTACACTGGGTAAAGGCCTATTTTGAAACATATTTTGAAATAAAGTTTGTATTTGGCGATACGATCTAACAGTGCGATGCCATACCATAATTTGGTATTTTTCCTCACGGGTAAAAACCATTTTATTTGAGAAAATACTTTTTTATTCTTACAAAGACGTACGCAAAGTCTCAGTGCACTTCTTAAACTGACGCACAGACAGTGTTGCCAGTAGTAGAAAAATTAAAGTACTGAAATGGCAATAAAAACGTATTGAATTTTAAAGATAACGTACTGACTTTGGGTTTTCCTCCAATTTTGAAAAATAAATATTAAACTTACATGAACGTAATTTTATTTTGTACTTTATCAATAAACACATGCACATAAATAAACTATAAACATCAAAAGAACAAAATAGATAATTATTATTATAATTATTATTACTACAACAAAATAGATAATTATTATTATAATTATTATTACTACAAAAAACAATATTGTTGGTAAAATTAGAAAATAGTCTACCTATCGATAATTAATTTTCTTTTTTAACAAAGATTGAGGTATTTGGCTTCAATAATTCCTATTATTCCTATGAGCGGTTCTTGGCGAACTTGAAACAAACCTTATGTCAACACTAAGTAGACAACGCGCGCTTACCAACAGTTTAAAACTTAAAATACCAGGATATCAAAATAACTCAGTATCGCCAACCTAAACTTTTAATTTTTTCTTTTATTTTTATTTAAATAAAGGGAAAAAATCTAAAACTGGAAAACGTACCCAAAACCATCAACGAGGTACTTGCGTATTTTTTTTAATTCGAAAGTACTGAATTCGGTACAAACATACTGACGCTGGCAACACTGCGCAAGCAAACAAATTCAATCCCTACCACAGTGGGCGGGGTTTAGCACTTGTTTTATTTCAGTGTATCTATTCGTTTTAATACACACTGTATAATTAATTTAAATCCAAGAAAATATTGAATGTTAAACTGTTGATTCAATTGTTAACATACTTTTTCTTTCAATGAACGAATGTGTCGCAAAAATGAATATCCAAAAACCTATGGCATAAAAAATCATGTCGTGTTTTTTATGCCATCGGTGTTTGGATATTTATTTTTGCGCCATATATTTATATTGAATCAACAGTTTTTGTGGTCAAATACATTCAATATTTTTTTGGATTTAAATTAATAGTTCCCGGACAACAATCTGGATTTCCTGGTGAAGACATGATGATATCACAACGTGATTTTTTTTATCACGCTGTGATATCCTGAGTGCATACACATGCTTTATCACAGTGATATCATGTAGAACTCACGGTGTGATATTTGCAAAATTTGTGCATGCGTATGAGCCCTGCGAACTGCGAATTTAAAACCTAGTTTGTTACTCACATTACACCGTTATAATTTATAAAACGTTGTTTGAATATCAAGAATGTTGTCCGGGTTCAATTAAAAAAGATATTCCAATGTTTAACAAAAAGTGAACGTTTTGAACGCAGGGCTCATACATTCGTGATATTCATACGAACATCATGTCGTGATTTTCATAAATTTTATTCACACTGATATCATACGGAAGTGACCGCGTGATAAATGAAAATCATACGAACGTCACGTCGTGATTTTCACAAATTTTATTCATACGGACATCATACGGATGTCACTGCGTGAGAAATGAAAATCATGTCGTGATTTTTTATGCCATCGCTGTTTGCGATTGACCGATGGCCTAAAAAATCATGTCGTGATTTTTTATGCCAACGGTGTTTGGATAAACATTTTTGCGCCACGTTCGTACACTAAGAGAAAAATTATGTTGAATCAACAGTTTTTGCGGTTAAATACATATTTTCTTGGATTTAAATTAACTATATATAGTTAATTTAAATCCAAGAAAATATTGAATGTATTTAACCACAAAAACTGTTGATTTAATATATATGTAGGTATACTTTTTCTCTCAACGTACGAATGTGGCGCAAAAATAAATATCCAAACACCGATGGCATAAAAAATCGGGTGACATTCACAATATCGAAATTCATTAAATCGAATTCAAAATATCGAACACTTTTTATCGAAAATCAAAATATCGAAAATACAAAATGTCGAAAATCATAATATCGAAAATTAAAATGTCGATTTGAAAATGTCGAAATTTTATTTAATCGAATTTTCAATTTATCGAAAATAAAATCTCGACCGCTGTCATACAGGTTATGACGAATAGCTGTCATCTTGGTTATGCAGGTACACTGCATTGTGCCATATCAAACCAACCCAAACTTAACAACCCAACCCAACCGACCCCGCCCCATTGGCCCCCTCCCGCCCATTGGGCCCCTCCCGCCCCATTGAGCAATAGAGGTATAATATATCTAAGGGCAGGCTGGATTGTGACAATGGGGCGGGAGGGGCCCAATGGGGCGGGGTCGGTTGGGTTGGGTTGTTAAGTTTGGGTTAGTTTGGTATGGCACAATGCAGTGTACCTGCATAACCAAAATGACAGCTATTCGTCATAACCTTGAGGAATACTTTGCTACATTTAGCCTCTAGTTGAAAATGAGGATAAAATATGCGACGGTTGAGCACACACATTTCTACGTCCGTCCGACGGTCGAGCACACACTTTTCTACGTCCGTCCGACGGAGACACTACCTTTAATTATTCGACATTTTCAAATCGACATTTTAATTTTCGATATTATAATTTTCGACATTTTGAATTTTCGATATTTTAATCTTCGACATTTTGTATTTTCGATATTTTGATTTTCGATAAAAAGTGTTCGATATTTTGAATTCGATATAATGAATTTCGATATTGTGAATGTCACCCTAAAAAATCACCACATGATTTTTTATGCCATCGGTGTTTGGATATTCATTTTTGCAAAACAATCGTACATTGAAAGAAAAAGTATGTTAAAAATTGAATCAACAGTTTAACATTCAATATTGAATGTATTTAACCACAAAAACTGTTGATTCAACATAATTTTTCTCTTGGTGTACGAACATGGCGCAAAAATGATTATCCAAACACCGTTGGCATAAAAAATCACGACATAATTTTTTGTGCCATCGGTCAATCGCAAACAGCGATGGCATAAAAAATCACGACATGATTTTCATTTCTCACGCAGTGACATCCGGATGATTTCCGTATGAATAAAATTTGTGAAAATCATGACGTGAAGATCGTATGATTTTCATTTATCACGCGGTGACTTCCGTATGATATCAGTATGAATAAAATTTCTGAAAATCACGACATGATGTTCGTATGAATATCACGAATGTTGTCCGGGTTAATTTAAATCCAAGAAAATATTAAATGCATTTAACCGCAAAAACTGTTGATTCAACATAATTTTTCTCTTAGTGTACGAACGTGGCGCAAAAATGATTATCCAAACACCGTTGGCATAAAAAATCACGACATGATTTTTTAGGCCATTGGTCAATCGCAAACAGCGATGGCGTAAAAAATCACGACATGATTTTCATTTCTCTCGCAGTGACATCCGTATGATGTCCGTATGAATAAAATTTGTGAAAATCACGACGTGACGTTGTATGATTTTCATTTATCACGCTGCGACTTCCGTATGATATCAGTATGAATAAAATTTGTGAAAATCACGACATGATGTTCGTATGAATATCACGAATGTTGTCCGGGAGGTTAGCCGCCATTTCTAGCATACGGACGGGACAAATCACAAAACTGTTTTTATTGTCAAAAATATTTTTGTTTTATTAGGCTACCTATACATTAAATAAAAAAAAAACGCAAGGAATATTTTATGAAAGTAAAAAGATAATTTAAATAATTGACAGGTGTGGACGGGACAATTGTATCTTAAGATAAATCTTTTTTTTGTCCCGTCCACAACTCTTAATTATTAAAATTATCTTTACTTTTATAAAATATTTCTTGCGTTTTTTTATTTAATGTATAGCCTAATAAAAGAAAAATATTTTTAATAATTTTGATGCCAAAATATTATGAAATAAATTATCTACACTTTGTTTCATAACAACAGTTTTGAAATTTGTGCGTTTTGCGCGCTTGAAATGGCCGTTAGATGAAAGCAGGAAATTCAATTCATTAATTTGAATGCATTTAACCATCTAATAAGATTTGGCAACCATGTATGAGGCTGTATTGTATATACATGAGTTTATAATGTCGCTATTTAAAAAATATAAACACAAATTGAAGCCACAATGTTAGTTATTTAGTAAGAGGTTTTTATGTATGAAAGATGGTTAAAAATGTATACCATAAAATTAAAGATGCGGATTTCTAAGTGCGCGGGATCTGTTTAGAATACTTTGAAATTTAATATACATGACACAGACATTCGCTGGTTACGCTCCATCTGGGTGAGGCCGATAAACTTGTCTATTGTATGAGGCCGTATATATATATATATATATATATATATATATTGTAATGTGTGAAGGGTGTTTGATGATAAAACACTACCAGTTCCCATTAACTACTATATTTACGACCGGTCATGTCTACATTATTCTATAAAACTAATTAAACATTATTTTAACTAAAACTACCCAGATAGCAAACGTGAATACGAAATCACGCGTGAGTGAATAATGTGTGCTATATGATTTCACACGTGAAGTCTTGAACTCGTAATTCACACGTGAGTAGATTATGAATTCATATATGAATTCATAATCTACTCACGTGTGAGTTCAAGACTAATATAATATATTATAGTCTCGTGTGATTTAATCGATTTTATTTTAAAATACATGGATTGCATGATTAAAAACTGCACGTTTAAATATAAATAGAATATTAATATTCTAATATCAAAATATTACCTGACGCGCGAATTTTGGAATTATTATTTTAGTTACATTTTTAAAATTCGCACAGCTTCATTGCGCAATTATATTATATAATTATATATATATTGCGCAGTTATATTATATAATTATATATTATAATATATTATTATAATTATATATATTATAGTAATATATATAATTACATAATATATATTGGTTTAAAAGGTCACAATTATATGTTATAGGTACATTAATAATTAATATATGTATATTATATATTAATTAATTAATTAGTTAACCTTAAGGTTATAATTGTAATGTATAACCTATAATTGAGGAGCAATCAACCAAAACCAGATAAATCCATTTTGACTTCTTGAATGATTCATATTTCTTTTAGTCGGATAAATCAATTGGAAAAGTGAATTTCAAGATAAACTTATTATAATAATATATATATATATACTAATATTAATATTAGTATATAATATAATAATTATTATATAATATTAATATTAATATTATGATCATATCATATTATGATAACAAGTTTAGCTTGAAATAGATATTTCCAATGGATTTATCTGAACAAAAGAAGTAGGAACCATTCAAAAAGTCGAAATGGATTTATCTGGTTTAGTCTGATTGCTTCTCAATTATGGCATTTTAAACCAAGTTTTTATGTATTTTTTTAAGATGTTAAAATAAATATTTCGACAGATTAAATTATTTTGAAAAATGAAATCCATATTCTAAAAGCGCATGCGCAAAAAATAAAAAGTTCACGCGTGATGGCAAATTGAGCATCAATTGAGGACTCATCTGTCGCGTTATATGAATTCACGCGTGAATTTAATTTTCACGCGTGAATTCGTAGTGAATTCATAGTGAATTCATTTTGCTATCTGGGTATATTACTTATTATATTATTGGTTATTAAACTAATTCTATAGGTTCGTTGCCATTTGACTGGCAGCAGGAAGTGTATTGGACTCACTATTGCAATCCAAACACATTCTTTAGTATTTGCAAAATTAATCCATTAAAGGAAAAAAAAAGATTTTTTTCCATTGAGAAAAAAAAATCCTTTTTTTTTCATCCATAATAAAACTTAATTCTATCTTTATGCACTTCAACTAACCTGCTGTCTATTCTTATAACTACATTAGAGTCCTTATTTTCTATCACTTTGTAGGGTCCTTTAAATATCGCTTTCTGTTTATTGTTTTCGCCACAATTTTTTAATAACACCTTATCTCCTATCTTATAGCTAACAGATTTACAATGGTTTTTCTTATCAAAATATTGTTTTCGCTTTACTTTTGATGTAATTAAATTTTTCTCGCGCCTGATTTGCAGTTTGTAGACGGTACTTTAATTCTAACGGATAGTTGTCGAAACTGTTTAGAGGATCTATTTCTTGGATTAAATTAGAAGGTAGTATACCAATTTTCCCAAATACAAGTTCAAATGGTGTATATTTTGTCTCAGTGTGCACTCCAATATGGTAACTAAGTACTCCACTGAGTTGGATTGTTTAACGCTTGAATTCGTAAAAATGAACCTAAATTCTTGTGTGAATTTTCTAAAGCGCCTAGAGTTTGATGATGATATGCCGTCGATCTTAGTGAATTTATTTTTAATAAACTACAAACCTCTTGGAATATTGAAGCTGTAAATTCTGTGCCTTGGTCAGTTAGGATTTCCCGAGGAATTCCGTACCGCAATATAAAATTTTTCACAAACGCCTTTGCCACCGGTTTTGCTTCTTTATTTGGTAACGGGTAACATTCTACGAATTTACTTAATTCGCATAGCAAGGTTAGAATATAACGATTATTATCTTCGTCGTTTTCTAGTGGCTCTACCAGATCAAGCATTACCTTTTGGAAAGCTGTCATTGCTGTAGTAGTGACTTTCATAGGTTGTTTTTTATTTAAAGAATACTTACATTTTTGACAATCATCGCATCGTTTTACAAAATTTTCAACATCCTTTTTCATACCATTCCAAAAATAGTATTTACGAATATTATTAAACATACGATTTATACCAGCGTGCCCTCCTGTGGGTAGCATGTGAAAATCGTTCAAAATTAATTGTTTCATTTCGTGACTTGTAACTTTTTTTTGTCCTTTAATTACAGAAATTTTAATACCTAGACTTTTTATTCTACTTGGAGCTCTCAAGATTTTATTTAATATTTGTGCATATTGTTCATTTTTTAATATTATTAATTCCGGAATTTTAAATTTCTCACATACTTCTTTCAAGTCTCTAAACGATGCATCTAGTGTGAACGCTGCTCGAGTATCTTGTTTCAGATATATGATATTATCACTTACATTATAATGCACATTCTCATTTACTTTAACATTTTTATTGTTGTGTTTGTCTCGACATTTGTTTAACATTGCATCTAATTCTTGTCTATGAATAATTTGCAACTCTGCACAATTTTCGGGAGGTTTTAATAATTCTACCACTCCAGGGTGATCAGTCCCTTCGTGGGTTAAACCATTTTTTATCTCCGTCTTTTTTACCTTGCTTTGTGCCCTAGTCATTACGTTTATAGATTGACAGGTCATTTCTTTCAATAAATGTGACTCAATTTGGATTCTTGAAAGTGCATCGGCTGTTACATTATCACTGCCCTTAACATAATGAACTGTAAAGTCATATTCCTCCAAAATGAGTATAAATTTCGTTAAACGACTGGATGGGTTAGTCATTCCGAACAAATAAATTAATGGTCTATGATCCGTGTATACTAAAAATTTAGTTCCATATAAAAAAGGTCTAAACCGTTTTACAGCCCAAACTATGGCTAATAACTCTTTTTCTATGGTAGCATAATTCTTCTCTGCCTTATTTAATGACCTACTCGCATAAGCTACAGGTCTGTCATCAAAATTTGATAGAACTGCCCCTAATGCGAATTTCGATGCATCAGTTCGTAATATAAATTTATTTTCTTTTGAAAAATTAGGATATTGCAATATGGGTGGGTTTGTAAGTATTTGTTTTAATGTTTCAAATGAATGCTGACATTCTGGTGACCACTGAAATTTTATACTTTTTCTCGTAAGTTGATTCAAAGGGTAGCAAATTTCCGCAAAGTTTTGTATAAATTTCCTGTGGTAATGCGCAAAAGCCACTTTTTACACTTTTAGCGTCTTTTGGTACTGGATATACCTACTTGCATTGCCCTAACTTTTTCCGGATCTGGTGATATACCTTTCGAAGATATGACATGCCCTAAATATAAAATTTCTTTTTGAAGGAAACTGCACTTATAGGGGTTCAATTTCAAATTAACCTGTCGCAACCTATCTAGTACTTTAATTAAATTTTTATTATGATTTATTAAATTGTTTCCAAAAACAATAAGATCATCTAAATAAACAAAACAACTTTCGTAGTTTAACCCGGACATGGCCATAGTCATAGCTCTAGAAAATGCGTTGGGACTATTTTTTAATCCCATAGGTGCCCTAGTCATTTGAAATTGACCCCTTTCTGTCGTAAAAGCAGTATAAGGCCTACATTCTTTTTCCAATTATAATTGGTAATACCCTTGATAGAGATCTAAATGTGAAAAATAAATCGCGCCTGATAATGAAAAATTTGTTCTATTGAAGGTAAAGGGAATTTATCATCTTTTATTTTATTATTTAACTTTCGATAGTCGATTACAAGCCTAAAACGTTTTTTACCTGTACTATCAGCCTTTTTTGGAACTATTAGGATTGGTGCGGACCACTCAGAATTCGCGGGTTCAATTATACCATCGGATAACATTTTGTTTACTTGTTTATTTCTGGGTATAAGGTAAACGATAAGGTTTTGTGTAAGCTGGAGTAATTTTCGTTTGTAATCGGATCTTTTGTTTGTAAACATTAGTTGTACTAAGCGTGTCATCCTGTAAAAAAAATACGTCCGCGTACTTTGCACAGATTTTTTGTAGCGAATCACGTTCTTCATGAGTCATGACTTTGGTATCTAATAGCTTTATTAAACTATCTACCCTATCAATTGAAAATTCTGCATTGTTAAAGTAACAAGTATCAAAATTATTTAAATTCTCCAAGTGGGGTTTAAAATTTTTTATTTGAATATTTTTTTCATTTAGATTTAAAAACTTTACTGGAATTAAGCCTTTATATTGTTTAACTAACACGCCTGCTACGAAAACACCTTCGCACGTCTCTTGTGGTAGTATTACGCTTTCATTTTCGTTGTTTACCGAAAAGAATCTTATACTCTCACATCTGGCTGGTAAATATGTATTAAACTCATGTTTCGCTTCTAATGGAATCGTAATTTTTTGTCCGTTTTGCAAAAAAGAAAAAATATATTTTTCATAGTCTATTACAACTGAAAATTTGTTAAAAAAATCTGAACCAAGTAGGTACTCCATTCATACCAGAATCAAATTCATCTACTATCAAAAATTTATTATTTATACTACAACCCCCTAATTTAAATGATATGTTTGTTACCCCATGCGAATATGTTGAGCCTGCTATACCATTAATCTCAACTTTTTCTCTAATATCTATACATTCATTTTGAGTAATACAATTAGCAAAAATTACGCTAACTGTAGCGCCTGTATCTAACAAAAATATTAATTCTTTTGATGCATATTTTACCTTTATAAAATTTAAAGCGTTTAGTGATAAAATTGTTTCCGAATTACTGCGGGGGGGGGGCTCGAAAAAACGTTTCTGGGATTTCGGTATTAGTTGTCGGTCTTGGACTTGTATTTGCACCCGAATCATTTATGAAGTAACTTCTTCTTTGAGAATGACCTCTAAAATTTGAATAATTTTCTCTACCGTGCCTATTATATCCGCGATTAAAAGTAGTACCTCTATAGGAACTATTGCTATTGCTATTACTATAGCTTTTATTTTTGTTATTAAAAGAATTGTTGTAATTACTTCTCCTCGGTCTAGTATTATTTCTATCGTTATTAATATACCTAAAATTCGAACCTCTAAAATTACCTTGCTTACCAATAGAAAATACATGAGAGGTGGAAGAGCGTTTGGCCACATCTTCATCTTTTGCTCCGACAATAGCGCTTTGAATTGATGTATAATTACGCGCTTTAATAAGCATTTTTAAGTCGTGGTCGCGTAACCCGTTTGAGAAAGCACTAATAGCAATTTTTTCGTTTATATTCGACAAAATTCTGGCTGTGTCTTCATCTCCATCGGCCTGCACTAACGTAAGATTAACCATTAACTCCTCGATAGTTTTACCGAAATCATCGATTGACTTCTGGTTTTGTTTAGCGTTGTGCAGCTCGAAGGATAGAGCAGCGGCAGATTTACGCTGTAACAAATGTAATTTAATGTCAGAAATAAGATCCTTGTTTGATTGATACACTGTTTTAAGCCGCAATTTGGCCGACTGAGTTAATTTTGTTTTAAGAACATAAGTTGTTAGCATTTTCTTCCCGTCTGCATCTAATAACCCGTCGTATAATTCAATTGCATCAATAAGCTGTTTTGTATCCTACACCTGTCCTGTAACAATTCACTAATACTCTCAATACTGTTTTTAATTTCTGTTAAATAACTACTTAATTGCTGCTTTGTAAGGTCATCTTGGTCATTTAAATTTATTTTAATTGATCATTACTTATTCTATTTAGCTTACATATATTATTGTCAATAACTCTTAAATCTAACCGACGTGCTTCATTTTCTTTTCTTAAATTTCTAGAAAATACCTTTAATTCCTCGTAAATGAACTGAAGTTGCTGCGTATCACTCATCTAGAAGCACCATGTTTTTTTTTTTATTTATTCACCTCACTTTCACTTTGACTCGGCATCGCTGCTAAGGATTTCCCTACTTCTCAGGATTTTGTTGCGGATTTTCCTATCAAGATACCTTTTTACCCTCTTCTTCAAATAGAGGACAATACCACAAAGAAATACAACTGCTAAAACCATTCCAATTACTTCATAAACGTTAAAGTGTAGACCTTGGTTAACGCCATCGGAGACACCTCCACTATTACCTGCCTGGGCAATAATTACCTCTTCTTTAGAAACTGTTTTCCTCATGTTTAAAACATTTACAGTTTAAATCTCCAACTGCTACTGCGAGAATACACTTCGTTATGGTAAATTCGTCACTTTTCCTAGGCGAGACTATTCCGAATTGGCAGGATCGCCATGTAATGTGTGAAGGGTGTTTGATGATAAAACACTACCAGTTCAGATTAACTACTTTATTTACGACCGGTCATGTCTACATTATTCTATAAAACTAATTAAACATTATTTTAACTAAAACTATATTATAATATATAAGTATACTTATTATATTATTGGTTATTAAACTAATTCTATAGGTTCGTTGCCATTTGACTGGCAGCAGGAAGTGTATTGGACTCACCATTGCAATCCAAACACATTCTTTAGTATTTGCAAAATTAATCCATTACAATATATACAGGGTGGAAACCTTAACTGGAATAAATTCTGTATTTTGAAAACCACTTACTTTTTTAAAAAATCCAAAAACAGGTCAATTTATAAATTTACCTGGGTAAATTGTGGTAAATCTTAAAAATATAAGAAACCACCCTTTGAGGGTGCAACCAACCCTAACTTTATTTTTTCAAATGCAAAGGTATATTAAGTGATAAATCATTTGAAAGCTTGTTTTAATAGGAATTCATACAAATATGCAATTTTTAATTATTTTATTTTTGTACAATTATAAATAATAAAAACTTCATTTTATGATAAATATGGATTTATTATAAAAGATGTTCGAAATGAGCTCCTCTGGTTTCTTGACGATTATAAAATTCATTTTTAACCTTTTCCAACATCTCAGGTAATATTAAAGAAGTTTTGTGTCAGATACTCTCTTTAAGATCTTCAATATTAGTTCGTTTGGTTACATAAACTTTATTTTTAAGGTAACCCCACAGGAAAAAATCCAACGGGGTAAGGTCTGGAGATCGGGCTGGCCACTCAACTGTACCTCTTCTACCAATCCAACGATTAGGAAATATTTCATTTAGGTATCGACGAACGTCATGCGTAGTGCGGTGGAGCTCCATCTTGCTGAAACCGGACTCTATTATCTGGTAAGTCTGGATCATTCTCGTTTGGAAACTGAACTTCCAAATATGGTATAAGATCTTCTTGAAGAAAAGTTAAGTACCTTTCGCCATTTAGAGTTTCGTTTAAAAAGGCGCGACTAATTATTCTATTACCAATTATTCCAGCCCATTTACCTTTTGTGGATACTGTGTATGATTTTCTTCAATCCAATGAGGATTGCTGTCGTTCCAATATGTACAATTTTGACGATTAACTTCACCATTTAAAGTAAACGTACTTTAAAAAATGACGTATTTAAGACGTCATTGTGGTACCTGGGAACCTTTATCCTATGTATGTTTATTAAACATTAAACATTGTTTTATTAAACATTAAACATTGTTTAAGTATTTGTTTATATGCAAAAATGTTTATCGTTACAAAGTACCTACTGATTGACCCTTTGTTTTTGCGGCCCCAAAATGTTGCGCTTGCGTGCGTACACGCACTGCACACTCGCCAGGAACAGCCCTGGTCACAACGTATGAAAGGTCTCCGTTTTGGAGGTGACAATGTACCCTTTATCAATCTATATATAATATATATATTAGACTGGGCCAAAAAAAATCCACTATTTTTTTTTTGAAAGTATATCGAAAATATTGTTTGGGGTGACAAAAAAAAATTATGGTGAAAGTTTGAGTCCATAATATTAATATTAAGAGGTCTATCATCGCAATTTTAGTTTTTTTTTTCTGAGCGAGTTTTTGTCTCAGAACTCCCTAATCATTGAGTTTAACAAAATTGACTTAAGAATATTTTTTGAAGAAAATTGAATGCTCTACATAAAAGGTTAAATTGGAATTTCCCGTCAGATGAACCGTTTTCTTACAATCATGCTTTAAAAATTTGTGTAGTTTTACAATTTTATCTTTTTACTTTGGAATTTTGTAATTGAAGTAAAAATCAGTACCCTGAAAAAAAATGATAAATATTCTTATGGGAAATCAAATGTTCTACAAATTTTTGGCTAAATTTACTCCATCAAAAGTTATTCAAGGTTAAATTTGAAGTCAAAACGAAATTTTAACCTTGAATAACTTTTGATGAATTGAGTTGATGAATTGAGTGAATTTAGCCAAAAATGTTAAGAGGCTTTTTTTGTAAAGCATTTGATTTCCCATAAGAATATTTATCGGTTTTTTATGGGTACTGATTTTTACATGAATTACAAAATTCCAATTTAAAAGATCAAAATGTAAAACTATCCAATTTTTAAGGCATGATTTTAAGGAAACGGTTCATCTGACGGAAAATTTCACTTTAACCTTTTTGCCCAGTCTGGGCCAAAAAAATCAACTATTTTTTTTTTGAAAAGTATATCGAAAATATGGTTTGGGGTGGCAAAAAAAATTATTGTGAAAGTTTGAGTCCATAATATTAATATTAATAGGTCTATCATCGGAATTTTAATTTTTTTTTCCTCAGCAAGTTTTAGGCTCAGAACTCCCAAACCATTGAGTTTAACAAAATTGACCTAAAAATATTTTTTTAAAGAAAATTAAATGCTCTACAAAAAAGGTTAAAGTGAAATTTTTCATCAGATGAACCGTTTCCTTAAAATCATGCCTTAAAAATTGGTATAGTTTTACATTTTGATCTTTTAAATTGGAATTTTGTAATTCATGTAAAAATCAGCACCCATAAAAACCGATAAATATTCTTATGGGAAATCAAATGCTTTACAAAAAAAGCCTCCTAACATTTTTGGCTAAATTCACTCAATCAAAAGTTATTCAAGGTTAAAATTTCGTTTTGACTTCAAATTTAACCTTGAATAACTTTTGATAGAGTGAATTTAGCCAAAAATGATAAAAGACTTTTTTTGTAGAGCATTTGATTTCCCATAAGAATATTTATCGTTTTTTTTCAGGGTACTGATTTTTACTTAAAATATCAAATTTTAAAACTATACCAATTTTTAAGGCATTATTGTAAGAAAAGGGTTCATCTGACGGGAAATTCCAATTTAACCTTTTTTGTAGAGCATTTAGGGGTCTATTCTGTAACTTTTTAGTTATAAACAACCCTGGTTAAAATTTCTATAACCAATAAGAAAATAGCTCTAGAGATTTTAATCAGCCCATATGATTATAACCCAGGGTTATTTATAACTAAAAAGTTACAGAATAGACCCCTTAATTATCTTCAAAACATATTCTTAAGTCAATTTTGTTAAACTCAATGATTTGGGAGTTCTGAGACAAAAACTCGCTCAGGAAAAAAAATCTAAAATTGCGATGATAGACCTCTTAATATTAATAATAATTATTAGGAGTAGATAAAGATTATAATCTTTATCTACTCCTACATTGACGAGCTGTAACTTTATGGCGTTTTATTGACGGGTGACAGTTGACAGATGTCAAAATTTTAACAAATAAAATTGGCTTTAAATTCTGTTTTTTGTTCGTCGTAGATAAAGTATAGTATGCAACTCGTTTATAAACTTCTCTAGGCACTCGTTTTTATTAAACACTCGCTCACAAGCTTTGCTCGTACTTAATTAAACTCGTAACTAAAATGGCGTTTATAAAACTTGATACATAATATACTATTATTTAGCAGATTCGCTATAAAAAACATTACATAAAGAAAAAGATATAAATAAAAAAGTAAAACATAAAAATATAACACGGAATAATATATGGTGAAAAACACAATAAAATAACAAGATAGAAAGAAGAATGTAAAAACTATATAACAAATACAATATATTAATGGGGATCACAATTAGTGTTTTAAGATAATAGATTTAGTTAACAATTTTCTAAATGTATTAAAATTATCACAATACTTTATTTCACTTGGTTAATTATTAAATTGTATTAAACCATTTGTTAAAACAAAATTTCTTAGTTGCGCAGTTCGGCAAAGTTTCACATTAAAGTCATTTCTGTTTCTTGTGTTGTATACATGGTGATCCGAAATCAGTTCTAAATTTTCGTGTAAATATTTCGGCAACATTTTGGTTTTAATTTTATAAATAAATATTAATACATTAAATAAGATTCTATCTTTGACGGACATTAAATTTAGAACATTTAACATTGTTTTAATTGGTGTATACCTATTACAGGACAGAATCGTCCGCATACAGCGGTTTTGTATACACTGCATTTCTTGAATACGATAGGATGGCAAACCAGATAAGATTGTGGAGCAATAGTCAATATGCATATTGACTATTGCCCTCATGAGGGGCAACTAAACTTTTATAATGATAATTTTGTTTGCAAACTTAAATTTTTACTCATTCTTTTAAGAAAAAAAACTTTTTTTGACATTTTCTTCATTGTATAAATAGCATTTTCATGGAATGTAAGATTTTGATCCGGTTGTACCCCCAGGTATTTAATCACTTTCACAAAATCTAATTTTTTATTATCTATATTTACATGTAATAGTGTTTCATTTATTTGGACAGTTTGACTCTTGCTACCGAATATTATCGCCTTTGATTTTTTCACATTAATACTTAATCTGTTACAATAGGCAACGAGTTGATTTTTGACACACATCTCTAGTAATTTTTCATACACAGGCACAACATTTATAGGTCTAAAATCTTCACAGTTTATTGCATTAGAAATTTTTGGCACAGGAACGATAATCGAAGTTTTCCAATCCTCAGGGAAAATACCAGACGTTAACGAATAGTTTATGACATCCACAAATGTGTTCCCTATAATATTAAACGCAGACTTTATTATTTTCGTAGATATACCATCATTACAGCCTCCAGTATTTTTTAATGTTTTAACAATTTTTTTAACGTCACAAAGCCCTACCTCTTTAAAAAAGTCAAATTTCTCGTCACAAGATATTATCTTACTACTACTACGTCAGTATCATTTTGCGGAGTTACATATGACACAATCTCTTGGATACTGTTCACAAACAATAAGTTAAAACTGTGTGCAATTTTGGTATCTGAGGTAAATTCTAAGCCGTTGAATATGATTTTATTTGACGGTTTTTCTTGTTTAGAAGGAAGTAGTTGCTTTAAGTTTTTCCACATTTCAGCCGAATTATGCTTAATATTGTCAATAATATCCAAGTAGAATTTATCTTTTGCTAACTTAATGCTCTTCACTACTAAATTTCGATGAAGCTTATAATCATTCCAGTGTTGTTCTGACTTAGTAATATTTGCAGATTTGTATTTGTTATCTCTTTCTTTTATTTGGTTTAAAATTTCCTGTGTAATCCATTTGTTATTGACATATTTTTTTGATATTTGTTTTTCGACCACCGGACACAATTTATTTAATTCGTCTTCTAAGCTGTGTACTAATTTATTCACTAGTCTGTTAGTGTCCGTGACAGAAGTGTCCCAGTCTCTTTGGAAAAGGTTTAACTTAAACTGATGCTCCTCAAAGTTGAAGGTAGATCTTGTTTTAATTGTTATTTGATTTTGATCCTTTGTATTTTCGTAATATAATGGAACTGAAATGATCGAGTGGTCACTTATTTTAGGGGTGGTAAGAACATCTACTTCCTCTTGTGTATTATTAACAATAACGTAATCAATAAGTGTTTGACTATTTCGTGTTATTCTCGTTGGTTTTGTCACTTTTTTAGTAAATCCATTTTTATAAATTATATTTTTTATTCTATTTGAGTAGTATGATGATTTCAAGAGATCAAAGTTAAATTCACCAACAATGATTACATCCCTGTCGATTTCTGATATATCTTGCAGATGCTCCTAAAAAAATCGTATAAATTGGGCGTCATCCTTATGGGGGGAATGGTATATCACAGTGATCATGATATGTTCCAAATGTATTGACAATAACCACAAAAAATTTCCTTCATGTATATGTTCAACATTATTGTAACATATCTTATCCTCAATGAACAATAATACGCATCCTGTTCTTGAGTTCTTAGTAGTGCACTGTTCCACGTTATAGCCTTCCATTTTAAATTCATAACTCAATACCTCTTTGGTAATATGAGTTTCTGATAAACATAAAATAAGTGGTTTACGGTGTTGAAGTAACAGTTTGATTTGTGCCCTGTTGTTGAGGAATCCCTGGCAATTTAGGTAAATAATCTCATTTTTATTAACAGGTTTAGACTTTTGTTAATCTAATTGCTATTTTAAAAATTTGTTGCTTTGTACTTTCTCAACTCTTTTATAAGTTTCACATTTGATAACATCCCAGTTTGCATGTTCTGTGTCCAGGTTCATTCCATATTTTTGATTTGACAGACTACAATTCGAACATTTAGGATTTAAACTTGTACATTCATTAGTATCATGCTCAGCACTACATTTTCCACAAGTCTTATCACCAGTGCAATCTTTTGCTATATGTCCGTAACAAGCACATTTGAAGCATCTAATTATTCCGTATTCATTATAGACCATACCTCTACTCCATCCAATATTCATTTTTTTGCTTCTCTATAAACATATTATAAGTATTTGAATCCAATTCAAAGATTATGTTGAACCTTTTATTTGCCACTTTAGATTTGCGAAGAATTTTCACTTTTAAGTTAGAGTCTTCAGTTAGGTTATTCTGATTTATTACTTTCATAACAATGTCTTCATCGCTGTTATTAAATTCGTTTTCAGATATTCCAACCACTTTAATCCTATGTTAAATTAATTTCGGTCTATTTACATCGTAGTTATCGCCTAATTTATTTTGTATTTGATTCTGTATGTTAGTAATTTCTTTTTCGGAACAACAATTTAATATAAGGCCTCCACTCTTTGTTAATCTTCCCATGGTTACACCCACACCAATATCACTAGGATTTACCTTTTCAGTTTCTTTTATTTTTTTGATGTCTTCTGATGCACTTTTTGGTTTGACCACCAGGATTTTGCTATTATTTTTTAATGCGGAAGAGTAAGTCGGTGCAATAGACGATGTAACTGGTATCTGTTGATTTGTGTTTTTTAAACTGGCAATCTCTTGTTTCAAGCTTTTGTTTTCTTCTAAGATTGCGTTTAGTTTTATATTCATTTCCTTGTTTGTCTCCACAATATATTTTAGTGTTTTCATTATTTCTCTAATGTTAAATTCAATATTATCCCCACGGCTCCGTTTTCTAGCCCTTAATTCAGTAGTAATCTCACAGTCTTTGCTTTGACCCGGTGCACAATTTATACATTTCCAAACGTTCTTTCTTGGATGAAATCCTCTTAAATCTTCTCCTACACACTTTCCGTGATAAAAATATGAACAACCCGTACATTGTATAACGGTTTTGACATCCAAAAGCGCTTCTTTACATGAAAAGCAGTTTTCACTTGATGCCATATTCAGGAAACCTGGGCTGCAGGTAACTTGCAGCCCTAATTTTGACACCAACAGTTATTAATATCGCTATAGTAAGTCTATTTTCACTAAACTTCACGGTACCAATGTTTACAAACAACATACGATTCACTAAATACCCACAGAAAATAATTAATTTGCTCAAACTCATTGACTTTCGGGTGGAAACCTTAACTGGAATAAATTTTGTATTTTGAAAACCACTTACTTTTTTTAAAAATCCAAAAACAGGTCAATTTATAAATTTACCTGGGTAAATTGTGGTAAATCTTAAAAATATAAGAAACCACCCTTTGAGGGTGCAACCAACCCTAATTTTTTTTTCAAATGCAAAGGTACAGTTGTATTAATTAAAAAAGCGTACAAGAATTAAAATGAGAGAAAACTGTCAACATTATTGCGTAAAACCGGCTTTCCACTGACTTAAGTCACTATAACTGACAGTAGAAAATAAAAATGCCTCGTCAGTTAAAAAGGCTCAAATAGTATCAAAAATCAAAGAAGAATGATCAATTCGTACTGTGGTATAATATAAATAAAAAATCTATATTAAAAATTAAGCAACGCTGGGAACAGGAAGATTTAAACCAAAAAGTTGGTTCAGGTCGTCCCAAAATGTCCACCCCTGAACAGGATGCTGCTTTTTTGAGATATCTGAGGATTTATGGGAAACTATACAACTATACTATACCTACTATACTGCTGGGAAGATATTAATCCAAATATTGTATTAAATTTAATTCAGTTCATCCCAAATAGATTGGCTCAAGTAATAGAAAAACAGGGATGACTAAATATTAAATTTTTTTTAATGTTTGTTTTTTTCATTATTAAAAGGTAATAATTTTTGTAATAATATTTAATTAACCTACGACGTCAATGCTCTTTATAACCTATAGTAATTATTTTAATGACTTATGTCAGTGATAAGCCGGTTTTAAGCAATAATATTATTTTGACAGTTTTCTCTCATTCTAATTCTTGTACGCTTTTTTATTGAATACAACTGTATATCAAGTGATAAATCATTTAAAAGCTTGTTTTAATCACAATCCACACATGTGTGGATTGTGGTTTTAATAGGAATTCATACAAATATGCAATTTTTAATTATTTTATTTTGGTACCTTAAAGAAATAAATACTTTTTAATACTTTTTATGAGCAATCTATTTCTCTAAATATTGTTGTTTCTATTCATTTTTGGTAAATTAGTAAATTTTGTTGTCCAGATATTTTACATAGTATTAATTAGAGAAACAAGGGGATTTGTATATATTATTATTATTATAATTCAATGTTACATTTAAATAATTTAAATAAAAATAATTTTTAATTTATTTGAAACATTTCCAATTTTAATAAAAATAATTTTTAATTTATTTAAAAAATTTCCAATAGCGGTATGAAATAAACTAAAAATTATTTTTATTAAATATCATTTAAATGTAACATTGAATTGCAAAAACTGCTTTTTGACAGATAGCTTCTCATGGCAATTTGTCAATTAACATTCACAACTGGTCAATTTATTTATACATGGCAAACAACGACCAAACGACCAAACAACAATAAGAAATTGGGTTGTTTATTTGGATAGTGCTTATCTAAAAGGAACCAAAAACTTGTTCGGAGCTTAACAAACTTATTTGTATATATCTAACTCATTTTTAATGCTGCTCAAAAACTTAATTATAATTTGAAAGTCCTCTCAATAATTTAAAAGAAGTTCTAAATAATGATAAACTTTTTGAGCATTATTAAAAATGAGTTATTTTACAAAAAATTTTGTTAAGTCCAAAAATAGTTTTTGGCGCTTGGTTCCTTTTAGATTGTCAATTTATACTTACCATTTCAATATTATTTTATCAACCGTTTTGGTTAAAGTAATATTTTATCTACGATTTTTATTGGATAAAAGGCAGCTTTATCTTTATAATGTTAGCTATAAAACAATATTTGGTTGGTAATACATTTTTCTTGTTTATAGGATGCTAAAATAAATAGCAATTTTCCCCACTTCTTTTTTTTCAAAACAAAAATTTATTATCAAATTTTAACATTTTGTTAATATTTTTGAATAATAAAGGTTTTTTCACCTTTCACCAAATTTTTTTGAAATTTTGGCCTTAATATAAAGTTTTTGAAAACAAAAGTACCTATGTCTTATAAATCAAATACCATAACCCAGATAGCACAAGATGTCCTGAGGACATCCGGTTTAAATCCTTTACAGACGGTCGCGACCAGAAAACCGATGGACGTCCTGAGGCCTAGGCCTATGGACGTCCTAAGGCCTAGGCCGATGGACATCCTGAGTACGTCCATCGGTTTTTTGCCTGCGACAATAGTTGAAGATACAAGTTGATATATCACCCTTTATAAAGGCCTTTATAAAAGGTGATATATCAATTTGTATCTTCAACTATTGTCGCAGGCAAAAAACCGATGGACGTACTCAGGATGTCCATCGGCCTAGGCCTTAGGACGTCCATAGGCCTAGGCCTCAGGACGTCCATCGGTTTTCTGGTCGCGACCCGGGTCTAAGTGAAAAAAAATTACACCTTGTTTTTTATTAAAAATACTCCTTAATCAAGCACGATAAGAGATTTAAAAAAAAATTTGTCAATTTTTTTTCACTTATATGTCTATAGATAGACCCTTTATCCACTTAAGTGGAATTGTGTCTTTAGTTGTCAAGTATTTTTAGCAATTGCAATTTTCCATATCTCTAACTTATTTAAAAATATCTAGTAAAATTAATTAATTCATTGCATTAAAAATATCATTACAAATTTAAAAAAAATATTTTTAATTATATTATATATATTAGGTATATTATATTTTTAATTTGTTGAATAAAAAATATCACATTGGCCAAATTAATAATTTGAATTAATAATATTATATGAGAAATGTATAATACGAATTAAAAATACCATTGGAGAAATTTCTCCACTTTAACATTTAAATTATTTAATTTGTCCTATAATATTTTTAATGCAATAAATTGTAAGAGTGTATTTCAAATTTACCGCCAAATAAACAGTTGGTATTGGAAGTAACCAGTTTAGTGACTTTAAGTTGGCAGTCTGAAATCCGCCATGTTGGCATTGTTCATAAAACAGCGTGTGCTGTTTTTAGTTAGCTCCCTGTTTAGTTAAATTTCTATGTATTTAAATATATGATATAAGTGAAAAACAACTTTATATGGAAAAACCCCTACAAAATTTAAGTTTTCACTTGATATTTTTAAATAATTTAGAGATATGAAGGTATGTGAAATTCAATGGAGAAATAAATAAAAATAGTATTATGAAAGGTTTATTGTTTTAACTTAAGGAATATATGGTTAACGGATTGACCTCCTTTTCCCGGACACCCTGTATATATATATATATATATATATATTAACAAAACACTTGTTAACACTGTATTACATTTCCCTATTATAATAAAACTATGTCCTAATTCGGTCCTCATATGTCCCGAATTGGACAGCTTGGGTCAAATACGGACGTCCTGAGGACATCCTATTTCGGAAGTCTGTGGACGGTCAAATACGGACGTCCTGAGGACATCTGAAACAGTCTATTTCGGAAGTCTGTGGACGTACTACGAACGTACTTTTGCAGACCCCGGACATCCTGAGGACGTTCGGGTTGTCCTGGGTGGAAGTCCTACGAACGTCCTACGAACGTACTTGTGCTATCTGGGAAAGCCCACAAAACTCAAGTTTGAATTTTTATTTACCTGTAAAGGCCAGGAAACCGGGAGTTTTTGCAATTTTCCCAACATTTATTAAAATGGATATAGCCGGTTTTCCATGGATGCTCCTCAACTATGGTCTAGGTCTTTTAAATCAAATTTGCCTATAATTATAAATTTAGACAATATTTTTAAATAATGACTTCAACTTATATCTCAATTTACGTGTTCAAGGGTTTTTCGAGAAAATATGTTTAAAGCCTTTTTATTTAATAATGAAAATAAGGTCGAAAAATAACTTTTAGCGAATTTTTTTTAAATAAATAAAAAATATGCTGTTAAAGAGCGTATTTTTTTTAGTATACTCTGAAAATTTTGTACAAATCAAGCGAACAGTAACGAAGATACAGCGCTTCAAAGTCGTGAAAAATGACCACTTTTCAGCAAAATAATTAAAAAGGCGTCATTTTTACCGACTTTAAAGCGCTATATCTTCGTTAATGTTCGTTTGATTTGTACAAAATTTTCAGGGTGTACTAAAAAAATACGCTCTTTAACAACATATTTTTTAATTATTTAAAAAAATTCCCTAAAAGTTATATTTCGAACTTTTTTTCATTATTAAATAAAAAGGCTTTAAACATATTTTCTCGAAAAACCCTCTACACGTAAATTGAGATATAAGTTGAAGTATTTTTATCCAAAATTTCATAAAGATAAAGGTAAAGGCGTTTTAGAGTTAATTTTTTTATATTTATTATGCGATAATTTTGTCGGGCAGTGTATTAAAGTATACGTCATTATTTAGATTTTTTAGAGTTTTTGGTGTATTTAAATCTAATAATTTAAAAAAAAATAGATGTCTTTATAATTCATGAAAAAAATATTCAGTCAGTTTCACTTGTTTTGATTCCCATTTAAGTTTTACACAAAATTACCTAACCTCAACAATAATTCTTATAATAATTATAATAATTGATATATTTCTATATTTTTTATTAACATATGGAAATGTATTTTTTAAAGGCTTAACTTTTAAACAAAAACGAATCGCATCCATGTCATTTAAGAAAAAATGTTTATAATTAACCCAGCTATCATCTGACAAAGTTTGCCATAGAGCTTGTAGAGCACCCTGTATAAGATATTTAAACCTTTTCGAAATTATGATGTATAAACAAAATAAATGAAATGTTTATATAGGTACCTAAATTCAACAAAACTTTTAAATTATTATAATATAAATAATTATAATTTAACGATAATTATTAATATAATAATTATAATTCAACAATATTATTAAATATTTAAGTATACCTACGTCATTATTTAAAAATATAGGTTAAGTTTAGGTATAGTCTAGGTATTTTAAATCAAATTTGCCTATAATTATAAATTTCTATAGTTTTCTATGTCTATAGACATTGAAATAAAAAGAACACTTACCTAACTTATAAAATAGATCTCACACACAAACAATTGGTGCATAAACAACAAGAGACACACTCCGCGGTGTATCAGAAGCCCTGCGGTGTTGCCTCTGTCAAGAAGTGTTTTTTTTAATTAAATTGTTTGTGTGTGATATCTATTTTATAAGTTAGGTAAGTGTTCTTTTAGAAAACTATAGAAATTTATAATTATAGGCAAATTTGATTTAAAATACCTAGACTATACCTAAACTTAACCTATATTTTTTAATAATGACGTAGGTATACTTAAATATTTAATAATATTGTTGAATTATAATTATTATATATACAGGGTGTCCCAGAACTCGCGCCACAGAGAAAAAGGGGGCGTGCCGATAGCAATGGAGATGCCAAATTTAAAAATAAAAAATTTCTAGGTAATAGTGTAATCGAATGAGAGCAAAAAAGCGGCAGCCAATACCGAGAGCTCTCGCCTAGGTTAAACGTAAGAGCTTTAAAAATTGCTAGGAGACGATAGAACATTGTTGTATTAAAAACATTTAAAAATCTTTTGTCCAACTGTATTTACTAAGTTGTCAAAAGCTTTCAAAAATGAGGTTATTAATCTATGACTTATACTTCAGAACGCCAATGTTTTAAAATAACGATTAGGAAAGGGCTGGGAAAAAACTCGCGTTGTCTCCCTGGCGTTGCGCCCACACTAAATAAATAAATAATTATCATTTCAGTATAATCATCTAAGGAAAACATTATTTATAATAACTTAATTTATAAACTAATATAATATTAATGACAGGAGTTTGACAGCAGTGTCACAATGAATTGGATTTCAGTGGACCAAATATTTTACATATTTTTTATTATCAACAATGCAACCTAAGTATCCTAGCAATTTAAAGAATTCCCTATGGCCATCTATTGGGATTGGCTATCGTTTTTTATTCTTATCTCGCTTATCCTTTGCGTTAGAAAATTTTAATTTTCAAATATGTGTTTCACGTTACTTTCGGCACGTTCCGGTTTTCTATGTGGCGCGAGTTCTGGGACACCCTGTATATATATATATATATATTATAATTATTATATATATATATAATTATCGTTAAATTATAATTATTTATATTATAATAATTTAAAAGTTTTGTTGAATTTAGGTACCTATATAAACATTTCATTTATTTTGTTTATACATGATAATTTCGAAAAGGTTTAAATATCTTATATAGGGTGCTCTACAAGCTCTATGGCAAACTTTGTCAGATGATAGCTGGGTTAATTATAAACATTTTTTCTTAAATGACATGGATGCGATTCGTTTTTGTTTAAAAGTTAAGCCTTTAAAAAATATATTTCCATATGTTAATAAAAAATATACAAATATATCAATAATTATAATTATTATAAGAATTATTGTTGAGGTTAGGTAATTTTGTGTAAAACTTAAATGGGAATCAAAACAAGTGAAACTGACTGAATATTTTTTTCATGAATTATAAAGACATCTAGTTTTTTTTAAATTATTAGATTTAAATACACCAAAAACTCTAAAAAATCTAAATAATGACGTATACTTTAATACACTGCCCGACAAAATTATCACATAATAAATATAAAAAAATTAACTAAATAATGACGTATACTTTAATACACTGCCCGACAAAATTATCACATAATAAATATAAAAAAATTACCTGGGTCCGAGGATGGCGCAGTGGGTTAGGCTACAAAGCTGTGCAATCTGCGTCTAACGGTACCGGGTTCGATTCCCGGTCACAGCCCTGGGTGTTGTGATTATTTATTAAGACAAAATATACATATAAAGTGCTGGCTAAATAGGTTGAAAAAGCCTAAAAGCCAATAAAACTTAAAAAAAAAAATAACTCTAAAACGCCTTTACCTTTTCGCTTGATTTGTACAAAATTTTCAATATGAAATTTTTCAATTTATTTAAAAAGTAAGGTTATGTCAAAAAATAGTTAAAATAAAAATTGTATATCTTTTTATTATCTACAACTTCTATATTTGACTTTTTTTGATCCGAGCCATAGTTTTCTTTTTATTAACAAAAAACCGTTTTTTTATGTGTCGCGCAATACAAATTAATGTTTTAACAATAGTAATAATAAAGGTACCATATTTTGAAAACATGTTTTTTATGTAAAATTTGACGGAGAATACGATAAAAATACTAAAAACTTAATAAGAGGTGGGGGTCATTGTTAAAAATTGATTTAAACAATGAAATTGTTAATAACAATATGAATTGGTTAATAATATTTAATAAAAATATTTTTTTATTAAAATTCAATCCTTAAGCTTTAAAATGAAAAAAAAAGATGTTTGTAGCCCAAATAGAACCAAAGTTATAAATTTTTGAAAATGAGTCTCCAAGCCAAAAAACTCGTTATTCTCAAATTTTCGATAGCTTGTATTATCGAAAATATGCGAGAGAAAAAAAATTCCTCGGACACGTATCTCTTATTTTTCGACATAGAATCCGTAAAAAAAGTTTCAGCCAAATCTGAGATGTGTCGGTAAAAAGGTGTTCGGTTTATAAAAGAATTACTCATATGAGGGAGTCAGTAAGTAGGAAAATCAATTGGCTTCGAATTACTTTAAATTTTAGCCTATATACAAATTTGTTATTGTTATTTCTAAAATCACATCAGTCTTTATATGCGATAATTATTTTAATATGTAAATTACAAATGCATGCTTCGGAATTGTATGGAATCACCATTGGCCTGACTTGGGTACAAAGATGTATGTATATATATATATATATATATATATTAGGGTGATTCATTTCCGCAAAAAACTTTTTTTAATCTACCTATAGAAAAAAAAAATTCACAAAGGTAGAGCTCTTAATATCAATTTTAAGTACTTGCAGTTTAAATTTAAAGTTTTCCCATTTAAAATGCATGTAAAAAAATGTTTTTTTTTTCAAATGCTCGCCCGCTCTTTACAATATTGTGAATCGGTTTTATGGACCTTATAGGGAATTTCACGCTCTTCAAAATTGTCTTTGTGTTTTTTTGTGTAACTCGTAGTGGTTCGCCAGTAGGAGTCATCAAAGTTCAATTTTTTGAATGAACATTTTTTTTTGCAATTTTTTTTTAACAATTCGCAAAAAATAGTGAAAAAAAGAGCTGAATCGTAAAAAATATTCTTTTAACAAATATTTGATGAATTTACGGCCATTTTTATACCAATTATGCTATTTAAATTAAACTTTCTTATTTACTATCGATATAATTCTCTACAGCAATAACTTTTCCAGAGTTATTATGATTTTTGACTTATAATAAATATAAAAAAACACATTAATTTATAAAAAAAAAACAACAAATATACAATTCCAACTTAGATTCTGCAATTTTTCAGTATTTCCGTAATATAGCAATAAATATAAATGAAGGTTATTCAATTTTTTTAACAAAATTCTTAAATTAACGAAAAAGTAAATTGTTTTTATTGTCAACTTCATTTGCTTCAATATTGTATAAGTAGAAATTGCTATTTGAATAATTGCACTAAATAATATTTTGATGGCATATTCGAACATAAGTAAAAAAATAATGATAATTATTTGATTGGGAAAGCAACTGTTGCAATTTTATGATTGCTCTAGTTAATTAGTATGACGTTAGCGACTCTATTGTCTTTGTAAACGGGTTTGATGCTTTATGTTATACTTAACCCCAAACAGGGTTGCCAACTCTTGAGATGCACATTATAGTATTTTCTCAATTTAATTATAGTATTTTTTAGAAAAATTATAGTACAGATGACGTATAGGTTTTTGAGAAGCAGGAACCCACATTTTTTCCCCTTTTTTTACCAATAGCTACTAGAAGTTAAAATTTTAATAAAGACAGCTTTTTTATTATATATAGGTATTAATAATATTATATAATATATATTATCTATTTTCAAAAAACGTTTGTTGTGACAATAACTGATAAGTTTACAACCTTTGTATCATACAAATTGTATGCAATTGAAAATGTATTCTGTAGGTACATAACCTTTATCAAATGTACACACTGTATTTACACGTATAACCTATACAAATCTTTTTCTATGATAAGTTAAATAAGAGAATAAATGCACGCGCCGCGCTAATGCGCACCACGGTATTTCATGTGGCTAGTTTTGCTTTTGCATAAAAGAGGGCGCGAAAATACAAATTTTGCAGTTTTCTCTTTCAAAAATTCTACTGAATTCTTTTTTAAAAATTATGGATTTTTTTAAGAAGTGGGTATTATAAGAATAATACTATTATTCAAAATTATAGTATTTTAACGAACTATAATACTTTGCTAGAGTACATAGTACACCGACATAAAATTATAGTAGAAATACTATAATTCTAGTACGGTTGGCAACCCTGACCCCAAAATGTATTGTTTGTTGTATTTAGTGATTAGTCCGAGAACAAAGTACGAAGTGACTAGGTGCACGTTAGAGTTCCTGCAATTATTTTTTACGGGCACGCTAGTGACGTAATAGCTAAAAAACGTCATCACTGCCGTGCCGCTTAATTTAAAATTGGCGGCATAACAATAATAGGTATAATAATAAATTGTACCTGTGTTGTTTGTTAAGGGCACGTTAATTACGTCATAAAATAAAATCTTAATTTGCTTTTTATAAAAGTCGAAATAATTTAATATTTATCAACTTGTTTATTTATGACTATTGAGATTTTTATTAAATTTGCAATATATTATCTAATAATGTAATCTGTTATTTTTTCCCATTTTGAGAAAAAAGTAAAAATATGTTTTATATCAATTTTTCTTAGCCAAAAAATTTTGTTTCGCTTTTGAAACCACCTCTATCTTAAAGCACGAAAAAAAGATATAGGATATATTATTTGTCGATTTAAAAAAAAAGTAATTTATATTTTTTTATTAACCAAAATACTCTCACAGAAGAAAAAGAAAAATTTCAAGCCCCTGTATATCTACAACCCGTCAGTCTTTTTTGCTGTCCTTTTGCTTAATTAAAGAAGTCTGATAGGACAAGCAAAGTTTCATCAAAATCGGAAACAACTTAAGTTTTTGGTGGGAACACTTGGCGTGTTTTGTCCCGCTTTTATAATGGAGGAAGTCATTATTGTTGGAGCTACTAACATGTCTTCGTATCGCTTATCGTTAGATCTGTTGTACAAAACCCGTCGATATCTAAGTAATAATTATTACCTTTACATGTAATTATTCCCTCTAAAATTTATTGAAGGCTCGGATCTGTTTTTGCAGTTTTTTAACTACTTCGCGACTCCACCTTAGATCCCATAACTTTCTAGTATTCAGTAGCCTAATAGACCCCAGTTTTTTGATAAATATTTGTATCTACGTGTCGATGAGCGTTATTAAAAACCAACAATCGGGAATTATTTTAAATTCGCATTTAAGGACGTAAAAATTATTGCTGGCGAATGTGCGGAAAAATTTTGCAGTTTTCTGCCCAGATTCTGTGAAATTCGGAAAACAAGCTACAGAAACACGGAACAGCTTCAGGAATGCTAAAAAGCCCACCGAAAGACACATTGCCGAAAACAAAACCAAAGAGTGAAAAAAACACAGTCGAAATTGACTACAACGACACTATTAATAACCAAATTGAGGACGTGCAGAGACAACTGAGATGAACGAGATGATTGCAGAACTACACGTGCATGTATATATATATATATATATATATATATATTTAATATTTCCAATTATTTAAATTATTAGTATACCTTAAAAAGCTTGGTTAACTTTAGGTACTTTAAATGAATAATAACCTAAATATTTAAGAATTTGAATCTATTTATTTTACCTTTATATATTGATATTTTAATACCTAAGTATTTTGAATAAAAGTTAAATAGAAAATATGATGATAAATAATGTAAAAAATACTAAATAAATTAATATAAAACAAACGAAAGTCAAAAATATTTGTTTTGTAAAAGGCTTTAAAAACATATTATTTAGACTTTTAAGACTTAGTTAATAAATAGATTGAAAGGGTTAACAAAACATGATTCAGTACTTGGATGCAAAAAGTGTTAATTTAGCAAATTAAAAAGCCCGATAAGATTGCTGAGAAGTATCAGTTACGGTTTGCTTTTGTTCCACTATCGGCAGCGTGGATATCTTCTGTATATCGATCGACGCCTACCCGTTGCTGAGCAACGAGAGTCAATCTGGCCAACAGAGGGAATAGAAGGATATTTTTTTATTTATTATCCTCCATCATCCTTTTTTGGGGTCGGTTGGGTTCGGCCCCGTTCGACTACGAGTGTTGACAGGCTGATGAAATATGGGACACGTGGTTAGACTCGAAACGAAGTCAATCGGCATTGAATCGACGACGCAGCGCGCGGCGCCCGTATAATGCTGCATTATCCTTAGTCCAAAGACGGAAAGTATTTTTCCTCCAAGGATTAACATAACCTTATTATACAGGGTGTTTGATTGATAAAAATTATTAAAAAACTTCCTTTTAACTAGTTTCCAAAAACTTCAAAAAAAATTGGATATCTAAAGATGCAAGAAATCTATTGCTGGCAGTGGCGACTCGTAGGGGTAGGCAAGGTAGGCGCCGCTCACCTTAGAAATATTGACATAAAATAATTATTATTATAATTTATAAATTTCATAAATAATATTCATAAAAAACACATTTAATTTAATTATATATTTGTATTTATAATTCTTATTTATAGCAAAAAATGTGTAAATGTGAGTTCACACCCTCTAAATAAGTAAAAGTTAAAGAAAGCAAAGGCGACTATCCCAACAGCCTTTTAATTATATATTTACACGTCAACCAAGTAAAAAACGCTATAAAGCTGACCAAGAGAAACGCCGTTGACATGTATTAAAATTGACAAGAATAATTACATTTTAGGTGACCCGAGCGTGTGCCTTCGGCTTTCGTTGGTGCATTTTTGCCAGTAATCGATAAAATTATCGATATCAATGCAAAAGGTTAAGTATAACGCTAATTAGCTAATTTAATAATATGAATTAATTATATATATATATATATATTAGGGTGTCCCAAAAAAAAAGAATATATTTTTTTTTCTTGTCTCTTGTAAAAATATGTTAGTTTATCATGCTGTAAGAGCCCTTTCAAAATATCAGCTCGATTAAAAATTTTGTAGGGGTTGCTCAAGATTTTTAAAAGTTTTCAAAATCGTCAAAAATTGAATTTTTGTTTTATTTTAATTTTTTTTCTCGTCTCGATATTATTTTTTAGGTTGAAAATAATAAAAATTCTGTAAATTTCAAATCAATATTTTGATTTCTAAAGGTCGCTAAAAGTTCGTTGATATTTATATTCAGAGGTCGCTTGAAAACATTCAAAATACTCTACTTTGAAATCTTGAGCGACCTTTAGAAATTAAAATATCGATTTGAAATTTTCAGAATCATTATTATTTTTGAATTAGAAAATAATATCGGAACGAGAATTTGGTAATTTTTAAAAATCTTGAGCGACCCCTAAAAATTTTTTAATGGTGCTGATCTTTTGACAGGGCTCTTAAAACATGACAAACCAACATATTTTCACAAGAGAAGAGAAGAAAAAAAAATATTCTTTTTTTTTGGGACACCCTAATATATATATATATATATATATATATATATATATATATATATATATATATATATATATATATATATATATATATGAGGCATTCCATGTCAACTCGGCCACCCCCTAGTGTGCAAAATTGAGTAAAGTTTTTCGAAACGTGCAAGTGATGAATTTTTAGCTTATCGTCTTAACTTTTAAATGCCGAGTGGTATTTTGTAAAATTTCAAAATGGCGGTGTCAATATAGCGACTGCAAGCAATAGACATCACTTTAAAAAATTCGTAATACGTAGTTTAAATTAACTAACAACTTTATAAAATTAAAAATTAAATTTTATTTAATGCACTGATCTATTATCAGTGATTCTATGTATTTTTTACCGCTGATTACACAATGGTTCGCCCCTAACCTCAAAAAAAAACTTAAAAAGCAGTTTCTCGTAATTTACTCCAGCTTAATGCATTTTTGATAGATGGTTTAGCATTTGTTTTTTGTATTTCTCATTGCCTAATATAAATATGGCCTTACCTCAGAGTCGACATAAAACTGTACGTTCCTAACCTAAAAAAACTCTAAAAAAATGTATTTTTACCTTCTTTACAGCTGTTTATAGCATTTTAAAGATTGGCATAAGGTTACATTTTTATACTTTTTATCGCCAAGTACGTAAATAATCCAACTATTTACTGCACACAAAGCAGTTTACCCCCTAACCTTAAAAATATTCTCTACAAATTAGTTTTCTGCAGTATACAGACGCTAAAGAAAATTGAAATATGGGATTTATAGATTTATTTCCACACTTTTATGGCTAAAAATGTTTATGATCTTTGATGGCAGTTCTTTGTTAACCTAAAAAAACTTTGCATCCTACCTATGCAATAAAAATGAGGTTTAAATGATATGTTAAAAATATTTACTATATAGTAGTTATTACATAACAATATGCTGAATTTGTAATTATCTATATCAGATTCTAACGATAATTAAATTCGGAGCCATTTGGAGCATTCGAATACTTTTTTAAGAGTAAATTTTTATTTGGTAATACCACAAAAGAATATTATTTTTGGTACGAATTTAATTATCGGTAGATGTAGATTATTACAATTTTAGCATATTATATTACACTACAAGGGCAGAAAGTGTGAGATTCCTGCACTGCGCGCCATGGCATCATGGCGCGCAGTGCAGGGCTCTTACACTTTCTGCCCGTGTAGTGTATACTATTTTTCTTACTACCTCGACTGAAAATTCACTATTCACTATTAGTCTTAAATAATATTCAATATTAACAATTAGTTAATTAACTAATTGAAAACAAATTTTGAGGTTATATTAGTGTCGTAATCAGAGTTGCATATGTTGAGTACTAGTGCACACGACTAAAAAATTTTTACTCCCGCTATTATAGAGGGTGCGCGTATAGCTTGACCAATGCATCAATCGTAAACTTTCTGCCGTGGAATCGGGGACGAAACAACGTATTTTCAGTCGAGGTAGTAAGAAAATATTTTTAACATACGATTTTTGCAAAGTTTTATAGGTTAACTAAGAATTGCCGTCAAAGAAAGATTATAATCGTATTTAGCGATAAAAAGTGTGGAAATAAATCTATACATCCCATATTTCAATTTTCTTCAGCATCTGTATCTGCAGAAAACTAATTTTTAGAAAATATTTTTAAGGTTAGGGGTAAACTGCTTAGTCTGAAATTTATAGTTGGATTATTTACGTACTTGGCGATAAAAAGTATAAAAATTTAACCTCATGCCAATCTTTAAAATGCTTTAAACAGCTATAAAGAAGGTAAAAATACATTTTTTGAGAGTTCTTTTAGGTTAGGAACGTACAGTTTTATGTCGATTCTGAGGTAAGGCCATATTTATATTAGGCAATGAGAAATACAAAAAACAAATGCAAAAATGCAAAAATATTTTACATATTTTACATATATATGTATCAAAAATGCATTTAGGGGCTGTAAATTTCACAAAACTGCTTTTTAAGCTTTTTTTGGGGTTAGGGGCGAACCATTGTGTCAGCGGTAAAAAATACATAGAATCACTGATAATAGATTAGTGCATATAATCAAATTCAATTTTTAATTTTATATCACTGTTAGTTAATGTAACCTACCTAATACGGTTTTTTTAAAGTGATGTATATTGCTTGCAGTCACTATATTGACACCGCCATTTTGAAATTTTACAAAATACCACTCGGCATTTGAAAGTTAAGACGATAAGCTAAAAATTTATCAGTTGCACGTTTCGATAAACTTTAGTCAATTTTGCACAGGAGGGGGTGGCCGAGTTGACATGGAATGCCTCATATATATATATATATACATATATATATATATATATATATATATATATATATATATATATATATATATATATATGTATATATATAATGTATAGCGCAATTTGCAAGATATAAAAAATATTAAATAATTAAAAAGGGTCAACCACTACTAAAATAGTGACATCTGTTGAAAGAAGTTACATCGAAGGATTTAATTGACAGTTTTTACAATAATCTGTTTGAGTTACACAATTGTGTTAAGCCAAATTTACTTGATTTTTTTCGACTTTGTGTGCGATAAATAATTATTTGATTTAATTTTTTATTACGGAAATCCCCTCACGGATTGTCCGTCCTGTAGTAAATTTTTGAAATTTTATTTGGTTTAAAAGTTATTGAGGAAGTACGACTTCTTAAGAAGGGCTGGAAGGGGTGGAAGAGACCTATATCACGTAACATTTAATAGTAAGCTTACTGTTTAGATCCATTACTGCTACAAACCATTATCAAGGGCATTTTTAGATCCTAACTGAAAAACAAGTCCCGTCGCCTACTTAAAAGTAAAGGTCACGAGCTGCCACTGATTGCTTAATTAATAATATTCGGCGAATTTTTTCAGAGGGCAGGAGCAATAACAGCGAATGCTAAGTAGATATACTAAGCCGATACGGGACCGGAAGTGACCCAGACGCTACGTGACGTAGGCGGTTCTCGATGGTGGCGCCCCCCTGGTGGGTGGTGGGGGGTGATCATATTAGCTATTGGTGGGCAGGCATTTGGGCAACGCCCTCAACTGATAAGCGTAAGTGAGCCTATTGGTGGGTTGTTGGCGGATGGCGGCTGGCGGATGGCGGCCATGTTTGATAGATATTAGCTATTGGTGTTGTGGTTTAAAGTGGGCGGGGCTTAGGTGTTTAGTTGGCATTACTGGAGATGCAAAAGATAAGCGATATGCATATTGGTTGTTTGTGGTTAGCGTATTAGTTTGGTATTACTGGAGATGCAAAAGATAAGCGATATGCATTTGCTGCAGTGGTTTGATATCCGGGGGGAGATAAGGATTTATTATTATTTTGTTGTAAATTTCATTTTTGACGCCATTTTGAATTGCTGACGTCATCCGACTTGTTGTTCGACAAGTTTCGGGGGTTTTAATGCGGTAATCAGTTATTTGGAGATAAGGATTTATTATTTTGTTGTAAATTTTTATTTTTAGACGTTCAGTCTCCCGTCCGACCTTATAATAACAACATTTTAAACAGGAGAACATATAATATGGTGGGTAAAATGATTAGTGTAAAGGAAATTGAAAAGGCAATCCAAAATATTGATAAATTTTTGGAAAAATGTGGTAAAGAAGGTGAAGAAAAATTTGAAAATAAATATCCTACTCAACAAGAAATATATCGAGAATTTTTGGAAAAGGAAAAAATGGACCAGTCAAAAAGAATTTTTGGAGCAACATCTTAATGCTAATGTTGTAAAAACCCAATATGGTAAACATTTTGAGTCGTGCCCCTGGTCAAATTCAGATGAAGGTCCAGATACATGCCCATGCTGTATGGTTTCAATTTATACGAAAGAAGCTAACAAAGTGTTAAATAAGTTGCCAAAAATAACATGCTGTTGTAAAATTAATTGAATAAACTTTAATATATATTCCTTAACAAAACTATTTGAGTTCAGTAGTACCTAAAATGCGTTGCGTTCAACAACCCGAAAAACTACCTATAAATAATTTAGATTTATTTGAAACCAGTTCTGATGCTAGTAAACATGGTAATTTACTACCAAATTCCTTTAGAGCAATTTTTTGTGGTCCTAGTGGGTGTGGTAAAACAAATGCTTTATTAAGTTTAATATTTAATCCTAATGGAGCTAAATTTGAAAATATTTACGTTTATTCAAAATCTCTTTTTCAACCAAAATATCAATTATTACAAAATGTTTTAAGCAAAGTAAAAGGTGTGGGGTATTTTTCATATAAAGATAATGATGAAATAATTGAACCTATGGAAGCTCGAAACAATTCAATTTTCATATTTGATGATGTAGCTTGTGATAAACAAAATAAAATACGCGAATACTATTCAATGGGTAGACATAAAAACATAGACGCTGCATACTTATGTCAAACATATTCAAAAATACCAAAACAATTAATACGTGATAATTGTAATATTATTGTGCTATTTAGACAGGATGATATGAATTTAAAACATGTATTTGATGAACATGTCTCACCTGATATGCCTTATAATCAGTTTAAGAAAATATGCTCAGAATGTTGGAATGAAAATTATGGTTGTTTAGCTATTATAAAAGATTTTCGTTTAAACAATGGACGTTATCGAAAGGGATTTGATAAATATATAAATATGTAGCTAATATTTTTTTTGAGTTGAGTAACAGTAATAGACTTTAAGCTGTTATTAATATTTTTTGCTAAGTAACCTTATAATCTTGGTAGAACCGCTAAAAATACTGTCACAAAAACCGATAGAAAAACTGTAGAAACTGCTATAAATACTGCAAAACTGTCGCAAGAACTGATAAAAAACTGCAAAACTATTACAAAAACCGATAGAAAAACTACAAAAACCGATAGAAAAACTGCAAAAACTGCTAGAAAAACTGCAAAACTGTCACAAAAACCGATAGAAAAACTGCAAAACTGTCACAAAAACCGATAGAAAAACTGCAAAAACTGCTAGAAAAACTGCAAAACTGTCACAAAAACTGCTAGAAAAACTGCAAAACTGCTGTAAATACTGCAAAACTATCGCAAAAACCGATAGAAAAACTGTAAAAACTGCTATAAAAACTGTAAAACTGTCACAAAAACTACAGGCTGTTATAAAAGACTCCCGTTTAAACAATGGGTGTTATCGTTTGATAAAAATATAAATATGTAAAACAACTATATTTAGTATCATTAGTAATCATGGCACCAACCACTGTCAATGTAACTGAAAAAATTAATGAACTCTCTCGAAATATTAGAAAAAAATATTTAGCTCTTAAATTGGGAAAAGCTGAAAATGATGCTACATTAGATAAAATTTTTAGACCAATCATAAAGCCTCTTGAAAAAATGGCATATGATACGGATTTTGTGAAAAAAGAAGCTGAAGAAGAAGATTTATTACAGCCAGCAAAAAAAATTAAAATACAATCTCCTATAAAATATAAAGCTATTGATAAAATACTTGAAGCATCCCCCAGAAAAGGTATTCAAGATAAATCATTAAATATCTCAAGCATACGTTTTCCTGAAAATGACACCACTAATGAAAATAATCCAAATGAAAAAGAAGCTGAAGAAGAAGATTTATTACAGCCAGCAAAAAAAATTAAAAAACAATCTCCTATAAAATATAAAGCTATTGATAAAATACTTGAAGCATCCCCCAGAAAAGGTATTCAAGATAAATCATTAAATATCTCAAGCATACGTTTTCCTGAAAATGACACCACTAATGAAAATAATCCAAATGATTTTTATAAAAGCAAATATAATCCCAATAAAACATACCACCCCACATTTTCTGGAAATGAAACTATTTATGAAGATGATACAAATGATTTTTATGATAATGACTTAAGCTTAAGTAGAACACTCGACAACGAATCAATCATGGAAACATTTCCGGAAAATTCTATAGCAGAATATTTGGATTTTTTCAATGAATTACCTAGAAATTTTGTTGAAGGACATATGAGAGATACTAGCAATGAATATGATCATACTTATATTCACCACGATTTGGATACAGGCAAGATCAAATTTGGGGATTCAATTGTGGAGTTTAAAGGTCCTGATTTTATTGTAAATAATAATTTATTCAAGGGGTCCCCAGGACTGTACGAATTAATGTTTAAACAAAATCCTAAGAATTACATGACATCAGATTTTAAAACATTTGGTGAACTTGTTGTGCTTACAAACGCGCATAAAAGAAATTTTGATCCCAACGAACAAACCATGGGGCATAGAGGGCTCAAATATAAAAACATTATTAAGCCTGTTTTAGAGCAAATAAAACAGCAAGATATAGATAAACAAAAAGAACATAGTCGTAAACTTAGAGTTGGTAAAGAACATACTGAAAAAATTGGGTTTGGCAGAGCATCGCCCACCTTGGTAACATACAATGAAAAACCAATAGAGTACATTTATTGGGATGACGTAAATGAATTGGTTGAAAGATTAAAGTTATTAGTAGCCTCCAAGCATGCTGGCAACACATCAAATGATAATGAAATTACAGCAATTATTAATGAACTAAAAGAAGCAGGTGTTATATATTAAAACAAATAAAGTTTTACCAGCAGTTTAACAATGCCTCTTAACAAGTTTGGTCAATCTCTCGGTCAATCTAATCAAAATTCGTTATTATCAAAATTACAGTATGGTAACAATGTACTAAAATATACTCCCGATGGTAATATTGACGCAGAAAACCTAAAAATATGTAATGTGAAATCACCAAATTTAAATGCAGATGCTACTAATATGGGTTATGTTGATCAAATATATGCAAATTTTTATGATGATACAATAAAATCACTTAGTAAATTTGAACAAGAGACATTAAAAGCACTCGAGCAATCGGATGCAAAAATAAAAAAGGAAATTGAAAACCTTGATAGTAAAAAACAAGATAAATTAATAATTAATTTAAATAAAGAACTAGCTATTTTAACGCAAAATACCGATGAGTTAAAAGAGCAAATTAAAGAACTTAATAAACAAAAAACAATAATTTTCAATGATTTGAATTCTTTAAAGAATATTTCAAGATCGCATGTAAATGCACGTAATGACTTGGATAGGCAAATTAAATTCCTTCAACAGACTCAAGATGTGAACTTAAAGGATATAAAACAGCAAAATGAACAAAACATTATAGATTTTAAAAAGCAAATCAAAGATCTTAATACAGCTTTAAAGTCTCTGGATACAAACGTGAAAAATGGACAAAACATTATAGATTTATTATTTGAGGACGTCAAAAAAAACAAATCCGCAATCAATGATATGGAGAAAAATATAATAAAAGTGATTACAGTGGCTGCTGGTGCTAGTACTCACTCTTCCACCACACCATAATCATGAAACACACCAAGGAAAAAATTAAACTTGTTAATGAACTTCATAGACCTATAAGAAAAAATTTTAAACGTCGAAAAACAATTATTAAGGGCATTGATGACCTTTGGCAATCAGACTTAGGGCAGATGGACATGTATGCATCAAATAATAAAAATTTTAAGTTCATATTGATTGTTATTGACTGTTTTTCAAAATATTTATGGGCTAAACCATTAAAAAATAAATCTGGGGAAGAAGTTACAAAAGCTTTTAATTTAATATTGAAAGAAAGATGTCCACAAAACTTACAGACTGATCAGGGCAAGGAATTTTTTAATAGTAAGTTTAATGAACTTATGCAAAAATATTCAATAAATCACTATAATACATTTAGTTGTAAAAAAGCTGCAATCGCCGAGCGTGTTATAAGGACTGTAAAAGAACGCCTATTTAAATACTTTAGTTTAAATGGATCATATAATTGGGTTGATATATTGCCACAAATTGTTTCAAATTATAATAATACAAAACATAGAACAATTAATATGAAACCAATTGATGTTTGTAAAGAAAATGAAAAAAAAGTTTTAAAGTTTGCCTTTACTCATTTAAAATTAGCAACCAAACCTAAAAAGTTTTCCATCGGCGATATAGTAAGAATAAGTAAAGCAAAACATGTTTTTGATAAAGGATACACCCCCAATTGGACTACAGAATTGTTTAAAATTGTGAAAGTAAAAATTACAAACCCAGCCACATACATTTTGGAGGATTTAAATGGTAGACCCATTAGTGGAGCATTTTATGAGGATGAGTTGCAAAAAACAATGCAGCCTGATATTTACCTGGTGGAAAAAGTTTTACATAAACGTGGCAACAAAGTCTTCGTGAAATGGTTGGGCTTCGATGATTCACATAATAGTTATATTAATAAAACAGACTCTTTTTGATTACCCCACTCTTTTCCAGTTTCTCACCACAAAATCAAAATTTAATTTAGTTTAAAAAGTAAAGTAAAGCAGTGCACACATAAAATGGGTAGTAGTGATTTTGAAGGTTATGATGCCCCACTGAATGCAGTGTTTAATAGATATGAAGAAGCTATTAAAGCTGAAAAAAGATTAATTTACACAACGACTTATAATTTCCAATTATTCTTGCTGGAATGTGGGCTTAGTGGTGCAAGGGATTTTTTACCAACAGTAAGAATGATTAACAAAGTTACTGGTGAACATCTCTCTTTTATATATGGTGAATGGGTTGGTGTAATTGAATCACTCCAAGAACTTCTGGATGCACATCACACTGATGAAATTCAGCTTTGGAGGAACATGAAGATTGAATTAAATATTGATGGCAATAATAAAATTTTTAAAATATCAGATGATTGTACCATTTTTTATTTTACGCTAAATGATGTTTTTGAAATTCTTGAATTAAAAAAGTTAATTTTTAAAAAACTTGAAATGTTAAATAATTTAAATTTTAATTATTATTATCATAATCTATTAAAAAGCACATATGAAGCGATGAAAACTGAACTTCGTTTTTATCCTCCATCTCTTCATGCTGTGCTAGACGTTCTGTCATCCCTATGTTCTTGCGGTACTAGTGTAGAAAGTTATTGTTTTTTAGAATGCTTATACTATTTAGATATGAAAATGTCAAATGATTTAGAAAAATATACTGATTTTTAAACGTACCCTTGAGTTTTAATGATGATTGTTGTTAATAAAAACACAATAATTTAAAATAAATAAAATATATTTATTAAAATTAGAAATAATTATTACATAATATTATTAATCTTGAAGTGCCCATGAGGTAAAGTATCTGTTGAATTTGATAATAAATGCCTTTTATCATCATATGGACTTAAACCAATTTTACTCTGTTCAATACTAAACACATTATGCGCATTTGATTTAACCACCAATATGGGTGCTGCAGAATTGTCAACCACCCCCCCCCCCCCAAAACAAGGTCGTTATGTTTACATTAATAAAAATTGTAAAGATAACAATTTATTTATAATAAAAAATTAATAATATAAGGCAACTATAATTCAAAAGTGTGAAAAATAATTAGTTGTTAAGTTACTATCATTGAGTAAACATGTTTTCAGTAGCCAATTTTTTATTACTATCTACATTCATTAATAATACTTTATTTGTAAATTTTCCCAAAAACACTCAGGATTGTTATGTGGCATTCAGTGTTGATAATCCAATGGTAAAGACTCAATGGCCAAATGATTGGAATCCAATGGATGCAGCTCCTGGTACATTCAAGATTCAAGTTAATGCCTCAGCAAATACCTCTATATTACATTATAAATTAAAATATATTTTATCAGCAGATGGCGGAAAGACTAGAACCCTTTTTGAAATAAATAGTTTAAATAGTGTAATAACTAATTTAACCAATTTATCAACCACTACAGAATCGGAGGTGGCTTCTTCAACAACATTTTCCACAAAAATATTTATAGAATTTATATCTCTGTTAATAGTAGGAATTTTTTTACTAGCTATTTATGCATTTGTATATTTTTTAGGTTATGCAATTAATAAATGTAAAAATATTTAAATATATTATATTACTTACCTATGAGTTTTATTCTAATTTTATACATAAAAACAATATAATTTTTTTATTTATTTATTATAATATTATTTTATTTAAAGCACATAATTTTTTTTTTAAATAAGTAATGTCAAGCGAATCCTTCCTTAGGTCCTCAGAAATGCTCATAGCAGCAAAAGCCTTACACAGTTCATACATTTCAATGTCTTCTTTTAATGCCTGCAATTCTTTATAAAATTTTATTTTTCTTTGAGCAAATTCTTTACAATCCATGATTATGGGGTAGATAACTTTGAAGCCAATTATGTAATACTAAGGCATGTGTTGTACTACACCTACCGCTTCTAAAATGATCCAAACACATGAGGGGTTTGTTTTTAAACACTGGCTGCTCCCAAAGGTTTAATGTTTCAACGTTTATAATTTTTATATTTGGTAATAACTGCTCACAGACTGTTTTTAAATATTCATAATTTTGATTTCCTTTTGTGTAAACAGTGTCGTATTCAGGTAATAATTCCATTAAAATGTTGTTAATCTCATTGAAATTTATATATCCACTTGAATATCGTAGACCATGAATTTTTTCTTCAAAGCAAACTTGTTTTTTATTTTTTCGTGATAACAGCTTAAATTCTACCATTGGTTTTAAGAGATAATGATTTGTTTGCAATCCATTGGTAACGGTAACTTCTTTTGGATGAAAAAACCATTTTTCGTTAGAGAATAAATTAAATCCCTGAATATTTATAGACACAACCTTCATCTTAGGTAGAATAATTTAAACTAAACAGCATTATGATAAACTACGAACTATTTCGCTGAGTGGGAGATGCTCCATAATGACGTCATGTATAATAACACAATATGCTTTTGTGTTATCGGGAAAGCCTTTTTTCGCCTCAATATCAACTTTGATGTCAACTGTACTCGATTTTAAGGATTCATTTCTTCTGGAACAATCAATTACAAAAAGAGCGTGGTTCTTAAATTGTTTATAATCAAGTAAAGAGTGTTTTGATATTGTTAAATCATTTTTAAAACTTGAATAAAATTGTGTATAATTGTGATGAGCCTCGATAAAATTATTTTTTTCAAAATTAAGGTCCATGCGTTCTATAGGAAAATATTCGCCATTGAGGATAACACGTATATCAGATATATCAATGTTGTCAAAATATGAGGGATCTTTTGTATCATTACCTCTTCTATTGGTATGAAAAGCTAAAATTATATAGCGTGGACTTTCCAATGCAGTGCACGTTTTAACTGACCATATTTCCTTAGTGGCATCTTTAGTTAATTGGGGTAGCTCATGGGATTCCCACTTTCTAAATGGAATTACTATAGGTCTGTCTGATTTTATTGATTCCAACAACTGAAGCTTTAATAAATCATTGGGTGTAATAACTTGTACTTTTAACGAGATATTTTCAACGGTTAATTTAGCCTTTGTTGTGCCAGCAGCCGCAGTTTTTTCTGTTATAATTTGACAATCAGAGTCATTTCGAGCTCTTACAAGACGTATAGTTTGTTTACCAAATTGGGCCAGCTGATAATCATTAAATATACCAAATAAATGATGTAATGGTATACGTATATTAAAAGTTGAAATTTTGGCTATTGTTGAGACTATTGGTTGAGCTGGGTAATTCCATCCTGCAATGCCTAAATGGTTTGAATCATCGCTACTGTAATTAAGATAGCCCTTAATTGTGCTCACAATACCTGGGTCGCGAATACCATCAATTTCTTTTCCATTTATTTCATAAGAAATTCGGTCAAACAAAAAAGCTCCAAAATTATTTATTAAGGCTGCCTCGCCATCCCCTTTAGTTATTTCCAATTTACCATCTATTAATAGAGCTGCATCGTGCATAAGCAGCCAGGAATCTCTTTGATTTATTGAAATTTCTATAACATCACTATTATTAAAAGATTTAACATAGGGGTAATAAGTTCTGTAGTCAACCTTTTGAATTGTTTCACTAAACTGTGGTTTTCGATAGATGTCGAAGATTTGGTCTAATGATGACATTATATCCTAATGATTGTAGAAAAAGTCTATATGAATTAGTTAAGCTGTTTGAACTAGGCAAGCGTTTGCTGTCAACTGATTTCAAATTGTTTGTGCTAGGATTTTTATAATAATTATTGAATGTTAGTCCCATTATGATAATTTTTTTAATTCCAATCGAACTATAACTTCCTCTCCACGAAAATTAACTGGTTTAAAATCTTGGTTTAAAATTACCAAAGTAATATTAGATATTTCTTGTTTATTTATTATTGGTAAATATATAAGGTTTCGGGGAATTTCGTTGATTGTATAGCCTGGATCAACGTCTACTGAAAATTCGTAAATTGTATGTGTTGGTAGATAATTATAATAAGCACCTGTAGATATATTACAATCGATGTGAATGGTTCGAACTTTTATTATATTAACTGGGAGATCTGATTCGTGTTTTTTACCCGGCGTTAAAGTACGCTTAGAAAATCCTAATATTTTTCCTATACCATCAGCCTTTGTAAAATCTATTTCCAACGTATTGCTTTGAATTTCACACTTTAAAGTATTATTATTTGGTTTAAGTGAAAAATATTTATCATAATCTTCCTTTTTAACGTTGCCAGGAATAATTTGTTGTCTTAGGTACGTTTCTATATCTAATATTTCATAAGTACCAGTTGGTATTATTATTTTTTTTACCACACTCGCTTCTTTATAATAAAATGTATTTTCACCTTCTTCAATATTAGGGATACTGTTATAGGAATAAAACCCTATTAATGCTATACCGTAGTCAAAATCTGGATTAAGTTGTATTTGATTTGTAAAATCTATACTTAAAACATAATTATTACTTTTTAATGTAAATAGCTGGGACATTATCTTTAAACAACGGTTAATAATAGACTAATCATATTTTCTTATCTCATTTATTTTTATAAAGAAACCACAAACATAAATGGCCACAATTAATTTGTTTAAAGTTTTGAAAACAATCATTATTATAATTAATTTTAACATTTTTTCCTAAATAATTTACTAATTCTTTTGGCGGTTTAAGACCACCAAAACTATCAAAATAAATAACAGAATTGTTTCTTTTAGTATAAGCTACCCAATGTGTACCCAAATTTTTCGAAATGTCTAAATTTAGGATTGCAGATTCATTTTTATTTTTTATTTTTGGTAAAGCGTCTCGCATAAAAACCCCTCTAAAATAGGGTATTTTAAGCTTTTGTGCATATTTTACCAATTCAGAATCATATAGGGCTCTATTGGGTAGCTTTATTGGTAGTTTTTTTGTTTTAAAAAAAGACCATATCCTCCCTTGACATTCCTTTTTAAATATAATCCCGAACCTTTTTTTCCAATTTCCTCCATAGCCCTATTATGTCGACCTAATTCTTCAAGTTTCTTTTTAGCATTTTTTGTGTCTATCACCGTTTTGGCTACAGCGCTTGCGCCTCCAGCCAATGATCCTATGGCCCCTAAGGCTGCGAATAGTGGTAAAAGGGGTAAAAATCCTCCTTGTTTGTCGGATTCAAATGGAATTATTCTAGGCACCTTAATATTTTTACGACCCCCAGCTTTCTTTATAATCACCCGAGCTGCTTTAAGTGCCGTTGCAGTAGATTTTTTAAGTGAATTTTGATTGGATATATCTAAATCTTGAACATGTTTTTTAATTTTATCAACCAAACCACGTTTAAATGAGATTGGTTTTAGAGTTTTTCGAACGCCCATTCCAAGTTTTCTTTTAACCTTCATTCCCGTTGTTACTAACCAAGCAGCTGCTTTCTCACCTAATTTAGAGTTTTTAGATTTCACCCTTTCCCAAGCTTTATTTTCCAAAATCCAATCCGCTTTATGTCTATCCTCCAAATTTTTATTTTTTGAATAAGCAATATCGTGATCTTTACATGCAGCGTCTAAGGGGTTTATACCAGTATCACCCCTTTGAATTCTCTTATCTAATTTAGTACCTGGTCCGCAAAATTGATAAGAAGGCACGTGAAGCTCAAAGGGTAGGTTGTTAATTGCAGAATTTAATAAACCGCCACCTTTAAAAGTCAACATTGAAATGATTTTTTTTTTAATAAAGTTAACCTTTTATAATTATTAATAAAAGTATGTTGAAAGGGATGTTAATATATTTTTTAATTGATTTAAAATTGTTTCATTCGGACAATTTATTCCAAATAAACTCCAATCAAAAACTCCTGCTCTTATTAATTTACCAGAAAATTCGTTATATTCATAAAATAAATTTTTTTTAAAAAAATAAATGTTACCATTTGTATAGCGAAATGCTGAAGTTATATCTGGAGGGATTCCTGGGAAAAACTGTTTTATACTCCCCCGATTGACTGCATTTAAACTACATTCATCAATTTCAGTAACCCAATAATCATCATGAATAATATAAGTTCTACCTCTGTTTGAGTTAAAAATAGCATTTATGTTGCTACTTCGAGCAATATTAAATTTGTCTATTGTTTGATTAAATGTTTCACATGCAAGACTAGGAAAAGAAAACGTACTAACACGTTTTAAATTATCTATTATTACCACACTACCACTAGGTGTTTGGTATATATGTAAAAAATCATTATATTTAATATAATCACTAATTTTTTTAGGCTTTTTAAGATTTATGCTCGAGGGCTCTCCTATATTTAAAATCCACGCTAACCCATTGTTAAAAACATACAGATGATTATTATTTGTGACTAACATTTGTTGTGGATACTTGATTTGACATAAATCAGTTAAATTTGGTGATGTGTGTGTAGGTTTTTGTGTAGAACCCGTTATTTTAGGTCTGCTTGTTGTTAAAATTGTTTTTGTTGTTCTTGGTTTATCTGTAAGTTTCCTTGTAGTTGGGATTGTTTTTGTTGTTGTTAATATTTTTGGAGTAGTTTTTGGGGTTGTTGATGTTACTATTTTTGGAGTAGTTGGGATTGTTTTTGTTGTTGTTAATATTTTTGGAGTAGTTTTTGGGGTTGTTGATGTTACTATTTTTGGAGTAGTTGGGGGTAATCCATATAAATTTTGTATATTTTTTTTATCTTCATCGGATAGGGTTGTTATATTTGGTGAAAAATATGCGTACATTAGTGCATTATTATCTGGTGAATGACTCAACCCCAAAGTATGTCCAATTTCATGAAGCAATGCGGTATATAGACTTGTTTTATCATTATCTTCAGGTACATCGAAACCAAAATACCAATTTTCATCTGAATCTAAATGAATTTCCGTACAGGAATTAATATGACTTGGGTGGTATGCGTGACCAACTACAGCACCCTTTCCATCAAATGGTGCAATACAATAACCCTTCATGCATCGAACTGAATTTCTATGGTTATTTTTCCCAAATGAAATTAGAATGTCAGGATTTCTAAGCGAAAAAATAAACTTTAGATTTACAAATTTTTCCCACTCATTGAAAGCTCTAGTAGCAACTCTTTTTATCTCTTTATTATATGCATACCAATATATATTATGTTTATTCCATTTAGGTGGGTTTTGCGTCAATTCATAAATATTGTCATCTGGTATAGAGCAACGACGTGTTTTTATAAATTCTAAAAGGTCTTTCGTTATTTCACCACTTATGTTTAAATTATATCTCTCCTGAAATAATATTAAAGCTTCTTCATAACTAGTCAACGAAAACTCTGAACTATTAAGGTAGCCAAATGTTTCGAGATGTTTTATTACAACATCTTTATCAGTTAAATTATTTGATTTTACCAAAATTATACTTGGCAGAAATATTAATAACAATTTAAAGCCCATTATTAACATAATCAACATAAAGCAATATTAAGACTGATCACCGAAAAAGATTTCTGGACAATAAATAGACTTGTCGGGACAAGTTGGGGTGACGTCAGCCGAAATGGTACCAAAAATAAAAATTTACAACAAAATAATAAATCCTTATCTCCAAATAACTGATTACCGCATTAAAACCCCCGAAACACAAGTCGGGACAAGTCGGATGACGTCAGCAATTCAAAATGGCGTCAAAAATGAAATTTACAACAAAATAATAATAAATCCTTATCTCCCCCCGGATATCAAACCACTGCAGCAAATGCATATCGCTTATCTTTTGCATCTCCAGTAATACCAAACTAATACGCTAACCACAAACAACCAATATGCATATCGCTTATCTTTTGCATCTCCAGTAATGCCAACTAAACACCTAAGCCCCGCCCACTTTAAACCACAACACCAATAGCTAATATCTATCAAACATGGTCGCCATCCGCCAGCCGCCATCCGCCAACAACCCACCAATAGGCTCACTTACGCTTATCAGTTGAGGGCGTTGCCCAAATGCCTGCCCACCAATAGCTAATATGATCACCCCCCACCACCCACCAGGGGGGCGCCACCATCGAGAACCGCCTACGTCACGTAGCGTCTGGGTCACTTCCGGTCCCGTATCGGCTTAGTATATCTACTATGCTAATTGGAATCATACTTTAGTAATATCTTTTTTAAACCTTTTGTTTATTTATTTACGTTATTATCTCTGTCAGTAACAAAGATACACTGTTTTAAAGCCAACGCCTTGGATAAAGTGTTCGTATTAGACACATAATGTTGACTTTAACCATCTACAATCAATGCCACAATACAAGAAATATCTGTCTCAGATAGCTGCAATTTTTTATTTGACAACTTTTGACAACTTCTACTGTCAAATTCCAAAATAATTGATATCCGTTTAAGCGTATGACGACTTTACACTTATTTCTTTGACTTTTTTAAGACTTTTTCCGGTGTGTTTGTTTTAAAACAGTTCATCTTCGTTAATAACAGATAATAATGCAAATAAAAAAAAGTTTAGATAAGATAGGGCTTTAGCAAAATTTTAATTAACATCTGCTGTTTTCGCTGATACATCCCAAAGGGTATCACAAATTTCGGGAAAAAAATATTCTTACTTTTGCATCCTGTATATTATAAGATTAAAATCTAAATAAAAATGTCTATCATAGAGTCAGCATTTAATTTAAAAAAACAATTATCAAAATCATATGAGAGGTTCGCGACATTTTACATCCTCTGAAAAAGATTCAACCTGCGGTTAAATAAATCATCAAAATCAGATAAGCGCTTTGCGAAAAAATCATGCGAACACTTAATTATTTAAGTTAGCTTTAAAACAGTGTATCTTCGTTAATAAAAAAGATATAATATATAAAGATATAATATAACAAAAAATAGCACTTCAATTTTAATTAATATCCCCTGTTGTTTATTATGCACAAGGTGTATGTGCTAAAATTAACGCCTGAATAAAAATTTCTATCATATGTAACGGTTTTTTCGTGTTTTGTGTACTTTTTATTCCTTGGCTGGCTAATGGGAGCTTTTGGGTTTTTCGTATGTGTTACACCTTTACAAACGACTAATCTAATCTGACCTTTAATAAAGATTGCAGCTGCTCCGGTTAGATGATGTAGGGCAAAGGAGTCCAAGTAGTGGTGGAGTATTCCAGATACGGATATTCACACACTAAACTCACACACGTCGAATCACCCTGAAAACTTCACACGCGATCACCGTTCACTATATACTTACTTTTCGACTTAAATTGATTCAGGGTTATGTCTCATAAAACAGACAGTAGAAATAAAGCGATATTGCAAATATTTTAACAAAGAAAATTTAAAGTTAAAAATAAAAAAAAATAAACAAAAAGAATAAGGTTAAGTTAAATTAAGAATAGGTAATTAAAAATAAGAATCCAGAGAGTTAATCAAAGAAAACTAATTTCCAAAATAAACTATAACTGAAGATTAGGACATTTAATAATAATAATAATAATAATAATAATAAATATCTTTATTGCATAAATAATACATAAATTATAAATACAAAAGGCGAAAGTTCAGTTTGCACTGTTCAGCCACTTTAACCAGAAATAAACAATATAATAACAAACAAAAAATACAAAAAAAAACTTATAAGTTTAAACCTACACATTGCACATTTAACATATGCCCCTTAAGTTTATTTTTAAGTGAAGCAGTTGTATGACTTTCGTTGAACAACTTAACGTAAGTGTTAAAAATTGAAGCAGCCATGTATTCAAAACTGTTTTTAAATTTAGTAGTTTTGTGTACAGGTAGTGTTAACAAGTTTTTATTGCGTATATTAACATTATGACATTGACTTCTATAAATTAACAGACTAGACGGATACATAGGCATCTTGGTTTTGTATACCTTGTAAACAGTTAGTATATATTGACTATAAAATAGGTTATCACATTTTAGAATATTCAGTCTTACATAATGTTCACCTAGGTGATCTCTAAAATTAATATTAAATGAATATCGCAGACAGCAGTTTTGAAGTTTTTGAATACAGTAGTGTAGCTTTTGTTGCACAAGTAAAATACACACTACCACAGTAAAAACAAGGACTTAAAATAAGACTTGTACTTAATTTCCATTTAACTTTACTTGACAAAAATGGTTTAAAACTATAGATAGACTTAAACTTAATATACGCATTTTTTAAAAGACTTTTTACATGGGATTCAAAACTTAAATCACAGTCAAACAAAATACCTAGGTTTTTAACACAGTTTTAAAATTTTATCACAGAATTGTTCACATATATATCACATGTTTTAAGCTCTAAAGCTTTTATTCGAGCATTTCTTGATCCAATGCAGATACTGACTGTCTTATTCTGATTAAGAAGAAGTCCATTCTTAGATGACCACACCCTAATTTTACTAAGATCTTTATTTAGCTGAGTGATTGCAGAGTTTATTTCAGCTGGAGTGATGGATTTGTATATTTGTGTATCATCTGCATACTGGTGCACTTTGCTATGACGGATCTCTTCACTCAAATCCGCAGTAAAAATTGAAAAAAGTAAGGGACCCAGAATACTCCCTTGTGGAACTCCCTTAGACAGGGTCCGAAGTGATGAAACCTCTTCATTAAGTACAACATACTGCTGTCTATTTACAAGATAGCTTTGGAACCATTCAATATCGTTTTTATCAAAATGATAATAATGCAGTTTAGCCAGAAGCAAATTATGGTTCACCACATCAAAAGCCTTGCTATAATCAAGTAGCACTAAAAGAGTAACTTCCGAGTTATCCATAGCTTTGCTGATGTCATTTGTAATTTTTAGCAATGCGGTATTAGTACTATGATTTTTACGAAATCCAGATTGTGTTAATGGTAGGATACACTTGTCAGCATGTTGCACAACTTGTTCATATACAATTTTTTCTAATAGTTTAGAAGCAATGGGTAGGATGCTGATTGGTCTTAAGTCAGTAAGTCCTTCTGGCTTGGAATTTTTCGGAAGTGGCTTAATCTTTGCAATTTTCCATATGTTTGGAACAACTCCATTTGTTATTGAATTGTTTATAAGATGAGTTAATGGACTAAGGCAGTATGGCATTAAGAGTTTCCAGGCTTTTAAGTTAATACCATCAATACCTTCTGCATTGGTTGAAATTTTACCAAATATTCTTAGAGCTTGCGATTCGTCTACTTCGACCAACTTAAAACATTCCAGACAATTATACTTCACATTATTACAATAAAACTTAAAAGTTCTTCATCCAAATCAGGGCTGGGAATAGAGTCAATAAAATAGTGAAATTCTTATTACGTTTATGTATGTTAAGTTGATCCAAGGATTTCCATAATTTACTTGAGTTGTGTATATTACAGTTAACATGATGGTGAATATATGATATCTTTTCTCTTCTTAAAGCCCCTGTTAAGTAATTTCTTATTTGTTTGTAGTAATTGTAATGTGTCAATAATTTAGTTCTTCGATATTTTTTGTAAGCAGCATTTTTTATTTTACATAACTGAATAATATTATATGTTATATATGGATTTCGCGGTTTTTTAATTGTATATGTTTTAAAGGGGGCATATACATCAAGTAGAGATTCCACTGCATTATTGAGAAGTTGAACCTTATTGTCAATCTCATCTTCTTGTAGACTCTATTCCAATTAATCAAAGAAGCATCTCTGGAAAAATTTTCCTTATGAATATTATTAAAATCCCTGGAGCAAATTGTTATAGGTTTATCCTTTTTAATTGTAATATTTAGCTTGCAACCCACAAGTCGATGATCTGTAAGGTTCAGTAAATCTACTATTTCAACTGCATGATGCTCAAGATTATTATCACAGCAAATCAAATCAATCAAGGTTTGAGAGGTATCTGTGATCCTAGTGGGTTCCTTGATAATTTGATTTAAATTATATATGTCAATGATGTTGAGCAATTCTGTTTTAAGTATAGAATTTTGAAACAGGTTTATATTAAAATCCCCTACTAATGTAACATAATCGGATTCCATATTTATAGATTGTATAGCTTTATCCAGATCATCCAACATAATTGATGGATCAGGTGGCCTGTATACTACAGCAAATGCATATGATAGTTTATTTATACATACTTTAATCCATACTTGCTCCAACTTACTGTCATCTATAAAATCAAGGGTAATTTTTTTGGAGTTCAAGCTGTTGTGCACATACCAGCACACTCCACCACCCCGTGAACCTCTATCCTTTCGAAAAAGCATATAGCCATTGATATGAACATAATTGTCTGGTATAGCTGCCTGCAACCATGTTTCTGTTACTCCTATTAAGTGTATATCTTCTGCTAAAGCATAGTTTGCAAAATCTGAGAAACATGACATTAAGGATCTTATGTTTACATGACAGATTTTTAAGGAATTTTTAAGGTTAGGTGGTGGATTTACTGTATTTATAAAAAATTTCCAGTTTCTTTGCTTAAAAAGTCACCGTGTCTCTCAAAGTGAAATCTCTTGATACCAACATTGCTGGGCCAGAAGCTGGGATCATACATCTCATCCTTTTTGGGTAGTGGACCAATGACAACAAAATTTTTACTAAATTTTGACTTATTTTCAAGCTCTTTCACTTCAATTGATTGATCTTCAAAACCAGGTTTCTTTTTTATGTAATCCTTAATTTCACTTGCTGTGGTGGTATTTCCAACCCTGTTTATGTACAGTTGTATTCATTAAAAAAGCGTACAAGAATTAGAATGAGAGAAAACTGTCAACATTATTGCGTAAAACCGGCTTTCCACTGACTTAAGTCACTATAACTGACAGTAGAAAATAAAAATGCCTCGTCAGTTAAAAAGGCTCAAATAGTATCAAGAATCGAAGAAGAATGGTCAATTTGTACTGTGGTATAATAGAAATAAAACATCTATATTAAAAATTAAGCAACGCTGGAAACAGGAAGATTTACTAAACCAAAAAGTTGGTTCAGGTCGTCCCAAAATGTCCACCCCTGAACAGGATGCTGCTTTTTGGGATATCTGAGGATTTATGGGAAACTATACAACTATACTATACCTACTATACTGCTGGGAAGATATTACTCCAAATATTGTATTAAATTTAATTCAGTTCATCCCAAATACATTGGCTCAAGTAATAGAAAAACAGGGATGCATGACTAAATATTAAATATTTTTTAATGTTTGTTTTTTTTTCATTTCTAAAAGGTAATAATTTTTGTAATATTATTTAATTAACCTACGACGTCAATGCACTTTATAACCTAATAATTATTTTAATGACTTATGTCAGTGATAAGCCGGTTTTAAGCAATAATATTATTTTGACAGTTTCCTCTCATTCTAATTCTTGTACGCTTTTTTATTGAATACAACTGTAGAGCCAGAGTCGTCTCTCAACCCCTGAGAAAGAACCTGTTCCATTTCCAGTTGCAGTACCCAGTCTTTTGGGTTTATATTTCTTCTTTGTAACAATATCCCATGAATTGGCATCTTTTTGAATGGTTGAGTCCTTATTTTTATTGAAAAAATTATTTACTTCTTTACTAATTTGTTTTTTGAGGTTAACTTCTTCTTCTTTTCCAGTAGGTGCTTTCATTGACACTTTCAGGGCATATGAGCTACCAGCTTCCATTGTTGCCAGGTTAGGCAAATTATTTGGCGGTTTAGTTGATAAAGAAGATCCCTTTGAATTATCTACCTGCGCCATCTTCTGATGAATATTTGAGTTTTTAATAAAAACGATTTTTTCTTTAAGAAGTTTGATATTTTCCTCCAATAGCACATTTTTACCCTCCATTTCCTTAATGATCCTTTTTAGCAGAGCATTTTCCACTGCTAGATTACTATCCGCACCCTTGTTTACACTCATAACCTCCTCATCAATCACATGGAGGCACTTTGGATTTCTTGCAGAGTTGGCTTGTTTAATGCAACTTGGATGGAATTTACCGTCGCATTTAACACACATTACACTATCTTTCACAGTTTTTTTGCAATGATTGCATAGAATATTTGCATTTTCATCAGGAGGCTTATCACCCACAACCGCAGTGCTCGCCATCTTGAAAAAATGTAAATGTAAACTAAAAGGAAGTGGGAACTGGGCGATTTACTCTAGTTTGACAAACTACATACAGACTTTGACGTAATTTTTTATGTCTTCTGCCATTTTTGACCAATAAAAGTGTTTGTTAACCCTTTCTACCTGACAATGTTAGATCATGATACGCTTGGAGCAAAACACGGCAAGTGTTCCCACCAAAAACCTAAGTTGTTTCCGATTTTGATGAAACTTTGCTAAATCATTGTCCTATCGGACTACTTTTTCTTTTGTAAGTCTTTTAGTTGATAAAAAATATATAAAGTTTTTTTTTAATCGACAAAAATATATCCTATATCTTTTTTTCGTGCTTTAAGATAGCAGTGGTTTCAAAAGCGAAAAAAAAAGTTTTTGGCCCACAAAAATTGTATAAAAAATATTTTATCAAAATGCGACCATTTTAATTTTTTTAGCTTATTCTTTTCCCTAAATTTTGATATACAGTGCTTGCAAATCCAAGTCCGACCGCGTTGGAAAGGATGGTTGTTCAATACCCGCGTGAAAAGAATAAGGATAGAATGCCAAACAGAATTTGATTGGTCAGAGCGTCAGGCGTGCCTATTGTAAGCGCCTTCTGTTTGGCGTTCTATCCTTGTTATTTTCACGCGTCTTTCCCAAACCGGTCGGACTTGGATTTGCAAGCACTGTATATATATTTAAATGGGATCTCGAAACCAGTTCGAAAATAAAAGCGTTAAAACGCACAGGGATCGGGCATCGACAGCTCTGTTCGATCCGCTATCAATCACAAATTAAGGGGACAAGTATTTTTTAGTTTTGACAATTGGCCCCCTTTTTCGGTGATACAGGCCCCTAAAAGAATGGTCTTTTTCTTATATCTAAAAACACTGTTGTACGAGAATCACTAAATTTGGTATACAGGGTTTTTTTAATATGTGGAATCTGATAGTGTTTTGGCTGGGGACCCCTTGAAACGCTTTTTCGTAGGCCCCCTTTGGAGCCACAAAACTTTGGTTGCGTATTTTTTCTAATATTAACCCGCAAGGAAGTACATTCAATTTAGAAACTTTTGTTTTGAATTTTTTTTTTTAAATCTAATTATTTTTTTCGAGAGAAACAGAAAAAATGATAATCTGACAACTTATCAATGATAACTATCAAAAAATTAATTTGTTTGTCACTTGCGAACTCAAGCCACCTACGATTAACGTAAGAATTTCATACGAATGTCGATATGCATTCGATCACATTTTGCCATTTTTCTCGAAAACATTACGATTTACAAAAAAATTTCAGAAGACAAAAGTTTCTAAATTGAATGTACTTCCTTACGGGTTAATATTAAAAAAAAATACGCAACCAAAATTTTGTGGCTTCAAAGACAAGGGGGCCTACAAAAAAGCGTCTCAAGGGGGTCCCCAGCCAAAAACCTTAACACCCTATAGGTTGTATAGGCCTATAATAATGATAGCGGATCGAACAGAGCCAGTCGATGCCCGATCCCTGTGCGTTTTAACGCTTTTATTTTCGAACTGGTTTCGAGATCCCATTTAAATATATATATATATATATATATATATATATATATATTAGGGTGTTTTAAAAAAATCGACTTTTTCTTTTTCTTCAAATGGTCGGCAAATTCTTTCAGAGGATGTCAACACAAAGACCTCGTCAAAATTTGAGCTTTTAATTTGAAGATTTAGAGGTCTCGGATCGCAATTTTCTATTTCCCATTTAAATAACATGGGATTTTTTTTTTAACTTTGAAATTTTATACGTCTGAATTGAATCAACTTATGTCAAGGATCATCTTAGATTTTCATAGTAAATTTAACGCTCTACAAAAAAGGTCTCCTATCATTTTTCTATAAATTGATTCCTTCCAGAGTTATTCGAGGCCAAAGTTTGATTTCCATCGAATTTTAATATATATATATATATATATATTTATATATATATTTAAATGGGATCTCGAAACCAGTTCGAAAATAAAACCGTTAGTTTCCGACTTTAGTTTAGTTTGTGTTTATAATCTTTAGTGTCTATTGTTTTGTGCAGTTAGATAATCGTAATAAAAAGTACTATTATCGAGAAGCAGTGTTTGATTGTTGTGAATACATTCATGATGTCCAAGACCAAGCAGCGCGGCCCCAAAACAACGATTCGACATCAGAAGTAGGATCGACTCCAGAGCCTGGAGTATCACAGGAACAATGGCGCCTTCTTTTGGAAATGCAAAACCAAAATATGATGGAATTAATAAGTGCAATGAAAACCCCACCAGCTGGTGTAACCAGAGTATCGTTACCGAAGTTTAACCCGGAGGATCCAAGCGCTGACCCTATTTCGTGGTGTTCTACTGTGGACATGTGTTTATCAGAAAATCCATTGCAAGGTAGTGCACTTATTATCGCACTTAGTAAAGCCGTGGGAGGGGGTGCTTCACAATGGCTGTCACAGGTATGTTTCCCTGGTATCACCTGGCTACAAGTAAAAGATCTCTTTGTGGAACGTTATGATGGTGTCGAAACTCCGGCTTCCACATTAATTAATATGTTTAACGGTCGTCCTAAAGAAGGTGAATGCCTTTCGTCCTACGGTAGCCGCCTAATGACATCTCTTACGTTTAGATGGAACTCGATGACTATAGAAGAAATAACGGTATCGGCCGTATTAGCACACATAGCCCAGTTTGATAATCGACTACACCGCTTATCATTCACCACCAATATCAAAAACAGGGCGCAATTGCAAAGAGAGTTAAAGGCGTTCTCGTACAGTAAGCGTAAAGTCGCATCGATTTCAGAAGATTCTACCTCATCCTATGCAAAACGACATAAATCATCGACTTGTGTCATTTTTGTGGAAAAGTAGGTCATAAACAGAGAGAGTGCCGTCTTCGAATTAACAAAAGTAAAACAACATCTGGAACCCATCAGTCCGGTGCTAGTGCGTCGACCTTAAATAAATCTGTTGTGACGTGCTACAGGTGTGGCGCTTCCGGTCATATTGCATCACTGTGCCCTTCAGCCACCAGTGGGTCGTTTTCTAACGGTACTAAAGGAAATACGAACGGAGACAAGAGGGTAAACGTATGCACAGTGGTTATGCCAACCGGCTCGCTTACTCAATGTGGTAAGTCGTATTTATTCTGTTTTGACTCTGGTGCCGAATGTTCGCTTATTAAAGAAACAGTAGCTTTCGAGTTCTCGGGTGCAAGAATTGATAATTTAATTGTTTTAAGAGGCATCGGGAACACTGCCGTCCATAGCACTTTACAAATATTGTCTGAAGTAATTATTAACAATTATACCTTAGAAATTCTGTTTCATGTAATACCTGATACTAATTTGCAAAGTGAAATCATGATTGGTCGTGAAATTCTTTGTCAAGGTTTTGATGTTAACCTGACGTCCAATAGTTTTAAAATTAATCGGTCAATGATTGTTCAGATCTGTACAAGACTCGACGATCCAAATTTTAATAATATCGATACCGATATCATTGGCGATAACAAATCAAAATTATTGCTTATCTTACAAAAATTCTCTGCGTCTTTTATAAAAGGCATTCCATATACTCGGGTCACCACCGGTGAGATTAAAATACGTTTAATTGATCCTAATATTACTGTTCAGAGACGGCCGTATCGATTAAGTCCTGATGAGCGACAAATAGTAAGGAATAAAATAGACGAGTTGTTAGACGCGCATATTATCCGCCCCAGTTGTTCTCCCTTTGCTAGTCCAATATTGTTAGTTAAAAAGAAAAATGGCTCGGACCGTTTGTGCGTAGACTATCCACTGCCCCTTATTGCCGATCAAATTGATAGACTTGGGGGCGCCCAATATTTTTCTACCTTAGACATGGCAAGTGGTTTTCATCAAATCCCGGTTCACCCGGACTCTATTGAGAGTACCGCGTTTGTATCCCCAGATGGGCAATATGAGTATCTAACCATGCCATTCGGTTTAAGAAATGCACCATCTGTTTTTCAGCGAGCGGTTATGAAAGCATTGGGAGATATTGCGTATTCTTTCGTCATTGTTTATATAGACGATATTATGATAGTTTCTCGTACAATACAGGAGGCGTTGGAAAGACTTCAATTAGTTCTCGAAGTTCTTACAAAATCAGGATTTTTCCTTAATATTTCAAAATGCTCCTTTCTTAAAAATAGTACAGAATATCTTGGTTACGAAATTAAAGCGGGCGAACTTCGACCCAATGGTCGTAAAATTAAAGCACTTACTACTCTACCTGCGCCTCAGACTGTATCTCAGCTGAGACAGTTCATTGGCCTCGCATCATATTTCCGTCAATTTGTACCCAAATTCTCGCAGATAATGAAACCTCTCTATCAATTAACTACGGGTAAAAAGAATATCGAGTGGAGAACAGAACATGAACACATACGCCAAAAAGTTATTTCCCTGCTAACAAATGAACCGGTTTTAGCGATTTTTGATCCGAAGTACCAAATTGAACTACACACGGATGCTAGTGCCGATGGCTACGGTGCAATTTTACTGCAGAAAGTCGATAAACCTCGAGTTATTGAGTATTTTAGTAAACGTACTAGTTCCGCGGAGTCAAGATATCATTCCTACGAATTAGAAACGCTGGCGGTTGTCAATTCCGTAAAACATTTCCGTCATTATTTACAAGGCCGTAAGTTCACAGTTGTCACCGATTGTAACTCCCTAAAAGCATCGCGAAATAAAATTGACCTGACCCCCAGAGTACATCGCTGGTGGGCCTTTTTACAGTCGTTTGATTTTGATGTCATATATAGAGAAGGAAAGCGCATGGCGCACGTAGATTTCTTTTCTCGAAATCCATTACCGTTGAAACCCTGTAACCCAATATCTGCAGTACAAGAAAAACGTGTTAATCTCGCTGAAATATCAGACAACTGGCTAATTGCGGAACAGCAACGCGATCAAGAAATTTCAAGTATCATTTCTAACTTTAAAGAGCATTCCCTTGCCGACGATTTGGTAAAATCATATGAGTTGCGATCGGGATTGTTATACCGCAAAATACAAAGGTATGGTCGTACACGATGTTTACCCATAATTCCGCGAGCGTTTAGATGGTCTGTAATTAATCATATTCACGAGTCAGTCATGCATCTAGGATGGGAGAAGACCCTTGATAAGGTTTACGAACACTACTGGTTTGAGGGAATGTCCAAGTATGTACGTAAATTCGTTGACAATTGTATTACTTGTAAACTATCTAAAACCAGCTCAGGTAAAGTTCAAGCCCAGCTTCATCCTATTCCTAAGATAAGCATACCTTGGCATACAGTACACATTGATATAACCGGAAAACTAAGCGGCAAAAATGATTTAAAAGAATACGTAATTGTTTTAATTGATGCCTTTACAAAATATGTTTTGTTATGTCATACTCTAAAAATCGACACAGACAACAGCATTAAAGCTTTAAAATCAGCTATAACCTTATTTGGAGTACCTTCCCGTATTATAGCTAATTAAGGTAGGTGTTTTGCCAGTAAAGAATTTAAAGATTTTTGTAAGTTGCAAAATATCCAATTACATTTAATAGCCACAGGATCTAGTCGAGCAAACGGCCAAGTAGAACGAGTGATGGGCACACTTAAAAATATGCTGACTGCCGTCGAGACTAGCCAACGTTCGTGGCAGGACGCGTTAGGTGAAATTCAATTGGCATTGAATTGTACGATCAATCGAGTCACTAAAGCCAGCCCTTTAGAACTTTTGACTGGCAAGGTAGCTAGACCTTTCGGTTTATTGTCTGTTGTTAATGAAGAACCCGAAATTAATATCTCTGACGTAAGAAATCGCGCAAGTCAAAATATAAAAGTTAGTGCATTGTATGATAAGTCTAGATTTGATAATAATAAAGCTAAAGTAGTTAGATTTAACGTAGGTGATCATGTTTTGCTTAAAAATGAGGAGAGGAATCAAACTAAACTTGATCCAAAGTTCAGAGGCCCATTTCTGATAGCAGAAGTTCTAGAAGGTGATAGATATACCTTAAACTCTTTAACAAATAATAGATCTTATAAGTATTCACACGATCACTTGAGAAAAATGCCTTACAGCCAGGTCCCCAGTGAGTTAGAGAGTTCTAACGAGGAAAACACTCAGAGAGGTGTTGTAGCTCAAGGTGTTGAAAGAGACACCGTAGCTTAAGGTGTTGAAAGAGACACCGTAGCTCAAGGTGTTGAAAGAGACACCGTAGCTGAAGGTCTTGAAAGAGACACCGTAGCTCAAGGTGTTGAAAGAGACACCGTAGCTGAAGGTGTTGAAAGAGACACCGTAGCTCAAGGTGTTGAAAGAAACACCGTAGCTGAAGGTGTTGAAAGAGACACCGTAGCTCAAGGTGTTGAAAGAGACACCGTAGCTGAAGGTGTTGAAAGAGACACCGTAGCTGAAGGTGTTGAAAGAGACACCGTAGCTGAAGGTGTTGAAAGAGACACCGTAGCTCAAGGTGTTGAAAGAGACACCGTAGCTGAAGGTGTTGCAAGAGACACCGTAGCTCAAGGTGTTGAAAGAGACATCGCAGCTAAAGGTGTTGCAAGACACACCGAGAATAGTGCTACATGCGCCAGCCTGTAGTCGCAACTGCAAACCTATAGTGGTTTGATCAGGGCGTGATGAGCAGCTGGTGATGTAGGAAGGGAGCGTGGGATGTTGGTGTTTTAGTAAAGTAAATTTCCTTGTTATCAAAATGGCCTTCTGAACTAAGAGCATTATAAGTTATGTAAATTGTAAAACGTAGTGTTAAAACCTGAAACCTGAATGTTCTAGTTGCACCCGAGGACGTGTGATCGTCAGGACAGCCGTGTCGGAGAATAGACATTAATTTAAGCGTGTTTAGTTTATAAGTTTATTAAAATAACAATTTGGTAAAATTAGAAATAGGTTCTCATGTTGTTTATCATAAATTAGACTTAAGAAATAGATGTTAGGGAACAGTTATTTAGTCTGCAGTCCGATAAGGATGCATTAGTGAAGGTGATGACTAACGATCACCAAACGTAGCCACGGTCTCGTGGGAAAGTAAAGATAAAGATTGACAAAAAGGTGGAAATTTACTCACCCTCGGGGGGATGAGATTCATTCTAAAACGGGCATTAAGACTGTAAAGACGCGCGTAAACCGGAGACCGTGGATTCGTTACAATCGTTAGTTTCCGACTTTAGTTTAGTTTGTGTTTATAATCTTTAGTGTCTATTGTTTTGTGCAGTTAGATAATCGTAATAAAAAGTACTATTATCGAGAAGCAGTGTTTGATTGTTGTGAATACATTCATGATTAGTGATGGGCGTTCCAGGTCACTCTTTTGAACCAGATCACTAGATCTGGATCACATAAGTGAACCGGTTCAACGAACCGGTTCAAAAGAACCGTTTGAATCTCAGACTAATTAAAAATAACACTTAATGAAATCATTCGGAGCACATAAACCTTAAGTTTATGTTAAAAATGTTTATCACTTTAATACTTAAGAGCCTTTATTAAATTATAAGGCAATACAAATTGTTATTTTAATAATATTATTAAGGCTATTGAATATTACATTGTATTTTATTAAAGTTTTGTTATACCATACTATTTATTTTATTAAAATTTTATAAAACAATAAAAACTCTATTATTTTAATATTTTACATGAAAAGTAATATTTAAAACATAAATGTTGTAAGTTTACACAATTTAAATTAATTAATATTAAAAATATATTTTAAACGACATTGTCATAAGGGAAATCATCTCATATTTCTGTGGGTTTGTAAAAAATTACCAAAAGTATAAATTTGCCTAACGTAGTAACGAGCCACAGAACGCAAGAAGTTTGGTTCCGAACGATGCGACCGGCATAGGCACTAGCGAGCTGCATGATACAACAGTCATGATCGAGCCGCGCCTAGAGAATCGAGATGTTTTGCAGATCTGGATCACAGAAAACAAAACGTACTGCGAGCGCGAGTCGTTCTTAGCTTCAGGGAGCCGGTTCAGATCTCTCGCGACCCGCCGCTGACGGCTCGAGCGGCTCGCCATGCGCGGCCTGTTCAATGCACTGCAGCAGCATAGCGAGTCACTCGCTGCGACTGGTGAAGCAGTGAATCGGAGCTTAGAACGGCTTGCGCGCGGCCGCTTTGTAATTTCGGACCCGTGAGCCGGTTCGTTTAATTTTCGCGAACCGGTCCACGTAGATCACTTATAAGACCCGGTTCACTGAGCCGGTTCAGATCTGACCGACACATCTCTATTCATGATGTCCAAAAACACCGATTCGACATATATATATTTAGAATCCTATAATGTATATAATGTATATATATATATATATTAGGGTGTCCCTTATTTTTATTTTTTTTACGCATAACCTCTAATTATATTTATTACGTGTTTATATACTCCCAGTAAAAATTTCAGCTCATTCTATAAACGGGAACCCGTGCCGACTTGCATCTGAACCCTCCGTTAGCCAACGTTAGGCGCGCGGTATTTTGTAACACGGTTGGTCGCGAGGTCTTCGATCGTAAGTCATTTTGTGTTTGTTATTATGTGACCCTTATATTATAAATTATTGACAAATGTTAAAATATAATTTTATTTATATGTATACTTTGATAAAAATGTATATTTTCACAGGGAGTGGCTAGTTACCCGGAAGGGTCTGGTGAATAGGCCGTAAACTCTGAAATTGATAAACTTAATGGGTTTTACTCTAAATAACTAAAAGAGTCTATTGTGAGAGATGACTACCGAAAACCTATTGAACTGTCTGAAATATTTTTGGGAGGACATCAAAAAAAGAAATGCTTATAAAAAGCTGAAATTTCATATAACAGTATATTTTAGAAATACTAATTAGTATATTTAAGGGATAAAATCAACTAAATTAGTGAAACAAATGATAGAAACAAAAGCAATAATATTAATTAGTAATCATATTTAATAAAATCATTAGAAAAATACAGTCATAAAGTATATCTTCTTTTTAAAGTGTTTCGTGTTACAAAATACCGCGCGCGCCTAACGTTGGCTAAGGGTTTCCGTTTATAGAATGAGCTAAAATTTTTACTGGGAATATATAAACAAGTAATAATTAGAGGGTTTGCGAAAAAAAAAATAAAAATAAGGGACACCCTAATATATATATATATATATATATATATATATATATAATGTATACCAATATATCAGTTATTAGACATAGAACCCACACCAAATTTATAATAGTTTAAAAAGACATTAAATAAACAAGTTCGGCAAATACAGAATTTTAATTAAAGTTTGCGAAAAAAAGTTGTTTTTTCCTGTGCCTCACCCGCCTCCAGGCCCCCCTATTTAAGATAATTCAAATTAAAGTGGTGCAATTTATTATCTACTATAATTTATCGACAAATTTAAAATTTTATTTAAAAAATCCAAATATTACAGGTTTTATACCATTTTAAATATTTTTTTAGTTCAATAAAATAAATAATAAAAATTTAAAATCGAATAAAATCTGTAATATTTGGATTTTTTTAAATAAAATTTTAAATTTGTTGATAAATTATAGTAGATAATAAATTGCATAAATAGGGGGGCCCGCAAAGTTTAATTTAAATTATGTTTGCGCCGGTATATATATATATATATATATATATATATATATATATATATATATATATATATATATATATTAGGGTGTCCCTTATTTTTTATTTTTTTACGCATACCCTCTAATTATATTTATTACGTATTTATATACTCCCAGTAAAAATTTCAGCTCATTCTATAAACGGGAACCCGTGCCGACTTGCATCTGAACCCTCCATTAGCCAACGTTAGGCGCACGGTATTTTTTAACACGGTTGGCCGCTAGGTCTTCGATCGTAAGTCATTTTGTGTTTGTTATTATGTGACCCTTATATTATAAATTATTAAAAAATGTTAAAATATAGTTTTATTTATGTGTATACTTTAATAAAAATGAATATTTTTACAGGAAGTGGCTAGTTACCCGAAAGTGTCGGGTGAATAGGCCGTAAAACTAATTACCCGAAACTCTTTTTTTTATTATATCTGAATGACAGCTAAAAAATAACCAAAAAAAATTAGTTGATTTTATCCCTTAAATATATTAATATACTAATTAGTATTGCTAAAATATACTGTTAAATGAAATTTCAGCTTTTTATAAGCATTTCTCATCTCTCACAATAGACTCTTTTAGTTATTTAGAGTAAATCCCATTAAGTTTATCAATTTCAGAGTTTACGGCATATTCACCAGACCCTTCCGGGTAACTAGCCACTCCCTGTGAAAATATACATTTTTATCAAAGTATACACATAAATAAAACTATATTTTAACATTTGTCAATAATTTATAATATAAGGGTCACATAATAACAAACACAAAATGACTTACGATCGAAGACCTCGCGGCCAACCGTGTTACAAAATACCGCGCGCCTAACGTTGGCTCACGGAGGGTTCAGATGCAAGTCGGCACGGGTTCCCGTTTATAGAATGAGCTGAAATTTTTACTGGGAGTATATAAACACGTAATAAATATAATTAGAGGGTATGCGTAAAAAAATAAAAAATAAGGGACACCCTAATATATATATATATATAATTATGGAACATATGGCGCCTCATAGTTATGTGTCGTTAAAGTTATAATATAACCTCCAAAATAATGTCAACTTGAGCATCATTTTCATCTTATTTTTCTGTCTCTTCTTCTTTTATACAATTATGAGTAAGGAAATCGGTAAAAAAACGTATAATTATTTAGTAGGATTTATAATAGATAAGTTGAATAATAATAGATTAGCTACGCATCGAGAAGTAATAAATATTTTTTTATAATATAACACTGATTTTACTATCGTGGAGTTCAAATGTACGCGCCTGATACCGGTAAGTAAAACGTATACGTATAATAAGGTGACCAACTGTGGAAAGGGGAAAACCAGAACAGCGTTGGCCTGTACGAATTTTTTTTAGAAAAAAGGTGTTGCCCTATTTTTGGCTGTTTTTTGTGCAACTACCTGTGTTAGGTTATTATTATTTACTCTCAATTGAGTTAAAAAAAACACAAATTTCATAATAGTTATTTTATATATGGGTCGTTCCACGCCCTATCGGCCACTTTTGAACCCGACCCTTTCGATTTGGCTGAAATTATGTTATATTTTTTCACCCCACTAAAAATTTTTCTTAGAATGTTTTAGTTTTTTTTCACCCGACCAAAAATGTCAAAAATTTTTCAAAAAATAGTAGATTATGTCATAAGGAGTAGAAGTGGCTCTTTTTGTGGTGAGTACAGAGATTGACGGCCGAAGCGTAGCTGAGGCAGGCAACTGTACGAAGCACAAAAAGAGCTTCTACTCCAAATAACATATACAATTTTTTTTCAAGGGCGTAATATAAATAGGATAAGCAATAGAATTATTTTATTTACTTATAACTCATGTGGTATAAAATTTTGGCTAAAAGCATTACAAATTATTGATAAAAAGTAAAAAAACTTATAACCCTTACTTACATTGCAATGCCGATAAATATCCTAAACCATAGAAGGCTTTGTTATCTATGGAAAAAACTAAAAATAAACACTGCTCTGTCAAAATGCTGCGCTTGAATTAATTTTGACGTACTGACATTTGTTTGGAGTTCCGACATTGGCGACTCGTCTATCATCATTATATTATACTAATAAACTAGTTGTTCTTTATTTCGTTCAATTAAAATTTAATAAATAATCACTAAATATTCCGTGCGATTATAATTAATATAATTAATACATCGTGATTGCTTTGTATGAAATGCTAAATTAATTTTATTATTTGACGTCTATTGAGTCACCTATGGATTTACTTCTATCCCTAGGCTTTTTTGAGTTTTTTGTCTGCCGCTAATGAAAAAGACGTACTTCAACTATTTCTATACATGCATATAACGTTGTATATCATGGCCGCTTAAAAAAAATAGTAGATTATGTTATAAGGAGTAGAAGTGACTCTTTTTGTGGTGAGTACATAGATTGACGGCCGAAGCGTAGCTGAGGCAGGCAACTGTACGAAGCACAAAAAGAGCTTCTACTCCAAATAACATATCCAATTTAAATTGGATATGTTATTTGGAGAAATTTTTTTTCAAGGGTATAATATAAATAGGATAAGCAATAGAATTATTTTATTTACTCATAACTCGTGTGGGATAAAATTTTGGCTAAAAGCATTAGAAATTATTGATAAAAACTAAAAAAACTTATAAACCTTACTTACAATGCCGATAAATATCCGAAACTAAAACTAAACACTGCTCTGTCAAAATGCTGCGCTTTAATTAATTTTGACGTACTGACATTTGTTTGGAGTTCCGACATTGGCGACTCGTCTATCATCATAATATTATACTAATAAACTAGTTTTTCTTTATTTCGTTCAATTAAAATTTAATAAATAATCACTAAATATTCCGTGCGATTATAATTAATATAATTAATACATCGTGATTGCTTTGAATGAAATGCTAAATTAATTTTATTATTTGACGTTTATTGAGTCACCTACACTGAGAAAATTCCAATCTTAAATTATCTTAATGAAATTATCTACATAGTGTTCAAAATATATCTAATAACCAGTACAAATTATCTATCTGTGACATGAAGACGAATTAAGGTGACTAATAGATACGTTTTAATAAAGTGTTAAAACAAAAAATATAGATCATCTATATTTATACTTTAACAATCATAAAATATCTAAATACCACCATAAACTCGGATTAATATGTCGCTGTTCTTAAAATTATTTTAATGCCAGTGATAAATAACTAAATATGGTTAATAGACGACCTTATTAAAACTTGTCTTAATAACCATTACTAGTCAATTGTGAACACATAACATAAGATTGTGAACCACCTTAAATTATCTAAAGACCTTAAGAAGTTGTATAATGGCCTTAACAAACTCATCTACCTAACTAACAGATTCGGCTTTCCGACTATACTCGAATCGACCAATCGTTTAACTATAGCGTCCATAGCACAGAACAGCGTCCTCTGTGGAAGCGTCATTTATTATTTCTCACTTGTTAACGGGAAATTGAGGATAATATTGAATCGTTTATAGAAGAAAAATGGAGTTTCTTCACAATTGTTTTGCGGTAATTTTACAGAACATAGTAATCGCTTTCAAAGTTACTCTGCTTGAATGGGGGCTCACTGATTTTGTTAAAGGATTTGAAGGTAGGTTCAATTTCTTTCTAGTTTCCGGGGTCCCTACATTAAACATTTAAAAAATTCATGCTGTATTTAATATGTTGATAATACTTTTATAAATGTATGCTTTGAAGTTTATTTTATAGGATATTGGTAAAATCTGAAATATATTTTTGATAAAATGTTTACAATTTATTATTATTAGGTACCATATTTATAAATAAACCAGCTTGAGAAAGATTACCAAGATTTTTAATAGGTCAGAATATTGGCTTTGATTCCTTAATTTATTATTTAATTATACCTACATGTATAAAGTTATAATTTTAAGATGGCCTATCTGCTAAAATAGTTTAATTTTTTTAAAGCTCAATTGTTATCTTTCTTTTTAGGGTAAATGGAAATAATCCTTAAAAGTATTATTAATTAATATTTCTACTAAAAGTACTCAGGTAGCACACTGACGTATGCTGACGTTAAAATGACGTTACCAAAGTCATTTCAACGTCATATAAACGTCAGTGTGCTACCTGGGTAAAGTCTTGAAAATGAAAATAAAGTCCCAACGCAGAAAATGTACTAATAAGGTCGTCTAGTAAAAATAATTTCGGTATTTATCTCTATTTTATTTCCTAAAAAAATAAGGAAAGCATTAATTTATGCTAATTGCGATATGTTTTTCTGATTTTTTTATAAACATTTAGGTTAGAGTGCTCCAATTGATGAAAATAATGGTGTTAATGATTTTTTTAAATAAAATAAAAATGAATGCCAAAATTATGTTCAAGTACTCGAAGACTAAAATAAAAATCCAACCTTTTAATGCATTTTTTCGCGTTGGGGCTTTATTTTATTTTCAAGACTTTACTTTTAGTAGAAATAATGCTTTTAAGATTTATTTTCGTTTATTTATACCATGGTGCAGCTCCATTTATAATAAAATTAAACTATTGCCGTAAGTAGGCCATCTTAATATGATAGCTATAGCATATTATTATGGCAAATAAATATAATTAGGATCATATTAAGATAGCATAAGAGGATATTAGGATGGAATTAAGATGATCATAAAATAATAAACTTACCATTATAAGATTATTTATTTGCCATATATGTACCAATTTGGGATCATATTAAGATGTCATAAGAAGATATTTAAGTGATATTAAGATGATCCTAAAATAATATATTAACCCTTATAAGATATATATTAATGGCCGATATAAAAACTTTTGATGGTCTTATGATAATTGTATTAAGTTTGCCTATTGATGGTCACAAAGTATAGTTATTAAATTGAATCTATTAATGGTATTTAAACGGTCTTAATGTCCCCTATTTTACTGCGATATCTTAAATAAGGTTATTAAGAATCTTAAAGATGGTCTTAAATTATTTTTCTCGGTGTATGGATTTACTTCTATCCCTAGGCTTTTTTGAGTTTTTTGTCTGCCGCTAATGAAAAAGACGCACTTCAACTATCTCTATACATGCATATAAGGTTGTATATCATGGCCGCTTGAAAAAAAATGTGTTTACATGCATGTATAGAGATAGTTGAAGTGCGTCTTTTTCATTAGCGGCAGACAAAAAACTCAAAAAAGCCTAGGGATAGAAGTAAATCCATAGGTGACTCAATAAACGTCAAATAATAAAATTAATTTAGCATTTCATACAAAGCAATCACGATGTATTAATTATATTAATTATAATCGCACGGAATATTTAGTGATTATTTATTAAATTTTAATTGAACGAAATAAAGAAAAACTAGTTTATTAGTATAATATTATGATGATAGACGAGTCGCCAATGTCGAAACTTCAAACAAATGTCAGTACGTCAAAATTAATTCAAGCGCAGCATTTTGACAGAGCACACTGAGAAAATTCCAATCTTAAATTATCTTAATGAAATTATCTACATAGTGTTCAAAATATATCTAATAACCAGTACAAATTATCTATCTGTGACATGAAGACGAATTAAGGTGACTAATAGATACGTTTTAATAAAGTGTTAAAACAAAAAATATAGATCATCTATATTTATACTTTAACAATCATAAAATATCTAAATACCACCATAAACTCGGATTAATATGTCGCTGTTCTTAAAATTATTTTAATGCCAGTGATAAATAACTAAATATGGTTAATAGACGACCTTATTAAAACTTGTCTTAATAACCATTACTAGTCAATTGTGAACACATAACATAAGATTGTGAACCACCTTAAATTATCTAAAGACCTTAAGAAGTTGTATAATGGCCTTAACAAACTCATCTACCTAACTAACAGATTCGGCTTTCCGACTATACTCGAATCGACCAATCGTTTAACTATAGCGTCCATAGCACAGAACAGCGTCCTCTGTGGAAGCGTCATTTATTATTTCTCACTTGTTAACGGGAAATTGAGGATAATATTGAATCGTTTATAGAAGAAAAATGGAGTTTCTTCACAATTGTTTTGCGGTAATTTTACAGAACATAGTAATCGCTTTCAAAGTTACTCTGCTTGAATGGGGGCTCACTGATTTTGTTAAAGGATTTGAAGGTAGGTTCAATTTCTTTCTAGTTTCCGGGGTCCCTACATTAAACATTTAAAAAATTCATGCTGTATTTAATATGTTGATAATACTTTTATAAATGTATGCTTTGAAGTTTATTTTATAGGATATTGGTAAAATCTGAAATATATTTTTGATAAAATGTTTACAATTTATTATTATTAGGTACCATATTTATAAATAAACCAGCTTGAGAAAGATTACCAAGATTTTTAATAGGTCAGAATATTGGCTTTGATTCCTTAATTTATTATTTAATTATACCTACATGTATAAAGTTATAATTTTAAGATGGCCTATCTGCTAAAATAGTTTAATTTTTTTAAAGCTCAATTGTTATCTTTCTTTTTAGGGTAAATGGAAATAATCCTTAAAAGTATTATTAATTAATATTTCTACTAAAAGTACTCAGGTAGCACACTGACGTATGCTGACGTTAAAATGACGTTACCAAAGTCATTTCAACGTCATATAAACGTCAGTGTGCTACCTGGGTAAAGTCTTGAAAATGAAAATAAAGTCCCAACGCAGAAAATGTACTAATAAGGTCGTCTAGTAAAAATAATTTCGGTATTTATCTCTATTTTATTTCCTAAAAAAATAAGGAAAGCATTAATTTATGCTAATTGCGATATGTTTTTCTGATTTTTTTATAAACATTTAGGTTAGAGTGCTCCAATTGATGAAAATAATGGTGTTAATGATTTTTTTAAATAAAATAAAAATGAATGCCAAAATTATGTTCAAGTACTCGAAGACTAAAATAAAAATCCAACCTTTTAATGCATTTTTTCGCGTTGGGGCTTTATTTTATTTTCAAGACTTTACTTTTAGTAGAAATAATGCTTTTAAGATTTATTTTCGTTTATTTATACCATGGTGCAGCTCCATTTATAATAAAATTAAACTATTGCCGTAAGTAGGCCATCTTAATATGATAGCTATAGCATATTATTATGGCAAATAAATATAATTAGGATCATATTAAGATAGCATAAGAGGATATTAGGATGGAATTAAGATGATCATAAAATAATAAACTTACCATTATAAGATTATTTATTTGCCATATATGTACCAATTTGGGATCATATTAAGATGTCATAAGAAGATATTTAAGTGATATTAAGATGATCCTAAAATAATATATTAACCCTTATAAGATATATATTAATGGCCGATATAAAAACTTTTGATGGTCTTATGATAATTGTATTAAGTTTGCCTATTGATGGTCACAAAGTATAGTTATTAAATTGAATCTATTAATGGTATTTAAACGGTCTTAATGTCCCCTATTTTACTGCGATATCTTAAATAAGGTTATTAAGAATCTTAAAGATGGTCTTAAATTATTTTTCTCGGTGCAGTGTTTAGTTTTAGTTTAGGCTTTGTTATCTATGGTTTAGGATATTTATCGGCATTGTAAGTAAGGGTTATAAGTTTTTTTACTTTTTATCAATAATTTCTAATGCTTTTAGCCAAAATTTTATACCACATGAGTTATGAGTAAATAAAATAATTCTATTGCTTATCCTATTTATATTACGCCCTTGAAAAAAAATTGTATATGTTATTTGGAGTAGAAGCTCTTTTTGTGCTTCGTACAGTTGCCTGCCTCAGCTACGCTTCGGCCGTCAATCTCTGTACTTACCACAAAAAGAGTCACTTCTACTCCTTATGACATAATCTACTAATTTTTCCCAAACTTTTTTGTTTTTTTTTTCTGAAAAGTTCATTCAAAACCAAAAAAACACCCCATTTTGTCAAATTTTGACAAAGTTATGTGTATTTTAAAAGAAAATTGGCAATTTTTTTGAAAATTCGTAACTTTTTTTGATTGGGTAAAAATATTGGAAAAATTCTGAGAAACTTTTTTAGTTTAGTCAAATCGAAAGGGGTTGGGTCAAAAGTGGTCGATTTGGCGTGGAATTCCCCATATATATATATATATATATAAATTAACTATTATGAAATTTGTGTTTTTAGCCTAGTTATTTTTAGATATTAGGTATACCTAATAAATTAATATGGATTTATAAAAATTGGAAGTTTATTTTATATGGTAAGCTAAATCAGAACAGACCAGAACAAAAATAGGAAAATCAGAACCTTTACTACCTTCGATTTCCTGTCAGAATGAAGACCTCAAAAACAGTATAGTTCTGATTAAATCAGAGCAGTTGGTCACATTAACGTATAACGATACTCTGTGCGTATGATGTAGAGAACAAAGCGTCTTAGATTGAAACAGTTTTAATCAGAGCTTACTTTATTGTTTTCCCGCGGTAAAATTATAAAAAAAAATTTTAAGGTTTACAGTGCCGTAGATAAAAATAAAAGTTACAGGTGCAAAAAATGAATTTTTAATTTTACTTTTTTACTAATTTTGGTATATTTTATAATAAGAAGAAAAAAATATTTAACACTCAATAAACATCAGAAATTCACATGAGACATTTTATTCTTAAAGATAAGGCGTTGAATTTTTTTTAATATCTCTTTCCGATATTACCGATCTTTTTTTCCTAAAAAAATGTTGAATGAGGTTAATTTTGTTAAAAAAAAGCGTAAGTTGAAAAATCATTGAATAAAAATTAAAAATTTCTTATTTTTTTTAGATTTTAATACATTATACTGTTTATACCTTTTGGACTGCGCACCTCAGAAAATCCATACAGGGGTATTTTTGTAGGAAATTTAATTTCCTAAAAATTCAACTGATTTGTTGGTAAGAACGAAAATATAACAATTTTTGAGAAAATTGGGCTTTCGAAATCGACACCGATGAGACGGGTTCAAGTACAAAAAAATGTTGACAAATCGCAATGACATACCACGAAATCAAACGGAGCTATATTAATTTAAATTTAAAAAATCATGATTTACATGTAAATGGGAAATATACATTTATCGAAAGGAACCACTTAAAATTAAAATTAAGGGCTCAAATTTTCAGGGATTTTTTTTTCGATAAAAGGAACAAAACAATAGGAACTTGAATCCATAAAATTGTTTGTATAATTGTCTATAGACAAATTAATGCTCGTTAAGGATTATCAGTCATTTATATGAAATAGTGACTACATATATATTGTATACAATGCAGGGAGACAAAAAAATCCTGTTATTTCTATGGGAAATTTTAAAACTCCTAAATTTGAAATTAAGTGTAGGTAATTGGACAGAATTTTTATTTCGACGTATTTTATGGAATTGTTAGGTGGGAGCGAAAAAAAGCAATATTGTATTTTTTGGGACACATTTTATAAATATGTATATAAAATAAAAAATCGAATATTTTTTTTTCTTCAAAGCCCGCATTGAAATATCTTCCTAGTGGTGAAAAAAGAAGCCTGTGAAAATTGTAGCTCTTAATAATAATATTTAAAGGTCGCTCACCGTGAATTTCTATTTTACGTTTAAATATCACAGGAATTCTTTTTTCTTAACTTTAAAATTTTATAACTCCTTTTTGAGTGAACATATTGGAATAAGCATATACATATTTTTAAAGAAAATTAAACGCTCTACAAAAAATGTCTCTTATAATTTTTTTATAAATTCACTTCTTTTATAGTTATTCAAGGTTGAAATTAGACATATAATAAATTTAACGTTTTTTTTTCAATTGGTGGCATAATAATAAACCTTATCACTCATTATTGTACAGGATGGTCCAGTTTGTAATACATTAATTTTAATAGGTGATAAAGCATTAAAAATAAGGTAGACTTTCATAAACAAAGATTTGTTAAAAAAAATAGTTTTCTCTTCATAACTTTTAAACCACAAAATTAATTTGGCACACAATGTAATATAATCAGTGCCTTAATAATAATGTAGATAATCAGTGCCGCAGTTACTTGGGAGGCTGCTCCCCTTTTCACCTCAGTCTTTGACGCCACTGGAAATTTTAAAATAATAAATTAATGTTTAGGTCAAGTTTTTAATTAATGGAAAAAATTTGCTCTCGTAAAATTTTGATTTGGATCCTGGTTTCTAAAATATTTGCTCAAAAATGTTTCCTCGCAAAATTACATTTTTAGATTGTCTGTTCAATTTAGAGAAAAAAAACTACAGTGCTAAAATTTTAATTTAGGGCTTCAATTTTGAAATATTTGGGAACACACTCCAAAAAAACTGCGGCAAAATTATTCTTGGATAAATAAATAAATTATTTAAAAAATGGAGCACTAAATCAAAATTTTACATGAGTAGTTTTTTTCTCCAAATTAAACAGATAATCTAAAAATGTGTTTATTATTAAAAAAAATTCCAGTGGCGCCTAAGGTGAAAAGAGGAGCAGACCCCCAAGTAACTGCGCAACTGATGTTTTTTTAAATAATTATCCACATGATTACTAAGACATTATATATTGTGTACAAAATTTGATAAAAATTGATTAAGTGGTTTAGAAGTTATGATGGGGAAACGAGTTTTTTTTATAAACTTTGACGGAAAGCGTCTCTGCGAGGAAACATTTTTGAGCAAATATTTCAGAAACAAAGACCCAAATCAAAATTTTACAGGAGTAAATTATTTCTCTAAATTAAAAACTTGACCTACAAATTTATTTAATATTTTAAAATTTTAGGTGGGGTCAAAGACTGAGGTGAAAAGGGGAGAAGTCCCCCCACATTATTATTAAGGCACTGACTATATTACATTTTGTGCCAAATCTGATGAAAATTAATGTTGTGGTTTAAAAGTTATAAAGAGAAAACTAGTTTTTTTGTAATCTTTGACGACCTGTATTTTCCTTAGGAAACATTTTTGAGAAATGTTAATTAATGAAAGTCTACCTTAAAATTAATGTATCACAAACTGGACCGCCCTGTATAATCTTTTTTGAAAATTTTATATAAATTATGTTTCTTAAAAAAAAAATATCGCTCGTTCCAATATGTCCACTCAAAAAAAAGTTATAAAATTAAAAGTTAAAAAAAATTCCTGTGTTATTTAAACGTTACATTTATTATATGTCCAATTTCAACCTTGAATAACTATTAAAGGAGTGAATTTACGAAAAAATTATAAGAGCATTTTTTGTAGAACGTTCAATTATATAGAGTTTATTCCAATATGTTCACTCAAAAACGAGTTATAAAATTTCAAACTTAAGAAAAAAGAATTCCTGTGTTATTTAAACGTTAAATAGAAATTCTCGATGAGCGACCTCTAAATATTAATATTAAGAGCTACAATTATCACAGGCTTCTTTTTTACTACTAGGAAGATATTTTAATGCGGGCTTTAAATAAAAAAATATTCGATTTTTTTGAATCAGTCTAATGTATATACAGGGTGTTTCAGAATAAAATGCTGAACCTTAAGGGTGTGAAACCTTAGTTGATTTTAAGAAAAAAAGTTCAAATAAACCTATGACCTAAACCTTTTAATTTTTGAGTTACAGGGTGTTAAAGTTTTAAGAAAAAAATCTTTTTTTTATTATAACTTTAATAACTATTTTTCAAAATGAAAATTATTTTTTAAATCCCCATTCATTTTAGGGCAAATCTGATTTCTTGACCATTTTTCGAACGACTAACGGTTTTCTATGAAAAAAAAATAAAAAGCATTAATGCGCATAGTGAGAAAACAATGCCATGATTAAATAAACATTAAAATTACATTTAATTATAAAATAATTTTAAAAGAACTAACATTAAATAACAAAAACAAAAATAATTTAGATTAGCTGTTGAAAGTGGCCACCACCTGCAACTCTTCAGCTCGTATTCTCATTGAGTTTCGTACCCTTAGAAAAATTCCTGGAGTATTTCTGATAGTGTTACAACAAACTATTATGCGGTTTCTCAACTCCTGCTCAGTATTTATTGGGGTGCTGTAAACCAACGCCTTTAGATGTCCCCATAGGAAAAGATCTAGACTGTTTAGGTCTGGCGATCTAGGTGGCCACGATTGTGTTCCTCCGCGCCCTATCCAGCGATTTCTATAATGTTGATTTAAAAATTCCCGTGCCTAGAGACTGAAATGGGGAGGTGCACCATCGTGCATAAACTACATATGAAGCCGGGTAAAAGCAGGGACGTCGTCTAGCAAATTTGGTAAACTCTGTTCAATAAACTGGCGATAACTATTTCCGTTCAATCTGCCTGGTAGAAAATAAGGCCAAGTAAATAATCACGTTTACAATATGCGTATTAAATGCTTTTTATTTTTTTCATCGAAAACCGTTAGTCGTACGAAAAATGGTCAGGAAATCAAATTTGCCCTAAAATGAATGGGGATTTAAAAAATAATTTTTATTTTGAAAAATAGCAGTGGGGTACATAATATTTTTTAAAAAATATCTAGACCACATCCTGTACGGACGCCACTGGTAAAAAAATAAAAAATCTTCTACAACAAAAACTTACTGTTTATGCTTAGAAGGCGTGTGCGAAATTTTATAAAAATATCTAAGAAGTTATTAAAGTTATGATAAAAAACGATTTTTTTCTTAAAACTTTAACACCCTGTAACTCAAAAATTAAGAGGTTTAGGTTATAGGTTTATTTGAAATTTTTTTCTTATAATCAACTAAGGATTCACACCCTTAAGGTTCAGCATCTTATTCTGAAACACGCTGTATACAGGGTGTTTCATAATATATGCGCAGGACTTCAGGATGTGATAGCTCATCCAAAAAGATGAAAAAAGTCGCTATTAACTTACCCTCTAAAATGCACAATTTTCGAGATACAGGGTGTTGAAATTTTAGAAAAAAAATCGTTTTTTTAGATTATCTCTGGAACCGTTTATCGTACAAAAAACAGCTTTTGTAAGCATGTTTTTAAATATAAAAGTTGATTTTTCTTGAAAACGGTCAACTTTAGAGCTTATGACCAGGAGTACCTTATTTGTGTAGAAAACATTGGCGGTTCGAATGGGCCTCTCAAAACCGTACTTTTTTCAGGGGCGTAGAAGTTGAGGAGAAAAACACCCGCTACCCCTTCAAAATCTCCACCAATTATGAGGAAAAAATTTTTTTTCTAGCACAAAACATAGCTTATTTTGGGTAGAAAATGCTTACCAAAGCTGTTTTTTGTACGATAAACGGTTCCGGAGATATTCGAAAAAAAAATTTTTTTCTAAAATTTCAACACCCTGTATCTCGAAAATTGTGCATTTTAGAGCGTACCTTAATAGCGACTTTTTTCATCTTTTTGGATGAGCTATCACATCCTGAAGTCCTGCGCATATATTATGAAACACCCTGTATATATATACAGGGTGGCCGATTTATCTGAAGACATTGTAATATTTCGAAAACTACGCATCGGATCAAAAAAAGTTTTGAATAAAATTTGTTCGCCTGGAAGGGGGCCATCCAATGATACCACAGTCGACCCCTCACCACCACCCCCTGAGGTGGGGGTGGGGGCAACTTTAAAATTCTAAATAGGAACCCCCATTTTTAATTGCAGATTCAGATTTCCCATTAAAAAAGAAGTAGCTTTTATGGAAAACCTTTTTTTTAATTCCGCTGTAATCGCAAGAAACCCTATTTTTGGGAATATCTTGAAAAATTGCAGATTCGGATTTCCCATTAAAAAATATTATTAGTGTATACGAGAATTGTTAGGGAATTCAAAATAAATTAAATTAATTAATTCCTTTTGATGACTAATGCGTCCAGGTATGTACATATGTAGGTATGTTATAAAAACATATTTATACCTTATGCGTCTATAAAAACATATGTTCCGTTTTTATAGACGCAACATTCGCAGTTGATTTAGAAACGTAGTGAGAAATGAATGCTGCAACCGTAGAAGAAAAAAATGAAATGATTCTGATTTTCGAAGAATGTAGGCGGAATATTGACGATGCTGTTGCCTTATATGCTGAACGTTTTCCAGATAATATTCGTTCACGCTCGTTTTTTTATAAAGTTGTTCAATCCTTTAAATCCGACGGTAGTGTAAAACTTAAAAAAAGAAAACGAAGAAATACTGTCACAGGAGAAGCTAATGAAATTAATGTGATAGCAGCTGTTCAACATAACTCTCATGTAAGCACTCGGGAAATACATCGGGATTTCCAGAGATAGTATTCGGAGAATATTGAATCGTCACAAGTATCACCCATACCGGGTTTCACTGCATCAGGAACTTCATGGCAATGATTTTCATCGGCGAGTAGAATTTTGTGAATCGGCAATTCAGCAAATACAAAGAAATCCCAATTTCTTCGCTAATGTACTATTTTCAGATGAGTCCACATTCACAAACCATGGTTCCGTTAATCGGCATAACATGCACTATTGGAGTGTGGAAAATCCCCACTGGTTACGACAAGTTGAACATCAACGTCCCTGGTCGGTTAACGTTTGGTGTGGAATTTTAGGTAACAAACTTTAGGTTCTTATTTCATTGATGGAACCTTAAATGGAATCAAATATCGAAATTTCCTGGAACATGAACTACCACCTCTACTTGAGGATGTTGCCCTGCCCATTCGACAAATTATGTGGTTTCAGCATGACGGTTGCCCACCCCATTACTCAGCAACAGCACGGGAAGTATTGAACCGTGATTTCAATGGCCGATGGATCGGCAGAGGTGGCCCGGTTAATTGGCCTGCTAGGTCACCTGGTTTGACATCGCCGGATTTTTTTCTGTGGGGTTATCTAAAAGATAAGGTTTTTCAACAAGCACTAACAACTCGGGAATACATGATACAGCGCATAAGAAACGCTTGTGCTGAAATTCCCGCAGATATGCTCCTCTCCTGGGTACAATCATTTGAAAAAAGAATAAATAAGTGTCTAGAAGTTCAAGGTCACAATTTCGAACATTTAATCTAATTTATTAAACAGTGAGAGGCAGGGGGACTCTCTTAAAACTAGCACCACGATGGGAACAAAAAACTACTGCGTCCTGGTCCTTGTTCTTGGGTAACGTTAAAAATAGATGTTAACTTATTGATATACGAATAAAATCCAAAAATTAAACAAGTTTTTCTTTTTTTCGATCCGATGTGTAATTTTTTAAGATATTCCCAAAAATCGGGTTTCTTGCGATTACAGCGCCATCTATCAGGAATTAAAAAAAAGTTTTTCCACAAAAGTTTTTTTAATGGGAAATCTAAATCTGCAATAAAAAATGGGGGTTCCTATTTATAATTTTAAAGTTGCCCCCACCCCCACCCCAGGGGGTGGTGGTGAGGGGTCGACTTTGGTATCATTGGATGGCCCCCTTCCAGGCGAACAAATTTTATTCAAAACTTTTTTTTATCCGATGCGTAGTTTTCGAAATATTTCAATGTCTTCAGATAAATCGGCCACCCTGTATATATATAATAAATTATATTTATTACTTGTTTATATACACCCAGTAAAAATTTCAGCTCATTCTATAAACGGGAACCCGTGCCGACTTGCATTTAAACCCTCCGTTAGCCAACGTTAGGCGCGCGCGGTATAAGGGACACCCTAATATATATATATATACACGTATAATTGGTATGTTGTTTAGCCCGAGATACTATTGGGGCGCTCTACCAGCCACCATTTCTAACGTGGTTAGACGAGTATATATCTTTGCTAAGTGTTTGTTAACATAATTTGATTTAGGAAATACCAAGAGGGGTAAATATATAAGTTAATTTGATGATCTCTATATTTATGGTACGTTGTAAAGCCCATAAGATATATTTAGTACGTTATTCATCCCTCGTGTATATAAAAACTAATCATACGGTTCTTGTTTAGCCCGCAACGTTGCCGGTTTTCACCAAGCCAACGCGTACGAATTGTCCAATAAGAACAGCGCTATCCACCTGTTTTGTTGCCACGCGGCGATCAAGCGACATAAATTTGCATTTAATGTCTATTTTCGTATTATTCTTTGTACGTTCAACGTTGTGCATACCGTTGTGCGTCCCGTTGTGCGTACGGTAGCATTAATTTTGGCGCGTTTTAAGAAGTTAATGGCTAAGTTCGTAAAATCAATGTTTAGTGACCGTTGGGACAATGAAGACAGTTTATTATTACCTATTTATGGATTTAAAAAAAAAATTTATTGTTATCATCGTTTAATGATCGTCAATAGTTAATTCAATAAATTTTTATTATTATATTGATGAAGGAAATAATTAATTTTTGATGTTGACTAGTTTATGGTTTCAATGTACTTAGTTATTAATCTATGATGAAAAAGCATTGTAATAATCACCAATAAATAATATTAATGTACAAAAAATTGACGACAGCAGTTTATTAATTTTACGTAGTTTTTCTTTTTGTGAAGCTGGGTCCTAAATTATTTATATTTATACTAGGGTTTTGAAAAAAAAAACGGAAAAATTGGGAAAAAACTTTTTTGGGATTTTTTTAAATATATACATTTAAAAAAAAAGTAGCAATCAACAATTTAATATTATTTTAATATCCTTACAAAAAAATATAACTAAACATTGAATTTAATTAAATTTGTTTAAGAAAATAACCGTAAACGTTTAATATACTGTCGGTTGGGTCTACTTTGCAAAAACGGGTCCATTAAAAATATCCAATTCCAAATTACAAAATTATAATTTTATAAATCAAAGTGTTAAATTAAACGAAAGTTATGTTAAAATAAAAATTTTTCTAAAAATTTCCCAATTTTTCCGTTATTAGCACATCTCTAACAAAGGTGATCTGATCTAGCTCGCTCCTCTCACCATTTTTATCTACTTAGGTACCTACTTATTTTAAAACAATGTTTTTAGATTTTATTTTTCAAAAACCGTTTTTGTATTGTCTGGGAATAAAAACTAATAATTACTGGTATGTAGGATTACCTAATTGAATTTTATTTGCCCCTTATTAAATTAAATTTAAATATTATAATCACCATTTGTATATTTTTAGACTTCTAACATAAATTATTTTGACTATACCATACCTCAAATCCCAAAAAAGTATGCAATCCACTTTTAACTTGGAATTATAAAAAAAATTCCATTCATATAATAAACATCGTATAAATAAGTTTTGTTTATTTTTTGGAAGGGCGATGGGGGCATGTTATGTCCTGGTTTTTTATTTAAGAAAGTTTGTCACATTGCAAATATAACCAAATAACAAATAAATTTTACAGAGTTTATCAAAAATTAAGATATTATAAAAAACTACTTTTAATAATTAATACAATTAAATATTGTCATTATTCCTGCAGAGTAGGTATAATTAAATAAATGTACAGTAAAATAATCTTTATACAGTGCGGACGTTAAAAGTCCCCCCCTGTTATCTTTTGAACGAAAAAAGGTATCGACATCGGACAAAAACCATTGTCAAGGACATTAAGAATTCTACTTTTTGACGTCAAATTGATAGGTGCTCATTTAAGGAGCGCCAAGAGGGCAGTATCAACTTAAAAATTTCAAAGGGAAAGGGGAGCTTGTGATACCTCATTTGAAAGGTATTTCGATTCAATTCGATTCAATGCTATTTAAATTTTTTAAATCCGTTTAACGGTTGCTGATATATTAAACGTTTAAATAAAACTAAGTCTCAAATCAAATTTTATTATTAAGTAAAAGGTTTTCATTCATTAAGTACAATAAATCATCAAATTAGATGTTCGACATTCCCCTTGGACATTTTGACACAATAATAGTCTGTTTCTAATTTCAGTTCTCACATTTGTAAACGTTTCTTGGGTAATATTAGCACGTTCATGTCCAATACGTTGTTTTAGGTCATCAATTGATTCTGGTTCGGTGATGTAGGCCTTTGATTTTAAATAACCACACAAAAAAAATCATCAAGCCACAGTCTAATATCCCTAAAATAATGTGCGGGCGCTCCATCTTGTTGGAATATTACTTCCATGTCAAATTCGTCAGGATTAGCTTGAACTATATCTTGAATCATTGGATGAATTTGTGGTTGAAGCATGTTTAAGTACAAGATGCCTGTTAAATTTCCTTCCAAAAAGATGGGTCCTACAATATGGTTTCCCAGTTGTTCATTGACTTTTTGTGGATACTGACCTTCACGAAAAGCATGTGGGTTAACATCTGACCAGTAACGTACATTTTGCCGATTTACATTGCCATTTAGGAAAAAAGTACTTTCATCACTAAAACAAATTGATTGCAAGTACAGGGGATTTTGTAATATGCGCTCAAACATAACTTCACAAAACTGTACTCTGCGATCCGGGTCATCTTCAGTAAGTTGATGTAATATTTTTAATTTATAGGAATTAAATTTGTTTTTTTTTTAAATATTTTTTAACAGTTGATATTGCTACATCACAATCCCCTGCAAGTGCCGCCGTCGCGACGGCGGCACTTGCAGGGGATTGTGATGTAGCAGTATCAACTGTTAAACGCGTCGATTGTTGTGGATTATTGACGACGGAACCGACTATTTCTATTTGTTTGTCTTCTGAGATTGATTTTCTACCCGATCCTTTCTGCCCAGCTAGCATTTATGATTTCATATTGACGTCAGAATAAAATCAGACGTGAAAATCGTTCGTCACGTCTGTCGAGAATCTGACGTCAGTAGCGCATACGCGAATGTCAGCAATATGAAGTCAGACTGAAATCAGATGTGATTTTTGTTACTGCTGACGTTGGCTTTGAAATCATACTGATGTCAGAATGAAATCAGATGTAATTTTGTAAAGAGACCGGTAGAAACCGGTAGAAGGAAAACTTTAAAGAATAAGTAAAATCAGTCGAGATTTTTGGTCCCGCTGACGTTGGCTTTGAAATCATACTGTTGTCAGAATGAAATCATACTGTTGTCAGAATAAAATCATATGTGATTTTGTAAAATGAACAGGTAAAATCGATTAATCGATTAATCAAATAATCGATTAATAGAAAAAAACGGTTATTTTAAATAATCAATAATCGAAGTTAAACATCGTCTACCATGTCATTTATAGTTTGACGTACGTTAAAGTATAAATGATATGGTAGACGATCACAAGTTTAACTTTTGAACGGGAACAGTAAAGACCAACGGCAATTAATACGCCAATAAAATTTGATTGCTGAAAAGTTAATAATTATAATTAATTATACCCAATAAAATTTAAAAATAAATACATTAATTTTTAAATTTTATTGCAATAAAACCATTTGTTTCCTGAAAAAAAATTCCAGTGAAGGAGGAAATCTAGAAGCTTAAATTGCTATAAAAAAATTAAAATAAAATACCAAAAATTTTTTATTAAAAATTTAGGTATTTACAAAAAAAAAAGATTTCTTAAATCTGGCGCAATTTACCTGGCGCCATTCCTCTATGGTTGAGTTAGAACTTAAAATTATACTGAAAATCATATGTGATCTCATACAGACTCCAGTATGAAATCAGGCGTGCTTTGAAACTTAGAATTATACTGAAAATCATATGTGATCTCATACTGACCTCAGTATGAAATCAGGCGTGCTTTGGAACTTAGAATCATATTGAAAATCATACGTGATCTCATACAGACCCCAGTATGAGAACAAACATGATTTTGAACTAATATTCGCGCCCGATCGAAACTCACGTGGGTATGCATACCCATAACCATGGTTGTTTATTTGTATTTGTCCCATTGTGTATAGTCCTTTGTAGGGGACTTTAAGCCGGAAGTCCGTTCCTACCCCTTACCCGCACAAGCTATAGCTTGTGCGGGTAAGGGGTATTAACGGACCGCTGGCCTAAAGTCCCCTCGACGATTCACAATGGGACAAGCACAAATAAACAACTATACCCTATAGATTACATTACATTACATCTAAACGAGAACTATACATAAGCTATAGCTTATAAGCTTAAATAAAATTAGCTTGTAAGCTTGGAACTTATGGAATAGGTACCCTTAACTGAAAATCATGCCTGATCTCATACTCACCCCAGTATGAAATCAGGCTTGATTTGGAACTTAGAATTTATATTGAAAATCATGCGTGATCTCATACCGACTTCAGTATTAAATCATACATGATTTTGAATGACTGAAAATCACATCTGACCTTATACTGACTTCAGTGTGAAATCACAGAGGGAAAACAAAATCACAGATGCTATCTGGGTGCCTACTCAAATTTCCAGTTGTTTGAAATTTAGTCACTAACTCCCATAGTTATTTTCTGTAAATAGGGTTGTCTGGGTACCTTTCATTAAATACCCTCTCTGCTTGGTGCAAATTACGTCCAACTTCAGCATAAATAAAAATTGCTTCTGTTTTTTCTTTCAACGGGCGAGCGCGAACCATTTTCCAATGAAATAATAAGTAAAATTGCAGGCACAACTGATAAATAGTGTTACACTAAAGAGTAGAATTATTTTATAAACCGCCTTATAACTACAATGGTACGTTTTTTTTTACAAAACAAAAACAAAAAAATAAATGTTGATACAGATTTACGATAATTCGCACCGCCAGGGCCGGATTTACCGAACAGGCAACGTATGTAGCTGCCTAGGGCGGCAAGAAAATGTATTAGTTTGAAAAACTGAAATGCTCAATTACTTAGCAACCGTTAAACGGATTTTAAAAATTTAAATAGCATCGAATAGAGAATCGAAATACCTTTCAAATGATGTATCACAAGCCCCCCCTTTTCCTTTGAAATTATTAAGTTGATACTGCCCTCTTGGCGCTCCTTAAATGGGCATCTATCAATTTGACGTCAAAAAGTAGAATTCTTAATGTCCTTGACAATGGTTTTTGTCCGATGTCGATACCTTTTTTCATTCAAAAGATAACAGGGGGGGGACTTTTAACGTCCGCACTGTATACTCCTATTGCTTAATTTCGGGTTTTTTCCGTGAATATTGTTAAACATTTTTAATTTCCTGCTTAACAACGTAAATATTAAACTCATTATTCACGTTGTTAGGCATCAGTTAGTGGCCGATTTCAATATTCACTGTGAACCAATCGGGTTTTAAATTGGACTATAATAACATTTAAAATTGGTAAAAACTTAGGTTAACTATTTGACAGATGTCAGAGTTTATTTATTTAATTAGTGCAATTTAATGTTTTCTTATGTTTTCAAAGGATTTTTAAGAACGCTACAGCGTTTTAAAAAGATTTAAAACGCTTCGATGGCCTTAAAGAGAGATCGAAAAATTATGAATTAATTAATTAATTAATCCAACATAAGTTTCTACCATGGTTTCCAAAGTTTTTTTATTCGGAATTTGGGTGTTTAGTTGGCAAATTCTAGGGACCCTTAACTTATAATTGGCTACATTGAGTAAAACAAAATTATTTAGTAGATTTATGCAGCACAAATTCATTATTTTATGCTGTTTTGTTTTTAAAATTCCCTCGTGAAATTTCACACCCATTAAAGTGGGAATATAAAAGTTAAAAATCGTAAATTGATATGATTTAACTTAACTATATATAAAAAAAATTGGTTTTAAAGATAGGATGGAATAATTTTTATTATTTTTAATTAATTTTGTCAAAAATCTGCGTTTTTTTAAAAATAATAGTACTGGCTTTAAACAAAAAGCTTTTATTATAGTATACTATAAATATATTTATGTAATTATTATAGGTATTTTATTAATATTTTGTATATAAGAAAATAGAAAAAACTAATGAAGTGCTACTGATGAAATAATTTCATTGAAATTTAAATTACTTATTACAACAAAATGAAAAAAAAATGTTTTTTTCTACGCTTATTACGGAATTTGACAGTTCTTATATGACTTTTTAATCTGGAATTACGTATAGGTATTCCATAAAGTGTTACAGAATAATTATTCCGCACATGTTCTAATGATGGAATGAGCACTGGGGGCGACATCTCTATGTTTTTTTTATAACTCACTTGTATTCCTACCAAATCTAGTTTTTTCAGAAAGGCCCGGTAGAAAATATTAATCGGTAGTATACAATAGGATTTAAAACAGTTTGCGTTAATAAAAATACCCAAAATATATCTTCTTTACAAGCTAGTTGTAATTCTGTTTGGCCGATTTAGTAGGATTCTATTAGAATATTTAGGTTTGACTTAGTCCCAAAGAGATGGCAGCACTGGTTAATTGTTTACGTCTGTCATTAGTTAATTCAAAATTTGAAATTCAAATAATAACTTATTTGTCATTCCTTACAATTTGTCCATTTCTTCTTTATACTTCCTAATTTAGGTTCTGCAAAATTATGTAAGTAATTTTTATAAGCTTATTTAAAAATTATCTTATTTACTACCATCATAAAATCTAACATCTGTCAAAAGATAACCTAACTTTTTTCCAATTAAATTATTTCTCTGGTATTTTTTATAAGCGTAGAAAAAGTATAGTCTGAAACACGTTTGGAATTGCATATTCCGCTCTCGTGAAACCGTCACTTTTCACTCGAGCGGAATATGCTGTATTCCAAACTTGTTACAGAATATACTATTCTGAAAATGTTATATTTTAAGTTAGTAGGTACCTTTTGAGATATTTCAGATTAAAAAAGCCCGATTTTAGACAAATCGCAATATTTTAGCTATTTTAAGAAATGTTAAAAAACGTATGAGGTGTTTTAACTACTTATTACAACAAAATAAAATATTGTTTTCTGAAAATTTGAAATTTTTAGTATATCCCTTCTGAAATGTTTTTGATTAAAAATTTACCCGATTAAGGACTAATCGCAATATTTTGGCTATTTTTTAAAAAATCAAATTAAAATAGGGGGATTCCACGTCAGATCAGGCAGGTTTTGACCCTCACCCCCTCTGATTTTGACGAAAATCGCTGTATGGGCTTCAAATGGGCCCAAATGGACCTGACAGCAAAAGTTTTAAAAAATAATAAAAATTGTGGATTTTATGGGGGGTATCATTTTTGGAACTTTTCAGATCAGAGGTATATTGTTTTGCTTATATCTTGGGTCCTAATTGACCTAGAGAGTTGGTCGACGTCTTATTTTAAAGAAAAAAGACTATACTTTTTAATTATTGTACATTTTTATAAATTTGAATAATTTTTTATTAAAATATTAATTAAATTAAATTTTAAATATTTCAAAAACACCCCTTTTTATTTTTTTTATTTTTTTATATGTGAAAAAACAAACCTTTCTCTACACTTACCTAAATTTTGGTAGGGGATATTTTTTTTGAAAGGGAGATATGATTTTTTAAATATTCGGTGTCTTTATACCCAGCGCCTATCTAGTTCTTATTTAGTGGGCTTGGGTTTAATTCTAGGTACTAAAATATTTTTGGGTATTTTTTTTTTCTTAAAAATCTTAATTTTAAAAGGAAATAATATTTAATTATTTTGATATAATGTGTCATAAGCTTTACATTTTCGCAGATAACCTGCAACAAAAAAGAAAATATGCTTTAATCCAAATATTTTCTTTGAACAAATGTGGGTCAATTTTTTTGTTTGAACTCGTTCAAATTTAAGAGATTAAAACAACGTGGCAAATTTGGGAATTTAGTTGGCAATCATTTCTATTTTATTCTTAGATTGAAAATTTTAAAATTTAATAAATATTATTGGTTATGAAATTAAAATAGTATTTATCTACTAGTAGTTTATTACCAGAAAAAAATTTGTTATTTTACTGTAAAATAGTATTGTGTTTAGATACGTTTTCCTAAGTCACACAAGTTCATCAACATTTAATATTTTCTTATGATTATTTTCCATAATTTGACAAAAACCGTTGATAAGTTTAAAATATTTAATTTTATAATAAAAAATACTACTCATTGCCAATTTAAAAAAAGTCATAATCCTAATAAAATAAATTGACTTGTGGTTACAAAATTAAAAAGTAACTAAACGGCCATTTCAAGCGGATGGACGGGACAAATCACAAAACTGTTTTTATAAAAAAAATTGTAGCTAATTTATTGTATATTATTTTTGCATCAAAATTGTCAAAACAATTCTTCTATTATAAGGGTATACATTAAATTAAAAAAATCGCAAGAAATATTTTATAAAAGTAGAGATAATTCCAATAATTGACAGGGATGGACGGGACAAGATAAATCTTTTTTTTGTCCCGTCCACACCTTTCAATTATTAAAATTATATCCACTTTCATAAAATATTTCTTGAGTTTTTTTTTATTTAATGTATAACCTAATAAAAGAAGAATATTCTTGCCAATTTTGATGCCAAAATATTATATAATAAATAATCTACAATTTTTTTAATAAAAACAGTTTTGTAATTCGTGCGTTTCGCGCGCTTGAAATGGCCGTAAAGTTTTAAATTAAGGTATTGAATAGAATTACTAAACTAAGAATGCAAATTTTACTAGCATTAATTGCCAAACTAATTAAATTCTACAAGTTCAAATAAAATAATAATTTTATCAATTACTAAATCGTAAATTGTTACTTACCGGGTAGAATATGTATTTATTGGTTCGAAATTATCGGCATTGGCATTAGAGTTCCTCATTTGGATGTTTATTCCGGTTGACTCTTCTGAAATATATTTCATGCAGATGATTTGTGAAGATACGGGTATAGCTGCATGATATTGCCTAATTCCCTTGACTTCGCATGCACCCCGAAATCGGGCAGCTAGAGCTTTTCCCTCAGACTTAATATCATCTGTCGAAACAAAAGCAAAATTCATTTTATTCTCTTTGCTTGTGGCCCAATCAAAGAGGTCCTTGGGCGTCTTGATCTGCTTGTCTTGTGGACGTTGCAGGCTCGCTCTTGAAGCATTCCTCTTTAGAGTACCCCCCAGGCCGTCACTCGGCCCCTTACCGTGTGACGTTGCATAGTAGTGCCATTCTGCGGGTATTCCGAAATCGTCTTCATGAAACAGTACATTAGTAACATTATATCTATTTTTGTATTGTGAAGAGGCACCATCTGAAAAATATATTACTTTCTTAAGAGATGGGTTTTTTGTTATTAAAAAGCTTATAAGGACCCTTTGAAAAGCGTGAACGGAGGTGGTGCTGTGTTCTAGTGAGTCTGAGATAATGACAAGACTTAGAGGTTTTACTTCACCTTCTGCGTCCCGGAAATAACAAGCAAACGGATGAACGGTGGCCTGAGTGTTGTCCCAGTGCACACCTTGAACACTGTCTTGTATAATAAAATGATAATTTTCTGAAAAATCAGCTATAACCAGAACTTCATCATGAGGTAAATTATCTCGCACTCTCTTAAAAAAATCTGATTGCTTCTTCGCAACAAAGTCATGCTTTCTTACATTTGGTATATTTGACAGCAGTTTTTCTATAAATTCATCTGCAGATGCAGTTATTTTTTCTAGAGAACAACGATCCGTTTGCTGCCATTGATAATAGGTTATGTCATCGATATAGTTACTTTCCAATTGGCACCGAAGTATTTTTTCTAATTTTTCATCTCCTGGGCATTTTTTGCAGGTCCCTCTATAGCAATCATTACTTTGTGACTCACATATCGTTGAAAGTAGGATGTCTCTGTAATTGTGAAAGGGTGAATCTTCCTCAGGGAGTTTTAGTTGGTTTAGTCGAGCCCCCATGAACATAAGTTTAAAATTTTGGTGCGTCTGACACACACATACGGAGTGGGTGCCTGAAGCGCCTGCAAGTACACATTCGGCAGGACGAAGCTGACAAAACTTGGAAAACCCGATGTTCTTGTTAGGATGGGTAGTTTTAAAAGCCTCATAAATTTCTTTTAGGGTGCCTAAAACAAGTCGCTTTTGCTTTTGTACCCGCTTGCCATCCTCAAGTACGCTCTTGTATTCTTTTGCTCCAGGAAGCTCACGGCTGATTTGAGGCTCTCTATAAAAACCCACTACTAAATCTCTCAGGTGATCGGGCAATATCTTGCCTTTTCCTGGATCTGGAGTACAGAGAATGCCTTTTTCTTTCACACAGTCTTTCATCTTTTCCACCATATATTTTGTGGCTCCGAAATAGGACATAAATTGTTGCTTGCTCCAACTTGTAGGTGACAATGATAATATCATAATCTTCCTACTCATTTGTTTAGTCTTCTGAAATGATTCCTTAAGTTGTTTCATAATGTCTTGGCCAGCTCCCTCTAAATCAAAATCCTCGTCACTTAGCATAGGATTTCCGATGTTATCTTCTAATATTTTTTGAAATGACTTACGAAACACCAAATTTGTTTTATTTAGTTTTTTCTTAACGTATTTACGTGAGCGCATCCTTTTTTTAGTTTTTATAGGTGACTGACCCAGTGCTGACAAACTTGTGTTAATTTTATCAACAAACCCTTTTATAGGTGAATAAACTGTTTCCTTAAGCTCGATAGTATCGGATGGTGATGAACTACCGTAACCGTGGCTTTGAAGAGATTCAATTATTTGCAGATCAGAAGTACTTGGGCCTGGATCATGGGTTAAGGAAGAATTTTCCGGCTTTTCTGCCGCTATAACCACAGCATGGGACACAACCTCTTCGGCTTCGCCTTGGTTTAAATCATTGTCCTTAGCTTTAATTGAGATGACCTTTAACACTTTAACCTTACAAGTCGCACACAACTTTTTTCCCTCTAAAACCGTTGGAAGACTTTCTCTGCATTTCAAGCCACATTTCTTTGAAACAGTCCACAAACCCTTCGGTTTTTTTTATGTGCATTAAAAGGATTGCAACATATTTTTTTAAAAAATTTATATTTATATTTGTACCGTTTTAGATGTAGGCGGCAAATGTTAGAAAAACCGGGGCAATTAGTTCTTCTTTCCAAAAGATAGATTTCATTCTCATTAAACGCTTTTCTCCTCTTGAAATGTTTTTCCTTAGAACACTCGACTTGATGTTTGACACCAACAGAGCAGCGTTGAAGACTTTCCATATTTATATTAAAAAGTGGTATAGTTAACGTTTGTTACTAAAAGGAATGTATTTTATTAATTTAATTTATTTTATAGAAATTATTACGTACCTAATTTTAACAATATTGTTGCAAGAATAATAATATTATAATAACTTGTTATAATTACTCGCTTACAAGCAAAGTTGTTTTGTTTACTAGGTTTTTGTGTAGTTTATTATAAAAAAAACTTTGTTTAATATCCCTTTACTCATTTTATAATATTTGTTTATTTTAAAACTTTAACAATTAAATTAAATTATGTTTTCTTTTAAAATTGATTATTTTTGAGAAAAAAATAAAAAAATTTGAATGAACCTACTTTTGTTAAACGAAAATATTTATATTAAAGCATATTTTCTTTTTTGTTGCAGGTTATCTGGGAAAATGTAAAGCTTATGACACATTATATGAAAATAATTAAATATTATTTCCTTTTAAAATTTAGTATTTTTAAGAAAAAAAATACCCAAAAATATTTTAGTACCTAGAATTAAACCCAAGCCCACTAAATAAGAACTAGATAGGCGCTGGGTATAAAGACACCGAATATTTAAAAAATCAAATCTCCCTTTCAAAAAAAATAACCCCTACCAAAATTTAGGTAAGTGTAGAAAAAGGTTTGCTTTTTCACATATAAAAAAATAAAAAAAATAAAAAGGGGTGTTTTTGAAATATTTAAAATTTAATTTTTCAAAATTATATATTTTAATAAAAAATTATTCAAATTTATAAAAATGTACAATAATTAAAAAGTATAGTCTTTTTTCTTTAAAATAAGACGTCGACCAACTCTCTAGGTCAATTAGGACCCAAGACAATATACCTCTGATCTGAAAAGTTCCAAAAATGATACCCCTCATAAAATCCACAATTTTTATTCTTTTTTCAAACTTTTGCAGTCAGGTCTATTTGGGCCCATTTGAAGCCCATACAGCGATTTTCGTCAAAATCAGAGGGGGTGAGGGTCAAAACCTGCCTGATCTGACGTGGAATCCCCCAATAATAAAATACGATGAAATTTTATTTTATTTTATTAATTATATTTATTTTTATTTTATAAATTAATGTGCTTCCAGGCCTAATATATTAAATAAAACACAATAAAATAATGTTTTCCGAAAGATATTTCAAATTAGACATGTTTAGCTAATTTTTTAAATTCCTAAAAACATATAGTCTTTGTGTTGAAATTTGATCCACTTATTACAACATAATAAAAAAAAATATCTTCAAAATATGCCCAATTTTAGTCAAATATTTTAATATTTCTATTTTTAAAACATTCAACTAAAAAGGTAAAAAGTCTGATTAAGTGGTTAAATTTAAACCGCTTATTACAACTTAATACAATTGTGTTATCTAAACATTTTTAAAGTATGTATGTTCTACCTGTAAAAGCTTTTGTATAATTTTTACAATTAATGTGTTTTGCCTTTTATATTTTTAAAAAGATTTTTTAATAAATAATAAAGGTCATTGTGCACATTCTATAATACATTAAGTAATAAAAACAATTAAAAGTATTCGAATAAATCTCTGACTAAGTCGCGGTATCGAACTTACAGCGCGCGGCAGCGTTAAAACTCTGCTCACTGCTTGATATTAAATAATATCTTCCTACGAAAAATTTGTGTTTGCAGTGTTGCCGGATTTAGGGCTACACAGGAACCGTAATATATCTAGGATTCCTATTCTAGATACACTTACTACAGCGCGCCACCTACAGTTAAATTTAATGAACTATTTTGTATATAACTATGGCTAAACTGGTCGTTGTTAAGCCCTGCAAAAAATTTAACCTGGGGTTCCCAACACCGTGATTAATCGATTAGCTTTGAAATAACGTCAAACGTTGTTCAGCCCGGGAGTGCCACACAAAGTCATTTCGAGCTACACAGAGTATAGCTTGTATATAGAAGGGGCTGCACAATGACCGTTTATATGTATATATATATATTAGGGTGTTCCAAAAAAAGTCGATATTTTTTTTTTTCGATTGCACGTGAAATTCTTGTTATATATGCTATAAAAAAAATTCTGTAAAAATTTGAGCCCTTAATATCAACTTGAAGAACTCCATCATCGAATTTTAAGATTTTCCATTGATTTAACATGGAAAAATGATTTTTTAACATTCATTTCTCCTGCAAACTATGTAGAACATTATTTTTCGGAAAAACCATCACTGATCCTTCTTCAGCATTAAATTCTGTAAAAAAAGTTCTTAGGGTCCAGTCTCTAACGTCAACCCTCTCGTTTTTATTTGCGTTGAAAAATATAGATTTTTTGAAATTTCGATTTTTTCCATTTAATGTGTAAAATTTTGATCTCAGACCATAAAGTTTGAGAAAATTTTAGTAGATCGTTCAATGTTTCACAAATCTGTGCCAAGAAAATTTTTTGTATCACTTTTGGCTCCAAAATTGTGAGTTTTGTATTATCTTTTTAAATGATTATTCGCTATCATAATAAATTTTACAAAAAATTTGAAAATCTATCAACAAAATATCAAAATTTCTTTATAACAGTCAAGAAAACGCTGAATTTACGCTTCAATTCTTTCAATTTTATTATTTTTTCCATTCAATATAACAGTTTTTGGCTGTAACATATAATTTACACACAATTTTTAAATTTTTTAAGAATTTTTCCAATTACAACAGTTAATAGAAAGAAAAAAATTCCCTTATTTGCAATTCCTGTAATAAGCCGGTTACCCAAAAAACAAAAACAATTGTTTCAAATAAAATCTATGTGATAAATGACAAATTTTTATTTTGTAATTTTTTTATTTGCATTCGAAGTCCAAATCAATATTATCCTATAACAATTGAGATATAACTCAATTAATTTTCAAATTTTAATTCGAATCTTTTTCAGAATTTGTTACTAGCGCCACGGCGAAGATATTGTAACGTTTTTAACTGTTCGTAGTGTGAATTAAAACACGCACTGGTTAATTAACGAACTAAACTATTTATTTAATAACTTAACTACACTTAAAACACTATAAAACTAACTAAACACTTAACTACTAATTATTTATATCACTACTAGTTTATTTATTTGCACTTATATTTATTTATTTCTTCGCGCGTACCAAAGCTCAACTAACTCCCCTGTGCTGCTCCGTTTCTTATATATTTAGCGCCCAAGTCTTCTGGAACATTCCAGCGAGCTCCACACTCTCGATTATTCGAGCGCTGAGTCACCGGCGATGACTCACCGGCGATGACTAACCGGCGATGAGTCATCACTCCGATATCCAGAGCGGTACTCGCTACATTGCCCCCGTCTTAAAACATTTTCGTCCCGAAAATGGTCCTCAGCTCCATGGCGATATTTGCATAGAGATCCAAACTTGCATTGTGACGTCCTATAGAAGTAGCAGTCTACGGTCTTCCTTCCGGTTGTTCTTTTAGGGTTGTGGCAACAGACAAGAATGTGTATGCCCCTAAATCTGAAGATAACTTCCACCATACTTCTAATTATTCTCCAGTCCAAACCGTCAAGTCCACAAGCAATCTTTGGTATCGCCAGGTTCATGATGTCCTTGGACAAAAGGGTATCCCTCAATTTATTTAAGGCATTCCATACATCACGGTAGTTTGGCTTCTGATTGGAGAGTTGCTTCGTTACCAGATAGAAGATACTTCGGTTACCTATCTACTCATCATCCACAATTTCAAGCACCTCTCCAACTTTGGGACTCTGCCTTTGTAGCTCGTCGACCCGTCCAAATTTGTTTTTAAAGACAACCGCTATTCCCCTGGACATCCTAAGGTCTTCCGCAACACAGTGAGCCAAGGAGTAATCGGCCGAAACCCTGAACAGATCTTTTTGCTCTTCTCGAGTGACACCATACCGAGCTTTTTTACCGCTCGAATATAAATACATGAAGTCTTCAAAAGGCAAGTCGTCTTCCGGCGGATTAACTCTCCTTACTCTAGCATCGTCTATTTGATCATTGTTTCCAGCGTAAGGGGCCAATCGGTTGAAATGGATAACTTTCGGCTTTCCTCTTGGTTGTTTCCTGATCCTGTAAATGATGTCATTTATTCGATCCATGACTTCGTATGGTCCCTCCCAAGAAGTCTGCAGCTTCGGTGAATAACCACGACGGCGCTGAGGGTTGTATAACCAAACTAGGTCTCCAGGTTGAAATCCTCCATTTTCCGCCTTGATGTCGTATGCCTCTTTCATTCTATCACTGGCACTCTGGATGTTTAAACGAACTCGGCTGTGTCGCTCATTTTCCTACGTAAATTGTTGACGTAATCTTCTCCAGCAATATCATCCCCTGGTAGGCAACCAAACCTCAGGTCACAAGGTAGACGAAGTTCACGCCCCATAACAATGCTAGCGGGTGTCTGGCCGGTTGTATCGTGGATAGAAGAACGGTACGCCAACAGGAACAGATGAAGGAAGCGGTCCCAGTCTCTTTGGTGATCAGAGACTACCTTGGACAGGTACCGGTTTATCGTTCGATTCATTCGTTCTACCATTCCATCAGACTGCGGATGTAATGCAGTCGTCCTCGTCTTCCGAATGTTAAGAATTTTACAGACATTCTGGAACAGTATAGATTCAAAGTTCCTGCCTTGGTCTAAATGCATCTCCATTGGCGCACCAAAACGACAAATCCACTTCTTAATAAGGGCATCGGCCACTGTGGCAGCTTCCTGGTTTGGCAAGGCGTACGCTTCCGCCCACTTGCTGAAGTAGTCCATTACAACGATGATGTATTTATTTCCAGATTCTGTTTCCGGAAATGGACCCGCCACATCGATTGCAATTCTCTCAAATGGGCTGCCCACATTGTACTGTCGCATTGGGGCTTTTGGGCGCTTCTGGGGTCCATTGCTTGCCGCGCAAACGGCGCACTTCTTGCACCATTCCTTCACATCTCGCTGGCTGTGGACCCAGTAAAACCGTTCCCTAAGTCTTCCGAGCGTCCTGGTCACCCCAAGATGTCCTCCAGTAGTTCCATCATGGATTTCCTGCAGCACTTCTGGTATCCTGTTTCTGGGGATTATTATCTGCTTTCGGTCTTCCCCCCCTTCTGGCATCTTCAGAACGCGCTTTAGAAGCCCGTCACTTAAGATGATGGAATTCCATTGGGCCCAGTACGATTTCACATTCGGTGAATATTGGGCGACTTCCTGCCACGTTGGTTTACGGTCGTTCTTCTTCCAATCGGTGATAAGCTTTAAATCCGGATCCCTTTCCTGGTCTTGTTGAACCTCAGCGGATTGCCAATGATCATCCACAATTGTAGTCCTGCGAACAAGCACATCCTTTTCTTCGGCCCTAAGACAATGTTTACAGTCTTCCGGGCACGGTCTTCTTGACAAGGCGTCAGCATTTCTATGGATGGTCCCAGCCCGATGTTCTGTGTCAAAGTCGAACTCCTGTAGTCTCTTAATCCATCTTGCTACCTGTCCTTCAGGATTCTTGAATTGCAAAAGCCATTTTAGGGCAGCATGATCCGTTCTTAGCAGGAATTTTCTTCCATACAGATACTTGTAAAAGTGTTCGACTGATTTTACCACTGCCAACAGCTCGCGTCGAGTAACACAGTAATTTCGCTCTGGTTTCGATAGAGTTTTACTGAAGTATCCAATAACTTTCTCTTTTCCTTCTTGAATCTGCGACAAGACAGCTCCCAGGCCCACATTGCTGGCGTCCGTGTCCAAAATAAATTCACCATCCGGAAGAGGATAACTTAGGACTGGTGAGCTGGTCAACGCGTTTTTCAGGTTCTTAAAGGCTTCCTGGCATTCGTCGTCCCACCGACGGTAGTAGGTGCATAATCCAAGAAAGCTTCTTAAGTCATGTTTGTTCTTCGGTATTGGCCATTCCCGCACCGTCTTCACCTTCTGTTTGTCCACTGCCACTCCTTGACTCGAAACAACATGGCCCAAATACTGCACTTCCCTCTGGAACAAGTGACATTTCTTCGGGCTTAGCTTCAGGCCGGAACTTCTTAAACGCTGAAAGACTTCCTTCAGGTTCTTCATATGGTCTTCAAAAGATTTCCCAACCACAATGATGTCGTCAAGGTACACCAAGCATGTCTTCCAGGATAGTCCCTTCAAAACCATTTCTATGAGCCTTTCAAAAGTTGCAGGGGCATTACATAGTCCAAACGGCATGACAGTAAACTGCCACAGTCCTGCACCCACGGTAAACGCCGTTTTCTCTCTATCTTCTGGTGCCATTTCAACTTGCCAATAACCGCTCCTTTATTGTTAGATGATACCTATTGCCCTCTTCTTATCAGATATTATTAATTTGTGTGGCACAGGATTAAGCACACCTTCGCGAAGTGGAAAGTGCACACATTTGTTGCTCATATTTTTTTATTCTAGATAATAAATAAATTTAATAATATTTAAGATATTTAAAATAGTAAATTTAACTTACCTTTGCATTAGTCAGGAGGTTGTTATAATAAAAAATTAATTTAATTTTATTTATTTAGTTTTATTGAATAAATAAAGTCGTGTAGTGATACGAACAGAAAATTAACGTATATTTATTTATTTACTCTAAACTACAAAAACAATCATAGGTATATTGATGTGACTTTCAAATAATTTTTAAAAATTAATATCATAAACATTCGTAAATAACTTCACAGGGTTTTTTCGCAACACATGCGGTAAGTGGGAAAGTGTAAACTTTGCTTTAATTAATTTTTATTGAAAGTTGTACAATTTTACTAAATCTGAATCTTGTTTTATATAATAATAAAAGTTACAGATAATTTCAAATAATAAATGAGAGTGTAATGAAAAAAAGTTAATATTTTTATTCAAAAACTCTAAAACATGGAAGTATAATTTTCCAATTGTTTAACAACATTCTTTAAAAATAAATTATAATATGCATTAAAGTTTAAAGAATGCAGTGTAATTAAATGATATTTTATAAAAGCATCGTGGGCAAGAAGGTCTTTAACATTTTCACCATGTAATAAAATATGAAAGTTTAGGATTGTAATTGTTACAAGTCTTTGTTTCATAAAAATATGAGCTTCGATTCTGAAGCTTTTAAAATTTTCATTAAAAGACCCAATTACTTTATCGAAACTACTTAAAAATGTTAATTCCTTTTCAAACGGCTGTTTCTTTTCTACTTCCGTCGCACTGCTCTTAGACTGCTGCGCCTGAGACTATTTTTTTTTAAATGTGTTGGAAAGATATTTTAAACAATCTATAAAACCAATCCATTCGTTACCCGTAAAAGATATTTGATTACAATTGAAGTTGCTGGTTGCTGACAGTAGTTGCTAAATTTCCTATTTTCACAGCAGGCACATAACGGCGATGGATGCTGAGCCCGCTAGTCAATTCCAGTTTAGGGAATTTTTGCAAATTATATTCAATTTCATTAACATATTTTACCTCTTTTTGAAGATTATTGAAATATATACTATCACCAACATTCATTTTTAAAGTTGCTCTTTTAAAATGTAAAATAAGACTAATATTAGTAAGCGTTTGCCTTATCGATCCAGCTATTATGAGTGTTTTCAAACCCTAACCACTTTTTCAACCAGGTACAAATCAGGTTGTTTTGCTTTTTGTAGTTCTGCTTCATAAAAAGCCCCCTTTATCGGTCTAGCGGTCATATCTTCTAATAGATAGGTTGGGGGATTTGTTATTTTTACAGTTATAATTTTAAACAATTCCGTAGTGTAGTTGGGAGTGTAGCCCTAATCAAAGATATATTTTGCCTTACTTATTCGCACAATATCGTTAACTTTAAACTTTCGCGGTGCTGTTGCCATTTTTACAAAACTATATGTTGACTTGAGAATTTTTTTTCATTGTTTTTATTAATTTGATTGGGTTTTAAGTTTGTAGTGCTATGTTTAGTGTTATTGTAATTTAAAGTCTTTTCTTAAGCGTTCTAATTACACGTTCGACAATAGCAGCTTTTTGACAGCTAAATGTATTGTAATGATTAATTTTGTATTTTTTTATTAGTTGGTTAAATGTAGAATTAAAAAAACTCTGTTCCTTGATCGCTCTGTAGATTTTAAGGACATCTTTGACTCTCTTTTAATATAGATTCAAAAGCAGCCGATACTTCTACATCTGTTTAGGATTTTAACGGTTTTATCCAAACAAATTTTGAAAAACAATCAATAACAACCAAAATAAAATTATATTTACGATTGGTTTTTTCAAATTAAAACATTTGAGCAAGGTCGATTTGCCAAAGTTCATCCAACGTATAAAATTTTTTCTTAGTTCATTAACTAGTTGAATTTTTTCTTTTGTATGTTTCACGGACATTTTTTTATGGAATAGTATTTATGGTGGCAGAGTGACTACTAGTACTAACATTAGCAGGCACTGTAATCACTTTTCGACTTGCGTACGCAATAACCTTTTCTTCTTGATCAAACTTCTCTACCAATACTGCCCCTAACGCATGCATACTGGCATCCGTTAACAAAAGGCTTACCAAAATCTGGACAAGTTAAAATAGGAGCCGAAACTAAACATGCCTTAAGATCCTTAAAAGCAGACTCTGTTTGTTCATCCCAGGAAAATCTTGCAATTTCTTAGTTAAGTTAGTCAACGATGCCGCCCTACCAGCAAAATTGTCAACAAACCTACGATAGTAAGAAGTCATTCCCAAGAATGAACGAACTTGTTTTACTCGCGTAGGAGTAGCATTTTTATCAAGTAATAAAATATAAGAGTTTAGGATTGTAATTGTTCATAAAAATATGAGCTTTAATTCTGAAGCTTTTAAAATTTTCATTAAAAGACCAAATTACTTTATCGAAACAACTTAAAAATGTTAATTTCTCTTCAACCGGCTGTTTCTTTTCAACTTCCGTCGCACTGCTCTTAGACTGCTGGGCCTGAGATGATTTAAAAAAAAATGTGTTGGAAAGATATTTTAAACAATCTATAAAACCAATCCATTCGTTACCCGTAAAAGGTATTTGATTACAATTGAAGTTGCTGGTTGCTGACAGTAGATGCTAAATTTCTTATTTTCACAGCAGGCACATAACGGCGATGGATGCTGAGCCCGCTAGTCAATTTCAGTTTAGGGGATTTGTGCAAATTATAGTCAATTTCATTAACATATTTTACCTTTCTTTGAAGATTATTGAAATATATACTATCACCAACATTCATTTGTTGCTCTTTTAAAATGTAAAATAAGACTGATATCCAATTCCTCGTTCATGATTTTTTGCATGTACGGTGAAATTGAATAATACCTCTGTTTTATAGGTTCATGATCCTAAGTATCTATTTTATGAAATACTCCTTTGGCACAACCCAGTTTACCACCCATAGCTAAAAAATATTTATCCACTAAATTATTTAACTTAAGTCGCTCAGCCTTACCCAGTGTTTGATTATTATCTATTACTATCAAACAATACTATCAAACAATAGTCTTGACTTTTATCGGAATATGACCAATAATTAATAATAATATAATAATAATTATTATAATGCTTAAAATTCACTACAATATCCATTTCTTTCCAAAAATCTACTCCCAAAATAAAAGATTTATCGATACTAGGAACAATTAAAGCAGAAATAATTTTTACTTTTCCTTCCAAACAAATAGGCAAATCGATCAAACCAATTATGTTACACCTGGAACCATTTGCAGTGGTTACAACCTTAGATGAGGTCGACCGAATTTCCATATTTAAAGACTTTAAGATTTTCTAGCCTTTCCACCAACTATGGTCTGTGAGGCACCACTATCTAACAAACAAACATAACTTTTCCCCCATATTTTAACGTCAACATAAGGTCTTGGATCCCCAAATGTGGAAATAAACTTACTCTCTATTTTTGTCCTTTTACACTCTCTACCTACAAAATCAAGCCATGCTTTCTATGACTGATCGCCCGGGACTGACTTCTCTATTTTTTGAACACTTATAACTCTCCCTTCTTAAATAACCATTCGCTCCACATCCAAAACAAAACTTATGAGACCCAATTTTCTTATATTCTAAAAACATGGCCGGATCTTTGACAATTCCAGCATTTTATCTCAGCCAATGCAGCCACCTTTGGAGAAAACTTTAACTTCTCAGCTTTTCCCCGTATTTGCCAACTCAGATCCGGTTCTATCAATTTATCCTTAGTTAAAGACCGATTTCGATCTGCAATTAACTTATTAATCTCCAAACGTTTACATAACTGAAGTAACTCTCCCACTTAGCCAAACCTAAGTTATGAATAAAATAGGGATGTAAATTTTTTCGGATAATTCGAACTTTTTCTTCCTCCTCAAGAGGCTTTGGAAGACGAGGAAAAAGATTTTTCATGCAAGCAAAATAAATTCCTATCGACTCTACAGAGTCCTGATAACGATTGCGTATTTCCTGCAATAATTCATCCTGATAATCAAAAGGTTGAAACTGATCCTTGAACTGACTTTTGAAATCTCTTCTCGTACTGAGCTGTAAAATATTAACGCACTACCTTCCAAAATATCTACAACTGAGGTAAGTAATTCTCTCTCCGAAATGTTGCTAGCTAACCTTCTCTCCTCGACCTGTTCTAAAAATGCTGAAATACTAGTTTGTGCCTCTCCATTAAATGTGATGCCCAATTTTCGAGGTTAAACCTGATGTTTATGCACACTTGTGACTACTGTGGGTGTAACACTTGGTTCTTTGGAAGTAATTATAGGAAAAGAAGTTGGTAACACAGCTTTTTCTAAAACATGTACCCTCTGTTCCAAAACCTTAATATCAATGGCTTCTTCAATCTTTTCCAACCTATCTAAAAGATTACTAATAGTGCATTCAATTGGTTTATCATCTTCAGTACTGCCTATGCGAATGCGTTGTAACCTAGCTGTAAGATGTCTGAGCCTAGTCTCAGCTATTTTAAAATGTTCATTTTCAACCACCAACTGATTTTCAGCAACAAAATATTCCAAGGCCTCAATTTTTTTTGTAACCGTATCAACCTCCTCCAGAACTGAGGGTTGAAAATTTTCACAAGGTACTAAAACCCCAAAAACCTCATTAAACATTAACTCTAACTAACATCTCTTACTTTCAGCTTATAAATGAGTTCATCCTTTCGTAATTTAGTTAGATCCATTATAAATTAAATCGAATTAACCAAATCCGCAATAATCGAAAAAAAACTATGTTAAGGAAATTTTATCCAGACAATTCCTTGTAAATTTTTAAAAGAATTTAATTTACCTGTCAATAAAACTACAAAATCTTGGGCCCCACATTGTGCGCCAAATTTGTGACGAATTTGCTCAGTATTTTTTTAATTAGACCGATGTTTTATATTGGTTATTTTATTTCTATTTTATGGTGTATTTTAAAATATATAAATTTTATGATTATGATTCTTTTTAATTTTTATATTTATTTTATTTTTATTATGTTATTTTATTTTTGTTATAGTTATCATGGATAACTATTTTTTAATATATAAGTATCAAAGATATTATCAATAGTCTTAAGTTGAGACTCTCAACTAACAATGACACAAAATAAAGGTTATCTAACCAAAGTCACATCCGTGGCGCAATACTTGGCGCCAACATAATACGTAATAACCCACCGATTGTTTAGTAGGGGGAGTATTTGCAGATCCCCTCAATATATACATTTTTTTACTAATGTAAATACAAATTGCATGGTAACAAAAATAAAGTATTATTATTATTATTATTAGTATTATTAGTAGTATTATTATTATTACAGTACACATGACATTAAAGTGCATCTCATAATCTATTTATTTTTGACAATATTCAAAATTTGAACTTTTAAATTGTATTTTCACTTGAAAGTTATTTTTAGAACCAGAAATGAAAGAAGAGCAGATAATGGAAGTGGAAAAAAGAGAGGAAGGAGAAACCTTTATGACGTCGTATAATTTTCTGGTGACTACAAATTTTTACGAGATGTACTACCCTTCCCATAAAATATTCGAAAATGTGAACTGGGCACCACCGATAATTTGTACATCGTGCATCGTTCGATTATTTCATTGGGCCAACATAGGTGAACAAATGAATTTTGGTGTACCGGTGTTATATGCTGAGCCAATTAAGTACCTAGGATATGAGTGTACAATCCAGAGGTAAGAGATGGTTTTAACTACCACGCAGATATTCCAGTACCGAAAAAACCGATTCCATTAAATCTGTCCATAACTACAATCTATGAAATCGGATTAATTGGTAACGATGTACAACATTCGCAATACCAACCATCAGATAGCACACGGAATTATTACCATCAAGAATTATTACAAAAGATTTAGATAATAGCGTGAAAGAGCTGAAACTTTCATAAAGAAATTCAATATTACTTGCTTCGAAGACAGGTGCCCGTGTATACGCAGCTCGTGGGCGACAGCGTGAGCTCAAAAATTATCTTAAATCCAATAAAACAACACATTTTTATACTGCACTAATATAGTTGGACTGATGACAGCAATGCATACAGAAGCTTACAAGCCTGGAGAATGGCGTTTATTTATTAATTCCTTAAAGCGCAGTCTTGAAGAAGTTTTACTTCTTGTAAGCAAAGCTAAACACTCAGTACGAAAAAGTCTTATATGTCGTTAAAAAATCATCAAATTTATAAAACACAATGACCACAATTATTAAAAAATTTGTCCCATTCTAAAAGTAGTACTTCTGAGTGGAATGCGTTTGTGGGACACACGCTATAAAGAAAATCAATACGAAAAACATGATTGTTTAATGAAAGATCAAGCACTCGAAATTGCTCTCAATGTTGACGAGCTTGTCGCATGGGCCGCATAAAGCCGTCAAATTCTCGGTTCATATCGGGTTAAAAATTGGCGCCTATTTATTCTACTTGCTTTTTAAAGAATACATTTTCTTCATTTTTATCCAGATAAATTTATCAAACAGTCAACTACCGAATCTGATGTACATTATTACAAAATTATGAGATGCATTGAATTTTTTGGGCTTAATGTGGATAAAAAATATTAAATAATAGTCAAAGATAATTTTTATACCAAAACTTGTTTACTTTGTGGCTTTTTACAATAAAAAATAAAAAAAAACAATTTAAAATAAACGACAATAAAATGTCAAATAATGGTTGTCTTTTTACATAAAATATATTATAATTTTAGTTTTATTATTTACCGTCACAGTTAAGCTAAATATTATTTAATGACGTATAACGATTACTTCAGTACATTCAAGATTAGTTTAAGGCAAAATAATTTAATAAATAATTAAAATATTAACAAAAAAAGCTTACATTCTAAGGTAATTGAGCAGAGCATTTTACTACGCAATTAATTTAAATCCTAGATATCCTGGTACAAAACAAATGACATTTTTTAAATCAGCGGCCCAAAATTAGTTAATCCATGCCGGAGTACTCAATGTTAAAAAAAGAAAGTTTTTAATATTGTTCATTAACAACAAAAATAGAAATCATAGGGTGTAGCTCCATTCCAATATTTTCTTTAAATTAAATAATATATTATAAATCTTATTTTATAAAGAATAAAAACAAATTAAAGAATATGTAGTAATGTGTAAGTATGTATCAATGAGGGTGCGGCAAAATATACCCAGCTATAGAATATTGTTATTATATTCTTGACATGTAAAGTTGTTTTATTAAAAAAGAAAGAATTTCGTTATGGAGCGTTATTATATCCAAAACTTTTCTTCGGTAATTTTAACTCACTCCCACTATTTCAGGTAATTGGCAAAATCTGACAATATCGCAATTAAATATAGAGAAAGTTGTCAATGTCCCAGTATTACTTGATATTTTGTTGGGTCCCCCAAATGATTTGCTTTTTAATCAATGGATTTTTTTTTCGATGCCAAAAAATGGAACAGACTTTTTTCTTTTCGATTTTATTCGATTTTTTCTTGTGGTGTTAGTTGAAAGTAAAGAATGTATTAATCGCCCACAGACGTTAAAGACTTAAAGGCAAATATTAAATTCGCAGCTAAAATGTTGCGCAATGCAATGCTACACGCTTCAAAAAGAGTTGGTAAATATCTAACTTGTCGTGACGGTCATTTACCCGATTATTTTTCGTACATAATTTTACATGTTTGAATAAATATTTTTCATTAAAAAAATATTGTTTGTGCGCTGATTTTTTTAATAAAAAAACTTCACTGGGTATATTTTTCCGTACTCTATACTTTGTAGAATTAATTATACAGGGCTGCATTGTTTTAGAGATGATTGAAAATATGAAAGTGTTATACGAGATGTTCAAATATTCAATTCAATTGCTTATTATTAAAATGGACTAAGTCAATTTTTTGGCATTTTAAGTTCCGTCTTGGTCACTTCAGTAAGTAGAAATAGGTATGTAATTTAAAATGTTTATCTAAATTAGGCAAATATTTTAAAAAATCGCTTCCTTACTTTTAAATTTAGGGGACAAGTATAAAAAATCAGTTATACTTATAACAATGTACATCCTATAAGTTTAATTAATTAATAATATAATAAATTTCTTTTCAAAATAAATATTATACACAACCTCCATTACTGTGTTTAATTGCCGATATCTCAAGAAGCCCTCTTATTTTTTTATGAAATTTTTCCGAAATAACGTTCCAATAATTTTTATGAATGAAAGTCTATGTTTTTCTGCATTTATAACTACCGTTAAAAAGAAATGTACAGAAAAAACTATGCGTGATATGAAAACAAAATATCGGATTTATCATAAAAAATACCCTAAAAAGACTTAAAAATTAAACATAAAATATCATGTAGCACTGTGTTATTAAAGGAAAAAGACAGTAATTAAGAATATTAAGCTTAATAAAGAAGGCGTCAAAGCATGTTGGGCAAATTATTATTGGTATAGCTAAAGAAACGTGCTAAATAAAACAATTAAGTAATTGAAAAACAACCATCGTTCAAGCGCGAACCAGCAAGACGCGCTGAAAGGACGTGAGGTTTGCTGTTTGTAAATGGAACTACTTCGTATAAACTAAACTTTGTATCAAGTCCTGCCTCGCCACAAGCCGTATTGATCCCCAACAAGATTACGGTCCCTTTGACGCTACGCCTTCTCTATCCTTCCTCGTCATTCTACACTTGGGAATCAAATGCCCCGATTCTAACACCAAACCAACTAAGCAGGTAATTTAAACTATACAGAATCAACTAGAAAATACAAATTTTATAATTATTAATTGAAATTTTTAAAAGTATAGTATATTTTTATTATCTTTATTATTCTATACTATTTGGTTATTAATAAAGGAAATTGATGTAGCCATTGTAGAGATTTTAAACTAATTATAAACTATTAATCATCTACTTTACTTATATCTTTATTTTTTAATATTACTTTGATATTTTTTAACAATGTTAGCTCAATTTTATTTTATCCAAAATAAACAAAAATCCATTAAGATACATTTAATGTATCTCATTAGTTTTATTATTTAAAGTAACCACCACACTGCCTATACCCAGTAAACACACATACGTTAATTAAACGTTTTTTTAAACCGTAACACCATTTTGTTTTTACGTATATTTATAACGTACAATCAACTTTAAAATGTCGCAGATTATAACGTTTAACAATACTAATAAATAAACGTTTAATTTTGGCGTTAAGAAAACGATCATTACACGTTTCGAAATGGTACATTTAGAACGTTTATTATACGTCTATTAATAACGTAAATTAATGATTGTTTTTGCCTCTTTTATAACGTTTATCTATACGTTATATTTAAATTCATATTAATGTCCTTTCTAACGTTAGTTCTATAATAAATAAAACTCCACAAATACTTGTTTTTACAACGTATTTATTAAACGTTCGTTTAACGTTAACTGCAACATGAATACAGGTTGTAGAAAATGATTTTTTTAAATGAAGGAAAGGTTTTGGAGGTATCTCCAGTCGTCTTCAGGTGAATCATTTTTATCGTTCGCTGGAAAATTTAGCTGCTTCTAAAACACAAAAAATAAATTTGTTAAACGATGAAAAATAGACTAATTTTTAGAAAAACCCTATAAGATTAAAAAAAATGGCTTAAAAAGCTTGTTTTCAGCTGGCTTTGTTGTTCAACAGATTAAATTCAAAAATTTGTATTGTAGAATATCGCGGGGCTGAAATTTGCTTAAAAAAAACGGTATTTTTAGCGCACCCGGTATAATAAGAGTGTTCTCAAAATACTAATTTACAATACGTACACCAGGTCTTGTTGAATAACCATAGCAAATCATCTTATCGAGCCGACTTAAGTGTGATTTTACTAGAGAATTCTCTAGTAAAATCACGCCTAATTCCAATTTACGGTAAAAATACACGACCGCCCCTAAATTTGGAAATAATGGACTCTTTCCATAATTTTAACATCTGTACATTTATGACTATTGAGTTTAACCTAAATCAGTTTAATGTTAACTTAATGTTAATTTGTGTGAGTTAATATTTACCTACCCCACTATACTTAATAAACATTGAAAACACGTAGAAAACGTCTTTAAAATTAACATATTAACTCTTATATTATTCTAGGACGCTGCACAAATTATAATAAGAACAAAATCACACTCCCCCGAAAATTAGGAAATAAAGCAATGAATCTGCGTGATATTAACAGTGTATATGTTTTAAAACAATTACATTAAAGTACTTACCAAAAGCAGGACGAATCTTACGAGCAGAAAACACTTAAAAAAATGCACCTTTTGATAGCAAAATCAAATTGAAAACTGACGAAGCGAGCAGCTATGGCATGGCAGCCTGCCATTGGCAGCGCCAAACACATGATGTGTATTCGGCCAATCAGATTGCGTTCTTCAGTTATGCGTTTTATATGGTTATGATAAACGTTTATTTAAACGTATTAAGTACGTTTGTTTAAACGTATTAAATACGTTTGTTTAAACGTATTAAGTTCGTTTGTTTAAACGTATTAAGTACGTTATTTTTAACTATTACAGTAACTGTCTAGTTTAAAGAATGTTAATAAAATAATGCACTTCTTAAAGCAACATTTGTGTATGTGTATAGTGTTCTGCCTAAAGCTTACTGTATGACCATTGACTATAGCTTATGCTATTCTTTAGAATGTAATTAGAATATTTCTAAATTTCATTTAATGTTGTTTTATATATGTATACCTATGTATATTGTTTATGTATGTATACATGTTGCATCAGTTTATTAAATATTAAACGTTATAAATTATTTTTAAACAAGTTATCCCATTTTAGAGAAAAACGATATGGATGAAAGTAGGTATATTTGTATTTGACAAAAACCGTTTTATTAACGTTATAAAAATATACTTTTGTAAAAGTGAAAAAGTTAAATTATTCATTTAACATTCATTCATAATTCATTTTTTTAACAAACAAAATTCTTAGATTTTATACCTTCAGAATTTAAATAAGAAGTCATATTGTCTACATGTGTAAACTAAGCAAAAATTTCACAAAATAAATATATAAAAAGTAATTTTAAAAGTGTTTGATGGAGCGTGTTGAATATAACATAAATATAAATGTTAAAAGAAAGAGCTGCCTGCACAGTTCATAAAATAATTACTTCAAACGGTATTTTCTCATTAATATTTGTGAAAAAAAATTGTGGGTTTTAAACATTTAATTGTATGGTTGACTGAAAACCTTAATACATTATTGTAACGTAAAAGTTAGCCACTATTAAAAAGCACATTTAAATTAACGTTGTTTTAACGTTTAAATTAAACATTTAAATATATGGTTGACTGAACACCTTAATACAACGTTATTGTAACGTAAAAGTTAGTCAGTATTAAAAGCATATTTAAATTAACGTTGTTTTAACGTTTAAATTAAACATTTAAATATATGGTTGACTGAACACCTCAATACAACGTTATTGTAACGTAAAAGTTAGCCACTATTAAAAATCATATTTAAATTAACGTTGTTTTAACGTTTAAATTAAACCTTTAAATATATGGTTGACTGAACACCTTAATACAACGTTATTGTAACGTAAAAGTTAGGCACTATTAAAAAGCATATTTAAATTAACGTTGTTTTAACGTTTAAATTAATTGGTGTAAATTTATACCAATATCAAACCGTTGCTTTTTACACGTAAAACGTTTTATTGACCTTTCACACGTTTTAAATACGTTTAAAAAACGTGTATGTGTTTACTGGGTAGGTACTTAAAATATTAAAAAGGGAGTTTAAAATAATGCAAAATATTTGTCTTTTTATTATTTAAAATAATGGAGAAAATACATTATTTTACATATTTAATTATATCTAATTGTCTTTTGTAAAATGTAACAGTGGTTTTTTAGCTTAATGTTAATTTTAAAACTATTTTACAAAACATTTAGTAAAATGTACTAAAATTTTTCATCTATAGCAATTAAAATACGAGTACATAATATGTATACATAGTATTACATACATACGAGTATATGTAAACATACTTTTCCGCATTTATTTCATACATTTAGGTATTAAAGAAGTGCGGAAAAGTATGTTTACATATACTCGTATGTATGTAATACTATGTATACATATTATGTACTCGTATTTTAATTGCTATAGATGAAAAATTTTAGTACATTTTACTAAATGTTTTGTAAAATAGTTTTTAGTTTTAAATTACAAATATTTATTTATTACTTAATTTATTCATATACTTACCGGCACAAAACTCAATCCACCTCTAGGGGAAGTCCAGGAGACTTGGGCCGCTTTTTACATAAAAATTAATAAAATCCACTGAGTTATACTTGTAGGTTTCATTTTAATTTCAGGAGATAGCCGCACTACACTGTTTAAAATATCTGTGGTGTGAAGAGTAATCTTAAAATGGTGTCAAAATCCAACACCAAGTGGTGTTAATATAACACCATGAATTATGGATGAAAATGTTTTATACAGAAAACACCAAAACGGTGTTTATCTAAAAATATTTGAGAAGTGCACCTACACATATACTATATTTATTTAGTTGACCCATAAGTATTTATTTAAATCAACTGTGGGAAGGTAAATATAAACAAAAATTAGTTTGACGGTACTAAACCAGATAGTTATTTTTTTTTTTAATTGGTTAAATTAACCCAGAAAACTTTAGTGAAACCAACCCGCTGTATGGTTCAGTTTACTAAATATGTTGTTTGTAAAATAAGAGTTACTTCAACCTAAAGCACTCTGTTAAAACGATTAAAACAATTTGCCGTGCATTCCTTGTTGCATAGTGTGTACCGATCGCGGCAAAGGCGGTGTGGATCACGTGATGTTCTTAAATCTCGCCTCTGTTGACTTACATGAAAAGTATATAAGCTCAGGTAGTCCTTTGCTTTGGTGTGACACTACAAGTTGTTCGATACTAAAGAGAGCTTAAAGTTGGTGGAACGCACTAAAAACATTATCAATTTTCTGGAATAATACCACTGGTATACTTATAATGCGTCAAGGAACTTCCTGTTTCCTTTTTTCCCTTTTTTTTGTGTAGTATGATTTAATTTGACAAAAAACACATTATATTTAACACTGAAAAGGAGTTCAATTTACACCAGGTAAAATTTATTTTAATACTGTGTGAAAGTTAAATTTACACCATTTTAGTATTCGAATTTACACTGGACCAACGAACCTTATTTAATACCATTTTGGATTGTATCGATATAGACCATGTATGGTGTTAATTTGGTGTTAAAATGGTCATGAAATTTTGAACAGTGTATATACAAAGTTTATATACAAAGTGCTCTTTTAGTTCCACCCTTACTTCCTAAGAAGTCCCAGAAGCCAACTGAATGGCTATTTAGCAACAACTTTGTATTATATTATAAAATTATATATTTTATTACTTAAGTAATAAAATAAAGAAAAAGTCATATTGAAAAATGCAAGTTTAGCTATTGCTTGGACTGGTGATATAACGAATATTTAAATAGTTTTTGAGATTTGCATCGCAAATGGCAGTGTGAGTGACGAATGTTTGTATTCGCGAATGTGTAAAAATTGACATTCGTTATATCACTAGTCTTAAGTTAAAACTTTTGACGACAGAATTGTATATTCTGTCACAAGTTTGTCATATTCCGCTCGAGTTAAAAGTTTTCACGAGGCGAAGGCCAGTTTGACGGTTTTACGAAATATGCAATTTCAAATGTGTTTTTAGACCACAATTCACACAACAAAGTCTGTTCTATCTCGATAAAATGCTAACGAAAATCAGGACCAGTGCTGTCAATCGAGAACTGCGATAATACCCGAAATAGGTTTTCAAAATGCTTACAGTTATCCTCGCAACAAAAGCAAAATCCTCACAAAATCCCCGCCAAAACTTTCACTAAGATTTATTATTTAAATAGTTGAAAGTTGGATTATTTAAAAAAAAAATAATTTATAGAATTTAAATTATTTTAATTATTATTAATAAATAAGAAGGGAGTCTGAACACGGGACCAAAACATGTCCAAACTTTATTATCCACCCCCAAGGCTCAGAATTTTTAAAAAAGCGAAGAAAAATTGTTTTAACCCCCCGTCCATTTCTTCTCACATCCCATATGCTTAACCCCTCCAGACACGCCACTGGTTTTGACAGAGAAGAATATTCACTTTTATTATTTTGTAGGTGCTTGCAGTTTTGCCAACATTTTATGTACCAACCAACCCAATAAAAATTCCGTTTTCCCCTACCAAAAAAAATGTCCATATGTTTTTAATCAAAGAAGTTGCTTTTGTTCTTCCTAGTTTTGCTTTTTCTGAATCAGGTATGATTTCTCTTAATAGAAATGGTCAATCGCCTGCAAATCAACATTATGTTCGGCTAAAAAGAATGATAATCTTAATTCAAATGGCTTTTAACAATGGGGTTAAAAAAATTCAGTCTCGTGCATTGTTATATATTTTTTTTGCGTCAAAAGTCAAAATCAATATAAATTCTAGGTTAGGTTGGTTAGATGTTTAATAAAAAAGCGACCTGTAGTAATGGGGTTCAACTAATAAAGAGACATATGTTACGTAGATACCAAAGGTTAGATCTAGTATTATGTAACCAGGGCCGTACCGAGGCACATTTTTTGGGGGGGGTGGAGACGATAAAAAAAACAACTTATTTTTTTATCGATACTTTAGTACCTAGTAATAGTAAAAATTTTCAGTAGTTTTATCATGTATGTAAAGTGCTGTAAAGTGTAGATAAAGAATGTCTTTACCTACCATAAGAATGCTCTTTCGAAGTCGATGGGATTGATTCTCGTTCTCTATTTTTTTGACTTGCTGCCAATGTAAATGGATTATCCGGAACAGCAACAATTTTAATTTTAACCAAATTTCCACCGTGAATATTTTTCTTATGCATTTTTTTCTAGTCCTTGTTAAACACAGATACACATAATGAGCATTTTACTATAGAACTCGGCCCGGTCTAGCTTTCTTTTCCATATTAAACAAATAATAATTCCTATTTATTGACACTAGTTTTACTTAGCTTAGATAAGCTTCAACTAAATAATAATCTATAAAAATAAGACGCCGAAAATTGCGGTGCGTAAAAAGAGTCAAACGCCGCCAAAGCCAAAGACAAAGCCGCGAGGCGGTGCAGTCATGCCGCTTGTGTGAAATATAATGTCCTTTAATAAAAATAGGGTTGACCAATACAATTTTCTTGACGGTAACGATTATAGAAGGTTATTAAATAGATTAAAAATTATAATTTTGTAATATGTAGGTATAGTTTAAAAATTATATTTAATTTTATTTATTGTGATGGGTTGGTTGGTAGGGTAGGTATACCCAACCAACCGACCCAAATACTAAAGATTTTGCCAACCGTGTTTGGATTTGGAACCAACTGCCAAGACTTTGGGGGGGGTGACTCCCCCCCCTACACCCCCCTTAGGCCCGGCCCTGTATGTAACTCTTTTAACCTAATAATAAGTACATTTATACCTACATAAAAAACTGTTTTATATAATTTCTTAGAAGAGGCCAATGGAACAAAAATTATTTCTGTATGTTTCCCTATACTTAAAAAATAATCAATTTTTTCCTACGAATAGGGAGTTTCCCTACGTATTGGCAACACTGGTTGCTTGTGTTTAAAGAAAGATAACATACTTCCAGGAAGTGGAAGACTGCCATATCTAGTCAACAGTCTGAACATTTGGCCAAAAGTGTTGCTGGACTTGGCAAAAAAATAAATAGAGCATTTTTTAAAATAAATGTACTATTAAAATAATTCAATTTTTATAGTTGTATAGGTAATGGTAATAGTTGTTTGCCGCCGTTAATTTAAAAATAAAAGTAGGTAGTTGTTTAAAGTTAAAGTGTTTTAAACAAACGATTTGACAAAAATATATTAATTGATAAATTTAATTAATAAATTATTGAGGATATTTTTATAAAAAAGTATTTTGAGCAAGTAAAAATAGTTGTTTCAAGTTTTAACGAAAACAAATGTTTTAATTAAACATTATTTTACAAGAATACGGTAATCAATAATTTTTTTAATAATTAATAATAATTATTATTAAAACATTCATTTTCTTGGAAATTGATTATAGGCATTATTAAAATCTACATATAAATAAAATTATCATTGCTATAGCTTACTATAGTCAAAATGGTTGTATCCAGTTTTAAAGTAGCTAAACAGGAATGTTTTAGACATAATATTTGACAAGAATATATGACTATAATATAGTCATATATTCTTGTCAAATATTATGTCTAAAACATTCCTGTTTAGCTACTACATATTATGTCCATAGTCTATAATTTTTTTTAGAAATTGATGGGATAAAGTAATATTAATCAAAATAAATTAATTAAGACATATTAGTTAGTTGACAAAAATAATTTAACATAGGTATTGTAAATTGATAATTTTTAGGAAATTAATTTTTTTGAAATATTTTTTGAAAGTAGGGAAATTATTAACGATGCAGGTAGGATTTCTAGTAAGTAGATATATAAGTAAAACACAAAAATATAAGATATATTTTTAATAAAAAATAATAAAAATAAATATTAAATAACTTAAACATAAATAGTGTTTTTTAAATACACTTAAATTTTTGCATATAATTAAACAAAATAAATATATATCTTCATGCTTAAAAAATATTACAATTTAGCATATTTAAATTGATAAAAGAATGCCAAAAAGTATATAATACTGGTAACATATTTAATTCCTAATTAGGGTTAATTAGTCAACTACCAACAAAAATTTAATAAAATACGTTCTAATGACAATGTTATATAAAATAGAATATTTAAAACTTAAAAGTACAGTTGTTTACTACACTATAGTTTCTACTGATTGAAAGTTATTGAATTGTATATCACAGGTTTGGTGCAATTGATTAGTTTTTATTAGTATATTTTTGTTTTTAATATTTTATTTTAAAATTTACCTATAGAAGATGCAATGTCCAAATAAATAAAAAACAAGGGCCGACCTAACCTGTAACATTTAGGGCCGTATGCAGAAACGTTAATTTATTTATATCAACTGATTTAGCATATCAGTGGATATAGGTTTTTGAACAACATGGCAAACTGTTGTTTTATAAAATAAATTCGTAATTATCTTTCAACTTTTATATTTTTCCTAAAAATGTCGATTTCTATGCATAGACATTTTAAATTAGACATAAAACAATTAAAATTTTATCAAGATTTATTTGACATTTGTGACATATGCTTTTAACCATAGAAAATAATGTCGCTAATATAATTCATGGTTTACTAGATTTTTTGGCCAATAAAATCATCTAAAATGTACATCGGTTTATATAATTCATATCAGTCGTTAACGACTGAATATGGATAAAAAAAGACAGTAATTTTGTTTGTAAATGTATATGAAAAAATAAATTCAGAAGGTAAACATAGCTATAACAAGGATATAATAAAAAAATAAAAAAAAATTAAAGATAAAATTACTAACATGTTAATTATATCCAATATCTTTGCTGTTTTTTTGTCTGATTGAAAAGCTGAATGCTTTCTTTGGGTTCATTGTAAAATAATTATTTTACAATGAACCCAAAGAAAGCATTATAATATAATTATATAATTATAATTAACACTAACATTGAACTTGGGTGAAAATATTTATTGATTTATTGTTTTATTATTAAAAACATACAAACCTTCCATAAATGTTTACTTTTTAATATTATACCTAGATAATTAAAAAATTACTATTTAATTAATAATAAGAATTATGAAATTAATCCAAAATTGTGTTTTAAAAATATTTGTCTTATTTTTTAAATATATACTTTTGAAGAATTTAAAATTTTAGACCAAGTTCAACTTATTTTTTCTTTTAAATTATTAAAATATGTGCTTACTCTTCAAATACCCCTGGCTAAAATGAAATGTGCAAAAAGTGTGCAAAATTATTTGAGAACAATGTGCCAACAATGTGCAATATTTTAAAAAAATTATGTGCGGACGGTGGGAAATACACTGAAAAAAGTCTATGTATTATTACACAATTTCTTCTGTATTTATTACAGAACTGTTTCTTTAAATTAATATTTACGTTAAATACAATGTGGATTTACACAATATTCCGGAAATATACAGAGTTCAATGTATTTGTACAATATATCCTTTATATTTACAGAGTGCAGTTTAACTACTCATAAAAATTATTGTAATTTTACAAAGTAATATGTGACAATACAAGCATTCTGTGATTTTAGAGCTTGCTCTGTAACTTTACAGAATCCACGCAATAAACTGCCCTATTGAAAATGCCATATAGAACCCAAATTGAATCCGATAAGGAAACGTATCTGGTTCTATATGGTTTTATAGGTCCTATATGGAAAGTCCTGGTTTACATTACGGATTCTATATGGTTGAATATGGATTTCCATTTTAAAAATTTTCATATTCAACCATATAGGGAAACCTATCTGGAAATACATATAGAACAGAAACTAGATAAATCCATATACAACCATATACATGTCTTTATAAAGACATGTATATGGATGTATATGGATTTATCTGGTTTCTGTTCTATATGTATTTCCAGATAGGTTTCCCTATCTGGTTCTATAGTGTTTTAGAGTGTTTTTATCTGCTTCTATAATGTAATCTTCTATCTGGTTCTATAGTGAAATGCCTGTTTCAAATACCTATATTGAACCAGATAGAAACCATATAGAATCCAGATACGTGTTTTTTATATGGTTCTATATGGCATTTTCAATAGGGTGACCAATCAGAGAACTGATGTGGTCACGCGTGGTCACGCGATGTACATGGCGTCGCTTTATTCAGTATTCAGTGTCTTGTTATAGTTTATCTGCGTTTCTGTGAAAAGTATAGGTAAGTCAATACATTAAATTATGCACCTATATGTACTTAATATTTTTGTTAAAAAATAGTACAAGCTTTTATAGTAGGTACAATTGCAGTTACCCGTTTTTTTCATAAACCATATAAATTTGGTAAATCGTTGATTAGTGCTTACAATCTCAAAACTTATTGACAGCAAACTACAGAAACAATTACCAAGAAAATATTGCTCCTGAGCGTAGCTTTTTTAAATTTTTTGTTGTGTTTTAACTAATTTTCTAACGATTTCACCGTCAAGCCGTTTTTACTCTGTAGGAGGTGCATCGTTTACGTTTTCGTCGACCCACAATACATGTTTACCTATAGGTAGGTACTTTTTAGGGTAATTATTATTAAAATAATGATAATAATATGATATGATGACATAAATAATACATGTTACTTGTTACATTTTCTAAATAAAAATTGTAAATGTTTTCTTTTTAAGTTTTACTTACCTGCCAACCTTTTTTATTTATTTTGTTAATAATAATATCAGTAAATATAAAGTTTTATTTAGAACCTCAGAACTGGACGTTGTAGTTAACGCCAAAGTTTGTTTATTTTTATTTAGGTAAAGCAGTTTACAACCTTAAAATTACTGGTAGTACCTACTTACTTTTTAAGAGTTTGAACTCTTGAAAAGTATATAATTAAAAGCTATACTTATTTACTTATTTTTTAATCAGTTGTACTCTTAAAGGGTACTAGCAGTAATTTTAAGGTTGTAAGCTGCTTCACATAAATAAAAATAAACAAACTTTGACGTTAATTGCTACGTCCAGTTTTGAGGTTCTAAATAAAATTTTAAATTTACTAATTTAGTATCGTAATTTTACATAAAATTTGTAGACAGACCTAAAGTAAAATCACAGTAAGTATGTTGTAATATTACAGTAATGTTTACGTATCTATTTTACATAAGACCTGTACAATTACAGAACATCAGTAGTTTTACGTTATGCACCTATTACATAAATTCTGTGATTTTACTTAACATATGTAATCCTTACAAAGCTACTGTAATTTTACTGTACAAATTGCAGGCAATAAATAACCCACATTTTGTTCAGTAAACTTACAGAAATCCTTTTTTCAGTGTATATGAAACAATGTGCAAAACCAAAAATTTAAAAGTGTGAATAATCACTGGACAATGTTCTAAAGGGAACTCCTTTTGATTTTTTACATTGTTTGCACACTATTTCTTGCCACCTGTGTGCCTATTACAAAAACAGATATATTTTTTTTAAAAATTTAAAAAAAAATACCCAGAATGTAGGTCCTACAATGTAGGACCTACATACTGTATTTTACTAAGAAAAATACCTGCCCTGTCAACTCCATCAAGGGGATTGCTTTGATCTTAGCAATAGGCCGAGAAGCGATACATAAGATGGAATCTACCTCACCTTTTAAATAAATGTTGTACCCCAACTCAAGCGAGATATATCTAAAATGTGCTTAAACTGTTGAGTGATCGCTAAAACTGTACAAACAATGTGTTAAAAAAAGGTGTAATATAAGCGTCATAAATGAGAAATATTAAAGCGTGCTAACAGTGTGTATAAAATGTGACATGCATAAGATAGACTGAAGCTTTGCAAAATGTCTTTAAACAATGTACTAACACTATGCAAACAATGTGCTAAAATATAATGTAATATAAGCGTGACATATGACAAATAAAAAGCGTTGTTATAAAGACTTGCACTCCAAATACACATTTATTGCACACTTTTCGTGCACGCTTTATTTTCGCCAGGGAGAAACAGTAGGTTTTGGGTAAAGGGCTTAACAAAGTAGAGGAAACTTTTTTTCTGAGAAAATTTACAATCTATTTATTGTTGGGCTCAGAAATATAGGTATACCTATAGGTACGATTAAACATAAAAGAAAATGAAAAGGAGGGACAAAAGGGCAACAACATGGGTATTTCAAATTGAATATACATATTATAATATTATTAACAGTTTTTGTCGGTAATACAAGTTTAAAAGGCATTTTATAGGAAAATAAGAAATACACCCTGTAGGTAAAAACAATTGTTTTTGCTCGAAAGCAAAAGCAGGCACCGTGTATGAAACTATTTTTTTATATTTTTGGTTCAAATTATTCTTATCATTTGTAATATTTATTTGACAAATAATTAAAAATATGCTCTGAAACAATATTTTTATTTTTAAAATAAAATACACAGGGACCCTGTGACAAGGTAAAAAGGGTAAACCCTGTGACAGGGTAAAAAAATCTGGACTAGAACTGCAACAGTAAAATTTTATAATTTGCTTTAAAAAATTACAGTTTTTAAAATTTGTGTACCTATATTTTTCAATATAAATTATTTAAAAAACAAAGTGTAGAAGGCATGCATAATTTTTTTCATTGGGTTTAATTTAACTTTTTAGAAAAGCAGGGATACTTGCTCTATTTCCAGCAAGGGTGTAGCCAGGATTTTGTTTAGGGGGGCAGGCAAGGGTAAACTATATGCATGCTACACAAAGTTTCGAGACTCCACCTTCCACTCATTTTCTAGCACAATTTTTCTGGACATGCAATTTTTGAGTATAGCTTCCTCTTTTTGATTAAAAAAGTTTATTCTAAAGCCATAATTTATGTATATCAAGCATTAACTAACATATGATATCCTCTAGAGTTTGTTTCTTAATTTTTTTATATTCTTGTCACAAATTTCTTTCTTTCTTTTTTCCCTCTCGATGTCTTCAGCATCATTGCATTTTTTTTAAACATTTGCATAAATGGCTTAAAAGGTGTTATTGGTACCTGTAAAAAAATAGTTAAAAGATCATTGCCTTTTAGAAATAGGTTTAGTATTCCTATAACTATAATATAATTATTATAGCTATAATGTAATTATTATGGCTATAATATAGTTTTTATAGCTATAATATAATTATTATAATTATAATATAATTAATTAATCTTTTACAAGAACAAACACTTGAATAAAATTTCCACAAAGTTCAACAAAATTTCTTTGTTCTTTTCAGAGGCTTTAAGCGGTAATTTTCGTTTTTCATACCTCTTCTAATGCAAATTTACGTATACCAGAACACATCAGTGTTGCCAAACTTTGAGAATCAAATTTCCCTCAAAGAGGATAAAAATTTCCCTTTTTTCCGAAAATTTTCCGACGAATTTTAAAAATGAAAAAGTTTTTTATTTGCATGGGTATTTTTTCTACTTTGAGAAACGGAGAAATTTAAATTAAAAAAATGATAAGTTTTTTTAAATCATTTATGAACTAGAAATTACGAATTGCGTTTAAAAATAAAAACTACACTAACACTTTTTGTTTTATACAGCTCATAAAATAATACTTCACCAGCAAAAATACTACACAGAAACACATGCCCACTTATTGCTACAAATCCCCGATTATACTTCAAATTGTAAGCAGAGTTGCTGTTTGCCAGTAATTGGATGTCCTGTCAGTGAACCAGTAATTTACCAGTAAAAAACTTGAAAGGACATTTTTTATGGCTTAAATTTCTGTAAAACTTTAGCTGTTAACTGTGATACAACCCTTTTCTCGTTGAAGTGTCTCTCAAGCATCACCCGAATATTGGGGAATTAAATGTTTAAATCATGTTTATAATTTAGTTGTAGAATGAATGCAAAAGCACCGTAATTCTCCAAAAACGTCTCAAAGACACTTTTTTAAATTAAATGTATTATAGCGTGGATGAGTTCTTTAAAGATAAGTTTTAGTTATAATTTACATATACAGGGATGGTTATGTGCTCTTAGGCCGTTTATTAAATAAAGACAAATGCATTATGAGACGTGGGAGTGGTGGAGTGACGTAAGAGTAGGGGGGCAGCCCAGTCTGGGCTGCCCAGACCGCGCCGCGCGGCAACGATCATCGCCCGACCGCAGACAAGAGAATGTGTTGTAAGTAAGCGGTAGTACGTTTGTTATAAATTAGGAAATATTCTCTAATAAAAATGGTTTACACGCTTGAAGAAAAGATTCAATTTATAACGTTGCATTTAAATGGGATCTCAGATCGAGAAATTCAAATATTATTTCCAAATATGTTCCCAAATAGACCCTTACTAGCAAGGGCAACAATTCAAAATGTTTTAAATATTGTTTTAACATTCGGCAGTATTAATAGGGTTCATAATAGGGAACCGCAAGCAAATGAAGAACGCGAATTACGGGACACTTTAATTTGTGCAAGCATCGAACAAGATCCAACCCAGTCAACCAGACAAGTTGCCGAACAGTTCGATTTATCACGGTCTATGGTAGGCAAAATTTCAAGAAAGGATGGGTATCACCCATACAAATTAAAAAGGAGTAATGAGCTATTTCCTGATGATCCATACCGTCGCATGGAATTTTGCGAAACCGTTATAGAAATGGCGAACCGGGATGAAAATTTCACACGAAATATCCTTTTTACCAATGAGTCGTCATTTTTTATACATGGTAGGCATAATTCCTTGAACAATCGGTATTGGTCCAGGACGAATCCTCATCAGCATTATGCTGCCAATACTCAACGACCACAAAAATTAAATGTTTGGTGTGGAATGCTGGGAGACCATGTTATAGGTCCATTTTTTATAGATGGTACCTTAAATGGTCAGTTCGTGCTCTGCCTGTGCCTTTTGAGTCAGTATGGTTTTAACAGGAAGGATGTCCCGCACATAATACCCTATTGGTAAGAGAATATTTGCAAGACACTTTTGCAGACCGCATAATAAGTGGTCACGGAAATATTCTCTGGCCAGCAAGATCACCGGACTTGGCTGCGTGCGATTTTTTTATGTGGTGATATGCCAAATTCAAAATGTACGGATTCCAGCATATCAGGGCAAATAACCTTGATGAATTAAGAGAATTAATAATTAATACATTAAGGAATATCAGACCTGAGATGCTGTCAAATGTACGACAAAATTTTTATAATCGGTTAACCTATTGTACAGGAGCGTTTGGAGGGCCTATTTGAACATTTACTTTAATTTATTTATTTTTTTATTTAAATATTTTAGAATACCATTTTTGTTTAAGAATATTTGTTTTTTTTATTAAAAGAATACTATGGTTTGTTTTCCACATTTTCGAAAAAAATTCAATAAGTATTCGTTTTTGTAAACAAAATCATACTTAAATTTTAAAGGAAATTTAAAATTCCTCCGTCAGCACTGCAACGTGGACCGAATGGTACTGAAATTATATCGAGACTCGATTGCGAAATTTGCGTCAAGGTTGTCTAGTAGTGGGATTGTAAAGCAGTTAGAGGAGGGGAAGTAAAATGTTGGCGGACGTTTAATTGTTTTGATTTAATCGTTTTAAAATCTTGTACTGCACGCTTATGGCAGAGGGAAAATAAGTATTTTGTTATCCTATTCGTTCAACAATGATTGTTTGTCTTTCTTATTTATACGTTTATCTCACTTATTCGTACGTTTCATATAGCATGCATCTTTGTTTATTAAACGGCCTAAGAGCCCATTTTTTAAATTAATTAATACTTGAAATATTTTACTCTTTTTTGTATTATTTATTTATAAGTTTTTAATTTAGATACATATTTAAACCGTGTGTTATTATTAAATACTTAATTTTGTTTTAACCAGTCCAATAAGCCTTTGTATTTTAGGCTTTAGTTGATGAATAAAGATTATTATTATTATTATTATTACAACTTGGATCATTCAAGTGTGATGCGGAGTGTATACACTGTATTTATAAATACCCTGCTAAAAAAAATAAAATTAAGAATTAACTGCATTCTATGCAAACCAAAAGGATTCGGCCAGGAATACAACGTTAATTTTTTGCCAGTAATTTCCAGTAATCGATTTTAGTTAAGCCATGAATTTAGCATTGGCCTTCCGGCAACGCTGATTGTAAGAAAACATTGAAGCACCGGCGGCATAGAGCAGGAAAGCTATGTACGCAAGTTTGTGCCCATTCACATATAGCGTATAGCCAGGATGTATCCTCATAATCAGTGTCACTATTTGGCCGCTGGTTTGTTGACTTTGGCCGTCCACAAACTTGATATGTTTAAGCTGTTATTTTTAAAAGAAAAAGTAGTACCTGTACTACTATGGTAAACATTTTTTCGCTAATTTTTTTTTTCATGAATGTTGATTGGACTTTTCTTTTTTAGTTGAATATTGATTGGACTTTACAATTTCCCACAAATACAGGATTTTATGTTAAAATTTCCCTTTTCCCTTTGGTACTTAAAATTTCTCACGAATCGGAAAATTTCCCACGAGTTGGCAACACTGGAACACATTGCAAACTGCGAAAATAACCCAATTGTGTATGTTTACGATTCCACCAAGCGCGCAAAACGTTTGTGAATGTTTGCAAATATTTGCAAACTCAATATTTGTTTGGTGGAGACGGTGGTCACGCGCATTCGCAAACGTTTGTTCGCATTCGGCCGTGTTCCGAGCGGTGTCGGTACATCCAAGGGATTTGTTGTTCGTGTGTGCGCTCAATGGAAACGACCTTGGTGTTTTGTGACAACCAGCATTCCGAGCCGAGTACACAAATTTAAACAACAACAATGGATTGGGACAATGAAAAGTGTTTGCAATTAATTGAATTGTACAAAATGAAGCCAGAAATATGGCAAGCTACTAATAAGTTTTATTACAACCAACTTAAAAAGCATGACGCATGGAGTGAAATTGCAAAAGATATGGGAACCACTGTTGATATTGTAAAGAGCAAACTAAATTCCCTGCTCTCCTCTTTTAGAAGGGAAAAAGGTAAACAAGAAAGCTCCATGAAGACTGGGAGTGGTATGTATATTTTTTCAAATTATTTCTTTTGTGATTCCATTTTATTGTTGATATTGAAAATAAGTATATGGTATCGTACTGTCGTAGGCCGAGATGAGGTGTACCAGAGCAAATGGTTTGGATATGAGGCTTTTCGAAAAACAATTAACACAGCCAAAATTAACTAAGACGAGGAAACTGTGAAGGTAAGAAACATTTTCATTAAGTATTTTATTTTATTAGTAATTTATTGAAGAAAAGTAGATAGAAAATACAACACACAAATAGAACTTAAAATTTAAGCATATTCAGTTTGCCAAGGAACAGTTTCATTGCCCAAAAAATATGTCGAAAAATCATTTCGAATTTCTTGAGCACTTGTTGATGATTTTCGTGGAACTTTTCTTAAATTAAATAGAGATGACATTTGGTTGTCATTTCTCCAAGTACCAAGAATAACTTGTCCATTTTCTTCGGGACAATAAACATGTTTTGATGTTGCGCTTTTGCGTAAAAAATTATGTAGGTGCACACAAGCCATCGCAGCTAACTGTGCGTTTTCTGGTTTTAAAAGCAGTGGCTTTCTTAAAACACGGAAAACAGATGAACAAATACCAAACGCGTTTTCAACCACTCTGCGCGCTCGACTCAGTCTGTAATTGAAAATGCGTTGTTTTGAGCCCTTTTCGTACAATCCTGAGTAGGGCTTCATCAAATTATCATTTAAAGCGAATGCTTTATCTCCCAAAATAACATAAGGAAGAGGCGTTTGGTGTCCTGGCAATTTATCTGGTGGTGGTAAATTGAAATGTAGACCTTTATATAGCTGTGTATTTTTAAACACACCTCCATCGGATATCCTTCCTTGACAGCCGACATCCGCAAACAAAAAATTATAGTTTGCATCCACTAACGCAAATAACACAATACTAAAGAAGGATTTGTAATTAAAGTAGTCGCTTCTACTACCTCCAGGACATTGTATAACTACATGTTCTAACTACTACACCGCCCTCGGTGGTGTAGTAGTTAGCACTGCGGACTACAAGCCGAGAGGTCGTGGGTTCGAATCCCACCAGGGGTATGGTTGTTTATTTGTGTTTGTCATTGTGTATTTCTGTAATTGGGCCTGGTGCCTGTTGAAAGCACATTAAAAATAATAAAATAAAAAATAAAATAAAAATAAAATGTTTTCTGTCAATTGCGCCGATTGCATGAGGGAAATTCCATTGCTGTTCAAATTCTTCAGATACTTGCAACCACTGCTGTTGAGTGTTTGGCATCTGCAATTAACAAAACGAGAAAATCGTTATTACAAAGCTTTGGAGCTTCCATCATTGAGGTAACAATTAGTTGCGACCCAATTCCGAGTTTTAAGACGGGATTCCGAGTTGTAAGTCAGAACTCCCAGTTGTAACTCGAAATAACATCGAAAATAATTGTTAACTCAACGATGCTTCGTATATTAAACCATATTAAGGTAATATTTTTTAGGATGATGACCTACAAATACCGACTGAAGATGAAGCTTCTCAAGATACAGAAGATTTAGGATCAAGAAGTAATAACGATTCTCAGCCTGAGGAAACTACTAATCAAACTGTCTCACGAGAAACAGTAGCACAACAGCCTAAGTGTGTACCGTCAAAAATAAAAAAACGCAAATATGAGGTCACATCTGATCCTCGTATTGATTAAGCTTTCAGTATTTTACAAAACTCCGCCGAACGTGATGCTTGTGAGATATATGGCGAACACATTGCTATGAAGCTACGAAGTTATAGTAATGGTCCAACATTTATTCAATAACTTATTTGATGCAGATATGGGACAGTATGATAACAATATGAATGCCAATTATAATGACGCAACCCCCTATCAATGATCAACAGTTTCATCTCCGTACCCTTCACCATATTCAAATGTTTCAAGTAACAAATCTTACTCTAGAACATCTACACCATTTTAACCTAACCTATTAACGAAATAAGAAACTCGAAATCTTCCTGTGACATACGGCAAAAATTTTTAAATAGACCACTGCTATCAGCTGTTCTTAAGTCAGTTAGCAGCTGCGTTGACCGTCTTGTTTTCAAAAAATACGATGTCCAAAACCTGTGTCTTTCTGTTTTCACTCTCTTTTTCAATTAACACATGCATAATTATGAACGCTGCGGCACTAACACGACGTTTTCTCGGCGCCATTACTACCTATTTTCTGGATCGATGACAAATGTTTGCAAACCCACATTTGTTTGCAAATATTTGGGTGGTGGAGACAAATGAATTGCAAACATTTACAAACATTTGCAAACGTTTGTTCGCAATAATTTTTTGGTGGAATCGTACCTTTATATTGCTGCCATATGCCAAAATGTATTTATGTGTATATTTAAAAATACATTTTAGAAATATATTACTATTATAATGTAATAAACACATATTTAAGTATGTCATTTAAAATGTGCTATGTTGCCAAATTGGTTAAAAATAAAACAGTAGGTATGCGTAAATTAGTTTATATAAATAAATCAACGTTTCTGCATACAGCCCTTAATAAATAAATTAGTGAACATTTTTTTATTTCAATTTAAAATCACATGTAAATTCATATCTCCACACAGTTGCATGACAAGATCACATTGACTTTACTTGTGCTTTAAATCTAATGTATAGTTAAAATGCGTCTTTTTTTTCTAAGAGAATAATTTAATAATAACGAGATGAGTCTTTTTGGCTTAGAACGGCAGGATAGTCAATACTTGCAAATTGGTTACATTTCCGCGCCCAACAACAATACATTAGCACGTTTTATCACTTTTAAGGCGCAAAAATGTATTTAATAATTCAAAATTTATGATCGATATCAATAATTGACATTTGCAAATATCGTTTGTCTGCAATTTACAAATAGATATAGTTCAGGTATTGTAGCTCCAGAGGGCAGAGGTGGGAGAGTTTCCAATCTATGGGTTGTATTATCTTTGGGGCCAGCTGCTTCAAAACCGAAATTATTTAATTTTCTATTTATTTAAATATTTTAATAGAGATGAATCATTAAGTGTATAAACACCCAAGTACCTTATAGGTATACCTACCTATACTAACAATAAAAAGTATAATGTTTTCCATACATGGTAAATATTATTTATTATTTTATATTTAAATAATTCTATGTATACTTAATATATATATTATATATAATTATATATATATTAGGGTGTTTCAAAAAAATCGACTTTTTCTTTTTCTTCAAATGGTCGGCAAATTCTTTCAGAGGATGTCAACACAAAGACCTCGTCAAAATTTGAGCTTTTAATTTGAAGATTTAGAGGTCGCGGATCGCAATTTTCTATTTCCCATTTAAATAACATGGGAATTTTTTTTTTTTTAACTTTGAAATTTTATACGTCTGAATCGAATCAACTTATGTCAAGGATCATCTTAGATTTTCATAGTAAATTTAACGCTCTACAAAAAAGGTATCCTATCATTTTTCTATAAATTGATTCCTTCCAGAGTTATTCGAGGCCAAAGTTTGATTTCCATCGAATATTAGCGTTTTTTTAACATTTATGGTACAATTTTCATTATACGGGTGTCCCGAAATCAGGGGGCCAAACTTAAACAGTGCATTATTTGTATAAAAATAACACTTTTTTTGTTTAATAAACATGTATCAAAAAATGCTCCCTAAAGGAGCTACGGCCCCCTGAATAGGAGCCTAAGAGGATAATTTTTTTTAAACTATTCCTAGAGGGTTGAACATGAACAAATGAATTTTCGGTATTTTGGTTATTTTGACATGCTGAATCTAGATCTATGATCAAAACTGTTAAAATTTAATCATAGGCGTAACATTTGGAGGGGGCAAAGTTACAAAAATAGCCCCAACTTTTTTCTGGGTTAATAATTTAATTTTTTTTATGAAATTATGAGAATTTATAGTTTTTTACGAAAAATAGGTACTCTTGATTTGAATTGCTCAGATGCACCATTTTCGAGAAAAATGCATTTATAAATAAATTACCCTGCATATTATACACATCTCATATTTTCATTAAAACTTTGTAGTAGGCTTTGGAAAAAAGTGACGGTTTTTTGTTTTTTTGTTTTTTTTACAACACTTCCCATGTTTCAGATATAAATATGTGATTTTTTTACTACATGATGCTAAAAGTTGAAAAAACGAGAAAATTTGATGGAAATCAAACTTTGGCCTCGAATAACTCTAGAAGAAATCAATTTATCGAAAAATATTAAGAGACCTTTTTCGTAGAGCGTTAAATTTTATATAAGAAACTGCAATGATCATTGCCATAAGTAACTTTGATACAGAGGTATAAAATTCCAAACATAAATTAATTTTTTCCCATGTTAATTCAATGGGAAACTAAAATAAAAACAGCGACCTCTTAGAGTCGAGCTGGAACGCCCATATTTTCTTTATATTAAATAAAAAAATTTGAGAGGGTAAGAGCGAAAAAAAATTTTTTTTGAAGCACCCTAATATATATACAGTGCTTGCAAATCCAAGTCCGACCGCGTTGAAAAGGATGGTTGTTCAATACCCGCGTGAAAAGAATAAGGATAGAATGCCAAACAGAATTTGATTGGTCAGAGCGTCAGGCGTGCGTATTGTAAGCGCCTTCTGTTTGGCGTTCTATCCTTGTTATTTTCACGCATCCTCCCCAAACCAGTCGGACTTGGATTTGCAAGCACTGTAATATATATATTATATTAGGGTGTTCAAAAAAACCTTTTTTGTTTTTTTTCTCGGAACCACGGTCAAAAATTTCGTATAGATATAAAAATGAGCCTGTGAAAAAATGAGCTTTTTATTTCAAAATTAAGATGTTCCGCATCGCATTTTTCGATTTTCCATAAGAATAACAGGAAAAATTATTTTTGTTTCTTTTTATTTTTGTAACTAAAGAAAAATACGTCGTACTTTAAAGTTCTTGACATATTTTTGTAGAGAATTGAACGCTCTACAAAAAAGGTTTCTTATGATTTTTTGATAAATTTGATCCTTCTAAAGAAATTTAAGGTCAAAGTTCAAATTATACAAAATTTTTGGGTTTTTTTAACTTATTTGGCGAGTCTGCCCGACTCATTTAAAAAATTTTGAAATATTTTTGTAGAGAATTGAACGCTATTTTTCCGAACTTCCAGAGCTCAAAAACAATATTTCGATTCGTTTTTAACACTTTGAACTAAAAAATCCGAGAAAACGACTAAATTGACGGTTAATTTCACTTTAACCTTGAATAACTTTTAATCAAGATTACTTACCGAAAAATGACTCAAAACCTTTTTTGTAGAGCGTTCAATTCTCTACAAAAATATTTCAAATTTTTTTAAATGAGTCGGGTAGTTAAAAAACACAAAAATTTCGTATAATTTGAACTTTGACCTTAAATTTGTTTAGAAGGATCAAATTTATCAAAAAATCATAAGAAACCTTTTTTGTAGAGCGTTCAATTCTCTACAAAAATATGTCAAGAACTTTATAGTACGACTTATTGTTCGTTAGTTACAAAAATAAAAAGAAACAAAAATAATTTTTCCTATGTTATTCTTATGGAAAATTGAAAAGTGCGATGCGGAGCATCTTAATTTTGAAATTAAGAGCTCATTTTTTCACAGGCTCATTTTTATATCTATACGAAACTTTTGAGCGTGGTTCCGAGAAAAAAAACCAAAAAAAAGGTTTTTTTGAAACACCCTAATATATATATATATATATATATATATATAACAAATATTATGTTATGGATGAGTACAAGCCTCTAAGTGTTAAGATAGATTTTAGTCTATTTAAAAAATATTACTCTTAAAATAAACTCCCAATCAACTGTCTAACTAAGGGATATCTCTTGGTTTCTTAGATCTAGGGACTTAACCGTCCTCTGAATCTTGCAATATTTGTGATCTCCAGGCGTCCGTATTTTCGGATGTGTCACACTGGGCTGAAAAGCCCGATTCCGGTCAAAACTAATTTTAACAAAAACAAAAGATATTACCTTGCAATTTGGACCACATATAAATGCATATAAGGGCTTTACCATATGCAAAATGCACTCCATAAATCGTATCCAGGCATGTAGACTGGACAAGCCTTTTTGCTTAACATGTTTTTGTCCTATATGCTCTAATTTATTCATTTCTGTGTTGGCACCACAAATAACACAAGTTGCGGAAGATGCCGTTTTGGTGATGGCTTGTACTACCTTTCCCTCGACCATGGTGGTATGGTATGGTTTAATAATTCTTGTAGGCCTACCGATGCACCCAGTTCATATGTGCATATTTTTGGGATAGCTACAATGTGATCATACGCAGAAAAATAATAATATTGTGTGCTAAAGCCGCTGTACGCATTGGATAAATTCAGACAACTTTTCATGTTTTAATGTATTTTCATATACATATGAAACTCCTTCCATGCCTAGTTCTTCTCTAAAAACTTGTGATTTCTTCGTTTTGATCTATCAGAACTGTTGGATTTTGCGATTTATTTTAAAATTTGTTCATTTTTTGGGAACAGTCAGTATTATACCGGAGCGCTGAAACCGCTCGGTATAGTACAGCTGTCCCCCCCACACTTGTAAATAACGTAGGTAGGTTTGGATTATTTTTAATTAGTATTGCATTGCTCGCTATTCAATATACATTGTAAAAAGATTCATTAAATAAAATCAAGCAGCAAAATTGAAGATTGATTTATTCAATTAAAACTCGGCAACAAAAATATCCTTAAATACAATAAATACAGTCCACTACAACTCAAAACATGGTCCTACCCGAACCTGGATTGATCAGAAGAACGTGGTTTCCTGCTGGTGCATTGTGACGCCGAGATCCTGACGCCAATTGCGACGCTGGATCAGTCAATCGTCTCGTAATTTTGGGGACGTTGGAGTTGGAGTTCCATAATATTTGGGCCGCTGTTCCTGGGCATCCGTTTAGGCCAATCAAGTTGTTTCCCGAAGAACTTGGGGCAACATCATCGTTGGATCCTGTGCCACTTCGGCACGCTATCCTTTACTTCCTGAAATCCATAATAATTGTGGTAAGTTTCTATTTGGAACGCTTGGGTAAATTTAAATTCATCGTCGTTAATTTTAAATCACCTATTGCTGGGATTTAAAAAATATATTTCATTATTTTTTTTGTCGCCATTTTTTGCTGTAGTTGATTTATTCAACCTTCGTTTTTTATACATATACCTGAAATAAAATTGATATAGTTAGTTTATTACCTTAAATAAGCAAAATTTAAGTAATATATACTACATTAAAATATAAAATACATATAATTTACAATATACATATAATTTACAATATTTTTTAAATTAATTAAATTTTGAAACATAATTTATTATTAAATATATAATAATTATGGCTGAATTAAAAGAGTTAACTAAAAAAAGGGGTATATACAAAGCTGCATTTACTAGATTTAGTAAATATTTAAACAAATTAACCGAGCCTATCAACGAAATAGAGCTGGAAACTCGCCTTGGTAAGTTTATAGAGCAATTTAAAGAGTACGAAGCAATTCAATTCCAAATTGATGTGCTTAGTGAAGAAGGCGCCGAAGATGTCGAGCATATTGAAATTGAAGATACTTATTATAAACTTGTATCTATTGGTAAAAGTAAATTAAATTCAATTGTTAAAAAAGATGAAAGTAGGCTTTCATCTTCATTTAGCACTAGTTTGCCCACCGAAAATAATGTTAAACTACCTCGAATTAATCTGCCAGAATTTCCTGGAAATTACGAAAACTGGTACAATTTCTACGATTCATTTAATGCCATGATAAACACAAATGCACAATTATCTTGCGTACAAAAGTTCTATTATTTAAAATCCGCTCTTAAAGGTGAAGCTGCAGCTGCAATACAGGCTCTTAAGGTTTCAGATGATAATTACACTGTCGCCTGGCAGTTACTCAAAGACCGTTATGAAAACAAAAAATTTATCATCTATTCACATTGTAAGGCTATTTTTGATTTGCCTACAATTACTAGTCACTCCCATCTTTCCCTAAGAAAATTCGTTGACTCGTTTCTTATTCACTATAGAAGTTTAGAGGCTCTGAAACAGCCTGTAGATCAATGGGACTCAATTTTAATTGTTTTCTTGACTTCTAAACTTAACTTTGTTACAAGGAGTGAGTGGGAAAAGCTTCAAAACAAAAATATGCCTACAATAAAACAATTTACCGATTTTTTAAATGCTAGGTGTGAAACTTTGGAGAGCATAGACACAAAATATAACAAAAATAACTTTAATCATACAAAGTCTTATACTCATGTTGCAACTGAAGTAAACAATCAAAGTTGTGTGCTCTGCAAGGGGTCCCATATAATTTATTATTGTAACAAATTTTTAAATTTAAAACCCCAACAAAGATTTAATGAAATTAAAAAATTAAATTTATGCATTAATTGCCTAAAACCTGGACATTCCACAAATCTTTGTAATAATTCTGCTTGTAAAAAATGCGGAAGAAAGCATAATACTACATTGCATTTTTCTTCGCATAACTCCAATCAAGATCAAAATTTATACATAAATAAAAATCAAAATGAAAACCAAAAAATAAATTCTCATAATTTAACTCAAAAAATTAATTCTAATAATGAAATACAAAAATTTAGTTCTAATAATGAACAAGTAAAACATGATTCTGCAATTACAACACATTGTATTTATCCATTAAATTCTATGATAATGCTTCAAACCGCTGAAGTTTTTATCTATAATTCAAATAATGAAAAAATTAAATGCAGGGCTCTCCTGGATTCAGGATCTCAAAGTAACTTTATAACATATGAATTATGTGAAAAATTAAAGTTAACTAAAAATAATTTCGAATTGCCAATCACTGGTATAAATAATTCCCAAAATAAGGTTTCATTTATAACAAAAACTAAAATTAAATCTATTCATAATTCTTATCAAAATAATCTCTCGTTTTTAGTTATTAATAATATAACCGGTAAAATTCCGAATAACACCTTTAATAAAGATTTTATTACAATACCGAAAAATATAGCTTTAGCTGATCCTAATTTTAACGTAGCCAATAAGGTTGACTTATTATTGGGAGCAGGAATATTTTTCGATTTGCTGTGTTTGGCAAAATAAAAATTAAAAATCAACCTATACTGCAAAAAACGCAGTTGGGTTGGGTCATTGCAGGCCCTATTAACATTTTGGAATATAAAAACATAACTTCTTTACATTGTTCTAATAATATCGATAATTTAATTGAAAAATTTTGGAAGATAGAAGAATGTCAAAACAGAGTTAGTAATTTTACCACTGAAGAAGCTGATGTAGAAAATCATTTTTTAAAAAATACAATAAAAAATAGTACAAATAAATTTGTTGTTAAATTACCTTTTAAACCAAACAAAAATAAATTAGGAAATAATCTTGAAAATGCCACAAATAGATTTTATTCTATGGAAAAAAAACTAAATAAAAGTCGTGACTTGAAAATTCAATATTATGATTTTATTAAGGAATATATTAACATGGGCCATATGTCCAGACTAAATTTAAATAATATAAATTTTGAGCATTGTTATTATTTGCCTCATCATTGTGTACTAAAAGATTCTTTGACAACAAAATTGCGCGTTGTCTTTGACGCTTCTTGCAAGTCTGAGAGTGGCTTATCATTGAACGATACCCTAAAGGTTGGGCCAGTACTTCAAGATGAGTTATTTTCTATCTTGCTAAGATTTCGTCAGTATAACTTTGCTTTAATAGGTGACATCGAAAAAATGTACCGACAAATTAATGTACACGACGAGGATAAAAACTATCAGCGAATTCTTTGGAGATTTAATCCCGATGAAAAAATCGAGCACTATGTTTTAAATACAGTTACATATGGCACTGCAAGCGCATCTTATTTGGCCACTAGATGTTTGCAGGAAGCTGCGAGGGGCTTTGAATTAACTTATTCTGAAGCTTGCAATGCTATTGTAAAAGATTTTTACATGGACGATTTAATAACAGGTAGTAATAACATAAACGAAATTATAAACTTAAAAAATAATATATCATACATCTTAAATCAAGCTGGTTTTTCATTAAGGAAATTTAACTCAAATAATAAAAATATTTTTAATGAAAATAAAATTAATTCTAAAGAAAATAACCCAAATTTTTATATAACGGATGATAAAGAGCAAAAAATATTAGGTGTACTTTGGGATTCAGATAAAGACATTTTCAGCTATGCAATACAAAAAGAAAAATTTACTATAACTAATATAACTAAACGTACAATATTATCACTTATAGCCAAAATCTTTGATCCTTTAGGCCTTATTAGTCCAATTTTACTTGTTGCTAAATTAATTATGCAAGAACTTTGGAAATTGCAATTAAGTTGGGATGAAAAAATTCCTTTAAATTTAAAAATAAAATTTTTAAACTTTCGAAATCAAATTTCTGATTTATGTAAAATTAATATTCCCAGACAAGCTATTATATTTAATGCAGAAAAATACGAAATTCATGGTTTTTGTGATGCCTCACAAAATTCATATGGTGCTGTGGTTTATATAAAATCTTATTTCAAAAATAATGTTTCCATAAATTTGCTATGCTCAAAATCTAGGGTTGCCCCACTTAAAACTTTAACTATTCCTAAACTTGAACTTTGTGGAGCTGTTTTATTGTCAAATTTAGTTGATAAGGTCGAAAAATCGTTAAGCATTAAAATCTCTAACAAAAGTTATTGGTGTGACTCTACAATTTGTTTAGCGTGGATTAAATCTGAGCCTAGCAAATTTAAGGTTTTTGTGTCAAACCGAATCTCTGAAATTCAAAGGCTAACAAATATAAATAATTGGATTCATGTAAACACTGCAGACAACCCTGCTGATTTGATTTCGAGAGGCTGTGAGACGGAAAAATTATTAAATTCAAAGGTTTGGTTTAATGGGCCCGAATTTTTATTGAAAAAATCCGTCCCTGGAAATTTAAATCCTGATATTATTTTCGAAAATTTACCTGAAGTAAAATCTTTAACAATATTGAATGAAAATTTAAATGATCATGACATTTTTTATAAATATTCTTCCTTTATTAAATTGCGAAATGTAGTTGCATATATTTTAAGATTTTATAATAATATAAATAAAAACAATTTGAAAATTTCTGGTGCTTTAACTAAAAATGAAATTGAAAATTCTATAAATCTTTTATGTAAATTGATTCAAGCAATTCATTTTAAAACCGAAATTGATTATTTAAGAAAAACTGGTAATGTACCAAAAAATAACAATATTATGTCAATGTCTCCATTTTTGGATAAAAATCAAATAATACGAGTGGGAGGAAGATTAAAACATGCAGGTTTAGATTATAACCAAGCGCACCCGATTTTATTGCCAAAAGGCCATATTTTTACTAAACTTTTAATACAACAGGAGCACACAAAAAATATGCACGCTGGCACCGAATTTATTTTAGCACAAATTAGGAGATCATTTTGGCCATTAAATGCAAAAAACTTTATTAAAAATACCATTCGAAAATGTATAAATTGCTTTAAAACCAACCCCGCAAGTTTTCAACCAAAAATGGGTAATTTACCAGGTGATAGAGTAAAACCTTCACGCCCATTTTCTATCGTCGGGGTTGATTATTGTGGTCCCATACTTATTAAGAGTAGTTCCTTACGTAACAGATCTTTTGTCAAGTGCTATTTGTGTTTATTTATTTGCTTTGCAACCAAGGCAGTACACATAGAAATTGCTAGTGATTTAACTACTGAATGTTTTATTAATGCCCTAAAAAGGTTTGCATCAAGGCGAGGTTGTCCAGCTCATATTTATAGCGATAACGGCTTAAATTTTGTCGGAGCAAATAATGTTCTGACAGATTTAACATCAAATATACCTTCTTTTGAAAATTTTTGCTCAAATAATTATATAAAATGGCACTTTATCCCAGCCCGTAGTCCCCATATGGGAGGCGTGTGGGAAGCAGCAATAAAATCTGCAAAAACACATATGATAAGGGTAATTGGTGACACAAAAATGACGTATGAATTTTTACTTACACTAGTGCATCAGGTAGAAGCTATCCTAAATTCTCGTCCCTTATACCCTTTATCCAATGATCCCAAAGATTTATTACCTCTTTCCCCAGGCCATTTTTTAATTGGAGATGCTTTGACCTCTGTACCGCAAGAGACGTTGCAGGATGTACCTACAAATAAGCTATCTCATTATCAGCAGATCCAGCAAATGACGCAGCATTTTTGGTCGCGCTGGTCAAAGGAATACCTTCATCACCTGCAGCAGAGGACCAAGTGGCGTTTCCAGGATCATTCCCAGCCAGTTTTGGGTGCATTAGTCCTTATAAAGGACAACAACACAATTCCTCTTCATTGGAAGCTTGGACGGATCACAAGGCTCGTTTATGGCTCCGACAACATTGTCCGGGTTGTGGAATTAAGGACTACAAATGGGCTTGTCAAGAGAGCAGTTCACAACGTTTGCATTTTACCGACCTGTGAGCAGAAATCCATCGGAAATGCACCCAAAGAAGCGGCGCCACCCATGATACAACAAACACCGAACGAGCATAAACATTGAAACGTGCAGTGCTTTAAGTGCGCGGTTGCCACGTTGAAGTTGTTCGTGCGAAAACTTTATACTATTTTATGTTAAACAATGATTTTAATTAATATATAATTTTTGCATGCATATACATTTTAAGTTTGAAAGCCGTGCTTTCAAAGGCGGCGGCATGTTGGATTTTGCGATTTATTTTAAAATTTGTTCATTTTTTGGGAACAGTCAGTATTATACCGGAGCGCTGAAACCGCTCGGTATAGTACAGCTGTCCCCCCCACACTTTTAAATAACGTAGGTAGGTTTGGATTATTTTTAATTAGTATTGCATTGCTCGCTATTCAATATACATTGTAAAAAGATTCATTAAATAAAATCAAGCAGCAAAATTGAAGATTGATTTATTCAATTAAAACTCGGCAACAAAAATATCCTTAAATACAATAAATACAGTCCACTACAACTCAAAACAAGAACATTCAGAAAACAGTTTTTCGGGTCTTCCAATACATTATTTCTTCGGTGCTTTGATTTCTGATTCTAAAAATGGACGTTCTAACCAAGCTGCGTATTTGGATTGAAATATTTGTTTACTGCTATTAACAGTTTTTAGTCTCTCTGTGACATATATTTCTTTCAGTGTTCCCTTGCGGCCTTGAGTTTACGGTGAATTCAGCGTTTGCGTGAATTCACCGTGAATACACCGTTTATGTGCAGTGAATATACATACATTTGTGACATTTGTAGACGGTAATTAAACGGTGAACTCACGCTGTTTTTGCGATAAATTCACTGTGATTTCACGGTAAATTCACGGTGAACTCAAGTTTGCAAAATCACCGCAAATTCACTGTGAAAGTACCGTAAATTTATCGTGAAATCACCGTGAATTCACCGTAAAAGCGCTGTGAGTTTACTGTGAAAACACCGCAAATTGTAAGTGTAAGATTCGAACAATCTGCTAATTGGTTATTCCCAATACAATACAAATATCGCAAGAGAGCTCTCGTGTAGCTGCGCAAAATCAACGAGGTTGAGACGCCATCATAAAGAAAAAAAAACAACAAGTTGGACGCCATTTATTAGCGGTTTTTTTATTAGTCGATTTCTGTGTTAAGCGGTTTAAGCAATACATCTCACGGCTGCTTACGCAAGCGAACTAACTATAAATAGCGTTGGGTTGCAATATTTAGTTGGAAGTGTGCGTCTGTAATGGCATAGCTGAACATTAATTGTTTGAAGTCCCCATCTCCATCCTCATCTGCTCAGTAACGAATAATGGCTAGCTATAGTCAATTGTGTTATTATTATTGGTTTATTCACCGTGAATTCACTGTGAATTCACCGTGAATATACCGCCAAAGTACGGTGGATTCACAATTAAAATACTGTGAAAAGTGCGTGAGTTCACCGTCTAACTACCGTTTACAAATGTCACAAACAGACGGTTTATTAACGGTGAATTCACGGTGAATTCACGGTAAATTCACAGTGAATTCACAGTGAATAAACCGTAAACTCAAGGCCGCAAGGGTTATCTATAGGTTTGCCAATTCTGTTGTCAATAAATGAATTCAAGTCCTTGGAATTAAACATTATTTCAACAAGCTCTTTGCACAAAATATTCGCCATATTTTCAAATGAATAAAAGCAGAATAAAACTAAGATAAGTTTGCATCATTATAAATATACAATGAATACATGAAAATATTTATTCATCAATTTGATTAGGTATGTTAAGGTAGAAAATCGTAGGTTGTTGTGGTAAGGATTAATTGTTTAACTAATTGTTTTTTATAGATTTACAATTAAATATTATAACCTTCATAGTAGCATTACATCGCAAATTATTTTGTTAAATATTTAATAAATCTTACTAATAATTTTTGTAAGCTACTAAACATTTACTTTAATTACAATTTATTCCAAGCTTATTTCAACAAAATAATTTACTTTATTTGAGCCTTTATTGGGCAAAATGCATTTTCGTCTTGGCTAAATGAAATTTGGAGAATATGTTTTTTTGGTTTACTTAAACTACTGTACAATTCAAAATTTTGGGTAAAAAGCCCTTTTTTCGAGTGGAAAATTATTATCTCAAAGGACCCTTTATACAATTGTTTTTTCTTAAGTGCATTGGGATAATATTTTCCCAACTTTTTTTGAACTTACAAGTAGAAAGACAAAGCCGGTTTCAGAACTTCAGTTCCCATGGCTGCCGCATGGTGGCGCTATGGCGCGCTACTTGCTGGGTGCCTACACGGGGGCCGCCATTTTGGACTCCCAGATATCTCTAGACGGTGCTCCGTGATCTCCCATTAAGGTGTAACCCCCATGGGGCCCCCTATTAAGATCTATTTGGTTATGATTTCATAAAAATGATGCACCTCGCGCCCTGCTGCAATAACATATGTATTGTTGGTAAAGTAAAAATATATTATTAGTCGGTATCACCTAGCTACAGAGACCGCCATTTTGGATTCCCAGATATCTCTTGTAAAGGTTTGGGTCACAGGGAAACTAGTAAAACATCAACATTGGTTTACACTTGGATTTTATTCTCGTCATACCTTTACTTTGGTATCCGAGCTCGACTCCCCGTCACATTGCATTACATATACATTATATAGCAATTAGTGGGTCAGTGCTTAGGTTGCAATATTTCGTACAGCGCACCACACCTTCCCCCTTAAGGAAGTAAATAATAATGTCCACTATACCTTCCCTTTTTAAAAAGAGAAGATTAACTAACGAAAAATCCGTGTACGAACCATTTTCAACCATATTTCAATTACTTATAATATAATAGACAATTACAAATATAAAGTACATATTACCCTATCTTAAAACTTAAATGAGTATAATGTAACTAACCTAATATCATAATCTATTTTTTTTGTTTATATATATAGAATCTGATATACTATAACCTATTACAACTAATAAACTATTCCTGGCCAGGATTATCCTAATACTAGTAACCCATTTATATTATATATTATACTGACTTAACCTATTCTTATGAACTAAACATGATTTTCCCTTATTGTCCCTTATTATACAATTCGGTTCAACTATATCTAACACTTTAAAAGATCCTTTATACACTGGGTCCAGTTTGTGTCTGGCCTCGTTTCTCACTACCACCCAATCACCTACGCTTATACACAATGGTTTTGCCGAAGCATCGAAAACTGTCTTTTGCTTAGCTTTATTTTGCTGCAAATACGCATTGGCTCGGCAGAGTGCCATTTGTAAACGATACTGAACTTCGCATACGAGTCTATATTGTATAATGGATTAACGCGCAATTCTGTAAACTCATTTGGCAATATTGGATTTTTTGCAAATATAAGTTCAAATGGACAGTACTTATGTACCGTTGACGGTGTGGTGTTATAGCAATAAGTAAAATACTTAGTCCACTCGTCCCAATCGCTTTTATTGTCGTTTACGTAAGATCTAAGGTATTCATTGATTACTCTATGAATTCGTTTTACTGTCCCTACTGTTTGTGGCCTATAAGGTGTTGACGTACAATGTTTAATTTGAAATAATTTTGTAATTTCTTCTATAGTCTCGTTGACATACTCTGTACCCATATCTGTGCGGATCTCCTTCATTGTGTAAACTAAAATGAAATTTTTGAAAATCGCACTAGCAAGGGTTTTAGCCTCCTTATTTGGAATAGGAACTGCTACGAGATATTTTGTTAAATCGCATTCTATCGTGACTAAGTACGCGTTTCCCGATAAAGAACGTGGTAATGGGCCTACCGTATCAATTATTACGATATCAAAGGCTTTAAATGGAGTGGGAGTAATTGTAAACGGTTCCGAATTTTGAATTTTTGATTTATTAAGTTGACACTGAGGGCACTTTTTAACAAACTGAGATATATGTTTTTTCATGTTTTTCCAAAAATAGTACGCTTTCAGTTTTGCTAAAAGTCGCTTTTGACCACAATGGCCACCAAAAATAGGATTTTCATGAAATTCTGCGATGAGTGCCTGTTGTTTTTCTTTCCCCGTTATTATTTGGATTGGTTTAGTTAGTAAAATTTTTAAATTATGAAGCTTTGTATTTCCTGTTTCTTTAAATTTTAATAAAGATATATACTCAAATATTTTATTATTTAGCTCGAGCTAAATATTATTTATTCCGTTATCCTTCGCTACTGTTTCAAGCTGAGAAAATATTTGCGCTAGAGCAAATTTTTCTTTAAGGAAATTTTCGGAAATTACTACATTTATATGAAGGCCTTTTTTATGACATTTTTCTACTTTTATATCTAGTGTATTATGATTCGTTATCTTGAATACTAATTTAGGAAAACTAAATGCTTCAGAGTTTTTAAGGACTTCGTAAACTTTTAAATTTGTAGTTGTAGTACCTAATTTATTGTATGTTGTTATTGCTAGATTATTATTTCTACGCATTGACCTTGTCTGCATTGCTGCCAAATGTGCTTGACATATTTGTGTTTCTTTTAATTGTTCTAAATCTATCCTAGATAAAGCATCAGCTCCGACATTGTTTTTTCCTTGAATGTATTCGATGGTAAAATCAAATTCTTCTAAATCTAACCTCATACGTGTGAGTTTGGAGCTTGGATCTTTCATAGAAAATAAGTAAACTAGTGGTCGATGATCTGAGCGAACTGAGAACTTTTGTCCAAAAATGTATGGTCTGAAATGCATAATCGCCCAATGAATGGCTGATAATTCTTTTTCTATAGTAGATTTATTTATTTCGCCTTTTGTAAAAGCACGAGATGCATAAGCTATGGGAAGGTCATGACCGTTGTGAATTTGACTTAGAATACCTCCGCAGTCCAGTTTTGCCGCATCGGTTGTTATAATAAATTGTTTGTCAAACTGCGGATATTGTAATATAGGTGGATGCATTAAGGATTGCTTTAAATTTTGAAATGATTTTTCACACTCATCTGTCCAAACAAAATTTGTGTTTTTACGCGTGAGTTTGTTTAAAGAAATTGTTTTTTCAGCAAAATTTTTTATAAACTTTCGGTAGTAATTACAGAACGCTACGAAACGTTTAACTGCATCCGCGTTGTCCGGTCTAGGATAATTTTTGATAATCTCAAATTTAGATTCATCTGGTAGAATTCCTTGGTCTGTTAATCGATGCCCCAGATATGTTACGTCGGTTCTGAAGAATTGACATTTTTCGGGATTGAGTTTAAGGCAATGTTTTCTGCATAGTTTAAAAACTGCTTTAAGATTATTTAAATGATACTTTTCTGAGCAGCCTGTTACAATAAGATCATCCATATACATAAAAGCCTTTTCAGGTGAGAGTGATGCGAATGCGATGTTCATCATACGCTGAAAACTATTAGGGCTCACAGATAAACCAAAAGGTAATCTTTTAAAACGAAAAGTTCCTGAGTCTACCGTAAAACTTGTAATATCTCTCGAATTTTCTTCAAGAGGAACTTGATGAAACCCTGACATTAGATCTAAAACTGAGAACCATTTTGCACGTCCTAACTGATCTAAAATATCATCGATTCTGGGTAAGGGATAACGATCGTCAATTATTTTTTTGTTTACTTGTCTAAAGTCTATAACTAATCTCCATTTTTTGTCCCCAGAAACTGATTTTTTTGGTACTAATAGAACAGGTGAATTATAACTGCTAACTGATGGTTCTATAATGTCATTTTTGTACATTTTTGTAACCTGGGCATTTATTTCGGCTTTTTGTGAGTGTGGAATTCTATAATTTTTGGTGTAAACTGGTTGATTATCTGACGTATGAAATTATTGTGCGTTAAAAAATCGGATTTTAGAGCAAAAACGTCTGAAAATTCTTTACAGAGTTCAGATAAATCTTTGGCTACAAAAGAAGGAAATTTGTTATCTAATTGCTGCAAGAGTTGCGAAATTCTATTAGTATTATCATTTTCAATGCCGTATATGTGATAATTATTTAAATCGTCAGTTTTAAGGTTTATATTTTGTAAAATAATATTTGAAGAATTTGTGTTAAGAAAAGTCACTAGCACTTTTGAGCCTTTGACAATTGAACGTTTGACAAATATTCCCGGCGATATTTGCTGATCGTGTATTAGAGATTGGCCAAAATTGTTACTAAGAGTTATTTCGCGAGTTGCTTCTGACCAAGCTGGTAAAACAAAACTATTTTCCTCCGGGCCACTGCAAACAGGTAACATATTTATGTTTTGATTTGTATTTATTGTTAAAGTCCAATTGTTATAATCTAAAATGCATTTAAATTTAATAAGAAAGTCTCTACCAAGAATACCGTCACCTGGTATCGGAAACGAACTATCGACTATTTGAAAATTATGGTTAATAACGTTATGGTTAATGTATAATTTTGATATGGTTGCTAAAGAAGACTCCGCTGTGGAACTGGTTACTCCTTGTATAGTACACTTTTGAGTATAAGTTGGATATTGGTTATTTATTTTGTTATTTTTAATTAAAGAAATATCTGCCCCGGTGTCAATAAGAAAAACACATGTTCCTAAGGTCATTTCTGTTTCTACTGTGACAAAATTAGATAATGAAAGATTATAGGTATTGACTGAATTTACATGTTGTCCCCCAACCGACCCGGGTGGGGGTGGTTGGAGTTTTCCGAATTCTGTATGGTCGTTGTCTGATACGAACGTACATAATTTTGGTTATTTCCCGGGCGCTGAGACCTATTATTATTGTTATGGTAACTTGACCGGCTGTAATTATTGTAACGCGATCCTCTGCTTCCTTGGCCTTGGTGTTCATGACGAGGTCGTTCGTTGCCATAATTTTGATTTTGATACCCGTTGCGATTTCCGCGATTACTATTATATACTGTTTTGTAGTGGCCGCGATAGCCTCTATGCGAGTTGGTAAAAAGAACAATATTGTTGTTCTCCGTACTGTCGAAACTAACAAATTTTGTTAAAGCGTCCTGAACCGTATCAAACGTACCAATTTCCATTGCAAGACGAGTTTTTTCCGAACGCGCATTGCTGGCCATTGCTTTTACTGTACGATTTTTTGCAAAATTTTTTGCTGTCTCGATAGGGACTCCTTCCGAAATGTATGCGTGAAGTAAGGCCGATGATAACTCGTCAACTTGTTTTGTGAAAGCAATTGAATCTTTCCCGTTTTGTTTAAAATTATTTAATTTATTTTCTAGTACGCTCGATTTTTCACCTTTGCAATTTTCTTTTAACGCGCGGATTACACCGTCAATGTCAGCGATTTCATCCGTGATAGCAAGACGAGCTTTCCCCGTTAATCGAGTTTTGATGAAGGTGAGCGCCGAGGCGCCATGCGTACCGCAGTTATCCTTTAATAGTGTCAACGAATCAATGAAGGAATTTAATGCAGATGATTCTCCATCAAAAGATTTAGGCAAAAGTTTGTCTGCTAAATTAAAAAACTCGTTTAAAGTTAAAGTCATTTTGTTGTCAGTTTCGTCAATGTTTTCGTCACCGTTGTCGTCTTCGTCGCTCAATAATATTGTAACATCTAATAATAATAATTGAATAAAGTTATTAAGTTATCTATAATATCTTTCCTAGATGATTGGTGTTTAGGAGGGTTACTCTTTAGTGCTCTTTTAGAATTAATTATTTTAAAATACCTTATACTAATTCCATTCAACAGTGTCGAAATGCTGACTTAAGTTTTTACTCGTCGATTTCTTCATATCCTGACACTGCACTACACTAACGCTGTTAAAATGGGAACACTAAACTGATGAACCGATGACCTCTTCTTTGGGGACGACGTTGGACCTCCTTCAGGAACTAACTGTCTTAGATTACAGTTGCAGACGCACTACGTCGAAGGGTTCTTCTTTTCACGTGCCTCATATATTTGGAGTAGATTTTTGCCAAAAATTTAACTACTATTATGACAAACACTATGCAAAACATCACTTTTAAGTCCATCGGGCATTGGATGGATTGTTCTTGCACCACGAAGTTTGAATTTACTACCCCTGTTTCTGTTAATTCTTGATTGACTGGTTTGCTTTTTGTTGTACCCATTTTCTTTCTTCAAAAATTTTAAACTGTCACTTTTAACTTGTCACGGTCGCCATGTAAAGGTTTGGGTCACAGGGAAACTAGTAAAACATCAACATTGGTTTACACTTGGATTTTATTCTCGTCATACCTTTACTTTGGTATCCGAGCTCGACTCCCCGTCACATTGCATTACATATACATTATATAGCAATTAGTGGGTCAGTGCTTAGGTTGCAATATTTCGTACAGCGCACCACACCTTCCCCCTTAAGGAAGTAAATAATAATGTCCACTATACTCTAGATGGTGCTCCGGGGTCCCCCATCAAGGCGTAACCCCCATAGGGCTCCACTATTAAGGTTTTTGTGGTTAGGATTTCATAAAAATGATACACCTAGCGCCCTACTCCGGTAACATATGTATTGTTGGTAAAGTAGAAATATATTATAAGTTGGTATCGCATGACGTCTAATTTATTTGATAAGGTTAAATGTAACAAATAAATATATAAATATATATATTAAAACCTTCCAAATGTTTACTTTAAACTGATGTTAATTCTCTTTATGGCTATGGTATGTCTCAATATTTACCACAAGACGAGAATGAACGGGTTGAAAATAATGAAAACTTTGATGTGTCTAAAATTTCAGATGATTCACCTGTCGGGTATTTTTTGGGGGTTGATTTGGAGTATCCTCAAAATTTACATGATTTACATAAAGATTTACCGTTTTCCCCGAACACCAAACGCCCCCAAATTCAAAATTGCCTAAATTAATGACCACCCTAAATAACAAAACTAAATATATTATTTATTATCGAAATTTAAAACAAGCTTTATCTCACGGACTAATATTAACTAAAATACATCGCATTTTAAAATTCAAACAATCAAACTGGTTAAAATCTTATACAGATTTAAATACAAACTTACGTCAAAATGCAAAAAATGTGTGGGTTTACGGTCGAAAATGTACTATTTTAAATTTGATGGTGAAAAATGTGTTAAAAATCGAAGGGTATTAAAAATAATGTTGTTAAAAATTTTATATCGTTCAAAATAATTTTAATTGTCTAAATTCAAAAAATGTTAAAATTATATGTCAAAATTCCATCAAGTCCATGACACATGAGATCTTTAGCATTAAACAACATAAAATTGGTTTAAACTCTTCTGATGACAAAAGATATCTTTTGGAAAACGGTACACACAACATAAAATTGGTTTAAACTCTTCTGATGACAAAAGATATCTTTTGGAAAACGGTACACACAATACTCTACCTTGGGGGCATTATAGTATTTTAAATAACTAAATCATTTTTTTTTTCATTTTATAATATATAAACAATTCTGCAGCAGGTATAAAACAAATAAATAATAATATTAAAACACCTTAAACAGAAATAATGTACAGGATCATATCTAATTATTATAGGTTTATTATAAAATGAAAAAAAAAAATGATTTAGTTATTTAAAATACTATAATGCCCCCAAGGTAGAGTATTGTGTGTACCGTTTTCCAAAAGATATCTTTTGTCATCAGAAGAGTTTAAACCAATTTTATGTTGTTTAATGCTAAAGATCTCATGTGTCATTATTATTATTATTATTATTATTATTATGTACTCTCAAGGGGCTATGCACGCACAGTTCAGAGCACCTAGCCGATGAGACTCTTGTACTCTATCCCCCCCGCATTACCTTAGGGCTGCCGAAGATATTGTCCTTCTTTGCAGAGGTCTAATATCTGTCCCACACTTAGCTCCCTAACCTGCTCCGGATGGATCTCCGTCTGCCCAAACACCGCGAATCTGGTCCTCGCTAGTGCTACACATTTGCACAAAAAGTGCTGGGAGTCTTCAATCTCCTCCTCGCATCTTTCACATCGTGGAGATGTCGTCTTTCCTATCACGTATCTGTGCTTGTTCAGATTGTTGTGGCCGGAAACGATTTTCACAACAGCCCTTATTTTTGGTCTGCTCAGCTTCAGGAGCTCTACCGACCAGGTTTCTACACCGCTGCCCATAAGGGTCTTGCCTGTGTTGCATCCCGGGCTTTGCTGCCACTCTCTCGCCTGTTGGCGCTTTCTCCATGCTTTAATGAGGTTTACGCCCTTCCTGAACGGCATGCCCACTACCTTCTCTTGAGGACCACATAGAGTGGTGCCCTCCTTTGCTAATCTATCGGCTCTTTCGTTGCCTTTCCATCCGGCATGACCTGGAATCCAGGCAAGGTTGAGCCGATTCCCTCTAGCGACTCGCTGGAGTGTCAGGATGGTTTCCTCTATCAGCTTGGATGAGAAAGACTCATTAACCAAGGCTTTTAGAGCAGCTTGACTGTCTGAGCAAATCCAGATGTCTCCACCTGTATCTCGTTCAGACAGAACCCTCGCGCATTCTTTTATGGCGAGAACTTCCGCCTGGAAGACCGTGTTGTGTCTGTCAAGTCTGTAGACAAAGCTGTCCACCGACTTTTGACCACAGAACCCGGCTCCCACTCCTTCCTTCGTCTTTGACCCATCTGTGAACCAAATGCTTCCATGTTTTGGGCCAAAGCCTTGCTCCCACTGCTCTCTACTGGGGATATGTACCTTGAAACACACCCCTTCAACTAGCTGGGTTTTTATCCTGTCCTGCGGCATATTCCATATTTCTTTAGGACAGCTTCTCTGAAGCTTCAGATGTATGAAGCTATCTCTCCATTCACCCACACAGTGAAGTCTGTAAGCCGCTCGCATCGCCGCAGCCTTGCTTTGTGTCATGGACTTGATGGAATTTTGACATATAATTTTAACATTTTTTGTATTTAGACAATTAAAATAATTTTGAACGATATAAAATTTTTAACATTACTTTTTAATACCCTTCGATTTTTTAACACATTTTTCACCATCAAATTTAAAAGAGTACATTTTCGACCGTAAACCTACACATTTTTTGCATTTTGACGTAAGTTTGTATTTAAATCTGTATAAGATTTTAACGAGGTTGATTGTTTGAATTTTAAATGCGATGTATTTTAGGTAATATTAGTCCGTGAGATAAAGCTTGTTTTAAATTTCGATAATGAATAATATATTTAGTTTTGTTATTTAGGGTGGTCATTAATTTAGGCAATTTTGAATTTGGGGGCGTTTGGTGTTCGGGGCAAAACGGTAAATCTTTATGTAAATCATCTAAATTTTGAGGATACTCCAAATCAACCTCTAAAAAATACCCAACAGGTGAATCATCTGAAATTTTAGACACATCAAAGTTTTCAATATTTTCAACCCATTCATTCTCGTCTTGTGGTAAATATTGAGACACACCATAGCCATAAAGAGAATTAACATCAGTTTAAAGTAAATATTTGGAAGGTTTTAAGGGATCATAAGCATCGCTCATATATTTGTTGTTTGCCTCTGAATATCGATTACAACACTGGGAAACACCGCCTCGAATACCACGTTCGATAAATAAAAGCATATCGACTTTAATATTTGCAAATGAAAACCCCTTTATTTAACCATGCAATCACAAGTATATCCCGGTAACGTATAATAATGCGCAGGATCGAGTCCATATGTTTTAAAGCAGCTTTTGCGAAATTGTTCGAAAACATCAGCTAATAGTAAAATATCTGTTTTTAAATATAAATCAGAATATTTATCTAAATTTTGACAACCGAATTCTAGCCAAACATGCTGAGCATGCGCATAATCATTTTCCGAAATATCACAATCATTTAATTTATTATAAAAAGCTGATTTTTTCTGGTAGGCAAGGAAAATTTAATTTTTTGTTAGAATCTATAAAGTCATATGGAAAAAACACCTTTACGTTGTAAAAGATTTAATTTTTCTTTATTTAAATTTGCAAATTCCTTTCCGAAGTGATGCTATGAGTCTTGAGCAGTGCGGTCGAGTCTCACAGCGAGCGTCTCGATAGGCGCGTACTTTCTTTCATAGTTCCATCACCGCTAAAGTTCAATAACAATAATCAATATCGATTCTACACGTGATAACTGTTCCAAGTGCAAAAGAGTGCAAATTGTGTGTGGTACCTCCCCCTGGATTAAGTCCTCAAGGGTTTTACCTGGATAAAAGATGTGAGAGAGACGATCAGTTCCAATGAATAATTTCCTGGACTACCACACGTGCGGGCGGCATGCGTTAAGGATTAATTTTATCACACCTGCCTGGCAATTATCCTGAAGTCCAAGTCTGCATAAACTAGATAAGTAGTTACCAAAATTGCATGACCATAATACCCAATAATATTAATACTACCTAATAGGAAATCCGCAACCTTTAACTAACAAATAATCCGTCAGGTAAAATTAATTAGTCGTAAACAATTTCCAAGACTCCCGTGAACAAAAATGAAACATAGTAAAAAAAAACTATAAACACAAGGGCACACATAAGAAGTCATTAATCACTCAAGTTACGATAAACATTAGTCAAAAGAAACCATCTTAAATAAATAAACATATTTAGATTACTAAGACGTAAGGGGACCATAAATTATTTAATAACCGTTCTATGACTAAATAAACAGCCGCACCGCACAGTGAGGTAAAAATTCGAGGGTACGTCGGTACTCGGCAAGAGGGGCTGAATTTCCACTTAGTCAGAGGGACTAATGACGGAGGGTGCGGTCGGCAACACTTCGGTTCTGAAGATAAGACTCAATGCCGCACAGGGGGGGGCAAACAATTCTAAAGCGGCTACCAGGAACCGATATCTTGGACAGCGACGAACAGGAAGTACACCATCAAGGATAGGCTCTAGCAGCATACTAATCCACCTACCCCCATTCAGGAATCCCGACTGAATGGGGTTACTACTAAAGCCCTGGTTGAGGAGGATTTCGGATTGTACTTAGTTTTGGGTCAGTTCAATGTCCTCCAAAAACCCTTCCTAAACTGGACGTATGGCCCGACCCGGCTGACAAAAATCCGTGGAGCGCCATAACCATAGACACTGTCATCCACGACCTCCTAGGGAGGATCTACCAGCCGGCGTAAAAACTTCGGATCCAACAAACACAGGTAATGCTGTGATTTGGCGGGTATCCCGCCGCGGGATACGCAGGAGAACGGAAAGGGGGTAAAATAACCCTGGGAGATTAGTGGGGCCTGCCATACGTTCCCATACTCATACTCATACATAAATTTGCAAATTCCTTTCCTAAAATTGGATAAAGATCTAAATAAGATGCTAATTTATTTAAACTAGAGGCCATAAAGCGAAAAGAATCGATAAACCGGAATGTTATAAATGTTTCGTTATCGTAAATAGTAAAGGATTTTGTAAAGATTTCTCCTTACACCAGGTTCGTTAAAACAAGTTTTATGAAAAATTAATAAATGAACTATTTTGTGACTATGGCTCGTGATCGTCTTACCAAAATTTGGACCTCTACGTTGTGTTTACCTACTTGTTTTATTAAATACATTGCTTTAAGAATCATACTTGGGAGAATTAGGTACCTATACAAAAAAATAAAATACAGTGTTTAGTTTACCCCAATTTAATTTACTTTACAAACAGTTTCAAAAAAGGGGTGGCCCTTAAGGAGATACGACCAGGGAAAAAGAGCTTGAGAAAAAAACCTTTTCGGCTATGAACAAGCAAAGGATTACACGATTAGGCATTGTTTCTTTAAAAGTTTATGCAAATCAATGGAATGACACGACGCTCGTTACGATATCAACCCCCTACAGGTACCTATACAAAAAAATAAAATACAGTGTTTAGTTTACCCCAATTTATTTTACTTAACAAACAGTTTAAAAAAAAACAAGGGGTGGCTCTTAGGGAGATACGACCAGGGAAAAAGAGCTTGAGAAAAACCCCTGTTCGGCTATGAAGTAGCAAAGGATTACAATGGAATGACACGAGGCTCGTTACGCTATCTACCCCCTACAGGTTCAAAAATAGGAAAAACGTTGTTACTTTAACAAGGCAGTTAACTGTTAGTCTGTCAACGTTAACGTTGCCCTGTGGAGAACGAGGTCCACACTGGAAGCAACTCGCGTAAAGATGAAGGTTCGGGATAAAAGTTGCGATGCCACCTAGAGAACCTAGGTGACCAGTTAACCCTCACGGAGGGGAGCATTTTAGTATCTACTGCAAACTACAAGCTAAAGAAAAAGGAGCATTCAAAGTTTAAATGTAACGGTCAATACTCCCTTTTACCAACGAAACGTCCTGATTTACACTGATATTTGTTTTAAAATTACCACAAAAAAATGCATAATCGTGTTGGGAAAGGTCTAAACAATAAAAGAAAGAATATAATTTTTTTACATTTAACAGTTAACCTAAAAGGCAAAAACGTTTTATAAAAATAGCTAAAACAAAAGGTGTTGGTATCGGGTAAAATTCACTAAACGTAGTAGTGCAAAATAACTAATGATCAGTTTATTTAAATCTAAATCGTTCTACGTTTAGTGGACTTTACTACATAATTGGGCTACTAAAATTAAGAACTAACCTGGGAGAATACACAAACACTTGTAACAATTATTTAAACAGAACTTTACAATAAATTTTGTTTTAGTAAAAATGTAAAAGAGCGATGTGTTCGATACAATTTTCAAACGCTTTCTGCCTCCTTTTTTGCTTCCCTTTCCCAAGTTTTGATGTTGTTTTCGCCTCAGAGATTTTTCCCCGTTTCAGGCAAATTTTTTGTCTTCCACGAAACCTTGTAATTTCTTTACCTAAACGTCCGATTTTACATCTTTTGCAAAGCTTTTTACATTTTACAACACAATTTAGAAATTCCAAACTTATTCAAAAACAAATTTGTAAAACGTATTAAAGTACTGAACCATTACAATATTTTTCCTTATTTATCGGTAAAAGCGATATTCTACTGAAGTTAGCAATATCTTTTATTAAGAAATGACTATCGTAATTTGTTAAATTGTGAAATACAACTGGTACCATGAATGTATTTTTGTAATTAAGGTTGCAAACTTGATGAGCATAGCCCATAAAAGCTTCATTTAGGTGATTATGGTCTCTTACAATTATATCGCTCTGTATAAATTCTTTATTGCATATGTGACACTTTGCAGTGGCATCCTTGAAATCAACACTATCAACCATAGGTATGTTACCTTTTAATTTGGATTTTACAAATTTAGAAACTTCCGCCAATTCATTTGCGAACCACTATATGCAGTCTAAACCACGATAGTTTTTGTAAAATGATAAAGTATCATCATAGTCGCATTTAAAACAATAGCTAGCGCTAAAGGCTTTATGCTGTTGATATTTAGATGTTGCTGTAGGATTTTCATTATCATTAATCGGTAAAAGAATAGCCTCAAAGTCAGCATACATAACAAATGGCACTTTTACTTGAAATTTTGTATTAAAAAACTCTACGAAATCTTCTTTGGGAAACGAAATTTTGCAATCGTTTAATTTTTGACAATATTCTTCATGTTCAGTTAACTTGATTTGATTCGAAAAATAATTTAAGCCCGATCACAAATAAATATTTTATGTTCGTTTTTTTGTTTGCTGACTTCCAACCAGCCTAGATAAATTTTTGAAACATACATAATAGTACTTTATTTTACTATTATAGGCTACATCTATGAGTGGCTCAAAATCCGGTTTGGGCAAATATACGTTTTGAACTAAATCCGTTTTAATTAGCTCTAAAGCGTAAACATTTATGGATATTGAATTTAATTTTTTAAATTTAGTAATATCAGTCAGTTTAATGAGGAGATCAATATTTCCAAAATTTAAAACATCCCTGTAATAAGAATAAGAGGAAACCTTATTTGCATGACTATTAACTTGATGTATTGCCGATATTACAGGCCATCGAAAGCATTCTCCGTCAAAATTTACACAAGCTAGCTTTCTCTCGATCTGTTCCGGTAATTTAATGTAAGAGCAACCACCGTTAACCAACTCGTATTTATTAATATTAATTTCTAAATTTAAAATTTTATGTAAAGCCCACTCTGACTCTTTCTCTGCAAATTCGCTTAATTTATTTAAAATTTCTCAGTAAACCAATTTTTTAAGTCTACCCCATTATCTATAACTATTATTTTTTAATCCTGCCCCCCTAACAATATTTTTCGCTTTAGCTATTAATTTTAAATATTTGAGCTGCCCTAAATTAGTAATAAGATTACGCTGTGTATCTACAGAACTCCTATGAGAAATTAGCTTGTTAAAACATTTAATGTTTTTGTTCAAGTATCCAAGCCACAAAGTATTCTCATCCTTACTGCATTTTTCACACAATATCTCACAAACATTTCTTAACTTGTTGACAATTTCAGTGCTTAGTTGGGCTTGTGCTTGGGTTTGTAAAGTTTTAAGTTCCATTTCTAAAAAATAAAAATAGGTTATTTAATTAAATAAAAAAATCGTTAATGGATCCCCTCCCTAAAAATTAAATAATATTATACATTATATCATATTAGCATATACCTACTTAGTAGGTTTTATTACAAAACTACCTATAGTTTTGTTTATAAAGAAACGTAAAAATTTAAATATATTGATATGCCATGAACAATCTGTATATTTGAATTATTAATAAATAAAGCATCTTTTAAATAACTTACTTTATATTTATTATATTTTGCAGTGATGCACAATCTTGTTGGAAATTATTGAAACCGTAGCAGCATTATTTTGTGTTATATAATATATACATTAGGGTGCTTCAACAAAAATTTTTTTTCGCTCGTACCCTCTCAAATGTTTTTATTTAATATAAAAAAAATCCTCACCAAATATGGGCGTTCCAGCTCAACTCTAAGAGGTCGCTATTTTTATTTTAGTTTCCCATTGAATTAACATGGGAAAAAATTAATTTATGTCTGGAATTTTATACCTCTGTATCAAAGTAACTTATGGCAATGATCATTGCAGTTTCGTATATAAAATTTAACGCTCTACAAGAAAGGTCTCTTATTATTTTTCGATAAATTGATTTCTTCTAGAGTTATTCGAGGTCAAAGTTTTTCCCCTTTCACCTCCCGTCTGCTAATTGTACCAGAAAATTTAATGTTAATCAAACTTTGACCTCGAATAACTCTAGAATAAATCAATTTATCGAAAAATAATAAGAGACCTTTTTTGTAAAGCGTTACATTTTATATAAGAAACTGCAATGATCATTGCCATAAGTTACTTTGATACAGAGGTATAAAATTTCAAACATAAATTAATTTTTTCCCATGTTAATTTTAATGGGAAACTAAAATAAAAACAGCGACCTCTTAGAGTTGAGCTGGAAAGCCCATATTTGGTGACTATTTTTTTTATATTAAATAAAAACATTCGAGAGGGTAAGAGCGAAAAAAAATTTTTTTTGAAGCACCCTAATATACATATTATGTTATGGCTAATGTGCAAACTTGGATAGTTTATAAACTAGCCAAACTGTCTACTAGCTATTTTAATTGAAAACATATTTTCAACTAAATTAGCGGCTAGTTTACAAAATAACCAAGGATCTTGGCTAATTTACTTGAAATTATTAGGGAAACTAAAATAGCTGGATAGTTTGTATACTATCCAATTCAGTTTGGCTAATATGAAAACCAAAATTTCTAGTAACACAAAATAGTCAAGCTTTAGCTAGTTTGTAAACTAACCAACCAATTCTCTGGCGAATTTATTAAAAAAGTGAGGTTACGGCATTGTTTTTCGTTTTGCCGGCTTAACCGGATTTGTTTTGTGCATTTTAACGTTTTTAAAATGAATCATAGGCAAAATTTTAACGCTTCCTTGTTAGAAAACAACAACACAACCCTACCGAATATGAGTTTAGGAATATAATTGTTACAAGTCTTTGTTTCATAAAAATATGAGCTTCGATTCTGTAGCTTTTAAAATTTTCATTAAAAGACCCAATTACTTTATCGAAACCCAACCCAACCCAACCCAATTACTTTATCGAAACTACTTAAAAATATTAATTCCTCTTCAACCGGCTGTTTCTTTTCAACTTCCGTCGCACTGCTCTTAGACTGCTGGGCCGGAGATGATTTTTTCTTTAAAAATGTGTTGAAAATATATTTTAAACAATCTATAAAACCAATCCATTTGTTACCCGTAAAAGATATTTGATTGAAATTGAAGTCGTACGGTTGTTGCTGGTTGCTGACAGTAGTTGCTAAATTTCATATTTTCACAGCAGGCACATAACGGCGATGGATGCTGAGCCCGCTAGTCAATTCCAGTTAACGACCATTCCAAGCCCATGGACAGGACACATCAGAAACATGTTTAAATATATTCTTGTTACTTCCTTAAGTTTACTTATTTTTTCTACGAGTATTTATGAGAAGTATTAGCCAAATTTGGCAGGCACTGTAATCACGGTGTTGTTGTAATATCATCAATTTGATTTTTTACATCATTATTAAGTTCTTCATTTTGCTTTTTTAAATCTACCGTACTTTTTTCACATTTTTTCTTGAATTCAAGCAAATTGTATTAGATATTTATCAAATTTTTCAACACATTTATTGTTATTTGTACTCGATATTTCTTCAAAGTCCTTGAGCGATACTAATATATCTTGAAAATATTTTAAAAATTTGTCTTCAAAATATTTTTTATTTAAAACATCGGAACCCAAAGTTGGCGATTTAACATTACATATTTTTAAGTTCCTCACATCAATGTTCCCACCAATTATGTATTTTAAACCATTAGTACAGCTTGGTGCGGTTAACGTTCGATATTTTCTTTGTTTGTTATCAGCTGCCGCTTCCGACTGACCAAACTTGTTAAGCAACATTGCTACACTAAATATTTTTTTATAAATGTTTAATATGTAGCTCCAGCTTCTTTTAACTCATAAATAATTGCTATAATTTCATATTCGATCGGTTTATTGTTGTAGATTAACGTATTAAATAAATCATTTTTATATTTGTAATAGCCAGTTCCGCTAGCAGATTTTTTGTATTAATGGTTTTATTATTTTACGATATTTATCTAAACTAGTTCCTCTTGGTACATCTGTTGATTCAAAGATTCGTTTATGCACATTTGTTAATTGTAAAATTTCCCCGTAGTTTTGCATATCCTCTTCAGAATAATTCAATAGATTTTATTTAATATTAATTCATTCAGTCCCCTTAAAACTGTTATTTTCAATAGTAAAATCACTATTATAAATATATTTTATAACACTTTTTCTAATTAACCATTTATTTAATATAGGATCGTAAGTAAAACCATATGTTGTATCAAAACCTTTTTTTTACCATCATTTAAAAAATCTATTAAATATTGACGAGTCAATTCTGGATAATTAGCAAGGTATTCACTATTTAATGATATATTTTTGTTCAAAACTTCTGCACCTTCGGCATCATCAAAATCATCCTCACTAATTTCAACATCTTCATCATCAGCAGCATCAGTAGCAGCTCCACCATCATCATCCTCATATTCCGTGAGGGTTTTATTTACTTTTTTATATTTAGTTTCCTTTTTAAAAAGCTTTCTGCTTTACATATTCTTTTATTGGCATGGTTATAGGTTTAAATATTCTTTTGTAGCGTCATCTTCAGCTTTTCATAATTTAAGAGCCAAATGTTTTTTTCGTATGCCCTGAGATAACTCATTTATCTTTTTTTAAATTTTAGCATCCAATGTTAAACCTGCTGTTGTTGGGGGTGCCATGATAAACTGTGTGATATCACAACACAGTTTTATCTTATATACTTATCAAACCCCATACGATATTGGCCATTATTTGAATCAAAGTCTTTTACAATAACAAAACACTCGAAATTTTCTTGCCAACATTTCGAGCATATATATTTAAAACGATCAAATTCTTTAAATTTATTTCGTCTTGTTTAAATAACACAATAATGTTACAATTATCCGTTATCAATTGTTTGGGTATTTTTGAATAAGTTTGACATAAATAGGTAGCATCTATAGATTTGTGCCTACACATACTAAAATATTCGCGAATTTTGTTTTGTTTATCACATGCTACATCATCAAAAATAAAAATTGAGTTTTTTAATGCCTTATTCGGTTCAATTATGTCATCATTAATTCCATAGGGAAAATATTGTGTTCCTTTAACTTTTTTTAAAACAGATTCTAGCAGTTGATATTTGGACTAATAAAGAGATTTCGAATAAACATAAATATTTTCAAAAGCAAGACCGTTGGGATTAAATATTAAACTTAATAATGCATTTGTTTTTTCACACCTACTGGGACCACAGAAAATTGCTCGAAATGATATTGGTAACAAACTACCATGCTTCCGGTGCTATGTACTTTAATTTTCATTGAAAAAAGTTTTGTATAGGTGGCGACTGGTGTTGCTGAATAAAGTGCATTTTGTATACTAAAGTTAACAAATGAAAGTAAACGGTATTTAAGAATTTTTTTATTTTTTTAATAAAATAATTAGATTTATTACAACTTCTAGAAAACAATATAACATTTTATCAATATTTTTACATTTACAACTACATTCAACACAATTCATAGAGCAATTAAATAAACATGAAGATGATGTTGTATTATCACCTGACATTGAGGAGGTCCTGTTTACTTCTTCAATTAATGCCGAAACACGTACACATTCGCATATCTGCCACATGTATCGGGCCCTTCTTTAAATGTATCAGACGTCAAAGGGCATTGACTGAAATGTATACAATTTTTGCTATTTTTTACGGGTAAATTTAGATATTTTTTCAGAAAATCCTTTTTACCATGCCAATTTTCAAGTTTTTCTCTATGATAAAAATCCTGTTTTATTTCCGGTGTGGTAGCGTATCTATCAAATGATTTATCTACCCATTTTTTTTACTTTTTTAAGTGTTTTCAAGTGTATATTAATTGTATTATAAGCTTCTTGTATTTCGCTTCTTGTTGGTGCTATGTAGGACATTTTGATCAAACAAATACCAAATTTATAAGATCACCGAGTTTTATTTTAAAAATGAAGTATTTATTTTAAGAGAATTTATTCTTTTATTTGTTGAACAATTATTTTTTAATCGTTGTTTATCGCAAAACACTCGACCCCCATTTACTTATGGATCTACGAGGTATAACTTTTTAAATAATTTAAACATTTCGATATTTTCTTTATATTGTTTAATTTGGCTTTTAAGTTAATGCAAATTAGTCAAATGTTGTTAATAGCATCTTCCATTGTGGAGACAGTTGTTGTTACTGATAAAATATTTTTTATTTTAATTTTCTAAAATATTAGAAAATTTATATATGGAGGGTTTTTAAATAATACAAATTAATTTTTATAATATTTTTTATTAACAAACAAAAATTTTTACAGTATTTAAAAAGTATATATGTAAATTGTTCATTCTCCTCTCCATCAGCAACATTCAATAGATTTTTTTCCAACCATTTAAATATTTCCTTTGTGTTGGTTGAAGCACAGCGATAATTTGGTGGTCGTTTTTCCTGCTCTCTACACCAATGACTGTGGTTGATACCTTCTCCTCACCCCCTAACATCGGCACTGAAGTCGACCACTTTAGATGTTCTATGTTCACCACCTTAATGTTGCACCATGTACTTTTTTCTATAACTGACTTTTTTGTTCACCCTTAACATAAACTTTATCACCATCGCTTAAATCTTCAGAAAGGATTGTTTCATTTCGCTGTATTCAATGTGACCTATGGTATAAGGATTCCCATGGATTTTTCCGTTAGTTCATGATGCTGTATAGGAGGTTTTAATAGATAATTGTTTGATTTATCGCCGGTTGTTATGCACACCTCCTTTGCATAAAAATGCCACTTTTCATCCCATTCGTTGAATATTTGAAATCCTTGTATGTCTATAACGATAATTTTCATGATTGCTTTTTATGTACAGTAACTTTTTTGTTGTTGCTGCTGCTGATGCTTACAAGCGACTGAATAAGTGTGAATTTTACATTACATTAAACTTCTTACGATTTCGCTTAATGGTGGGTGCTCCATAATATTATCGTGAATAATAAGGCAATATGCTTTTGTATTGGCTGGAAAACCGCTGCTAATTTTGATATCAATTGTACCCGATTTTATGGGGCTGTTTCTTTTTGAACAATCAATCACAAATAAGGCCTGTTTATAATCCAACAACGGAGTGTAGGTTGAATTTAAATCGTTTTTAAGACTTGTAAAGAATCGAGTATAGTTATAATGTTGTGCTTCGGTATATCTTTGGGTGTCAAAAGAAAGTCTCATACGTTCATTTGGATAGTATTCGCCATTTTATTATTAAACGAACATTAACATTATCAAATTCTGATGGATCCTTATCAGTTTTTGATCTTTTACCCATTTGAAAAGCTAAAATAACAAAACGCGGAGTCTCTAATGCTGTACATGATTTCACAGACCAAATTTTCTTTGTTGATCCTTGAGTTAATTGCGGTAATTCGTAATATTCCCATTTTCGGAAAGAAATAATTATCGGTTTATCAGCTTTTATCGATTCTAACAGTTTTATTTTAAGAATGTCGTTAGGGAAAACCACGTTAACCTTTAATGATATATTTTCAATTTTGCTTTAGTCGGTGTTTGCGGGGCAGCAACTTCTTTAATTATTATAGAATCGTCATCGCTATGTGCTCTTACGAGTCGTAAAGTTTGTTTGCCAAATTGTGCTAGTTGATAGTCATTAAAAATTCCCAATAAATGATGTAAAGGTATGCGAAAAACAAACGAACCGTTAGGTGCGATAATAGGTTGATTCCGATAATACCATCCATATGATTTGTATCGTTTGTACTATAGCATAAAAATCATTTTATTGTGCTTACAATACCTGGATCACGCACACTATCAACTTCTTTGCCATTAAGATCATATGAAATCATATTTTTTGCAGTGCTTCGTCAAATTGTGGTTTTCGATAGATATCAAACATTTTTTATGAAGACGTCATACCCCAAGGATAGTAAAAACAAACGATTTGATAGGGTTAAAGATTTGTGTTGCTGCTGCTGGTGATGGCGTCTACGACTTGTTCTCGAGCACCGTCTCTTAAAAACTGACGGTTTGAAATCGTTTATCTGGTTTTTTAGGTATATAATAATAATTTATTATATTATTATTGTTAGTTAAAGGTTGTGACTTTCGTATTAACTAGTAATAATATTATTGGGTGGTCATGGTTATGCAATTTGGTAGCTACTTATCTAGTTTATGCAGACTTGGGACTTCGGGATATTTGCCATGCTGGTGTGCTTAAATTGATCCTTATCGCATGCCGCCCGCACGTGTGGTAGCCCAGGAAATTTTCATTGGAACTGATTGTCTCTCTCACACCTTTTAACCAGGTCAAACACTTGAGGACTTAGTCCAGGGAGAGGTACCACACACAATTTGCACTCTTTTGCACTTGAAACAGTTATCACTTGTAGAATCGATATTGATTTTTTATTATTTTACGGCGTTAACCAGTTATCCCGTGTAGAATCGATATTGATTTGATATTTTTTTATTTTACGGCGCACTTTTCGCGTTTGTTGCACTTTTTGCACTTGTTTGTTTATTTATTTATTTATTACCGATTACCGGTATTTCCGCATACTTAGATTCGCTTTTAATACGTTTGTATCGTATACGCTGCTTAGGATATGTCTTTGAGCGTCCTTACACTTGTAGTGCAACGTCATTGGTAAATACTATTTAATTAGAAATTAGAACTGACATGGGAACTGAATACAAAAATGAAGTCCTTAGAAATCTTTCTAAGCTTTTAAATATAAGTCATAAAATTTCCACAGCCTATCATAGTCAAACAATAGGCGGTTGCGAGAGAAACCACAGAGTATTAAATGAATACATTAGAATGTACACCAACAAGACACACACTGACTGGGATGAATGGTTGAAATACTACAGCTTTTGTTACAAAAAAAAAAAACACACCCTTCGAACTAATCTTTGGAAAAAAAGTAGATATAAACGAATCCTTTACAGATAATACCATTGATCCTTTATATAATATTGATGCATATTATCAAGAAGTGCGATTTAGATTGCAAACAGCGTATAAACGAGCTGGAGCTTTTCTCGAAAAAGTCAAAATCAATCGCAAATATGATTATGATAGGAGGAGTAAAAAACTTATCCTTAAACCAGGTGATAAAGTTATGTTAAAAATTGAAAATAGAAACAAATTTGATCCCTGGTATAAAGGACCATACTCTGTAATTAGCTGTAAGGGTGTAAACTGTGAAGTGAGTGACGAAAACGGTAAAATAGTGACTGTACATAAAAACAGAGTGCAACTATTTAATAAAACTGATACAATTGTGTCGGCAAAATTGTCTTATTAACCGATATGTTTAATTTTATTGTCTAGATATAAAATAAGCATAAAAAGTGCAATATTACCTTGTATTGTATTTTCAAAAAAAAAGGGATGGAAATATTGGACTTATTATGTATTAAGATTTTATTTAGGGCTTATAGGTTAAAATAGAATAGTTAAATTAATTAGGTATAATTAATTAGGATTAGACCTCCAATGACATCGACTTTTTGAATGTCCTTCATTTATGCGCAGATTAAAGAACATTCTTTTGAAAAGGGAGTTGTAGTGCAACGTCATTGGTAAATACTATTTAATTATTGTTACGTGGCAATTGCTGAGTTGTCAATATGTATTATTTAAAAAACAGCTATTGTTAATTGGGGACAGAAGCAAGATATGAGTTAATATAGAAGGTTGTAAAAGTATTTACGAGTATAATTCCAAGTGCTCTAAGTCCCAACATTACACACTTCAACAGTCAAGACCCAACTCCTATCTATTAGTAAAATATTAAATTACATGAAATTTATTTTTGGTTACCTGCACACAACTGTTTATAAAATTAATTACCTCTTGAGATGGCGCTGTAAGCTATTTATACCAAAATCATGTAAAATATTTTTGAAATTTCACAAACAACCCTACTTGAGATATGTATGGTTAGGGGCCACCTGGTGGGGCTCCATGGGGGTTACGCCTTGATGGGGATCACGGAGCACAGTCTGGAGATATCTGGAAATCCAAAATGGCGGTCTCTTTAGCTAGGTGATACCGACTAATAATAGATTTCTACTTTACCAACAATACATATGTTATCTCAGCAGAGCGCTAGATGCATCATTTTTTTTTAAATCATAACCAAAAAGATCTTAATAGGGGGCCCATGGGGGTTACACCTTGATTGGGGATCACGGAGCACCGTCTAGATATATCTGGGAATCCCCGTGTAGGCACCAAGCAAGTAGCGCCACCATGCGGCATCCATGGGAACTGTTGTTCTGAAACCTTTCTACTCTTACATGTAACATGTTAATTATTTATTGTTCAATACAAAATATATCAATTACCCAGTAAACATTTGTGATTGCGTATTGAAATCACTCCGAAATCCCGTCGTGACATCGTGATATCACTGGCGCATTCATATGTTTCCACAATACACAACCAATGGGATATCAAGTCGTGACATTCAAGCGCAATACGCACTCAATGGGATATCACTCCTGACATAGCTAGTGCGCATGCGTGAGCGAAAGTGCAGGGGAATATTTAAAATATGTTGGAGCTGTGATAAACGAAAAAAGCGTCGTCGCTATCGTTAATAGCGATGCAACGTCTTTTAAAACACGTTGCATCGCTAGTAACAATAGCAACGACCCTCTTATCGTATATCACAGCTTCAACATACTTCCGGCCTTGGGTGAAATAAAATTATGGGCTAAAATATTAACAGTCAACGTTTATTTAAATATAATAATAATAAGGCAAGTTTTGCACATTACCTTTATACAGGGTGCATCAAGCATCCTATAATTATAATACCTAGATGTATACAGGGTGTCGCAGATTTTAATTGGGAAAATTTAGAGATGTATAGAAATAGAAAATATCAGAAGAAATGTATGTTTTAAAGTTTCGTTTTCGAGAGACAGGGTGGTAAAGTTATTTAAAAAAATATTTATTTTTTTGGCGAATTTGATAAAACCTTTTAGGTTTTTAGTAGTGGGCAAAGGGCTTAATTTAATGTAAATTAAATTAAATTAAAATTCAGAGACGGAACTGGAACATCACAAATAGATATTGTAGCGAGTACGGCTCTGGATATCGAAATGATGACTCATCGGCGATGAGTCATCGCCGGTGACTCAGCGCTCGAATAATCGAGAGTGTGGAGCTCGCTGGAATGTTCTAGAGGACGTAGGCGCTGTAATATATAAGGAACGGCGCTACATGGAGCAGTCAGTTGAGCTTTGGTACTCGCGAAGAAATAAATAAATATAAGTGCAAATAAATAAACTAGTAGTGATATAAATAATTAGTATTTAAATGTTTAGTTAGTTTTATAGTGTTTTAAGTGTAGTTAAGTTATTAAATAAATAGTTTAGTTCGTTAATTAACCAGTGCGTGTTTTAATGTGAACACTACGAACAGTTAAAAACGTTACAATTGGTGTCAGGAGTGCGGTTAGTGTGAAACTTCGCGAAAATGGTTTCGTTAATGGACTTAAAAGTGGCGGACCTTAAGCGGGAGCTAGAAGAAAGAGAATGTGAAACAACTGGAAAAAAGAATGTGTTGCAGCAGCGGCTTCGAGAAGCATTGGAACAAGAGGGTGAAAATCCAGATGAGTATTTATTTGAAGACCCTTGTGACATGCATTTAATGTTGCAAAATTTAAAAGACCTAAAAGTCGATTTACAACAGAATATTCTAGAAAATTCTAACGACTTACAAAATAAAATGATAGAAAATTCTAAAGAACAGAAAGTTGACAATGCAGGGATGGAATTGAATGACGTAAGGATGGAATTAGAAGAGAAAGTGGTGCAGAAAGTTGACGACATAAGGACGGAATTGAATGAGAAATTGGAAGTCAAAATTAAAGAAATAAATAGTAAACTGATAGCTGTAAATCTACCCATGATGCTGGCGGAACCAGGAACAGTGCCGGAGGGAAGCCGAGTACGGATGAAACCACCTCAGTTCGATGGGAAAACTTCTTGGACAAATTACATCCGTCAGTTTGAGGCAGCAGCAAAAGCAAATGGCTGGCTACCAGAAGAAAAGGCTACAGCATTGACTCTTGCTTTACGTGGAGATGCAACCGATATCTTGCAGACACTTTCTCCCAACGAACAAGAAGATTACGAAGCGTTGGTGAAACATCTGGAACTGCGATATGGCCAGACACATTTGGAACATGTCTACCATTCCCAACTTAAAAACCGCTGCCAGAAATCAAACGAGACTTTACAAGAATTTGAGGCTGATATTGCACGCTTGGTTCGGCTAGCATATCCAGCTACTCCAACGACCGTTATGGAACGATTAGCGGTTCAAGCCTTTTTGGATGGACTTCGAGACAACGAAACAAGACAGGCTTTGACGTTGGCTAGTCCGAGCCAACTGGTTGATGCATTGGCCCGAGCTTTGGAATTCGAGGCGGCAAAGCAGAGCTGCAGGAGCCAGCCTAGAATTAGGAGAGTCGAGGAAGAAAAAGAGGAGGAACCCAGTATAATTGAAGAAATCAGGCGATTTCTTAGAGAGAATCTACCAGAAAAGAAGGAAATCCGGTGTTGGAGATGTGGAAAGCTTGGACATATACGAAGTCGTTGCAGAAAAAGCCTGGAGGCGCCCGACTTCATCTCAGTCGGAAAACTAGATAGGGTCGAGGAAAAGGGGCCATCGTCGACCTGTAACCAGCATGCCCCAGAAGATATTGAACGTGTTGCTTCTCTTCTACACCAGTCCAGCAGTGTTTTTGTGGATGGTTTAATTAATGGAAAATTACATGTGCTGCTGCTGGATACAGGTGCGACGAAGACAATTATTAGGCCAGATATTGTCGAAATGTCCAAGATCAAATCTACCAATCGGCGACTACGTACTGCAACATGAGAAACCGCTACTGTTAAGTAGGTAAGTGGACATCACGATGGTCATAGGAAATACGAAATTTAAACATCGAGCATTAGTTGCAGATATTGAAGATGAAGTTATTGTAGGCATGGACATTATGAACTCTATAGGATTTAAACTGGACTTTAAGCAAGGAATATTGAGGGTAAATGGAAGTCGTGTTGCATCGATCTAAAGAGAAGAATATTCGTGTAATGCTAACAGAAGATACTTTAATACCGGAACACAGCGAGATGATATTGAAGGCTTTCTTGGATTGTAAATCGGAAGATGAAAGTATAATGCTTCCGGAGCCGAGAATTGATGACAAAGAGGTCGGTCGAGGAATTGTAGTAGGGAAGACTTTAATACGCGTGGGAAAAGAAGTGCCTGTAAGAGTATTGAATGTTAATGGTTACTCTGTGAACTTGAAGAAAGGAATCGTTTTGGGAAACTGCTCTTCAGTTTCCTCGATTATTAGAGGCATTCGTGAGTCTGCAGTTCCGGCCAAGAAAGTTAGCAATGAATTGACAAATCTTCTGTCGACTTCTTCAAAGAATATGAAACCCAAGGAAAGGATAAAGCTGAAAGAGCTGATTCACAATTATCAGGATATCTTTGACGACGGACAAGAAAAGAAGGGTAGGACAAGAATTGTCCAGCATAAAATCAACACATTCAACTTTGTAACTATGACGTCATTATTCTAACAGAAACATGGTTATGGGATGGTATTGATTCTAACGAGTTGTTTAATGATAAATTTGTAGTATACAGATTGGATCGTAATGAACTTACAAAGCACAAAAGTCTATGGTGGTGGTGTTTTGATTGCAGTTTGTGCAAATCTGCAGTCATCAAGCAATCTTAACTCAAATAAGAATGGAAATTTAGAAGAAATCTATTTATCAGTTTTGTTGAATAATACTGAGCATATCTTTGGATCAGTATATATACCCCCTAAGTCTTCTATGGATATCTAACTTTTAATGCAACAATATTTTTTTAGTTTAAATATTTAGATGAGGCAGTTGAAGTGTATTAATTTTATTCATAAACTTTATATAACAGGGTAATGTTGGTTGCATATATTGGGTTATAATTTAAATAATTAAATTATCAGCATTTGTTTACAAATTTGTTTAATCTATTTTTAGAATCATTGTTTTTATATTTTGATACTTTTCAATAATTTACATTTATTAAATAAATCCTTAATTAATTTTATTTTTGGAAAAGCATGAAATAAATATAGCATTTGTAGGGTTAATCTAAAAATAATTCAAGTAATTTACCATGTATTGTATTTATTTTAAGATACATTTAATTGTGTTTTGTCAATTTTGTGCGTTAGGTTTTTATTTCCATTTATGTTTCCAAAAATCCAATTGTTCTTATCAGGGAAGTAAGTCTTCACACTCCATTCATTATCTTAAAAAAAAACAAATAATTAATAATTAATTTACATTATTAAAATACTAACCTTCTATTATTTCTTTTTAAATATTTAACGCCATTTATATGTTTATAATTTCCTTATGCGCACCGAATTACATAGTATTTCCGGGTTGCGATGAGCATGAAAGAATCACGAGGAGAAACGTTTTAGGCACTGTGTCGTGCAGACGTTTTTATTGTCGTTTTGAGTATTTTTTGATCTTTAACCATAATTCAAGTTCTATAAGTGCGTTAGTATTGCCAGAAAAGATCTGTAAGTCTAAATAGTTTTTATTTTTGCCAAATATTTATTTTAATTTTTTCTATAGGGCTTCCATTTTTAACTTTTTGAGTATTGCTCTTTTATTTGTTCGTTTACACAACGAAAGATTCTTCATTATTTTACGTGAGATTTCATCTTACGTTCCCCATATCACCATTCGTTTGATTTGAAGAAACAAGTGGTTCTCCGTGCCTCCGGTTGATGGATTCTCCACCGGCAAGCTGGTGAGAAGATTTCAAGATTCAAACGGGACGAAACTGGAACTCAACGACTACCTGAGTCAAGAACTCCAGAATTCCACGGAATAAGAACTCGAAGTTCAAGAATATCACCGGTGCACCACGATTGAAACTGAAAATCTGGAGCTACAGGACCTCAGAGCAACCCAAGCGAGTCAACACCTATCTGGTATTTTTTATTGTTTTTTTCTACTCTATTTTAATAAAAACAATTGGTGCCCAACTCGATCTTATTTTTTTCAACCTCAATAATTAAAAATCCACGAACCCTGCTTTCTAATCACCCACTGAGTGTCCGTAAGCATATGGGCCTTTTTTAGGTTACATATTTAAGTGGCACGTACAACGTGGGGCCCCGAGTTTTTGAGGTTGAAAAAATTTAGATTTTTTAGTATAGCGTTAGGAATTGACAAAGCATAATTGGAAATTTTTGGTAAATTGGTAAAATCATAGTTTTATTGGCAACCAAAAGTTGATGCACTTTAAACTGTCTTACTATTTGAGTTTTTGCGTAGAAATTTGGTGAAATAAAATATTATATTAGTATATTAGTTATTAATTGAATAATGTTTTATTGTTAAGCATTTCATGTCTTTTGGGGAATGTTTTTTGAGTTTTTAATATCGAAATAATATTAAATTAATCATTAAATAATTTCAGCTAAGCGCGGAAGAAAAAATAGTTGCGGCAGAAGTGATAGATTAATTTAAAGAAGTTAGTTGTAGCGGCAAATTAGGAATAACTAATAAGATAATAGTAAATATTGATACCGCAGATGCAAAACCAATTAGACAGAGACAATATCCAATGTCTCCTTATTTACTAAAACATTTGCATCTCGAATTAGAAAAAATGATAGAGGCAGGGGTAGTAGAACCTTCGGATAGTGGTTGGTGTTCGCCGGTATTACTGGTTAAAAAATCAAACAATGAATATCGTTTTGTTTTTGACGGGTGCAAATTAAATTCGGTCACAAAACCTTGTAGTTATCCATTACCGCGAATTGATCGAATTTTAAGTTTATTAAGGGGTGCTAAGGTCATGAGTTCAATAGATTTAAAATCTGCGTTCTGACAGATTCCTTTAGATGAAGAGTCCAAACCTAAGACTGCGTTTGCTGTACCGGGTCGCGGTTTATATCATTTTTCTAGGCTACCTTTTGGTTTAACTAATGCGGCACAAATACAACAAATGATTATGGATAGGGTTATAGGACCTTCTCTTGAAGGTCAAGTTTTTTGTTATCTTGATGATTTAATTTTAATTTCTGCTTGTTTTGATGATCATATACGTTTATTAAAGGAGGTAAGAAGTAGGCTTTGCGAGGCAAATCTAACAGTGAATTTGGACAAGTGTAAATTTTTTGGGGAATCTTTAGCATATTTGGGACACATTGTAGATTGTGAGTATTTACGTACAAATCCAGAAAAAATATGTGCAATGGTAAATTTTCCACAGCCGAAAAATTATAGTAAAAAGATTTTTAGCCATGTGTAGTTGGTATCGTAAATTTATAAAAAATTACGCCGAGATTTCTGCGCCTTTAAATGAGTTAATTAAAGGGAGAAAAAAAGGTCAAACTATTGCTTGGAACGATTCAGCTGAAAAGGCGTTTAATGATTTAAAGTTAGCTTTGATTTCTTCGCCAGTTTTAGCAAATCCAGATTTTTCATTGCCATTCTGTGTTCAAACTGATGCGAGTAAAATTGCATTAGGAGCGTGCTTAACTCAAATACAAGAAAATGAAGAAAGGGTTATTGCTTACGCGTCACGGAGTTTATCTAAATTAGAAAAGAAAAATTTTACGGTTAGCGAGTTAGAATGCGCTGCGGTTATTTTTGCGTTAGATAAATTTAGAGGATACTTAGAGGCTTGTCCATTTAAATTTAAGGTAGAGACAGATCACTATTCGTTGATGTAGTTAAACAATCTTAAAGATCCCGAGGGTCGTTTATGTAGGTGGGCATTTAAGATACGACAACATAACTTTGATATAGTACATAAAAAAGGAAAATTAAATATTATTCCCGATGCGTTGTCCAGAGCTCAACCTTTTAATGATACGAACAAAAATAACATAGACAATACTGAGAATGAAAGTATTTCTACTGAAGATTTAACTAGGGAAATATTAACTATAAGAATTCCTGGTAGAGAACCAATTTTTCCGGTTACTCTGGATGATCCTAAATATGCGGACACTGTTTTGTGTGTTAAAAATAAATCCGAAAATACTAATAAGATAACGTTAAAAAATATAAATTTAATGGAGGTAGGTAATTAATATGGTAATTTGTTGAAAAAAAATTAAAAAAATCCAAATAATTATCCGTCGTACACAGTTAACGATAATAATTTTATTCTAAAGCAAGTTTCAATAAATTGTGATGTAAATACCAATCAAACTGAGTGGAAAATTTTCGTACCTTTTCCGCAAAGGGAAAAAATACTTAACTTATGTCATTCAAAGCCAACGGCTGGGCATTTTGGTTATTTTAAAACTTATAACAAAATAATAGAAGACTATTATTGGCCTAAAATGAGGGTTGACATTCTAAATTTTATTAAAAAATGTAACGTTTGTCAAGCGCAAAAGATGCCAAATTATGGAAAATTTGGTTTGGTGGGAAAACCAAAACGGGTTCAATTTCCATTTGAATGTCTTAGTATTGATTTAATGGGACCGTTTCCCATACCTGTTGGTGGTATCCGATTATTTTTCTAAATTTGTTTTTTTGAAACCATTAAAACAGGCCACCGCTAAACCTATTGCGAATTTTGTGGAAAATGAAATATTTTTAATATATGGAGTACCCTCCGTAATTATTGCTGATAATGAAACAGTATTTACAAGCAATGAATTTAAAAATTTGGTAAATTCGTACAGATCAAAAATCTTTTATTCTGCAAGGTATTTTCCGGAATTTAATCAAGTTGAAAGAGCAAATCGAAATATAGGGACATGTATACGTAGCTTTATCTTGGGTAAAGAACACAAAAAATGGGATCTAGAATTAAATAAAATAGCTTATGCCTTGAATAAAAGCATTCATGAGGTTACAAATTTTGCACCTACCTTTTTGGTTTTTGGTAGGAAAATTCCTATTAGTGGGGATTATTATAATCCGGTAGACTTCAAGAATTCAATAAATCCTAGTTTATGCGACAGAGAAAATTATGCCGACGAAGTTAGCAAGTTAAAAATTGTTTTTGATAAAGTACAATCTAAATTAAATAAAGCATATGAACGTTCGAAAAAATATTATAATTTAAGGAAAAGAGACGTTGAATTTAATGTAGGAGACTTAGTATGGAAGCGTAGTCGCATATTGTCAGATAAAAGTAAGCAATTTTCAGCGAAATTATCTCCAAGATTTGTTTTGTGTAAGGTCAATAAAAAATTGTCTAAATTAGTTCATGAGTTACAGGATATTTATACTAAGAATTCGGGTAACTACCATGTGAGAGATATGAAGCTTTATTACGGCGATTTTTCAATGAATGCGGAAAATTAGACATTTTAGGTAGAATTGTTATTAAAAAAAAATATTTTATTTCATTCATATTTTTTTGTTTGTTGAGGGGCATTTGTAGCATTAAATTTAACTTTTAATGTAACAATATTTTTTTAGTTTAAATATTTAGATGAGGCAGTTGAAGTGTATTAATTTTATTCATAAACTTTATATAACAGGGTAATGTTGGTTGCATATATTGGGTTATAATTTAAATAATTAAATTATCAGCATTTGTTTACAAATTTATTTAATCTATTTTTAGAATCATTGTTTTTATATTTTGATACTTTTCAATAATTTACATTTATTAAATAAATCCTTAATTAATTTTAATTTTTGGAAAGGCATGAAATAAATATAGCATTGGTAGGGTTAATCTAAAAATATTTCATAAGTAATTTACCATGTATTGTATATATTTTAAGATACATTTAATTGTGTTTTGTCAATTTTGTGCGTTAGGTTTTTATTTCCATTTATGTTTCCAAAAATCCAATTGTTCTTATCAGGGAAGTCTTCACACTCCATTCATTATCTTAAAAAAAAACAAATAATTAATAATTAATTTACATTATTAAAATACTTACCTTCTATTATTTCTTTTTAAATATTTGGCGCCATTTATATGTTTATAATTTCCTTATGCGCACCGAATTACATAGTATTTCCGGGTTGCGATGAGCATGAAAGAATCACGAGGAGAAACGTTTTAGGCACTGTGTCGTGCAGACGTTTTTATTGTCGTTTTGAGTATTTTTTTATCTTTAACCATAATTCAAGTTCTATAAGTGCGTTAGTATTGCCAGAAAAGATCTGTAAGTCTAAATAGTTTTTATTTTTGCCAAATATTTATTTTAATTTTTTCTATAGGGCTTCTTCCATTTTTTACCTTTTTGAGTATTGCTCTTTTATTTGTTCGTTTACACAACGAAAGATTCTTCATTATTTTATGTGAGATTTCATCTTACGTTCCCCATATCACCATTCGTTTGAGTTGAAGAAACAAGTGGTTCTCCGTGCCTCCGGTTGATGGATTCTCCACCGGCAAGCTGGTGAGAAGATTTCAAGATTCAAACGGGACGAAACTGGAACTCAACGACTACCTGAGTCAAGAACTCCAGAATTCCACGGAATAAGAACTCGAAGTTCAAGAATATCACCGGTGCACCACGATTGAAACTGAAAATCTGGAGCTACAGGACCTCAGAGTAACCCAAGCGAGTCAACACCTATCTGGTATTTTTTATTGTTTTTTTCTACTCTATTTTAATAAAAACAATTGGTGCCCAACTCGATCTTATTTTTTTCAACCTCAATAATTAAAAATCCACGAACCCTGCTCTCTAATCACCCACTGAGTGTCCGTGAGCATATGGACCTTTTTTAGGTTACAATATGTAGGGTAAATGAAATTTACGTGGCATTTAAATGGGATCTCAGATCGAGAAATTCAAAGATTATTTCCAAATATGTTCCCAAATAGACCCTTACCAGCAAGGGCAACAATTTAAAATGTTGTAAATAATTTTTTAACATTCGGCAGTGTTAATAGGATTCATAATAGGGAACCGCAAGCAAGGCCAGTAAATGAAGAACGCGAATTACGGGACACTTTAATTTGTGCAAGCATCGAACAAGATCCAACCCAGTCAACCAGACAAGTTGCCGAACAGTTCGATCTATCACGGTCTATGGTAGGCAACATTTTAAGAAAGCATATTTTAGAACACCATTTTTGTTTGAACATTTACTTTATTTATTTTTTAATTTAAATATTTTAGAATACCATTTTTGTTTAAACATTTACTTTAATTTATTTATTTAAACATTTTAGAATACCATTTTTGTTTAAGAATATTTGTTTTTTTATTACAAGAATACTATGGTTTATTTTCCACATTTTCGAAAAAAATTCAATAAGTATTCGTTTTTGTAAACAAAATCATAGTTAAATTTTAAAGAAAATTTAAAATTCCTCCGTCCGCACTCCAACGTGGACCGAATAATACTGAAGTTATTTCGAGACTCGATTGCGAAATTTGCGTCAAGGTTATCTAGTAGTGGGATTGGAAAGCAGTTAGAGTAGGGGAAGTAAAACATTGGCGGACGTTTAATTGTTTTGATTTATTCGTTTTAAAATCTTGTACTGCACGCTTATGGCAGAGGGGAAATAAGTATTTTGTTCTCCTATTCGTTCAACAATGGTTGTTTGTCTCTCTTATTTATACGTTTATCTCACTTATTCGTATGTTTTATATAGCATGCATCTTTGTTTATTAAACGGCCTAAAAGCCCATTACCATCCCTGTATTACTTTTCTCCAGTTTAATTTCTTAACTAACCTGCACATGCCGTGGCGTGCACCCTGTATATGTATACATAAATATATGTATACGAGACCCGTCGCATATAAGTTGGGACAGTGAATTAAATGGATTCAGTAAATCCAAGTTTTCTCCCAGTTTTCTGTTTTTGGACAAAGTATGTTATTTCTTATAGTATAATTCTTATTGACATTTAAAAACCTACAAAAATATCTTTTCACTCTTGACAGTTTTACACCTTAAATTTATTCCAGAGCAAATGGAGTATTCTTCACCATGTATACCTTACTATAGCAAGATACATACATACATACGTACTTGGCTAAAGTCGCTTGCATATATATAGATATATTTTTGCGGAAATAATTTTTTAAAACCATTAAAGAAAAATATTAAATATTAAAGAAAAAAGTCTTTGTCTAACAATAATAATATAATACGTAATTAACGTATTATGAACAAATTAAATTAATGTCATTTAAATGAAAAGTTTCGTCCCTGCGGGGTCACGTTGTGTCACTGCTTGACATAAAACAACAAACCTAATCACTGTGCCAGCAATTGGATATCAAGCTGTGACATGTCACGTCCTAACTTTTTCGTGATATTAATTTAAAAAAGCGGGTTTCTAAATAAAAATGACCCTATATTGCTTATATATTTTTTTAATATATTGAATATAGATACTTCTATATCAGTGCTTTAACATTTATCTAAATTAGTTGTTGAATTTTCAAAAACACAGAAAAATAATTAATATTTATTATGTAGGCATAAAATTGAAGTAAAAAACAAATCTAGAACGTTTACTGTGATATATATTTCCCACTTTGCGACATAAACAACTCCCACGCATGCAACAAGAGGAATAGAGCGCTGAAACATCTTACACGCATTCAATAAATGACAAGTAATGCACTGCGTTCCTGGGTATAATGCAACCCACAGAGCTTTAAGCTAAAAATTTGGTAGGAATTATAGCCCCCCGTACCCTATAAATGGTTAACAATTTACCAAATTTGCTTATTTAACAAATAAATACATATAACGCCTATTTAGTTTAAATATATATGTTTAATTTAAACATAATTTATATATGGCAAAATATATTAAAGTAATGGGTATATTATTAAAAAATAAAACAATTAAAATAATTATACTATTAAATTTTACTTGATGGTTATATGGATATATTTATATATATTTAGATTTGTACAAATAAATATAATTATTTTATAAGAAATCGAATTTAATAAATTAAATCCAATATAAATTTTAATAATAATGAAACTGAGTATTATATTTAATAAAATCCCGGCATAAAATAGGTAGGTATTATTCTCTACTCTCGAATTAAGCCAGCCGTTCGCGGCAGGTTTATTTACTCGAAGTTTAGAGGTTGCGTACAAAATTGCCAATAACAAGGAAAAAAATTGTGTGATATATGTGCTTTATTATTTAGCAATATTGTCTACTAGAAGTTATAATACGACCATTCCAAGCCCATGGACAGGACACATCAGAAACATGTCTAAATATATTCTTGTTACTTCCTTAAGTTTACTTATTTTTTCTACGAGTATTTATGAGAAGTATTAGCCAAATTTGGCTAATACTTCTCATAAATACTCGTAGAAAAAATAAGTAAACTTAAGGAAGTAACAAGAATATATTTAGACATGTTTCTGATGTGTCCTGTCCATGGGCTTGGAATGGCTCAATAATAATAATCGTTTATTTAGCAACCTTGCTATATACAAAAAACATTACAATAAAATACAAAAGTATTATATATAATTAAAAATAAACAAATTTAAACAATAGAATAAAATAACATAATATAATATATAAAAAGCATAAAAGGTATAAGATATAAAAATTTAGAGGAATAAAAAGTTAGAATTAGGTAACATTTTCCATGGTATAATGTCTTAACAATTTCTTAAATAGTTCAAGGTTATTACAGCTTTTTATCTCAGGTGGTAGCTTATTATAATTTGCCAGACCCTTATGCAATATTGAATTCAACAATTGGGTTGTGTTGCATTTTTGTTGTAGTATAAAATCATTACGGTTTCATGTGTTGTAACCATGGACATCTTTAAATAATTTAGTTTTATCACAGATATATTTAGGTAACAAACAATTTTTTATTTTAAAAACAAATAAGTTGACATTAAACATAACTTTTTGTTTCACAGATAATACATTTAAAACATTTAACATGGACAAAACTGGAGTATACCGATTACACTTTAAAATAGTGTAGAACAATATCCCAAATGTGGTACAGCAATACTTTTATATAATAACAATTTTGTGTGTAATGACAGATTTTTTCCTATACGTGCTATAAAACTTATTTTTTTTGAAAATTTCCGCATTGTGTGATCTGCATGTGTGTGAAATCTTAAGTTACGATCAAAGATGACTCCTAAATATTTAATTTCACACTCATGCTCAATTTTACATTTGTTAATTTTGACATTTACATTTTTTACATCTATTTTTTTAATATTGATTGTTTTCCAAACACACAAAACTTAGTTTTTTTTTCATTTAAACTTAAATTATTGTTACATAACCATATAAATATATTGTTTAAATCATTGTTTATTGTATTGGTCATGGTTTCAATGTTTTTCCAATAATGTACACCATAGTGTCATCAGCAAATAATTCAATTTGACATTCTTTTACACATTCAACAACATCATTTACATACAATAAAAACAATAATGCTCCTAACACAGTCCCTTGGGGCACTCCATAATCAACATTTAATAAATCTGACACACAGTTTTTAAATTTGACCTTTTGTTTTCTGTTTGACAAGTAAGAGTTAAACCAGTCTTTTGCTGTTCCGTTAATACCTAAAGAACTCAGTTTGTTTAGCAAGATATTTCTGTCCACGGTTTCAAACGCACGTCTCAAATTCAGGAACACAGCCAAAACCAAATTTTCCCCATCAATTTGCCTTATAAATGTGTCACATATATTCACAACCACGGACTCACACGAATGACGAAGACGAAATCCTGATTGATTGGGTACTAACAGGTTATTTACATCACAATGCTGTTGTACTTGTTCCTTAACTGCCAGTTCTAATACTTCTTCGTAGGTTTCCACGGGGTTAATCGGTCTGAATTCATTTATTTGTTTAGTATTTGGCACTTTTGGTACTGGAATGATTGTGGATATTTTCTATGCTTCAGGAAATGTTCCATACAGTAACGATGTATTTATTATATCTAGCAACCGATTTACAACTGCCAAGCATGCATCGCATAACACTTGTTTCGATATTCCATCGTCTCCTCCACCTACATTTTTCATCGACCTTAGTATTTTTTTTAAGTCACTCATTGACAGTGATTTAAAATTCAAGAGTTCATGTTGCACCTCATATTTATTGTTTTTCATCTTCTGTACTTTTGGAATATTTTCTATTATGTCTTTAATACTACTCACATAATAACTATTGAATTCTTTGGCTATCTCCAAATTTGATGTAAATATTTTATTTTCAAATTGTATTTCTTCTGGCAGTTTAGAGTTTTTTTCAGGTAGCAACAATTTTAGATTCTTCCACATCTCCTTTGAATTACTTTTATTATTATCTATAACACTTTTATAAAAGAGTTCTTTTTCATATTTTATTTTCTGTACAACATAGTTTCGAGTTTGTTTGTACTCTGCCCATATATTTTCATCTTTTTCCCTAACCGCTCTTACATATAATAAATCTCTTTCTCTCATTTTTTCCTTTATCTCAGTGGTTATCCACTTTTTGTTTAAGTGATTTGGTCTAATATCAATTTTAATTTTGGGACACATTATATTAACAATATTTTTTAAATCTTTAACAAATACATCAGCTAAGTCGTTTACATTATTGGCATTGTTGTCCCACTTACTTTTCCACAAAAAATCATGTAGAACATTTGCATTATAATTCTTAGTAGCCCTGCTATAGACACTCGTTGTTGTATTATTAATATTCTGTGGAAGGTGTATGGATATAATGGAATGATCCCCAATTCTGGGTGTTTGATGGACGTTACAGGTTATATGTTTGTTATTTGTTATCACAAAGTCAATAAGGGTAGCACTTTTATCTGTCACTCTTGTTGGGTCCTGAACAATTTGCATCAGCCCATTGCTAAACGAGGCGTTTAAAATCTTCTTTCCATAATATGATTCCTTTAAGAGATCAAAATTAAAGTCTCCTACAATGACATTGATACCATCAAATACACTGATTTTGTCAATGTAGTTTTCAAAAAACTCTAAGAATTTTGGGTCATTGGTTTGGGGCGGATGATATAAGACAGTAAATAGATGTTTTACCCGAGAAACAGAGACTTCAATCGATACCATCCATACAAAGTTTTGTACACACTGTATATTACCACGTCTATATTTAATGTCATTTCTTATCAAAACAATCACGCCTCCAGTTCTCTTATTTTCCGAAACACACTGTTCAAGAGTCTCACATAGGAGAACAATTTTAGGGCACCATTCAATTACAAGAACATTTATAAGGTCTTTATTGTTTAAATAGCACTGACAATTAAAGTACACAATGCTATAATAATAATAATAATAATACCGTTTATTTGTTCAAAAATACCATAATACAATAGTGTAGAACATGTCAAAAAAAGATAAATTAATTAATACAAAATCATTCATAAAATAAAGTGTAAATATACATAACAACAAAAAAAAAACAATAAAGGAATTGTATTAAACAAAAACATGTGTTATTGTTTGTTTGGGTCGGCCTTGACATTCCATAAATCAAAAGATTGAATTTGTCGGTCATTCATGAATTCTTCAGTGTGATAATAACATTTCTTCGACAATACAAGTCTCAGACGATTCTTTAATTGTTTGAGTGGAAGTTCTCTTACGATAGCAGGTAAGTGGTTATATATTTTTACTATTTTATAACAAACATTTTTTTGTAGATAGGAAAATCGTATTAAATCTGTTGTTAGGTTTTGCTTGTATCTTGTACTATAAATATGATCTTGACTGTTAAACAAGTCCTCTTTTTTTTTTAATGAACATTACTGCTTCATATATGTATAGGCCAGCAAGTGTCAGGATATTATTGTTTAAAAAATAAGGCTTGCAAGATGTCATTTGACTTAGACTGAGTATATTTCTTAAGCATCTTTTTTGAAGAACTTCAATTCTGTATAGATCAGTCGAATTGTACCAGAAAATTATTCCATATCTAAGCTTAGACTCTACATATGCATTATACATCGTAATTGCAGCTTTTTTGTTTACATGTTTTGAAATTACGCTTAGTCCGTAGATATCTTTGGCCAAGGATTTTGCTAGGTTATGTATATGTACTGACCAGTCAAGCTTATGATCAATATATACTCCTAGGAATTTGGCAGACTCCTGTGTTGATAGGATGCTATTATTTCTGGTAAGTGTTAACTTTTCGTAGTTTTTCCAAAAAGAAAAATTAATTATTTGTGTTTTGTTTACATTCAATTTTAGGCTATTGTTGGTGGACCAGTTTTCCATGTCATCAAGTGAGTTTAGTATTTTATTTTGAAGATTTTCCATTGAGCTTTCCTTTATAATAAGTGTGGTATCATCCGCATAGGATACAACAGGAACATTGATGTACTGAGGTAAGTCATTTGCATATATAATGTATAATAGGGGGCCTAAGATTGAACCTTGAGGTACACCTTTATCAATTATTTTGAAATCGGATTTTAATTTTAAGCCTTTAGCTGATTTTCCTATTACACATTGTTTTCGGTTATTAAGATAGCTTGAGATCAGTTTTAGGGCTATTCCTCTTACTCCATAGCATTCCAGTTTCTGTAGTAGTGTTTTATGACACACACTATCAAAAGTCTTTGATAAGTCAATGAATACAAGTGATGTTTTTTCGGAATTATTGAGTGCATCTAATAATAATGTCATACTTTGAAATATGGCTCTAATAGTTGATTTACCCTGTCTGAATCCGTTTTGCGTTTTAGATAGTATTTGCTTTTGTTCAAAATATGACATTAGTCTATGATATATAATTTTTTCAAAGACTTTACTTATGTTTGATAAAAGTGCTATTGGTCTGTAGTTTCCAATATTGGTTTTGTCTCCTTTTTTATAAATTGGCAATACTTCTGCAGTTTTTAATAAATCTGTAAAAATTCCAGAATTTAAAGATATATTTATTAGATGAGTTAATGGTGGTAGCAGTTCTAAGGCTGAATTTTTAAGTATTTTTACCGTTATGTTGTCAAAGCCAGCTGCAGTAGTATTCTTAAGATCCATTATAGTTATAGTTTTTAGTCTTAATAAGTTGTTAACAGTTTCATGACCACATTGATGGATGAAAAAATTATTTATTTAATTTAATGTTGAGGTTGGATCATTAATATTTTTCTTTTTAAAACATTATATTAGAGATTCTTGGTTTTTAGTTTTATTTGCAGTTGAGTAATTTTTTATAATGTTCCACATAGCTTTTCCTTTATTTGATGACATTTCAATATATTTTTCATCAGATCTAAGCTTGGCTGCATGAATTACTTTTTTTAAGACTTTACAATATTTTTTATAAAATTCAAGACCTATTTTACCATTTATTTTTTGCATATAAAGTTTTCTTTTGTTCTTAGTTGATATCAAAATTCCTTTGGTAATCCATTTTTTATTATTTTCTTTTATAACTTTTTGAGGAAATATTTTATTAATTGTCAGTGACACTATGTTATTAAATAAGCCATAAGCAGTATTTAAATCATTACAATTATAAACTTGTGACCAGTTTTGCAATTTCAATTCTTCCTTAAAGTATACCATTTTTCTGCTTGTAAAAAGTCTTTTGTATTGATTTTGTTTAAATCAATTTGTTTATCTAATTGCTATTTAAAAAATTTATTTTTTTGGAACTTTTCAATTCTTGTAAGCGTTTCAAATTTGTTTGTATCCCAAGTTGCGTGCCCCACATCCAAGCACATCCCATATTGTATGTTAGAAAACACACAGTTTGAACATTTACTAATACTACTTTTACAATCTTTAAAATCATGCTCTTCACTACACTTGGGACACACTTTATTCTCCTTACAGTCTTTGCTAAAATGGCCAAATTTGCAACAATTGTAACATTTAATAACACCAAATTCATCATACATAGGACAACGACTCCACCCAATATTAATTTTACCCTTATTGATAAGCATGTTATATGAATTTTCATCCAACTCAAGTATCAAATTAAACGACTTTTTTACTAATTTTGTTTTTCTTATAATTTTTATGTTTATATTATCTATACACATTAATCCATTTTGATTTATTACTTTTTCGATTAGCTCACCATCATTATTTAATAACTCATTTTCATTGATTCCCACCACCTTAACACGTCGTTGATGCACTTTAGGTCTATCCACATTATAACTATCCCCTAGTTTCTGTTGAATTTCACTCTGAATGTTAATTATCTCCTTCTCATTGCCACAGTTAAGGATTAATCCTCCATTTTTTGTAGACCTTCCCATTGTTACTCCAATGCCTATTTCACTCGGGTTTATTTTTGATCTTAGGTCATTCTTTACTTGTACAATATCGTTTTGAGTACCGTTTTGTTTTACCACTAGCACCTAGCTGGTAGCTGTAGCATATGACTTCGTTGTGGATTTTGAGTCGTTTTTCACTTGTAAACCCTTTAATGATGCAATTTCCTCTTTTAAAATTTTATTTTCATCAATTAACTTTGTAACCTCAACTTGAGGAGTTAAGCGTACGGCAGCTCTTTATATAGTCGTTGCGAATGGGTCGTGAATTAGAATATTGTGGTTAATACTTAGGTGTGCCTGTCTCATACAAATCACAAATTAGGGCGCCAATGCCTTGGGGTAGCCAGCTGTTATATTTATCCAGATAAGTAAGGCATAACTTTATCAGGCTTAAAGGTATTTAGATGTAAAAAAAATATTATTAGAATTTAGTATTTAATGTGTTTACGTTCAAATTTAGTGTATCAACGTGTTTGATGATAAGATCTAATTTATAATACTGTTAAATTATACCTTGATATGGCCATATGAAGTTTACATTTATAGGTTAAAATGTTTAAAGAGGGTAATAAATCATAAATTCTAAATTAAACTACATAAAGTTCAAAATTAACTTAAACATAATTAAAATCCCCGATTGTGGTTAACTATAGTTACAGATGGTTATAAAAAATAAAAAGTGTACAACCTTCATTCTCCAAAGTTGATGTTTACATTTGTTGACATCAGGTTGACATCTCAGCCCTCTAGCGTCGGTATTTATACTTGCACGGCCACGGCGTAGTAACCATAAAAAATTATGTGATTTCACATAAAAACTTCACCATATAAAAAAAACCTAAAACCCACGACGCAATAAGCATCTGGAAAATTCCTTTACCGTAACTTACCCTTAGATGTTAAGGGTTTTTTCAACAACCATCACGACAATCAGCCAATAATCGACACATAGAAACTCTACAGTAGAAACCTCCACAAAATAAACGAAGTAACCTACAAAGAAAACCAAGCGGTCGAAATGTGTCTTGAATTAAACGTAGATTTACTCACGATTGACTTGAGGATTTCACTGAGTGGTTCGCTCTACATAACCTATGCATTCAAAGATTTATCACCTCTCCTAGACATCCTAGGGTTGAACAAATTTTCGCTCAAACTTTGAAGCATACACTACGGCTGTCAAGAATCGAAGACCTTGTTCCTAACAATATTTTTGTGCGTAATAAACTCCGATCGCGGAGGGGATAAATAGTTGCCATACCTGATTTTTTTCAACAATCATAAATCCAAAAAAAACCCCATACACACTTCCAGAATCACTTTAAAGCATTACCTAACCCGACACCCCCAAATAACTCTTCATAATTAAAAACAAAATCAATATTAATCCATAAAGAAATAAAGACAACATGCCGTACACGTGGCATCGGCGCCTTCAATTTTGCAATACAATATCCATTTAAATCGAATATTGTTATTTTAATTTAGGCAACCAAGCATACATGTATATTTTAATATTTAAAACCAAACAAAACTAAATATTATTGATAGGCCTGTTTAACTGTCAAAATGACGGTTACAACTTGTCCATTTTTATATTCATCTCTTCATTCTTTAATAGTATGTCCATAACTCTTTCAGATAGACACAGTAGTGTTGATTGAATGGTTTCTAAACTACATTGATCCATTGAGGGATCTTCTAATCTGCTTCTTTTCCTAGTTTTTTGTTCATCAATTATAACTTTAGTCTTTGGTTGACATATAGTACATTTCCCAGAACTTTTTCGCATATCAATTTCTTCGCATTTGATATGGAAGTAATTTTTGCAGGCAATACATTCCACAATAGATTTAGGGTCGTCGAATGGTATTTTACATTTAAAACATATAATAACGGGATCACCAGTATCATTTATGTCCGCCATTTAGGAGACCTGGGCTGCAATTAAGTTGCAGCCCTAATTTTTTGACAGACCCAGTTTAAAATATATCCAAAGTGCTTATTATGGACAAATTAACACTAACAACACACGATTCACCAATTGTCTACAAATGTCTTTTAACGATAATTTTTTCACAAAGTTTAAATCTTTTTAAGATCATTCACAAAATTTGACGTCTTCGGCTGCATACCTATTCCACACAGAGTTGATACATAATTGAACATAATATCGCCCAGGCTAATCTGGGCTAATGGGCTTTTGTGTCGTTTTTGGGGGGAATTTTTTTTAACACTATTTAAAATCGTAAATGCCTAGGTTTGTTTGATTATATTTGTTTATTTCTTTATTTTGTTTAACTGCTATATATTAATGTTTTTATTTGGTAGTAATTTTGATATAATTTGTCGACTTGTTTTTATTATGATTAAAATTTGCTTTGACGGGTTATAACTTTATATATATTATACCTATAGGTATAATTAAAAAAGATATTACAAAAATGAAAACATATTTAAATTTCTTAAAGTTTTTTCTATATGACTGCATGTTTCAAAATTTTCTAGAAAAAGTTACCCCTGAAGTACTTTTGTCCAAGGTCAGCCCACCGCGGTGCACCGTGCGTGTATGGTATTTGTCGACTACGTTTAAAAACATCAAAAGCCAATACTACATAGCGTTAGTGGGCTGTTAAATGTCTTGACAAATATTTTAATTAAAATATAAAAAAATGTTGGACCAGCGTTGGGCTGATTGTATCGAAGGTCAAATTTTGACGAGCAAGTTGTTGTAATGTTTAGGCCTGGGACTTTTTGAACAAATTTTAAAAATGTATTACTTTTTTCTTAATTAAAAAGTTAAATTAAAAACAAAGACAATTTAAATTTGTTCATGCATAAAGTACATGTACTTCTAAAATATTTAAGAATTTTAGAAATTAAAATTAGAAACAACATTGTTGATTAAAAAAATAGCCCTTAGTATAAACTTTTTAACAAAATTTGTTTTTAGGTTTTACAGGCATATGATTTGAAAGTCCTTCGTAAATAATAGACGTGTTTTATATTTATCAAGTGCATAAAGAACACGTTGCACAAACGAATGGAATATAAATTAATCTGACATATTAACATTTCAATAAAAGTGTAACGTTAAAAATGTGCAATATATCGGCAGCAGTTGCAATTCGTATTTAACAATATAGGTCCGAAGTAGAAAAGAGCAAGAAACAATAATTATTATTCTTCTAGTAATAAAACCAACCGTACCCTGGCTAGAGAAAGTATATGGTGAAAGGAGGGTGGTGGAAGGAGGTCAGAGAACGTCAATAGATTGCAATGAATAAACACGCGCTACCACCACAGTAGACGTGGTAAGCTCTTGTGATACATTTTACATTATCTACACTATGCATAGCTATGTAGCAATCAAGCAATTAAAGAAACTAAATTTGTTAATAACATTCAGCCGCTCCTTACTCTCGGTCAATGGATGATCTGTTAAAGATTTTTTTATATTACCATTATTCAGGGGTTAAACTATTGAATCAGCAAATAAAAAAGTCAATAAACAATCTAAAATAAATTGAACACACAAGCCCTCAAGTGGATGCTCACCTTCTCTCACATTTTGAGACGCTTTTTGTTATATAATTATAATTATAATCAGACGTCAATTTTAACAAAAAAGTTTAATATATAAGTATACTTAGTATAAATATTAAATGTATTACTTTTGTATATTTTTATAGAAATAATATTATTTCTATAATTATAAATAAATATATGCTATAATAAGTATTATTAAATAATTATAGTATATTACTATATATTATATTATTATAGTATTTTTACTACCTATATATTATACGAGTATAACACTAGTTATAAAATTTGATAAAGTTGTTCCTCATTTAACCAAAACCACTTTTTTTAAGTTAAAATTTTGTACTGATTCCTAAAATAATAGTAGTTTTTCTGGTTTAGCTCTAGATTTCGGGTTATGCATGAAATCTCCCAAAAATGCACTGTTACAGAATATTCAATCACAAATATGCAGCTAAAATTTTATTTGATACCAAAGCAATCCCAAATCTTTATATCTGTAATGACTGAAGTTACAAATACAAATTTTAAGATGTAAAGCTCCTAAATCGCATTAGTGGTTTTGTCACTATGACCAAAAATAGGTAAGAAAAAATCACTATTTTCCGATTTTTTTCAATTTTTTCAACTTTGGTGCACTGTATATCAAAAAATATTTTGGAATATAAAAAGTTAGTCCCCCAAAAAATTTCGAACGACCTGTCATTCAGTTGATTTCAAAATGTAAAACTACCTTTAGAGACAACTAACCTTACTTTCTGAAAGTTGTCAGTTTGACGTATTTCATTGTTGATTGTGTTGTTTTAAGGTTAGATTCTTTGTCTACTTTTTGAAACTGCTTGTCATCTTGTCAAAAATGCCCTGTAGTCACTTGAGGTTTAAGATAGTTGTTAATTCAAAGACTGGTTTCATTCGAATGGTTTTTATTATTATAACTTACAAACTAAATAACAAAATGCAACATAATCAATAATACTAAAATATACCTAGTTAACCTACTTAATAACATATTATTGCAATCAATGAAATGCTGTGTCGGACATTGCCAAACTTAAGTATTGTATTAAAGGTAATTAACTTATGGCCTAATTTATCCATTACACCTTCCCCGCGGAAGTAAAAATATATATATGTAAACAAAGTCGTACATGTATATATTTTTAAACATTTGCATAATTACAATACTTCTTCATTAATTAAAATAATGCTTAACTCTATTTTTATGTACTTCCATACATTTATTATTAATTTCTAAAATAATATTTGGATTTTTATCCTTTACTACACTATAGGGACCAATATACAATGGATCCAGTTTACTTCCCTTATTTTCATTTAAAATTAAAACTTTATCTCCTACATTGTAAGATATGTTACAACTTTTTTTGTCATAATTAATTTTCCGTTTGTATTTGGACTCTAATAAATTATTTCTAGCATCATTACAAGCAACTTGTAGTCTATATTTCAGTTCATTAGGATAGTTGTCAAAATTATATAATGGATCTATATTATTTTTAATATTCATTGGAATTTGACTTAATTTTCCAAAAACCAATTCATGTGGAGTATATTTCGTTTCGCAGTGTACCGTGTTATTGTATGCAAAACACCAATATGGTACCCACGTGCTCCAATTATCTTGTTGTTTTGAGACTTGAATTCGCAAATATGCACCTAAATGTTTGTGCGAATTTTCTAAAGCTCCTAATGTTTCATGATGATATGCAGTTGAATGTAAAGTATTTATTTTTAGTAATTTACACGATTCCTGAAATATATTAGCTACAAATTCCTTGCCTTGATCAGTTACTATTTCACGAGGAATACCGTAACGGAGAACGAAATTTTCAACAAAAGATTTAGCAACAACGTGAGCTTCTTTTGTTGGTATTGGATAACACTCAATAAACTTGGATAGTTCACATTGAATTGTTAAAATATATGAATTATCATTTAAATCGGTTTTAATAGGACCTACTAAATCTAAAAAAACTTTCTGAAAAGCTGTAGTAGCTGTAGTCGTAATTGTCATTGCTTGCTTATTCGTTTTGCTGTATTTATGCCTTTGGCAGTCGTCACAACGTTTAACGAAATCACAAACATCTTTTTTTAAACCTGACCAAAAATATGTTTTTTTTATATTGTGGTACATGCGGTTCGTTCCAGCATGTCCTCCCGTAGGAAGAGTGTGAAAGTCGTTAAGAATTAATTGCCTAGTTTCTATATCTGCAATAGCATTAACATTCCTAACTATGCATATTTTTATTCCGTAATTTGTCAATTCAGTTTTATATCGCGATATGTTTTCTATAAATGGTTTATTTTCTGAATTTTTTAAAATGCATAACTGTGCAATTTTATTGCGTTTACAAATACCTGCTAAATCCCTCAACGATGTACCTAAGTCAAACGTCGATCGGTGATCTAGAGAAAAGTAAATAATTTGAGATATCTCATTATATATAATATTATTCTTTCGTATACAACCATGGTTAATGTATTTATTAAACATTTTATTATCTATTATCTTTAATTCGACGGTGTCGACAGGGCGTTTTAATACTTCTACCAATCCAGGGTGATCAGACCTTTCATTAATAGAATATTTTAAACCACTCTGTATATTTTTGTTTTTATTTTTTAATTGTGCGCGCGTCATCACATTTATACTTTCATTCATATTTGCATTCATGTCTTTAAGTTCACTAGATTCTATTTTTATACGCGATAAAGCGTCGGCAGTGACGTTTTCTGAGCCTTTAATATATTGTATTGTAAAATCGTATTCTTCCAAAGCTAATCTAAATTTAGTTAATCTACTTGACGGGTTCGTCATACCAAATAAATAAACAAGTGGACGATGATCAGAAAATATTTGAAATTTTCTGCCATACAAATATGGTCTAAAATGCTTAACGCTCCAAACTATTGCCAATAATTCCTTTTCAATTGTGCAATAATTTTGTTCAGCTTTATTTAAAACACGAGATGCAAAAGCAATAGGCCTATTATCCCTATTACACAAAACGGAACCGATTGCAAAACCACTAGCATCGGTTTTTAATACAAAATTATTATTTTCTAAAAAATTGGGGTACTGTAACACTGGCGGGTTCATGAGAGCTTGCTTTAAAGTATGAAAAGAAGTTTCACACTTTTCAGTCCATTTAAAAACTTTTCCTTTTCGTGATAATTCATTTATTGGTTGCGCAATTTGAGCAAAATTATTTATAAACTTCCTATAATAATTTGCAAACGCTACGAAACGCTTAGCTTCGTCAGCATTTGTAGGTACAGGGTATTGTGAAATACTTTTAGTTTTTTCTGGATCCGGAGATATTCCACTTGATGAAATTACATGGCCTAGATACAGAATTTGTTTTTTCAAAAAATCACATTTATTTGGATTTAGTTTTAAATTTACTTTTCTAAGCCTATTTAACACCTTAATTAAATTTCTATTATGATTTTCTAATGAATTACCAAATATAATTAAATCATCTAAGTAAACAAAACATGCCTCATAATTTAATCCCGACATTGCTACAGTCATTAGCCTTGAAAATGCACTAGGACTAATTTTAAGCCCCATTGGTAGTCTTTTCATTTGAAATTGCCCCTCATCTGTACTAAAGGCAGTGTATGGCCTACTGTCTTTATGCAATTCTAGTTGATAATAGCCTTGAGATAAGTCGAGGTGTGAAAAATATAAAGCTCCTGCTAATGAATCCAATATTTCACTAATAGATGGCAAGGGAAATTTTTCATCCCTTATGGCTTGCTTATTAACTAAACGGTAATCAACTACGAGTCTCCATTTTTTCACACCTTTATTATCAGGTTTTTTAGGAACAATTAAAAGAGGTGATGACCATTCGCATCTAGCTTCTTCGATAATGTCATCTTTAAGCATTTTATGAACTTGGTTACGTATTTCTGCTTTTTGAGCATGCGGCAACCTATATGGTTTAACGTAAACTGGTGACGCATCGGTTTTTAATTGAAGTTTTTGTTTATACAGATTTGTAACCGTAAGGGGATCTTCGTCTAAATGAAAAACATCTGCATATTTCGCGCAAATTTTCTCAATTGACATTTTTTCCTCCTTATTTAAATATTTAAAATCAATCAAATCTAAAACTTTGTCTACCCGTTCTACCGATAAATTATCAATTTTATTAAAATTATATATTTCAAAATTTTTTGCGTAATCTAATCTGGGGTTATAGTTTTTTATTTTAATTTCATTGTCATTAACGTTTAAAAATTTTACAGCTATTTTATTATTATTTGCTATTGTTACTGCTCCCGCAACAAACACACCTTTACACAATTCTTCTGGATAAATGACACATTCACCCTTTAAGGCACTCGAGCAGTATTTTATAACTTCACTTCTCGGTGGAAGTAAAATATAATTTTCAAATTTAGATAACATTGAAACTGATATAACTTTATTAAAAATATTAAATGAAAATAATTTTGTTTCATAGTTAATATTTGCTGTGTGCTTGTTAAAAAAATCTGAACCAAGCACCCCATTAAAATCTAAACTAAATTTATCTACTACCAAAAAATTATGACTAAGTTCATTATTATCTATAGAAAATGAAATATTAGCTGATCCTAAAGAATAAGTATTTCCACCTATTCCTTTAATTTTTATACTTTTTGAGTTGTCAATAAAATCATTTTTACTAATATAATCTGAAAAAATTACGCTAATACTCGCTCCAGTGTCTAGCAAAAACAACAATTCTTGCATTCCATATTTCACATGCACAACATTCATACCATTTAAATTAAAAATTACACATTCACTCTCGGGGACGAAAAAACCTCTGTGACTGTTCTGACTTTAGAGAATTTTCACCCGCATCTGTAGACGTGTAATAATTAGTTTGATGACCTATATTACGATTACTACGTCCTCGGTAATTTGATCCAGATCTGAATGAACCGCGATAATGACCTCTAGTAGTATTATATCCTTTTTGCTGATTATTGTTTGCGTTTGTGTTTACAGTACTTCTATTGTTTTGATACCTATTAAATGGTCTTTCCCTATTAAATTTATTACAATTAAACACACCATGATTTCCCCGATTATTATACCTTTTATAAAAAGTTGGTTGCAAATGAAAATTATTATGCACCGGATTAGGAAATTTAACTTTTTCCTCATCTTTTGCACCTGCAATGGCGTCTTTTAGAGATAAGTAATTTCGCGCTTTCACAATTGTACGGAGATCGTTGTTTTTTAGCCCGTTAGAAAATGCGTTAATAGCCAACTTTTCATTAACATTGCGTAGGATGTTCGCGTTTTCATCGCTACCCTCGGCCTGCGCGATTGTTAGGTTAACAAACAAATCTTCTATAGTTTTTGCAAAGTCCTCAATAGAGTTTCCTTCTTGCCTTGCCCTATGCAGCTCCGTCGCCAAAACAGCTGCAGATTTTTCGGAAAGTAAATGTTTTTTCATATCCTTTACCAAGTTATCCACCGCATCGTACGTTTTATTCATGCGTAGTTTTGCGCTTTGCGATAACTTGGCTTTAAGCACATATTGAACTAATAATGGTTTACCTTCCGCATTTAACATAGAGTTGTAAAGATCAATAGCATCTATTAATTGTTTAGTTGTATCCTCAGTACCATCCATAGACGGCAGTAATGATACAGCAGTTTTTAAACAAAATTTTTCCCCCATGGTTGTAAGATTTTCGATACTTCTACTAGTTTCTTTTTGATCACAAATTACTTTTAGCCTTTCGTTAATTTTTTTTCGAGATTGATATAAATTTTTCCCGATTTCCCTAACATAAGCAGCTACGTCATCTATTTCTTTTGTATCGCTTTCGTCCGACTTGAAATCACTTTTTAATTTTTCTAACTGATTTTCTAAAATTCCTACTTCTAAAACCCATTTATTAACTCTATCTAAATCTAACCGCCTATCCTGTGGCTCTTTCCCAATATTACTATAAACTTGCTTGACTACTTCATAAAGTTCCCTAAATTGCTTTAAAACTACTCTATTCATTTAATATATATTCTTAACTAATTTTTTAGATCTAACCTTATATATATGTTCTTTTTTGTTGGTTGTTGTTTCCTGCACCTTGGATGGGTCTGCATTGTCCTGGATCTTTCTAGTTTTTTTTTCTTTGTTGCGTACTAGCGAAATATGTCAACAACTAGGTACGTTCCCTCGATGCCAGTCCCGGTATGGTACAACTGGTTGTGGATCAGCTTATTTAGATGAGTTCTTGACTTCTTCTAACCTCTTGCCTTACTTTTTTTTCAAACTTCTTCTTAATGTATGAATGACAGCGGATACATACGAATAAGATGATCATCGCACATGCCACGAGCAGAAGAACCTCCATACGGGAAAAGGTTTCTGTGTTGGTTTGGCCACCACTATTGCCTGCTTGGGCTATAATTACTTCCTCTTTTGAAACTTTTGCCCCGCACATCTTCTGATTTGTTGTTCAACTACACTTATATCTTGTAGAACATTTTGCAGGTTTTTAACACTTTGACATTAATTTTAAGGCAGGATCGCCATGTAGTCACTTGAGGTTTAAGATAGTTGTTAATTCAAAGACTGGTTTCATTCGAATGGTTTTTATTATTATAACTTACAAACTAAATAACAAAATGCAACATAATCAATAATACTAAAATATACCTAGTTAACCTACTTAATAACATATTATTGCAATCAATGAAATGCTGTGTCGGACATTGCCAAACTTAAGTATTGTATTAAAGGTAATTAACTTATGGCCTAATTTATCCATTACAGCCCCTAAAGGTTGGTTTGCACAGACATTTTTTTAAATGACAGAAGTTTGATGTTCGAAATTTTTTGTGCGCCATTGTACGTTTATTTTATCCTTTTAAATTTTTTTTTAATTATCCTTTTTGGTTAAGTTTATTTTATTTTTAATTTAAATGTTAAAATATTTATAAAAACGATTTTCTACTCTAGCCGGTAAAATTCGGTAATTTGTTATTTTTGGTCGAGAACGTTTAAGAAATTCATCCGGCAACACTGTAGTAAGTGTGATTGACGGACGGTAAAGAAGATCTCGAGCATAGATTGCCGGTATCTTAGGTTATGAGCGTGACAGTGCCATTTAATAGTTAGTTCCTCGGTCTTTCGTTTTTAACTAAATGTTTTTAAAGTGTCCACATCAGATCTAGTGCACGAATATACATATATATTATATAAGTAGGTAAGGTAAGGGACAATAATGCCCAGAAAACATAAAAACACACCAATAACATCGCTGAGTTCCCGCCAAAAAAGACGACGTTTGGCAGCTCTTAGCAAACTAATAATTTTAGAACTACAAATAAAAACCAACCCCAAAAAAAAAAAAAATTGCAACATAATGTGACAGATACAGAAGTCTCTGTTTCTTTTAATTGTGATAACCTACAACCCTCAAGAAATGAAAACCAATCCTAAAATAATATTTTTTTGCAGCATCATAGGACAGATATAGATGTCTCTGATAATTCCTCGGATAATTTTTCTGTTTCTCAAGATTGTTTTGTATTTTTATGTTCAAAGTTGTTTTTTAATTTTATTTTTTATGTTGTAAACTGATACATTGTTTATTTTCATTTGGATAATATATGAAAATATTATTTTTATTTTTTATGTTGAAAACTGATACATTTTTTATTTGTTTAATATATGTGAATAGAGCACTTTTGTATATAAACTTTTTTTGTATATATTTATATATATTTTTCTTTGCCTGTTTTTTTTAATAAAAAAGTTTTTAATTACATTTGATTTTTGTTTTAAACCAAATATAAGCCTTATATGAGGCGTCTAAATGCAAAACTCGAGATCCAATATTGAGTTTTGCAATTAAGGGTCCCCCATGCCAAAGCCAATTCGCAATGAATAATTTGCGCCGAAATCCGCTTAATATTTTAATAAATAAATGTATTTTTGTCAAATGCACTTAAAGTATTTAGGTAATAATTACATTCTATAAATTTTCTTCGAGTGCATGTGGCAAAATATACATTTCTATTAAAATATTGGATTTCGCTGCAAATTATTGATTGCGAATTTGCCTTAGTGTAGAGGATCGATAAAAAACTGTAAATTTGATAGAACAATTACAGAAAGACATGTAACAAGGATGGAGCGTTTTAAAGATCTGTTATGTAAATTTGACAATAATATTAAAAAAATAAATATGTAACAAGGATGGAACTTTTATAGCACATGTTTTGTAAATGTGACAATATTATTAGTGTCGCATTTACAAAACATGTTCCTTTAAAATTTTGTAACATTTATATAACAGGAATGTCAGTTGAGGCGGTCATTGTTTAGAACTAGTGTAGCGCTGGTTTAAAACTTGTGACAAGTTAGAGACAAAACACGGAACTCGAGTTTTGTAAATTTTTTATATTTGTTATTGATTTTGGCTACCTGGGATTCTAAGTGATCCACTGGTTCTGCCCATAAAACTGGACAGCCAAAACTCAAATAAATAAATAAATAAATAAATAACACTAGTTATAAAATTTGATAAAGTTGTTCCTCATTTAACCAAAACCACTTTTTTTAAGTTAAAATTTTGTACTGATTCCTAAAATAATAGTAGTTTTTCTGGTTTAGCTCTAGATTTCGGGTTATGCATGAAATCTCCCAAAAATGCACTGTTACAGAATATTCAATCACAAATATGCAGCTAAAATTTTATTTGATACTAAAGCAATCCCAAATCTTTATAGCTGTAATGACTGAAGTTACAAATACAAATTTTAAGATGTAAAGCTCCTAAATCGCCTTAGTGGTTTTGTCACTATGACCAAAAATAGGTAAGAAAAAATCACTATTTTTCGATTTTTTTCAATTTTTTCAACTTTGGTGCACTGTATATCAAAAAATATTTTGGAATATAAAAAGTTAGTCCCCCAAAAAATTTCGAACGACCTGTCATTCAGTTGATTTCAAAATGTAAAACTACCTTTAGAGACAACTAACCTTACTTTCTGAAAGTTGTCAGTTTGACGTATTTCATTGTTGATTGTGTTGTTTTAAGGTTAGATTCTTTGTCTACTTTTTGAAACTGCTTGTCATCTTGTCAAAAATGCCCCTAAAGGTTGGTTTGCACAGACATTTTTTTAAATGACAGAAGTTTGATGTTCGAAATTTTTTGTGCGCCATTGTACGTTTATTTTATCCTTTTAAATTTTTTTTTAATTATCCTTTTTGGTTAAGTTTATTTTATTTTTAATTTAAATGTTAAAATATTTATAAAAACGATTTTCTACTCTAGCCGGTAAAATTCGGTAATTTGTTATTTTTGGTCGAGAACGTTTAAGAAATTCATCCGGCAACACTGTAGTAAGTGTGATTGACGGACGGTAAAGAAGATCTCGAGATTGCCGGTATCTAAGGTTATGAGCGTGACAGTGCCATTTAATAGTTAGTTCCTCGGTCTTTCGTTTTTAACTAAATGTTTTTAAAGTGTCCACATCAGATCTAGTGCACGAATATACATATATATTATATAAGTATGTAAGGTAAGGGACAATAATGCCCAGAAAACATAAAAACACACCAATAACATCGCTGAGTTCCCGCCAAAAAAGACGACGTTTGGCAGCTCTTAGCAAACTAATAATTTTAGAACTACAAATAAAAACCAACCTAAAAATAAAAAAAAAATTGCAACATAATGTGACAGATACAGAAGTCTCTGTTTCTTTTAATTGTGATAACCTACAACCCTCAAGAAATGAAAACCAATCCTAAAATAATATTTTTTTGCAGCATCATAGGACAGATATAGATGTCTCTGATAATTCCTCGGATAATTTTTCTGTTTCTCAAGATTGTTTTGTATTTTTATGTTCAAAGTTGTTTTTTAATTTTATTTTTTATGTTGTAAACTGATACATTGTTTATTTTCATTTGGATAATATATGAAAATATTATTTTTATTTTTTATGTTGAAAACTGATACATTTTTTATTTGTTTAATATATGTGAATAGAGCACTTTTGTATATAAACTTTTTTTGTATATATTTATATATATTTTTCTTTGCCTGGTTTTTTTTAATAAAAAAGTTTTTAATTACATTTGATTTTTGTTTTAAACCAAATATAAGCCTTATATGAGGCGTCTAAATGCAAAACTCGAGATCCAATATTGAGTTTTGCAATTAAGGGTCCCCCATGCCAAAGCCAATTCGCAATGAATAATTTGCGCCGAAATCCGCTTAATATTTTAATAAATAAATGTATTTTTGTCAAATGCACTTAAAGTATTTAGGTAATAATTACATTCTATAAATTTTCTTCGAGTGCATGTGGCAAAATATACATTTCTATTAAAATATTGGATTTCGCTGCAAATTATTGATTGCGAATTTGCCTTAGTGTAGAGGATCGATAAAAAACTGTAAATTTGATAAAACAATTACAGAAAGGACATGTAACAAGGATGGAGCGTTTTAAAGATCTGTTATGTAAATTTGACAATAATATTAAAAAAATAAATATGTAACAAGGATGGAACTTTGATAGCACATGTTTTGTAAATGTGACAATATTATTAGTGTCGCATTTACAAAACATGTTTCTTTAAAATTTTGTAACATTTATATAACAGGAATGTCAGTTGAGGCGGTCATTGTTTAGAACTAGTGTAGCGCTGGTTTAAAACTTGTGACAAGTTAGAGACAAAACACGGAACTCGAGTTTTGTAAATGTTTTATATTTGTTATTGATTTTGGCTACCTGGGATTCTAAGTGATCCACTGGTTCTGCCCATAAAACTGGACAGCCAAAACTCAAATAAACGTTTTTTCCAGACATCCAACTTTTCAACGTTATGTTGCAATTTGGACAAATTAAACTTGGTGTCCAAGATTTCTCTTCATTTCTTATTTCAAAACCAAAATAATGTAAATATGCAATCTTTATATGGATAATAATAATTTATATCGAAAACACACTTATATACAGGGTGCATGGCGAATTGGAGAGGGTAAGTCCATATGAAACTTTTTGATCCATTTCGAAAGGACTATCCGATGGCATGATAAAAAAACCCGTTATCCAGGAAATAAAAATGACCCCCCCTGGCGGAATGCCCAAAATTTTTTTTTGGATATAATTGAAGGGCGTAAAAAACTAGTAAGAAAGAAAACATAAAAAAAGGCGTTATCCAGGAATATAAGAAAGTTATGGCCAAAAAACGAAAAAAAATCATCAGTAAAGGGGGTCTTGGGGGGGATGGAACCCCCTCGACCACAAAAATCGATTCTCCGTCCTCGAAATATCCTAGTTTCATATTTTTTAGACCTCGCCCCTGTACCAACCCAACCTATTTCCCAACCCTTTTTTTTTTTATAGAGGATTGGGAAATGCGTTAATGCACGTACCCAGCTGTTGATCTGACGCTGGGCCTGTGTGGGGCTCGGACTTCTCCCCACCCACTAAAACCCTTTCCTCTCTTCGTGTTGCCCCCTGCCAGGAACCGCCTCTCGGCATTACTTCTGGCAGGACACGGTATCCTTCTCCAGCTCTCGCAACCTGTCCTCGGCTGACACATACACTTACTAACTTGGACCTCACATTTAGAATATCACAGTAACCTTAGACTAAATACTGACACTCACACATATACGACTAGAGAACAATTATATCACATATTATCACAGCTCATTCCTTTTTCCTCCTCACACTTGGTTTTCATGACATCCCTAAGCCAATCTGTCACCGCAGCCCAGTTATCCTCCGACCCAATCATTACCTCCCCCACCGTCTCTTTTGTGATGCCTTCCACACCACATCTTCCTGCCGCCCTTTCTCTAAACGTCAGAAATCTCTGACAGTTGAAGAAGGTATGATTAGGGTCATCCTCCTCGTCACAGTACCTACACTTGGTGTTGTTCTTCTTCCTAATCTTGAAGAGATAGGTAGAGAAGGAACCGTGCCCCGTGATCGCCTGTGTCACGTAATGGTCCACATCCCTACCCTTGCTGCTGTGCCAGTCGCCAATGTTTTTGATGAAGGTCTTGGCCCACCCCTCATATCCGTCCCATCTCTCCTGTCACGCCCTTAGGGTGGCCTCTCTTGCCCACTCCCTCGAGTCTGGTCCGTTATCCTCGACATGGGCCCTTTCCTTCACCATCAGGTCCATTGGTGGGAGTCCTGCCACTACCTGCACCGCCGCTGTGGACACCGTTCTATAAGCTGCAGAAATGCCAATGGCTAGTCTCCGGCTTACCCTGTCTAGCATCTCCACGTTCTTGTGGTGTTTCAGCGCCTCCACCCATTGGCTAGCGCCATACAGTGTGGCCGAGATGACTGAGGATGCCATGACCCTCCTCTTGCCGCTCCTTGGTCCAAAAGTGCTGGGCATGACTCTACTCAGCACCTTCGTCATCTCAGCGGCCTTCTCGCACGCTTTTTTTACATGGTTGGCCATCCTCATGTTCCTTCCCTTGTGGACTCCAAGGTATCTCACAGTTTCCTGGCTTTCCACCACCTGGCCCTGAACCCTCAACTCCAGCTTCGTGAGAGATCTTCTGCCCACCAAGATCAACACTTCTGTCTTCTTGGCGGCCACCTTAACACCCATTTTCCTCAACGTTTCCACCACTGTCCATACCGCGTGCTCCGCCTTCTCCACTAGACTTTGCTCGGTCCTTGCCCTCGCCACTATCGCCAGTTCATCTGCATATGCGACCAGGTCTATTCCCTCCTCCCTGGGGATCCTCAGGACCTGGTCGTAGAAGACGTTCCAAAGGGTCGGGCCCAGTATTGAGCCCTGCGGCACCCCACAGTTCACCCCTACCTTTTCCCCCTGGGGAGTAATAATTGCCCTATCCGAAAGGTAACTCTCGATCAGTCTTGTTTCGTCCCCCCTATGTTCGCCCTTTTCACAGCCTCCACTATTTTGTGCCAGGGGGCCGAGTTGAAGGCGTTTTCTATATCCAGCAGAATCATGCAGCAGTGCTCCTGGTTCTTAAGGGCCTTGCTACGTATTGATTCTGCCAGCCCCTTGATTCTCTTAATGGCCTTTATAGTTGACCTCCCTTTCCTGAAGCCGTATTGCTCTTCGTGCAGTATATTGTGTTCTTCTATTTTATCCTGTAGCCTGTTCTTGACCATAATCTCCAATACCTTCCCCGCAGCGTTTATCAGGCATATCGGTCTGTACGCCTGTTCCTCGCTACTGTTTTTCTTGGGTTTTTCTATTAGGACCAGCCTGGCTTCTTTCCATATCACAGGGAAGGTCCCCTGCCTTAGACAATTGTTGAACACCTTCAGGAATGCGCTTCTGCCCGCTTCGATACCCACCTTGATTATCTCCGGCGTAACCCCGTCCGGGCCTGCCGCCTTCCTGTTCTTTAATTGTGTCGTAGCTCTCGTCAGCTCCTCCTTCGTAAAGCCAGGAAAGTCCTCCTCCAGATTCACCGGCGGGCCGGTATCCCCCCTGCCAGATCCCCTTGGGAAGAGCTTGCTGATCTGTTTACTGATGACATCTGGGGGGATCACGTTTCCCCTCCTCAGCTTTAACTTTCTGGTAACGATTTTGTAGGCCTTTCCCCAGATGTCATCGTTTAGTTCTTCACAAAGCCTTATCCAGTTTGCCTTTTTGGCTTTCCAAATTTCTTTCTTCAGGGTATTCTTCGCCGTCTTGTAGTCCTCCGTTAACGCAACGTACCCAGGCCCCACCGGATTCGCCCTCCTCGCCCTAGTGACTTTCCTGCGCAGCTGTATGCAGGTGCTTCTGAGTTCGCCAATTTCCCCATTCCACCAGTAGACTGGCTGTCTCCTACCCGCTCTACCTTTATTCATGCCGAAGACCTGCATACACCTTTCTTGAATACCCCTCATCAGTTCCTCGGGGCTTTCCTCTTCTCCCGTGAACAACCTACCCTTATGTGCCCCGCGTCTGCCAACGCTTTTATGACCTCCCTGTCCGCGGTAACCGTTGCCGTTTGATTGTTGCCATAGCTTGGTCTGAGTTCGCTCAGGTTCCATTCTTTATCTCCCAGTGATTTTACGGTATCCTTTATTGCAGTCTCCACCTCATCCTTTCCTGCTGTGCCCTCTATTCCTCTTATAAACACCATCTCCTTGCGCTTTTGTCCAGGCGCTCTAACCCTCATTTCCGTCTTAAGTTTTATCGCCTTCTGTAATTCCTCCATCGCGCCTTTGTCCCTGTCCATCGTGATGATCATTTTGCCCTCCCTGGTACTACGTATATTTCTAATTATGTTTTTGGCAGGGTTACTGCCTACTGCCTCCTTTACTTCCTTCATTGTGTCTTTGTATGTCTTCCCCGCGTTTTCCAGCACAAGGGCGTATGTGAGGCTTTTTCCCTCTCCTCCCTTGCTGTCTTCCTTTTGCCTATAAATTTCGAACCTCGTATTCCTTCCATGGAAAATGCATTCTATCATTCTCCTTAGTGCTTCCGTTCGCACGCTTTTTAGCGTGTGTACAGCCACCTCGCTGTCGTCCTTTGTTACCTCCTTGATTTTTAAGAGGTTGTTCCACAGGTCTTCCTCCGTGCCGTTATGCCATGCTTTGATTATTTTTTTCCTGGACTCCTTTTCCGTGCCTCCTGTGCGTGTATATATGCGCTGTTCTACCACATCGAATTTGTTTTCGCTCAGCAACTCCGGACAGCGCTCCTTGAATAATTTTTGGATCCCCTTATCCATGTTTGGGTCGGATTTCTCAACAAAAACCACTTTCGTCGTGCTGTCTTTGGTGGCTACCGGGTTTCCCACCATGACACTAGTTTGTGAGTAGCTATAATCCTTCCACTTTTCCTCTGTTACTGCTGCATAATCATCGAAGGAGTCTATTTTTTCGATACTGATCTTTTCTGATTCGACCTTGTTTTCAGTTTGTGTATCCGCGTCAATCAACATTTTTTCTACTCTTTCGAACCTATGATTTTCTAGCCAGTTCTGTACGATCCTTCTGTTGATGATCTCCACTTGCCTGCTCAGTCTTACACATGCTTCCCTGACTTCCCGCTTTGTATTCTGCTCCATGTGCTGCTCCAGTGTTTTCCCTATCCTGGTTATTTACCCTAGAGCTTCTATGATAACAAAGACCTCTGAACTTTCCTTTATCTTATACGCCTCAACGCTGCTAAAACATGTATCCGTGTTCTTTCGCTTCTTGTCTGTATTCAACGAGTTACACCTTACAATCTCTGTAGAGACATTCGGGCTACTCGGAGTTGTCAGGCTCCCCCGTCTAGTACCGTCCTTCACGGCTTCTGACATTTTGCTGAACATTCTTGTCAATGTCCCGTCACTCCTCAGTGTTATCCCAGTAGCTGTTGCCGAGCACCCGGGCTGGTTTGCCCCCGGGGCCGTACAGTCGTTGGTTGACGATCGGGTGTGGCCTGCACTGCCACCACCATTCCCGACCGGTTCTGGGGTTCCGATCCCCTGTCCCGTAAGCATTGATCCTGTTGCGGTCCATTGGTTTTTTTAAATGGTTTCCCTCCATCGCCTTTTATACCTTCGGCCAGGTGAGTGTTTTTTGGTCCACGAGAGCTATTTGATTTCACTCCTACCACCCATATCTGGGGGGCGTTCCCCCATCCGCCACCCGGGGGACGCACCACGATGAAGGAAACACACAAAACCCCGCACGGGAAAGAAAACATAAAAAAGGCGTTATCCAGGAATATAAGAAAGTTATGGCCAAAAAACGAAAAAAATTCATCAGTAAAGGGGGTCTTGGGGGGGGATGGAACCCCCTCGACCACAAAAATCGATTCTCCGTCCTCGAAATATCCTAGTTTCCTATTTTTTAGACGTCGCCCCTGTACCAACCCAACCTATTTCCCAACCCAACCCAAACTCAACAACACAACCCAACCGACCCCGCCCCATTGGCCCCCTCCCGCCCCATTGAACCAACTAAAATGAGCAAAATGAGCAAAAACACAACTGAAATGAGCAAAAATTAAAGGAAAACCCAACTAAAATGTAAAATGAGCAAAATCAACAAAAATGACAAAAATCACCGAAATTAGCAAAAATCAACAAAATGGCCAAAAATGCAAAAAAAAAATGTAAAAAATGCAAAAATTGTTAAAATACCGCAAAAATTAGCGAAAACAACCCAAATCAACCCAAACTCAACAACACAACCCAACCGACCCCGCACAAAATTAAAATCATTTCAATATTTGTCACAGAAAAAAAATTAACACGATTTCAGATTTCTAAAGGTTGCCGATTAAAAGTAAAGAATCCAAAAATTAAAACGGCAACGGATTTTCATATTTGATACCTAAAAGATCATCCTCAATTTTTTTTATCAAAATAAAAAATCAAGCAGCGCACCCCATTTGGTGTTTTTATTTGGAATGACATCATTAACATTGTTAGTGCGAATATCACATTACAGGTAAAAAGTAATAGGTAAAAATCCTAAATCATTAAAAAATATTTAGGTATTACAGCATAGGGTAAGTATAGGAATAGGTAAGTTTCACTAATCAAAGTTTAGCTTATCTTTTAACGTACAAGTGTACCGTGAATTTAGACATAATAATGAACGAGCCGACTCAGCATTAAGTCGATTCCGAAGTTTAGTGACTACTAATCCAGCTTTTGAAAAAAGGCGTTCTGAAGGAATGCTTGTTGCGGTAATACTTAATAGGTCTCTTGCCATCTTTGAAATGTGTGGATAATTTACTTCATTTCTTTTCCACCATTCCAACAATATTTCTCCTTTTGATGCTCTCTCTGAATAAAAGTATGCGTTTAGTTCTTGTTTCCAAAACTCTTCAGTTTCGGATTGGGGAGAAGCCTTTTTGAATAAAAATTCAATATCCATGTCTTCATTAGAGCCAGATTGTTCTTTAGTTTCTTGTATAGGTGGAATTGGCCTAGCGGTGCGTATTTTTCACAATAAATTGTTTTAAATTTTTTGTATGATTTATTTTTCATTTCTGCACACCCGAAAGTCATTGAAAAGGTTTCCAATTTGTGACGTGGATCTATTAAGAGTGAGGCGAATAACTGCGTTATCATTTTAGTTTATCCCACTTTTAAGAGCTTATATCTTTTTTGTTTTTTGAGTACCTAAGACATTTTTTATTGGATTTATCCGATAATTCAAAATTAAATTGAGATAAACCACAAAAACCAAAACAATTCGAGACAAACGAGACAAAACGAGACGGGACTTGTCTTGTCTCGTCTCGACCTTGTCTCGTCTCGTCTAGAAAAATGTTATCTCGAAATTTCGAGACGAGACGAGACAAGGCCTTATCTCGTCTCGTTCCGTCTCGCGGTAACAGTGACAAGCTTTAAAGGGTGGAAAAGAACATCAAAACAAAAAATTTATTACGAACAGACAACTGCTGAAATACTTAGAAGGTCCAAGCATTCGGTGAGATTTGTGTGTCCAAAATTAATAATTATAATTATAATCAGCCGTACTTCGCACAATCAATGAGGTTTTGCTGGAAGTAATAATTTGCCTTTTATTTACAATTTCCCGATACTGAGACAGAGACAGAGGGTAATTTAAAAATAACATGTTAGTTGTTATGAGCATCTAGTGCCTTTTTAGCTCATTAAGTAAACTAATGATATAAAACATCAATTAATATTTAGTAATTAATAAGAGTAATGCAATAATAAAGCAAGAATAAGTTTAGTTATATAAAAAGTTTAAAAACGCCTATTACATTTAAAAATTTAAATATAAAAAAAATTACTTAGTGCACTGATATTCCAGCTTCACTACAAAATTGTATTATTCTTTAATATATAAGTCGTGTAGAATAAAAAGCTGACAAGTCACATTTTCACGAAATTAAACTAAAATATTAGTTTAATTTTTTTATAGTATCTCTACCACTTTTCTCGAAACTATTTTTGTGTGACTTATGCTTTTGATTTCACTCATTAAATCATAAAAATATAGGTTATAATATAAAAACTTAATTTTAATTTAATTAGTTACAAATGATTCCTGCAATAAAAACGTTTTTTTGAAGATTACTGAACTAAGCAATCCAGTTTAAAGGCGAGTACTTGTATTTAAAGAGCGGTATTTAACTATAAAAGGCCCAAACAACAAGTGTTTATTTATTTGAAAGTGCTTGTAACCTAAAATAATAACTTATTGTACATCAGTAGTTGTAAGAGCGGGTTTCAGACTCAAATTCGATGGCATGTATTGAGTCTGAAACCCGTTCTACTGGCATCTATAAAAAGAGACAGAATTCCTAAAGTGGAATCTACGTAAAAAATAAAAAAAAAATTGTTTGTTTTTTGAATTAAATATTTCGGTGATATTTATTGTGAAAATAAATGAAGGTGTACTATCGGGGTAATTAGTATCTTTCCACTAGCGGTTCAATTTGGTTTAACACAGATTTCGATGGCCACGCCTCGGGGTATTTATTGTCTTTATTTCGCTTTGGAGACGCCCCTTGTACTATTCGGCGTAACAATCTATCTTAAACTATTTTCATTAATATGTTTTTTTTATAATATTTATAATTTGTTTTTACCATGGCATGTATTTTTCATTGTTTATATTATGAGAACGAAAAAAAAATTTAGTTTAACTTTTACGATTTAAATAAATTATCAAAATTGGCTAATAATAAAATTTGTTTTCGGAGAGCGAAGAAATATAAAGAAAAAAAAATAAAAGAAAAAGCGTCTTATTGTCCTGGACATATAATAATAATATAATAAAACTATAAAAAACAATAATAATAATATTAAAAAATAATTTCATTGTAATTTATTTAACAAATCTTCATTAATAATGGATTCATTGCTTCGATCATACACTGCTGAAAATTGTTTTGATATTAACGTTTACTTTTATCAGATCAATTCTTTTATCCGGGCTGATTAGTTTTTGTGTTGATTTTCTTCATCTGAATATTCATCTGACTCTTTTTCAATTTTATTAATTTTAATTTCATTATTATTATAATTGAACCAACATTTTTCTTTGGATGAAAACGTCCAGGCTTATTTAATTTAACACAAATTGAACATTATTCCTTCTTTACTACTTTCTTTTGTTTATTTTGATTATTATCTTTTGTGTCTTTCTTTAAATAATTGTTTGGTATATTTCTTGGTGTATCTAACTTAGTGATTTCTTCAAGTAATAGCTGCAGTTGATATATTATCTTTCTTTAATTTATCTTGTATCGACATTGGTAAACCAATTGCAATCACGTGAATCATTGACGTGAGATTGATATTTATAAGCATATGCCAATTTTTAAAACCAAACACAGATAAAAATTAATAAATATTTTAATGCTTTAATATTTTTTTCATCGTTTGTTAAACTTTTATTTACACATTTTATTTCAAATTTCTCAATGAAATCTTCTGGATTATTTTTACCATCAAATTTATTCATTTCTTTAACAATCTCTTTAAGTTGTTTACAATTGTTGTCTTTTAATTTCATTTCTAAACATTCTACTACGAGCCCTAAGAACTTAATGTTCGGACGATTCTAATTTTCAGAAATATTTACTCATTTCTCATTAAATAAATATTATTTAAATTTAAAATTAAAATATTTTATTTTTTACACGCTTAGAAGTCACATATACTTAATAATAAGATTTTATTTAAATAAAAATTGAACAAAAAAAGTAAAACAAATAAAAAATTAACAAATTATGTTGGCAACTTAAAGTTCGGACGACTAACGTTTTTAATTTATTGTCATCAAAGTGGCTATGATTTAAGTTAAGCTACTTCTAAAGAAATTCGAAAAATTGAAATAAAACAGTACCATAAAGGAAAGAGAACTATTGGAAAAAATTTAAATTTGGCGAAATCTACTATAGGAAACATTATAAAATGTTATGGGGAAACCAGTGGTTACGAAATTCGGGGAAAAAGTACAGGGCAGCCAAGAAAAGTGTCTCCTAGAATGAGCAGGCAGCTCGTAAGGATTTGCAAAAATAATCGAAGATCCACTTTAAGGGAAGTAACGGCGATTTTTAACGCAGAAACCAGGCTAAACATTTCGCGAGAGTGTTGTAGACAGTGGATTCATAATCCGGACTAAGTTTTTATAAGGTATAAAAAATTACTAGTTTTTATAAAGAAGAAAACAAACATCTATTTAAACCGCTATAAACAAAAGCACAGAAGAAAAACCGTCTAATTTGGGCTAAGTCTAAATTGCACTGGACAGCAGAAAACTGTGTCAAAGTCGTATTTAGCGATTAATCCAAATTTGACGTGTGTGTAGGTGATTGTAGAAATCGAATTATTCGGGATAAAACTGAAGCCTTTCATAAAGACTGTTTAAAAAGACTGTAAATTTGCAAAGGGGGTAATGATTTGGGGTTGTATGTCTGGAAAGGGTGTGGGGCATATGGAAATAATAGATGGAATAGTTAATGCAAATCAATATCAACAAATTCTACAAAACAGCCTTATTCCCAGTGTAGAAGATCTTTATCCCGATGGTAATTTTATCTTTCAACAAGATGGAGCATCAAGCCACACTGCAAAAACAACCAAAAAATGGTTTGAAGCACACACTATGAGAGTTTTGTCATGGCCTTCAAGTAGTCCAGACCTCAATATTATTGAAACCTTGTGGCACCGCATGAAAAGTTATTTAAGAAATAATCCTCAAAGAACCACTAATGATTTGAAGACAAAATTGTCAGAAATATGGGAATCTTTTACACCAGATTATTGTAGATCCTTAATGGAATCCATGCCAGCCAGGATAAGAGCTGTTATAAAGACCAAAGGAGATGTAACGACGTACTAAACCTTCAAATAAGTGATCGTCCGAACTTTAAGTTGCCAACATAATTTGTTAATTTTGTATTTGTTTATTTTTTATTTGTTCAATTTTTATTTAAATAAAATCTTATTTAAGTATACATATGTGACTTTTAAGCGTGTAAAAAATAAAATATTTTAATTTTAAATTTAAATAATATTTCTTGAATGAGAAATAAGTAAATATTTCTGAAAATTGGTATCGTCCAAACATTAAGTTGTTAGGGCTCGTAATTGAGTTAACGCTTGCATATTTGTTTGATCATTATTTACATTTTCACTTGTTGAAGAGTAAGTTAAGGAATTTAAATCGGTTGTTTCATAAGTTTCAAGCAAATTATCTTTAAATATTGGATTTTCTTCTTCATCAAAATAAATTTCTTTCAATGTATTGCTTTGATAGTTGTTTGCACGACCCTAACTTTATTTAACTCAACGTGATATGAAATATGTTGTAATGACGTTGGAAACTGATATTCTAGATCATCTAATTTAATTATTGTAACTGCAATGGGTATAATAGTTTATAGTACTCTTTTTCTCCTTGTCATATATTGTCAAAGTGTAATGATACACATTACGACATCTATGAGACGATTTCCTAACTACCCGACGTCAAGGAAAGAGTTGGACTACCAGAAACCTGCAGTTAGACGAAACTCTAACAGATGGCGCTTGGACAGCTGTCAACCGCCTATAGGTTGTCAACAATTGTTGCACACGGCCCGTGTGAAGGATTTATTGCACGCGGCCCCAATTGTTTTTCATCAAGTCTGTCATCAGAATTTCGTCTATAAAACCGCTGCATTTTTCAATGGACAATCAGTCGTCTGGTGGCTCAGTTCCAAATGGTGTTATCAATTGTGAGCCCGAAAACGAACCACTAAATCACAGAGAACTCTCAGTGGAATATTAACAGTAAGTTAACCTGTTTTTAATATCAAAGGGCTTTAAGCCGTATAATATTAAGCTTTAATAGCAGAGTTAATGAAACTGTAAATCCTGTATGCATATAACATAACCTAACAGCATGTATTTTTCCACTAGAGTCCAATTGCAAATCTGCCCTGTCTCTCTGTAGGACTGAAACCTACGCCCGTGCCTGCCAGTTGCCTGTGAAAAGCCTTGGAACATTTGCCTGTCCTGATTAAAGGCTATGCAAGAACCTTTGTGTGCAAAGTCTACGATACTTTTGTAAATACTGTAAATACTGTATATAATTCTAATATAATTTTGTACATACTTTTACCTTGGTAAATAAACCAGTTTAAGTTACTTTTTGCATTTTAAATTAAACCACCAACCCTAACTGATTCTTATAAACCCTACTTTCTCCACTGAATAAAAGCAACCCGAGGTAGGTATTCCTCCATATCTGAAGAGTCAACCGGAGAGGAACCTTGGTGAAGTACTTAAGGCCATAACCAGCCTAGGTATCCCGTGAGAATCAGTAAGGTGGTTTAATTGTTACATTCTAAAATGCCAAAAACAAATCTCAGCCCGTCAAAAAAACCAGAAGAGCAAGTTAAAACCCAAAGGGCGATTCCGTACTCGCGGGTGCAACATTTAGACTCACTCAAGGCTTCTTACTAAGAAAATAAAAACTCCTTTTAAAGAAATGACTAGTCGCAGGATTACATTGTAATCTGTTTTACAAAAATTAATATAAAAAACATTTAATAAAATGTATAAATAGACACAGGAGAGGTTCAAAGTGCTATCGCGGGTGCAACGAAATCGGCCCACCATTAAAGTTCCTGAAGCTAGAATGAAAAAAGTCTGTTAATTATGGAATATTTACTAAATTATTTTTACATTATTTAAAAGAATATAAAATAAACTAATTATTAACTTAAATAAAATTATTAAAAGAAATAAATATTATAAATTATTCACTTTTTATCCAGTCGCGGGTGCAACGTAAAATTATCGCGGGTGCAACTCGTCTCACTGTAGTGAATATAAACATTTCCATGTAACTTTAAATTAAAGATATGAGACCATAGATGCTGTATCACTAATTAGCACTTTCCTATGTAACTTAAATAAATTATTTGTTTGGAATAGTCTTATCAGCCTTAAGGTTCATCTTCAGAATCGCTGTAAACATAAGAAACGCGTAACTTTTGCGTTACTTTTTTTGTAACTTTTCTACGTTTTTTTTTAGTATCAGTTGTCAAAACTAATTTGACATAAATGTCAAAAAGTTCGACATAACCTTAAATCTTGTTTACCTTTAGTTCAGTTTGCTATTTTATGAAATTTAATGGATATAAAAGAATTATATAGCAAAAATTATAAAAAATATACAAAATAAATAAATTTGTATCTAGTAAAAAATGAAAATATTTACCTACCATTTAACAATACATTCGCCGTTTCCTCATCTACTTCTAAATTTATATCCCTTCCCTGATGATTAAGGCTTATATTTACCATTTGAATTTCAATCATTTTTAATTTTAAAATTAACTGAACCGTTGGTTCAACCCAAAAACCCAGTAAAATTAGCTAAACTCAAAAGCTCGATATCGAGAACTGTCAAACATAGTAAAAATAAACAAAAAACTTGCATTAAAAAGAGAAGAATATTTACCGCTACCAGTAACACTACTCAACATCTGTGTTACTCAATTCTTAACCGCGGTTACTGATTTGACATTTCATGCAGTTACCGGTTACTCGCTAAAATAAAATGGTTTTAACTTTTTATTACCGGTAACTCGCTAAAAATTCCCTAATGTAATCGTAAGTCATATGTTGCACCCGCGATTCTAATATTTTGATCGCGGGTGCAACTCATTTTAGTCAACGTTAATTTTAATTAAAATGACAATATACCTTCTATTGCGACTGAATCAAGTTTTCCTTTTATATCTTCTTACTTCTACAAAGTTTCAAAAAATTACCAATTTATTTCTTCAAGAAAACCAAACTTTCATTTCTTTTATATCGCGGGTGCAACTGACCAACAATGGTTTCTTATTTAATCAATATTGTTAGAAAAATAATAATAAATATTTAATTTTTTTATATAAGGCAATAAACAAATGTTATGACTTCATTATTCATCAGTGAAATATAACCTCAAACCACCGGTAATAGCGTAATTTCGTGGAAAAATTATGAAGTGTTGATGAATGGTTTGCATCAAGTCTTTAGGCGCCACCATTTCTGAGCGCGCCAAATATTCAAATAATAACTTAAGTTCTTCAAAGTTTTTTTATTATTAAATTTATATCTTTCTCTTTGTATTGGTATAAAAGTAACAAATACTGTGATTTAAAAATTTATGTCAAAAATCGTCTCCCGCGGAATCGCCCCAAAGCACTCCTCAGGCAGAGGCTGGAAATTCTTCGACATAAGGTACAGCTGGCACTGAGGTAAAACAAGGACTAAGCTGGATATACACCCTGCGTAAGGAAGGTTTAGTGGATGTTTGTAAGGGTTTTGGTTTGGAAACATCCGGCACAGTAAACGATTTACGTTTACGAGTGCGAGATCATGTCACCAAAGAGAAAGAAGCACCAGCTAATATATCACTTTGGGAAGCATCAATTTTAGGTACACCACAAGATGATCGAAAGGTCTGTGACCAGGTGAGAAAGTGGAATGTACACTTTGATGGCAATACAAATGCAGTTTCATTCCTCGAAAGAATTCAAAAGCTTAAAATATGCTATGATTTTGAAGAGGAAAACTTACTGAGAGCATTACCGGAACTGTTAAGGGGCAGTGCCCTATTGTGGTATAGAAACTGGAAAGCTGGCTGGGAAGAATGGGATGATTTCGTAGAGGATTTTAAGCAAACTTATTTTCCCAGTAGGTATACCGAGGACCAACTCGAAGAAATCTCTCAAAGAAAACAACGTCCCAAGGAAAGGTTTCGAGAGTACATGATTGACATTCAATCACTTATGCGACGACATGGAAAATACAGCTCAGAGGAAGAGTTGTACACCCTGTATAAAAACCTAAGGCCAGAATATCGTCAATACATTCGACGCGCCGATGCCAAGTCGGTTAAAGACTTAGTGGGATAGGCAGATGAATTTGAACGTTTACAAAAGGAGATAGATTCACAAAAACCTGCCAGGGCGGTTCAAATTCCTCAAGTAGCCCCAATCTTGCTGTCAAAGCAAAATTGTACCCCAAACCGACAGGTAAAACCACCTAATACCCCAGTATATGACAGAAAGCGTATATGCTGGCGGTGTGGCAAAGAAGGTCATTTTCGCACAGAATGTCGCGAAAGGGAGCGCATTTTTTGCTCTAGATGTGGTGAGCAGGATGTTATGTCAAGAGACTGCACATGCCCACGTCCGGAAAACTCCAGAGGGAACAGGAACTGAAGCCGTCTAAATTCCCGCCCCTTCCGGCTTCACCAGGACCGTATTTGGGTCAAAATATACAGGGTGAAGCAAAAATCCCGACGATGAATCCAAATTTTGTAGCCAATCAACCCGCAAATGTGGCAAACGACCCCAGGATGTTTCTTAAATTAAAAGTTAAAGGAATGGAATGGAATGCTTTTTTGGACACCGGAGCTATATATTCTTACATCGGAAAATCCGTGGTAGAAAATCTACCAAACCACCCAGGACAACAATGTACTAGCCAGGTACAATTGGCTGATGGGTCCCTACAACCAGTTACTAGGGCCTACACCATTGGTTGTCAATTTTACCAGAAATATACTCAGCACCAGTTTTATTTTTTACCCAATTTGGTGGAAAATATCATTTTGGGGATGGACTTTATATCTAAACACAGGATATTGAAACAAGCCACCCAAAAACCTGAAATATTAAAAAGTCCGGCCCTGTTGTCCTTGACAAACCTGCTACCCGAAGAACAACAGAAAGTGGCTGACTTTTTATGCACTGAGTTAAAAACCTTTGACAAAATTAAGGGCGTTACCCGGATGACTCAACATGAGATTCGTCTCCAGGAGAATACCAGGCCCATTAAACAAAGGTTCCGGCCACAGAATCCGGCCATAATGAAAATTATGTATGACGAAGTTGATAGAATGTTGTCAGAAAAAATAATCGAACCCTCCCATAGTCCTTGGAGTTCACCTACGGTGATAGTTAAGAAAGCTAATGGAGAGCCGCGATTCTGCATCGATTTTCGAAAAGTAAACGACGTGTCGATCAAGGATTCTTACCCGTTGCCATAAGTCAATGCAATATTGGACAAACTAAGGGAAGCGAAATACATTTCCATCTTGTATTTGCGGCAGGGATACTGGCAAATACAGTTAACTACAGAAAGCAAGCCCATTACAGCCTTTTCGGTTCCCGGAAAAGGACTGTTCCAGTTCAGGGTTATGCCTTTTGGATTACATTCAGCGCCAGCTACTTTCCAAAGGCTGTTAGACCAAATTATAACACCAGAGTTGGAGCCCAGAGCATTTGCGTATCTTGACGACATTATTGTGTTGGGAAAATCCCTGGATGAACACCTGGAAAATTTGAAAATGGTTTTCCAGCGACTACGTGAAGCTAACCTTCAGTTAAATCAAGAAAAATGTCATTTTTGCAAGAAGTCTTTGCAATACTTAGGACATATTGTGACAGCTGAAGGTATCACTACGTCACCTGACAAGGTCCAGGCCATCCAGAAAATTTCAACCCCAACAAATGTCAAAGCAATACGCCGATTTTTAGGAGCAGCATCCTGGTACCGACGATTTGTACCAAATTTCGCACAAATTTCGGCCCCACTTAGACAACTCATAAAGAAAGATGTCAAATGGGCCTGGGGCACCGAACAGGATGACGCATTTGCCGCTCTTAAGACAGCTCTCACAAAATCACCGATATTAGCCTGCCCAGATTTTAATCACCCGTTCAGTCTACAAACTGATGCCTCTGACCTAGGAGTGGGGGCAGCGCTAATTCAAAGGGTAAATGACACAGAACACGTCGTCGCCTACGCAAGCAGGTCATTGAACCCGAACGAAGCGAAATTTAGCACAACGGAGAAGGAATGTTTAGCAATTATATGGGCTGTACAGAAAATGAGGCCCTATTTAGAGGGTTATCACTTTGAGATAGTCACTGATCACCAAGCATTAAAATGGCTAAATTCTCTAAAAAATCCCTCTGGAAGACTCGCTAGATGGGCCTTATTTTTACAACAATTCGATTATGAAATTGTTTACCGCAAGGGAAGCCAAAACCAGCTGCCTGATCTGTTATCAAGAGAGCCGCTACCAGATAAGCCAGTAACCAACACACCGATATTTGTTGTAACTGATAACAAAACATGCTCTTGGTATCAGCATAAATTCCAAGAAGTCCTGAAAAATCCAAGAAGCTTCCCAGAATTTAAAATATACGAGGGCAAATTGTTAAGACATTTTTACGATTTCTCCGATTTTAAAGAAAATGAATCTACAGATCCATGGAAAATATGCATCCCAAAGCCACAAAGATCTGTAATTCTCCGGGAAAACCATGACGAGCCACACGCCGGACATTTAACCATAGCCAAGACAATTCGTAGAATTGCCCGGAAATATTATTGGCCAGGCATGTTTAGAGAAGTCGCTAAATATGTCAGACAGTGCGAAAATTGCCAACGGTATGAGACTTCCCAACAACAACCCCCAGGAAAATTACGACCATTTCCGGTGGACCGCCCTTGGGATGTCATAAGCATCGACTTAGTGGGCCCATTACCCCGTTCTTCCAAAGGAAATATATTCTTGCTGGTGATTCAAGATAAATTTACTAAATGGGTAGAGTTTAAGCCACTACGTCGAGCTACTGCCAAGACTGTCACCGAAACCCTTCAAGACCTGGTGATTTGTCGTTTTGGATGCCCCCGCATCATCATCTCCGACAATGGTGTTCAATTCGACAATCGGATTTTCCAGAAGTTATTGTCCGACATGGGGATACAACACCGCTTTACACCCCCATACACGCCTCAATGCAATCCTGTAGAACGGGCCAACAAAGTCATCAAGACTATGGTGGCACAATACTGTGAAGCGGATCAAACCAAATGGGACAGTTGGCTACCGGAATTTAGGATAGCTATTAACTCAGCGGTACATGATTCAACCGGATTTACACCAGCATTCCTAAACTTTGGACGAGAGTTAGAAACACCCAACAGTCTAACCACCTCTAAAAATCTGCCTGAAGACCTTGCCGGGGTACCAGAAACCCCGAAGCACACGGAACGCCTTAAAAAACTCCATGAAACTTTTGAGTTGGTAAAATTAAATATGGAACGGGCCTTTACCAACCAAAGCACCCAGTATAATTTACGGCACAGAGAATGGAGATGCAAATTAGGAGAGAAAGTCCTTAAAAAAGAACACCACCTGTCCTCTGCCGCTAAGAAGTTTAATGCAAAACTTGCCCCAAAATTCCGGGCCTTTCGTTGTAAAAAAAATTCTGTCCCCAGTTGTGTATGATCTGCGTTCTCCTGAAGGAAAATGGGTGAGGAATATACATATTAAAGATCTAAAACCTTTTATTGCAGAACATGAACACCCCCCAGCGCCAGATAATCCAGGATCTCTTCGGAGACTCCCCGGTCCTGGACCTGAATACCTCTCCCCTCCCGGACAGCATCATGTGGGGCACACCGCCGCCAGCCGTGGTGACGCCACCCAGGGCCATCACGCCGGGGAAGGGCCTTACACCCATCCTGGCCAAGATGCCAGTCTCCCCGAAGAGTCCGAGCGCCGGGGTGCCCATCCCCAGGCGTCTAGGAATCGAGGGCCTGACCTGGCTCAATATGCCCCTGCTGGAAAACCCAGCACCAGCCCAGGGCATCACCAGGCTCTCGACAGCCCAGAACATCTGGCGTCCCCCAACCCCGGAGCCGATCGTCCCGCTCCCTCCACGCCGGCTGCCGACGACCATGCCGCCACCCACCCAGCCACCTCTTTGGCGAAGCATCCCTGCAGACCCGATGCCCCTGACGACCAACCTCAGAGAGATCCACCGGCTGCCGTCCGACCACCCAGACGCAGCAGTTCGCCGAAGGCTCTGGCTGAAGAGCGGAAGAAGGCTCTGGGTGAAAATTCCCCGCGGCAAGTCGTCCATTTTTATAGAGGACCAGTAACCCGGAGCCGAGCCAAAGAATAATTTTTTTAGTTTTCTTGACAATTCTTTTTTAGTTTTTTCGAATAATTTTCTTTATTTTTCTATTTTAAAAAGTTTTATTTGTTTTGAAAGTTTCCAGAAACCATTTCCAGTTCTGTTTTCAGAAAACTGAAAACAAGATTTTAGTAAGGGGGGGATGTAATGATACACATTACGACATCTATGAGACGATTTCCTAACTACCCGACGTCAAGGAAAGAGTTGGACTACCAGAAACCTGCAGTTAGACGAAACTCTAACAGATGGCGCTTGGACAGCTGTCAACCGCCTATAGGTTGTCAACAATTGTTGCACACGGCCCGTGTGAAGGATTTATTGCACGCGGCCCCAATTGTTTTTCATCAAGTCTGTCATCAGAATTTCGTCTATAAATCCGCTGCATTTTTCAATGGACAATATACAACCTATTCTACAGGAAAGAAAAAGAAACTTTAAAATAAAGAATCTAATACATAAACAAACAAAAAATAAAGACCAAAGAACATAAGATATGATAGAACATACATTCCACTCAAGGTTCACTAATCTTTCAAAACGAAAACTAAATAAAGATGAAAAAATACTATTAGAAAAAGGATACATATATGAACCGGAAATAAAGACAGACTTACACTTATTAGCAATAGAAATAGATACAGCTATTAGAGGCCACCCGCAAGAAGAAAAAATAAGATCAGAATGCATACAACTTATAAAAAATTAACAAAAGAAAGAACAAAAAAAAGAACATTCACAAAATAAAAACAAAAATACGGAGAATAAACTCAACAAAGAAGAACAAATTATAAAAAACTTAAAAAAAAGGATTAAAAAGAATGATATAATAATCCCAAAGGTAGATAAAAATGCAGGTATAGTACTTATGGATAAAGAAGAATATATACACAAAACAACAACTTTTTTAAATAACAACAATTTTATAAAAATAGAAAAAGGTTCTTTAAAGTCTATTATTGAAAAAACAAAAGCAATTATAAAAAACTGTCAATCAACAATAAACAAATTTAAATCCAACTCCCAAAAAATAATACCAATGAACCCACAAATACCTCAGTTATATGGACAACTGAAACTACATAAACTGAATTATCCAATACGACCAATCGTCTCCTTTATCAACTCTCCAACATATATAACAAATATTTACTAACAACCATTAACAACATTATATAACAAATATTCACTAACAACCATTAACAACATTATAGAATTCCATCCACAACATGCAATTAAAAATTCAGCAGAACTCGTCAACACACTACAAAAAATAAAACCAGAGAAAAACCATACACTCATATCATTTGACGTCACCAACTTATACACAAACATTCCTGTTCAAGAAAAAAACAACAAGATAAAAAATCCAGAAGATATAACTAACTTGAAAACGATCATTTGACACACCACAGAACAAACATATTGCAAATTTGATAATAACTTTTTCAAAATGTCAGATGGTCTGCCCATGGGAGCACCAAATGCATGCTTACTATAGGCGCGGCCAAATCTGTATGGGTGCACGTCATCAATGCCGTGAAATGACGTCACCATTACCAACTTTGAACTTTAAAGTTACTGTCTTTACAAATGCTTTTTTAAGGAATAATTTTAAAGTATTATATATTTTTTTGTTCATTTGGGTATTGGTTACAAAAAACTGTAAGAAATTCCCTGTTTTTAAACGTTTTTTTTTTACAAAATTATGAAATTAAACCCATTTACTTAGTAATTTTTGTTTCTGCCAGTTGATAATAGATTAAGGCAGGCGCGCACTGTTAAATAATATTGATGGGTCGGCGTTATTTTATTTTTGACGTTGTTTTTTTTGTCATTTTGACGTTTTGTGCGTGAGTTCCGTTTGTAGGTATATAATTTGTGATTATCATAATATGGGCGTTTCTCTGTAAACTGGGCAACTTGAAGTAAGAAATTGTTTAGGCAAGTTTTTTTGTTATATTTTTGTTGTATTTAATTAATGTTATATCGGTCTATTTATTAGTATACGGCAGATGAACCAAAAATATTCCTATTACTTTGGAAAACATTGAGCATTTTCTGAAAAATCTATACAGGGGAATGTTTATAAAATCCGGAGACAAAGTTTAGATGACTTTTTTAGAATTACAAAATAATAATTATAAAAAATAAATAAGTCACAGTAACAAGCAAACAATATTGGTTGAATAATTAAACAATTAGGTTGATTCCAATAGTTACTGTCTTTAATTAATTTAGTCTGAAGTGACCATTTTGCTTTGGTGACACGTCAGGGGACTGGTTTTTAAGGACTATAAAAACGATTTTAATACATTAAAGTTTATTTTATTGGATTTTGAATGTCGAGCATAGGTAGATTAGGTTATTATCTTTTGAAGTTATCTACGAAATATTTATGATCTGGTATTTTTCTAAACAATATTAGCTTGAGACAATGAGTTGCCCAGTTTACAGAGAAACGCCCATATACCAATGGCACCCCACTTGTGTAAACAATGTTACTGGCTAATCGCGGCCCGAAATGGGCCCGTGCTTCATTTTGCAGCCGCTCGCGAGGTAAGCTATATATTATCATTTGTTGTTATTAATCACATTGTTTACGCTGTTCTTAATGTTTAAAGCGTGCAGCCTGGGCACTCCAAGTTTCTATAAACACAGTCAGTAAGATAGCGGATATGGTCGCGGCTGGAGAACCGTTGGTAGGGCCAATGAAAACGAAACGGTGCCAAACGATAACCAACATCACCATAATTGCTTGCAGGCATATCGTTCTGCATGCCGGCAGCCGAGCCAGGTTCATGCCGGCAGCCGAGCCAGGTTCATGCCGGCAGCCGAGCCAGGGTCGCAGCTTATATTCGCCTCGAAATGCAAAACCGGGGATTATCATGGTGACATGAACGAGGCGAATTTTCTGAAGTGGTTCGAGTACCAACTTTTACAGCAGCTAAAAAAACCATCCATCATTATGATGGATAACGCCAGCTACCACTGGTGTCGAAAGACCCGAGCAGTATTTGGCGAAAGGCTGAATTACAGCAGTGGCTAACAGAAAAGGGAATCCGGTTTGAACCCATTATTAAAAATCAAACTGTTGGAACTCATCAACAGGTTTTCAACGGTCTACCTGCTGGTAAAAAGGGCATTATTTTTTAATTAATTTGATCATAATTACAGACACAAGCCACCGAAAGTTTTTAAGGTCGATCAGCTGGCGAACCGCTACGGGCACCAGGTACTGCGGCTCCCGCCTTACCATTGTATCTTTAACCCAATCGAGCTGGTTTGAGGCATAACTAAAAACTACTTCAATAAACATATGGGAAGATATGGCAGTGGTCTTTGGCGATGTGGCAGGAGGCTCTTGACCACATCACGCCGGAAATGTGGAGTAAGAGCGTCAACCACACCGAACAACTGATCGCTGAATGGTGTCAACGCGAACAGGTTTGGATTGTGAGGACATTGCGCCTTTATTAATATATTTGGGGGAAGAAACAGACTCCGAGTCTGACCTGGGTCGCTTTGACGGCGAGGACGATCAGGTATTTAGTTAGTTTCTAATAATTTGTTTTTTTTTTGTGTTTTTATAATATTGTAGCGAGTACCGCTCTGGATATCGGAGTGATGACTCATCGCCGATGAGTCATCGCCGGTGAGTCATCGCCGGTGAGTCATCGCCGGTGAGTCATCGCCGGTGAGTCATCGCCGGTGAGTCATCGCCGGTGAGTCATCGCCGGTGAGTCATCGCCGGTGAGTCATCGCCGGTGAGTCATCGCCGGTGACTCAGCGCTCGAATAATCGAGAGTGTGGGGCTCGCTAGAATGTTCCAGAAGACGTAGGCACTGAATATATAAGGAACGACGCATCATGGAGAGTCAGTTGAGATTTGGTACTCGCAAAGAAATAAATAAATATAAATGCAAATAAATAAACTAGTAGTGATATAAATAATTATTAGTTAAGTGTTTAGTTTTATAGTGTTTTAAGTGTAGTTAAGTTATTAAATAAATAGTTTAGTTCGTTAATTAACCAGTGCGTGTTTTAATTCACACTACGAACAGTTAAAAACGTTACAATTGGTGTCAGAAGTGGGATTAGTGTGAAACTTCGCAAAAATGGTTTCGTTAATGGACTTAAAAGTGGCGGACCTTAAACGAGAGCTAGAAGAAAGGGAATGTGATACAACTGAAAAAAAGAATGTGTTGTAGCAGCGGCTTCGAGAAGCGTTGGAACAGGATGGTGAGAATCCAGATACGTATTTATTTGAAGGCCCGTGTGATATGCATTTAATGTTGCAAAATTTAAACGATTTAAAACAGAGAATGCTAGAAAATTCTAACGAGTTACAACATAAAATGCAAGAAAATTCTAGCGAAGTACAACAGAGAATTTTAGAAAATGTCAACGATTTAAAGGACGATTTGCAACAGAAAATGCTGGAAAATTCTAGCGAACTGCAGCAGAAAATTCTGGAAAATTCTAAAAATTTAAAGGAATATTTGGAACAGAAGATTCTAGATAATGTAAATGAATTAAAAGAAAATGTAAGGATGGAATTAGAAGAAAAAGTAGGACAGAAAGTTGACGATGTAAGGATGGAATTAAATAATGTCAGGATGGAATTGGATACGAGGGAAGAAAAATTAAACGAGAAATTGGAGGTCAAAATTAGAGAAATAAATAGTAAACTGAAAGCTGTAAATTTACCTATGATGATGACGGAACCAGGAACAGCGGAGGAGGGGAGCCGAGTCCGGATGAAACCACCTCAGTTTGATGGAAAAACCTCTTGGACCAACTACATCCGTCAGTTTGAGGCGGCAGCAAAAGCAAATGGCTGGCTACCAGAAGAGAAGGCTATAGCATTGACTCTGGCTTTACGCGGAGATGCAACGGACATCTTGCAGACGCTTTCTCCCAACGATCAAGAAGATTACGAAGCGTTGGTGAAACATCTGGAACTTCGATATGGCCAGACACATTTGGAACATGTCTACCATTCCCAACTTAAGAACCGCTGCCAGAAATCAAACGAGACTTTGCAAGAATTCGAGGCTGATATTGCACGGTTGGTCCGGCTAGCATATCCAGCTACTCCAACGACCGTTATGGAACGATTAGCGGTTCAAGCCTTTTTGGATGGACTTCGAGACAACGAAACAAGACAGGCTCTAACACTGGCTCGTCCGAGCCAACTGGTTGATGCATTGGCTCGAGCTTTGGAATTCTAGGCGGCAAAGCAGAGCTGCAGGAGCCAGCCTAGAATAAGGAGAGTCGATGAAGAGAAAGAGGCGGAACCCAGTATAATTGAAGCAATCAGGCGAGTTTTTAAAGAAAATCTACCAGAGAAGAAGGAAATCCGGTGTTGGAGATGTGGAAAGCTAGGACATATACGAAGTCGTTGCAGAGAAAGCCAGGTGGCGCCGACTTCGTCGAGGGTCGAGAAAACGTCCATCGTCGACCTGTAACCAGCATGCCCCAGAAGATATCGAACGTGTTGCATCTCTTCTACACCAGTCCAGCAGTGTTTTTGTGGATGGTTTAATTAATGGAAAATTACATGTGCTGCTGCTGGATACAGGTGCGACGAAGACAATTATTAGGCCAGATATTGTCGAAATGTCCAAGATCAAATCTACCAATCGGCGACTACGTACTGCAACATGAGAAACCGCTACTGTTCGTGGAGAAGTGGACATCACGATGGTCATAGGAAATACGAAATTTAAATATCGAGCATTAGTAGCAGATATTGAAGATGAAGTTATTGTAGGCATGGACATTATGAACTCTATAGGATTTTAATTAAACTTTCAACAAGGAATATTGAGAGTAAATGGAGAGGAAGTCGTATTTCATCGATCGAAAGAAAAGAATATTCGTGTAATGCTAACAGAAGATGTTTTGATACCGGAACACAGCGAGATGATATTGAAGGCTTTCTTGGATTCTAAATCAGAAGATGGAAGTATATTGCTTCTGGAGCCGAGAATTGATGACAAAGAGGTCGGTCGAGGAGTTGTAGTAGGGAAGACTTTAATACGTGTCGGAAAAGAAGTGCCTGTAAGAGTATTGAATGTTAATGGTTACTCTGTGAACTTGAAAAAAGGAATCGTTTTGGAGAACTGTTGTTCTGTTTCCTCAATTATTAGAAGCATTCGTGAGTCTGGAGTTCCGGCCAAGAAAATTAGCAATGAATTGACGACTCTGCTTTAGACTTCTTCAAAGGACTTAAAACCAAATGAGAGAATAAAGCTGAGAGAGCTGATACACAACTATCAGGACGTCTTTGATGATGGACAAGGAAAAAAGGGTAGGACAAGTACTGTCCAGCATAAAATTAACACCGGTGATGCACAGCCCATTCGACAGTCGGCAAGAAGGCTACCACTTGCCAAGCGAGAGGAAGCTGATAAAATTGTGCAAGAAATGGAAAAGGAAGGAGTGATCGAACCATCCAACAGCCCATGGTCTTCCCCAGTGGTATTAGTTAAGAAAAAGGATGGGTCAACTCGATTTTGCGTCGATTTTCGTCAGCTGAACAACGTTACGAAGAAGGACAGCTACCCTTTGCCTAGGATCGATGACACCCTGGATACATTGGCTGGATCACAGATATTTTTGACTTTGGATTTGAAAAGCGGTTACTGGCAGGTTAAAATGGCACCAGAAGATAGAGAAAAGACGGCGTTTACCGTGGGTGCTGGACTGTGGCAGTTTACTGTAATGCCGTTTGGACTATGTAATGCCCCTGCAACTTTTGAAAGGCTCATGGAAATGGTTTTGAAGAAACTATCCTGGAAGACATGCTTGGTGTACCTTGACGACATCATTGTGGTTGGAAAATCATTTGAGGACCATATGAGAAACCTGAAGGAAGTCTTTCAGCGCTTAAGAAGTTCTGGCCTGAAGCTTAGTCCAAAGAAATGTCACTTGTTCCAGAGGGAAGTGCAGTATCTGGGCCATGTTGTTTCAAGTAAAGGAGTGGCAGTGAACAAACAGAAGGTGAAGACGGTGCGGGAATGGCCAGTACCGAAAAACAAACATGACTTAAGAAGCTTCCTTGGATTATGCACCTACTACCGGCGGTACGTACCTGGATTCGCAAAGGTTGCTAAGCCCTTGACACGTTTAACAGAGGGAGAAAGACGATTCCAATGGAACGAAAAATGCCAAGAAGCCTTTAAGAACCTGAAAAACGCGTTGACCAGCTCACCAGTCCTAAGTTATCCTCTTCCGGATGGTGAATTTATTTTGGACACGGACGCCAGCAATGTGGGCCTGGGAGCTGTTTTGTCGCAGATTCAAGCGGGAAAAGAGAAAGTTATTGGATACTTCAGTAAAATTTTATCCAAACCAGAACGTGATTACTGCGTTACTCGACGAGAGTTGTTGGCAGTGGTAAAATCAGTCGAACACTTTTACAAGTACCTGTATGGAAGAAAATTCTTGCTGAGAACGGATCATGCTGCCCTTAAATGGCTTTTGCAATTCAAGAATCCTGAAGGACAGGTAGCAAGATGGATTGAGAGACTACAGGAGTTCAACTTTGATACAGAACATCGGGCTGGGACCATCTATAGAAATGCTGACGCCTTGTCAAGAAGACCGTGCCCGGAAGACTGTAAACATTGTCTCAGGGCCGAAGAAAAGGATGACTACAATCGTGGATAATCATTATCAATCCGCTGAGGTTCAACAAGACCAGGAAAGGGACCCGGATTTAAAGCTTATCATCGATTGGAAGAAAAACGACCGTAAACCAACGTGGCAGGAAGTCGCCCAATATTCGCCTAATGTGAAATCGTACTGGGCCCAATGGAATTCCATCATCTTAAGTGACGGGCTTCTAAAGCGCGTTCTGGAGATGCCAGAAGGGGGGGGGAAGACCGGAAGCAGATAATAATCCCCAGAAACAGGATACCAGAAGTGCTGCAGGAAATCCATGATGGAACTACTGGAGGACATCTTGGGGTGACCAGGACGCTCGGAAGACTTAGGGAACGGTTTTATTGGGTCAACAGCCAACGAGATGTGAAGGAATGGTGCAAGAAGTGCGCCGTTTGCGCGGCAAGCAATGGACCCCAGAAGCGCCCAAAAGCCCCAATGCGACAGTACAATGTGGGCAGCCCATTTGAGAGAATTGCAATTGACGTGGCGGGTCCATTTCCGGAAACAGAATCTGGAAATAAATACATCATCGTTGTAATGGACTACTTTAGCAAGTGGGCGGAAGCGTACGCCTTGCCAAACCAGGAAGCTGCCACAGTGGCCGATGCCCTTATTAAGGAATGGATTTGTCGTTTTGGTGTGCCAATGGAGATGCATTCAGACCAAGGCAGGAACTTTGAATCTATATTGTTCCAGAATGTCTGTAAGATTCTTAACATTCGGAAGACGAGGACGACTGCATTACATCCGCAGTCTGATGGAATGGTAGAACGAATTAATTGAACGATAAACCGGTACCTGTCCAAGGTAGTCTCTGATCACCAAAGAGACTGGGACCGCTTCCTCCACCTGTTCCTGTTGGCGTACCGTTCTTCTATCCACGATACAACCGGCCAGACACCCGCTAGCATTGTTATGGGACGTGAACTTCGTCTACCTTGTGACCTGAGGTTTGGTTGCCTACCAGGGGAAGATATTGCTGGAGAAGATTATGTCAGCAATTTACGTAGGAAAATGAGCGACATTCACAGCCGAGTTCGTTTAAACATCCAGAGTGCCAGTGATAGAATGAAAGAGGCATACGACATCAAGGCGGAAAATGGAGGATTTTAACCTGGAGACCTAGTTTGGTTATACAAACCTCAGCGCCGTCGTCGTTATTCACCGAAGCTGCAGACTTCTTGGGAAGGACCATACGAAGTCATGGATAGCATAAATGACATCATCTACAGGATCAGGAAACAACCAAGAGGAAAGCCGAAAGTGATCCATTTTAACCGGTTGGCTCCTTACGCTGGAAACAATGATGACCAAATAAACGATGCTAGAGTAAGGAGGGTTAATCCGCCGGAAGACGAGTTGCCTTTTGAAGACTTCATGTATTTATATTCGAGCGGTAAAAAGCTCGGTATGGTGTCACTTGAGAAGGACTAAAAGATCTGTTCACGGTTTCGGCCGATTACTCCTTGGCTCACTGTGTTACAAAAGACCTAAGGATGTCCAGGGGAATAGCGGTTGTCTTTAAAAACAAGTTTGGACGGGTCGACGAGCTACGAAGGCAAAATCCCAAAGTTGGAGAGGAGCTTGAAATTGTGAATAATGAGCAGATAGGTAAAAGAAGTATCTTCTATCTGGTAACGAAGCAGCTCTCCCATCAGAAGCCAAACTACCGTGATGTATGGAATGCCTTAAATAAATTGAGGCATGCCCTTTTATCCAAGGACATCATGAACCTGGCGATACCGAAGATTGCTTGTGGAAGTTATCTTCAGATTTAGTGGCATACACATTCTTGTCTGTTGCCACAACCCTAAAAGAACAACCGGAAGGAAGACCGTAGACTGCTACTTCTATAGGACGTCACAATGCAAGTTTGGATCTCTATGCAAATATCGCCATGGAGCTAAGGACCATTTTCGGGACGAAAATGTTTTAAGACGGGGGAAATGTAGCGAGTACCGATCTGGATATCGGAGTGATGACTCATCGCCGATGAGTCATCGCCGGTGACTCAGCGCTCGAATAATCGAGAGTGTGGGGCTCGCTAGAATGTTCCAGAAGACGTAGGCGCTGAATATATAAGGAACGACGCATCATGGAGAGTGAGTTGAGCTTTGGTACTCGCGAAGAAATAAATAAATATAAGTGCAAATAAATAAACTAGTATGAGTATGAGTATGAGTATAAGAGACGTATAACCAGCCCCATTTCCTCTTGACTCTCGAACCCCGTACAGGCCTATGTTTACTTACGCCGATTTTTGTTCTTCCCCAGCAACTGCACGGCTTCACCCGTGTTTGCTGGGTGCGAATGTCCATTGCGTTACGTACTGTCCCCTATTTGGGGCTCGAGAGCGAGAGGCGAATAGTTATAATAGCCATTCCCGGGTTCGCCGAGCCTATGCTATACGCTCGGTGGGGTATGGATGAGGGACGGGAGGGAGTTGGTTTTTGGGGGACAATTACGCCGACTTAAAACTAAGTACGACGCAGAATCCCCCTAGACCAGTCGATTAGTATTACTCCAAACATTTGGGATCACTATTTGGAGTTGGGGAGTTGTTATTTCGCTGCAGGGGTGTGGTTTCCTAGTCGATGTCTTTGTATTGTTCGTTATTGTCATTGTCCGTGTCCTGGTCAGATAGTTCCTGCCCTTGGTAAAGTGTGTCAGTTGTTTTTAATAATTTTTGTCCCAAGCACGTTTTGTGGTAGAGTTCCGTCTTTGTTTATGAAATTCCAAAGCATTGCATTTATTCACTAGTCAAACAAATCACAAGCGCGATTATTCTGTTGTCTAATGTTTACAAACTCGAGTTTGGCTATTAGGCCCTTTTTTTTAATGTGTTAGAATTTTGTTCAATGTTAGTTTTTTATTTTCCGGCTCGATTGGGACCGCCTTACGCATTTGCTGTTGACAGACTTATTGCCCCACGCTGCGTGCCCTTCTTAGGTTTTAAAGATATCCCAATAAACACTTTAACGATACCTATCACCACTAACATTGCCCGTGTAAGAATTTTTAACACTTTTTAATACAATTTTGCAATGATAGTAATTAAAAACAAAACAATTGTTTAAAGAGTAAAATATGTTCTTAACATAATCATATTTTAAAGTCATTTTAACATTTTCAAGTAAAATAAATGTTATGTTTAATGAAATGAATACGGGCAATGTTAATGGTGACAAATAACGGAAAATGCTTGCTGGGATCTGCCGTATTTATATTGCAGATTTGTATCAGGTCATGCATACTCTTAAAGTAAAACTTATCAGATTTTTCCCCTTGCGGATGGCCACCTCCCCTCTTCTCCGACCTCCCCCGTCCGTCCAGTGAAAAGCCTCCAATGACAGGTGGCACCCAAGACATTCATATCACCCAACACTCCACTCCTCAATGACCGTTACACCATTTTAGCTTGCACTCCATGAAAATGTTTGTTTCACTTATCAGTTCGCACCCCTTTTTTTTAATTATTGTTGGTTTCATCTTTAAACTTTTACGTTTCAAGAGCTCTCCCGCACGCGAGTCGCGAGCATTGCTGTTTGTAAGTTTCAAGAGCGCGACGGCAAGATGCAAGATGCGACTAACTTTGACGAACACTCGAACGTGATAAGTGCAAATAAATAAACTAGTAGTGATATAAATAATTATTAGTTAAGTGTTTAGTTTTATAGTGTTTTAAGTGTAGTTAAGTTATTAAATAAATAGTTTAGTTCGTTAATTAACCAGTGCGTGTTTTAATTCACACTGCGAACAGTTAAAAACGTTACAATATATTATATATCGTACACTCGACCGCAAAATTAACCGGACACTTGATTTTTCCTTAATAAAATTTCTTAAACGCCCTGTATATTGATGTAACAACTATACACACATAAAAAAATATAAGATTAATTTATTCTAAAGTTTTTTAGGCTTTAAAATAGGACGATGACATTGTTTTATACATTTTTTTATATCTTTAACATTTTAATTGTTTGGAAGAGCTCTTTAATTCATTACTTATTTTTTTTGTTTTTGGCCTTTTACGGTTTTTCTAAGTTTGTTTTAAAAGTTATTTTTATTTAAAAAATCTGTAATGACTCCCGAAGAAGCCGCTCAAGCTGTTGCACTTTACAATGATGGACGCAGCATATGTTATATTGCCAACTCACTAAATATTCCCCGAAGTACAGTTTCTGATGCAATTCAAAGGTTTAGGGAAACAGGTTCCTATTCAAGATTACCTGGACAAGGAAGACCGCGATCAACAAGTGAAGTTGAAGACCGTTTTCTTCGACTTCAAGTTCTGCGAGACCGGACACTTCCTGCTACAGCCTTGTCTAGGAGATTGGAAGATGTTCATGGTACAACCATTTCATCAGATACTGTACTAAGAAGACTGAGGGAACATAACTTAGTGCCCCATCGACCTGCCACTGGCCCACTGTTGGACGCAGCCCATCGTAGACAGCGCTTGGAATTTGCGCGAACCCATGTCGATTGGGGTATGGTTGAATGGAGTCGTGTTCTCTTTACGGATGAGTCCCGTTTCACCAGATACTCACCTGATGGTCGACAACACGTGTTTAGACGACCCGGAGAGCGATATATTCAGGGCTGCTTCTCTCCCAGAGTACAGTTTGGCGGTGGAGGTGTAATGGTTTGGGGAGGCATTTCTTTGGAGGCTCGTACGGCACTTGTAACGTTTCAAGGGGGTAGTATAAACGCTGACAGGTACATAAGGGAGTGTCTCGAAGAACATGTGGTACCTTATGCACCCTTTATTGGAGACCAATTCTTCCTTATGCAGGATAATGCTCGGCCGCACACAGCCCAGGTAACGCGTCAGTACCTTCACGACGTTGGTATTCAGATTCTGGGCTGGCCACCTAGAAGTCCTGACCTGAATCCCATTAAGCATGTGTGGGATAACCTAGGGAGAAGAATTAGGCAAAACTACTGGGAGTTTCACACACTGGTTCAATTGGAAGAAGCGCTATTGGTTGAATGGGAGCAGATACCTCAGGGTGATGTGGCTGCTTTAATTCAAAGCATGCCTGAAAGGCTAAGAGTTGTCATTCGAGCTAGAGGTGGAAATACTCGCTATTAGGGCATTTTTTTGTATTTTTTCTGTTAAATAAAGGATATTAGTTTGTTTTATTTTTCAAAAATGTTTTTTTATAAATAATTAACAAATGTTTTTTTAATTTTTTCTGGTTAAAAATGTTTAATAATAAGGGATTTATTAAAAATAATTAAAATTTGTTTATATTTTCCTATTTATAAAATATATTTTCCCGAAAAACAAAGTGTCCGGTTAATTTTGCGGTCGAGTGTATATCATATGATTATTATGTAATAAAAATGTAATAAACTTTGTTTGTTTCTACAAGAACATTTAATCAAAACTTGCCTAATTAGTTAATGTAGAAGATTATAACAATTATGTTATGTCTATCTTAATATAAACACTGTTTATTAATCAGCCCATAGCCAACCAACCATAAGCAGCCAACAATAAACGAGAGTTGGATTTTGCCTGGGCACGTATGAATATACGCTAACGATGACGTCACATGTCGTTGATGACCTGCACCCATACAGATTTGGCCGCGCCTATAGCAAATATATTTATGGACCACATCGAAAACAAAATATTAGATGAAAAAAATAAACACACAAAACATATAAAATTATAGAAGAACTAACTGAATTTCACAAATTTATTAACAATCAACACAACAAACTAAAATTTACAATAGAAAAAGAAAAGGAGAAACAAATAACATTTTTAGATCTCATAATAACACAAAATAATACAGGATATAACTTCGGTATATATAGAAAACCAACCACAACCATTGCCATCATTCCATACAAATCATATCATTGTAATCAACAAAAATACTTATTAATATTTCTCTATCTAAACATGAATTCCAAAAGGAATATAACATAATCCAACAAATTGCTAGAGAAAATCAATTTAAAATTAACACAATTAAAAAAATAAAGAAACAGATAGAATGGAAAAATATTATAAAATTAATAAATATGAACGAAAATAAAAAAATCTACCAATATAGAAAAATTACATATGAAGGACCTGTTACAGACTCATTAAATAAAATTCTAACAAAATATACTCTAAAAGCAGCTATAAAAACAAATAATACAACATATACGAGCCCTAACCACATAATGTTCGGACACTTCATAATTTATACAGAAATTTTTTTCGTGAATACTATCTCAAAATTATTAGAAGTTATGAAAAATTCAGCTTATTTTGGCATATACCCCTCGAAGCGATTTTTATTTTTAAAAAGTTTACCTTTTATTTTTAGCTTTTAAAAAAAGGCTAACTTTTTAACTTTTTTTTGTATGAGTAAAAAAAGTTATAAATGGACCCATTAAAAAGAGCATAAAATATTATACAAACCCTGAAAATTTGGTAAAAAATAAATAAGTTATAAAAAAGTATAAGTAATTTAAAAATGCTATTTTTAAAGAGTTTTTGCAATTTTCTTAGGAAACGGGAGATTTTGCAGATATATATATCGCTATAACTTTCTTATTATTTATACAATTTTTACCAAATTTTCAGGGTTTGTATAATATTTTATGTTCTTTTTAATGGGCCCATTTATAACTTTTTTTACTCATGCAAAAAAAGTTAAAAAGTTAGCCTTTTTTTAAAAGCTAAAAATAAAAGGTAAACTTTTTAAAAATAAAAATCGCTTCGAGGGGTATATGCCAAAATAAGCTGAATTTTTCATAACTTCTAATAATTTTGAGATAGTATTCACGAAAAAAATTTCTGTATAAATTATGAAGTGTCCGAACATTATGTGGTTAGGGCTCGTAACACACTTAAAAATACAAAACAACGAACAGACATATTGGAAAAAAAACGGAGTATACAAATTAACCAAACGATTGCAAAACCGTATATACAGACTGTATAGAATCAAGTAAGGCTAGAGACAAGGATGACAAATTATATTCTGATCAGAGAAAAAGAAACAAACTTTAATTGGGCGTGGTTTAAAACAAGCCATTCGTAATTACGAACCATAGTTGCCAGGTAGTTTTAAATCAGAAGAGAACGATTATAATTATTTAATAAATAGTTCAATTTTATTTGTTTGAAACTTTAAAAATAACAAAAAAATTAATAATATGTCAAAAATAATTTGATTTAGTTAATTTTCTTACTTTTAATATTAAAAAATAAGAAAAACAACCCTTTTAGGAAACAATAATAGCATATGGCAACAGCGCGGCATGCAGCCAGATACAAGCAGTTTGTTCAGTAGCTCCGACGCTGTCGTAGGGAAATGTGTATGGTTTTTAAGAAATACATTTTCGCCATTAACTGGAATTTAATGGGTTTTAAACAATACTTACTTTTTATTTGCAGAAATGCATTAAAACAAAACAAACGAATTCGATAAAAATAAAACCTATAAATTCTCAAACAAAAATAATTCTAAAATAACGAAAATAACTTTTTTTCTAAATTAAATGTTTCTTGGAAATATCAAACTGAGCAGCAAGTGTTCTGGTAGATTGTGTAGGGTCTTGCTCTACACTTGCACAAATCAAAATGTCCCTTGCTTCTCTATCGTCATTCTGCCTTGGCTGCCGTTGTGTCTTATGCCTCTGCGGCGAAAGGCACCCATGCGTTTGAATATTGTACATTATTCTCTGGATTGTAGCTACACTGGGTAAAGGCCTATTTTGAAACCTATTTTGAAATAAAGTTTGCATTTGGCGATACGATCTACCAGTGTGATGACATACCATAATTTGGTATTTTTCCTCACGGGTAAAAACCATTTTATTTGAGAAAATACTTTTTTATTCTTATAAAAACGTACGCTAAGTCTCAGTGCACTTCTTAAACTGACGCACAGATCATACGACAATGATACGGCAAGCAAACAAATTCAATCCCCACCACAGTGGGCGGGGTTTGGCACTTGTTTTATTTAAGTGTATCTATTCGTTTTAATACACACTGTATAGGAGAACCAGGAAGAAATTTTAAAACTAGGATAAAAGAACACATAAATAATAATAATCAAAATTCTAATTTTGGCAACCATTTAAAAGAAACAGGACACCACTTAAACATAAAAACAAACACAACAATTATGCACAAACTAACACTTCTGGAAGCATATGAAATCTATGAACAAAATAAAAACAAGAAAGTACAGTGCCTAAATGAACAAGTAATAGTTATTTACGTAACAAGTAGGATATGGATATTATTAACGCACGCATGAGAAAATTTGCACGACGAGGCCGTAGGCCGAGTGGTGTAATCACATAAGTGCGTTAATAATATAGTATCCTACGTGTTACGTACAACATTTTATCTACAACTATAACTATTATTATTTTTTTAAATATTTGAGTAAAAATAAAATGTTTAAAAATTTAATACAGGATGCAGGTAATAAGAATTTATATTACCTTAGCAACAAGCATAGCTACGATTGTAAATAAATTTCTTCTGTCAGTCATTGTCAAATCTGTGTGAAAATTTTACATTTAAAAATGAGTTCAAGCGATGATCTGCCATCTGATATTGAAAAGGAAGCTTTTAAGGTTGTTTCGGATCTGGTGCCAGCTAAATCACGAAAGAAATATAAAGAAGCTTTTGATCGGTACGAAAAATGGTGCAATGAAAAAAAGATAATCAACTTGACAAGCGAGAAAGGATTATTAGTATATTTCAACGAATTAAGCAAAACACAGAAGCCCTCATCTCTTTGGTGCTATTACTCGATGTTAAAAACAGAAATTTCAATTAAGCAGAATGTCGACATCAAGAAATATGTAAATTTAATTGCATTCCTGAAACGAAAATCGGATGGGTATAAACCTAAAAAGTCCAAGGTATTAACAAAGAAAGAAATAACTAAATTTTTGTTAGATGCTGGAGAAGAGAAATTTCTATGCATGGAGGTAAATCAGAAATATTATTTTGGGCAAAAAATGCAATAATTATTTTATGTTATTTTAATAATTGGCTTAGCGGGCGCGTGTCGGCGGGAAGAAATTACAAATTTGCTTGTAGAAAATATGAAAGACGAAGGAGTATGCTTTCAAATTATAATCCCAAATACCAAAACAAAAGTATCTAGAGAATTTTTTGTAACATCTGGAAATATTGAGGGTGTGAATCTAGTAGAAGTGGTCAGAAAATACATTAATTTAAGACCTAAAGACTGCGACCATGCACGATTTTGTGTGGGATATAGAGCAGGGAAATGCATTAGGCATATTGGAATAAATACTATAGGTGGTGTTCCAAACCTTATTGCCCAGTTTCTTTAGTTGCCCAATCCAAAAGAGTATACCGGGCATTGTTTTCGGCGATCTTCTACCTCTCTTTTGGCTGATTCTGGGGCAGATCTTTTGACAGTAAAAAGACATGGTGGCTGGAAATCTAATTCGGTTGCTGAAAGCTACATCGAAACTTCTAGTGAAAACAAGAAACGAACTGCTGTGAAAATTCTAGGGGCTAGCGAGGATGTTTTCCCGGAAGCGGAGAATATCGCCTCAACATCTAAAGATACTCCATCAACATCCACAAACTACGTTCATACTCAAAATATTTCCAGCAAATTGTTAGGCATGTCAGCATCTGGAATTAATTTATCTAATTGTAAAGATTTTACTGTTAATGTTTACGATAAATGAGTTTTCATATAATCTTATAACTTGAGCTTAATTTAAGATATTAACACACTAGTGCAGTAATAAATTTAAAAAAAGCACTAGTGCGATAATAAAAGTTATTATGACATTTCAAAGAGTGTCAAACCATAGTCATTACATGACAGTTGTAGATAAACCTATTTTACACACCTATATTTAAACACATATAAATGACTTTACGTTGAAAGTCCCTATAAACATTTAAAGGAAATTCAACTACACTACACTAACAACAGATATCCCAACATAACCCGAATATTCCTAATCGTGTTTTCAATTATTTATAATTTATTTGTTCGGTCTGAAATGACTTTGATATTTGTTAGGTACCTATATACACACAAATGTTTAATATTAATCTGTATATTTTATTTAAATGACGTGTAAGTATAATTTTTAGATCTTAATCTGATTAAGTTAATCATAATTCTGTTCTTAAAATTATATTTATGTAAAAACCCTGAGAATGACTATAATAGTCAAAACTAGTCGGTTTTGAAAATAAAAAATTCTACAAGCAGGGAAGAATCTCCTTAATATATAAACATACCACTGCTAAAATGGATTACATAATAAAACAAATCTTTTGGTGTAACAAAAAGAAGGAGTTTAGGTTAAAACCTAGTCTTATTATTTTCTAGTCTTTTTTTATTTTGTTGCTAAATTTATTTTTATTTTTAACTTTATCATGTTTAATGCTTTAAATTTTTAATTTCATGCAACCATTTTAGTTAAATGAGAGTCTAATGTATAACGAAGAATATTTGATTACCCGTTTACCAAATGGGACAGGATTTTGACAGGTAAGCAACAAAAATGGAAGATTGGAAAATTTTAACTTTATAAAAATTATGGTGACAAATATGTTGGTGATGATGTTTAGGATCATGATGATGCTGGCCAGTACGTAGATGACTGTCAATACTTAATTTATAATTTATTTGTAATCAGTTGTCATGTTTATTTTTATTTTATATTTTTGGATTTCTTCTCTTATTTTACAAAATTTTACTCATGAACTAATATTACTTACTCTATTAACTATTAACATTTGACTCTGACACACGACTTTATTTGGTTTTTTTATGTTTATTTATTTTATTTTATTCTATTTAAATTTACTGATTGGGTAGATGGAGCTAAAGAAGTTTTACTTCAATCATGTGGTCTAAAGCACACTCGTTTTTTTTAACAATAGCTTTGAATAATTTATTTAAAGCTTATTTTCATTTACACCCCAAAATACAACCAATTGTTTTAAACCTTTGGATAACGTTTGTTATTGTTCTAATTGACGGAATAGAACTATCCGGATATTTAACTGAGAATAGGTCTCTTTTTTGATGTAGATAATTGCCCACTAAAGACCAGCTTATCATGTCAATTTTCTCTTGCAATGTGTAGGACATTATAACTTTCTTAATTTTAAATAAAGGAAATTAATTTATGTTAAAACGCTTGAAGTACACACTACGAAATGCAAAATATAACTGAATCGTCGCCTATAGAAATCCGCAATCTGGGGAGGGGCATCTTCTAAGGTGCATCTGGGAAGGGGCGATCGACCCCACTCGGCTTCACTTGAGTGTATATGTTTCATGCACTGGCTATAAGAGAAAGAGAGAAAGAATATGTGTGCTCGCACCTCTCTCTCTTGCCCCTAAAGTAATATACGAAAAGCAACTCTCTCTCTTGCTTCACTAACTTATATCTCCCTCTCAACTTCCATTCGCTTCGCCCGATCACACTTTTCGTAACGCTCTCGTCACGCATTCACGAGCTTAGTCAAGCGTGCGTAAAGAAGTTTTACTTAAAAAAAACGATTAAATATAAAAAACTCTCTTTAAAAACCAAAAATAAAATAATTCTCTTAAAAACAAATTAAAATAAATAAATTCTTAAATAAATTAATAAAAATAATAAATTATTATTTGAACACAAGCTTTGAATAATTTATTTAAAGCTTATTTTCATGTACACCCCAAAATACAACAAATTGTTTTAAACATTTGAATAACGTTTGTTATTGTCCTAATTGACGGAATAGTCGCCTATAGAAATCCGCAATCTGGGGAGGGGCACCTGGGGAGGTGCATCGGCTCCACTCCGCTTCACTCGAGTGTATATGTGTCATGCACTGGCTATAAGAGAAAGAGGAAAAGAAAATGTATGCTCGCATCTGTCTCTTTTGCCCCTACAGTAATATACGAAACGTAACTCTTTCTCTTTCTATCTTCACTAACTTATATCTCCCTCTCAACTTCCGCTCGCCTCACCCGATCACACTTTTCGTAAAGCTTTCGTCATGCAATCACAAGTTCACTCCCCAAGTCAAGCATGCGTAAAGAAGTTTTGCCTTAAACGCTTGAAGTACACACTACGAAATGCAAAATATAACTGAATCGTCGCCTATAGAAATCCGCAATCTGGGGAGGGGCATCTTCTAAGGTGCATCTGGGAAGGGGCGATCGACCCCACTCGGCTTCACTTGAGTGTATATGTTTCATGCACTGGCTATAAGAGAAAGAGAGAAAGAATATGTGTGCTCGCACCTCTCTCTCTTGCCCCTAAAGTAATATACGAAAAGCAACTCTCTCTCTTGCTTCACTAACTTATATCTCCCTCTCAAATTCCATTCGCTTCGCCCGATCACACTTTTCGTAACGCTCTCGTCACGCATTCACGAGCTTAGTCAAGCGTGCGTAAAGAAGTTTTACTTAAAAAAAACGATTAAATATAAAAAACTCTCTTTAAAAACAAAAATAAAATAATTCTCTTAAAAACAAATTAAAATAAATAAATTCTTAAATAAATTAATAAAAATAATAAATTATTATTTGAACACAAGCTTTGAATAATTTATTTAAAGCTTATTTTCATGTACACCCCAAAATACAACAAATTGTTTTAAACATTTGAATAACGTTTGTTATTGTCCTAATTGACGGAATAGTCGCCTATAGAAATCCGCAATCTGGGGAGGGGCACCTGGGGAGGTGCATCGGCTCCACTCCGCTTCACTCGAGTGTATATGTGTCATGCACTGGCTATAAGAGAAAGAGGAAAATAAAATGTATGCTCGCATCTGTCTCTTTTGCCCCTACAGTAATATACGAAACGTAACTCTTTCTCTTTCTATCTTCACTAACTTATATCTCCCTCTCAACTTCCGCTCGCCTCACCCGATCACAATTTTCGTAAAGCTTTCGTCATGCAATCACAAGTTCACTCCCCAAGTCAAGCATGCGTAAAGAAGTTTTGCCTTAAAAAAATTGAAAATTGCGAGTCAAAGTTGTTTGGTACCACTCGAGTGCTTTAATACCTAAATATGTGTTTATATACTTTTTCTTATTTATTTATTTTGATTTATTTATATGATATTTTTTCAATACTTTATTCTTTACTACTTTTGGGACGTATTTATCCCAGGCTGTATTACTGCAAATCTGAAAATTAATAATTGCGTTTGAGTTTGCCTAATAATATAAATATAATAATACCTATTAGTTTTTACCTAATAAAAATGTCGTATTTAAAGTGTTAAATCTTGAATGTACAACGATATACCCACGTCAAAAAAAATATTTATTAATTTTGAATATTAAAACCAAAAATAAAATGTATTGGAAAAAATAATCATTTTTGTAATTATTTCGTTTTTTTCGTTTTGGTATGAATATAAGTCTTTAATTATTATTTGATATTATATATTCACATGAAGCCTAAAGTACCCACAAAACTCAATTCATAGAATAATTTTAATTTAATATTGCCATTCTATGAATGCGATAACAGTAGAGATCCCAACTATTAAAGCTCATTCACATCCACTAACGTAACTTAACTTACGTGAAAGACGTGAAATACATTGAAACCAATGCAGGTGTTTACATTCGTAGAAAACTTATCACACGTAACTTAACGTATTCAAAAGTTGGGTCCGGCTAAACTTTAGGGAATACGTTTCTTACGTGACCCAATCACATGCCCAGTAAAAAAACGATATATCGCTATCTTATGGTTTCACTTTTATAGATATATAGGCAACCATGTCTACATCGATGTATACATTGCGCGTGCTTGTATATTACGTTCTTTGCGTGTATTAAGTTAATGTAAACAGACAACTTAACAGACGTAGGTTTCTTAAGTTAAGTTAAGTTAAGCTTATTAAGTGGATGTGAATGAGGTTTTAAGGCAGATTTAATAGTGTTTTCAAGAACGACCCCGAAGAATAAACAAATCTTGAAGACATATTGTCCATCAGGTTCAGTAGGTTTGGGTGCAGTCAAGATGTTCTGCTAATTTATCGGAATGAACATGGAGAAAATATATTTTTAATTACGTTAATTCTTTGTGGAGGATGTCCTGTTTAAAGTGGAACCCTATTATTTTCAGAGTATTTCAAAAAACTTTCTTGAATATTTTTTCATGATTTTTCTTTTATGAGATTAAATTTTATTATCTTAAAAATACTCAAAAATATTTTTAATAGAAAGTGCTATTTTACATTATAATATATTGTTTTAAGGTAATTTTAAAAATATTTAAGACTTACATATTAACTTTACGTATAACAAGTTATACGACATAATAAGTGAAAAACACCACGTTGTTATTTTTGAAGTGATATATTTTTGAATTTACCTTGAGATAACTGTAACTGTAAAAAAAATTATTTATAGCGTATTCTATTAAAAAAATAATAATTTATAAACAACCTTGTATTTTTGGGATAACGAAAATTTGATCTCATATTCAAAAAAATTATAAAAATTTGTTGTTTTTGACCTATAAAAATATTCCAAGAATAAGGAAAATATATTATGTAATTAAAAATACGTTTTCCTAATTTTTATCCCATAAATTTGCCAGTTACACCTAAATCTGATAAACATGAAGAACGATTCCATCAAATACATATCTAGAACATTGGTACAGAGTTCTGAAGTGGGTACATAATGGGTATCAATGCAACAATAATCCACCTAAAAGTTTTGAAAAAATTTCATTTGTTATTACTTATTTTTACAATTAAATATTTCGACAAAATTTATTTAGAATAGTATAATATTTTTTCGATTTTGGCTTTTATTTCGCGTTTTTTTAAATTTTTTGTTGTCGTTGTTAGTTGGGGGTTTGCTCGTATGTCAGTTACTTATTAACTAACTGACAGGTGAACCTTATTTAACATAACCAACTGTTTTGTTTTGTGTAAGTAGTAAGACCACTATGTAAAAGTCACATTTTATAATGGCATCGTTGCTTAGAAAATGAATCTTTTCATTGGCAATGCAAAACTCGAATGTTCTATGTGACAGGTCTGTGTGAAAAAAAATTAATTATTTTGTTTTGTATTTGAATAGGTATAATAAAAAGTAATAGAAAAAGCATTGTATTTCACTTGTGAAAAAAGCTTTCTTCAAGCTCGTGTTAATGCACACTCGGCTCAACGGCCTTGTGAGCAACTTAAACATGAATGAAAACTAATAAAATGTTTTACCCATATTTTTAACAATTGTGAAAACTTTTAGCGACGTAAAATGTCACAAGAGGATTTATTGACAAGTTTGGCTTATTTATTTGTAAACGTTTGTTGAAAAGAATATATAATACATTGTATATTATAGAGCATTTCCACGAAAACGCGGACACAGAAAGCGAAATGTCAATCAATGAATTATGTCATATTTCATTTAGAATAACATTAATGGAGGTTTAAATGTGGTGTTACAGCAATACATGTTAATATATAACTGATAATTCATGAATAAACAGCTTATTGACATGGCAGACGCACTGACCTTTTATTGAGCAACTATCTCTCTTGAGTTTTCAAGTAACAGAAATCCTGGAGGCAAAATAGTTAGCTCTAATTTAATATTGCAATTCATTCATGGTATCTTTAAGTGTATTTCGACGCTGAGAAAATTTTTCTTAAAGAAAATTTGAACAATGCAAAGCATTTTCAATTTTTTGAATTTTTCGTGTCCGTACATTACGAAAAACATACAAAAGTTCGTCTACTGTGTGACAGAATTATCAAATACCTTCCAATTATTATGTACAAAGCCAAAAGTTAGCACTTTATAACGTGGAATTTTTTCATATTTTCAAAACAAGTGTAAGTTAATTTTTTTGCGTAACGGACGGACACCATTGTATTTTTCTCATGTAACCGAGGTGCAAGAAACGACTATTTCCGAGTTCTAACTTGGTGATGTACGGATTTAAGGTTTTACATGTGGTAGGCAGTGGACTGTATAAATGTGAGAAATAGGGGATGGTGGTGTTAGTTGACTGAATTCTTTGACTAGATAAAACGTGGGCAGTAAGAATATTAATAAAGTCCTACCTTGTGGCTGGTGCTGATGACGACACTCAGGGCCCTGGTCTGGTTTCTGGCTGTCAGCGTTGGTTTCAAGCGGTTGAGATGCACAAGCGGGATAAAGCGGGATTAAGCGGGATAAAGCGGGTATAATGTCGCGTGGTAGATCACTCTTGCGCGGGGATGCTCGCCGTTCGAACTCTTATTAATTAATACACTTACGCCCTCACGCGGTTAAATGGGTAATTAAAATAATTGCAATAAACATGCGCGTTGGGGGGCAATAAGCTAAATATAATATTTAAATAAATGTAATAAAATTAAACAAATATCAAATATTTCGCGAAGACGAAACATTCTGGCGGCCATTAAAACCATGGGTTTTAAGCGAAAAAAAAAAAAACTAAAAATAAATTAAATTTGCGAGATCAATTGTAAGCCCAAAAATTAAAATAAACGAAAATACCTCTCGGTATAAATAAACAAAATTAAACTTAAAAAAGGCGGCGTTATGCAAATCATTGAAGATCGGCTTGCGGTAAAGGACACACTTTAACAACAGGTCGCTTAAAGGTGCCTAGGTTTGTTCGCACTGTAACAACCCTGACAACCCCGTCTTTACCGGGGTGAAGCGTTTCAACACGGCCAAGGCGCCATTGAAGGGGTGGCGAAAGCTCGTTCTTGAGGAGAACTACAGACCCCACCTTAATGGGACAAGACTCGGATGTCCATTTTATGCGCTGGGATAAGGTATGGAGATATTCTGCATGCCAACGTGCCCAGAAGTCCTGGTGCATACGCTGCAACAGCTGCCAACGGGATAAGCGGTTTAGCTGAACGGATTGTAAATCGGGATCGGGAAGACATGATAAAGGTTCTAGAGTCAGAAAATGACCTGGTGTAAGGGCTCGAACATCATTGGGATCTACGGAAAATGAGCACAACGGTCTACTATTAAGGATAGCCTCAATTTGCGTTAACACAGTATAAAATTCTTCATAAGATAGAATTTGTTCACCAATGACTCTATAAAGATGTGTTTTGACCGATTTAACGCCAGCTTCCCACAAACCTCCGAAGTGCGGAGCGGAAGGAGGGTTAAAACTCCATTTGAGACTTTCGGAAGCAGCCGCGGTTTTAAAATAACTCTGAATTTGCTTATTTGCACCAACAAAATTGGTGCCACAATCGCTGAATATTTGAGAACATCTTCCGCGACGTGCAATAAAGCGGCGTAAGGCTGCAAGAAAGGCTTCGCTGGATAGGTCAGAAGCTAATTCTAAATGAATTGCCTTCGTGGCAAAACATATAAAAACACATATATAACCTTTTATTGTTCGAGTACCGCGGTTTTTACTCATTAGTAAAGAAAATGGGCCAGCGTAGTCTACGCCGACAACCGAAAAACATTTTAATTGCGAGATGCGTAGGGGTGGCAAATCCCCCATTTGAGGTTGCGGAGATTTTGGATTTAGTTTCCAGCATCTTAAACATTTTGAAGTTACTTTGCGTATGACTTGTTTTGAAGACAATATCCAAAAATTCTGTGCTAATAAATACTGCATTGTTTGAGTACCTGGATGTAAATGTTTATTATGCGTTTCCTGAACTAAAAGCTTGACAAAGCGGTGGTTACCAGGTAATAACGCGGGATGTTTTTGTTCAAAACTCAAATTCGAGTGTCGAAGCCGTCCCCCCACCCTAACAATATTGTTAGAGTCAAGAAAAATATTTAATTTGCGTAAGTATTTAGATACAGGGCGATGCTTTAATAGCGCAGAAATTTCGGCAGAAAAGTGAACTTTTTGTACATATTTTACAAAAACTAATAATGAATCATGTAATTCACTTTGAGTAAAAAAATCGGTGCGTTTTGTGTGAGCGGGTTTTGCGTTATTTATAAAGCGGAGAACATATGCGATGATGCGTTGTAATTTATTTAGCGACGAATATTTATGTATTAAATTATCAAGAGGAGTTGTTTCAATAACATTAGCAAGCGTAATTTTGCGTTCCTCATGGCAGACCGCTAGCGTATTATCAACCGAATTTAACGTACGTGGCCACGACGATTCAGGCAGCTGAAGCCACGGCGGCCCCGTCCACCACAGTGCATGTGAAACGATTTCGGACGGCATTACACCACGGCTCGCACAATCTGCTGGGTTACAAAGAGTAGAGACATGTCTCCAACGGTGCGGCGAGGATTTAATCCATGATAAAGCAATTGTAGAGTCGGACCAGGCATAAATATTCTCAAATGTTAATTTATTTTTATAAGTTTCGTAAACATAATAAAGCAAATCGGCCAACAAAACAGCGGCACATAATTCCAAGCGTGGAACCGAGAGACGTTTAAGCGGTGCGACGCGCGATTTTGCGCATATTAAGTAAACTTGCGCCTGGTCAGAATCATTTGGAGAGATGCGTAAATAAACAACGGCAGCGTAGGCTTTTTCTGAACCATCACAAAAGCCATGTAGTTGACAAGACTGAGTTAAAGCGGCAACAAAACGCGGGATAGAAACATTAGAAAGAAGCGGTAATTCAGATTTAAAGGTTTGCCATTTATTTAACACATCTGCGGGGGGTGGTTCATCCCAATCAAGCCCTAAGCTCCATAAATGTTGTACCAGATATTTAGCGGTTATTATGACGGGAGAAAGAAAGCCAACAACGTCAAAAATTCGTGCGATTTGTGATAAAATAGTGCGCTTTGTACAAGTAGAATTTTGTTGCGGTTCAACCTGATATAGAAAAGTATCAGTGGCGGAGTTCCACCGTAAACCAAGTATTTTTACGGTGGTTTCTTGTTCAAAATCACAAGAACCTACTTGTTTATGCGATTCCGGTAGGTGCGCGAATAACGCAGGACAGTTACTTGCCCATTTTCGCAGTTCAAAACCCCCTTTGCCTAAAATACTTATTAAATCGTTCTGTAGATTTTTAGCATCATCCAACGTGGATCCGCCAGACACAATATCGTCGACGTACATGTCATTATTTAGTACATTTGCGGCGCGCGGAAAATCCCTGCCTTCGTCATTAGCTAACTGCTGGATAGTGCGAATAGCCAAAAATGGGCTAGAATTTACCCCGTACGTTACAGTTAACAAGCGATAGGTAGAAACGGGATCCGTAGGCGAGAAGCGCCACAAAATTCTTTGAAAATCTTGATGACTTTTCGTAACTTCAATTTGACGGTACATTTGGCGAATATCGGCGGTAAAAGCGATTCGATTTAAGCGAAAATTAAGTAAAATTGACAGGAGGTCTTGCTGCAATTTTGGGCCAATCAAAAGAGCATCGTTAAGCGATAAATTGTTCGCGGTTCTAAAGGAAGCATTAAACACGACACGTAACTTAGATGTCACGACGGCATGATGAGGAATGTAATATGCGTTTTCATTGGGGTAAATATTTTTTAGTTCCTCCATATGCCCTTCTGACAGGTACTCACGCATAAAGTCTGAATACTGTGCGTATAAATCGGGGTTTGCGGAAAGTTTGCGTTCTAAGTTGTAAAAACATTTTAAGGCGGGAAAGCGAGAATTATTAAATTGCGGAGCGGTATTTTTAAATGGCAACGTAACACAGTAACGCCCGGCGGTATTGCGAGTATGTGTTTTAGTAAAAGTCGTTTCACAAAGTTTGTCATCATGGGAAATGGCCAAGGTTTTGGGTACTTCTTCAACATGCCAAAACATTTTAAGCGTATTATTTAGTTCGTCATTGGAAATCGTTAAGAAATTGTTGACTTGAGGAGCAGGTAAGCTGCCAATTTTTCCCATGAGAACCCAGCCAAAAATGGTGTTTAACGCGACGGGATGATGTTTAGAACCCTGAACGCGTCCTGGTAATAAAATGTATGGGAAAATCTCAGCACCTAACAGCATGTCAATATCTCCGGGAGAACAAAATTGCGGATCAGCGAGTTTTAAATTTGAAATGTGTGGCCAATCTGCCATAATGACAGAAGTTGGCATGTGGTTACAAATTTGCGGTAAAATTATGGCATCAAAGTCTAAATTCGAATTTTTATTATTTGCGGGGCGAATATGACATTCTGCGGAAAGTGTGGCGGAGACATTCATGGAACCTAGGCCTTTAATGGACAACGGCGATTTAGTAGATCGGAGACCGAGTTTAGTTGCGCATGATTGTGTAATTATGTTACACTGACTTGCGGAATCAAGTAAAATGCGGATTTTTTGATATTTATTGCGCGAATCTAATATTTCAGCGACAGCGGTTGCGAGTAAAATAGAGTGCGAAGCGTTAGAATTAGACAAGAGCGTAGCGGAGGTAGATGCGATAGCGTGCGATTGGGAAGATGCGGGATTAGAATTAATATTTTCTGTAAAATGAATAAGCGAGTGGTGTCTCTTGTTACATGTACGGCAAACATTTTCAGATCGGCAAGCAAACAATGTATGTTTCGAACTTAAACAATTGACACACCATTTGCGTGTCTTGATAAGTTCGAACCTATCACGTGGCGTTTTTTCCAAGAATTTGGGACATTTGTAAAGTAAATGATCAACATTGCATAGCGGACATAAATTGGTAGCGACATTATTTAGGTAACTATTTGTTTGACGCGGTTTGGAAAAACTATTATTTGGTGGCGGTAAAGATTTAGAAGTTTGCGGGGTTCTTTTAGGCGCAGAGGGAGCGCTGAAGGCAACTGCTTCATAGGCGGTACATTGTTTGGTAAGGAACTCCTCTAGTTCCTTAAAACTAGGGATTGTATCGACACTATCCCCTTGCTCCAGCTCAAAACGTGTGGATGTGGCGGTATCTAAGCGGGTTAACAACATTTGAAATAAAATAAAGTCCCATTTCGCGGTTGGAAATTTTAAATTTTTTAACGCGGCAATGTTTTCTGTAAATGTACTAATAAGTTGGCGGATCGTTTCGGGAGATGAACAATTTTCAGGAATTTTATTTGCGTTTTCAATGGCTCGCCAGTGTGCGGTGGCAAGAATCCGCCTGTTTTCGTATCGTTTTAACAAGGCAGCATAGGCAATCTTGTAGTTGGCCCCAGTTAACGGAAGCTGAGTAACAATAGCCAACGGAGAACCCACTAACGATGCACGAAGGTAGTTAAATTTTTCAACATTACTTAACGAGGCGTTGTCATGAACCATTGCTATAAACATATCAATAAATGTTTTCCATTCCCGAATTTCGCCCGAAAATTTTGGTAACTCTATGCGCGGAAGCCTTATATGGCTTGATATATTCGGAGTTACATTTGTGTTCGTTTGCGAAGCAAAAGAATCATTAGCGGAGGTGTCCGGTTCGTAATTTGAAAAGATACCCTGTATATAATAGTACATTTCCTCGAATTCGTTGCAAATTTTATGATGGGATTCTAAATCTGAACCCGCAGTATTAGCCAATTGAGCCAGAATAATGCTAGGTTGCTTAAAAAATGTTTGATACAAGGTTTTTACTTGCACATATCTTACTTTAAAACCACGACGTTTAACGTCACTGTCTTCAGCGGATTCGGCTGCTTCAAATATTGATTTCATTCGAATGACAACACTGTCACGCTGTGCAATGGCGGTATTTACTCTAGTAGCGGCAACGGTAGCCGTAGCGGTTGTATCTGTCATTTTTAAATTAGCTTAAAAAATATTTTAATGAAACTAATCGAAGCGATAGCGCAGTTTATTCCCCCCCAAAAAACGAGAAAAATAAACAATATTTTATTACGCGGTATTTATTTTTTATATTGGTATATTTTAAGTAATTTATAAAATATCCGAAAGCGATTAAATTTATATTAAATATAAATTTTATAAAAATGCGGGTAAAAAAACGAATGTAAACAAATATGCGGTGCGATGTCAACAATCAATGCGGTGATATTTAAATATTCAGCGACTGCAGCCAGGTGCTCTCTGCGAATAAACAAAATTACTGGCGTAAAGCGGTCAAACCAAATCTTGGAAAAATTTATGATTTTCCGTAGACTTCCTAGTACAAATATGTAACGCAAATTGTGGAGTCCAAGCCTTGTCACAATTATTAAATAAGTAATTTCTATTTAATAAATAAACACAACCTTAAACAATAAAATCATTAACTTAAATCAAATTAAGGTATTGCAATTTAAATCAGCTGTGCGCGTAAAATAAATTTCAAGGTCAAGGGCCGAACGAATGTCTCCTTCTACGAAATTATGAATGAACAAAATGGCGCTTATTGCCGGAACCCAGGCGAATAATTTAAAAAGATTTTTCGGTCAACAAACACCCCATCGGCTCAAAAAAAATGTTCGAAGGACCAAAATGGTAGGCAGTGGACTGTATAAATGTGAGAAATAGGGGATGGTGGTGTTAGTTGACTGAATTCTTTGACTAGATAAAACGTGGGCAGTAAGAATATTAATAAAGTCCTACCTTGTGGCTGGTGCTGATGACGACACTCAGGGCCCTGGTCTGGTTTCTGGCTGTCAGCGTTGGTTTCAAGCGGTTGAGATGCACAAGCGGGATAAAGCGGGATTAAGCGGGATAAAGCGGGTATAATGTCGCGTGGTAGATCACTCTTGCGCGGGGATGCTCGCCGTTCGAACTCTTATTAATTAATACACTTACGCCCTCACGCGGTTAAATGGGTAATTAAAATAATTGCAATAAACATGCGCGTTGGGGGGCAATAAGCTAAATATAATATTTAAATAAATGTAATAAAATTAAACAAATATCAAATATTTCGCGAAGACGAAACAACATGCATTGCTTATCTCAACTGTCATAGTAATAAATAAAAATATGTGGAATTATTAATATCATTTGTAAAATATATGTAAACAATAAATATAAAAACATTCTTGAACATAAAATAATTTGTAAGACATTTTTTATTAAAATTAATTTTGCACATGTTCTCAGTTTATTTGCACTTGCGCACATATATTCCAACATACAACATAACCATAAAAAGTCAATCGCTGTCAAAACGGACTTGAATATTCGCGTATTGATATTGCTGTTTTATGAATACCAAAGATCATTCATCGTTAATTCAAAAAGTGTTCTGCGACCAAGAAAATACAACTTTAAGTGTTCGTTACGAAATACTGGTAAATAATTGCAAGTTGTTTTTGAGCAAAATTTTTGAAACTTGACAAAAATTGTCATATAAAAATCTTGTTTTTCCAGGTCAATGGCACCGAAAACCAAAACCTCTGCTTTGACGTCCGCAGAGCGCCAAGCAAGATACCGGGAAAATCTAAAAAAAGGGGTTGACGTAATTCAAAAGAAAAAAGAAGCTCAACGGTCTCTGCTCTTCAGAAAAAACCTTGCTACAGATTTAAGGAAACTAAAAGACCATCGCGAAAAAGAAGATGAGAGAAAAAGAGTTTCAAGAAAGGCTTTATCGCAATCTGATTCATCAATGAATTCAGAAAAAATTCGCATTTTCAGAAAAAATTCGCAAAGGATCGAATGAACAAACAAAAGCAAATTTGCAACAATTTTATCTTTCTTATCAAATTTCGTGGCAATATCCAAATATGAAGGATATACTCATTTTGAGACATCACGATGAGAATGGAAGGATACAAAAGCAGTACATCCCCAAACGATATATGTTAATATCTCTTGTTGAGGCACACCAAATGTACCTGAAGGAGCACAAAGATCAACCCGTTGGCCGCTCATTATTTTGTGAGTTGAAGCCCAAAGAAATCTGCTCAAGGTGTATGCGTTTGTCGATATCACGAAAATGTGCGCCTTATCTTGAATGCCATGCATCCTTACACTCAAGTTCCACGATCCTTCAAGGAATTTATCGCACTTGTCACCTGCGATCAGAGTAAAAAAGATTGTATGACCAACAAAGGCGACCAGTGTCGTGACAAGATCGATGAACTCAATCCCCGAAATTTCGTTATTAACGCTTCTGTGATTTCACCAAGTTGCGAGCAATGGACAAGCCAACCACTTCAGAAAAAAATAATGGATTGGGATTTGCAACAATGTTTTCAACATCTAACGGATCAGCTACGTTATTTTCTGGAACACTCGTATGTAAAGCGAGCGCAAGCAAAATTTTTTGAAGACACCATTGCCAGCGTCGATGGAAAATAAATTGCACTGCAAGTTGACTTTGCTGAGAATTACGCTTTAAAACAACAAAATAAAATACAAAGTGCGCATTGGTGTCACCAGCAATGCACAGTTTTTACAGCTTATGCTTAGATGTCCGCTAAGGAAGCGCAGAGTTTCGCGTTAGTTTCGGATGAATTCACGCATGAAAAAATCAGCGTTTATAAATTCATCGAACGGCTACTTGAACTAATTACCGAAGATTACGATGAAGTGGCTGAAGTAAAAATATTTCCAAACGGAGCCGCTAGCCAATTCAAGCAAAAGTACCTTTTTTCGAACCTGCATGTTTTTGAAGCGCGCTACGACATTAAGCTATCTTGCCACTTTTTCGCATCAGGTCACGGAAAAGGGGTGGTTGATGCCATTGGAGGAAGAATTAAAGGTTCGGTGTGGAGACGACAAAAAGCGGAGCTGTGGTAAATACTGCTGAAGAATTCACATTTACATATAGCTCAAGAAGCATACCCTAAGATTCACGTTAAGTTTCTAAGCAAAGCAGACATTGATGTTAATTAATTAATTAATTAAGACCGCCTATTTTAAAATTTAAAAAAAATGCCGTGTTTATTTAAAAAGTTAAGATATTTTTATTGCAATAAAGAGGGAAGACATGGAGGTTAAATATGGAACACAATATCCGATAAATAACCGCCTCGTGACTGACGGCACACGTTGATTCTTTTGACAAAATTTTCGATTACATTTTGGCATAGTGCCGGCTCAATTTCATCAATGACCCGTCGAATCTCATGTTTTAGTTTAGGAACTGTTCTTGGGTTATTAGCATAAACCTTTTCCTATAAAAAAACCCCAAATAAAGAAATCTAACGGCGTCAAATCGCATGATCGGTCTGGCCACATCACATCCTCGCGGCGCGAGATAACTCTGCCTTCAAATTTTGTCCTCAATAATTCCATGGTTTCGTTGCTGTGCATGGTCTGCTGTCTTTAAATATTGTGTCAACCGAATATTTTACGCATGAAAATGCAGGTCTTTGGCCAAAATTCGCTGTAAACTGCTTCGAGAGAGTCTCAATTGATGCGAACGGTGGCGAATTGAGGTGGAAGAATTATGTTAACACTTTCACTAACTGCTGCAATATTTTCAGCAGACCGAGATGCACGAACATGGATATGTCTCTTTTTGGTTTGAATTGACCCAATCGTTTCAAATTGCTCGATTATAATCGGACCACAGTACGGCGAGAAGGTGCGTTATGGTGACCAAAAAATCCTTTATATCTTCAAACCGTTTCCGAAAAATTATCACCGTTTCGATAGTGGATTTTTACAATTTTTATGCGTTGTGCGTCTGTGTAAATCTCCATGACTTAACCTCAATGTTCACACATGACCACTGTCCAACCTCAACGCTATACGATTGACACAAAAAAATGACACTAAATTTAAAATAGGCGGTCTTAATGGGACACCCTTAGATCAGCGTTGCCGAAGAATCTAATGTGCATAAAGACAGGCGCATCGCTGTCCGCATGAAGTAATGAAGTTCGCGTGTATGCATATTTTGTGTACTTTTTTTAGATTTCAGTAATTTTAGTTGAAATCGCTTCGTTTTTACATTCATATTGATAAGTTGTAACAATTTGTATCTTTAATTATGAGTATTATTTAGCAATACTAGTTTAAACGTTCAAAACATGTAATTAATAAAAAATGTAAAAAAAATACATTTATTTAAACATGTTCTCTTCTTTTTCATATATTCTTCAACAATTGAATCTAACTTACGGGTACGAATATGAAACGTAAACACAGGGAATACAAAATGCGTGTCTTCGGTGTCCGTACGTTACGCTTTTTATACTGGTACTTTCATTTTCTTTTGAGTATTTTTACTGCTCACATAAGCGTATTTCATGGAAAATTTACTGCTCTTTCAGATGGCGTCAAGCGTTTTTGTGTTAAACTTAAATAAGTAATAGTTATTTAAACATTTATACGGTAAAATGCGTCCGAATGTCCGTACGTTACGCGTGGAAATGCTCTATACATAATCTTAAAAGTCACGAATTTGAGGTTTTAAAACAGTTTGAAATTTTTGAGGGTACCAATATTTGAAAACTAAATATTATCAAAAATCATTTAAGAATGAGCTTTATTCTTCAACGATTTTGCTTGCGAGAATATGACATTCATACACCGAAAATCAAAAAAATAAATTACATGTAGTATGCTCCACACCTCAAAGTCCCACCACGTGACCAGTGGTCACTGACCACGTACGGAACGCAGTCTTTTGAAAATTTGGCATATAAGGCTTTTATTATTTATAGTGTTACCTCTTATGTTTAAGCGTTAAAATTTAATAGTACCAACAATGGTTGGTTTAAGAATTTAGGAATATAAATACTGCATTTAAAAAATTCCAAAGTGTAAGGTGCAATATAAGTGATATTTTTGTGCATTGGGTCTACATTTATCCATAAAATAGTTTTAACTAAACAGCATTTATTAAAAAAAATCTAACTTCTCTATTATGAAATAAGAATATCTGTATCAAAGGTAGGTTAATATATTAGAACAAAAAATATCATCTAATTTTGTATTTTAATTTTAGGAAAATCTATTTTGACCAAAATAAATAAGTGGATTATTTGGAAGAGTGTGTTAATATGGTCATAAATATATATAGGTATAATAAAAAATTGTTGAATATGGTTTAAATTAAATTGAAGCTTTTATACTTCTAACGACAAAACTTGTGCATACCTCTTGTCATACCTACTTTAAGTTATAATAGAGAAGCTAGATTTTTTTAATAAATGCTGTTTAGTTAAAATTATTTTAAGGAGAAAACCAGATATTTGGACCAAATGCACAAAAATATTACTTATTTGGCTCCATGGTAACTTTTACGTAACGTTAAACCTGGCAACAGTGCTGATTGTTTGTGCCAAATTAGGTGTAAATAATAGTGAAATAAGACTGTTTAATAGTGAAATAGACCTTTGGAATCGATAAATGAACCAAATAAACAAATAAAAAAAACGGCAAGTTTGTTCTTATAAACAAGTACAAAAACACAATCTGTGAATTTGAAAGTTATATTTTGATCTGTCCCGTGCACCCGAACAATTGCGGCGTTGTCACTGTTACTGTTTTTACTCAGCTTGAAAAAATTATACAGAAATTACTTAAGATGATTAAGTGTTCGTGCTGCAATGTGGATACCGATGAAGCTAAAATTGTTACATGTTGTATATGCCAAAAACCCTACAAAAATACATGTGTTGGAGTCACCGCAACAGAACTAAAGATCTTATCTTTAAAGTCCTGCATTGCCTATACTTGTAGGCAAGTATATACCGAATAGGGAGAAACCAAGGCCTATACGATTAACATTGGATAATATTGATCAGGTTCACAATGTAATACAAAAAGCGAAATCCTTAAAAGACTCTACCCTAAAACATATTGGCATATCTTTTGATAAAACTCCAAAGAAAATGGAACATTATTCTCAATTGCGTAAGGAAATGGATGAACGGAAAAATAATTTATATATAAAATATGAAAGAGGTGTTTCAAAAATTATGGTGAAAGCGGAAAACTAAATACTCCCAACAATTTTCAATCCAATATTCCTTTAAATATATATTATCAAAATGTGCAAAGTTTAAGATCCAAGGCTGACGAATTTTATTCTGTTTGCTCAGTTTGTGATTATGACATTATTCTTCTAAGTGAAACATGGCTATCTCAAGATATATCTAGCTTGGAGTATTTTAATAACCAATATCGTGTTCTTAGAAAAGATAGGCAGTTCGATAAGGTAAATCTTACACGTGGAGGAGGTGTGTTATTTGCCTGCAAAGAATACATTAATGTAACCGAATTAGATCTAACCAATATAACAAATGAAATACCTATACTTGATATAATTGGTTGTAGAGTTAAAATCAATTCTGTAATAACTTATTTATTTATTGTATATATTGTACCTGATATGTCTGTTAATAGCTTTGAATTTTTTCTTGATGAACTTAGCAATCTATTGTCTAACCTTAATGAGGAAACTATTATTGTCGGTGATTTTAATGTAAATTCTAATTTAAAATTAAACTTATTTAATGACTTTATAAACTTTAATAATTATAAACAATTTAATGATATCCTAAATAACTATAACAGAACTCTAGATCTAGTTTGTAGTAATGTAAATGAAATATGTGTTACTCATGATGTACCATTCGTTCCTGAAAATTTGCATTATCCAGCTTTAAACATATCTATATCTCTTAAAGCCAGCACTGTTCATGAGTTTACTGTAAATATTAATCAAGCCAAGACTTACAATTATAAAAGGGCTAATTTTGTTCAATTGTATAACGATTTCTTACAGGCAGACTGGAATTTTTTAAATAACGAAACAGAAATTAATGCAGCATGTGATAAATTTTATTCAAAAATATATTCATTTCTTGATAAAAACGTCCCTACATATAAAACATCAAACAAAAAACACCCACATTGGTATACCATTGAAATAAAGGAAATTCTAAAACTACTACCATAGGCGGTACAAAAAACAAAAATCTGCTATAAATTACCATAACTTTAAAAATGTCGCGTTCAATACTAAAATCAAAAATAAACCTAGCTTATAAGCAATATATCTTAAATGTTCAAAATTCTGTCATACTAGAGCCTGACAAGTTTTGGAACTACCTAAGAACTAAAAAAGGGATGACCCGTATTCCGGGTGTTATGTGCAATGGCGACGCACAATTTGATGTTCCTGAACAAATTGTCGAAGCATTCAAAACCTATTTTAGTAGTGTGTATACAGAGCCAACAAATGATTATATAGATTTAACTTTTAATGATAATGCTTCCCATTTAAATAAAATTATAATTAATGAAAATGACATATTGAAATCAATTAATAAATTAGCAAATAAAAAAACTTCAGGTCTAGATCAAATACCTAGTTACCTAGTAAAAGACTGTAAACACATATTTCTTAAACCACTACTAAAATTGTTTAACCTATCTTTGAATAGCTCAACTTTCCCAGACATTTGGAAAACTGCTAGGATATGTCCGGTTCTAAAAAATGGAGACCCAAGCCAAATTCGGAACTATATGCCAATTGCAATTTTAAATAATTTTTCGAAGGTTTTTGAGATGTCAGTTTATATGCATGTCTACTCCCATGTATGCAATCTTATAACTCCGTATCAACATGGATTTGTAAGTTCGCGTTCTACAGTTACAAATTTAACCTGTTTTTCACAATATATATGTAATATTCTTGACAATCAAGGGCAGGTTGATGTCGTGTATACTGATTTCGCGAAGGCTTTTGACAGAATTGACCATCGAGTTGTATTGAGTAAGCTAAGGACATTTGGACTTACTGAAAATTTAATATGTTTTTTTAAGTCATATTTAAAAGGTAGAGAACAATATGTTAGTTACAATGGATATTTGTCAACGAGGTTTTTTGCTACTTCCGGAGTTCCTCAGGGATCAAATTTGGGTCCATTACTTTTTCTCCTGTTTGTAAATGATATTGTGGACAACATTGATTGTGAAAAACTTATGTTTGCCGATGATCTCAAATTGTTTAGCTCTATAGCAACCCAGGAAGATTGTAACTTTATTCAGGAGCAATTGGTAAAATTGGATACCTGGTGTCAGCAGAATTTTTTGTATTTAAATGTTGACAAATGCCAGATTATAAGTTTTAGCCGGAAAAAGGAGATAATAGAGTTTGACTATACCCTTCGAAATTTAAACATTAAAAGAAAAATAGAGGTTAAGGACTTGGGTATCCATTTTGATCAAAAGTTCTTGTTTGATATTCATATTAACAATATTTGTAGCTCTGCATATCGTATGTCAGGATTTATAATTCGCAACTGCAGTGGTTTTAGTAATTGTCTTGCACTTAAAACACTCTATAGGTCCTATGTTGTTTCAAAACTTGAATACGGCTCACTTGTTTGGTACCCTTTGTACAACACATACAAGATAAAAATTGAAAATGTCCAGCGAAAATTCTTAAAATTTATTTACTTTAAAACTCAAGGAATTTATCCTGAGAGGGGATTTAATAATGATGTTTTACTGGATATGTTTGGTTTTATCAGTCTGGAGAGTAGGAGGGTAATCTGCTCCATAAGGTTTGTGAGCATGCTGGTTCAGAATAGGATTGATTGCATGTGTCTTTTATCTATGTTAAACTTTTTAATTCCACTGTCAGCAAGGATGCATAAAACAATTTATTTACCACCATGCAAAACAAACATTATGCTTAGATCCCCACTATATATTATTTGTGATAATTTTAATAAAGTGTCTGAAAAATGTGATATTAATTTTGACAGTATTAATTTTATTATTAACTGCGTCAAAGAACATTTAATTTAATAATTTAGTGAATAATTGTTTTTTTTTTGTTGCTATTGGAGTTTATATTTTGTTAATAAGAACCTTTAGTAATTAAGTTTGGATTCCTAAATTTACATTAGAATATTTATATTACTATTATATTAATTTTTATTTGTAAATTTTCCTGTAATTGGATTGTTAATCTGTTGGGAAATAAAGATTATTATTATTATTAATATTATCATACACTTTAGAATTTTATTAAATGCATTATTTATATTCCTAAATTCTTAAACCAACTATTGTTATTGTAATACTATAAAGATTAATTAATTTTTAACACTTAAACATAAGCGGTAAATGTATAAATATGATTTCTTTCATTGACTATACTTTGACAGATACATAACCTGAAAAGCCTTAAATGCCAAATTTTAAAAATACTGAGTTCCGTACGTGGTCACGTGGTGGGACTTTAAGTTGTGGAGCATAGTACATTATACTATTCTGAAAATGTTTGGGTATGATAAGTGTTGAACTGAACTTTACATGGATGCATTAGTCTATTAAAAACATTTATTTAAGTATTTTGTTTGTAAACAAATGCAATTTTAAACCAGTAATTTATCTAAGAGCACAAAATTGCGCGCCGCTTGCACCGCACGACTTATGTGCAGCGTTAGTGCAATAAACCAGTTCGAAACCGCATACTTGCTCTGCAGAGCCCTATTTCTGACAAAATCAATGCAGGCCTGGACTAGATAGTTATATAAGTAAAGCCCCTGGTGCTAACAGAACTCATGCAGGCCTGGACTAGATAGTAATATAAGTAATATAAAATAAAACCACATTTACCTATGTAGTTGAAATAAAAATAAAACTTACAATATTAGAACTATGATAATACATCGGCTGCTACTTACAATGCTTGCTGATGAAGACCCAATAATCACTTGCAATAAGGCGAATCCTAAAAGCAAAAAAAAAACGGACAAGCAGAAACCAATCACACATTTTATACTTCCTAAAATCAATTTTAATGCAAAAATTTATACAGACATGATTGATTGGTCCAATACTAAGCTTTCTTGCCCTCCACTGCTAGCAGATTACTCAAATAATAATAATAATAATAAACAGTTTTATTTATTGTCAAGTAAAAAATAAACTAAATAAATTCAAATTCATTTTCAATAATTTTACAGACAATAAGGCAGTTTTAAACTGATTTTAAAATTCCAGTCCGTAAAGAAAATAAAATAAAATATATGTAATATGTAATTTAAATACACAAAAAAGTAACAAAACAAACACAATTAAAGAAATAAGCTGTTTTAATTTAAAGTTGCTTCAAGCAAATACTTTTTATAAACATATTTAAATTTATAAGTTTTAACCGTTTTAAATGAGTGGGGTAAACTATTATATTTATAAGGCATAGACGTTGTAAGTAAAAGAGCGTGTAAATATAGGGGTTTTATGAAGAGGTGGAGATATAAGGCTTTTATGTCTTAAATTTAATGTGTGGACATCAGTTCTAAAAGTTATTTTATCGCACAAATATTTTGGACTTTTGTTTGAAATAATTTTTAAGAAAAGTGCAACAACATGAAGTTTTCGCCTATTTTCCATATTAAGCCATTTACATTCTTATGAAATAGGATCGTACTTTTTTATGACATATGTAATACATATGTAATACATATGTAATATGTAATACATATTATGTATAACGACGACATGACTTCTGCACTTTTTCAATACAATTAATATTAACCTTATCAAGACAGGGACAATACACAACATCGCAGTAGTTAAAGTGACTAAGAAAAAGGGAGTCGGTTAATTTTAGCTTTAAAGGCTTGGATAAAATATGACGATAAGGATAAAGCATTTTTAAGCAACTATAAGCTTTTTTAATGCATTTCGATATATGTCCTTCAAAATCTTAAGTTTGTATCCATTATAATTCCCAAGTTTTTAGCTTCTCTTGTACATACTAAGCCACCTTAATCCACCATTAGTCTAGACAATCCCGATATATTTCCTTAAATTTACCAACTGACATTTGTGCATTTGTTGTAAGTTGTTGCCTCTTGGACTCTACCACCAGTCTTGTAATATCATCATTAATTATATTGTTTGCATGATATTTAGCGCATTAAATATTTAGCGCATTAAATGAAAATTTATGCTGGGTATCATCAGCATAAAAGTATGGTGTACAAAATCTTAGGTTGCTGCTTAAATTACACGTATACAGGCAAAATAGTAAGGGTCCCAGAATTGAGCCTTGCGGTACTCCACAACATATATGGGCACTTCTAGATTGATTGCATTTTAAAATAAGAACACTGAATAAAAACATAAAATAAATTTCCAATGTGAGAAAGCGAAAAATTATAAAGTAAAATAATTAGATTTTTATATTATACCAATTTATATTTTAATAATATTTAAAAATAAAGATAATGTGTATAGTAACTAGTTTTTATTTAAATGGAACCATGTAATAAAGATATTAGGTTATGTAAATTACTGTTTTTTATTTCTCATTTGTTTTTTAAAAGTTAAAAATTAAAGATATTATGGTGTGTAAACAGGGGCGCCGGAGTTTAGGAGGCATTCAAGTCTTACGTAAGCAGAATAAGGGGTGGGGGGTTTTTATTTACTTTTGCTGAGAAAAAAAGGGGGATTTTTTTATTTTTGCATTTACAGGGGTGGGGGGTCTAAAATCATGTAAAGTGCGCTTTCGTAATAGTTAAACACCCCAGGGGGACCTTTGAAAAAAAGTTATTTTAAGCAATGGCAATAAATTATAGTGTTTTTTAGTGTACCCAAAATAAAAGCATTATTATCTACAATATTTTTATTCCGAAAACATCTTGCAAAAGATCTTTTGACAAAGCAAACATATTGGTTCGTTTCGCATTTCTTGATATAAATTCGTCCATCAGTTTGATGGCATCAGATTATCTAAATATATGTTGTCTGCCAACTCGTGGTAAATATGTAATAATGCAACATAATTTAAACGTTTTTATCCTTTCGTCTCCCGCACAATTTTAATCTTTTAAGGGTTAAAAAACTCTTACTTGAGCAAGAAGCTGGAATCGAAACAGTTCAGGGAAAATTATTAAATTATTAAAATCATATTTATAGAATAAAATAATTTCATCTACATGGCCATTTTTGCCGAGCACAAAAGCTTCAAGGGATCTAAAAAAGTTGTTCCAAAGCGGCATTTCAATGATAATATCGTAAACTTTTCTATACATATCTTCGGCAGTCTAAAAAACATGGTTTTTATTATTTTTTTTATTCAGAATCAAAGCGTTCGGAATTCTTTTACGTCGTGGCAATTCGACTTCTTTAAAGTCAAATGTTTAAAAAATTTCATTAGCTTGAATCTAAATTTGTTGAAATTTTTCGTCCCGAGATAATTTTAACCAGTATGATACAGCATCAACTTTTTGAAAAGAGTCAATCACATTTAGTTAAAAATTTTGCAAATCTTGATTGAGGTTTTCAATCTTGTGAAAAATTTCTATTATCATTGTCAACATAAACAAAAATTCAAAATTTTCCATATGCTTGAAAAATCCACTTGATTTTGGTAGGTTATGTAGAACGATTTGGTTTTATCTAGTCTAGGGTCTTTGAAGCAAAAAAACTCTTTTATCTACTCCTATAGGATGTATACATTGACGAGCTGTGACCACAGAACATAAGCTGCGACTTTAAGCCACAGAACATAATCTGTGACTTTATGAAGTTTTAGTCACGGACTGAAGTTGGCTTTATTATAAATTGGGATAATTTTTTAACAAATAAAATTGGCTTTAAATTCTTTTTTTTGTGTTCGTAGTAGATAAAGTATAGTATGCAACTTGTTTATAAACTTCTCTAGACACTCGTTTTTATTAACCACTCGCTCGCAAGCTTTGCTCGTGCTTAATTAAACTCGTAACCAAAATGGAGGTCAAAAAACTTGATACACTGAAAAAAATATTGTTGATAATATAAATGAACCACCATAGTCAACTGATATTTCATTGGGCAAATGAACTTTTTCATTAAGGTAATGAAATGCTATTCATAAATCAATATTACCTTTTATCAATATTATGAATTCATATTCATCCAGACAATGAATGTCATGTCATTAATGTAAAATTGTAATTACCGCAATAGAATTTTCATTAAAATGAAGATTTTTTTCATTGAATCAATAAATTCGTGTATCGTTTGCATTCTGGAACTTTAATGAACAGTAATTATTGCATTAATGCAAACGTCATCAATTAATGAATAGAGAACATTAAAGAAACGAACTACAGTTATTAACTTAATGAGCAAGCTTAATTTTATTAATGTATGAGTTCATTAATTATCGATGAAAAAGTGAACATTGTATTAATAAATGTGTGCGTGGTATAGTGTTTCTTTATTGAAACTGATTTTTTTTTATTAAAATCTTTCAAGAATAATTTAAAAGTTTACATTTTGTGCGAGTATTTGTCACAGAAATCTACAGAATAAAAAATATTCTAAAACATGTTTGTTTTTTTATAATACCTTTTTTCATATAATTTCACAGAATAAAAAATATTTTAAACATCTTTGTTAAGAAAATTTCATAAACTTTCATAACTGTCTGTCGGAGTTTAAATCCTGTGTATTTATTTTCTAAAAAAAAACCTTTATAAATTTTATTTAACTCATCTTCTTCTGTGAATATATATATATATATATATATATATATATATAAACTGCTGTTCATAAGTTAGGGAACCCCCTTATATAGTTAAGACGCCGGTATATTTGTTTCTTTAAACCAATGTTTTATGAACAATAATGTATTTTTAAAATACCTGATAAAAAATATTGCTTAGTTTTTAAGCAGTTTTTTATTTAACGCGATTTGTTTTAAAAATGTGAGTCATTTAAATCACATTTAGTAGATTACTGATAATTGACCACTTGTTTAAATCGTTTTTCATTTAATTTTATAATAAATAAATAAATAAATAAATAAATATCTTTATTGACGGATTTACCATTAGATATAAACAAAAGTAATCATTACAATTTTACATTAAAGACCTTTTGAAGGACTGGAGAGTATTGCCAAAGAAATCTACATTTAAAGAATTTGCATTTCTGCACATCCTATGTAATGGTGCATAATAACCATAGTTTGTATTATGGTGACATATATAAAAAAGATTTTTATTTCTTAGTCTTAACTGAGGCACTTGAAAATTAATTCTGCCAAGCAATTCAGGGCTATCTATAATCCCATTTAAAAGTTTAAATAGGAAATGCATATCAAATTTATCCCTTCTTTTGCTTAGGGTATCAACATTAATCAAGTGTCTCAATTGTACATAATCATAGTCATCAATAATTAAATTTAATTTAAATGCACAAAATCTCATGTTGCTGCTCAATAAGGACATTCTTAAACAACGGTGTTAATTTTGTTGTTATTATTTTTTCAAATAGCTTAGGAATTTGAGATAGTCTGGAAATTGGTCTATAATTTGTTACATCACATTTATTACCATTTTTAAATAATGGGATGATATAACTTTCTTTCCAGATTGTGGGAACTTCACCATTGTTTAAGGACATCCTAAACAACATAGTTATAGGTCTAGTCAGGGAAAACCTACAGTTTTTCAGAACCGAAGCAGGTACACCATCCGGTCCTGTTCCTTTACATGGATTTAATTTAAAAAGTTCATTAAAGACATCTTTTTCATCAATATCACAGTTTGTTAAATTTAAAGTTTTATCACAGAAAAAATCAGGTATATTATCACAGTTAGAGTTAGTATATACTGAACCAAAAAAATTTGCAAAGTAGTTAGCAATATTCTCAGGATCATCAGAATAACTATGTTCGTAATTCATACTGCATGGTAGTATATTACTGTTTTTTTTAGAATTAATATACTTCCAAAAGTTTTTTGGATTATTGCCTATATTTAGTTCTAATGAATTAATGTAATTTACATAACATTCATTTGTTAATTTTTTACAAAGGTTTCTTAAATTTGAAAATATTTCATAGTTATTTTTAGATGAAATTTGTTTAAATCTTTTGTGAGCAATTTTTTTTTCGATTATAACATTCTTAAGGTCTTTAGAGAACCAAACTGGAAATTTATTTTTAAAGCGCTTTTTTTTTGGGACGTACAGTTCAAATAAATAGGATAAAATTTCATAAAACGATGACAAACATATATTAACATCATTGTTTAAAAACACCAAATCCCAATTAATAATACTCAAATGAGCATTTAAAGAATCGAAATCGGTGTTTTTAAAATCAGAATAGACATATTCATAATTCATTAACTCTTCAGTAGAAAGTTTAACATTTATACAAATAGCAGGATGGTAGTTATCACATTTGACTAGAGTTTCATTGGCAATCTCACTTGTAGCATTTACATTATTTGAAAATATTAAATCTAACATATTATTAAACATATTTTTAATTAAATTAATTTGATAAAAATTACAATAAGCAAAGCAATCAGCAACAGTTTGTACATTTTCGGTTACTCTACCTAAAGCTTGTACACCAAGATCTTCATTTACCCACTGTACACCTGGTAGGTTATAGTCACCACATATATAAGCACCTACATCACCAACATATATTTCCATTAAACTTTCAACAGAAGAGCAGTGGTTTTTGTATATTTCAATAGAAGAGTTCGGTGGGATATAAATTGAACCGATTATAAATTTTAATTTTTCTATCCTAACTTCTACAAACAGTTGTTCCACATCATTGACCTCAGTTTTAATAGCCACTGAAGTAAACATCTGCCTGACAGCAATAAGAACTCCTCCACCTCTCTTACAGTTACTGGTTAAATGGTTTCGGTCTAATCTAAAAACATTATAGTTTAGAAGATTTAGTTCTGAAGTCAAAATATCTTCATTAAGCCATGTTTCAGTAAAACATAAAATGTCATAATGTGTTGTTAGGACATTTTTAAATAGCTCAGTTAATTTGGTTCGTAAACCTCTTACATTTTGATAGTAAATTACTAAATTGTTTAATTTGTTCTTGTTTTTGTTGCCTTTATTTTGTTGGAATGTTCGTCTTTGGTTATTTATGTTGGTGGATTTGTTTTGACTCTTGGGTGAAAAAACCTTGCCACGTAAGCTCCTTCAGGCCACACGTCAGGATTCATGACCTTTTCAAAGTTAAAAAGATCAACTGTTAGCTTAAACGAGGAATAATAATCTGGAAACTTAGATGTTATAGGTTCACATAAGATTTCAGGAATACTATCTTTTAAATAATTGATTAATTCATCACTTTTAGTCTTAGGAGCAAGCCTAGACACATATACAAAAGCCTTTTTAGGAGCAACCTTTAAGGAACATGCGGTAGAATTCTTCAAAGTTCCCACCACCTTGATATTACTTCTTTTTTCATTTATTTTGGCAGTTTTTTTTACTGCATTAGCGTATCCAGATTCAGAGACGGTTTTGGAAGCCTCAGGTTTATTAATATTAATTACCTGATCACAAACAGTCTTTGTTGTAGCTTCTTGGATTGCTAAAGAAACAGTTTGAGAATTAAATATCTCTGGCGTTAACTTTTCGATTTTTTGATTTTTTTTGTTGTTTGTAGATGTTTTTACTTCTAGGATTTTATTAGAATTTTTATGTTTATCAGAGTTGCTGTGAAGCTCTAAATTTTTATTGTTGTTTTTTATTGAATTCATTAATTTTATTTGATCTCTTAAAGATTCAATTGCAATCGTTTGATTATTAATTATTAGGTCTTTTTGTAGAATAATTTCTTTGAGATAGTGAATTTCAATTAGCAATGGATCATCTGGAATTGAAGATGCAGTACATGAACCATTCTGCTCAACACTTTGAGCAACTTCTTCATTAATTCCACAACAGTTAATTTCTTTTCCATTTATTATCTTTACATTTTTAATTTTTGCACAGCTTGGGTGCATAACACATTCACATATAATGCATTTGTAAAAAATATTAGGTATACTTTTACACCTTTTACACGGTTTATTTGTTGTATCAGACATTATTATAAATCCAATAAATACAAGCACCAATATAGCTCAACTGGAAAGGCCACAAGCCCGCTCCGCAGTCAACGAAGCGTCCCCGGTTCGATTCCCAAGGGGATAATTTTATTTTTTTGACAAATTTACTTGTTGTTTTTTATTCATTCACGGTTTTTATCAATGTAAACTTTTTATAAACAGTTCCATATAGTTTATCAAATAATTATATTCATTTATTAGAATATCTATTTGTCACATTCACTAATAACACGAGTATTATGAAAGTTATTAAGAAATTACTTTAATCAAAACTTGGCAAAGTTTCCAACTTTGGTTCACTTTTATACCCATTTTATTAGCACATAACTCGGAGCATCCAAAAACACAACCGCTCACGCTCAAGTTTGGATTGCTAATAATAATAATAATAATAATAATAATAATGGAGAGGCAAAAGTTAAGTGTAGATCGCCGGTATATAGCCATTGGAATGCTAGAAGCTGGGAAATCATTGATAGCTGTCGCGGAACACTTTAATGTTTCAAAAAGCGTAATTTCTCGGCTTCGTTCAAGATACAGGAATACAGAATCTGTGGAGGATAGACCTAGAACAGGAAGACCTAGGAAACTTACAGCCCAACAAAACCGATATCTATCTGTTTCTGTCCGTAGAACCTCTATCAACGAGCCGGCAACTGAGTGGTCGCTTACAAAATGCTACTGGCGTGAGAGTTTCCGTTTCAACCATAAGAAGACGCCTTTTAGATCTTAATTTAGTTTCTAGGCATCTCCTTAGAGGAGTTCCATTAACCAGAGCCCACAAACAGGCTCGATTAGAGTGGGCCAGACAACACTTACATTGGGACCAAGAATGGAATAACGTACTTTTTACGGATGAGTCCAGGTTTGGCAGATTCTCAGATAGCCGACGTACCCGAGTTTAGACAACACCCGGAAGACCCAGAAATGTACGTGCTGTGCAGGAGGGGACAATAATGGTCTGGGGCGGTATTTCTTTGGGTAGGCGATCGGATTTGTATATCTGCGCAAATACCATGAATGGTTTCATTTACGAAAATGACATAATAAACAATATTGTCCAACATTTTCATCAAGAAATAGGTGACCAATTTCAATTTTTGGATGATAATGCAAGACCGCATCGTACACTGCGAGTAAGGCGTGCGATAGAAAATCATGGTATAACGCATTTGCCATTGCCAGCTATGTCACCGGATCTAAATCCGATCGAACATGCCTGGGATATGCTCCAACGAAGCCTAGATAACCACCAACCTAGGCCTGAGACAATACAGGACCTAACAAGAATATTACCTATTCTTTGGGCTCAAATTCCGCAAGAAATGTTGGATAACCTAGTACAGAGTATGCCAAGACGTTGTCAAGCTGTTATTGATGCTAGAGGTTCACATACATTATATTAAAAATAAAAATAAATTTACTTTTAAATAAGGCAACTTTCTAAAATTTCAAATTAATATATTTTTATATTATAACATTATGAATAAAGTGGTATTTTTTGTATGTTTTGTTTAATTTTAAGGTATTTTACTAAACTAAAAATGCTCTGACAAAAAAATTAATTCGGTTGTAATTTTACAGGAGGTTCCCTAACTTTTGAACAGCAGTTTATATACGTATATATATACGTATATACGTATATATATATACACTGGCGAAAAAAATTAACGCATCACCATAAATTTATCATTATTTTGTTGTTAAATATTTTCCGAACAAATTATTCGATTTTGATGATCTTTTAATTGGATTGTAAAACAACTCTTAGATAATTTTATTATGACTTTAGTTTTTTTATAAATTTTTGTTATACTGATACTTGTTTTTTTTTTAATTTTTGAAACACCCTGAGGATAAAAGTAGCAGTAGTAGCAAATCCTAAAATAGATTAAACCATAGCCTTATCTATCCTTACCATTCTCTTTTTTGATTCACCTTTTTATCTCTTTGATTAAAGGAGATACACATTTAAATAACACTGCATGTTTTATTTACCTTTTTAAAAACATTAAAGAAAACAGGCTATTGCGTCTTGGCAAAATTATGGCATTTCATACAAAATGTGAATATTATTTAACTTAAGGTGTTAACACACTTAATAATTAATATAGTAGCAAAATTATCTATTGTATTAACGCAACACAGTAAATATTGCTTAATGTTTCCTCTTCTTTCACGAATTATAGCCTATTTCCTCTTGGTCAATATTTTCCCAAGTTTGTTGTAGCCTTTCTTCCAGTTCTTGTTGATTATTTGGTTGACGATGAAGTTCTCTTAACCATTTGCCCATAATATCCCAGATATTTTTTATTGGATTAAGATCCGGACTTGGGCTGGCCAACGCATTGTTGGAATATTAAACTCGGAAGATATTGTTGTACAATCCTGGCCGTATGCGGTCTAGTATTATCATGCATACAAATAAAATTCTCACCGACAAAAGGTGCAAAAGGTATTAAGATTGGTTCTACAATTTTTTCAATGTAAGAAGGTGCCGTAATACTTCCTGGGATTACCATCAACCCCGTGTGAGCTTCTGCAGTGATGCCTCCCCACACTATACTAGAGCCTCCACCAAACATGACTACTTGAACAAAGTTACATTAAACATATCGTTTACCTGGCCGTCTATAAACAATCATCCGTTTGAGCTGTGGAGACAAAATCTGGATTCTAAACATAATGTTGCAACGCGTTGGCCCAATCAGTCTCTAACCAGTTAACGTGTTCTTGAGCAAATGTTAATCTGGCTCTGCGATGCTCTGCTTGTAATGGAGGGTCTGTCGCAGGATTCGAGATAAGTCGATTGATGGACACCAAGACGTTTAGCGAAATAACGCTGACTTACCATCTTCCGGAAGAGTTACCGCACGCACAGAATCTTCAAAACTTAAGATGCGATTCTGATGAAGCACTTCTGACATTCTGATGAAGCAATTCTGACATTCATTATAAAATATTAACATTTGAAATGTCATAATTTTGACAGGACGCAACAACCTGATTTCTTTAATGTGTATAAAAAGGTAAATAAAACATGCAGTTTTATTAAATTGTGTATCTTTTTTAATCAAAGAGATAAAAAGTTGAATAAAAAAAGAGAATGATCAGGATAGATAAGGCTATAGTTAAATATTTTTTTGGATTTGCTATTACTGCCACTTTTATCCGCAGGGTGTTTCAAAATTTTTGAAAAAATTAAGTATCAGTTTAACACCCCGTATATAAAAGACACAAGGATTTATAAAATAACTAAAGTCATCTAGTCTCTAGAAGTCTTTACACAATCCAAAAAAAGAGCAATAAAATCGAATGATTGGTTCGGAAAATATTTAACAACAAAATAATGATAAATTTATGGTGATGCGTTAATTTCTTTCGCTAGTATACATATATATTGTGATTGTGATGATACTTTTATGTAATTAATTCATAGCCCACCTCAATACAGTGTGACAAAATGAAAATGTGATCTACCTCAAGGAATCCCAGAAAATTGGCCATATGCAAGGAATGCGGTCGATGTTGCCAATGGTAAAAAAATAAAATTCCCTATTGGGAACATTCAATTATATTACGTTGGCTACACTGAAATTTTGAATTTCCCGCACAAACTAAATTAATTTCCATCTTTTTTTTTAATAATAATAAATAATAATAATTCCCACATTTGAAATTCGCACCTTAATTTATTATACAACATTGGAACTACCTTCTTTATCTCTGGGAACTCCTAGAATGTATGTCAGTTTGTGCGGGAAATTAAAAATTTCAGTGTATCCAACGTAATATAATTGAATGTTCCCAATAGGGAATTTTATTTTTTTACCATTGGCAACATCGACCGCATTCCTTGCATATGGTCAATTGTTAAAAAAATTCTATTTTTATTATTTTGTCGCCACTATTGTGAGAATATGAAATTAGTCAGTATACTGATAAAACTGGCCGTCAGCCATTATGGTGCAGGGTAAACAACAACTTTTTTAGGGTAATTTGAGTACGCCGAATCCAAAAATGACCATAATTTTGCTTAATCAGCTTTTGTATTTGCGATGTAGATAAAAAAACCATTTTTTTTATATGCGCACATTTAAATGCTTAAATATATATTTTTTAAACTAGGGTCAAAAATACCAAATACATTGATAATGTTATTCTCTTTAAAAATCTTGCTTTCATCGAAAGAATATCGATTTTTTAGCTAAAATTCGGATATTTTTAAAATTCCAAGTGATACAGCATTATCAATTTTTTCCCGATTAAAATAAAATTTACCCTATTTGTAGCTCTATTTATCTACTTTATTGTGATAAAATTTAAATGCAATCAAATAAAAATTGGCAACATGGCAATAAAATCAACTAAGCGAGTCAAACTTGGGTACTACGTGTACCACTTAAATACACTCCGTGAATAGCTATTAATATTTACAGAGCCTATTTAAGTGGACAATTTTTGTGCCTAGGATTTTAGACCTGATTTTAAGTATGTCTAATAATAAGATGTCAAAAATATTATTGTTTTTTTTTCTATTAGTTTTAGTGTATGAGAGTATGAGTAGGGTATCTGCTGCTGCTCTCAATACTCTACTATCATACACTCTGCCGTGCAAAGCTAAACCAACGTATCTGCAATATTAAATAATAAAGGACAAAGGATAGTTTTTATTGTTTTTAACAATGAAAATGATCTTTTATTTAATATTGCAGATACGGGGGGTTTAGCTTAGCACTGCAGCACTACTATCATTCAATTTTTGATTGCATTGAAATTTTAACACTATAAAGTAGATAAATAGAGTTAGAAATGGGTAAATTTTATTTAAATCGGGCTAAAATTGATCATGCATATCACTTTGAATTTTAAAAATATACGAATTTTGGCTAAAAAATCGATTTTCTTTCGATGAAAGCAATATTTTTAAAGAGAATACCATTATCAATGTATATGGTATTTTTTTTAGTTTAATAAAGACCCATAGCAAAATTACCAACTTTCCTTGCTTAAATTAGAAGTTAAAAAAAATATATATAAGAATTTGAATGTACGCATATCGAAAATATTTAGTCTACATCGCAAAAACACGAGCTGATTGAGAAAAATAATGTTCATTTTTGGATTCATACAGGCCCGTTCCTGGGGTGTCTGGCGCCTGCGTGCAGCATTCGTAGGTGCGCCCCTTTTATATTTAAATATACCTAATACATTCAATATTTGAATTTTAAGCCGTAAAATTTAAAAAATATATATTTTGCGACAAACTGGCAATATGTAATTGAAAATGTAAAAAAACCGATTAAATTAAGTATAAAAAAATATTTATTAAATTACCAAACAAACAAGTAATATCTATCATAAAGGCATCTTTTTTTTTTCGAAAAAAATCGAAAAAACACGTTGCCAAGTAATATTTTAACAAAAAGCATGAGTGCTGGTGGCAACAAAAATCCGAGTCGACGACGAGGATTTTTGCACCTGCACGAATGCATTTTGTTAAAAAATATTACTTAGCATTGTGTTTTAACGATTTTTTTATAGGAAAAGTTAGATGAACGAATGGTATTTGACAAGACTATTTCATGAGTAACAGTTAACAATTAAAATATAAATTGTAATTTTTGGTGACAACGGCTGTCAAGTTTTGCCGCGGCTAAACTCGAAAAAACAGCTGACAGGTGCTGTCATACAGGTTTTCCACCTAGAAACCATTTGTAGTTCAAAATTGCCCGTTTGTGATTGGTGGAAATTAAGACGAGGGAAATAGTCAGTGATAAAAATACTCTAAAGAAAAAAAACAATCTAAACAATATAATAACTACAACTGGTTTTTAGTGACGTACTCTCTAAAAATTAATAGTTTTCAAAGTATAAAAGCAGTCACTAATAACTTTAGTCCACAGCTATTTGTATGACTTTTCATTATATTGATGAACTTGTGCATGGGCTCAAAATTAATAACAACGTTTATTGATGAAATGAACATTTTTATTGTATTTATGTACACTTTTGGTTATGTGTACATAAAATACTATTTTAGATGCAAAATATTTTGAAATAATAAATACATATTATAAAGTAAAATAATAAGTTATTTATGTTATACTAATTTATATTGGATTAGATGAATACACTCATTAATAGTGTGATTTTCTACATTTAATCAATGAAATCTGTTCCTTGGAATAATGAATGTATTCGTTAAAGCAATGAATCTGTATTTAATAAATTAAAGTTAAAAGTTCATTGAAACAATGAATGCTTTCGTTGAAGCAACGAGTCTGTATTTATAGAATTGTTCGTTGAAACAATGAAGGCAACCCTTAAAGCAACCAATAAATTAACATTATAACAATGTAATTATTCTTAAATTCAATTAAAAGTGTTCATCAATATGATGAAATGTATGACTTTTCATTATATTGATGAACTTGTGCATGGGCTCAAAATTAATAACAACGTTTATTGATGAAATGAACATTTTTATTGTATTTATGTACACTTTTGGTTATGTGTACATAAAATACTATTTTAGATGCAAAATATTTTGAAATAATAAATATATATTATAAAGTAAAATAATAAGTTATTTATGTTATACTAATTTATATTGGAATAATATGTAAAAACTAAATAAAAATATTATCATTGATTAATATAGGTATACTTTTCAATAATATCACTTCATATGTGTAAAGTAACCTTTTTTATTTGTATTCCTTTATAAAGGAAACAATTTAATGCGGATATTATGTTGTGTAAAATTTTAAATTTGTATTCTGTGAAAATTAAATAAAGATGTTATGTTATGTAAAGATACTTTTACTACTTTTAAATACTTAAATACTTTTTAAATTTTAAATTTGTATTCTGTGAAAATTAAATAAAGATGTTATGTTATGTAAAGATACTTTTATTTATTAGGGATATAATTTTCAGTAGAAACAACGAAACTTTGAAATTAAAAGGCAAATTCCTTATATACAAACCGTAGTGACGTCATGAGCCTCGCTATATAAACTGTATTTGATTTAAACCTTGTAGCAGCAATATTTTTCAAGCTTTCTTAAATTTTGTTAACTTAAAAGCGCAGATACGCAGTCCAGCAAATCATAAACAGGGGCACGTTGTCCAGTAGGGTGGAGCGATTTTCGGAAATTTAGAATTTAAGAATGCCTGGTACCGGAATAGATGTCTTTCAGGGTAAGTATAAACCAAAAAAAAACTCACTCCTATTGGACTTAACCTTGAGGTTCCTAGAAGAGGTTAAACCTTCGTATTTTTTGTTTTTTTAACTTAAAAAATATATCCTATAAAAAAATCACAGTTTTTTAATCCCTGCTGTAAGAATATGTCTCATTCTGGTCTAAAAATATACGTCCAATTTATTAACTATAAACAAAGATGTCCCTGCTATGGATGTAATGTAGTTGCCTACGCTGCAACGCTGCGAGAAAAGCTGAGCTGCCAAAAGAAAAATAATTAATGTAATTAGTTAGCTGTCAAATATTTCACTTTATTTGTAACCATGGTACTAAGACAACAAGGTATATCCACGCGCATCTTTATCTTCCGTCTCTCTTTATCCTCTGACTTCATCAAGTGATAAAGTACGTTGTCGCTGCACGTGCAAATTTCTATATACCAACCGTCAATTTTGTCACGTAGTAACGTAATGCGCCTGACTGTCTAAAATTCGTTCGCCAACTGATTAAACCTTGTTGTCTTAGTCCTAGTCTTAGCCATCAAGCGCCAAGTGTAACAGTGTGTGCCCTTTCTGTTCTGTGTTTGGTCTCGAGTGTGTTTGGCAGCGAGAGTTCTGTGTTTATTTAAGAAATTAAATTTAAATAATGCCAAAAACACGGCTAAAAGTGCAGGATTCTATATTTGGAACTTCTAGTGAACTTAATCCTAACGTGCTTCCCACCTATTTGGACGTTATGAAAGGCTATTTGTGGTGGAGAGAGTTCTTAAAATTTAAAAATAACAAAGACCCAAGTGTTTTGGATATATCAAAGAAACTTTTTATTGATATTAAAAAAATATGGCAAAGGGCTTCTCTCCCTACAATATCTGATCAACAAATAAAACAAAAAATAAAAGACTATAATGAAAAATTCAAAGCACTCAAAAGAAACCAAAAATCGGATTATAATAAAAAGTGCCTAGAAAAAATTGAAGTTTTTAAGAAGAACAGTTTGAAACTTTTTGACATATCACCCTGTAAATGTAATGATTTTTCTAAATGCCACTGTTTAGTTAAAGTTCCAATATGTGAAAGAGACTTTCTATCGGATCAAAGAACGACAAGAAAAATGATGATCGGAGGTACAGATGTAAAAATTACGAAGAAAAATTTAAAAACCATAAAAAGGAAAGCATTGCAAAAAAGTTTGCTCTGAAGGTAAATACATAAAAATTGACGAGAACATGCCTAAAAATCAGGAAACTATTACATCACTAGAATCAGAGCATCCATCATCGCCAAAAGGTTTTAAGTTGGACTATAATACAGGATTAAATCTTAAAAATCTGGCAGAAGCATGTGATAGGGTCGGCGTATCCGATAGATCAGCATCCCTTATTACAAATGCTGTTTTGAAAGATTTGGGGTTAATAACTAAAGAAGACACAACGAAAATTATAGACAGATCTAAAATTAGAAGAGAACGCACAAAATGTAGGACAGGTCTCATTAAAAAAGAGACAGATGACGAGCTTCCTTTGATTTACGGAAGTTATTTTGACGGACGAAAAGATAGGACCTTAGTTTTTGAAAAAACAGAGTCAATTCAACGTAAAAAAATGGTTACTGAAGAACACGTCGTAATTTTGGCCGAACCAGGTTCCAAATATTTAGGACACGTATCTCCAGAAAACGGTAGTGCAAAGTGTATTAAAAATAGTATTATAAAGTTTCTTAAAGACTTATTGGTTAAAGATTTAAATAAGATAAAGGTTGTCGGTTGTGATGGGACCATTGTAAATACTGGTTCAAAAAATGGTGTTATTAGACAAATAGAAATCTCGCTTGAAAAACCAGTGCAATGGTTTATATGCCTGTTACACGCTAATGAACTACCGCTCCGTCATTTAATGCAGCAGTTAGATGGAAAAACAAATGATCCGCGAGGCTTCTCAGGTATTATCGGAAAACTTCTAGATCGGTGTGAGCAGATGACAGTTGTTAATTTTAAAAAAATAGATGCTGAATTTCCCTTTGTAAATGTAGATGAACTAAGCACAGATCAAAAGTATCTTTATGAAATGTGCTTAGCAATTAAAAGCGGACAGGTTTCGTCGCAGCTTGCAGAAAGACAACCTGGAAAGATATCACATTCCAGATGGCTAACAACGGCTAATAGGCTACTGCGCTTATATGTTTCTACTAAAGATCCGTCAAATCAATTACAAATTTTAGCGGAGTATGTTGTTAAGGTGTATGCGACCACTTGGTTTTTAATTAAGTGCCAATCGTCCTGCAAATTTGGAGCAAAACATCTGTTTCATATGATAAAATCATCTCGATATTTACCAAGTGAGATAAAAAAGATAGTGGATCCAGTTATTCAACGAAATAGCTACTTTGCTCACCCTGAGAACATTTTAATCGCCATGTTAGCTGATAGTCAAAAACACATCCGTGAATTATCTTTACGTCGTATATTAAAGTGCCGAACACAGAATAGGGTCGAAAGTGTTCGCGAATTTAAAGTGTCACCCATTAATTTTGATGGCAAAGCCTACTTTGACTTGATAGACTGGCAGTTAGTTACAATAACGGAGCCGCCTATAATCAAAGACATAAGTGACGATGCACTATCAGAAATGATTTTAAACGTCCCTGATGAGATTGATATACTTAAATTTCCCTGTCACACGCAAGCCGTTGAACGGCATATAAAGTTGGTGACCGAAGCTTCTTCATTAGTTTGTGGCACTACATCACGTGATGGATTGATAAGAGCTAGAAAATCCTCAAGACAAAAATTACCAAAAATTGAAACCAAAAAAAATTTTTGTGATTAATTTCGGTATACGTATTTAAGGAATTTTTATGATTAGTTTTATGTTTGCTTCTGATCTTTTAACATTCCCTCCCTAATGGATGGAACCCGATTTGCAGCCACCTCCTCGTGGTGGGTTCTGGGTTGTTTTTCCGCAAGGAAAACCAAGCAGAGAGCTGCAACTAGTATTAAAAACACAGTTATATAGTTATATGTGTAAATTTAAATTTAAGGTTAATTTTCAAGGCCCTCTAGGAACCTGAAGGCGTCATATTTGGGAACCCAAATTTTGCCATTTTATTACTCATATAAAAAGACACCGATCGCGCACCCAGGCCAAAAAAAAAATTAAGTTTTTTTTTGTAGTATAAAAATCGCTCCACCCTATTGTCCAGGCGCACAGTGGCCGATTTTTTAAAAAAAAGTGGTCAAAAGTCGAAACAAGGTCCGATTGAAGCCAAAATTGGTATGGCAGGGTTTTTGGGGTCGCTCTTTTTAAATTTGTAATTTATTTTTAAAAACTCAAAATGGCGAATGTAAAATGGCGTACTTGTACCTTAAAAAATAGTTCGCTTTAAGCGAAATGACCTGCACCGGCGTTTTTGAGGTCGCTAGTTATGCATTTAAACTTTTTTTTAATTTAAAATTGCGAAATTAGAATGACAGACTTTTACTGTCAAAAATAATTATTACATTATAATCTAAGTAGTATATATATATATGTATATATATATATACTATTTACTATATACTATATACATTAGGGTGTCCCAAAAAAAAAAGAATATATTTTTTTTTCTTGTCTCTTGTAAAAATATGTTAGTTTATAATGCTGTAAGAGCCCTTTCAAAATATCAGCTTGATTAAAAATTTTGTAGGGGTCGCTCAAGATTTTTAAAAAATTTCAAAATCGTCAAAAATTGAATTTTTGTTTTATTTTAATTCTTTTTCTCGTCTCGATATTATTTTTTAGGTTGAAAATAATTAAAATTCTGTAAATTTCAAATCAATTTTTTGATTTCTAAAGGTCGCTAAAAGTTTGTTGATATTTATATTCAGAGGTCGCTCGAAAACATTCAAAATACTCTACTTTGAAAGTTAAAAAAATCTTGAGCGACCTTTAGAAATTAAAATATCGATTTAAAATTTTCAGAATCATTATTATTTTTAAATTAAAAAATAATATCGGAACGAGAAAAAAAATTAAAGTTAAAAAAAATCCAATTTTTGACGATTTTGGTAATTTTTAAAAATCTTGAGCGACCCCTAAAATTTTTTTAATGGTGCTGATCTTTTGACAGGGCTCTTAAAACATGACAAACCAACATATTTTCACAAGAGACGAGAAGAAAAAAAATATTCTTTTTTTTTTGGGACACCCTAATATACATATATATATGTAAAACATCAGGGTATTTTACCCTGAATAAAACTAATTTAATTGGCTTCACTTATTATTTATTACTTTTTAACTAAATTCATTAAACTGCTATGATTCGACTTCTACAAATGTTCTGCGGACTCTGTGTTACCATTCGATTTCTAAGCTGTGCCAAGATTGTTTTGCTTAGTAGGCACACGTGCCTTTATTGGTCTACTGTCCTACTTTGGTAAAAAGGGGATTAATATATATATATATATATATATATATATATATATGTAGGACCACTTGACTTCTGGTCTAAAAACGTCCCCACTTGGCGTCCTGCTTAATACATATAAAAACTAAATACTTTCTTAGCGTCACATAACTTCCATACTAAAGTCGACAAAAATAAGATTACTTATGAGTCATACCTTATGAAATTGCAACGTCGCTTTCAAGCAATTGAACTAAAATAAGAAACCATCCTTATTTAAGCATATTTGATACATTACTATAATGAAAGGAACTGCAGCTAGTCTAGGTTTTTGCACAATACACACAATTGTGGGTTTTTGTATCTTCCCCTGACAGGTGGCAAAAGTGATGCATGAAGCAATTTTGTGAAGAAGAAAGAGTATCTTTTTGTTTTGATTTATTATGGACCAAAAAGCCATACAAGAAATATTAAATATTACATAATTGAAACTTAACCTACAATTTATTTCATATCAATAAAACCGGCAGACATGAAAAAATTTTATTTTGAATGTATCTATGCATGTTTGTTTTAATTTAAAATTTACTTATTAAATTAATATTAAGTATATTCTACTTATGTTAATAATAATACCAAATATTTATTTTGCTTGAAGAAAGCTTTTCTCACAAGTGAAACACAATGTTTTTTCTACGACCCTTTTATTTTTCATTATTTTTAAATACAAAACAAAATAACCTAAAAACGTATTTGACAGCTGAATGTCAAACAATGCTGTCAATTTCTTTTCACACAAACATGTCACTTTACATTCGAGTTTTGCCTTGGCAATAAAAAAAAATTCATTTTCTAAGCAACGATGTCATTACGAAATGTGACTCTTACATAGTGGTCGTAGAAAAACTATATTTTTAAAGTGCACTTTTTTGTGTAGGTATTCTTTATTATAATAGGTTTTTGAGTTTATTTATGATTCCAAAGATTTATTTATAAAAAAATATTTTTTTTGTTAAAGTTAAGTTTTTAAAATTGAAAATCTACTTAGGTATTAATAAATTAGATTTGTATTACTTATTTTATGTTATGTTATTGTTGCCATTAAAAATATTATATATACACTATATTTTATTAAATGTTTGGTTATACAATATATATGTACTTACATTTTTATTAGCTTTAAGTTTGAACCAAATTACTAAAATTTATTTTATTCAACACCGCAAGAAACATGTAACTTCGTGACCCTAATGACTGTGGGAGAAATAATTAATGTCCTAATTGTGTATTTCTTCAACCCGTGGGCGAAATGTTACTTTGCCCATGGGATGAAGTAAGTAAGCTTTAAATTAAAATAAATGTCAAATGTCAGATAAAATATCAAATAAAACTGGCTTTAAATTACTTGCGCCATACTTTTTTCGGATCTTCAATTGTTCATGATTTGTTTTTAGACTGATACCTATGTATATTTTCCTGCAAAAGAGCCGTATCAGCCTTAGACGGCAGTATATTTCTTGCGGTAGTTAAATAAAATCTTGTGTGCGACTATTGGTAGATATTACACTTTCGTGGTACCTACCGCACTCGCTACGCTCGTGCGGCTAACTTCACGCTCGAGGAATCTGTTTTTACTCCCACTAGTCGCACATTATACTATTTTTATCATTGTTAACATAATGTGAAAAGGATAAAAAATAGTATATATACACATTATAATGTGCGACTAGTATAATGAAATCTATTTTTAAATGTATTTAGTGAAGTTTGCCATCTGTTGATAACATTCTTTTTGTATTAAAAGTCTACTGATTAAAATAAATAATTAAATGCTTATTTATTTTATATTAAATTATAAAATTTTAAATGTAATTGCTCATACAATATTTATGGCATTAATTTATTATTTGCAAGTTTTAAATCGATATAATTAATTTGATCGAAATATTTGTACTTACTAAAAGTAAATCTCTAAAAAGAATTAATGCAAACCTAAATAGCATTCAATGATTGAATTTCAATCTATTTATAACTTGTTTATATTAACGACACCGTTGTCAAATTTGCTTTTCATTTAAGGGCGCTTGGTAAACCTAAGATTGAAAAGAATGTTATATACACAAGGCGATAGTAGTGACACTCTAACGCAAACTCTTGAATTAAAATATAAACAGAATTCATTAAACGACCAAGTTAAACTCTTTTTAAAATTTAGTTTTTCTGCATCTCACAGCCATCTAGCGCTTATTGGTAAATGTTTTTGGTAGAGTCCAGTCGGCGTCCGTATAAAGGACGCCCAGTGACCAAAGGACGCCGTTTGTATACGAAATTTAACATTGGAGGACGCCTAGTGGGATTATTTATATATATATATATATATATATATATATATATATATATATATATGTTAGGGTAATCCCCTTTTTACCAAAGTAGGACAGTAGACCAATAAAGGCACGTGTGCCTACTAAGCAAAACAATCTTGGCACAGCTTAGAAATCGAATGGTAACACAGAGTCCGCAGAACATTTGTAGAAGTCGAATCATAGCAGTTTAATGAATTTAGTTAAAAAGTAATAAATAATAAGTGAAGCCAATTAAATTAGTTTTATTCAGGGTAAAATACCCTGATGTTTTACATATATATATATGTATATTAGGGTGTCCCAAAAAAAAAAGAATATTTTTTTTCTTCTCGTCTGTGTGAAAATATGTTGGTTTGTCATGTTTTAAGAGCCCTGTCAAAAGATCAGCACCATTAAAAAAATTTTAGGGGTCGCTCAAGATTTTTAAAAATTACCAAAATCGTCAAAAATTGGATTTTTTTTAACTTTAATTTTTTTTCTCGTTCCGATATTATTTTTTAATTTAAAAATAATAATGATTCTGAAAATTTTAAATCGATATTTTATTATTATTTAATATTATATATATATATATATATATATATATAATATTACAAAAATATGTTTAAAAAATTAATATATTTCATCTATTTTTATTCGGAACCGAACCCTTTTACGAGGTGTGGCTTATTATTATTTTTGGCAGTAAGAATCTGTCACTTTCAACCCGCCATTTTAAATAAATAGACTATATTATATACCATATTATATGATACAATCATGTATTTTTCTGTTATTAAGAATTATTTATTTCACCCAACACAAATTATATATAATACCTGTCAGAGGTAAATTCATCTCATTCATCAGATTCATCAGAATCTGAACTAAGATCAGAATTCCCTGATGTTGAATTTACACTTGTAAAAGTCAATAATTTTATTGCATCCGTTGAAAGAATGTTGTTTTTTTTTCGGCGGATCCAATCTCAAACTTGAAATTAATGGGTCTGAGGACACGAGAAACCAATGAAAAAGGTCTGTCATGGTGCTATTCCTAGAGCATTTTCGAGAAAAATATTCACGATATCTCTTAACATCCTTGTTTCGCGATTCTTGGGCCTCCTCAGATATTTGTCCAATTGGCAATGGTGCCCATTCAACAATAAGAGGTCCGTGAATAAGAACCACATGAATTGACGTGGGCATATAGTACCATGGATATAGTTGTACTAACATTTTTGCTGTATCAAAGCAATATTGCTTAAAAAGATTAACATTAATATGCGCCCAATTCACTAAGTCAACGTTTACACTTAAAATTTCGGCTGATTTGGAAGAGTGTGAAAAAAACCTCCGAGCAGTGTTTCCGTCATTGCTGTTTCCAAATCCTCCAACTTTTGGACAATCAACAATCAGCCCAAGTCGAATTTTAAAACCGTGCCTAATAGCTGTTTTTCTTTTATTTAACAAGTTTTTTTCCTCAGCAGAACGCGCTTGCCATTTTTTACTTTCCATTTTGTATCCCAAATGTAAAAAATATTCCATAAAATGTATCCAGGCATGTAAGGTTGCTATACCGAATCGCAAATTATCTTCATCAACTGGCAATGAGAAAACTTCGTCAAGTTTGTTAAATTGCTTGGATGTAGCTTTGCACAAATAGCAGCGCATATTAGATGTTGTTGCAGTTATAGTATTGCGAATCTTTCCATCAATCATTGTGCAAATTAATTTGTAATTAACTACAATTTCCTTCCTGTCTATAATAATTTTATATGGAAGAAGCTCTGCTACCTGATTTTCAACGTATTGTTGTTCTTTTAAAGTAGAATCCTTGTCTTCGCGAATGTATTCAATCTTTATTGGACTGCAAAATCGTGGAGATGACGGCTTTGGATTTTGCCAAACCAATACATTTCGGTCTTTAACTCTTGACAAGCGCAACGGCACTAGTGATGTTAGCAAAATACTTGCGTCTGACGCATTATCGTCCTGAAATTTCTGTTTGTATTGGCTTTGGCCAGAAGATCCATCAAATCCATATTTAACAATCAACAGTAAGTCCTTAACGTAATCTTGAGGTAATGTTTTAATGACATCATTTTGCACTGCTAAAATTCTGCTTGATAGGTGGTCCAATAACGATTGTAGTGGAACTTCTGCTATGGTCTCAGTAATTTTTATACCCGTTGGGTAGCAGCCAGCTTTCGCTTTTTTAACCTTTGAATGCGGAGGATAAACGTGGACACCATTCTGAGACTCCCTTTTGCGAATAATTCTATATGTATGTCTGGTCATTTTACCTTCAACGACATCAGAAAGTTCAAGGTTACCTGAAATTTCTGTCGGGCGTAAAATGGAAGCTGATTTAAGAGCTCTTTTATATTTCAAAGCTTTACTAGGAGAAGTAGTTGTAATGTCTTTGATAACACTAGTAGCTTTAGAGGCTTCGGAAGCTCAAAGACTCATGCGTGCTGCAAATGTCAACTGAGCCGTGCTGTTTGATTCACGCAAATCTTTTTTAACCCTCCGTTTTGTTCTTTCACTCATGTCCTCGAATTTCTTGGGAGGTCTACCCATATTTTTTGAGCTTGTAGAAGGTTTAACTTGATCCTCCCACTCCATTTTTTCTAATTCGATAGTTCGCTGGATCTGCAAAACGTACATCAATGTTGTTAAACAATAATAAGTTAATTTGGCGTCACATACCATTAATGTTATATTCCTCTTTAACCATTCCTCGTTTCTATCTACAAAATATTTTCGGTTCCTCGTGCATTCCATCAATTTTCTTTTTAAAGTTTTAAAAAGATCTTTTAACACATTTCTTTCACCTGGATAAAATGTAAGTAGAGACACTGTGTATGTTCTCGACCGGAAGTGACCCAGACGCTACGTGACGTCAGCAGTAGGCAGTTCTCGATGGTGGCGCCCCCTGGTGGGGTGGTGGGGGGTGATCATATTAGCTATTGGTGGGCAGCCATTTGGGCAACGCCCTCAACTGATAAACGTAAGTGAGCCTATTGGTGGGCTGTTGGCGGATGGCGGCTGGCGGCCATGTTTGATAGATATTAGCTATTGGTGGATGGGCGTTCCCTTTAGTGTTGTGGTTGGTTGTGGGCGGGGGATGTGTGTTTAGTTGGCATTACTGGAGATGCAAAAGATAAGCGATATGCATATTGGTTGTTTGTGGTTAGCGTATTAGTTTGGTATTACTGGAGATGCAAAAGATAAGCGATATGCATTTGCTGACGATGGGCGTGACTTAACAGTGGTTTGATATCCGGGGGGAGATAAGGATTTATTATTATTTTGTTGTAAATTTTATTTTTGACGCCATTTTGAATTGCTGGATCCCGACTTGTCCCGAGTTGTTCGGCAAGTTTCGGGGGTTTTAATGCGGTGTGGTATCAGTTATTTGGAGATAAGGATTTATTATTTTGTTGTAAATTTTATTTTTGGTACCATTTTGGCTGACGTCACCCCAACTTGTCCCGACAAGTCTATTTATTGTCCAGAGATCTTTTTCGGTGATCAGTCTTAATATTGTTTGCAGTATTGATAATGGGGTTTAAATCGTTATTAATATTTCTGCTAAGTATAATTTTGGTAAAATCAAATAATTTAACTGATAAAGATGTTGTAATAAAACATCTCGAAACATTTGGCTACCTTAATAGTTCAGAGTTTTCGTTGACTAATTATGAAGAAGCTTTAATATTATTTCAGGAGAGATATAATTTAAACATAAGTGGTGAAATAACGAAAGACCTTTTAGAATTTATAAAAACACGTCGTTGCTCTATACCAGATGAAAATATTTATGAATTGATGCAAAACCCACCTAAATGGAATAAACATAATATATATTGGTATGCATATAATAGAGAGATAAAAAAAGCCGCTACTAGAGCTTTCAATGAGTGGGAAAAATTTGTAAATCTAAAGTTTATTTTTTCGTTTAGAAATCCTGACATTCTAATTTCATTTGGGAAAAAATAACCATAGTAATTCAGTTCGATGCATGAAGGGTTATTGTATATCACCATTTGATGGAAAGGGTACTGTAGTTGGTCACGCATACCACCCAAGTCATATTAATTCCTGTACGGAAATTCATTTAGATTCAGATGAAAATTGGTATTTTGGTTTCGATATACCTGAAGATAATGATAAAACAAGTCTATATACCAGTCATTCATCAGATAATAATGCACTAATGTACCCATATTTTTCACCAAATATAACAACCCTATCCGATGAAGATAAAAAAAATATACAAAATTTATATGGATTACCCCCAAAAACTACTCCAAAAATAGTAACATCAACAACCCCAAAAACTACTCCAAAAATAGTAACATCAACAACCCCAAAAACTACTCCAAAAATATCAACAACAAAAACAATTCCAACAACAAGGAAACTCACAGGTAAACCAACAACAAAAACAATAAGCAGACCCAAAATAACAGATTCTACGCAAAAACCTACACATCAAATTTAACTGATTTATGTCAAATCGAGCATCCACAAAAAATGTTAGTAACCAATAATAATCATCTATATGTTTTTCACAATGGTTTAGCGTGGATTTTAAATATAGGAGAGCCCTCCGGCATAAATCTTAAAAAGCCAAAAAAAATTAGTGATTTTATAAAATATAATGATTTTTTACATATATACCAAAAACCTAGTGGTAGTGTGGTAATAATAGATAATTTAAAACGTGTTAGTACGTTTTCTTTTCCTAGTCTTGCATGTGAAACATTTAATCAAACAATAGACAAATTTAATATTGCTCGAAGTAGCAACATAAATGCCATTTTTAACTCAAACAGAGGTAGAACTTATATTATTCATGATGATTATTGGGTTACTGAAATTGATGAATTTAGTTTAAATGCAGTCAATCGGGGAACTATAAACCAGTTTTTCCCAGGAATCCCTCCAGATATATCTTCAGCATTTCGCTATACAAATGGTAACATTTATTTTTTTTTTTAATTATTTTATGAATATAACGAATTTTCTGGTAAATTAATAAAAGCAGGAGTTTTTGATTGGAGTTTATTTGGAATAAATTGTCCGAATGAAACAATTTTAAATCAATTAAAAAATATATTAACATCCCTTTCAACATACTTTTATTAATAATTATAAAAGGTTAACTTTATTTAAAAAAAAAATCATTTCAATGTTGACTTTTAAAGGTGGCGGTTTATTAAATTCTGCAATTAACAACCTATCCTTTGAGCTTCACGTGCCTTCTTATCAATTTTGCGGGCCAGGTACTAAATTAGATAAGAGAATTCAAAGGGGTGATACTGGTATAAACCCCTTAGACGCTGCATGTAAAGATCACGATATTGCTTATTCAAAAAATAAAAATTTGGAGGATAGGCATAAGGCGGATTGGATTTTGGAAAATAAAGCTTGGCAAAGGGTGAAATCCAAGGACTCTAAATTGGGGGAGAAAGCAGCAGCTTGGTTAGTAACAACTGGAATGAAGGTTAAAAGAAAACTTGGAATGGGCGTTCGAAAAACTCGAAAACCAATCTCATTTAAATGTGGTTTGGTTGATAAAATTAAAAAACATGTTGAAGATTTAGATATGTCCAATAAAAATTCGCTTAAAAAATCTACTGCAACGGCACTTAAAGCAGCTCGGGTGATTATAAAGAAAGCCGGGGGTCGTAAAAATATTAAGGTGCCTAGGATAATTCCATTTGAATCCGACAAACAAGGTGGGTTTTTACCTCTTTTACCACTATTCGCAGCCTTAGAGGCCATAGGATCATTGACTGGAGGCGCAAGCGCTGTAGCCAAAACGGTGATAGACACAAAAAATGCTAAAAAGAAACTTGAAGAATTAGGTCGACATAATAGGGCTATGGAGGAAATTAGGAAAAAAGGCTCGGGATTATATTTAAAAAGGAATGTCAAGGGAGGATATGGTCTTTTTTTAAAACAAAAAAACTACCAATAAAGCTACCCAATAGAGCTCTATATGATTCTGAATTGGTAAAATATGCACAAAAGCTTAAAATACCCTATTTTAGAGGGGTTTTTATGCGAGACGATTTACCAAAAATAAAAAATAAAAATGAATCTGCAATCCTAAATTTAGACATTTCGAAAAATTTGGGTACACATTGGGTAGCTTATACTAAAAGAAACAATTCTGTTATTTATTTTGATAGTTTTGGTGGTCTTAAACCACCAAAAGAATTAGTAAATTATTTAGGAAAAAATGTTAAAATTAATTATAATAATGATTGTTTTCAAAACTTTAAACAAATTAATTGTGGCCATTTATGTTTGTGGTTTCTTTATAAAAATAAATGAGATAAGAAAATATGATTAGTCTATTATTAACCGTTGTTTAAAGATAATGTCCTAGCTATTTACATTAAAAAGTAATAATTATGTTTTAAGTATATATTTTACAAATCCAATACAACTTAATCCAGATTTTGACTACGGTATAGCTTTAATAGGGTTTTATTCCTATAACAGCATCCCTAATATTGAAGAAGGTGAAAATACATTTTATTATAAAGAAGCGAATGTGGATAAGAAAATAATAATACCAACTGGTACTTATGAAATATTAGATATAGAAACTTACCTAAGACAACAAATTATTCCTGGCACCGTTAAAAAGGAAGATTATGATAAATATTTTTCACTTAAACCAAATAATAATACTTTAAAGTGTGAAATTCAAAGCAGTACGTTGGAAATAGATTTTACACAAGCAGATTGTATAGGAAAAATATTAGGATTTTCAAAGCGTACTTTAACACCTGGTAAAAAACACGAATCAGATCTACCTGTTAATATAATAAAGGTTCGAACCATTCACATTGATTGTAATATATCCACAGGTGCATATTATAATTACCTACCAACGCATACCATTCACGAATTTTCGGTAGACGTTGATCCGGGCTATACAATCAACGAAATTCCCCGAAACCTTATATATTTACTAATAATAAATAAACAAGAAATATTTAATATTACTTTGGTAATTTTAAATCAAGATTTTAAGCCAGTTAATTTTCGTGGAGAGGAAGTAATTATTCGTTTGGAATTAAAAAAATTATCATAATGGGGTTAACATTCAATAATTATTATAAAAATCCTAGCACAAACAATTTGAAATCAGTTGACAGCAAACGCGTGCCTAGTTCAAACAACCTTAGTCATTCAAATCGACTCTTTCTACAATCACTAGGCTATCATGTCAGACCAAATCCATACCACTATTAAAAGTAAATACATCTTTTGGAGGTGAATTTTTAAAAATTGAGTTAAATAATGAAATAAAGTATTTTAGTACAAAAAATATTGTTATAGATGGCAGCGTAAATTTAAAAAATTGGTTTCAAGATAATGTTGTAGATAAAATTTTAAACAAACTTAGCGAGTTCTCCGAGAAAGTGTCAGGATGGGCATTAAAAAAAGTTTTAAGTTTAGAAATTAACATAAATAAGTATAAGGTTGGTAACGGTTCATCTTTCATTAGATTACCTGAAGAAATTGCTAAAAAACATGCTTGTGTAAATGTAAAAAATTATGATGATGATGCTTGTTTCGCTTGGGCTGTTATAGCAGCTTTACACCAAGCAAAAACTCATGTTGATAGAACTTCATCATATCCCCATTACGAGGATGTGTTAAATTTTGCAAATATTAACTTTCCAATATCAATTCAAGATATTTCCAAATTTGAAAAATTAAATTCCATATCCATTAACGTTTACACTCTAGAGCTAATCAAAACTGATAAGACTTCTTTTTTAAAAACAGTTCCATCAAGACTAACCAAAAACAAACTAGATAAACATATAAATTTGTGTGTGTATCCAAAATAAATATTATCCTAATGAAAGAGATTCTGTTGATAATGATGAAGATGAGGATATTAGGTACCATTATGTTTGGATAAAAGATTTATCCAGATTACACATTGGGTAGCTTATACTAAAAGAAACAATTCTGTTATTTATTTTGATAGTTTTGGTGGTCTTAAACCACCAAAAGAATTAGTAAATTATTTAGGAAAAAATGTTAAAATTAATTATAATAATGATTGTTTTCAAAACTTTAAACAAATTAATTGTGGCCATTTATGTTTGTGGTTTCTTTATAAAAATAAATGAGATAAGAAAATATGATTAGTCTATTATTAACCGTTGTTTAAAGATAATGTCCTAGCTATTTACATTAAAAAGTAATAATTATGTTTTAAGTATATATTTTACAAATCCAATACAACTTAATCCAGATTTTGACTACGGTATAGCTTTAATAGGGTTTTATTCCTATAACAGCATCCCTAATATTGAAGAAGGTGAAAATACATTTTATTATAAAGAAGCGAATGTGGATAAGAAAATAATAATACCAACTGGTACTTATGAAATATTAGATATAGAAACTTACCTAAGACAACAAATTATTCCTGGCACCGTTAAAAAGGAAGATTATGATAAATATTTTTCACTTAAACCAAATAATAATACTTTAAAGTGTGAAATTCAAAGCAGTACGTTGGAAATAGATTTTACACAAGCAGATTGTATAGGAAAAATATTAGGATTTTCAAAGCGTACTTTAACACCTGGTAAAAAACACGAATCAGATCTACCTGTTAATATAATAAAGGTTCGAACCATTCACATTGATTGTAATATATCCACAGGTGCATATTATAATTACCTACCAACGCATACCATTCACGAATTTTCGGTAGACGTTGATCCGGGCTATACAATCAACGAAATTCCCCGAAACCTTATATATTTACTAATAATAAATAAACAAGAAATATTTAATATTACTTTGGTAATTTTAAATCAAGATTTTAAGCCAGTTAATTTTCGTGGAGAGGAAGTAATTATTCGTTTGGAATTAAAAAAATTATCATAATGGGGTTAACATTCAATAATTATTATAAAAATCCTAGCACAAACAATTTGAAATCAGTTGACAGCAAACGCGTGCCTAGTTCAAACAACCTTAGTCATTCAAATCGACTCTTTCTACAATCACTAGGCTATCATGTCAGACCAAATCCATACCACTATTAAAAGTAAATACATCTTTTGGAGGTGAATTTTTAAAAATTGAGTTAAATAATGAAATAAAGTATTTTAGTACAAAAAATATTGTTATAGATGGCAGCGTAAATTTAAAAAATTGGTTTCAAGATAATGTTGTAGATAAAATTTTAAACAAACTTAGCGAGTTCTCCGAGAAAGAGTCAGGATGGGCATTAAAAAAAGTTTTAAGTTTAGAAATTAACATAAATAAGTATAAGGTTGGTAACGGTTCATCTTTCATTAGATTACCTGAAGAAATTGCTAAAAAACATGCTTGTGTAAATGTAAAAAATTATGATGATGATGCTTGTTTCGCTTGGGCTGTTATAGCAGCTTTACACCAAGCAAAAACTCATGTTGATAGAACTTCATCATATCCCCATTACGAGGATGTGTTAAATTTTGCAAATATTAACTTTCCAATATCAATTCAAGATATTTCCAAATTTGAAAAATTAAATTCCATATCCATTAACGTTTACACTCTAGAGCTAATCAAAACTGATAAGACTTCTTTTTTAAAAACAGTTCCATCAAGACTAACCAAAAACAAACTAGATAAACATATAAATTTGTGTGTGTATCCAAAATAAATATTATCCTAATGAAAGAGATTCTGTTGATAATGATGAAGATGAGGATATTAGGTACCATTATGTTTGGATAAAAGATTTATCCAGATTAGTAAAAAGTCAGCATACTAGGCATACGGGTAAAATATTTATTTGCGATCGTTGCCTAAATTATTTCACTAGTAAAATTAAATTAACAGATCATGAGGAATATTGTAAAAAATTAAATCAATGTAAAATATCTTTTCCTAAAGAAAAATCTATTTGTTTTAAAAATTTTAAAAATAAAAAATCAGCACCGTTTATTCTGTACGCTGACGTGGAATCTATTCTTTTACCAATTAGCGATAATAATAATTTAAAGTCTCATAAATATCAAGAAAATAAAGCCTTCAGCGTTGGTTACTATTTAAAATGTAAATATGATAATAACTTATCATATTTTAAAAGCTATTGAGGGCTAGATTGCATGGAGTGGTTTGCAAAAGAAATAGAAGACATATCTAAATTTATACAATTTAAAATGCTTAACATAATACCTTTAAATACAAACGTGGATTTAAAAGATGCAACTAAACAGTGTCATATTTGTAATAAAAATTTTATACAGGGTGATGTAATAGTTCGGGATCATTGCCATTTTAGCGGAAATTTTCGTGGATTTGCTCATCAAATATGTAATTTAAATTATAATAAAAAATTTGTTGTACCAATAGTTTTTCATAATTTTTCAGGCTATGACAGTCATTTTATTATTCAAGATATTGCTAAATATGGTAAAATTACATTATTACCTATAAATAAGGAAAAATACATTTCTTTTACATGGTTTGATAATAAAACAAAAATTCAATTTCGGTTTATAGATTCATTTAGGTTTATGGCTTCTTCTCTAGATAAGAAATCATCATATCTAACGGAATATCCTATTCTTAATCGGGAATTTGCGAATTTAAGCGTTGAAAAAATTAAATTATTAGAACGCAAAGGAGTATTTCCATATGATTTCATTGATTCTGAGGAAAAATTAAAATATGCTAATTTACCTTCTAAAAAATACTTTTACAATACATTAAATGATTGTGATATTAGTGCTGAAGATTATTCTCATGCTCTTAAAGTATGGAATACTTTTAACATTAAAGATTTAGGAGAGTATTCAGATTTATATTTAAAAACTGATATTCTATTATTAGTCGATGTTTTTGAACAATTTCGTGAAAGCTGTCTTAAAACATATCAACTCGATCCTGCTCATTATTATACACTACCTGGATATACTTGGGATTGTATGCTGAAAATCACAGAATGTAAGCTTGATACCATACAATGTGTTGATATGCTGTTATTCATTGAGCAAGGTATTCGCGGTGGGGTAAGTCAATGTTGCAATCGGTATGCGGAGGCTAATAACAAATATATGGGTGATGCATTTGATGGTTCCAAACCATCAAATTATTTACTCTATCTCGACGTCAACAATTTATATGGGTGGGCCATGTCCCAATATTTACCATATGGAGGGTTTAAGTGGGCTGACCCAAATCTCGATGTCACCCAAATCCCTGATGATGCTCCTGAAGGGTATTTTTTAGAGGTAGATCTGAAATATCCACAACATTTACATGATTTACACAAAGACTTGCCCCTCTTCCCCGAACACCAAAAACCGCCAAATTCAAAATTATCAAAACTTATGACTACACTACATAATAAAACAAAATATGTTATTCACTATAGAAATTTAAAACAAGCTCTTAAGCAAGGGCTTGTTTTAACAAAAATTCATCGGGTTTTAAAATTCGGACAATCACCCTGGCTTAAATCTTATATAGATTTAAATACAAATTTGCATCAAAATGCTAAAAACGAGTTTGAAAAAAACCTGTTTAAACTGATGAATAATTCAGTGTTTGAAAAAACAATGGAGAATATAAGAAAACATCGCATTGTTAAATTAGTTAATAAATGGGAAGGTAGATATGGGGCTAAAAATTTAATCTCGAGTCCGAATTTTAATAATCGAACCATTTTTAATGAAAACCTTATGGCTATAGAGCTAAATAAGACTGATTTATATTTTAATAAACCTCTTTATATTGGGATGGCAATTCTTGATATTTCCAAAGTGTGTGTTTATGAATTTCATTATGATTATATATTATCCAATTTTAATAATAATAATGCAAAATTGTTATACACAGACACTGATAGTCTTATATATGAATTTACCTGTAATGATGTATACGATGAAGTTATCCATAAGGATATTCACAGGTTCGATACTAGCGATTATCCCCAGGATAATAAATGGAATATTCCTTTAGTTAACAAAAAAATTACTGGTTTAATGAAGGATGAACTGAATGGGGAAATTATAACTCATTTTGTGGGGTTGCGCTCAAAAATGTATACATATAAAACAATAAATTCAAAATGTATTAAAAAATCTAAGGGGGTCAAGTATAATGTTGTTAAATCCCTAACATTTAATGATTATCTCGAATATTTCAGGAAAAAAACTTATAAAAATGTAATTCAAAGAATAATCAAATCAAATGCACATAATGTTTATAGTATTGAACAAAGTAAAATTGGTCTAAGCGCTTATGATGATAAAAGGCATTTGTTGTTAAATTCGGATGATACTCTACCACATGGGCACTTTAGTATTGCTTTATTAGATAGTATGTAGTAATTTAGTATTATATTTTAGTATATTTTAGTAGGCTTAGCTCCTGTGTATGAGGGTAAACTACGCACAAATTGCCCTTAGGCAGCTACATTGTATAAATAATTTTATAATTATAATAAATAATTTCCCTTTAATTATTATGTTTTATTTTCTAAACCATCTAAGATAATATATTTTCTATAACATCTCACACTGTTATAAATAAAAAAAACCTCATTGTAATTTAAAAATCAGTATATTTTTCTAAATCATTTGACATTTTCATATCTAAATAGTATAAGCATTTTAAAAAACAATAACTTTCTACACTAGTGCTGCAAGAACATAGGGATGACAGAACGTCTAGCACAGCATGAAGGGATGGAGGATAAAAACTAAGTTCAGTTTTCATCCCTTCATAAGTGCTTTTTAATAGATTATGATAATAATAATTAAAATTTAAATTATTTAACATTTCAAGTTTTTTTTAAAATTAACTTTTTTAATTCAAGAATTTCAAAAACATCATTTAGCGTAAAATACAAAATGGTACAATCATCTGATATTTTAAAAATTTTATTATTGCCATCAATATTTAATCCAATCTTCATGTTCCTCCAAAGCCGAATTTCATCAGTGCGATGTGCATCCAGAAGTTTTTGAAGTGATTCAATTACACCAACCCATTCACCATATATAAAAGAGAGATGTTCGCTAGTAACTTTGTTAACCATTCTTACTGTTGGCAAAAAATCCCTTGCACCACTAAGCCCACATTCCAGCGAGAATAATTGGAAATCATAAGTCGTTGTGTAAATTAATCGTTGTTCAGCTTTAATAGCTTCTTCATATCTATTAAACACTGCATTTAGATTGGAATCATAACCTTCAAAATCGGAATCTGCACTACTACTCATTTTATGTGTGCACTGCTTTACTTTACTTTTTAAACTAAATTTTGATTTTGTGGTGAGAAACTGGAAAAGAGTGGGGTGATCAAAAAGAGTCTGTTTTATTAATATAACTATTATGTGAATCATCGAAGCCCAACCATTTCACGAAGTCTTTGTTACCACGTTTATGTTAAACTTTTTCCACCAGGTAAATATCAGGCCGCATTGTTTTTTGTAACTCATCCTCATAAAATGCTCCACTAATGGGTCTGCCATTTATATCTTCCAAAATGTATGTGGTGGGGTTTGTAATTTTTACTTTTACAATTTTAAACAATTCTGTAGTCCAATTGGGAGTATATCCTTTATAAAAAACATGTTTTGCTTTACTTATTCTCACTATATCACCAATGAAAAACTTTTTAGGTTTGGTTGCTAATTTTAAATGTGTAAATGCAAACTTTAAAACTTTTTTTTCATTTTCTTTACAAACATCAATTGGTTTCATATTAATTGTTCTATGTTTTGTATTATTATAATTTGAAACAATTTGTGGCAATATATCAACCCATTTATATGACCCATTTAAACTAAAGTATTTATATAGACGTTCTTTTACAGTCCTTATAACACGCTCAGCGATTGCAGCTTTTTTACTACTAAATGTATTATAGTGATTTATTGAATATTTTTGCATAAGTTCATTAAACTTACTATTAAAAAATTCCTTGCCCTGATCAGTCTGTAAGTTTTGTGGACATCTTTCTTTCAATATTAAATTAAAAGCTTCTGTAACTTCTTCCCCAGATTTATTTTTTAATGGTTTAGCCCATAAATATTTTGAAAAACAGTCAATAACAATCAATATGAACTTAAAATTTTTATTATTTGATGCATACATGTCCATCTGCCCTAAGTCTGATTGCCAAAGGTCATCAATGCCCTTAATAATTGTTTTTCGACGTTTAAAATTTTTTCTTATAGGCCTATGAAGTTCATTAACAAGTTTAATTTTTTCCTTGGTGTGTTTCATGATTATGGTGTGGTGGAAGAGTGAGTACTACCACCAGCAGCCACTGTAATCACTTTTATTATATTTTTTTCCACATCATTGATTGCGGATTTGTTTTTTTTGACGTCCTCAAATAATAAATCTATAATGTAATCATTTTTCACGTTTGTATCCAGAGACTTTAAAGCTGTATTAAGATCTTTGATTTGCTTTTTAAAATCTATAATGTTTTGTTCATTTTGCTGTTTTATATCCTTTAAGTTCACATCTTGAGTCTGTTGAAGGAATTTAATTTGCCTATCCAAGTCATTACGTGCATTTACATGCGATCTTGAAATATTCTTTAAAGAATTCAAATCATTGAAAATTATTGTTTTTTGTTTATTAAGTTCTTTAATTTGCTCTTTTAACTCATCGGTATTTTGCGTTAAAATAGCTAGTTCTTTATTTAAATTAATTTTTAATTTATCTTGTTTTTTACTATCGAGGTTTTCAATTTCCTTTTTTATTTTTGCATCCGATTGCTTGAGTGCTTTTAATGTCTCTTGTTCAAATTTACTAAGTGATTTTATTGTATCAGCATAAAAATTTGCATATATTTGACCAACATAACCCATATTAGTAGCATCTGCATTTAAAGTTGGTGATTTCACATTACATATTTTTAGGTTTTCTGCGTCAATATTACCATCGGGAGTATATTTTAGTACATTGTTGCCATACTGTAATTTTGACAATAATGAATTTTGATTGGATTGGTCTAGAGATTGACCGAACTTGTTAAGCGGCATTGCTAAACTAAAAAATAAAAAAACAGTGTTTATTAATATATAACACCAGCCTCTTTGAGTTCATTGATAATTGCCGTAATTTCATTATCATTCGAGGTATTTCCAGCATCCTTGGAGGCTACTAATAATTTTAATCTTTCAACTATCTCATTATTAATGAGTCATTAATATTATCCCAATAAATATATTCTATGGGTTTATTGTTATAGGTCAAAATATTAAAATGTGGCTTGCGATAACCACTTCCGCTAACAGCTTTTTGTTTTATTAATGGCTTTATTATCGTTCGATATTTTTTTAAATTAGTTCCTTTTATTACACCTGTTGGTTCAAAGTCTCGTTTATGTACATTTGTTAATAATAAAATTTTTTTGTAGTTTTGCACATCCTCTTCTTTAGAATAATTTTTGGGGTACTTTTTAAATATTAATTCATATAAACCTTCAGTCCCCTTAAATTTCTGATTTTCAATAATAAAATTGCTATTTTCATCAAACTCTATAACACTTTTTCCAATTAACCATTGATTTAAAGAGGGATTATAAGTCACCCCATATGTTATATCAAAATCTTTTTTATTTCCACCATTTATATATTCATTTAAATATTGACGAGCTAATTTTGGGTAATTATTGAGGTAGTCCATATTTGTAGGTAAAGAGATATCACCATCATGCACATCATCATCATAATCATCACCATCATCATCATCATCATCATCATCATCCCCATGTTCGAGGGTGGTTTTTAATTTTTCATCTTTTGATTCATCTTTTGGCTCATTCTTTAATTCATTTTTTTCTTTTTTAATTTTCTTTTTTACGAGTTCTTTTATTGGTTTTGTTATGGGTTTAAATAATTTATTTAATGCAACATCTGTTTCCGATTTTCCCAATTTAAGAGCTAAATATTTTTTTCTAATATTTCGAGAGAGTTCATTAATTTTTTTTGTTACATTGGAAGTCGATGCTGCCATGATAACAAATGATGTTAAATTTACGTATTTTGCATATTTATATATTTATCAAACCCCTTTCGATAGCGTCCATTGTTTAAACGAAAATCTTTTATGATAGCTAAACAACCATAATTCTCATTCCAGCATTCCGAACATATTTTCTTAAACTGATCATAAGGCATATCAGGTGAGACATGCTCATCAAATACATGTTTTAAATTTATATCATCCTGCCTAAATAGCACAATAACATTGCAATTATAACGTATTAATTGTTTTGGTATTTTTGAATACGTTTGACACAAGTAGGCCGCATCAATGTTTTTATGCCTACACATTGAATTGTATTGTATTCACGTATTTTATTTTGTTTATCACAAGCTACGTCATCAAATATAAAAATTGAATTATTTCGAGCTTTCACAGCTTCAATTATTTCATCATTATCTTTATATGAAAAATACCCCACACCTTTTACTTTCCTTAAAACATTTTGTAATAGTTGATATTTTGGTTGGAAAAGTGATTTTGAATAAACGTAAATATTTTCAAACTTAGCTCCATTAGGATTAAATATTAAACTTAATAGGGCATTTGTTTTACCACACCCACTAGGACCACAAAAAATTGCTCTAAAGGAATTTGGTAGTAAATTACCATGTTTACTGACATCAGAACTACCTTCAAATAAATCTAAATTAGTTATAGGTAGTTTTGCTAGGGAATTTATTTAATTAATTTTACAACAGCATGTTATTTTTGGTAACTTATTTAACACCTCGTTAGCTTCTTTCGTATAAAATGAAACCATACAGCATGGGCATGTATCAGGACCTTCATCTGAATTTGACCAGGGGCACGACTCAAAATGTTTACCATATTGGGTTTTTACAACATTGGCATTAAGATGTTGCTCCAAAAATTCTTTTTGACTGGTCCATTTTTTAATTTTTTCCTTTTCCAAAAATTCTCGATATATTTCCTGTCGAGTAGGATATTTATTTTCAAATTTTTCTTTATTTTTTTTTTACTACATTCTTCCAAAAATTTATCAATATTTTGGATTGCCTTTTCAATTTCCTTTACACTAATCATTTTTTAGTAATACCTATGATATTATAGGTTCTCCTGTTTAAAATGTTGTTATTATAAGGTCGGACGGGAGACTGAACGTCTAAAAAGGCTCCCGATGTTCCAATCTACCCATGTTAAAAATGTTCGCTTCTCTGCGTTTTTCTAAAATAATAATAAATCCTTATCTCCAAATAACTGATACCACACCGCATTAAAACCCCCGAAACTTGCCGAACAACAAGTCGGGACAAGTCGGGATCCAGCAATTCAAAATGGCGTCAAAAATAAAATTTACAACAAAATAATAATAAATCCTTATCTCCCCCCGGATATCAAACCACTGTTAAGTCACGCCCATCGTCAGCAAATGCATATCGCTTTTCTTTTGCATCTCCAGTAATACCAAACTAATACGCTAACCACAAACAACCAATATGCATATCGCTTATCTTTTGCATCTCCAGTAATGCCAACTAAACACACATCCCCCGCCCACAACCAACCACAACACTAAAGGGAACGCCCATCAACCAATAGCTAATATCTATCAAACATGGCCGCCATCCGCCAGCCGCCATCCGCCAACAGCCCACCAATAGGCTCACTTACGCTTATCAGTTGAGGGCGTTGCCCAAATGGCTGCCCACCAATAGCTAATATGATCACCCCCCACCACCCCACCAGGGGGGCGCCACCATCGAGAACTGCCTACTGCTGACGTCACGTAGCGTCTGGGTCACTTCCGGTCGAGAACATACACAGTGTCTCTATTAATGTAAGAAGATAATTTTTCTCCTTAGAAAAATGTTCCTCCAAAATTCTAATCTTGTCGCTTAGATCCAGATGCATATGTATATACATTACATTAAAAATTTTAGACCGACTGCACTCTAAGACAGTGGTATTTTCTAAAAACCAATATAATTACTTGAAACAGAGATACTAAAATAATACGTTGCCAACTAAAAAGTAGAGTTAAAATAGACATTTAATGTTATTTTTCTATGATTTACTGATGAAAAAAGCCTTCCTTTATCTACGACTATTGATGATTTTTGAACGATTATTGACATGTAAAAACCAATGTAACCAGAACAAAATAAAAAAATATTACAAAGTTTGCGGAGGATAAACGTGGACACCATTCTGAGACTCCCTTTTGCGAATAATCCTATATGTATGTCTGGTCATTTTACCTTCAACGACATCAGAAAGTTCAAGGTTACCTGAAATTTCTGTCGGGCGTAGAATGGAAGCTGATTTAAGAGCTCTTTTATATTTCAAAGCTTTACTAGGAGAAGTAGTTGTAATGTCTTTGATAACACTAGTAGCTTTAGAGGCTTCGGAAGCTCGAAGACTCATGCGTGCTGCAAATGTCAACTGAGCCGTGCTGTGTGATTCACGCAAATCTTTTGTAACCCTCCGTTTTGTTCTTTCACTCATGTCCTCGAATTTCTTGGGAGGTCTACCCATATTTTTTGAGCTTGTAGAAGGTTTAACTTGATCCTCCCACTCCATTTTTTCTAATTCGATAGTTCGCTGGATCTGCAAAACGTACATCAATGTTGTTAAACAATAATAAGTTAATTTGGCGTCACATACCATTAATGTTATATTCCTCTTTAACCATTCCTCGTTTCTATCTACAAAATATTTTCGGTTCCTCGTGCATTCCATCAATTTTCTTTTTAAAGTTTTAAAAAGATCTTTTAACACATTTCTTTCACCTGGATAAAATGTAAGAAGATAAATTTTCTCCTTAGAAAAATGTTCCTCCAAAATTCCAATCTTGTCGCTTAGATCCAGATGCATATGCATATACATTACATTAAAAATTTCAGACCGACTGCACTCTAAGACAGTGGTATTTTCTAAAAACCAATATAATTACTTGAAACATAGATACTAAAATAATACGTTGCCAACTAAAAAGTAAAGTTAAAATAGACATTTAATGTTATTTTTCTATGATTTACTGATGAAAAAAGCCTTCCTTTATCTACGACTATTGATGATTTTTGAACGATTATTGACATGTAAAAACCAATGTAACCAGAACAAAATAACAAAATATTACAAAGTTTCGAGGATGTGCAATAATTGCTTAATTATTGAGTAGGTATATTAATTTTACTTGCATACATCCACAGAATAATCATGTAGGTATCTGAACGAAAATTAAGAAATAAATAAAGCCCCAATCACCCAGCGTAACGATTGTTCGATCGATTAACTTCTTATTAAAAAAAACAATAAAATCGATTAAAATACGAAAATAATATTGTTTTCAATTTAATTTAATTTTTAAAATTAAAAAAAAATTGAAAAAACTTAATTGTCCCAAACCAGGCTCGAACCACGACCCATCGCTTGCAAAACAAGCATGCTGACCATGTAGCTAACAAGTCCCCTGTGAAATTTAAGCATATCAAAATCATTAATCGCATGTTAGCACGCTAATAAAAAATTCTGCAAACATCGAGATAAAAACAGACTTTATAAACTTAGTAGCAAATATTAGGAGGAGATATTGTAAAAAATCAATTTATTACACTCCACCTTTTATGAAAAAATGTGCTAGACCACTCATCTCGGCCACTCTCATAACTATTTTTATGCGTTTTGATAAAATGACGGCACAAAAAAATCAGCCGTGTATGGTTATGTTTAATATCAGTTTTTGCATTACGAATATTTTATTTATTTTAAAATAGTTAAGATGTATGCTATAAATACCTTTATTGACACCTTCCATTCGAAAAAATTTAATAAAGTCTTTTTTAAACACTGTATGGACACTTTAATTAGGGCGCAAAATTCCAGACATGAAAACGTGTCGAACGCGATTTCAGCACGGGAACTGATTTTTACTTTGTGACGATACACAGTAGTGTTCCCTAGTCAGTATTAAGTAGTACTTTCTCAAAATTTTGCAATCGACTTTTGACCAGTTTTTTTGAAAAATCGGCCACTTTGCGGCGTAATATGGTAGAAACTGTCCAAAACCCCCCCAAAGTTTATCGTCCACAAATGGTCCAAAATAGGTTAATTACATTCTTAAATATTCACAATCTATACTCCTTTTAATTTTAAATATTATTTACAAAGTATAATACTCATTAAAACTTGGAATTTTGTAATATCAGTAAAAAATTTCGCAGATTCTAATCAAATGTTTGAGGTTTTGTTTTGCTTTAAAAATAGATTTGGTAAATCGGCTTATGCTTTTATTGTTTAAAGGGTATATAAAAGTCTTAAAAACAATAATTAATTTTAAAATAAAAATAAACGTAGATTGTTTTTTTGCATAGTTTTCCTAAATGTAAGCTTTATTAGCTGACCTGTTTCCTTGTAAATATTGGACTGCCAAAAAACATTTGCTGAGCTTTGCTTTGGGAGTGTTATCACCTCAAAATATTGAGGAGTCGTCACCATAAGTTTTGTAGCCTCCTTCGGTCCCCGGTGATGGAGGCAGTGTTGCCAGAAATGCAGAATTTTTTGCAATATGCAGAATTTTAGCCTACATGGAGAGCTAATGAAGAAAAGAAGAATATTTTACAAAAACCACTACAATATGAAGAATTTTTTAAATTCAAATGTTTTTTTTTTCCTTTTTTAATTTTTTCAATTTTCTAAATTATTTAATTCTTTAACTCGATTTTAACACTGTAATATATGGAACGCCGTTTTATCATTTAATCAAGTAACCAAAAAATTCAACTAACTTGTAAATTCGCGTTATTTAATTGTTTGAAATTCATGCTAGATGCAAAAGTAATTTCAAAGTTTGAAATTCGCTGTATTAAAATGTTTGGTAAAGAAAATTAAACACTAATTTTAATGTTTGAAATTGACAGCGTCAATTTCAATCAATAAAATTTATTTATGCGGATTGGTTTATTTAAATATGGTTTCAGATGTTCGACCAATGGCAACTGAGTTTTGAGCATTTTAACTTAAAAAAAAACGTTTTTTATACTCCCTAGTTTCTTTTATTAACAAGTCTTATAGGTATATTGGACGAATTTTAATGAATGAAATAACAGTTGTCGTTAAAACTATTAATGAAAATACCGGTGTACAGGGGCGTGCTGGGCCGCCGGGACACCGGGAGAAATCCCGGTGGGCCGGTGGTCCGGAGGGCTAAGTGGGCCGGTGTGCCGGAGGGCTATGTAGGCAGCATGCCGCAGCACGTGGTCAATTAAAAACTTTTTTAGTTGAGTTATGTATAAATATCACAATTATTTTACACATACCATGCATGCCAGCCTGCCAGCTTTGTTTCTTTTTTCGAGATTGTTTATAAGTTTCCTGAGCGATGATAATTTGTATTAGTTTTTATTTTAAGTGCAATGCTATATGTTTTAGCATTGTGTAAAATATTGTCTGGTTGTGTTTGTTGCCTGTTTTTTTTTCAAGAATTTAATTTATACTTTATGTTATTAATTATTAATAAATGTTTGAAATTTTTTAACTTGGTTTTGTTCACCCCCCATTTTTCGTGTGTAGTTGGCCGATTTTTCTGAATTTCCCGGGCCGGTCTGATATAGCCAGCACGCCCCTGCCCGCATTAATTCCAAACATTTAAATTCATTTAATTTAAAAGTTTCTTTTAAACGAAGTATGCGTAGTATTTTTAATAATTGTAATTACTAATTGCGCACAAAGATAAAAATGAATTTTTCATGTAAATTTGTTTTATTTTATTGTTTGAAATTTATGCTAGATGCAAAGGTAATTTTACAGTAAGAAATTCGCTGTATTTCAATGTTTGAATTAAAATATTTGGTAAAGAAAACTATCCACTAATTTTAATGTTTAAAATTAACAGAGTCTATTTCAATCATTAAAATTCACTTACGTTATTTCATTGAATGATATGAATTAACCATTCCTACCCGAGCGAAATTCTGAATCCGATTTACGTTAGGGTGATATCTGAATCGTATCCGCGAACATAAGCTGACGTACACGAAACGGACATCAGGCCAGGGTTGCCAGATGATATTTTTTTATTTCCCCAGATTTTTTACAAAAAAATCCCTAGATTTCCCTAGACAAGTATGTCAAGATTTTTTTTATTGAAACTTTTTTTAATTTAAATATATGCATATTATAAACTCCTGGACAAAATTAACGCAACATCATAAATTTGTCACATTTTTTATGCTATTTATTTTTTTAATTTAGGATCCGATTTGAATGATTTTTTTTTGCATTGTAGGTTGGTGCCTTGACAATGTTATAATTTTCGCTGTTTATGATATAAAGTTTATTTTTGATTTATACCGGGTGTAATAAAAATGTAATGTTTTTTTCCGAAAATTCGTATCACCCTGTGAAGTATACTAGCAACCGAAACCTATAGCAGTTAACATTAGACGGTAGGTCCATATTTCGCCAACATATTCTTTTTTGGTTTACTTTATTATCTCTGTTATTAAAGGAGATACGCTGTTTTATAGCGTAACATGTTTTTATAGACTTTATTATTCAAAACATTAATTGTTAAATGTTTTCAAGTAGGCTATGGAAAATTCGCCATACTTATAAAAACTGTTCAAAAACTGCTTATTAAACGTTCGTTTCGTATTTTAATCTTGAAAAATGAATCGTCTAAAAAATGTTACGGCAGAAGAAGCAGTAAGAGACTTAACTTTGGGGGATGAGGGCTATTCGATGTCATGTTGCTAATGTGATAGGAAGACATCGTTCGACTATAAGTCGTATGATTAAATAATTTAACGAGACAGGATCTTACTTTTCAAGGTCAGTACAAGGGCGAAAACGATGTACCGATCCAAGGGATTGTCACGGTTCACTTTTCAGTGGGCGCTATCTAAAGTAATATCTAGTTTTAAGGGCTCTGCCCGACTCTATAGTTGCTCAGGGATGTGGGTTATAAAGGGATGTCCATAGGCGCCACGTGATTTAAGTGGCCCTTAAAACGTAGAAAGAGAAAATCACGAAATAGATATAACCAAAGGTTTATTACTGATATATAATTTAAAATAACGCAATAAGTGATTATACTTGTGTTTAGGATAAATACCAAAAATAATACCGAAGTGATCACTTGGGTTTACAACCCTTTTGGTAGTTACGAACTACAAAAACAATCTATATATTCTGCAAGTAAAATACCACTCTGTAGCTGAAGGCTACCAGGGCAAAACAAAAATGAGGTGACACTACAAGTTAAGCTTGTAGGTGTAACAAGGTTAGCAACCCGAGGGTTGCAACCTGATCTGGGTAAACCTGGTTATACGGTCAAGCTTAACCAAATCAGTTCGCAACACAACGAACAATACTGACCAATAAAAATAAAGAAAATCAAAAATAAGTTGGCCGTTGGTCTGGATCAAAACCAACCAGCAGCTGATTATACGGGCAAAAGCTGGTCAGCTTTGGCACAGAACAACAAACCTTACAAAAATATTCATATAGCAAAATAACATATACTCCGGTATAAATACCACACAATAAAGTAAAGAATAAAATAGAGGTAAACTTATCCTGCTGCCAGGCGTTGTCACAATCGGGTAGTCGTCAAATCCGGGGAAAGTGTCTTAATCGGGTGATGGGTGAGATGGCAGACGTCGATCTCAGTCCTACCTCGGCCAACTCACAGTAGTCAAATCCAGGAGAAAACTAGGCTTGTCCGGGTACCTTCGCGGTAGTGTATGCCCCGGAACAAGTGTCACAATAAGGGTGGATATCTGGGAGATAATCCGTCGTGTCCAAGTTGTGTAAAAGTTACACTAATAGGGTTATGAAAATTCGGTAAAGAAAAACCCAAAAACGAAACAAAACCAAAACAAAAAAAACCCTAAAAGAGAAAAGTAAAGGTATGGAATAGGTCTACCAAAGAAATTATTTGTACTTACGCCTGGTTGAATAAATTATTATACAACGATGTCAAGTTATAACCGTGGGATTTTATTCAACGATGTTATGTGCGGTGTAGTGTGAAATGACGCTGGCTTGATCACTAAAATAGGCTTAGATAGAAAAAAACCATGAAATAGACAAAAGGCGCTTACCTAGAGCATGTGCATTTTAAATCCGGACGAATCCGCTAAATCCATAGACCAAAGATACAAAATCCAAAACGATAACGGTCTAAATGGATCCAATATAGGTTTCTCTGAAGACAAATCCCGCAATTAAGAACGGATGGTGGAAATAAAACCAAATCTTCAAAGCACCTGTTGCACACGCTCACAAGCCTAACGCCAACTGTCAATTGTCAATTAAACCAAGCGTCACCTCAGCAGGAACGTTACATAACTCTAACGTTGGCAACACTGAAGTTACAGTATGCAAGCCACAGATAAAATCTAGGTGTGCGATTAAAATAACGTTGGCAACACTGTTATCTGACAGATAAGATGTAAACAGAAAATGGCTACATCAAAATACCCTTATAAAATATAGACAACCAAGGCAAATACAAATAATAACTCAACGAAGGTATTCCTAAAACCAAACTCAATCTCTTAGGAAACGAAAAGAGTCCTGTGGAAACCGAGGTCCCTGCAAAATGTAACTTAAAACAACGATAGAAAACATAAGACTAACAAGGTAAATTAAGTAGTAGAACTAGACAATAATAATAAATGTAATAAAAATTTTAGTAAGGACAGAAAAAGTCATAAAACTAACCAGGCATTACCGGCAAAATCAAAAGTAGGACAGAAAAATTATACTGTACGATACCACTTAAAATATATTATAAGTTAAGAAAATAAACCAAAATAGAGAAAATAAAAATAGTACAGCAAGTAAAGTATTGAAATTAAACTAAATAATAAAGTGCCCATAAGTAAGTTTTAGTTTTATTGGCAAAACAATAACAACTTCATAAAATAAACTAAGAGTCTCTTTGACACGTTACAGGATGAGCGTTTTATTAGGCAAACTGCTCTAGAAACAGGAAGATTACTAGTACTAGGCTAAAAAGTGAGCTTAGAACTGCTCGCCATAATACAATACGCCATGTACAATATCGTCTCGAACAATCATGAGCTTAGAACCGCTCGCCATAATACAATATCGTCTCGAACAATCATGATTGTGATTCTGAAGGAGACGTTTGAATGAGGCAGGTTTAAGCAAGAGAAGACCGGCAAAGAAACAATTACTTACCAGAGAGCACAAAGTTTCAAGATTGAGTTTTGCCAAAAATTATCAACATTGGACTGTTAATGATTGGAAGAAGGTTTCATTTTCTGATGAAACGAGAGTTAGTCTCAATTCTCCTGATGGTGTGAACGTGTTTGGCGAAGGTCAGGAGTTAGTCCCTATAGGGACGTATATATACGTGTAAGATCAATGAACGCCGATTATTATCTAGAAAACATTGTAATTAAACATGTAATGCCATTTGTTTCTTTTTTGGGACCGAATAGTTTATTTATGCAGGATTATGCATTTATCAAAGCGAGCAGAAATTATACAATTATACAGATAACAAATAATCTAAACATCTCTTGAAATGTCGGAAAAGGTCCATAGCCTACTTGAAAACATTTAACAATGATTGTTTTGAATAATAAAGTCTATAAAAACATGTTACGGTATAAAACGGCGTATCTCCTTTAATAACAGAGATAATGAAGTAAACCAAAAAAGAAAATGTTGGCGAAAGATGAACCTACCGTCTAATGTCAACTGCTATATGTTTCGGTTGCTAGTATACTCCACAGGGTGATACGAATTTTCGGAAAAAAACATTACATTACACCCGGTATAAATCGAAAATGAACTTTTTATCATAAACAGCGAAAATTATGACATTGTCAAGGAACCAACCTACAATGCAAAAAAAAATCATTCAAATCGGATCATAAATTCAACAAAAAAATTGCATAAAAAATGTGGCAAATTTTTTGATGTTGCGTTAATTTTGTCCAGGAGTTTATTTTGGGACAAATAAATTTTGAATTATTTATATACAAACAACGCACATCTTAATAAAATATTAAAATCTTTATTGCAAGCTTTGCAACGAGCGTAGTTGATACCTTTTTGGCTGTTTTCAAGCCATCCTTTAAACTCTGGTACTTTCTCCCATTGTTGATTGTACTTTTGTGTGTACAATTTCTGTTTTTTTTTTTAATTCATGTGTTGGTTTTCTTCTAAGGATGATGGTGATGTCATCATGTCGTAATCTCCAGATGTAGATGCTTTAGGGGAGCTCATTTTCGCACGTTATAAAATGAATTGTCAAGCCACAACAACTGATGGTGTGCTCATGCGCTTAATGCCTCCTATGGCTCTGGGTATATCCTAAAGACTCCTAGAGCCATCTATGTGCAAATATGAGAATAACCAAAAACGCTAAATAGGTAAATACCTCCGTTAAAATAATTTAACTGCTGGTTTTTAATTAAAAAGTTGAAAATTCCCTAGATTTGTCCTAAAAATCCCTTTTTCCCTAATGTGATGTAAAATTCCCCAGATCTAGGGACATTTTCCTAGACCTGGCAACCCTGCATCAGGCTGACAATTCCATGTAACGCTTGGTTGATATTTGGCTGATATTTATTGCAGATGTCAGTGTAATGTTCTGTCTGGAATATTAGGCTGATGTCCTTTGATATTAGTGTGATATTTTTCAGAAATATCAGGCTTATATTTATTGCAGATGTCAGTGTGAAGTTTCTTTGCAATATCAGGCTGATATTTATCGCAAATGTCAGTGTGATATTTTAATGGTTAGGTAAAAATATAGCAAAAAGAAACGCAAAGCTATAGCTGCAGGCACAAGAAAATACAAAAGTCAATAGATCTGCATCTATAGCTTTGGTTTCTGTTTGCTATATTTATAAATGCAAATGTTAAAAAGTAAAACATTTAATAAAAATAAAATTGAAATCCTTACAAACAAAATAAATAGTATTTCCTAGGTACAGTCTTATCCAAAGGTAGTTCTGGAAATGCTCGCCTTCGCAAAATTTGCAACAGGTCTGTTACTAGGGTTTGTAGAGCCCAATTTCCCAAATCTTTAATGTCATCTGGTTCCTCTACATTGGGGAATATTCCATCATTTAAATTTGCTACATCTGCATTGTCCTCATCAACCTCGTCTTCCTCATTCTCACTATTTCTGTCCTCATCATAACTATAATACTCATTATCGGGATGTTGGTTTTCTTCATTTAAAATATCATTGGTCGAGGTTGTTGGTTTCTTCATTTTCAACCAAGTCAGGTATTCCCCAATTTCTTGTATTTCATTTAAAATGTCCCGGCCTTCATTTTCTTCTTGATTTACATGGTCATTGAGTGGATTATTTTCCGGATCGATAATATTTTCCACTTGTCCAATATGCAATATAGCATTAGCCCTATCTTTTATTCGTGCTAACACATTTTGCATAACTTAAGTTAACAATTGTTGAACTTGGTCTATAGATGCCAACTTTGCTGTTTTAAGAGCCCGACATTTAAAAACGCGCGCTCGAGTTAAATCTGGTTTTCTTTCCATAGAATATTAATAAATTACCAACAATAACAATTGTTATAAATTAATTTATTGTTGCAATTGCAATAGCCTGAATAGACGTCTGAATAGTACTGTCGATATATCGACACTGATCAGTTTGACATTTGATTGTTTGTTTACAAACTTAAATCGGATACCACACTGATATTTGTCAGTAGATTGTTTGCTTACAAACTCAAATCGAATATAATGCTCATATTCGTCAGTGAATTGTTCGTGTACAAGCTGAAATATGATATTACACTGATATTCGTCAGTGGATTGTTCGTGTACAAGCTGAAATCGGATATTACACTGATATTCGTCAGTGGATTGTTCGTGTACAAGCTGAAATCGGATATTACACTGATATTCGTCAGTGGATTGTTCGTGTACAAGCTGAAATCGGATATTACACTGATATTCATCAGTGGATTGTTCGTTTAAAAACTCAAATATGACATCACCCTGACATTTGAGATGCAATTCGGATTCAGAATTTCGCTCGGGTAATTTTAAAGAATAAAAAACAAAAATTGTGTTTGCGTTCTCCATTTTTTAAAAATTAGCAAGTTGAATTTCTTTCATTGAAATTCCGAATTGCATTCAATCAAATTTCATTGAATGGAATGCACAATTTCATTGAATGAAATACATGTAACGAACGGGGCATGGGGGGCACACATTAATAATTAAAAAGAATATTAAAACCACAAAAAAACTACCTTTGGCCAAAACACGTGATCGTCTAGTTTAAATAAATTAAGTTAGGACCCCTTTTTGTTGTGAATACGGTTCTGGATACGTAAGTACTTGAGCAATTGAAAAGATATTTAAAAAGCAAAGAAAAAGTATTAAAATAAAATAAGTTTATTAATAAAGGCAATTAATACAAGAGTTAATTATTGTTACTGTACATTAATAATATAAATAAAAACATTTGTATTTGAAAAGTATGATTGATTTAAGTTAATAAGGTAAAACCTTAAAAACCCACATATACAATACAGACATGCATATATGTCGCACATCTCAACAATATAAATAATACAACAAAATCAAAGTAATCAATATGAATATAATAAATTATATTATCATATTGCTAAGATTATTCACCTACATAAATAATAGGCTCGTACCATGTAAAAAAGCAAATACACATTGAAATAATTATCAATGTACAGCAACAAACAACAATAATGTGAAACATAAAGTATAATATAACTTAGGTCACAAGCAACAATAATAAATGGTATTTGTATAAATAAAATATATAAATAACAAGTGGTGTAGTAGTGGACAACGGTAATGCAATTTAATTGTACAGCCATAAATAACAAATACAATCAGGTATAATCAAGTAATAAAAACATGTCAGTGCAAATCAAATATAGCAAAATAAAATGATTATCACTAATAATAAAATAAGACCATAAAACAACAACTTCATATCAATATCCCTATCTAACCATTCTTTGTCTAAATTGGTTAACTGGCATTATTGGCAATTGGGTGCGCCTGTCAAAGCAAAGCTGTATCCACCATCCTATTACCAGCAACCGGCAACAAAGTTCCCTAACTAAATAACTCATTTGATATTTAGAACTTGAAACAAGTCTCACCATATTAAATAATGAATATCAATTTATCAAATAAATAAAATAAGATAAACTGTACAAAATAACGTATATAAATGTTAAATATAAATATGTAGTAAAATGTAAAATTACATTACAATATAATATGTTAAAGTAAATGTAATATAAATATAATAATTATAAACATAAAATAATGATTATAATAAATTTGTAATTTGGTTTGTCCATCAAAAACCTTTAAGATAAAATAATTCAACTTATTATTTCTCTCACAAACAACAAGTTGAAATAATAATAATAAAATATAGTTTAAATTAAATATTAAATAATTAACCACTCATTATGGTATTTGTGACCTCAGATTATAATAACTAAATATAGAAAAGACATACCTATTTAAATGAACAACACTTTCACAAAAAACTGAAGTTATATAAAATCAATGTATTATTTGCTAAATTCACTCCCTTATAAAATTAAAGAATTCAACTCGTCGCTTCAAATAGTAAAACCCAACTGTTTTAAAATTACTGACTTCCCTAATTTTTAACACGCTCTTTTATGTTTATTTTATCAAAGCCAAACAGGCCTATCGATATATAGTTCATTTGGAACGTACAAACCTCATCTCTCTACCGATATGGCTCAGACATACGTGCAGTATTGGTAAGTCTCCCTAGTGCATCATGGGATGTTTAAAGACATCAACACGTAAGTCTACACTTAGCGCCTTTACAGTGATTTACAAATATCATTCAAAGTCAAACGGCCTATACCCTATTTTTATTACGTGTTGACAAAGACTCTAACTCTGGAATGCTTAGGTTAATTGTGGCCCTAATAAATTATATAATATAAACAGAATGGGTCTAAATATTAAGTTACAAATGCGCACTTGATACAATTTTAAGTTAAATATTTAGAACTAGTTTCATATTTCGTAAAGCCTTAAAATAATAAATTAAGAAATGTTAAAAGTTAACTGTCCCATATATCGTACCATTACATACATAATTTCATTGAATGAAATTCGTAATTTCATTGAATGGAATGCACAATTTCATTCAATGAAATTCATAATTTCATTCAATGAAATTGTGCATTCCATTCAATAAAATTACGAATTTCATTCAATGAAATTATGTATTTCATTTAATGAAATTATGGATTTCATAAAATGAAATTGTGCATTCCATTCAATGAAATTACGAATTTCATTCAATGAAATTATGTATTTCATTCAATGAAATTGTGCATTCCATTTAATGAAATTACGAATTTCATTCAATGAAATTATGTATTTCATTCAATGAAATTATGAATTACATTCAATGAAATTGTGCAATCCATTCAATGAAATTATGAATTTCATTCAATAAAATTCTGCATTCCATTTAATGAAATTTATTACACTGCTACATAATAAAAACAGTATAACATATTTAAATTTTATTTAATCATGTATGCGCATAAGGTAGGTACTAGATGATTGTGCTATTTTGCAGTGTGTACCAGATGATATCCATGCGCAGTGAGTGCCAGATGGTTGTTTCCATGCGCAGTAGGTACCAGGTGGTTGGATCCATGCGCAGTGAGTGCAAGATGGTTGTTTCCATGCACAGTATGTACCAGGTGGTTGTTACCATGCGCAGGTACCAGGTGTTTGGATCCATGCGCAGTGGTTACCAGATGATCCCGTGCGGGGTTTTGTGTGTTTCCTCCATCGTGGCGCGTCCCCGGGTGGCGGATAGGGGAACGCCTCCCAGATATGGGTGGCAGGAGCCAAATCAAATAACTCTCGCGGACCAAAAAACACTCACCTGGCCGAAGGTATAAAAGGCAATGGAGAAAACCATTCAAAAAAACCAAACATGGAGTCCGATAAGGGTAAGATGTTTACGGAGCAAGGGAGGGAGACCCTAGTTCCAGTCGGGGCTGAAGGTGGTAGTGCAGGCCTCACCCGACCGTTAGCCAGCAACTGTACGGCCCCGGGGGCAAACCAGCCCGGGAGCTCGGTAGCCACTACTGGGATACCACGAAGACTGTAGGCGGCAACAACGTCTACGAGACCATTGTAGTGAATGAGGACGAAAAGGCCAATTCGACACCAAAGCAACACAGCAGGCTGAACTTCGAAAGCATGCTGAAGAGATGCGAATCGGTGGGATCTGCGACAAAGACGAGGAAGGTGGGGGACACTTCATTCAAGGAAGTGGTCAACCCAAAAGAAAACGTGGCACACGCGCTGCTGGTCGAGATTTTGGAAACCATTCAGTCCAACATCAAAGCCCTGACAGCGAAGATCGAAGAGTTCCCAAACACGCAAAATAGGATTAAGGGCATCGCAAGCTCGCTTGCATCAAATGGGAGACACCTAAAGAGGACTCTAATAACAGACTGGCTAAGTGCGCATAGGTACGATAATCCAGATATGCCAACGTACGACGCGGACACCCAGACTTCTCCTGGAAAACTGGAAAAAACGGGTAGCCTTAGTCAGGCAAAACTGAGGCCGGAGGAAGAAGTCCACATCAGCTACGCTCAGGCAGTGGGAGAGGCCTCTGGCAAGAGCAAAGGCGGCAAGGATGATCCTTTTCGAAAGGACTGGAACAGAATTGTCTCGGCAGCCAGCGCGATAGGCAATACGGAGGATGTAAACACAAACGCGCTATGCAAGGCCATAGCGGCTGCCCACGAGGCCGGAATGGCCAAGGCCATAGATGGTACCAAAATACCGCGACCAAAGTTGACTTTGGAGGCCAGGAAGGAGGGGGGACAGAGATACGAGCTGTTCCTCGCGGCAGAGAGCAGGAGCTGGGCTGCCGAAAGTTACGAAGGTACGGATATGGTAGAGGACAACCCTATCACCAATTGGGACGGGGAGGTGGTTGGGATTATAATTCCCAAAGGGAAGGAAGACATGGCCGAGGGACTCCTCGCCGTGGCCAAGGAGAGATTCCCCGATCTCGCCAATAGCGAGGAGGGGGACAAGATCTTAGAGACATGTGTCACGATGGGCGCCAGGACAAGGCGGAAAAAATTCTGGTGGCAAGACCCGGAGCGGAGGACCCGATTGAGGCAACGTACCAGGGAATGGTGGAACTTGGCGAAATCGCCAAATCCATCGGCGCTGATCAAATCGCACTCGCAGCCCCGGAAGTAATGGCCCTGACAGCAAGGAAAATGGCGGCCTGCCAGGACATGGCGGAAAAAATTCTGGTGGCAAGACCCGGAGCGGAGGACCCGATTGAGGCAACGTACCAGGGAATGGTGGAACTTGGCGAAATCGCCAAATCCATCGGCGCTGATCAAATCGCACTCGCAGCCCCGGAAGTAATGGCCCTGACAGCAAGGAAAATGGCGGCCTGCGTACTGGCTGCAAATTTGGGCATAAAGGCCAAGCTATGCATCCCGCGAAGACTGCACAAGACAGCAGGCACCATACGCCCTACGTACGCACGGCAAGCCAGTACCAAGCCGAAGACACATCGCCATGAGGCGGTCCTGGTCAGGGGTTCCAAGCCAAGAGGACTACCCAGAGCTTCTGGCCAAAGCAAGGAAGGCTCTGAAGGGGAAAGAGCAGAAAGTGGCGGAAGTGCACCAAACAAGGGATGGGCACCTGCTTATCAGCCTAAGGGAGGGTAGCGCCAAGGAAGTGGCAAAAGTGATCACCGACGGCAATGTGGGGGCCAAAGTGGAAGCACTTACGACCAAGAAAAGGACCACTCTTATGGTGTCCAATATCGAGGCGGCACTTAACGAGGATGACATTAGGGCGGCCATCGCCGACCAGATTGACGCAGTAAAAAAGGAGGACATCGAGGTTAGGGATCTGCGGGGAGGTTTCAGGGGCAAGCAGTCGGCGACGGTTTTGGCTCCCGCGGAGATCAGCGCGGCGATCTTAGCCCACAAGGGCATCATCATGGGGCTGACCCCAGCCAGCGTCAGGCCCAGGGTCAACATTGAGAAGTGCCACAAGTGCTGGGAACCCGGGCATATTGCGAGCAGGTGCGCCGGGACGGACCGGTCAAAGTGCTGCCTCAAGTGCGGCAAAACAGGGCACACGGTCGATAAATGCACGGAGGAGCCCTATTGTCCCCTGTGCGAGCAGCCGCACCGGGCCTGGTCCGGCAAGTGCGGCCGAATGAGGACACTCCTCGCGTCGGCAACTAGAGGCAGAGGGAGCAAGGATGGTGGTGGAAGACCTGTGGAGCATCCCCAATGGATCAACACACCATCGTCCAACTAAATATGAATAGGTGCAGGCGGGCGCACGACCTCCTATACGAGCGATGTAGGAGGAAGGGTGCCCGCGCCGCGTTGGTCAGCGAGCCCAACAAGCAGGTGGTCAGGGGAAGTAGCGGCTGGGTGGTCAACGAGGAGGCGACGGCGGCGATCTGGCTGGCGGAAGGGCGCTGCAACGAGAGTGGCAGCGGCGCGGCCTATGTAAGGGCCAGGGTGGGGGAAGTGGCGTTGTACTCCACGTACCTCTCCCCCAATATCAGCCGAGAGGAAACGGAGCAGGGTCTACAAGAGATGGAGGCCCAAATCAGGTCAGAGCCCCCAGGCACCACTATCGTTGTTGGTGGCGATCTGAACGCGAAAAGTTATGCCTGGGGTTCAACCACGGAAGATGCCAGGGGCCGCATTATCAACGACTGGGCGGCCAGCCTTCATCTAAGCGTGGTGAACGTGGGCTTCGCACCAACCTTCACTCGAAAGGCGCAGGAGAGTATTTTCGACGTGACCCTGGTCAGCGACAACGCCAGACAGACGGTGACGGGCTGGAGGGTTTCCGATGAAGAAACCCTGAGCGACCACCACGCCATCGAATTCCACATAAGCGGAGTCCCTGCTCTACGCGAAGAACCACAGCCAAGATGGAGGATCACCTCAGACACCCAGAGGCTCAGGCTCAGATCGGCCCTCGGGGAGAAGCTTTTTAGCGTCCACGAGCTAAATGTGGACTCAGTCACCGATGCCCTGAGATGGGCCTGCCAGGCTGCCGCTCCTCCCATGGCTAATAGACACAAGGCCGTCTATTGGTGGTGCAGCGAGGTTGCTCAAGCAATATCCGCACGGAACAGATGCCGCAGACAGGAGGCTAGGAAAAAGGCTAGGGCGAGGCAGACGCCCAATGAGGACAACATCGCGGCCCATCTCGCGACTCTAGAAAGACTCAGGGAAGCCAGAATGGAAGTGAAGAGGCAGATCACGAGAGCCAAGAGAGCTTCGTACAAACAGCTCATTGACAGCGTCGAGGGCGACGTTTGGGGAACCGCGTACCAGCTAATTTGCAAGAAAATGGGCAGGATGGTGCCCCCCATACTGTCCAGCGAACAAAAGGAAGCGATAGCGGACCAGCTGTTCCCAACACATCCGGTCACGGAATGGAACAAGCCAGTATTTGTATGGGAACGGGGAATGGCGGTTAGCAAAGCCGAAGTTGAAGAAGCCATAGGGAAAATGAAAAAATAAAAAAGCTCCGGGCCCCGATGGAATTCCCGTCGAAGCAATCAAGATGATGGCAGTCGACTACGCCGACGATTTGGCATGCCTGTATAGCCGTCTGATACGAGACAGCATCTTTCCCACAGAGTGGAAAAGAGCCAGAGTGGTCTTGATTCCCAAAGCCGGCAGGAACCCGGGGGAAGAAGGCGGGGCACGCCCGATATGCCTCCTGGACAATCTTGGGAAAACGCTGGAAAGGATCATCCAAAAACGTATGATCGAGTCGCTCCAGAACAATGGACAGGACCTGCACGAACAGCAGCATGGCTTCCGAGAGGAGCATTCCACGGTGGATGCCGTGCAGGAAGTTCTTCGGATGGTACGCTCGTCAAAGGAAGGAAATTGGAGGAGCAAGGAACTCTGCATCGTGGCGGCCATCGATGTACGCAATGCATTCAATACAGTGAGATGGACAGAAATCGTGGAAGAGCTTCAAAGAAGACGCATTGATGACCACCTCATTGCAATTACAATGAGTTATCTGGAAGAACGGGAGCTGGAGCTGGAAGGGACAATTAGGCCAATGACAGCAGGCGTACCTCAGGGATCCGTGCTTGGTCCCCTCCTCTGGAATATTGCGTACGACGGTGTCCTGAGGATACAGCTACCGGAGGGATGCAGGGCTGTTGCCTATGCCGACGATCTCGTCATCATCGCCATCGGTAGAGATCTGCAAACCACCAAAGCCAGGGTAGAGCAAGCACTTGCGATAGTCAACGGGTGGATGCAAAACAAGGGGTTGGAAATCGCAGCCCATAAGACAAAGGCGGCCCTACTCATCGGGCGCCGCAAAACCCACGGTGCGCGGGAGATTGATGCCCTGGGGGTGCCGATACAATTGGAGGCACACTTCAAGTACCTTGGAGTATGGCTGGACAGCGGTGAAAGCTGGGTTAAACATGTGGAAGAGGCATGCCGCAAAGCGGAGGCAACGGCCCGGGCAGTGCGCGGCATTATGCCCAGGATGGGTGGCGCGGGAGATGCGACGAGGAGGCTCCTCGCCTCGGTGTATCAATCGGTGCTACTCTACGCAGCTCCGGTATGGGCAGATGCGGTCAGGCTACAAAAGGTACGAAACAGGCTCAACCAGTCACAGAGGCCAGTACTACTGGGGATAACAAGAGCGAATAGAACCGTCTCCACGGAAGCGCTCCAGGTCCTGGCGGGAGCTCTCCCAATGGACCTCCAGGCCACACTCAGAGCACAAAGTTACAAGGCCACAATCGCAGACCAAAGGAGGATCCAAGAAGAAATGATGGATATCTGGCAGGAACGTTGGAACAGGAGCGAAAAGGGCGCCTGGACCAGAAGGCTTATCCCTGACATAGAGGTTTGGAAGGATAGGGAATTTGTTGACCTGAAATACTGCACCACACAGTTCCTTACCGGGCATGGACACTTTAATAGTTATCTCCAACGAATCGGCAAGACAGCATCGAACCGTTGCCAAATATGCAACGAGATAGAGACTGCGGAACATGTCCTCTTCCAATGTGAAGAATGGGAATCAGAGAGGCATCTTGCCGAGAGAACAGTAGGAGTTGTTCTTGTTACACCAAAATCTGGTATTAAGACTTTTAGTTGAAAAAGTCAGCTTATACTTATAAGTTTCGGTAGTAACAGTGCCTGTCGACTAAGCTTACCAGTGGAGAGGGGTGTGGTTCAAAATAATAAATGAAACTATTAATAAAATGTTCAAGGTCAAGTGGGCGCCAGGTAATTTACAACAACATTTAGGCACAAAGAATACTTAATAACAAAAATTACCAAATTTAGTAAGTGAGATTAAAGAAAACTCAAGTATAAGTACAATTACAACTATATTTAAACTAGACCGGGGTTATTTCCTTTAAATGTAGTGTTACAGATCTTAAAAATGGTGTTCAAATTGTCCAACAAAAAAAAATATATATAATATAAAAGGTAGGGATTAAGATAAGTGAAAAAGTTATAAATGTTCTAAGTTAAGTTATAAGGTTAAAACAATATTTAAACTATTCCAGATTGTCAAATCAATTAAAGTACATTTACCGAACCAATTGAATGTGGTTCAACCAACCCTTGTGATATCACTTAGGCGCACAATGGTAAAAACTAGAATTTAGGACTATTAAGGTTGGCCAGTTAGGCAACCCAGTATACACGAATTTTCCAACATATCTAGGTACTCTAAATAAATTAAAAATAAATTTGTTATTCAAAAGTAAATTGAATTTATATAAGGTAATACGCGCAAATTAAACCCAAACTACCCCTTTTTAAGGGCTGAAAATAACTAAAACGGTTTTAAGTCCCTAGAAATATTAGAAAAGTTGATATAGTTATATTATAGTTAAATAATGATGTGTAAACAAAATATTCTTCTGTCGAATTGACAGTTAGTACAGATTAACCAAGGTAAGTAAATATTAAATTATATCTACTAACCATAATATGGAGTAAAATATTTCATATCCAACGATAGCAAGGTAAGTTAAGGAATATAAAAAAAAAAAAATGGAAATATCCAAAATTAGAGTAAAGAAATATAGTGCAACTTATCCAGAGCCGGTAGGTCCAGTAGCTGATGCTGTCAGGGTAGAAAGTGTGGTCAAATCCAGTGGTTGTAGTCAATCCGGGGTGCTAGTCATTCGGACGTAGACTTGGTCTCTGTTTGCGGGAATATTTTGTCACAATCGGGTAGGTATAGTCCAAATCGGTGTCACAATCGGGTAGGTATAGTCCAAATCGGTGCGTGTTTTCACAGGGTGAGCCCCACAAAACAATTGGAGATAATTGTGAAATGAAATTAATCCAATGATAAATAATTCCCAACTAGGGAAATACGTATGGCTAAATTCGATACGTATGATTAGAACGTATTATTAGAACGTATTGTTAGAACCCTACAAATGAAACACAACGAAATTACTTACGAATCTGCAAAATAATTAGAAAAAGTTTTGAGGTTACTTACGCGTGGTTGAGGTATTCCCAGAGAAAACGAATAAAATGCCTCAACGGTGTTGTGTGCGGTTAAAGTATTTATCTTCTGATTTCCAACCTAACAAGAGATATAGGTGACGATAACGAAAAATAGGGTTAAATGATTCTTACCAAGGCGTGCCCAATTAATCCGGATATACCGATTGATTTACAGGCTCCAAATTCCAAAAATAGGTATCACAATTAGCCTGAATAAATCCACAGCAGGTTATTCTAAGATTTAATCCCGAAAACAACGTCGGATGGTTACAATAAAACCAATTATTTAGAAATTCCTGGGAGACACGCACTCAGTCAGAAGTACAGAAGAACAAATCATGGCTGAAACCCTTTTTCCGGTCTCAAGATAATGCGCAATAGATGACCAATTAAAGTTAATTGTTAAGGGCAAAAAAATTTGAATTTTTCAAATTTCCGGCAAGTTAGGGGAATTTGTCTAGTGACGCTGACAGGTTGGCAACACTGAATGTTTGACATCAAAACAAATGAAGATAACCCAGTTTTGCAGACTCAAAATAAGGACAAAACAAAGTAAGTACACTATGATTTCCTCACATAACAACAGAAAACAAGTAATAAACGCATACCTAACATTTTAGATATCGTCTAACCCAACTTTTTGGTCAGAATTTGTCTAACCAGTTCCCACAAAAATAACATTCAAACAAGGAAAAATAGGTAAGTTTACACAAAATCTAGTAACGTAACGATTGAAATGTTTATTTTTAGATCCCTAGAGACCATAGAACCTAGGCAAGGTGGAATTTCCTGCTTAAGACACTGCTTTTACTAGCCATGGGAGGTTCCACATTTACAACCGAAACAAGATATAAAATACACCACCAACAGATAAATACCGGATAGACAGGACCTTAGATGTTTGACAATTCAATTCGGTAAATTCTAACACTACAATAAGTTATGGAAAAGTGATTTTTAGCAGTAAGTGAACTTGTATAAATTACTAAAATTAAAAAGATTTGAAAGTAAAATTAGCATTACTCTTAGCAAAAATAAAAAGGTAACAACTCCCCCCTTTCATAAAGAGAGAAATCGATAGATTTCGATAATTAACAAAATCAACACTAAATGAAATAATAGAGATAAACTAATCTGAATTGAATTGAATATGAATTATATGAATTAAGGTAGGTAACAAAAAAAATTCTAAGTTGTGTCAGAGGGATGAGCTTTCAAGTCCTGAATGTGATATACACCTTTGAGTTTTCCAAACTCATCTTGAACTTCATAGGCTAAAGGTGAAAGCTTCCGTACTACCGTCATAGGCCCTATAAATTTATGTGCCAGTTTTGCAGCAAAATAATTAGCCCTATCGGATAAAACATGGTTTCGGCACCATACCGTCGAACCCACTTCAAATTCCAGCGGCCTTCTGCGAAGATTATATCGATGCCGGGATTTTTCGTGTGCACTATTAAGCTTTTTCCTGACTTGATCGTAAATTTTTAGAAAATCATGAGAATTATTTAACGGAGTGACACGAACAGAGGTATCCGTTGAAAAGTTTGGATTAGTAAAATAGTCTCCAGCAATAACATGTTCTCTTCCAAAGTTCACAAAGTATGGAGTAAATTCGGTGGTTTCGTGTTTACATGTGCGTAACGCGCAACCAACTTTCGGCAAGATTTTGTCCCAAATTCTTTGGTTTTCTTTAACATACGAAGCTAACATTGTTTTAAGAACTCGATTCACTCGTTCGGTTGGGTTTGCTTGGGGATGATACACAGTGTTGAAAATTATATTAACCTTATATTTTTGACATAAGCCAGTAAATTCCTTGCTTCTATACTGCACCCCATTATCGCATATTATGTGCTGAGGAACTCCAAATAGCAAGAAGATATTATCTTCCATGTATCGCGTGACGGCTGCGGCGGTAGCTTTTCTTAAGGGATGAACCATAGTAAATTTACTGAAGTAGTCGGTTGTAACCAAAATATAGGCGTAACCCTGCGATGAGCGAGGTAACGGCCCCACGTTGGGCGCCAAAAATTATTTGTTACACCAAAATCTGGTATTAAGACTTTTAGTTGAAAAAGTCAGCTTATACTTATAAGTTTCGGTAGTAACAGTGCCTGTCGACTAAGCTTACCAGTGGAGAGGGGTGTGGTTCAAAATAATAAATGAAACTATTAATAAAATGTTCAAGGTCAAGTGGGCGCCAGGTAATTTACAACAACATTTAGGCACAAAGAATACTTAATAACAAAAATTACCAAATTTAGTAAGTGAGATTAAAGAAAACTCAAGTATAAGTACAATTACAACTATATTTAAACTAGACCGGGGTTATTTCCTTTAAATGTAGTGTTACAGATCTTAAAAATGGTGTTCAAATTGTCCAACAAAAAAAAAAATATATAATATAAAAGGTAGGGATTAAGATAAGTGAAAAAGTTATAAATGTTCTAAGTTAAGTTATAAGGTTAAAACAATATTTAAACTATTCCAGATTGTCAAATCAATTAAAGTACATTTACCGAACCAATTGAATGTGGTTCAACCAACCCTTGTGATATCACTTAGGCGCACAATGGTAAAAACTAGAATTTAGGACTATTAAGGTTGGCCAGTTAGGCAACCCAGTATACACGAATTTTCCAACATATCTAGGTACTCTAAATAAATTAAAAATAAATTTGTTATTCAAAAGTAAATTGAATTTCTATAAGGTAATACGCGCAAATTAAACCCAAACTACCCCTTTTTAAGGGCTGAAAATAACTAAAACGGTTTTAAGTCCCTAGAAATATTAGAAAAGTTGATATAGTTATATTATAGTTAAATAATGATGTATAAACAAAATATTCTTCTGTCGAATTGACAGTTAGTACAGATTAACCAAGGTAAATAAATATTAAATTATATCTACTAACCATAATATGGAGTAAAATATTTCATATCCAACGATAGCAAGGTAAGTTAAGGAATATAAAAAAAAAAAATGGAAATACCCAAAATTAGAGTAAAGAAATATAGTGCAACTTATCCAGAGCCGGTAGGTCCAGTAGCTGATGCTGTCAGGGTAGAAAGTGTGGTCAAATCCAGTGGTTGTAGTCAATCCGGGGTGCTAGTCATTCGGACGTAGACTTGGTCTCTGTTTGCGGGAATATTTTGTCACAATCGGGTAGGTATAGTCCAAATCGGTGTCACAATCGGGTAGGTATAGTCCAAATCGGTGCGTGTTTTCACAGGGTGAGCCCCACAAAACAATTGGAGATAATTGTGAAATGAAATTAATCCAATGATAAATAATTCCCAACTAGGGAAATACGTATGGCTAAATTCGATACGTATGATTAGAACGTATTATTAGAACGTATTGTTAGAACCCTACAAATGAAACACAACGAAATTACTTACGAATCTGCAAAATAATTAGAAAAAGTTTTGAGGTTACTTACGCGTGGTTGAGGTATTCCCAGAGAAAACGAATAAAATGCCTCAACGGTGTTGTGTGCGGTTAAAGTATTTATCTTCTGATTTCCAACCTAACAAGAGATATAGGTGACGATAACGAAAAATAGGGTTAAATGATTCTTACCAAGGCGTGCCCAATTAATCCGGATATACCGATTGATTTACAGGCTCCAAATTCCAAAAATAGGTATCACAATTAGCCTGAATAAATCCACAGCAGGTTATTCTAAGATTTAATCCCGAAAACAACGTCGGATGGTTACAATAAAACCAATTATTTAGAAATTCCTGGGAGACACGCACTCAGTCAGAAGTACAGAAGAACAAATCATGGCTGAAACCCTTTTTCCGGTCTCAAGATAATGCGCAATAGATGACCAATTAAAGTTAATTGTTAAGGGCAAAAAAATTTGAATTTTTCAAATTTCCGGCAAGTTAGGGGAATTTGTCTAGTGACGCTGACAGGTTGGCAACACTGAATGTTTGACATCAAAACAAATGAAGATAACCCAGTTTTGCAGACTCAAAATAAGGACAAAACAAAGTAAGTACACTATGATTTCCTCACATAACAACAGAAAACAAGTAATAAACGCATACCTAACATTTTAGATATCGTCTAACCCAACTTTTTGGTCAGAATTTGTCTAACCAGTTCCCACAAAAATAACATTCAAACAAGGAAAAATAGGTAAGTTTACACAAAATCTAGTAACGTAACGATTGAAATGTTTATTTTTAGATCCCTAGAGACCATAGAACCTAGGCAAGGTGGAATTTCCTGCTTAAGACACTGCTTTTACTAGCCATGGGAGGTTCCACATTTACAACCGAAACAAGATATAAAATACACCACCAACAGATAAATACCGGATAGACAGGACCTTAGATGTTTGACAATTCAATTCGGTAAATTCTAACACTACAATAAGTTATGGAAAAGTGATTTTTAGCAGTAAGTGAACTTGTATAAATTACTAAAATTAAAAAGATTTGAAAGTAAAATTAGCATTACTCTTAGCAAAAATAAAAAGGTAACATTCTAAACACGCAAAACTTGGTGCCAGTTATGCTCAGAGGGATAGACGAGTGGAATGCAGTGGATAAATTGTGTGAAGATATTCTAAAAAAGAAAGACCCGGTTGTGCGAGCTCGAACTGAGTAAATTAACTACCCGCTGCCTGTTGGATGGTATGCCGTAGGGCGATTCCCGACAGGAGTTACTGCGAAGAGGGGGAAGAGGTTTTAGTGGGTATGGGCACTCCGTTAGAGTGCTCGAGCCCCACACTCTCCCGGCGACAGTCCATCAGCCGGGAGGTCAGTGCGTAATGCATTTTTCCCATACCCCCTACTGAAAAAAAAAAAAAAGGTTACCAGATGATATCCGTGTGCAATGAGTTCTAGATGGTTGTGTCCATGCGCAGTAGGTACCAGGTGCTTGTAACCATGCGCAGTGGTCACCAGGACCACCTGGTGGTTGTTTCTATGCGCATTAGGCACCTGGTGGTTGGATCCACGCGCAGTGTTTACCAGATTAAATCCATGCCCAGTGAGTGCCAGGTGGTTGGATCCATGCGCAGTGGATACAAGGTGGTTGTATCTAAGCGCATTAGGCACCAGGTGTTTGGATCCATGCGCAGTAGTTACCAGATGATATCCATGCGCAGTGAGTTCTAGATGGATGTGTTCATGCGCAGTAGGTACCAGGTGGTTGTATAAATGCGCAGTGGTCACCAGGTGGTTGTATCTATGCGCATTAGGTAACAGGTGGTTGGATCCGTGCGCAGTGGGACCGTGTGGTTGTATCCAAGCGCAAGAGCCTCTTGCCAAGAGGTAACAGGTGGTTGGAACCATGCGCAGTGGATACCAGATGATATCCATGCGCTGTGAGTGCCAGATGGTTGTGTTCATGCGCAGTAGGTACTAGGTGGTTGTAACCATGCGCAATGGTCACCAGGTGGTTGTATCCAAGCGCAAGAGGTAACAGGTGGTTGGAACCATGCGCAGTGGATACCAGATGATCCATGCGCTGAGAGTGCTAGATGGTTGTGTCCATGCGCATTAGGTACCAGGTGGTTGGATCTATGCGCATTAGGCACCAGGTGGTTGGATCCACGCGCAGTGGTTACCAGATTGAATCCATGCGCTGTAAGTGCCAGATTGTTGTGTCCATGCGCAGTAAGTACCAGGTGGTTCTAACCATGCGCAGTGGGTAGCAGGTGGTTGTCTCGAAGCGCATAAGGTCCCAGGTGGTTGGATCCATGCGTAGTGGATACCAGTTGATATCCATGCACAGTGAGTGCCAGATAGTTGTGTCCATGCGCAGTAGGTACCAGGTGGTTTTAACCAACCGCACTGGGCAACAGGTGGTTGTATCTATGCGCAGTGGTTACCAGATGATATCCATGCGCAGTAAGTGCCAGGAATTTAAAAATCTTCAAGTTGGGAGCCATACATAATTTAAAGAGAAAAAAGATCCAAGGAAATTCTAAAGAATTAAACAAATCCACAATTTTAAAAGTTCAAAAGGGCGATTCCATGATTACTGACGGGACAACCAAATCAAAACAAAATGTTTCTTTAACAGGAGGGCTGTTAAATGAAATTACCAACCACTGGGCGAGTACAGTCTTTGATGTTGCTCACCTTCTAGTAGTAGTAAAAGTCTTGTTGAGTTAAAAAATGTAACTGATTTATTGTAAGTACGGTTTGGTATTTATATACAATTTTCCCTAAGCTAAGCACTTTTAATTCTATTTGAATAGGTACATTTTGATGACATTGTGATATAATTTATATTGGTATTTATAATAATGCTGATTGTTAAAAGTTTTATTACATCGTTTGTTAATTAATTTAATGAAATGAATTTATATTTATTTTAATAATTTTGTATGAATATTTTTATTTAATTTGTAATTAAACATCTTGGCGGTTTGGCGTAAGATTGGGACGTTGATAGGTTATCTCCTTTTGTTCTTTCTGCCTCTTGATGTTATCTGCCGTATTGGTGGAGGTCCAAGTAGCTGCCATTCTTCCTCTTCGTTCTCCCAAGGAAATACGTCCTGTATAGGTGGTTGAATCGTTCTTAATACATATGCCTGGTGTTCTTCCTTAATGAGAGATGAAGCTGGTTTGGTCCTGGCCTTTGGGTTGGGTCTCCTGAATTGTCTGATGATGGCTGGGTGGACTCTGGATACATGGTTCGGGTGTGTAATCCAGGTTGTTGAATGTTGTTGGTTCGACTGTAGTTGTCTGTTGTTTGTTTGGGCACCTTGGTTGATCCATAGGTGATTGGGCGGACTGTAGATATTTGGACTGTAGGTCCAACGTTCGCCGGGTGGAGTGTAGATCGTTGGACTGTAGATACATGGTGTCGCCGTGTGGACTGTAGATCTTTAGACTGTAGATACATGGGTCGCCGTGTGGAAGGTAGATCTCTGTACTGTAGATCCATGGGTCGCCGGGTGGACTGTAGATCTTTAGATTGTAGATCCATAGGTCGCCGTGTGGACTGTAGATCATTGGACTGTAGATCCATAGGTCGCCGTGTGGACTGTAGATCTTTAGACTTTAGATCCATAGGTCGCCGAGTGGACTGTAGATCATTAGACCAGTCCAAAAGGGCGTGGGTGAAAGGGCATGGATGACTTAAGTCCGTAAAAGGTTCGATGGACCAACTAAGCTCCCAGTGCCCTGCAGTGTACCTAAGTTGTATTTTGGCTGGTATACTAAGCACTTGGCGAGTACAAAGATAAATCTTTGATTATGCTCACTTCCCAGCGTTAGTATCCGGTTCGAAGGACCATCTTTAACAGGAGGGCTGTTAAATGAAATTACCAACCACTGGGCGAGTACAAAGATAAGTCTTTGATGTTGCTCACCTCCCAGTGGTAGTAAAAGTCTTGTTGAGTTAAACATGTTTTATAAACATTTTTGAAGATAATAATAATTTTATGATAGTTATTAGGTTCATTTCAACCGGTAATATTACCGTAATATTATAGTCCGTAACAGCGTTAATGCGACTGCGCGAAAGAAAAGAGTACAATTATTTTGAGTAAAGGATAAACTGGTTGGAAGGTTTTTTAAACTATAGTAGTACTCACAAGCAGAAGAAGAACTAGTTAACTAAACTAAAAAACAGCATAAGAGTCTGGACCAAAGATAATAGGGATTATCTTTGGTCTAAAAGTTAAAGCGCATACCTATTTCAATAAAGTAATAAATAAGGCACTATAAATAAGAATCACCCAGGTTTGTGGAGTTTATAAATACTTTTATATAAAAGTACATCTTATGTGTCATTCTAATAATTTCAATGTATAGGCCTATCCGGATTTGTAAAATTTTAGGGTCCGCTCCCCACCAAACTCCACAGACGGATCTGATAACGTTGATACCTTGATTTGCCTTGATAATGATTTTGTTTACATGTTGATTCCAATTAAGATTTTTTTCTAGTATAACACCTTAGTATTTAACTGTTGTTTTTCTTGTTATAATTTTGTTACCTAATTTAACTGGTGAGGGTGTAATTCTAGACCTTCTTTTTCGGAAACACATGTATTCTGTTTTTTCGGTCGACACTGTCAGATGGTGATCATTCAGCCACTTTTCCAACTCCGTCAGCGTTTGATTAATTATTTTAACTATTTTTTGTAGGTCAGCACCTTTTGTAAACAGTAAATCTATAAATCAGGCTTAACTTCTACTAAAGCATTAACCGGCATATTCCCCCTCTTGCCCCCCTCTATGCGCCCCTGTCAGCTAACATGTATTGTGTTATATTAACCATAGGTACCATAGGTACCTACTAACTTGGCCTATAAATATAGGCGCCATTTTATAATTAGCCTAGGGCGACAAATTGTCCTAATCCGGCCCTGCTTATCATCCTTGGTGCATGACTTTTTAATTCAAAGTATAGACAATGAAGTCATTAACAGTTTGCACAGTTTTAAGGGGATATTTAGAACCCTTAGTAAAAAAAGGTTGTAGACCCAATGGTGTTTTGGAATATGTCAAATAAATTAATTACCAGCATCATCAGCCCACATATAAAGTATTAAAATTAGTATAAAAAAAGTAAATTAAAAACCACGGTATAAATACGAATTAGATAAATAAATTAAAAAAATGGAATTAAAATAAATAAGTTATTAACCTTATTTTACGTATTTTTTACATTTTTTCAATCTTTACATATTTTACATAAATAATAAGTCGTGTAAAGAATTGATTTATTAGGCGTAAAAGTTTACTTTAAACCAACAATGATAATTTTTTCTTTAAAGAAAAACAATAAAAAGAAAACAATATATTGTTTTCTTTATAAAGAAACAATAATTGTTAGTATAAATTTAATTGTCAAATTTTCATGGAATTCTTTACCAAAAGTAATGTTTCAATTTTAAAACTGCATGACTTTTTTCATAGCTTACCTTATTAGAGATGACGAGTGAGTCGTAATAAATATTTGTTCTCGCCATATACCTATAACCTATAAGTTATAGATATACAGTGCTTGCAAACACAAGTCCGACCGGTTTGAGAAGGACGCGTGAAAATAACAAGGATAGAACACCAAACAGAAGGCGCTTACAATACGCACGCCTGAGGCTCTGACCAATCAAATTCTGTTTGGCATTCTATCCTTATTCTTTTCACGCGGGTATTGAACAACGATCCTTCCCAAGGCGGTCGGACTTGGATTTGCAAGCACTGTATGGTTCTCGCTTATTTTTTTTAAATTCCTAAAAAGAGAGAAACATGCTTTTTTCATAATAAACACAAAAAAGTATGTGTGTTATTTAAAAACAAAATTGGTTGCCATAGAAACAAAATAAAAAAGATATCAACAAACTAAAAAACTCAAAACATGCTTGGGGGCTGTACTTAAATTACGTAACGTCCCTGCTTAAAATACCCCATAGAGACCTATACAAAATAATCTATCGGGCGCTACCGGATTCAATATGTGCATTTGTTCATGGTTTTTTCCGGATACAGCCCGATAGAAAATGTATAGGAAATTACCTATAGGCACCATAACTTTTACATTTTCCCTATTGAGACCGATAGAAAATAACTCAATGAAGGATATATAGGGATATCCCTATAGAGCAACCATAAAACATCTGACAAAATTTTATTAAAACCTATGGGGTCCTATAGGGGAAAAACTAATTTCTACATTTATGTGTATTTTCCCCATTGAAACCGATAGCAAATAAATCAACGGTGGATATCCCTATAGAACAACCATAAATCTCAACTATGGGTCCTATACAAACCTATACACCCTATAGAAACACCATACATCCCGATACAAATATCTATCGGTTTGAACAGGGTCTCTATGGGGTATTTTAAGCAGGGGTATTTAAAGCGACATTTTTACCCCTACCCCCCTATGTAACAGATCGTAACAAAGTATTGAAACCCCCCCCCTTGTACGTAATTTTTTTATTCTAAGGAATTTTTGTATAGCATGATCAATTTAAATATTTTTATTGATCACCAACAAATGTTTTATTTATTTTGATAAATTACGTACAAGCGTTAAGGACTCCCTCCCCCGTACCATAACAAATAATAACAATTTGATAGTACCCCTCCCCCCTAAATTTGTTACGTAATTTAAGTACGGCCCCTTGGTAATGAACCAAATAACTTTTATATTGGCCTTTTTTTAACTTTGCAAATTACAAAGTTAAAGCCTTTATTTGATACTTTTGTTCCACCCTGTAAAATATAATAAAACTTAAATATAACTTATAATATAAATATGTATTAGGTACCTGTAATAATAAAAAAATAATTGAAGGATTAGTTATTCAATAACTTTTTTTATACATGTAGGACCTACCAGCCTAGTACTACCCACATATGTATATGTATAAGGTACCTTATAAGGTATACAATATATAATATATACACCGGATTTTTTTTAAAGTGTAGATCTTGATAAACTGTATTTTTTGAGTAAAAAAAACAAATTTTTACAAAATACAAGGCCTACTATGTCAGTTTTTGAGAATTCATATTAGCGATTATTAAAGAAAAAATCTATGGACGGCACTGGATTCGCCACCCCTCAAAACGGCCCTATGCTAAATAGAGCTGAGCTTTGTGAAATTTTTATGGAGCATTGTAATTAGGACGAAAATTTATCGGCCCGTAAGAAAATCAAAAAAATGTTTTATGTTCACTATTATAAAAAACACTGCGCATGGGTTTGGTCATATGGGACCTACTGCGAATATGTACGATCATCCGGAAAGTACTACGCATCCCGGAACTACTTCATGTGGATCCTACCATCTGATATCTACTGGTTTCTATTTTAAGTTCCATTTTGCCGATTTTTATTGTATTGTGATTGAAATTAAATATTGTAAATTTCAATAAAAACTCGGACAAAAATTGTCATAGCTCTCTAGGTTTTAAAAATGGTGAAATTTTGGCTAGAAAACGTCAGGTACCTACTGCGCATGGGCACTATTATACAGAAACTACTGCGCATTGATAGTATCATAAATTTGATACAATCATTAGGTAACCACTACGCATAAATCCAACCATCCGGCGCATGGTTGCAACCATCTCGTCCCCACTGCGCATAAAAATAATTATTTGAGACTTTCTGCGCACACATTAAATCGACTGATACCCACTGCGCATAGAAACAACCACCTGATGCCCACTCCGCATGGTTCTAACCACCTGGTACCTGGTGCGCAATGACAAAACCATCTGGTACTCACTGCGCAAGGATTTAATTTGGTAACCACTGCACATGGTTACAATAATCTGGTACCAACTGCACAAGAACACAATCATCTGGCATTCACTGCGCATGGATTTCATCTGGGAACCACTCCGCATGGATCCAACCACCTGGTACCTTATGCGCAGAGATCCAGCCTACTGCGCATGGTTACAATCACCTAGTACCTACTGCGCATGGACACAATCATCTGGCACTCAATGCGCATGTACACACTTCGAAATAACACAATCATCTGGTACCTACCTTATGCGCATACATGGTTAATTAAAATTTAAATATGCTGTAATATTTTTATTATGCGCGGCCTAATGGAATTCATCTGGTCAACACTGCGCATGGGTACAACCTCCTGGTACCTACTGCGCATGGACAAAACCATTTGGTACTCACTGCGCATGGATCAAACCACCTGGTACCTAATGCGCTTTGATACAACGATCTGGTAACCACTGTGCATGGATTCAACCACCTGGTACCTTGTGCGCATAGATCCAACCACCTGGTGCCCACTGCGCATGGTTACAACCACCTGGTACCTCTGCGCAAAGACACAACCATCTGGCACTCACTGCGCATGGATATTATCTGGTAACCACTGCGCATGGATCAAACCACCCGGTACCAAATGCGCATAGATCCAACCACCTGGTGCCCACTGCGCATGGTTACAACCACCTGGTACCTACTGCGCATGGACACAACCATCTGGAACCCAATGCGCATGGATATCATCTGGGAACACTTGAGGTGTTTTGCCCCATATACGGAAAATGCTTAGTTACATTTAATATAATCGCAATTACATTTGACTATTCTTAATTTCATATGAGATATTAGCAATTACATTTAACTGGTTCCCACGTGGAAAGGTGTAGTCACAATCAATAGAATAAGTACAAAATGATACTGCACAAATTTTTTGAAATTCATTATTTAAGGGTTTTATATTATACCTTTATGATCCAAAAAATCCAATGTTTGTAATAAGGTAGTGGCTATTGTAAATAATTTTCATGTAATCCGTAATAAATTACCTTTCCAACAGTATTATTTGTAATTGGGTAATTTAAATTAGGGATTAAGCGAAGTTTTTTTAATAATTTAAAAAGAAAAAATTAAATGTTTGTAAGGTAAGATTTTTAAATATTTTTTGTGTTATAAAATTATCCGAGGTCACCCAATATTTATTGTGAAACAGGACATAATAGGTTCTAAAATACACCCCCATCCAGTGTTGCCAGATTATTTATACCAATTTTCTTCAATTTAACATTAAAAATTCTTCATATTTCTGCAGAGATGTAAAACGTCATTCAATAAAAAACCTTCTGACTGGATTAGGTACTTAATAATAATAAAAAAAAATATTTTTAAAAGTCAAATATCTTTTATGGTAAACAGGAGATAAAGTATTACAAATTAAAGAAAATGAATTAACTTTATAGGCAGAACAAAAAACTACACCATGATTTAGGAATTAAATAAATTATTTAATTTCATTAAATCTAAATGTTTTTTGGTGACAGACATTTTTGCAGAATTTGTACCTGTATCTTTAAAATGGGTACGCAATACGCAAAGGAAATTAATCGATGAATTCAAAGTATTTTCTTGAAGTCTGTTTCGTTTTTTTGTTTTCACATCATTCATTATTAAAACACCCTTATAAAGTATTGCATTACACCATCGACATTCAAATTTGGTGTCTTCACTTGGCACTTCACAGAGCCACCAACCCTGTTCGAGGATTTTGGAAAATCTTAAAATAAGATACAAAATACTTAATTATTATTTGCTCTGGCAAAGGCACTCATTTAATTAATAAATATGCATACATATTTAAAATTGTAATATTTACCCTTGAGAATCTTCACTTGAACGCATTTTTAAATAAATCTCAAATACACAATAAACATGTGCATGCATGCAAATCCTTAAAATATTATATACCTACTAGGTATATTATAATTCATAATATAGTAGGTATATTATATTTTATGGAGTTATGATTTATAAACTTAAAATTTAAATTTTAAATCATATTACTATGGAACGCCGTTTTATCATTTAATCAATCAGTTTAAAAGTAACCAAAAAATTCATCTAACTTGTAAATTTGCGTTATTTCATTGTTTGAAATTCATGCTAGATGCAAAAGTAATTTCAAAGTATGAAATTCGCTGCATTAAAATGTTTGAATTAAACTGATTGGTAAAGAAAATTATACAGTAATTTTAATGTTTGAAATTAACAGCGTCAATTTCAATCAATGGAATTTACTTACGTTATTTCATTGAATGGAATGCACAATTTCAATGATTGAAATTAACCATTTAAAATTTTAATAAATAAAAATAAAATTTGTGTTTGCGTAGTTCATTTATTAAAAATAAGCAAGTTGAATTCCATTCACTGAAATTCCGAATTGCATTCAATCAAATTTCATTCAATGGAATTGTACATTCCATTCAATAAAATTATGAATTCTATTCAATGAAATTATGAATTTCATTCAATCAAATTGTGCTTTCCATTCAATGAAATTATGAATTTCATTCAATGAAATTACGAATTTCATTCAATGAAATTACGAATTTCATTCAATGAAATTACGAATTTTATTCAATGAAATTACGAATTTCATTCAATGAAATTACGAATTTCATTCAATGAAATTACGAATTTCATTCAATGAAATTACGAATTTCATTCAATGAAATTACGAATTTTATTCAATGAAATTATGAATTTCATTCAATGAAATTGTGCATTCCATTCAATGAAATTATGTATTTCATTCAATAAAATTGTACATTCCATTGAATGAAATTGTGAATTTCATTCAATGAAATTATGTATTTCATTCAATGAAATTATGAATTCCATTCAATGAAATTATGAATTTCATTCAATGAAAATGTGCAATTCATTCAATGAAATTATGAATTTCATTCAATGATGATTGTGTCCATGCGCAGTAGGTACCAGGTGGTTGTAACCATGCGCAGTGGGCACCAGGTGGTTGGATCTATGCGCATGAGGTACCTAAAAATGATGTTTTCTCCGAATTTCACAAAACTTTGCCAAATCATTGTCCTATTGGACTACCTTAATTTTCCAAATGGGGGGCAAAAAGGATTAGCGGGTTGTAGAGATACAGGGGCCTGAAAATTTATTTTTTTTCTCGTCCGCTTAAAAGACGTCGAAATATTCATGCATGTAATAATTTTTTTTTTAAATTGATAATCAACATATGGTATAGCATTTTTTCCACGCTTTACGATAAAAATGGTTTCGAAAGCGAGAAAAAATTTTTAAATTATAAAAAAACGATTTTAAAAATATATTTGTTTTTTCTCGAAATGCGACACATTTGATTTTTTTTAAATTAATATCAAATAAAAGCTTTTTCAATTCCCTAAATTTTGATGTTATATGAAGATGGGATCCCAAGAATAAGTCGAAAAAAATAAGGGTTGAAGTGCGTAGGGACCGTGCGGCGAGCAACTACTATAATATACCTCTTGCAGCGGTGCTCGGTCTACTACTTAGTGGATTAATTGGAGAGGGTCAATACAACTTTTAAAATTATTTTTATATTGAAATAAATGTATTTTTCGATGGGATAGGGAATTTAATTCTCTATCGAGGTACATGTTCTTCTAACAAATTTAAAATTTTTGGCGCTTGTGTTAATTTTGGTAAAACATTTTTTATCCAAGTCTCAAATACATTTACACACCTTGGGCTTTGTGTCCTGCATTGATCCAAATCTCATCCTTGTAATATATTTATTGATCCTGTAATCAGTAACTCCTGATATTATCAATATATTTTCTTCTCCAAATTATTATTTCACTTTTTTTAACCAGTAAATGATTCCTACCCCTTTTTTATACTTGAAGCCAAGTTTTTTTTAAAATTCTCCATAAATTTGTCCGAGAAATTGGTGGTAAGTTATCATCATCCTTTACGGATTAAAAAAAGGAAAAACAATTAGTTTATACACAAAACGTTTGTTTTAATAATAAAAACCTATTTATTTAAAGCAAAACCAATTTTTAATATTTGACAACACCTGGTACACCTACCCCCTATTTTATTTATTATTTACATTAAGGGAACATTTTTCTAATCAAATATTAAACATATTTCAATAACATAATTACTTACTTCATATATTTTACTTAAATTTGGTATTTCATTATTTATAAGTTATGAACAACTTTTCTTAGGCGCTTCTTTTGTTCCTCACTCAATTTGTCATATTGACTTGCCCGCTTTCTTTTCTTTAATGGTGTAGCCTTTCCGTCATGTTCCATTTGTTTGATGGTGGACCAAATGGTACTTTTTGAAATACCAGTTTCTTCAGATGTTAATATTACACTGGCACTTTTTGATTTTCCTTCATCAATATGTATTTTTACCAAGTATTATTCTTTGACCTCGTCCTATATATTGGCCAGATTTGTTTTTTAGGACAGAGGGTTGGTTTTCCACATTGTTTATATTGTCCATATTATCAATATTGTCCATATTATCAATATTGTCCATATTATCAATATTGTCTCTCAAAAATATAAAAATATTTTTCTTTGGTTATGTTAAGCGATTTTAATGTAATTGACTTACCTGTTTTTCAATAACAATTTATTAACAACGGTTAATACGTTAAATAAAGCCAAAAAAATCACAAAACATTTATTACACACACACATTACAACATTTATATTAACAAAATATACACTTTCTATTATAACAGCTGATGCTACGTTGCCAATGTGCGATAAATCCAACCTTTTGAAAAGTTAAATTCTTTCTATATTTAAAATATTTTTGACAAATTGACGACAAAAGCTAATATAATATAATTTTATAATTTAAATATTATAAGAACTCTTGCTGGTTTATTAAATAATATTATTATGTCAGTTTGTAAATTTGTTTTTAGAAGCCATGGCAACGCTGTATAAGAAAATTTCAGTGTAAGAGAACTACGTTATATCAACATCCAACGTATTAAAAAGAGATGGGTTTTAAATTTTCGCTTGTGTAAAAAAAGCCACAATTTTAAGCGTCGTGATTGGTCTATAATAAATCCTATTCAACTCAACGCTTTTTTCTTAAATGGAATGGACTATAGTTGAGGTATTGGCTTGTATTTTAACTTCAAGGTCCGTAATTTTATCAAAAAGCTCTGCTTCAAGTAGGTACATGTCTGCCAAACTCTCGCCCTTAAAATTTTGAATAGCTTTATTCTCATCTGCATCAGGGACAACAACTCTTAAAATCCTGAACTTAATATGATTTAAACGTGATAGAGTTCTTTGAAATGTGACATCATTTTTAGAACATCCTTCATACTGGTCGATATTATCTCTGATAGAGTTCAAAGTTTGAGGGATTTTTACTTTCTCAGTATTGTAATTATAAGAAGAATCAACTAAATCCAATAAATGGGTGTCATCAGTTAGCATAACGCGTTCTAAAATCTTTACTCTTTGATCTAAGGCTCTAGTAGATCTGAGGGATCTAACATTCATTTCATATTCTATAGATTATATATATATTATTATTATATATATATATAATTATAATTCCTCTAGGCTCAAGAGTCTAGGTACAAATAGAGTGTTGCTGTCCATGGTTGCAGATAAAATACAAAAAAAACTACTTCAAATATTAAACAAGAAAAAATGTTTTGGCAGTTGACAGTGGCACAAGTTCTATTTAGCTGATGTCGTTTAAGGTAGACAAAAATATTCGAAACAAAAAATATACATATAATAACGCTCAATGTAATTCCAGCTACAATTAAAAATAATGGTTGCGATAAATATTGTTTGCGATAAATAATGTTTGCGATAAATCAAGGTATGCAGGCGCAGTACAAGTATTCAGTCAAGAAAACAAACAAAAATATATATATCACCACACTCCGTAATAAAAAAACTAAAAATTTACAAAACATATGATCAAGAAACAACATTCGGCCCCACGTTCCAGGCGCCAATTGGTGTAACCTCAACTCGAGGGCTATGGGCATAATAAAAATGGGCACCAGTGTCTTATTTGGGCCAGTTGGTAAAGTCCCCATAAGCCAGATACAAACTTAATGGGCATAAGGGCAATTAAAAAAAAATCAAGTTTAAAAATTATTAAGTATAATAAAATTTGGTTATCACCGTTGTTAAGGTGATTTTATTTGAAAATGATTATTAGGACATTTAATTATGTTATTGGTGCACCCTTATATGGCCATATATGGTTTACAAAGAACCAAATTCGATGTGACTAAATTTAACATAAGCAAAACTTTATTGGTAATATAAATAAAACTTTAGTTACGATAAATAAAGGTTGAAGACCAAGTTAAAATTTCCTTAATTTAAAAATACACAAAAGTTAAACGGCGTGTAGTGAACACTGTGTTTCTTGAAACATTACTATAACTTAAAAGTGGTTACGACCTGATTAGCTTGAGCTCTGGTGGATCCTGGAGAATTAGAAATCCTACGTAGTGGTTCTCTTGTTGACTCAAAAGATGGTTTTGACGCCAAAACAGTCAAGGAAAACTCCCATAAAAACTGGTTGAACGAATTTTCCCGATGTAAAATGGTACAGGAATGACTTTAACATCCTTACTTAAAATCTCTACTTAAAACCCCTTGTTCTAAGGAGTTTTTTTAACCAATAACGTCACGACCGCATGGAGACTAGGTCAACAAAAAAAATATATTGGATTCAACAACCACCCTGAGCTCATCGTACCACACGAAAATTGCTTTAGTCGGAAATATTACAATTAGATTGAGAGATTTACCACTTATTATTGGAACTTTTCCATAATTTAAGCACAGACTTAACTCTCATCTAATAGCTTCAAAAACCAAATCGAAAAGGACGCTTAACTCCTAACTTGTTGCGTAGTAAATTTAGTGCGTAGCTAAATTAATGCGTAGAAAACCTGCTGGAAAAATCGCGAACCCAATCTGGCTATGTTGCCTATGTTAACAAACATTTTTTAAAAGAATTCCCACAAAGTCCACCAGAACTCAAGCCTCAAACACAAATACTCCCTTAGTAAACCCTATACCTATACCCTTCTGGTGACATTTCCAAAATTCAAAATAATGACCTGCCTTAACGCAACTATTTGGAGAATTCCCTCTACTGAAACTAAATTGTTGATAATGGCAAAACGCCAATAAATCGATGAAACATCAACCCACAATCCATCACTGTTTTCCGGGTTGCCTAATATCAAATTAAATTTTATGAAATAAAATAAAAACAAATCCAAATTACAGTTCGCCTATCTAGGCAACGACATCCCTGTGTCAGTAAAAGGAACTAAAATAAACTAATTTATTCTGCTGGAGGGAGGCAACTAAACAACTAAACAAATATCCCTTTTAATAATAAACTGCTCGTCATAAAAATCGACGCACCTAGTTTTTTGTAAAATATTTGAAAGCTCGTTATTGGAAAATTACTGAATCGATTTTGAAAATCTTTGTAAATTCTGAATAGCTGATTCTTTGACTCTTATGGCTAATTTTGGGAATACGATATTTTGCACATAGTTAGTTATTCCCATTCATGGGGCAGTTGAGTTTGATAGTCGTAATACCACTCCCTAATATTAGTAAGGTAATTCCTCGAAACGTTTTCGAGATTTTGTGAATATCGCGGCTTACTACGATTATATGCCAATTTATCGAATATTGACGTTATTTCCCAGTTTAGTTCAAAAAATGAGCAATAGTGGATTCTTTGACTTACGTCTAATTTTTAAAATACAATATTGTGCACATATACTACAGGGTGTTAAAAAAAGAGAGTTGTCCAAAAAATGAGCAATAGTGGATTCTTTGACTTACGTATAATTTTGGGAATACTATATTTTGCAGATAGCATTATACTACAGGGTGTTAAAAAAAGAGATGAAAATGAGCAAACTACGGTAGGTATCAACACAGCGTTTTAAGGTAGGTCACGTGCTTCCAGTTTATGTACGTTTCGTGATTCATTAAAAGTGAAATGTTTCACACAAAACCAATATTTTTCTGTTAAATTCAAAATAAAAACGCAAACCACACAAAATTATTTTCGTAAACTTATGCAGACTATATTCATGCAATTTTCTACAAACGGTTGACTATGAAAGTTTAAAAAAATATGGCGCATATCTGGTTTTGAGTTTCCTTCCTTCAATCATTTTTGTCATTTTTGTCGTCGAATATGAAAATATTTATCAAACAGCAAAACACATTTAAAAAAATAAAATGACGGATGTAAGATTGCATACCACGTAAGACGAAGAGCTGCCTGCCCTCTTTTTGAGATGGGCACAAGAACATGCAAATTGGGGAAACGATGTGTTGAAACTAATCGATACCTTTCGTAGTTTGCTCATTTTTGGAAATTAAGTGGAGAATAACGACAATTTTCTAAAAATTGCTATATAATCGTATTTGGCAAGATAACCACAAAATCTCGAAAATCTCCCGAGGGATTACCTAACTGTTATTAGAAAGGGGTATTGGGACTATCAAGCTCAACTGCCCTGTGAATGGGGATTTGGAATTTTGGAAAAAAAACATCTCTTTTTTTAACACCCGTAGTATCATGCTTATGCACAATACCGTATTTCCAAAATTAGACATAAAAGTCAAAGAATCAACTATCGCTCATTTTTTGGACTAAAATGAAGAATAACGTCAATTTTCGAAAAATTGCCATATAATCTTAGTTAGCCAAAATATCCACAAAATCTCGAAAATGTCCCGAGGGATAACCTAACTGTTATTAGGAAGGGGTATTACGACTATCAAGCTCAACTGCCCTGTGAATGGGGATTTGAAATTTTGGAGAAAAAAACATCCCTTTTTTTAACACCCTGTAGTATAATGCTATGTGCACAATATCGTATTTTCAAAATTAGAAGTAAGTCAAAGAATCCACTATTGCTCATGTTTTGGACTAAACTGGGAAATAACGACAATTTTCGATAAATTGGCATATTTATATTATAATCGTAGTAAGCCGCGATATTCACAAAATCTCGAAAATGTTCCGAGGGATTACCTTACTTATATTAGGGAGGGGTATTACGACTATCAAACTTAGCTGCTTCATGAATGGGATTAACTTGAAATTTTGGAAAAAATACATCTCTTCGTTTAACCCCTTGTGGTATAATGCTATGTGTAAAATATCGTATTCCCAAAATTAGACATAATAGTCAAAGAATCAGCTATTCAGAATTTCCGAAGATTTTCAAAATCGATTTAGTAATTTTTCAATAACAAGCTATCAAATATTTTCCAAAAAACTAGGTGCGTCGATTTTTATGACGAGCAGTTTAGTTAAACTTAAAATAAATCAACCAAATGGTTCACATCTAAACCGTTCTAGATGTAAAAAAAACTAATAAAATAAAATAAATGGGTAGCTGTCAAAATGACGGTTACAAGGTTAGCTATTGAATTTCCAAAAACATATGTGTAAAACCAATTTACAGTTTTTGTTAATTAAGTACCTAATAATTAAATCTTTTTATGGCGAAAGCCAGATATGTAGACCAAATTTACAATTAAAATATTACTTATTTGGCACTATACACTTTGGAATTTCACCTTCTCTCCAACACCCCCATCATACACAACCTCCATAAAATAAATATGTTTGACATTTTTAGTAATAAAAGGTACAAATAAAAGACATATATATATATAATAAAGTATATGAAAACTAAAGGCGACGCTCCTCCATAGATTAATTCCGAGAATTCAAACGATATATCACCATTTTTTCATTTAAACTAGAGTAAAATTGTACTTGTTTAATAGCTATTTACATACCATGGGAGGAAAATAGTGTTTATCCTCCCGCGAATAGTTTGATGCCCGACGCAAAGCGAAGGGCATTAAATATTCAAGGGAGGAAACGCATTTTTCTCCTGAGGTATGTATATAGTTTTTTCTATTACCTTTTAACAGTTTTAAGACATTTTAAGCGTTCCGGTTCCTTTTAGCCCGATATAGGGCTATACAATTATGACAAAATATTAAGTAGGTGTTGCGTCGCCGACGTTATGTTGACAACGCTTTGTTGCTAGGGTATTTTTGGTAATAACAACATAACAGTTTTTATAAGCTGTCAAAATTTTTATCATACATTTGAAATTCATCCTAGGTTTTAAAAATGAGTTCTAGCGAAGAAGACCTGCCGCAAGATCTTGCTAAACAGGCAAGAATAGTTGCAATTAATTTCCTTCCTTAAAAATCGAAAGAGCGATATGAAAATGAGTTTATAGTTTGTTAAAAGAATGGTTGGACAAGCGCGGAGTAAATCTTTTTCCTACAAAATCAAATAGGACTAGATAAGGTTCAAAAATTCTTGATAATGTAAAATTTTAAAAAAAAAAAGAAGAAGTAAAATTTTTTTCTCCCTGGGAGGAAAAGTCGCATTTTCCTCCCTCGCTCGGGGGTGGAAAATTAAGTTTTCTAGTAAGGTAGTAGAAAAAATAAATTATGTTATATAAAGGGTGGGCCATTTATTGTTTTGTTTTTAAATCATTGCCCATGGCAATACTCGATGCCCCGATTTATTTCAAATTTTGACAGCTTGTCAGTCTGAAATTCCGCGGCACGAAACAATCATGTTTTCGCTAGAGGAGCGTTTCGAAATATTAAAAATTTATTTTCAAAGTTAATGTTGTGTAGCCGAAACCGTGCGAATTTTGAAAAGAATTATGGATCGTGAAAGAGCGCCAAGCGGAAATGCTGTAGTGAAATTGGTGAAGAAAGTTTGTGAGACAGGCTTGCTATTAGATAACAGAAAAGGTCCCCGAGCTCGGACAGTGCGTACGCCTGAAAATATCGAGGCTGTGTCCCGTAGTGTGGTACAAAATCCATCCACCTCAACTCGACACCAATCGCAGCAACTTGTAGCACCAGCCTGAGGAGAATACTGCACAAAGACCTCGGATTATGCACCTAAAAGGTCCAGATAACTCAGGAGTTAAAAGCAAATGACCATCCGCTTCGATATCAGTTCGCTGTGTGGGCCACGGACCAGTTCAACAATGACGTCAATTTTGGTCGAAAAATAAATAAAACATACATTACCACCTACCTAAAAAAATTATTATTTTAAAAAGTATTATTTTAAAATGATGTAATTTACATAAATATTAATTATTAATATTATTATATTATATTATAAGCTATTAATAATCTTTTCACTGTTTAGTATTCAATGACTGCCAAAAAGCGGATTCTTTGCCAAATTAGTTAAAATTTTAAGTACATGTACAAGTAAAGTACATATAAGTTACTTAAAAGTACATGCTTTTCAATTAAACGTAACGTAAAAGTAATTCAACTTTAAAAAGTGACATATAAGTTACTTAAAAGTACATGCTTTTCAACTAAACGTAACCTAAAAGTTATTCAACGTTAAAAAGTGACAAGTTTATTAATAGCACATATTATAGGTAAATTAAATTAATTAATACTTTTTTTTGCGTTATAAAGTGTTTTTTAGGTCTTTTTAACTATAAATTTTAGTCTTAATAGTAACTTATTAATTGTTTCGACCTTTACTTGATGAAGCTCCATATTAACTATCTAAATATAAAAACAACTATGTTTTGAAAGTTTCACGTAATTTATTTGAATGTTGACAATTGTTTCGCTACACATTCTGAAGAAGCTACTGTGAAGCGAAACAATTGTCAACATTCAAATAAATTATTCTGAAGAAGCTACTGTGAAGCGAAACAATTGTCAACATTCAAATAAATTAAGTGAAACTTTCAAAACATAGTTGTTTTTATATTTACATATCTAATAGTAACATCCACCATATTGAAATTGGATTGACATCACGTATTCGGCTCGAGAAACTTCTTTATTTGATACCCATGTCAAGGAGGTTGTGAAGAAATATTTAATCCGCCACCTTGGGGCGGCCGCCATATTGGATTTAGTATGACATCACTTACATTATCGTTTTATACTCATCAAAAACTTTTATTTTATGTCCATATTAATGGGGGTTATAAAGAAAAAGGTAATTTGCCATCTTGTGGTGGCCGCCATATTGGATTCAGTATTACCTTACTTTATCATTTTATACCCTTAAATTTGATATCCATATCACGGGGGTTGTTAAGAAAAAGGTAATACGCTATCTTGGAGCAGACGCCATATTGGATTTAGTATGACGTCACTCACCTTATTGCGTTCTAATTATTAAACCCATTCATTTGATATCCATATCAAGGTGGTTGGAAAGAAAAAGTTAATTCGCCATATTGGTTTGACGTCACTCACCTTATCGTTTTCTACTCATCATACCCTTTAATTTGATATCCATATGAAGAGGGTTCGGAAGTAAAAGGGAACCCGTCATATTTTGGTGGCCGCCATATTGGATTTAGTATCTTATTATACGCATCAAACCCTTTCATTTGATATCCATACCAAGGGGGTTGTAAAGAAAAGGGTAATCCGCCATCTTGGGGCAGCTGCCATATTGGATTTAGTATGACCTCACTCACCTTATTGCGTTTTACTTATCAAACCCAATAATTTAATATCCAAATTAGGGAAGATAAAGGTCACCATATTGGAATTTCTGTGGCATCACCACCCCTTATCATGTTCTACTCGTTAAATCCTTTCATCTGAGATCCAAATTAAGTGGGTTAACCAGGGCCGTATCTAAGGGGGGTGAGGGTTCAAACCCCACCCCGAAAGAAAATAAAATCCAAAAATATAAATTTATATAAAAAAAGTAATACAAAGTAAAAAGTTACATTTTTTTGTTGATACAGTTTTCATATTTTTTAAATCACTTTCCATATTTACTTATTAAAGTAAATCAATAAATATTTATTTAAAGTTAGTTTTAAAAATTTGAAATTGCGCCCTCTATGAAGCTGTATAGCAAACTAGTAACAAAACAGATAAGTTGGCTAAAACGTTTTCAGTGGCTTAGCTATACCGCCAAAGGTGACCAAGGTGCAGTGTGTACTACACACTGTGTAGGTATTGTGCAGTTTTTGCACGCGAATTTAGTGGAAAAGAAGATCATCAGAAGCTTAACGCATTAGTTGCGAAACCATTTAATAACTGAAAAGATGCTATTGAGGTATTTATTCAACACGGTAAAGCTGTCACAAAAATAAAAATCACAAAAATAACACTTTTTTTGCCGATAATTTTATTGCAACTTTTAATAGATCTGCGCCTGATATTAAGATGCAACTCGATTCTAGCCGTTCTAAGCAAATTTCAGAAAATAGAAGAAAACTAGCGCCTATAATTGAGACAATTATCTTGTGTGGACGTCAAGAGCTAGCTCTACGAGCGATTCTAGGCCATTAAATTTAAACCAGCCCACTCATAATGATGGAAATTTGTGGTGACAAAAATTTAATTGATCACATTCAAGGACAGTCGTTAAACACAATGTACATAAGCCTAATAATTTAAAATAATAAAATCAAAATTTGTATCGAAATAATACAACATGAACTTGTACTATTGTAAAATAAAGAGAACAAAATTTTTCTCTATTCTAATGGGTGAAACCACAGATATTTCCCGTACTGAGCAGTTATCTCTTTGTGTAAGATACATAGATTTTAATGAAGAAATCGAAAACCCATCCTACACATTGCGAGAAGATTTTTTGCAATTTGTAGCTGTTCATAATACTACTGGTTAGAATTTAGCGACAGTAATGTTATAAAGTTTACAAGAACTTGGAATAGATTGCACTTACTTGGTCGGAAAGGGGTATGAAGTAGCTGCTACAATGAGTGGCAGTTTTAAAGGCGTACAGGCTATAATAAAAGAAAAATATCCGGCAGCAACGTACGTGCACTGTAGTGCTCATTCTTTAAATATAGCTCTTGCCCATTCATGTAAGGTTCAGAATATTAGAAATTGCATTAAAACAATAAAATCTATAGCAAATTTTATTAATATATAAGTTAAGCGCACTGAGATATTAAAAACTTAAATAAAAGAACATGTTGAAGAACATGACTTTTAATTAAAAAATAGATGACAGAAAAACCGTTGGAGATATTTTAATGAAATTTTTAGGATTGAAAAATAATTCAAAATTTAAAATTATTTATTTAGTGGGTATCATATTTTTAATTAACTTTTAAAAAAACAAATGAAAATTTTAATGACTTTCCTCAAATTATAAATTTGTTTTTTTTAGTTACATGCATTGTACACTTAAGTTAAATATTCAGCAAGAAAATTTCACTACCCGCTATTAGTTTAAACAATATGAATTAATTTATCCCCGAGCGCGATCGCTGTCGGTTCAGCGCGCTGGCGCGGCATGCCGCGCGCCGTAGACACGACCACCGCTCCAATTAGTATTTATAGAAAATAAACTGTCTTTTACAATAAGAAACAATGTTATTTAAAAAATTTTTTAATGTAATTTATAACAAATAGATATAATATTTGTTTGTATTTATAAATAAAGAAAGTTGGACATTTTTTTAATATTATTAGCTCCGAATTTATTTTTCACTTTAAATTAAAAAAATATTAGAGCAATTATTCACCCGCCCCATAATATAATATATATTAATAAACATTATAAAGTTAATTAATTAATAAAATAGTTAACCGCAAATCTACAAAATTAGAATTCTTGTGTTTAGTATTAATTAACTTATTTAACAAATGGCTTGTAAAATTCATTTGTTATTTCATTATTTATATATATATATATATATATATGTGATGGGCACGGGGTGGGGTACCCCACACTCGAGTAAACGGCAGTAACCCAAGGAGATTTTAAGAATCTCGCGAATTCAAACATAACCTCAACAACTTCGTAATGTTGTCAAGTGTGGCCAAAAACGGTGTGATCATCTAGTCTAGTCGGAAAGGTACCTACGTTGTGTTATTTGAATTCGCTTCTAGATAGGAAGGATGCCAGAGAGAGGATATTAGATTAGTAATAAAAACACACAAATAATGGTTGTCAGCTTTATATTCATTGTATTTGAATATTAGTTTTAACAATAGGTTTTATCAAACGTTTTGAGATTATTAGTTTCAGTTAGCTTTTTGTAACTTTAGGGGATTTAGATTTACTAGTTTAATACGGTAGATTTATAGAAATATATATATATTTCCAAGTTTATAGGTTAAAGGGTTTTATTTCCAAGGTTTAATAAATGCAGATTCTTAAGTATTTCCAAGCCAAATGTAATATCAACTAAATTTATAATAATGATCATCAGTAACAATATATCAGCTCATTTTGTATAAACAGTCGAAACAGAGATACAATTCAATTTTATACAGCAAAACCTTCATTCTTATTAATACTATTACATGGCGCAATAAATAGAGAAACAGTAATAATATACAATATAGTAATCATAATTATGATCTATGATCTATGCATAGAAAATATAGTAAGAATAATAATAATAATAATAGAGCAGATAATAATATCAACGTAATAATCAAAATAAGGCATATAGTTATAATAATATGTATGTAATAGTAAAAATAAGGAATATTAAGGTTCAATTTATTTAATATAATGATATCGACTTATGATACAAAATATATGAATTATAACGTCTCCTGAACTAGATAAATAAACCTTAGGAATCCACATTAAAATAATAAACTTGGTCAAAGCTTTACAACCATTTTAAATAATTAATTAAATTGATTAATATAATATTTATATCATACCTTGTATGTTTATACTCAAAAATACCTACAATTTCTTGTTTAAAAAAATCATCAATCTCTATATTTTTTCAAAAATCATTCGCCTACTACCATCAACAACCTTGTTACTCTAGGAGACCATTTTTTTATTACCAACTTTACTTTTAATACTGGTTTGGTAATATCCCAAACTTGCTGTACTCAAACTAACAATCTTTCACGCTAAGACTCGATATAATTTAAACTTTTAAACGTTTTTAACACAGTTGATTGAAATTAATTTGTCAATGTCATCTCATTCTGTCAATATGACTTTAACTAAGTGCGTATAGTTGGTTGTCACCTTCTTCCTTACGAGTATCAAAAGTCGGGCCAACATATATAACAAATGGAGATAATTAAAAAAAACAATAAAAAAGTAACCCGCCATGGGACATTTATGTTTCATTTAATTATTTGTTCATTTTACAGTCTTTATTTATATTTAAAAATAAATATAATATCTATTTGTTTTAATTATTACATTAAAAAAATTAAATTTGTTAAATAACATTGTTTTCTATTGTCAACGACAGTTTATTATTTATTAATACTGATTGGAGCGGGCCGAGTCTACGGCGCGCTATACCGAGAGCGCTCGCGCTCGGGGATTAATAAATTCATATTGTTTAAACTAATAGCGAGCAGTGAAATTTTTTTGCAGAATATTTAACTAACTGCGTATAACTGAAATAAAACAAATTTATAATTTGAGGGAGAAGTCATTAAAATTTTATTTGTTTATTTAAAAGTTAATTAAAAATATGATAATAAATAAATAATTTAAATTCTTTAATTGTTTTTCAAAATTTGAATATTAAACAATAAATCCTAAAAATTTCATTAAAATATCTGTAACGGTTTTTCTGTTATCTATTTTTTAATTAAAAGTCTCCAAAAATTTCATTGTAAAAAAATTGCTGTTAAAATGAAAATTTTAAAAATCTGTTTTAGGGTTTCATTATTGATGGTAACAACTTTATATTAAAATATTTTTATTTGAATTCCACGATCAAGTGGGAAATGGAGGGTCCACTTACTCTTACTCATTCGTTTAATTGTGGCTCGTAAATTTCTCTATTTGAGTTTTACTTACTTTTAATTTTTTGTCTACCAAATATTTTCGTAAATTAACTTTAGCTTATCTTTGGGGGATTCCACGTCAGATCAGGCAGGTTTTGACCCTCACCCCCTCTGATTTTGACGAAAATCGCTGTATGGGCTTCAAATGGGCCCAAATAGACCTGACTGCAAAAGTTTGAAAAAAGAATAAAAATTGTGGATTTTATGGGGGGTATCATTTTTGGAACTTTTCAGATCAGAGGTATATTGTTTTGCTTATATCTTGGGTCCTAATTGACCTAGAGATTTGGTCGACGTCTTATTTTAAAGAAAAAAGACTATACTTTTTAATTATTTGCATTTTTATAAATTTGAATAATTTTTTATTAAAATATATAATTTTGAAAAATTAAATTTTAAATATTTCAAAAACACCCCTTTTTATTTTTTTTATTTTTTTATATGTGAAAAAGCAAACCTTTTTCTACACTTACCTAAATTTTGGTAGGGGTTATTTTTTTTGAAAGGGAGATTTGATTTTTTAAATATTCGGTGTCTTTATACCCAGCGCCTATCTAGTTCTTATTTAGTGGGCTTGGGTTTAATTCTAGGTACTAAAATATTTTTGGGTATTTTTTTTTCTTAAAAATACTAAATTTTAAAAGGAAATAATATTTAATTATTTTCATATAATGTGTCATAAGCTTTACATTTTCCCAGATAACCTGCAACAAAAAAGAAAATATGCTTTAATATAAATATTTTCGTTTAACAAAAGTAGGTTTATTCAAATTTTTTTTATTTTTTTCTCAAAAATAATCAATTTTAAAAGAAAACATAATTTAATTTAATTGTTAAAGTTTTAAAATAAACAAATATTATAAAATGAGTAAAGGGATATTAAACAAAGTTTTTTTTATAATAAACTACACAAAAACCTAGTAAACAAAACAACTTTGCTTGTAAGCGAGTAATTATAACAAGTTATTATAATATTATTATTCTTGCAACAATATTGTTAAAATTAGGTACGTAATAATTTCTATAAAATAAATTAAATTAATAAAATACATTCCTTTTAGTAACAAACGTTAACTATACCACTTTTTAATATAAATATGGAAAGTCTTCAACGCTGCTCTGTTGGTGTCAAACATCAAGTCGAGTGTTCTAAGGAAAAACATTTCAAGAGGAGAAAAGCGTTTAATGAGAATGAAATCTATCTTTTGGAAAGAAGAACTAATTGCCCCGGTTTTTCTAACATTTGCCGCCTACATCTAAAACGGTACAAATATAAATATAAATTTTTTGAAAAAATATGTTGCAATCCTTTTAATGCACATAAAAAAAACACGAAGGGTTTGTGTACTGTTTCAAAGAAATGTGGCTTGAAATGCAGAGAAAGTCTCCCAACGGTTTTAGAGGGAAAAAAGTTGTGTGCGACTTGTAAGGTTAAAGTGTTAAAGGTCATCTCAATTAAAGCTAAGGACAATGATTTAAACCAAGGCGAAGCCGAAGAGGTTGTGTCCCATGCTGTGGTTATAGCGGCTGAAAAGCGGGAAAAGTCTTCTTTAACCCATGATCCAGGCCCAAGTACTTCTGATCTGCAAATAATTGAATCTCTTCAAAGCCACGGTTACGGTAGTTCATCACCATCCGATACTATCGAGCTTAAGGAAACAGTTTATTCACCTATAAAAGGGTTTGTTGATAAAATTAACACAAGTTTGTCAGCACTGGGTCAGTCACCTATAAAAACTAAAAAAAGGATGCGCTCACGTAAATACGTTAAGAAAAAACTAAATAAAACAAATTTGGTGTTTCGTAAGTCATTTCAAAAAATATTAGAAGATAACATCGGAAACCCTATGCTAAGTGACGAGGATTTTGATTTAGAGGGAGCTGGCCAAGACATTATGAAACAACTTAAGGAATCATTTCAGAAGACTAAACAAATGAGCAGGAAGATTATGATATTATCATTGTCACCTAAAAGTTGGAGCAAGCAACAAATTATGTCCTATTTCGGAGCCACAAAATATATGGTGGAAAAGATGAAAGACTGTGTGAAAGAAAAAGGCATTCTCTGTACTCCAGATCCAGGAAAAGGCAAGATATTGCCCGATCACCTGAGAGATTTAGTAGTGGGTTTTTATAGAGAGCCTCAAATCAGCCGTGAGCTTCCTGGAGCAAAAGAATACAAGAGCGTACTTGAGGATGGCAAGCGGGTACAAAAGCAAAAGCGACTTGTTTTAGGCACCCTAAAAGAAATTTATGAGGCTTTTAAAACTACCCATCCTAACAAGAACATCGGGTTTTCCAAGTTTTGTCAGCTTCGTCCTGCCGAATGTGTACTTGCAGGCGCTTCAGGCACCCACTCCGTATGTGTGTGTCAGACGCACCAAAATTTTAAACTTATGTTCATGGGGGCTCGACTAAACCAACTAAAACTCCCTGAGGAAGATTCACCCTTTCACAATTACAGAGACATCCTACTTTCAACGATATGTGAGTCACAAAGTAATGATTGCTATAGAGGGACCTGCAAAAAATGCCCAGGAGATGAAAAATTAGAAAAAATACTTCGGTGCCAATTGGAAAGTAACTATATCGATGACATAACCTATTATCAATGGCAGCAAACGGATCGTTGTTCTCTAGAAAAAATAACTGCATCTGCAGATGAATTTATAGAAAAACTGCTGTCAAATATACCAAATGTAAGAAAGCATGACTTTGTTGCGAAGAAGCAATCAGATTTTTTTAAGAGAGTGCGAGATAATTTACCTCATGATGAAGTTCTGGTTATAGCTGATTTTTCAGAAAATTATCATTTTATTATACAAGACAGTGTTCAAGGTGTGCACTCAGGCCACCGTTCATCCGTTTGCTTGTTATTTCCGGGACGCAGAAGGTGAAGTAAAACCTCTAAGTCTTGTCATTATCTCAGACTCACTAGAACACAGCACCACCTCCGTTCACGCTTTTCAAAGGGTCCTTATAAGCTTTTTAATAACAAAAAACCCATCTCTTAAGAAAGTAATATATTTTTCAGATGGTGCCTCTTCACAATACAAAAATAGATATAATGTTACTAATGTACTGTTTCATGAAGACGATTTCGGAATACCCACTACTATGCAACGTCACACGGTAAGGGGCCGAGTGACGGCCTGGGGGGTACTCTAAAGAGGAATGCTTCAAGAGCGAGCCTGCAACGTCCACAAGACAAGCAGATCAAGACGCCCAAGGACCTCTTTCATTGGGCCACAAGCAAAGAGAATAAAATGAATTTTGCTTTTGTTTCGACAGATGATATTAAGTCTGAGGGAAAAGCTCTAGCTGCCCGATTTCGGGGTGCATGCAAAGTCAAGGGAATTAGGCAATATCATGCAGCTATACCCGTATCTTCACAAATCATCTGCATGAAATATATTTCAGAAGAGTCAACCGGAATAAACATCCAAATGAGGAACTCTAATGCCAATGCCGATAATTTCGAACCAATAAATACATATTCTACCCGGTAAGTAACAATTTACGATTTAGTAATTGATAAAATTATTATTTTATTTGAACTTGTAGAATTTAATTAGTTTGGCAATTAATGCTAGTAAAATTTGCATTCTTAGTTTAGTAATTCTATTCAATACCTTAATTTAAAACTTTAGTTACTTTTTAATTTTGTAACCACAAGTCAATTTATTTTATTAGGATTATGACTTTTTTTAAATTGGCAATGAGTAGTATTTTTTATTATAAAATTAAATATTTTAAACTTATCAACGGTTTTTGTCAAATTATGGAAAATAATCATAAGAAAATATTAAATGTTGATGAACTTGTGTGACTTAGGAAAACGTATCTTGTAACGGGGGAAAAAGGGGGCAACTGGTTTTTCGTCGAATTCTTTCTATTGTTTGGAGCCTCCGTGTTTTAAGGGGTATCTGTTGGCCATGGAGGGTCTGGGGGGATATTTTATGACCTTAAAATAGGGTTCAGTAAATTTAGTTAATAAATATATGTTGGTATAGTCCTACCTGAATAATCTAATTTGATCAGGACGATACACATTTTTTTTCCTACTTAAAGTCGTTTTGAGAATTCCCGCACTCCTCCTTGCCATCATCTTTCAAATTGTGGATTATTGTTGACCTTCTCCAAAGGGAAAGGTGTCCCACGGTGGTATTTGTTGTGTTTGTCTTTTACACTTTGGTTGTTGTGGTTTGTCAGTGGCGATTTTAACCTATTTTAGCTGGATAGCGAGGCGGTCGCGGTCTCTAAAATGTAAAACAAGGTTCTGTGCATGTTTTCCATACGTTGTATTACCGCATTTAAGCGTACTTACTTTAATTTGTGGCAGAATTTCATTTGTTTATCAACGCCGTCATGATATTGTCATATGTCATGTCAAAATCGCGGTCCTACCAACTGGTGTCTTGGTCAGGTACCAACTGACATTTTGGTCACTAGATTCAAAGTTTGGCGGGTGTTCCCGGTTGTTTTATTGGTCGTGGTTGGTGCTTCCGTGATTTTCCGGAAGAAGGCCATTTTTGCTGTCGATGTTTGACGCTACTGCATGTGTCTAGAGGTTTTTTCGAAGATTTGGCGATTATTTCGACCATCCGCAAGTGAATGTGGGATTATTCTTTGAAGAACCTATTTAGGATTTAAAGTGGCTAGTTTGAAGACTATATTGGGTCATTGTGGAGCCTTATAAATCCCTCGGTTTGTCCGGATTATTGGCACATGTGGTAAGCTACATTACGTGGATTTTTCTTTGTATACTAGTAATTATTTTCCCTAGGATTGATTATCGACGCTACATTTGAACCGCACTTTTCACCGTCGAAGTGATTATTTTGGGAAGTTGTTTAACCAGTTGAGTTTAATCCTTCGACCAGGCGTAAGTAAAGGGTGGATTTAAAACCGCCAGGTTGGTCATACCGTTGTGTTATTTTAGGGTTCTTCCTTTGTTTATGGTTTACCCTGGGTTTTAACCCTAGTTGAAGCCTGGATGTATTGTTGGAGTTTGTTCCACGTTTGGATTTTTGGTGTGTTTTGTGTGCTGGGATCCCCGAACCTGGTTTTTCAAAGCTTAAGAGGGACGTGCTGCTGGATCTCTTCAGCCGGAAGTTGCTTGAGCCTTACCGACTTGTGACGTTATCCCCTTGGTGACCTCACATCCCCACCCATAGGAGCCAAACTAATTTTAACGAAATTACCAGGATCGGATTAAACAACCTACGGGGGAGAGCGGATAAGTCGAACAGTTTCCTTATTACTTGCAATTACTCATAACCATTTAATTACCATTATTTTGGGGTTATTGTCTCAAGATATCGTAACAAACCCCGGTTTCACGTACTTATACCCTATTAAAGGGGTTTATAATAAGTTATTTTCTAATTTAAAATATTATTTTGGTTGGGGCGTAACAATATTCTGAGACTGACCTGACTTGTTGAAAACATTGCGTTGGCTGCCCTCAGCATCCATTTATAAGGGGTATATTTGTGGGTTTGTGCCCTCAGCACCATTTTTTTTTGTTAAGTTTTGACGTGATAGATTATATATAGATTAAATATATATCGATTATATATATTATTTGTGAGCCAAGGTGATCACTGCGGTAGTTGGTAAAAATTATTTGTAAGTGTAGTTTGGGTACGTGTTTTTACTGATTTATACCTTAACCAGAAAAATCAATTTTTGTTTGCTAAAACCTTCAATAGGGTAATTAAAGGGATATACACGGAGACCTATTTTTTCTTTACTCTAAACAACCTTTTATCTGGATTACTGTATCGCACCCTACCTACCCTAGGGTTTAGTATTTTCTCCCTAGCGGTTTTTACATAAATGTCTAAAATACTTGGCGCCCTTTGCAAATATTTTCAATATTAATTGGACCCAGCCCATCTTCACTGGGACTTAGCTGTGAGCGGATATTCTGTCGGGTGACAGGGAGGTAGCCTCCAGAAAAGGGGTGAAGGTTACAATCTAAACACAATACTATTTTACAGTAAAATAACAAATTTTTTTCTGGTAATAAACTACTAGTAGATAAATACTATTTTAATTTCATAACCAATAATATTTATTAAATTTTAAAATTTTCAATCTAAGAATAAAATAGAAATGATTGCCAACTAAATTCCCAAATTTGCCACGTTGTTTTAATCTCTTAAATTTGAACGAGTTCAAACAAAAAAATTGACCCACATTTGTTCAAAGAAAATATTTGGATTAAAGCATATTTTCTTTTTTGTTGCAGGTTATCTGCGAAAATGTAAAGCTTATGACACATTATATCAAAATAATTAAATATTATTTCCTTTTAAAATTTAGATTTTTAAGAAAAAAAAAATACCCAAAAATATTTTAGTACCTAGAATTAAACCCAAGCCCACTAAATAAGAACTAGATAGGCGCTGGGTATAAAGACACCGAATATTTAAAAAATCATATCTCCCTTTCAAAAAAAATAACCCCTACCAAAATTTAGGTAAGTGTAGAGAAAGGTTTGTTTTTTCACATATAAAAAAATAAAAAGGGGTGTTTTTGAAATATTTAAAATTTAATTTTTCAAAATTATATATTTTAATAAAAAATTATTCAAATTTATAAAAATGTACAATAATTAAAAAGTATAGTCTTTTTTCTTTAAAATAAGACGTCGACCAACTCTCTAGGTCAATTAGGACCCAAGATATAAGCAAAACAATATACCTCTGATCTGAAAAGTTCCAAAAATGATACCCCCCCTAAAATCCACAATTTTTATTATTTTTTCAAACTTTTGCAGTCAGGTCCATTTGGGCCCATTTGAAGCCCATACAGCGATTTTCGTCAAAATCAGAGGGGGTGAGGGTCAAAACCTGCCTGATCTGACGTGGAATCCCCCCTTTATGATTTTGTGTATAGTCGTTTATTAGTTTTGCTTTGATATTTAAATCGAGTAAGGTTTCGTTGTTTACATAGCCTAAAACTACTTCGATTGGTTTTAATGTTGTACTAGAATAAATACTTTTGTTGTATGCTAAAATTGCATAAAGCATTTGTGTTTTATTATCGCAATTTTTATATTCTTCGTTTAAAAGTTTTAAATGTTGAATGAAGTCTTTGTACCGGACTGTTGGATTCGAAATGTTCGACAGACCCGAAATGAATTTTATGTCGATCAAGAAGTTCTTTTAGTAATGTGTTGTTAAATTCGTGACCTTGACCGGAAACTATTAATTTAGGAAGACCATAAAGATTAAAATATTGAAGAAATGATTCTACTATTGGGTGTATTCCTGTTAGTAGAGTAACAAAGGGAGTTATATATATAATATTAATTATTATTATTATTATATATATATTATTATTATTATATTTCTGCTGAATTTGGATAGTTTAGAAAAAGAATCAATTGTTGTTAATAACTTGTTTTTGGCTATTGTGAAAACATCTATGTATATAATTTCAAAGGGTTTAACCGGAGTTGGAGTAATGTTAAATTCGAGTCTTAAGGTTTACGTTCATACTTTGTCAGTTTACAGGTTTCAAAATCATTTAATATAATTTGTATTGATTTCCTCATGTTTGGCCAATAATAGATTTTTCTTAAATTTTTTTCAGTTTCTTCCACTCCGCGATTGTTTGTTTTTCCGATATGATCATTTTGGACTATTTTTTATTCTGTTTCGTAAGTTACATCCGTTAATATTGTATTATTACATTTTTTTTAAGTCGTAAGAAGGATGAACGAAAGTCTTTCTAATAATTTCGCAGAACAGTTTAAAATAAGGAGTATAGTGAGTATTTTATGTTAGGAATGACGTACGTTTTCATGAAATTTATTACTTCTTTTTCAAAATTGCTTTCAGTAAAACTAAGATAATTCTTTGCCTATTCTTAAATAGCTTAACTATTTTGGAAGTTTGTGTAGTAAAAGACGTTTTGGAGATTACAATTTGGTTGATACTGAAATTCAGGGGTTCTTCTGAAATTGGAATGCCAACAATGGGATCTTCGCTAAGATTAGAGTGAACTGTTTTATTGAAAAAAAATGAGGTTGTTCTGGGTTATTACTAAAATTATCTAAATCTATTAATGCTCTATCAGCAAATTCGCCAACATCATGATTCACGTCAAGTGACTGATTATCTTCGGAAATCGTTTCTTTTACGTGAAATTGTCACAATCAGCATTTAAGTTTAAACTACCTTTTTATATAAAATATCATAATTAAACTCCTCAAGCTTAAGGCGCCATCTGACTAATTTTGAATTGGGTTCTTTTAAACAGAAAAGCCATTGTAAGGGACGGTGATCTGTATAAATTTTAAACTTTCTACCATATGGGACGAAAGTACTTAGTTGCCCATACGATGGCAAGTAACTCTTTTTCGATGGTGTTATAGCGACAGGTCGGTCATTTGGAACATTTCCTTGTGACATTACCGCTCCAATAGAAACATTACTTGCATCCGTAGTGAGAATAAATTGTTTAGCAAAATCAGGATACTGCAAAACTGGATCATTACATAAAATTGTTTTGCAAGTTTCAAAACGGTGTATGAACTCATTATCGTGTAAAATTTTAGCGCCCTTTTTTAAACAGTTTGTTAAAGGTTTTGTAAGTTGTGCAAAATCTTTAATAAACTTTCTGTACTAGCCCAAAAGTCCCAAAAAGGATATTATGTCCTTTGTGGTTTTGGGGATTGGAAACTTTGTAACAGCTGATATTTTATCACGCAGTCACTACTAATAAAGTGACCCAAATAAGCAGTCTTTTTTTTTAAATTTCATAATTTAATAAATCATTTTATCAATTTGTATTTTAAAGTTAGTCAGACGTAGCCTATAAAAAACGTTTCGCCGCTTAACAAGATGCTCCTGAAGTGAGGTTTAGTAAATTATAATATCATTGAGATATACCAAGCAAGTTTCATCTAAGAGTTCGCGCTGAAAGGTGGCAGGAGCATTCTTAAGACCAAAGAACCGAAGAACTCATAGTGCCCAACACTAAATGCAGTTTTTTCTTGATCCGACTCCTTGCTAGATCCAATGTTGTAAAATACTGAGAGTTTTCTAATTTACTTAAAATATCTTCTATGTTGGGTAGAGGGTATTTATCATTTATTGTTTTCTCGTTCAGTTTTCGATAATCTATGACCACTCTCCATTTTTGGCAACCACTTGCATCGTGTTTTTTTGAAATTCCTTCGTTGAGTTATTATTTGTATTTGCCTTGGTTGTCTATATTTTATAATAGTATTTTGATATAGCCATTTTTGTTTACATCTTATCTGTCAAGTGGCAGTGTTGTAGTGAGTGTGTACTACAGATTTTCTGAAGACTTGGTTTTATTTCAACCATCCGTTCTTAATTGCGGGATTTGTCTTCAGAAAAATCAGTATAGGATCCATTTAGACCATTATCATGTTGGATTTTGTATTTTGGGTCTATGGATTTAGCGGATTCGTCCGGATGTAAAAAAGCACATGCCCTAGTGGTCAAGCCATCGTCATTTCACACTACACCGCACATAACATCGTTGAATAAAATCCCACTGCTATAACTTGTCATCGTTGTACAATAATTTATTCAACCAGGCGGTTTTGTTTTGTTTTTGGTTTTTACGATTCTATCGAAAACTATAGTTTGTTTGGGCTTGTTTTGTTGGCCTTATCAGTGGTCTTAGTTCACACTATATCTTGGACAAAGCATCCCAACATTGTGATCCTTGTTCAGGGACATACACTACCGCGAAGGTACCCGGACAAGCATACTTTCCCCAGATTGGACACTACTGTTAGTTAGCCGAGGAAGGACTGAGATCGACGTCTGCCATCTCACCCATCACCCGATTAAGACACTTTCCCCGGATTTGACGACTACGCGATTGTGACAACGCCTGGCAGGATAAGTTTACTTATATTTTTCCTTTATTTTATTATGTACCAACGTGCTTCAGTCCATTACCTGAGTAGTTATTTTGTTATATGCATATTTCTGTAAGGTTGGTTGTTCTGTAACAAGGTTGTCCAGCTTTTGCCCTTATAACCAGCTGCTGGTCGGCTTCGATTCAGACCAACGGCCAAGTTTTTCATGCTTGCTTGAGTATTATTAGTTGTGTTGCGAGCTGGTCTGGTTAAGCTTGACCGTATAACTAGGTTTACCCGGATCAGGTTGCAACCTTGTAATAAATACTGTTTTACCCTGGTTGCCTTAAGCACCAGTTTTAATAAATATTGTTTTGCCCTGGTTGCCTTAAGCACCACTTTTAGTATTTTTGTTTACCCTGGTTGGCTTCAGCTCCAGTTTGGTATTTAACTTGCAGAATTTAGATATTGTTTTGTAGTTCGGAACTACCAAAAAGGGTGTAATCCCAAGTGATCACTTCGGTATTATTTTTGGTATTTATCCTAAACACAAGTATAATCACTTATTGCGTTATTTTAAATTATATATCAGTAATAAACCTTTAGTTCTATCTATTTCGTGATTTTCTCTTTCTACGTTTTAAGGGCTACTTAAATCACGTGGCCCCTACTACCATCATTTTTAACCCACACCCCTGAGCAACTATAGAGTCGGGCAGAGCCCTTAAAACTAGATATTATTCTTTAGGTAGCGCCCACTGGAAAGTGAACAGTGACAAATTGGCGCCCAACGTGGGGCCTTCTACGTTTTAAGGGCTACTTAAATCACGTGGCCCCTACTACCATCATTTTTAACCCACACCCCTGAGCAACTATAGAGTCGGGCAGAGCCCTTAAAACTAGATATTATTCTTTAGGTAGCGCCCACTGGAAAGTGAACCGTGACAAATTGGCGCCCAACGTGGGGCCTTCTTTTTTTAAATTAAATATCGAATTTTTTATGAAGCATTACCTTATATATTTTATTATTGTTATTAACTGTGTTGTTTTAAATACTTAGTATCTAAACTTATCTTGACTGCCATACCTGATTTTGACTATATTACCTTATCTCGACTACCTTATTTTATCTTTATTACGTTATCTTAAGATATTACCTTATCTTAAAATTAGAACATTTTAGTATAGTTATAGTTTAACTTTTCTAATTTTTAAAAATCCATTATATTTAATTATATATGGATATTGGTTGAACCTTATTGATTATTGGTTATTATACACGGAGTATAATACACCTATTCCATTACCTTTTTGTGAATTTTTGTTTCGCAAGAAATTGCGTTGAATTCTTTTTGTCTCGCAAGGAATTGCGCTTTACTTTTTTTTAAATATTGTACTGGGGTTTAGTGTTGAGCACTACAACCGTAGTTTTTATTTTTGTTTTATTTTTGGTCGTTGGTTTTATCTTCCACCTTCATCATGTCCATCCCCAAGAGTGACATCAATCGACTTAATGTCACTGAACTCACATACGAACTTGCTATAAGAGGCTTAAAGGATGTCGGAAATGTTGTTCAGATGCGGAAGACCTTGCGTACATTGTTAAAAGTTGAGAAATCTGATAATCCCCTTACCTACCCTACCTACCCTTTTTTGGCTAAACTTAACTTTGCTCTACGATATGCAAATAGTTCCTCTCCAAGTACGCAACCTGAGAAGGACGAAAAGTTCAAGTATACTGTGAAGTTTCTGGGATTAAAATCCGACTTTGATTCAAAGGTAAAGCGATACAACCGACGACTGCTTAATGATTCTTTGGGAGCACCAGATTTGGACTTAGTAGATGGGAGTGACAGCTCTGAAAGTGAAGCTAGTGAAGATGAAGCTATTTCTGTTCCAAACCAGTCATTTGTTGCCCCTTCGTCGAAAACAGTTCCTATTTCCAAATGGAATATAAAATTTTCTGGAGAGTCAACTGGAATTTCTCTAAGCGCTTTCTTAATAAGGATTGAAGAACTGAAACACGCTAGAGGAGCAACAAATGAAGATCTCTATCAGTCTGCTATCGACCTGTTTGAGGGAAAAGCTTTAATCTATTACCGCGCTATGAAGAAGCAAGCAACTAACTGGACATCTTTAGTTACGTAAGGAATTTCAGCCTCCTGATTTTAATGATAGACTTTTTGAAGAAATTAAAGTTCGTACGCAAGGACCACAAGAATCCATGGGTATGTTTGTTGCTAGCTTAGAGAATATTTTTGACCGGCTCACGATTTCTGTTCCTCCTTCTACTCGTCTAAAGATCATGTTAAAGAATATAAGTCCTTTCTATCAAACGCAATTGGATCTTCATAAAATTTCAACTAAAGAAGAATTGATGGATCTTTTAAAGCTAGTGGAAGCAAGAAAGATTGCCGTGGATAACTTTCAACCTCCTCCTCGTAGATCTACGACACGCTTACTTGAGCCAGATTTAGCCTATGCATAGCTATGTTTCAACTCCCGAAGAAGTGCATGAAGTTACTTCCGGAAATTCTACTAGAAATCCTATGACTTGTTGGAACTGTCAAAAGGAGGGTCATTCATTTCAATCTTGTCCAACCACCAGACGAAAATTCTGCTTCCGCTTCCAGAACTATTCTTGGTCTTCCTGGTTAGACTGTTTTGCAATTACTTCCTACTTCCATTTCCTGTACTGTGGCTAACGGTAACTTTTGCAATTGTATTGGTAATCTTCAGGCACCCATTTCTTTATTGGAAAAAACAAAAATTATTGATTTGTTAGTTATCCCTGATTTTCCTCACCCTTTAATTCTTGGTATTGATTTTTGGAAAGCTATGGATATTAGTTCAGACTTACGAAGTGATGTTTGGGAATTTTCTTCCTTTTCTAACTTTGAAGAAGTTGCCAGCATTGAAGACTCCTACTCTCTAACTAAAAAACAACAATCAATTCTACAAGAATTTATTAATTGCAAGATGAAACCTCCCAACAACGCCATTGGAAAAACAACAGTTACCAAACATGAAATAGAACTCCTACCAGGCACGAAGCCCATTAAACAACGTTAGTCCGATAAAACAACGTATTATCGATGAAGAAATTGAGAACATGTTGAAGGAAGGAATTATTGAGCCATCAAAAAGTCCGTGGAGTTTACCTGTTTGTTTGGTACCTAAGAAGGATGGTAAATATCGGTTTTGTGTGGATTTCAGACAATTAGATGCAGTTACTCGTAAAGACGCATATCATATTCCCTACGTTTCCGCCATCTTAGATCAGTTGCGTGATGCTAGATACATTTCTTCCCTGGACATAAAGTCAGCATATTGGCAAATACCTTTACAAGAAGCTTCTCGAGATTATAGTGCATTTACCGTTTGTGGTAGAGGATTGTATAGATTTTGTAGAATGCCTTATGGCTTAACGAATGCTCCTGCAACATGGCAACGTCTCATTGATCAAGTTCTCGGTGCTGATCTTTAACCTTCAGTTTTAGTTTATCTCGATGATATTGTTATTATATCTCAAGATTTTGAACATCACATGTCAACACTTAGTTCTTGAACGACTCCATCAAGCTGAACTAGTATTAAACTACGACAAATGCAAGCTTTGTTTATCTGAATTAAAGTATTTGGAATATGTTGTCAACAGGAATGGATTAAGACCAGATCCACAGAAAGTGGAAGCGATATTGAATATTCCCCCTCCTAAAAATGTTTCTGAAATTCGACGCTTTGTGGGAAGTGCTTCTTGGTACCGCAGATTTATCCGAGATTTTTCGACCGTTGTGGCTCCACTTACTCATCTAACACAAAAAAATTGTCGTTTTAACTGGACTCCGGAATGTAACCAATCTTTTAACACCATCAAAGAAAACTTAGTCTCCGCTCCGCTTTTAACTTGTCCTGACTTTGAAAAGCCTTTTATTTTACAAACTGATGCCTCAGCTTATGGATTGGGCGCGGTTTTATATCAAGAATTTGACAACTCAGAACATGTTATCTGTTTTCTTTCAAGATCCCTTACAGCTCAAGAACGTAAATTTTGTTCGGTAGAACGTGAATATCTTGCTGTCATCTGGGCAGTGGAGAAGCTGCGACATTATTTGGAAGGTACCACATTTACTGTCATTCACTCCTTTGGTTACACCGTTTGCGTGATCCACAGGGTAGATTAGCCCGTTGGGCACTTCGTCTCCAACCTTATAACTTTACTCTGATACATCGAAAGGGAAAGGATAATATCGTACAGGATATGTTGTCCAGAGCTGTTCCGATCATTGATACTATTGAAACTACCGATACAATGGTATAACAACCTACTTCAGAAGGTTTCCCTCAATCCAAATAAATATCCAAATTGGAGAGTCGAGCAAAATAGACTGTATAAATTTGTGCAGTTACGTTACCCGCACTTACAAGACCAGCAATCCTCTTGGTTGATCGTCGTTCCAAAACCCGAAAGACTCAAACTGATTTTCGAAGCCCATAACCTTCCAACTAGTGGACATCTTGGAGTTTTTAAAAATTATCCCATCCCTAAATGTTCTACGAGTCATTGCCATAAACCAGAACAAAACCAACCTCGTGGTTTTATGTTGAGTCGTCCCTATGTTAGTCGCCCTTGGGAAGTTATTTCTGCTGATTTAGTTGGACCTTTGCCAAAATCTTTACAAGGATTTCTGTATATCTTGGTGGTAACTGATTATTTCTCCAAGTTTCCTTTTTTCTTTCCTATCCGTGTCGCCAATAGTGCTAATGTTTGTAAAAATATTGAAAATAATGTCTTCATGATGTTTGGTGTTCCTTCCTCAATAATTGTCGATAATGGAGTGCAATTTCGAAGTCGAGAGTTTAATCAACTAATGTCCCGTTATAATGTAAAAATTCATTACACCGCCAATTTTCATCCACAAGCCAATCCTACCGAACGAGTTAATCGTGTCCTAAAGACCATGTTATCGTCCTTTGTGGAAGGAAATCAACGTATTTGGGACTCACTTTTGCCTAAGGTAGCGAGTGCTATTCGATCTTCAAAACATGAAGTAATTAACAACACTCCCTATTTCGTTAACTTTGGTCGTGAGATGATATTGGAAGGTAAACTGCACCACTTGGACGATACTGGTGACAATGTGGAAGTCAAGCGAAGTCTGACTACTATCAACGATCGCCCTAAACATTTTCGTCAATTGTTTGAAGACATTAAACTTCGTATGAAGAAAGCTGCTGAATCAAACGCCAAATATTATAACCTCCGACGAAGACCTGAACAATTCTTGATTAGACAAGAAGTATACCGCCCAAATTTTACCTTATCTGACGCTTCAAAATATTACACTGCCAAGTTAGCACCAAAGTATATTGGACCATTTATTATTCATAAAAGAGTATCTCCCTGGACATACGAACTAAAAGAGCCAGATGTAAAGTTAAGAGGAGTGTGGAACATCAAAGACTTAGAGTCCATACCTAGAGAATGATCAGGGCAATGGATACTGTCCTCCCTTTGGGTTATAAAAGCTACCTTAGTATGCCAACGTCAAAACATCTTGACACCCCTACATGTCCAAAACATCTTGACACTCCTACCGTCCCTAAACCTGTTTCTGTTTCTGTTTGGTAAACTAGACAATTTTATTTTTTTTATTCATTCTTTTTATCGAAAATTTTCATTCAAGAAAATTTTCTCTTTTAAGTAAGGGGGGAATTTGTAACGTGTCAAAAAGGCTCTTTGTTTATATTAGGAATTTGTTACTGTTTTGCTAATAAAACTAAAACATACGTATCGGCACTTTATTATTTAGTTTAATTTCCATACTTTACTTGCTGTACTACTTTTATGTTCTCTATTTTGGTTTATTTTCTCAACTTATAATATATTTTAAGTGGTATCGTACAATATAATTTTTCTGTCCTATTTTTGGTTTTGCCGGTAATGCCTGGTTAGTTTTATGACTTTTTCTCTTCTTACTAAAATTGTTATTACATTTATTATTATTGTCTAGTTCTACTACTTAATTTACCTTGTTTGTCTTATGTTTGCTACCGTGGTTTCAACAGGACTCTTTTCGTTTCCTAAGAGATTGAGTTTGGTTTAAGGAGTACCTTCGTTTTTGTTTACATCTTATCTGTCAAGTGGCAGTGTTGCCAACGTTATTTTAATCGCACACCTAGATTTTATCTATGGGTTGCACACTGTAAATTCAGTGTTGCCAACGTTATGTAACGTTCCTGTTGAGGTGACGCTTGGTTTGCTTGACATTTGACATTGTAGCGTTGGGCTAGTGAGTGTGTGCTACAGATTTTCTGAAGAGTTGGTTTTATTTCAACTATCCGTTCTTAATTGCGGGATTTGTCTTCAGAAAAATCAGTATAGGATCCATTTAGAACATTATCGTGTTGGATTTTGTATTTTTGAGTCTATGGATTTAGCGGATTCGTCCGGATGTAAAAAAAAAGCACATGCTGTAGTGGTCAAGCCAGCGTCATTTCACACTACACCGCACATAACATCGTTGAATAAAATTCCACTGCTATAACTTGTCATCGTTGTACAATAATTTATTCAACCAGGCGGTTTTGTTTTGTTTTTGGTTTTTACGATTCTATCGAAAACTATAGTTTGTTTGGGCTTGTTTTGTTGACCTTGTCAGTGGTCTTACTCCACACTATATCTTGGACAAAGCATCCCAACATTGTGACCCTTGCTCCGGGACATACACTACCGCGAAGGTACCCGGACAAGCATACTGTGAGTTGGCCGAGGTAGGACTGAGATCGACGTCTGCCATCTCACCCATCACCCGATTAAGACACTTTCCCCGGATTTGACGACTACCCGATTGTGACAACGCCTGGCAGTAGGATAAGTTTACTTATATTTTTCCTTTATTTTAATATGTACCAACGTGCTTCAGTCCATTACCTGAGCAGTTATTTTGTTATATGCATATTTCTGTAAGGTTGTCCAGCTTCTGCCCGTATAACCAGCTGCTGGTCGGCTTCGATTCAGACCAACGGCCAATTTTTCCATGCTTGCTTGAGAATTATTAGTTGTGTTGCGAGCTGGTCTGGTTAAGCTTGACCGTATAACCAGGTTTACCCGGATCAGGTTGCAACCTTCTGGTTGCTGACCTTGTAATAAATACTGTTTTGCCCTGGTTGCCTTAAGCACCAGTTTTAATAAATATTGTTTTCCCCTGGTTGCCTTAAGCACCAGTTTTAGTATTTTTCTTTACCCTGGTTGCCTTCAGCTCCAGTTTGGTATTTAACTTGCAGAATTTAGATATTGTTTTGTAGTTCGGAACTACCAAAAAGAGTGTAAACCAAAGTGATCACTTCGGTATTATTTTTGGTATTTATCCTAAACACAAGTATAATCACTTATTGCGTTATTTAAAATTATATATCAGTAATAAACCTTTAGTTCTATCTATTTCGTGATTTTCTCTTTCTACGTTTTAAGGGCCACTTAAATCACGTGGCGCCTACTACCATCATTTTGAACCCACACCCATGAGCAACTATAGAGTCGGGCAGAGCCCTTAAAACTAGATATTATTCTTTAGATAGCGCCCACTGGAAAGTGAACCGTGACAAATTGTGTAAATAGGTTGTTTTTGAGATCTAAGATACTGTAAAGCTATTGAACAAAATGGGGTTTCTAATAGAGATGTAACTAGGTTTAGTTTTGCTTTAAATTTTATTAAAATATCTAAGCCAATTATTCCATCAAAAATGAAAACGCAGGTATTTCTATGGATTTGTTAATAATATTATTTTGGTGTAAGACAGCTACGACTATAGGATCATTAATTATATTTTTTGAAAAATGTTTGGATACCAAAGAGGTTTTAAAAAAATAATTAGAAGAACCTGAGTCTATAAGAAATTTTAAATTATATTCGGGAATAACAATAAAAGGAAGTTTGCTATGATTTACATTATGAAACTTGATTACCCGGAATTGTTGATTCCGTTGTTTCGCAAAAATTTTCATTATCTTGTAGTTCATTACCGTTTTCTAGAAAAGTATCAGGAAGGTTATTGTCTTCAGCGGATGTGTGAGAATATTCAAGGTTTTCGTTATCACACACGTTTACTGGTATTGGGTTTTATCGACAGTTGTTTCTACTTATGAATTATCTACAAGAAAGCTTTCCTCGTTTATTGGCGGAAAATTGTTAAAATTACTATTGGTATTTTTGGTAATATTGCTAAATCTTCTGGGTTGACTCTTAATGGTCGATATACCACTCATAGGGGTCGGGGTATAAATTTTGATTGGGCCTTGGAACAAAAGCGTCAATACATCCGACGCGCCGATGCCAAGTCGGTTAAAGATTTGATGGGGCAAGCAGGAGAGTTTGAAAGTCTGCAAAAAGAAATTGATGATTATAATCAAAAACCTGCCAGGGCGGTTCAAATTTCCCAAGTATCCACAATCTTGCCACTAAGACACAATATACAGGGTGAAGCAAAAATCCCGACGATTAATCGAAATTTTGTATCCAATCAACCCGAAAATGTAACAAACGACCCCAGGCTGTTCCTTAAATTGGAAATTAAAGGGATGGAATGGAATGCCCTTTTGGATACCGGAGCTATATATTCTTACATCGGAAAATCCGTGGTAGAAAATCTACCAAACCCACCAGGACAACAATGTACTAGCCAGGTACAATTGGCTGATGGGTCCCTACAACCTGTTACTAGGGCTACACCATTGGTTGTCAATTTTACCATAAATATACCCAGCACCAGTTCTATTTTTTACCAAATCTAGTAGAAAATATTGTTTTGGGGATGGATTTTATATCTAAGCATAAGATATTGAAAAATTACACCCAAAATAAACCAGGAAAACCAGAAAACCCAGGAAAACCAGAAAACCCAGGAAAACCTGAAAACCCTGAAAAACCAGCAACATTTCAAAGTCCGGCCTTGTCTGTAATTCAGGCAAACCTGATGCCCGAAGAACAACAGCAGGAGGCCGAATTAAAGTTCCGTGATACAATTCCCGACTTTACTAGGAAACTTCAACGTAATATTTATATCCAGGATTCCTGGACCAGGAACCTACCGTAAAGAAAATCTACGACAAAGTTGATAAAAGGTTGTCAAGCCCTCCCATAGTTCTTGCAGTTCACCAACCGTGATTGTCAAGAAAGCTAAGGGAGAGCAACGATTCTGCATCAATGCCCGAAAAATTAACGTCTCGATAAAGGTGCCTGTGCCACAAGTAAAAGCAGTCTTAGAAAAAGTCTCCAGATACCGACGATCTAAACCAAACTTTTCACAAATTTCCGTCCCGCAGCCATTCGACTACGGAACGATTTACCGCAAAGGGGTTGGTTAAAAAAAAAATCCCGATGAGGCAGTCCCTAATCACGGAAGAGGACCCGTAACCCGGAGCCGTGAAGAATTTTTAGAAAAAATGTTTTAATTTTTAATTTGTTTTTAAAAAAGTTTTTTTTAGTTTCCAGAAACCAGTTTTAATCCAGTATAAGACCGTTGTTTTCAGAAAACTGAAAACAAGATTTTAGTAAGGGGGGGATGTAACGATACACATTACGACATCTATGAGACGATTTTCCTAACTACCCGACGTCAAGGAAAGAGTTGGACTACCAGAAACCTGCAGTTAGACGGAACTCTAACAGATGGCGCTTGGACAGCTGTCAATCGCATATATATGTTGTCAACACTTGTTGCACACGGCCCGTGTGAAGGATTTATTTCACACGGCCCCAATTGTTTTTCATCAAGTCTGTCATCAGAATTTCGTCTATAAAACCGCTGCATTTTTCAATGGACAATCAGTCGTCTGGTGGCTCAATTCCAAATGGTGTTACCAATTGTGAGCCCGAAAACCAACCACTAAATCACAGAGAACTCTCAGTGGAATATTAACAGTAAGTTAAGCTGTTTTTAATATCACAGGGCTTTAAGCCGTATAATATTAAGCTTTAATAACAGAGTTAATTAAACTGTAAATTCTGTATGCATAAAACATAAACTAACAACATGTATTTTTCCACTAGAGTCCAATTGCAAATCTGCCCATCTACGATACTTTTGTAAATACTGTATATATCATTGTAATATAATTTTGTACATACTTTTACCTTGGTAAATAAACCAGTTTAAGTTACTTTTGCATTTTAAATTAAACCACCAACCCTAACTGATTCTTATAAACCCTACTTTCTCCACTGAATAAAAGCAACCCGAGGTAGGTATTCCTCTATATCTGAAGAGTCAACCCGAGAGGAACCTTGGTGAAGTACTTAAGGCCATAACCAGCCTAGGTACGACACAAAGTTAAATGTTAAATGTATTTAACCTGTTTTTTTTTTCATAAAAACCAATTTAAACATAATAGTTTTATTTTAAACCTTAATTTTTTTTTCAAATGCCACTGTTCTAACCCCCCCAAAATTTTGGTCTAGATACGGCCCTGGAGTTAACCTACAATTGTAAAGAAAGAGGTAATCCGCCATCTTTAAATGGCGGCCATTTTGAAGAAATTACAATATTAATAGTATACTAGATTGTATTGTCACCAGCACCAAAAGTTTGTAAAAAATTTCAGCTCAATCAGTTGGGTGAAAGTAGGTTTAAAATGGCTAGTTAATAAAAACGTGTTAAAAATATTAGAGAAATAGCGGCAACACTGTGTAACATGTTATTATGGAGTTTACATATAAAGTAAGATCTAGATCTCACTTTGTTTGATAAACCTCATTGTATATAAAAAATTAAAATATCTTACCCCTCTGTTTTTGCTATAAAAGTACTTACATTTTTGTCAATAAAAAGTTAATTCAAAATAAATCAGTGTTATTAAAACAAGCTCAGCAGTCACCTTTTATCTGTCATCTGTCAACTTGACATATGTCACCTGTTCCCTTGACACCTGTCAAAGTGTTGCTGAATACTTTGTTGGGTTCCGATTTGCAAACCAAATTAAATCGACTTTAATTCAAAGATCCACCCGATAAACGAATTTCATTAATTATCTTTTTCGTATTTTCGGTATTTAGAAACCAAAATCTTCCCAATGCCCTTTATGTCAAAAATGTTATCAAAAACGGGTTCAGTGACCTTAATTTACTATAAACCGACTGGTCACTCGGATATCCAGAAACCAAAATTATCCCAAGGCCCTCTTGGTCAAAAATGTTGTCAAAAACTGGTTTAGTGACCTCGATTTATTATAAAACAAGTGGTCCGGAAACCAAAATTATCCCAAGCCCTTTGGGTCAAAAATTTAGTCAAAAACGGGTTCAGTGACCTCGATTTACTATAAAACGAGTGGTCGTTCGATATTTAGAAACCAAAATCTTCCCATTGTCAAAATTTTTGTCAAAAACGGGTTCAGTGACCTCGATTTACTATAAAACAAGTGGTCACTCGGGTATCCAGAAACAAAATTTTCCCAAAGCCTTAGATGTTAATTTATATCCTTGGCATAAAAACAGAAGCGAATTTGCTTTCGGCACGCGCCTAAAGAGCGGCATCCTTTTGTCTTTTGTCGGCTTTACACCGCGTTATTAAAAAGAAGCCGCATTATTCTAAAATAATAAAAACAGTAGTGGCGGCCCGTGACATTTCATTTTGGTGAGGCAGAGGCAGGGTTTCGCCCTCATTTAAAGGCAAGGAAATTTTTTCAAACCCAACTTAAAAAAACTGACGTCGCTGTTCACAACCTATACTTAAAACTAAGTAAAAAACTTAGACTGTGGTGGGAAAGGAATCCTCCACTTTATCAATGAAATATATTTTATTGTAAAAATGACGTTTATTTTAAATAAACCTCATTTTTGTCTAATTAATATTTTATTGTTCAGCAAGAACCACGTGAAGGTTTGGAGGTAAAGTGCAGCAATATTAATATAACCATTAGGTTTAAGCCCTAATCATTAAATTAATAATAGTACACCATCAACAATATCGGTACAATTTCTCACCGTAATATCCATAATGACTAAATTCACAGAATAAACCACTTACAAAAGAATCATAAAATAGACAAACTCATAGAAAAAGAATAAACAAAATATTGCGTAAATAACCACAGATTTGTTCTTTAAACAGTTCAGAATTTTATAACCAAAACAAACCTAAAGAAGGAATCTGTATTTATTTTATTGGTTACTGTGATGGCTACAAGATAGCAATAGTGTTAAAATATGTTTATTTTAGAATAGAAATATAATTTCAATTAAATCAATTTATTATAAGAAAAATAATACCATTTATTATTGAATTTCGAAAAACGTGTGGAGTATAATTTATCTAAAATTCCGCAACAGTGTTGCCACAACACCTGCTTATTTCCTTGGATGTAGGCAGGGCCGGGCCTAAGGGGGGTGTAGGGGGGGAGTCACCCCCCCAAAGTCTTGGCAGTTGGTTCCAAATCCAAACACGGTTGGCAAAATCTTTAGTATTTGGGTCGGTTGGTTGGGTATACCTACCCTACCAACCAACCCATCACAATAAATAAAATTAAATATAATTTTTAAACTATACCTACATATTACAAAATTATAATTTTTAATCTATTTAATAACCTTTTATAATCGTTACCGTCAAGAAAATTGTATTGGTCAACCCTATTTTTATTAAAGGACATTATATTTCACACAAGCGGCATGTCTGTACCGCCTCGCGGCTTTGTCTTTGGCTTTGGCGGCGTTTGACTCTTTTTACGCACCGCAATTTTCGGCGTCTTATTTTTATAGATTATTATTTAGTTGAAGCTTATCTAAGCTAAGTAAAACTAGTGTCAATAAATAGGAATTATTATTTGTTTAATATGAAAAAGAAAGCTAGACCGGGCCGAGTTCTATAGTAAAATGCTCATTATGTGTATCTGTGTTTAACAAGGACTAGAAAAAAATGCATCAGAAAAATATTCACGGTGGAAATTTGGTTAAAATTAAAATTGTTGCTGTTCCGGATAATCCATTTACATTGGCAGCAAGTCAAAAAAATAGAGAACGAGAATCAATCCCATCGACTTCGAAAGAGCATTCTTATGGTAGGTAAAGACATTCTTTATCTACACTTTACAGCACTTTACATACATGATAAAACTACTGAAAATTTTTACTATTACTAGGTACTAAAGTATCGATAAAAAAATAAGTTGGTTTTTTTATCGTCTCCACCCCCCCCAAAAATGTGCCACGGTACGGCCCTGGATGTAGGCGTGCCTGCCTCGCGTATGCTAATACGAGAGAAGGAGACAACTATGATATCGTATTGTAATAGAACGAGACAACAAGGCTAACGCCAATCGTGAGTCTAAATTAGTTCAGGCATGCTTCTGAGCCAATCATCTATTTATTCATATTTATAGTATTAGTTTAAATTGCGGTCGTTTAAAATTCAAATAATTTAAATGTTGCTGGGTATTCCACGTATAAAATCAATCAATTTTATTGACTATTTCCGAATTCATGTAATCCAAATATTAAAAATTTATAGTAAAATATAAGTATACTTAATTTTTTAATTCTCTATGATGAGGCACTGTCTCACCTGCCTCCCCTGACGGGCCCCCACTGATTTTTGGTAGAAAAAATCCATTTGGTAAAAATTTTTTTAAGTAATTTTGCGCTAGATTGTCGTTTATTTCACGAAAATGTAGGTACATTTTCCAATAAACGCGACTTAAAAATAACACGTTTGTTCGATTAAAAAAAATCGTATCTCGCTAGTAGCGAGTCCCTACCCAATAACTTTAGACATGTGCGGTTTTAACGGTTTCATTTTTAATAAAATTTACAATTTTTTTTTAATAAGAATTTTTAAAAATATCGTTACCCACACAAATATTCTTTTTTAACTTTTAATATTTTTGAGATAACTTTTTTTATTAGTCCCACATTGTATCAAGTTAATTTGAAAATTAAAAAGCCATTTTTTCTAAAATTAAGTATTTTTAAGAGAGAGAAAAAATTAAAAAAAGTATATTTCCCCCGAGAAATGAACCAAGACCTGCTATACGGGAGGCAGGTACTTTACCACCAGAAAACGCCCGTGTTTTATTTTGTAAGCAAATTAAATTACTAAGCTGAACTACGTACGATTAATTAAGTATAATAAAGGATGCTTATTGTTTATTTTATTGTTTTTAATAATTGATATGATCTTTTGTCCTTTATTACTTTGATTGTACACCCTTTTATTGCAGCAGGGCAGTGTAATTTTCAAAAAATCATAACGAAAAAAAAAAACGAAAAAAGATGGATTCGTGCCGTTTTCGCCATCAAGTAAACATTTTTTTAAGTTATATACTTTAATTCGCTAAAATTACGTTTTCCGCCTCAAAATGGGAAATTAAAAAAAAATCTAAAAAAATTTCGAGAAAAATATGCCAATTTTGAAAAAAAAAGGGTCAATTGATTTTGTATTTTGATAATATTTTACGAACGCATGTATACCATGGGCCTACACATTTTTACCAAATTTCGAGTCTCCAACGGTTACGGTTCGTCAGTTATCAACGTTTTTCTAAAATAAATCGCAGAAGAAGAATAAGAAAATATTTGGAATTTTTTTTTCACGAATCGATTAAGAAAACCTTAAGAAATTTATTTTGTTCGAAAAATTTTTTTCCAACGTTTCTAATAACAAATATAATCGAACGTAAAGCGAGGAAATGATTTTGACTAGAAGTTGACCGGGAGTACGGGCATTAAACGTACATCAGGTTTGTGCGCATGCGTGTTTCCATACCAGCTGAAGGTAAAATTTATTAGTTGAGATTAAATTGGTACACTCACAATCCACACAAGGATTGTGGATTGTGGGTAAACTAAGGCCCAGTTGTATAACAGATGGTAAACAGCTGGTTAACTCTTGATATTAATTATGTAATTATTAAGCTAACTTTCAAGTTGTATAAACATTGATTAAAATTTAATTAAGTGATTGAAATACAATTAACACCAAAATTAATGAAATGTCAGTATGAATTACCCAAACCAACCCCAACTCAACAACCCAACCCAACCGACCCCGCCCCATTGGGCCCCCCCGCCCCATTGAGCGCGAAATTGAGCCATTTAATATTATACAATTGACAAATATGCTAAATAAGGATTTTTTTCCACCCGGTGTACGTTTAATGGCGGTACTCCCGGTGTACTTCTAGTCACTTTGTTTTTTTTTAATAGAAAAAAATAAATCGGACCAACGCACAGTGTAGTATTTGACCCAAAAAGTCGATCAAAATTATTTGTATGTTTTATTTGTTTTATTTTCATTCTTTATAAATTAAATATTTACAAAAATAAACATATGAGTTAAAAATAGTAAAATATTAATAGTAATAAGAATAATTTTCCAAAAAATAATTAATTCTTCAGATTATGACGCATCCCATTATTCGTTATCTGAAGCTTCATCTGAATGTCTTTTGGCTTCAGTGTGAGCATAGGCCTCCCACGAAAGCAACATATCTATAGTTTCTGGCTTAAATGGTTTAGATTTATTGGGAAGTTTCGGCCTAATGCTGCTTAAGAATGGATCTGACGTTATCAAAAGCCTATTTATAACATCCTTGTTGCACTGAATCCGACTAAATTTTCTTGAATATTTTTCCCTGTATTCTCTAAAATTTTTATTTCGGGCCTCTGCTGTGTAATTAGAAGAAAGTCAGAAAAACCCGTTAAAATAATTCTTGGAAAGCCCGGAAATTAACAGTTTCTTAGAAAGCTTTAACATATGCGAAATAAGTAATTTTGAAAAGGATTTCAAATGTAACGTCAAAAACAAATTTATAGGGTCGTGTTTAAAGAAAATTCTAATAGAGGCCATAAAGCCATAAAGCAGGCTATCTTTATTTTGCCAAAGCCGCCAAACATATGTCAACAACACTTTCTTTAAACGAAGAATTTTAAGAAGTTGTTAAGCGTTTCAATTAATGTAAAATATATAAGTTTGTACTTTGTTAAAGAGCGCATGTGCGCATTCCACTCAAATGTAAAATTTTATGTAATAGGTGCACACGAGTTATGAACGTCCCATCTCGGTGTAACCTGAGAATATGCAGGCTAAGCATTAAAGATAATAAAACAAATGTAAAACATAATAAGATTGTCTTTATGTAATTCATACTTGAACAATAAAGTCCCTGTGTAGAAAATATTTGTTTTTAAAACCCTATTCTTGGAACCGCAAACAAAAGTGGCGCAGTCGGTAGGCTAGTGAAGGGTTGATTTTAGTGAACTATAATCGGCAACGAAAAGTTCGTGTGCAAATCCCGTTCGTCTTACGATTAATTCACTAGTTAAAATCGTGTTCCCATAGTGGTGAAAAAACAGATTGCACAGCTCAGGGTGAGAACAAAAATCGTCAACCCCTGAAACCCTGGTGGAGGACACACATCGCCAATACCAGTTAGAATAAGATAGAAGTAAGAAGACCTGGGGAAAGAACAAATTCTTCGGAACCTATAGGCAACTAGATGAGGATGAAAACAATATTAATAATACTGTAAGTGCTCAATCCATTTTTATTCCTTTTTCCAATTGTTGTTCGACTTAAATGGTAGCTTTTAAGTAATTTAATTTTATTTTGATGAGCGATTCTGATATAGAAAACTTAATTAAAAGTATTGAAACTGTAAAATTAGATTCAGAATCCGACTCAGAAATATTAATATTAAACAATAGCAACATAATGACTACAAATAACACTAATTATCAGTTAATTCGTTTATACTTGGAATCTATTCCAAATTATGAGGGAAACCCTCGAACATTAGGTATTTTTATAAACACTTGCGATAAATTTATTAGTACTTTTGCAACAGACAATTTAACCGATGGTTTAAACGATTTTCTTTTAAGAGCTGTAATTGCCAAATTGACAGGTAGAGCGCTCGACTTAATTGGCTCTCGTACAGAACTAACCAAATGGTCTGATATAAAAACAGTGCTTCAATTAAGTTTTGGAGACCAACGCGATATTGATTGTTTGATTCAGGATTTAATAACTCTTGGACCTGCGAAAAATTAAACCCCTTATAATTTCGGAATGCGTTGTCAAGACGCTAGAAGTCTTTTAGTCGCTAAATTAAATTCATTATCCGATAAAACTAACGCAGAAAAAATAATTCAAATAAAACAATTTGATGACTTAGCATTAAAAACTTACATACGTGGCCTAAGCGGACAAATACAGACCAACGTCAGACTTCGAAACCCTGATAGTCTAGAAAAAGCTATGAGTTTAGTTGTCGAAGAAGAAAATTTTTTGTATTCTACCCAAAAAATAAACTCTATTAATACTCAAACATCTTTTAGACCTATTAATCGAATGGCACCTGTAAGACCAAATAATTACCCAAGGCCTCAACCAAGACATTACCCACCAAATTCTTACATACCACACCCACGACCTAGTTTTCAACCTTTATTTCAAAATCAGAACCCTAATTCTCATATTTTTAGACAAAACTGGCAGCCAACTAACATTTTTCCCAACAAACCACAGCAACCATTTTCACATCAAAATCAATTCAATAAACCCCATCAATTCCATAACCAACGTTCTACACGAACTCATTTTAATTCAAGTAATTCTAATAGAAATTTTAAACCTGAACCAATGGACACTTCGTCCGGAAATACCGTGTTACATCCCCAATCAATTCAATTTAATTACCAAGAATATTTTGCTGAAAACGAAATTATTCCAGATGATTACGAATATATGCCATCAACATCTCATGATAATTATGCTTACCCAATCAATTTTAATGGAAATCAAAATTTTAATGAATACAATTATGATAACTCTATTCAAAACCAATCGCAGCCAGGTCAGGAATCCCAAAATCCGGAAACAGATCAAGAAATCCAAAACCCAGAAACACCAAATTTTTGCGAAACTTCCAACCCCAACAACCTAACGTGATACAGTTAAATAATATAAAAAATAATCTACCTCATATCTTTATTCCGGAACTAAACGCAAATTTTTTAATTGACACCGGAAGTAGTAGAAGTTTAATGAACCCAGATCTTGCCTATAAATTATATAAACCTTATATTTTTAAAGAAAATTTTCATATTCAATCAGCCCATAACATAAGTTATCATGACGAAGTTATAATTATACCAATTTTTAAATTATTTAATATAAACGAAACACATAAGTTTTATCTTTTTAAATTTAGTCAGAAATATGACGGCATCATCGGTGTAGATTTACTTAAACAGCTAAACGCGAATATTAACATGAAAACTAAGATGCTTACAACGCCTTATTCAATGATTCCCATAATATACGAGCTCGAACAAGAAACCAAAGAAAAACTACGATTAAATTACTATATTAATATTCCTGCACGTGTAGAACAAATAGTTAAAATTCCTGTAAATATGAATTATGATGGTATAGGAGTTTTAAATCATTTAAAATTTGGTAAAGGAACCGAAATGCCAAGCGCCTTAGTTAATGTAAAAAATAATTTTGCAACAACCACAATTATCAATAGTAACGAAAATTCAGTTGAAATAAATTTTGAAGAACCAATAGAAATTGAACCTTTAAATATCTTCGAATTAAACTTTTTTGAAAAAATAGAACAAAATGAAAATTTTAATACTTGTAATAATTTTAATGACCTTTTAAAACAAAATTTAGCAAATATAAGACTTGAACACTGTAATAAAGAAGAAAAAGAAATGCTTACTAAGCTTTGTTACGATTACCGCGACTTATTTTATTGTAAAGAAATACCATTAAGTTTTACGAACCAAATACAACATACAATTAATTTAAAAGATGAAACTCCCATTTTTACAAAATCATACAGATACCCGGAAGTACACAAAGCCGAAGTTAAAACTCAAATAGCTGACATGTTAAAACAGGGAATTATTCAACCTAGCACTTCTCCTTGGTCCAGTCCCATTTGGATTGTCCCAAAAAAAATGGATGCATCGGGATATAAAAAATGGAGACTTGTTATAGACTACCGAAAATTAAATAACCAGACAATTGACGATCGCTACCCACTTCCGAATATTACCGACATATTAGACAAACTAGGAAAAGCCAACTATTTTACCACTCTCGATTTGGCCAGTGGTTTTCACCAAATCGAAATCGACCCAAAAGACATTCAAAAAACAGCATTTTCAACTGAAGGTGGACATTACGAATTTCGTAGAATGCCATTTGGATTAAAAAATGCTCCGTCGACGTTCCAACGTGTGATGGACAACGTCCTTCGAGGCCTTCATAACGAAACGTGCCTTGTTTATCTTGATGATGTAATCATTTTTAGTTCATCGCTCCAAGAACACTTAGACAGACTTAAATCCGTGTTTGACCGTTTTAGAAAAAGTAACTTTAAAATACAGTTGGATAAATCCGAATTTCTTCAAAAAACCGTTGTACCTTGGACATATTATCACCCCTGAAGGTGTTAGACCTAATCCTGACAAAATTTCTGCAATAAAAAAATTTCCCATTCCCAAGACCCAAAAAGAAATCAAGAGTTTTCTTGGACTTTTAGGCTACTATAGGAGGTTTATACGTGACTTTGCCAAACTGACTAAACCATTAACAAAATGTTTAAAGAAAAACGCCTATGTAACTCATGACAATGACTTTATAAAATGTTTTAATACCTGCAAAAATATTTTAACCAATGACCCAGTATTACAATATCCTGATTTTACGAAACCTTTTGTACTAACAACCGACGCAAGTCAATATGCTATCGGCGCAGTTCTCTCTCAAGGAAAAATCCCCCGTGATAAGCCGGTGGCCTACGCATCTAGAACATTAAACGGCACCGAAATAAAATACTCTGTTACTGAAAAGGAACTTTTAGCAATAGTTTGGGCTTGTAAACATTTCCGACCGTATTTATTCGGCAGAAAGTTTGTAATTTACACCGACCATCGCCCACTCATGTGGCTTATCAATTCTAAAGAACAAAGTTCAAAACTTGTACGCTGGCGACTTAGGTTAGAAGAATTTGATTACGAGATAATTTATAAAAAAGGAAAGTACAATACAAACGCCGACGCATTATCACGCATAGCAGTTAACGCAATAGAAACCGAATCAGTCATAAATAATCCGGGAGAAGTAAATCAAGAAATTTTTGAATATTTTGAAGAATTTTCTAAAAATCTAGACGATAAAGATAGTAATCAAAACCAATTGGAAAAAGAAAATCAAAAAGTTAAAATTTTACAAAACATTAAACTAGTACCCTCACAAACAATTAATACCCCCCATTCGAGTAGTGTTGAAACTGCAAATAACGGTATTCCCATATTAGATGATATAATTAATAATAAAACGAATCAAATTTTAATTAAACCCAATGTTCATAATAAACTTGACGTAGTACAAAAAATTCAGTTTCAAAAATTTAAAATTTTAAATGTAAAAATTCCTAAATATAATGAAGATCTCGTTCATAAATTTCTTAAAGAATTTACATCCTCCGGCCTTACATTTTATTTATACTTTTTTGATAACACACTTTATGAAACATTTAATAAAGTTTATATTCAAGAATTTCCAACTAATATATTAAAACTTATTAAATGTACAAAATTAGTAAATTCGGTAATTGAAAAACATGAACAAATTATGATGATAAGATTTCAACACGAAGGTAAATGTAATCATCGAGGAATACTCGAAACAACCGAACACCTCAAAAGAAATTATTATTGGCCAAGTATGAAATCCGATATAACAACTTTTATAAATAATTGCGAGGTATGTCAACTCGCTAAATATAACCGAAAACCACCCTATGTTCCACTTGTTCTCACTGAAACCCCATCCAAACCATTCGAAATAGTCCACATAGATACGTTTAAGTTTGATAATAAAATATACCTAACAATTCTTGATAAATTTTCAAAATTCGGTCAAGCAATAGAAATAAGGGGCACAACTGCTATCGAGAGTTGCAACGCACTTCTTGATTTCTTCTCGTACTACGGATTACCATTAAAAATTATTATGGATAATGGTAGTGAGTTTAATAACGGGACTCTTAAGGAAATGCTTGAGTTACACAAAATTACTATTCATTTTACAACACCTTTTCATCATGAATCAAATTCACCAGTAGAACGATTTCACTCAACTCTTATTGAACACCTTAGACTTTTAAGAAATACACATAAAGACGACATAAATTTGATGAAGTATGCAATTATTGCTTACAATAGTTCAATTCACTCAGTAACAAATTTCACCCCCCACGAACTGGTTTTTGGCCATACCACCTTGCGTGATCCATCTGAATTAATAACAAAGGCGTTTTATTCGGACTACATATCCTCACAACATGATAAACTCAGAAATTTATATGAAAAAATTTCCCAAAAAAATGAAAAATATAAAAAACAAATAATCGATAAATTAAATATTCAAGGACCTGAACAAATTCATTTTAAAGAAAATGATATAGTTTATAAAAAAGTAGATAGGCGTAGTAAAAAGGAAAATAAACACAAAGGTCCTTATAAATTAATTAGGTTTTTAGAGAATAATAAAGTAAAAATAGAAAACTGTAAGACAAAAAAAGTGGAAACTGTACATATTAAGGAATTAAAAATACCTTCTGTTGTTGCAGATTCCTCTTCCACGTAAAGGCAGATGTAGAACCAATCAAATTTCATAAATTAACTTTAAACCCAGGGCTCTTACCCATAAAATTAGGCAAGGCACAATTACAAACCAACTCTTGGTCTTTTATTCAGATATATGATATTACAAATATAACTGACGAATTCAACTTCCTTTGCAACCACTATTTGTCAATAAAAAATATTTTTAATAATTCCACTCAAAATTCTAGTTTTCATCAAGACTATTTTAATTCATATCGCATTTTAGATTCAATTGAAACAAAAATTAAAAATCAGTTTATTCAAATTAATCCTTCAATAAATCCCAGAAATAGGAGAGGGCTTATAGATGGTCTAGGTTCAATCATTAAAGCAATTACCGGGAACCTTGATCAAAAAGATGCAGAAAAATATGATGAATCAATAGAAACACTTCTTAATAACCAACATCATTTTAAATCCTTAATCAACGATCAAATTAGCTTACTACAGATATCAATCAATAAATTTAAAAACAACTTTCAAATATTATCAAATAATCAAAATATATTAAAAAACAAAATAGAACAGCTCGAAACGCTTTTCAACGAAAACCGTTTAACGACTGCTGAAATCTTTCACTTTCATTTGCAAATAATATTTTCGCAATTGTCTATTATGTTTCAATTAATTTATGACATATTAGAAAAAATACAAATTGCAATTACATATACAAAATTAAATACATTACACAACTCAATTATAGATCCAAAGGACTTAATTAGTGAAATTTTAAATATAAATCAACATCTTTATAATCAAAAACTTCCATTTAAACCTGAATTAGAAAATATTCTGCTTTTCGAAAAAATTATAAAAATCAAAAGCTATGTAAAAAAAAGTAAGATCATTTTTATTTTGCAAGTGCCTTTAGTTGAACAACAAAATTTTAATATATTTCACCTATACCCATTTCCTGTATTTACAAATGATACCTATAAAATCATAATTCCTAAATCCAAATACCTTATTTTAAATGAGCACAACTTTGCATTACTGAACACAAACTGCGATATTGTAAAATCAGAAGAATACCTATGCCGAAATACTGATGTTCTAAACATTTCCGATAAGTCTCCATGTGAAGTTCAACTATTACAATATTTAAGTAATACCAGCAATTGCCAACAAGTTCCAGTAGCTGTATCCTCTCTTATGGTTCAAAATCTAGGAAACAACCAATGGATCATCATTAGCCCCACATCTTTAGTAGCTAGAATTAATTGTGCGGATAATAAGGACTTATTTCCAATAATCGGGAGTTACGTGTTAGAACTTAAAGACAAATGTGAAGTGCAAATAAACGATGTTGTTTTAAAAGGTTACTCCGATTCCAATGTAATTTTAAAAAATATTGATCTGCCCCATCTACAGTTTACAAAGACTTATAAAGAAAAAGACATTAAAGAAAATAAAATTCAACTTGAAAATTTAGATTTAGACGATATAAAAACTATTCATAGTGCATTAAATAAACAAAGACTTCAAATTAGTGATTTAGATAACGCTCCAATTCATTTCCATAGAGTTAGTGCATATACGGTTTTATTATATGTCCTAATCGCTATTTTTTGCATTTTTGCTTATCTTTATATTAAAAAAAAGGGTATTCTACTCAGAGGATCATCGTCAACAATCCAAGGAAGTCGACCAACCACAGATGTAGAATTATCGAACTCTGGTATCAACCCCATAGTTCTCAAGTGAGGCCGAAGGAGTTATGAACGTCCCATCTCGGTGTAACCTGAGAATATGCAGGCTAAGCATTAAAGATAATAAAACAAATGTAAAACATAATAAGATTGTCTTTATGTAATTCATACTTGAACAATAAAGTCCCTGTGTAGAAAATATTTGTTTTTAAAACCCTATTCTTGGAACCGCAAACAAAAGTCACGTAATAGTCTTAAAAAAATTGTTATACAATCAACATCGAGAATAAAACACAAAATATTATAATAATTAATTTTAATTCAAATCCAAAACCAAGTCGCAGTTTATAACACAATAAGAGAAAATACCCAGGATTTCCTATAGATCCTTAACATTGGTCCTTCGAGCCGGATAATCGATATTTTTGAAAATCCAACCACGTGGAAGATCCAGCAACGAGGTCCAGCGCCTAATTCACGAGGTCCACCGCGTCTTCCACCAGTCCACGTCTCTACCCAGAGGTTTGCAAGCCAGAATACCATTTTTTGGGAAAAATCTAACCACACCAGACCACGAGGTAGCCCATGTACCGTCAAAAGTAAGTCCATTCCATCATCCATCCAGTTCTCCCATTTTACCATTTGCTTCAATTTGCGCAATTTATACAATTTGTTTAAAATCATATAAATAATTAATTTCATTCATAAATTTAAAGTAAATGGTAGTAATTTTTTATTTAATTTTTTACCTTCATTCATTCATATAACTTACAATTTCGTTGCTATACAGGCTGTTTCATTTTTTACATCTCACATAAATCTCAACATTTCATTATTTTTCAATTGCTAGTTTTGCAAATATGACTGATATTAAAGCTTTAGCACAAAGACGAGGTGTTATTAAGGGGTCTATCACCAGAATCGAGACATATCTCAAAAACCCTGTTAACTATGCAAAGTTTTTTGATATAAGCGTACGTATACGAAAATTAAATGAAGCATTTAACGAATTCAATCTTATACAAACTGAAATTGAATTGGTTTCTCAAGATGACGAGTCTGAATATAGAATAGCCATAGAACAAAAATACTATGAGTTAGCAGCACATGCCGAACGTCTTCTAAGCTCTATCACGTCATCAGAAACCAGTTCAAAGGAAGCTAATATAAGATTACCACGAATTAGCCTACCTGAATTTTCTGGTCAATATGAAAATTGGTTGAGCTTTCACGATACCTTTAAAGCATTAATCCACACTAACAACTCCCTCACCAATATTCAAAAGTTTTACTATCTTAAGTCTGCTCTTAAAGGTGAGGCGTCAGGTGTCCTTAAGGCTCTTGAAGCAACAGACGCAAATTATGACATTGCTTGGAAAATGCTTCAGGAACGGTATATAAACAATAAAATAATCATATACTCACACATAAAAAATATTGTTGAACTGCCTAAAGTAACAAAGGAATCACTTGTACAATTGCGAAAATTACTAGACAACTTTTTAATTCATTTTAGATGCCTCCAATCTCTAAAACAACCTGTAGATCAATGGGATACATTATTAATTTATTTACTAGCCACAAAATTAAGTACTGAAACTCGAGTAGAGTGGGAATCAGAAACAACAGCATCTGAACTCCAAACTCTAACAGAATTTACAAAATTTCTCAATGAAAGATGTCAACTTTTAGAGACTATTGAAACTAAAAATGATAAAACTTTCGTTAAATCATACTCACACGTAACAACTAATGAAACAAATTATAATCAAAATATCACTTGTAAATTTTGTAAGGGTTCACATATCATTTTTTATTGTCAAAAACTATTAGCACTTGATCCCAAGCAACGTTTTAATGAAATAAAAAGACTAAATTTATGTATAAGTTGTTTAAAATCAGGACATTCCACTAATTCATGTTTTTCTGGTTCATGCAAAAAATGCGGTAAAAAACATAATACGCTTTAACATATTGAAATTTTACAATACTTAAATCATAATTCTAACATTAACCGTAACATGCAACCCCAAAATAATAACTCCACCACCTCAAATAACGAACAAAATCAAAATCTTACTTCCCAAAATAACCAAATAATCAATGCTCATTGTAACTATCCCATTTGTTCACAAATTTTATTGCAAACAGCAATAGTGAAAATATTCAATTCCAATGGACAACCGGTAGAGTGTCGGGCTCTGTTGGACTCTGGCAGTCAAGCTAATTTCATGACTCAAGAATTATTTAACAAACTCAATTTAAATTCAAAAAATATTAATTTACCTATTACAGGCATAACTAATTCAAATTTTAATATATACAAATTCACAAATGCTACAATACAGTCCACTTACAATGCATATAAAAATTACATATCATTTTTAATTCTCGATAAAATCACAGGTACTATACCATCAGTTTCATTTGAAACAACATTTATACAAATTTCAACCAATATATCTATTGCAGATCCAACGTTCAACATTCCGACTCAGGTAGACTTATTACTTGGCTCGGGCATATTTTTTGACTTGCTGTGTGTGGGTCAAATAAAATTAAACAATAACATAATTTTGCAAAAATCAAAATTAGGATGGCTTGTATCAGGTCCATTAATTAATATATCTGCCAACCAGATTCAATCGCATTTAACTTCATTGTCAAGCATAGACTCTAAAATTGAAAGATTTTGGCTGGTTGAGGAGTGCGATACAAAACAAAACATATATTAGAAGGAGGAGTTAGAGGTCGAAAATCATTTTTTAAATAATTATAATAGGGATTTGTCTGGACGTTTCGTTGTTAAATTGCCATTTAAATCAAATTACAAAAAATTAGGTTCAAATTTAGAAAATGCAACGAAAAGATTATTTGCAATTGAAAGAAAACTTAATAAAAATTCTAATTTAAATACACAATATCATTCATTTATGCAAGAATATTTAGATTTGGGTCACATGGTTAAGATAGATCCCAGACTCAAAGGAGCAATTGACTTATTATATGCCATATCATTGTGTCGTAAAACACTCAATGACAACTAAATTAAGGTGCGTTTTTGATGCCTCTTGGGAGTCAGTCTGGTATTTCTCTTAATAATGTTCTTAAGGTAGGCCCAGTAATACAAGATGATTTATTTTCTATTTTAATTAGGTTCCGGCAATATAATTATGTAATTACTGCAGACATTGCAAAGATGTACAGACAAATTCTGGTACATGAAATTCACCAACCTTTTCAACGAATTGTTTGGAGATTCGACCCTAACTCTTCCATAGACCATTTTCAATTAAAAACCATCACTTATGGTACAGCTAGCGCCTCCTTTTTGGCCACAAGGTGTCTTCAGCAATCAGCTGAATCTTTCAAGGAAAGTCACCCTTCAGCCTACATGGCAATACAAATGGATTTCTATGTTGATGATCTCATAACTGGGTCAAATGACATTCAATCTACAAAAGGGTTAAAGGAGAATATTTCTAACATTTTGATAAAATCAGGGTTTCCACTCAGAAAGTGGAACTCCAATTCAAAAAAATTGTTGCAAGTTTCTTTAGAGGAAACAGAATCCTTTTTAATAAATAATGATGAGGAATCCAAGATTTTGGGCATTTCTTGGAACTCTCACCAAGACACATTTAAATATTTAATTTTAGAAAATCAATTTAATACACAAAAGGTTACCAATAGAATAATTTTATCCTTAATCTCACAAATTTTCGACCCATTGGGTCTTATAGGTCCCATAATTTTAAAGGTTAAGCTAATTTTACAAGAGCTGTGGCAATTGAAATTAAATTGGGATGAATCTGTGCCCATAAATATTCTTACAAAATGGCAGCAATTCCAGTATGATGTTTTTAATCTAAACAAATTAACAATACCACGTCATGTTATGTTGTTTGATGCAGTTGACGTGCAACTGCATGGTTTTTGTGATGCAAGCCAATCATCATATGGGGCTGCCATTTATGTAAGAACAGAAAATGCTGATGGCGTAGTAGCTGTGAATTTATTATGTGCCAAATCCAAGGTGGCACCACTAAAAACAATTACAATACCAAAACTTGAATTATGTGGCGCCGTTTTACTTACCAAATTAATGATAAAAATTTATAATTCATTGAATGTCAAAATTTCCAATAAATTTTACTGGACAGATTCAACAATTTGCCTTGCCTGGATTTCCGCACAGCCCAGTAGCTGGAAGTTGTTTGTTTCCAATCGTGTATCGGAAATTCAGCAGCACTCAAAAATTGAGCAGTGGAATCATGTCAGCTCGGAGAATAATCCAGCTGACATAATTTCTAGAACAGCTAAAATAAGTGAGCTTATTGATTCACGCCTATGGTGGCATGGGCCAACCTTTTTAATGCTCAATCGTGAATATTGGAATTTAAAGGTTAATATACAAAATACAGTACTTGAAATTCCAGAAAAAAATCAATTAAATGTTTTAATTTACAAATCACAGAGGATTTTATTTTTTATAGATATTCCTCACTTATAAAACTTTTAAGGGTTATGGCATACATTTCACGTTTTATTCATAACTTTCAAAATAAAAATAAGGATTCTAGACTAAAAAACAAATTAACAAATGCAGAAATTAAAAACTCAAAAATAATTCTATCAAGACTTGTACAAAATTCAGAGTTTAGTAACTAGTTGAATTCTCTTAAACATTCAGTTAGTGTTGCAAGGGGCAGTAAATTAATCTCATTATCCCCATTTTTAGATTCTGATGGTCTAATTATAGTTGGAGGCAGACTAAAAAATTCAAATTTATCATATGAACAGATACATCCAGTAGTTTTGCCTAGTAATCATAAGTTTACAAAGTTGATTATTCGCAATGAGCATCTTAAAAACATGCATGCAGGGTCACAATATGTTTTATCAGCAATTAGACAGGAATTTTGGCCGTTAAATGGCAAATCAGCAGTTAGGCAAGTTTTAAGAAAATGTGTAACATGTTTTAGATACAAAACCTCCAGCATTTTTCCACAAATGGGCAATTTACCTTCGAAAAGAGTCACACCAGCTAGACCCTTTACTAGTTGTAGTGTGGATTATGTAGGCCCAATTTTAATTAAAAATTCTGCCTTTAGAAACAAATCATTCGTTAAGTCATATTTATGCATTTTTGTATGTTTCATGACAAAGGCAGCACACATTGAAGTGGCTGTCGATTTAACTTCAGAGTCCTTTTTAAACGTGTTAAGGCGTTTTGTCTCCAAACGTGGGCTTCCTGAACACATCTGGGGCGATAATGGCACAAATTTTACAGGGGCAAATAACATTTTGCATGATATTTATCAAATAAGTGGTTTTGATGACTTTATTTTGTAAAACAAGATAACGTGGCACTTCATACCAGCCAAAAGCCCCCATTTTAATGGTTTAGCCGAGGCTGCTTTTAAATCAGCAAAATCACATTTATTTCGTGTAATTGGCAGTGCAAAACTAACATTTGAAGGCCTTTGCACAATTGTAACACAAATTGAAGCAATTCTTAAATCCCGACCTTTGTTTCCTTGCTCCAATGATCCCAATGATTTGGTTCCTTTAACACCTGGACATTTTTTGATCGGAGACAAGTTAACCTCATTACCACAACTGAAAGTTGAAAAAACAGCATTGAACAGACTTTCCCATTATAAGCAACTACAACAAATGGTTCAACACTTTTGGCAACGATGGGCAAGGGAATACTTACATACTTTGCAGCAGCGTAACAAGTGGCAAACATCAAATTCGTCTCAGTTGGCTCCAGGCGCTCTTGTGCTTCTCAACGATGACAACACGGCCCCTCAGCAATGGAAGCTTGGTCGAATTACTGCGCTTTATCCTGGTGAAGTTAAGCGTGCAATACATAGAATTTCAGTTTTACCTACCTGTGACGATAATGTGGTGTAGAATAATTCACAGAACATAATTCGTTGTTTCTCTTTCATTTTTATTTTAAACAGTTTTTTGAACATTTTTTTTTTGTTTATAACGTCAAATTATCTGACAGCTATTATATGCGCAACACAGGACATGCGTATGTGTCAGACACATTGTGTTAGTTCACTGGATAAATTCCTACTATTTAAATCTTTTATTTAGTTAATTTCAAAATTTAATGTAAAGTATATTATCATTTATTGTTTTTTTTGTTTTAATAGGTTTATTCATTTAATTGAAACACCGGCCTGTTTCAAGGTGGGCGGTATGTTAAGCGTTTCAATTAATGTAAAATATATAAGTTTGTACTTTGTTGAAGAGCGCATGTACGCATTCCCCTCCAATGTAAAATTTTATGTAATAGGTGCACACGTAATAGTCTTAAAAAAATTGTTATACAATCAACATCGAGAATAAAACACAAAATATTATAATAATTAACTTTAATTCAAATCCAAAACCAAGTCGCAGTTTATAACACAATAAGAGAAAATACCCAGGATTTCCTATAGATCCTACGCGTCAAAAATATAATAAAATTAATATAATTAAAAGAAAGTAACGAATTGATTCAGTTGACAACTAAACCTAGAAAAATAGAGATTATAGATTAGAAATGGGAGATTATAGACTAGAAATAAGACGTAAGATTAGGTAGATTGAATTGTAAATATGTAAGCCCGGCTGCTTATTAAAAGATAAGTCTCGATCAGCCAATGTAAATTGTAGTGTAGTGTAGTGTAGATGGATAAAGCTCATAAGGATGGTTTGAACCAAAGAAATGCCCAATAAAATCAAACTCAGTTAATACGAATTAATAACCAGATATAAAAATAATGGATTAAATCATTAGGCAACCCTTGTTACTTTCAAAGCATCCTTAGTTATCAAATCTAGTAAATTATAGTATATCTTGAAGTTGGCGACAATGGCAGAAACTCCGCCCAATGCCTAGTAAAATTCCCACCTTGTTTGTTCCCGAACTTTCAAGTAGCCAAGTTTCCGACTTAAGTCAAAGGTTAACGCCTCCTCCCTTAAGAATTATTTAACCGCTTAGCTTAAAGCCAATAACCTTTCGTCCTTTTCGGTTTGTATGAGAGTTTATGATCTTTTGAACCAGTCAATTTTCTATGACCCTTGCGGGGGGGGGGAGTTACCATGATTCTGACCAATGGTCTTTAAGAATTAATCCCTTCTAATTTTTCCTTAAAATAGTCTATATAAAACCAACACAACCTTTGACTCGCCAGTTCTTATCTAAATTTTATCGCGCTTTCCAACCAATTTGTTTAGATTAGATTCACTCCGAATAGTTTTGTTTAATTATAGTTACTTACTCTATAGAGGAAATCGTACTACGCATTTGCTTAGTTTAATTATTTGTTACATTTTCTTTTAGTTTACTTTTAGTTAAATTTCTTAATCTAGAGTTCTAATTTGTTTGTAAACTAGTTCTTGTAAATTAAATGTATGGAGTAACTTTAATTATCTATTTTTCATTTAACGTAACTTAATTTTACTTGTTTATATCCTTTCATTTTTAATTGTTAACTCTTTGTTTGTTAATATATTTATATGGTTTGAAATATCGCTTTATTGCTCTGTCTGTATTATAAGAAATAGCCCTGAAAGTTAAGTCGAAAGTAAGTATATAGTGAACGGTAATCGTGTGTGAAGATTTCGGCGCGATTTGACGCGAGTGTGTTAAGTGTGTTAATATACATATCGGAATACTTCGCCTCATACTCGTCCCACCGACATCATCCAGCCGAAGCCGCGAAAATCTTCACCGGATTAAAAGGTCAGATTAGATTAGTAATTTGTAACGGGTTCCATACACCCAAGAGCTCCCGTAGGCCAACCAAGGAATAAGAAGTAAAAGTATAGCAAACACATAGCACGCGACACAAAAAACTCCCGTTACAAACTGGTGTCAGGTGTGTCTCCTAAATTTTTAAAACTAATTTCTCTTGCATTAATTATTTAATTGTATATAGGTGTTTATGGAATTAAATATTAATGTTAGTTTTTTCATACATGTAAACATATTAATAAAATAGCTTAAATAGAGACACCTGGTACAAGTGCATAGTTTACGTAGTTCTAAATTCTCATAATAAGGGCTGATTTACTTAATAAATAAGTTTATTCATTCTTATTTTGAGATACCATACCGTCTTAAATAAAGTAATAAAATTTGTCGAAAAAGCAGGTACTTTAGTTATAGAGAAGAGATTAAAGAGAAGCGTGTAAGAGAGTCTATTATAAGAATAATAATTATTATTCTGATTATAATCATATAAGTACCTGACTTTAAATTAGTTAAAATACGTAATCTTATGACAAAAAAAGGGACTCAAATTAACAAATGCGAATAAATTATAGATAATTCTCCGGCAAATAATTAAGTCACTCAATAATTTTTGTCGTTAATATTTTTGTAAATCAATTTCAACAAACTGTTTAAGAAATTAGATAATTTATTGGAATTATTTGCATTAACTCATGATTGTAATTTTATTGCAGGTGCAGCAGGGGACCTGACGGGTGTAAAACGAATATTATAAAATTTGTGTATAACCTTGAGAAATCTGTCTGTTTCAGGAATTAATTGGTTTATTTTATTACGGGTTTAATAAATCCAATAATTTTTATTTTTTAGCATTTGACTTTGTACATTTTAGTATTAGTTTGTCTGTCTCCCTAATTAAGTATAAGTATAGGTATAGGTTGTTAGGTAAAAATGTTTTTTTTTGTATTTAAGGTACTTGGATTGTACTGGTAATCCATCTTTTAGTTAAAACATATACGTCTCCCAAATAGTAGGATAAAAAAGTGTAGAAAAGAAATCTAATTACGTGGTGCTTCGTTAATTGGATTTGGATCTCGATTTTCGCCGCAAAAAAGTCGTACACAACGGAGTCCTGTGACGCGAGTGGGTCGCACAGGGACCACTAGACAGAAATATTATTTCTTGTGCCAATTAGGTCGTTTTATATCTTCACCGAAATATTTCCATAAACGCGATAATTTTAATTTATAGCTGTTGTCCCATAATTTGGTTATCTCCTTGAATTTTTCTTTCATTAAACCAATTCGTTAGTTTTGTTTGGTAATTACTCATTAATTAATAATATATTAATATATTCAAGATGAATAATACAGGAAACCAAGAACCATCTGTAGATTTAAATTCAACGAATTCAAATTTAATTCAGCACTACAGTCAAGGTAATCTGCCAAATAATGTGAATATGGACCATCTTTTATATATAGTTCAAAAACTAACACTAGGTTCAACTTTGAGTTTGGTGGACGAATATAAAGATTGACCAGATTACGACCACTTTGTTAATACAATGAAACAAATAGGCGAACAAATTAACTGGTCAGACAAGGAAATTATAAGAGCTATGGAATATAAATTAAAAGATACAGCAAAATCGTACTATTTTGCGCTTAGGGACGATGACAAACCAGCATTGGTAGAAGGTATAAGAAAATGGTTAAAGAGCGTGTTCGGTAAAAGGACTAATTTTCAAAAAGCCAAGATGGAGCTTGCAACTTCTAAAAGAAAACCGGACGAAACCCTAGGTGCGTTCGCACAAAGGTTAAAAATGACAGCCAATAATATCTTTCCTAAGGAAATCACAAACGAACAGAGAATTTACAGAGATGCACTAATTGCAGAACAATTTGTAAACGGGTTAGACACACGTTTAACCAACAAGATTTTAGCGGTGGGTGTTTTTCTTAAGCTAGAAGACGCCCTTGGAGTAGCACAAAGGAAAGAAAACATTGTAGATAGGCTAAAACTTAGCCAGCCAGAGGATCTGGACGAGGTAGGTACAATACGAGCATTACTCGTAGACAAGGAGAATTGCACAGGAAATAATATTGAAACAAAGGATTCAACTAATAATAAAGACTGTAGGGAAATTGCAAGGTACAACAAAAATCGCCGTAACTACAATAGCGAAGAGGACGATAATTATAATCACAATCGTAGGCGTGATAGTAGAGAGCACGGTTATGACAGAAATACCCGCTTTGATAGATATAGCAGTCGTGATCAAAGTTATGGGAGCAACGAGCGTAATAGGAGTCGCGAGAGAAGCGGCCGAGATCGAAGCCAAGAAAGGTATGCCCGCGACCGTAGCAACAGCAGGGGCGGCCTTGATCGTAGTTACGATAGGAACAATCGCGGTTATGATAGAAATAATTTCGATCGTGGTGTTGCAAGTGGAATCCGGGATATGACAGGAGAGACCGGGATTTTGTTTACGAAAGGAATTTCCAACGAGCGAATTTTGAACATAATAGCCCCAAAATTTAAATACACGACTAACAGGTGTATAAAATGCGGTATTTATGGACATTGGAGAAATCAGTGAAGAAGCAATAAAATAAGATTTTGTTTTAACTGTGGTAGCCGTAGGCACCTGTTCGATAATTGCTCTTTAAACTGGACCTTAGCCTCGTTGACAATAAGAAGATAACACTAACGATTTTAAAATTAATCCCAGAAAATTCCAAATACATTGTATTGTACATTAATAAACAACAATCGACGTGGCTTTTAGACACGGGAGCAAGTATAAGTCTAATTAAAGCCGGGATTGTTGCTAATCTCAATTTACCTATACAAGACGACAACCATATAATCACCGATATTTCTGGGAGACAATTAAATAAAACGGGTAGTTGCAAAGTAAAGCTAAAGTTACACAAAATGGGCCGTAAGGAAATAAACCACACTTTTATTATATGCGATGACAACTTAAATTTCCCCACAGATGGTTTAATAGGAATGGATCTTTTGGAGTTAAACACGCCTCAAATTTGCTTTGCAAGTGGCAGGCTAATGATATGTGGATCTGATTTACCTCTGCTAGACACAGCACGGTTAGATCGAATGGTTACTGTTAAAAGTAATTCAGCAGAAGAAATAAAACTGCAGACGTGTAGGCAGTCGGCTCGGAGGGCAGGATGTAAACTGACTTAAAAGTTTTTCTGGAGTGTCAGCAATAGAAAATTTGATTATAAATAGCCCAAAAGAATCTAACTACAACCAAAGGATAATAAAGAAAGTTCAATTTCAGGAAATAGACAATGGTACGGATCTGATTAATCCTAAAACCAATACAAATGGTTTTAGCTCCAAGCAACCAAATGTAGTCAGATTAACTGAAAATTAACCATGGTTGCAATGTCAGTGTTAGAGTAAGTAAGCGCTTACCCTCTGGCACAATGATTTGTGAACCAATCAAAAACATAGCCTCAGGAATTTTTACTGAGCAAACAATAGTTAATTTACCAAATCCATTAAACAATGACAATAGAGAAATTGTGGTTAGAATTCTAAATGTTTCCCCAATACCGCAGTTAATTAAGAAAAATACCCCAATTATAAAAATGACACTTTCGACTAGGTGTGTTTGTGAAGAGTATATTATAAAGAAGAATAACAAATTGCCGATCGGTCACAGCCCGAAAGAGAATAAAGAGAGAAATAAAGAAAAAGCGGACAAGGAATACGTGGTTAGAGTTTCTAGCAGTAGGGAGTTGTATATTTTAGGATTAAGTGAATTATTAAAAGAATATAAAAACATTTTTGCCGTGTCAGGTCGACACACATGGAGTGAGACATGAAATCTAGATGTTAGAGTCTTATGGTCCGATAAGAAAAGCACCCTACAGAGTACCAGTAGCACAAAAGAAAATTATGGAGGAAATAATTAACTCGATGTTAAAAGACGAGATAATTCGTCCGAGTTCGAACCCATGGAGTGCTCCTGTAGTATTGATAGAAAAGAAAACAGAGACAGGAGCAGTAACTAAAAGGGATTATTTTCCAATTCCAAACATACATGAAACAATAGATTCGCTAGGCGGGGCCGAACTATTTAGTAAATTAGATTTAAAATCAGGTTATTGGCAGGTAGAAGTGCATCCCAAAGACAGAGAAAAAACAGCGTTTTCCGTACCGTATGAGTGTAATAGAATGCCGTTTGGTCTTGTAAACGCACCCTCCACTTGGCAAAGGTTAATGTATTCAGTACTAACAGGATTAACAGGGGTTCATTGTTTTGTGTACCTAGATGACATCATTGTTTTTTCGAAAAATAATCCTGAAGAACACATAAATAAACTTCGAATGATTTTTGATCGTCTGAGAGAGTATGGGTTAACTTTAAATAACCAAAAGTGTGAGTTTCTTAAGGAGGAAGTTAAATATCTTGGGCACATTATTTCTATACACGGAGTTAAGCCCGATCCAGGTAAAATTTCTGCTATAAAAAATGTTCCAGTCCCCAAAAATGTAACCGAAATCCAATCTTTCCTAGATATAACAGGTTATTATAGGAGGTTTGTCGAAAATTTTTTCGCAATTGCTTATCCCTTAACCCAATTAACAAAAAATAAGGTAAAATTTCATTGGTCAGATAAGTGTCAGTCTTCTTACGAGTCACTAAAAAACTGTCTTCTTAGGGAACCAATTCTCAAATACCCCGATCTAAATAAACAATTTATTCTCCTAACAGATGCTTCTTCATATGCATTAGGAGCTATATTATGCTAAATTCACAATGGTAAAGAACTTCCAATCGCTTATGGTAGTAGACAGTAGACAGAAAGTATCTATTTCACCACCGAGCGCGAATGCTTAGCTTTAATTTGGGGAATTAAACAATACAGATTTTATTTATATGGTAATGATTTCATTGTTTACAGTGATCATCAACCACTTAAATGCTTAATGTCTGTTAAGGACCCAAGCAATAGACTAATACGTTGGTCGTTCTCATTGTCCGAGTATAGTTTTAAAGTTGTTTATCGTCCAGAAAAAAATCATTCGACGCGTTGTCCAGAATAAGGTCGGTTAGGCTACTAAATACTAGAGAGATATGGGACCCAATGTGGAGTCGCGAAGAAGTTAAGAAACTGCAAGAGACAGATCCGAGCCTTAAATCAGTTTTTAAGGCATTAATTACAGGTAAAGGTAATAATTATTACCTAGATATCGACGGGTTATTATACAAGAGATCTAACGATAAACGATACGAAGATAAGCCTGTTTCGTTTACTTAGACGATATAATAATTTTTATCTATCCATAGACTTAAGTTAGTGTTTGAGCGTCTACGCGAATTTAACTTTAAAATCAATCAACGAAACCCTGATAAGATAAGAGCAATAACTGAATACCCAATTCCAAAAACCCCCAAACAGGATTTTTAGGCCTATTAGAGTACTACCGTAAATTTAAAAAGGATTTCGCGAAAATAACCAAACCTTTAACTAGTTAAAAAAAGATGCCTCTATCAACATCAATGATTTCGCGTACAAAAATTGTTTTAATACATGCAAACGTCTTTCATGTAATTAGCCAATCCTTAAATACCCAAATTTTGACCGATGCATCAAATTATGCAATTGGTGCCGTTTTAAGCCAAGGACCAATCGGATCGGACCTTCCTTGCGCATATGCTTCTCGAACATTAAAGGAACATGAACTTAACTACAGCGTAATAGAAAAAGCTCCATCGTGTGGGCTACTAAATACTTCCGTCGGTATTTATACGGCAGAAAATTTAAAATATTGACCGATCATAAACCTGGCTTTTTCAGCTTAAAGAACCAAATTCTAAATTAAACAGATGGCGATTACGATTAGAAGAGTACGACTTTAAAATTCTATATAAAAAAGGCAAATTAAATAGTAACGCCGATGCTCTCTTACGTCCCCCAAAAAATTTTAATGTCATGGAAACAAGATCCAATAAAACCCAAAAAACCGACCCTCCAAAAAATCCTATATTTCAGTACATGGACAAAATATCTCTGTTGACAACATTTCCATTATAGCAGAACCACCTGACGATAACGAACAAATATTAGACGATGACAATATGACTGTTCATACTGTAATGGTTCTGAAAAAGAAATACCCTGTATAAATTTATTAGAATACGTGTTATGATATATTTTATTTTTCAAATTTTAAAATAGGATTAAGTAATAAAACTTTATTTTTAAGGCAAGATAAATTTTAAATTTAGGTAGAAAATTTGCCAAACAAACAAGAGAGGTATGCGCTAAGCTGGAGGAAGAGTACATCTGGCATACACATTGGGCGAGGAATTTCCACTAGAGGTAAACGAAGAAGGTTTTTGGAAAGGAGAAATGAGGCAGAAGCGTTTTGAATTTTGTGCAGTACAGTTCGTTTTCTTTGGTAAAATTGTAAAAGTAAATTATTGTTCTAAAATCATTGTTAAAAGTGTTTTTAGTGTATTCTACAAGGTTAGTTCTAAATATTTAATCTATTTAAATGTGTAGTAAAATTAATTAAACGTAATATTGTGCATTTTCAAATTGTTAATATTATTATTATATGATTATTGCTATTATGAGTACATTTATCCTTTATTATTACGTTTAGCGTAATTTACCACCCCCATTCTCGCTTTTATTATTATCACTATAATTTTAATAATTTGCTATGCTTAATGCTTGTACCGCTCAAATGTAACCTTGTATTTTGTTTGTGCTTAAACCATCATTTTGTACCCTTTTCTATAACGTGGTTAAGCATTGTTTTATGATCAGTCCAAAGTTATTGATGTATTGCGAAATTACTCGGTGCTTAACCAGGAGTGCTGACCGTTATTGTCCAACTTTGAGTACTCTTTGTTTGTGTGCGTGGGCCTTTGTCCTAAGAGCCACCCCTTGCTTGTTTGTAAAAAGTTAACTTAAATTAAATTGGGGTTTAACTAAGCCACTGTATTTTATTTCTTATAAACCTAATTCTCCCACGTATCATTCTTAAAGCAATGCATATAATAAAACAAGTAAGTAAACACAGCGTAGAGGTCCAAATTTGGGTAAGACGATCACCAGCCAAAGCCACAAAATATTTAATTTATCAATTTTTCATAAAACTTGTTTTAACGAACCTGGGGGTAAAGAGAAATCTTTACAATACTAGCCTAGAATTCCCTGTTTGTAACATTCCGATTTAAGAAGATAGTTTAAATTTAGGCACAAATCAAATTCATTTAATCTCAGTTAAAACCTGTCCAAAATCTATTATAACACGTTTATTTAATAACAGTAAACAACGCATTACTACTTAAATTTCATCTGAATACACAGAAAATGATTTAATAAATTTCATAAAAGAATATATAACCCCAAATGTAAAATATTCCTGTTATTTTGATGACGAAAACCACTATAAGCTACTCAATTCAATTTTAAACAACCACTTCAATACTTCAATAAAATTAAAAAAATGTAATAAAATACTCGTAGACGTAGAATCAACTGACGAACAAGTCGAACACATAATAAATTATCACGACGGTAAATGCAACCATCGTGGAATAAATGAAACTCTTTTAAAACTTTCAGCTTCATACTATTATATCATACTATAATATGCAAAAATCCATCCAAAATTTTATAAACAATTGCAACGTTTGTAAGGTCGTCAAGTACGATCGTAAACCTCTTAGGTTGAAATTTAATATCACGCCAACGCCAACTAAATCATTTGAAATTATACATACAGTGAGCGTTTTAAAATCCCCCCTGTTAACTTTTAAACCAAAAAAGATATCAATGTCGGACAAAATACAGGGTAAACAATATTGTGTTTACTACTTTTATACGTCAGTATGAAATTTTTTTGCCGAACAAGTGCCAAGAGGGCAGTATCAACTTGAAAATTTCAAATAAAAAGGGGGTGCTTGTGATACCTCAATTGAAAGGTATTTTAATTCTCTATTTAACACTTTTTTTGTTTTTAAAATCCGTTTAACCATAGCTTAGTTATTAAGCGTTTTTGTCGCTTCTACTCACATTTTCGCAGAGTGCGAATTATTGCAAACCAGTGCAATAATTATGCGTTTTTTGCCAATTTTTTTCTTTTAAATACCCATACCAATATCCTGTTTTTAAGAAGTTACAAAAATAAAATAATTAATATCTTTAGTATTAAATTGTTAGTTGTTCATGCAATTTAAATTAATATTTGAATGTAAAATGGTTCGAAATCGCCCATTAGAAGAAAAAACAGAGGCTATTTTTATTTATGGTAAATGGCGCAAAATTTGCACGAAACAGAAAGGGTGTTTAATGAAAGGTACCCAGAAAACCCAATTTGTAGGAAATATTTACGGGATTTGGTGGCAAAATTTCAAACAAGTGGAAGTGTGGGTAGGGAGAAATGTTCGAGAAGGAAATCAATTTCATCAAGAGAAACAGGTGCAAATATTTGGTTCGGTTGTCAATATTCCACAACAATCGACGGCCGCAGTTGCAGAGACTTGTGTTGTATCTCAAACAACTGTTAGAAAATATTTAAAGAACAAATTTTATCCCTACAAGCTTCAAATATTCCACCAACTAACTGATGATGATGATGATGACCCTGATCACCGAATTCAATTTTGTGAACTAATGTGTGAGCGCATAGCACAAAATCCACTATACATAAGTTCAATTTGCTTTAGTGATGAATCCAGTTTTTTTCTAAATGGTACTGTTAATAGACAAAATGTACGCTACTGGTCAGATGTTAATCCACATTTTTTTCGAGAAGGTCACACCCAGTATCCGAAAAAGGTAAATGTATGGGCGGGAATACTGGGAAACCACATCGTATACCCCATCTTTTTGGAACAAAATTTGACAGGTATTCTGTATCTTAACATGCTTCAAACCCAAACTCAACCAACGATTGAGGAAATAATCAATACCTATCCTGATGAATTTGACAGAGAAGTCATATTTAAGTAGGTTATAGCGCCCCCACATTATTTTAGGGATGTTAGACAATGGCTTGATATCAGTTACCCAAATCGGTGGATTGGTAGGCGTGGTCCTACCGAATGGCCGGCTCGTTCTCCCGATTTAACGCCACTTGACTTTTTTTTTGTGGGGATATTTAAAATTGATTGGACGTGAATGTGCTAGTATTACGCAAGAAACTGTTGCTAATGTTAGAAATGAATTTGAAGATAGGCTATCTAATTTAAATTTTTCTTAATAAAATAAAACCAAAATAAAACGTGGTTTTAGAAATTTTAAACCCTTTTAACTAAGCTATAGTTTTTTTTTAAACAAAAAAAAATTTATATAGAAAATTAAAATACCTTTCAAATGAGGTATCACAAGCACCCCCTTTCCTTTTGAAAGTTGATAGTGCCCTCTTGGCACTTGTTAGGCAAAATTTTTTTATTTTGACGTCAAAAAGTAGTAAACACAATATAGTTTACCCTGGTTTTTGTCCGACATCGATATCTTATTTGGTTCAAAAGTTAACAGGGGGGGATTTTAACGCGCTCACTGTATAGATTTCTTAAAATACGAACATGTTAAATTTTTGACTATAATAGATGCATTTTCTGAATATGCCCAAGTATATTTATTAGATACAATGCAAGCTATTGAAATTATGGAAAAATTACTAATCTTCTTTTCCCACCATTCAACCCCCGGTTTAATTATATGCGATAATGGTCCAGCATTTGAAAATGGCCTTATCAACGAATACTTATCACTTTATAAAATCCAAATACATTTCTGCAGTCCTCATCATCCCTCGAGCAATGGCCTTATAAAACGCTTTCACTCTACCTTTATAGATCACGCATTGTATGGAATTTATTTTTTTGTGTGTAATACATAAATACAAAGTTTGTATTTTTGCTTAAAAATATGTCAAGTGTTTGTAAGAATTATTAAACATTTTAAAAATCTTCTTGAAATTGTATTAAAATTTTGAAAATTTTTTAAAATGTAAAATATAAAAATGATTATTATAGATAAATACAAATTATATACTAGGTATACCTAGTACCCACGTATATCAATATTGATTAAAATAAAATTATTTTAAATTGTTGAAATAGGTACGTACAAATAAAAATAGAATGTACCTACTAACAGATAACAGCATTTTTATTAAAAATAAAACATAGTTAAACTTATACCCTTTTATTTTTATTAAATTTGTATATTTTTTTCAGCATTTTTGCTTTAGCCCTGTACCAATGCCTAAGCGTACATATATCTTTAAATTGTTTTAATGTATTATTTACAATTTTAATAAATTGTAATTTACTCGGACATACATGTAATAACTCCTCGATGGGTGTCAATAATATCCATTTCCAGTGTTTTTAAAGTTAATTGCAACTTCATATTAATTTTTGTAGTCGTTCTTTTAATTGAGATCCCTCTTCATAAAACTCAGAATAAATCGAGTTTGCCTCTTTTAAAAAAATATTTTCTGCCTTTATTTCTGTATCACAGCATATATTCGTAATACAGTGCTTAAAATTAACGGTATTTTTTGGGTCCATCTGGTTATTATAAACAAACCTTCTCTTATGAGTTTTTTTCTCAACAAATTCACACACATAATTAAATCACTGCTCATCTTGTTTTCTTGAATAAACAGACTTTAAATGATTATTGTACGTACAATCTTAAAGTATTTATATATAAATTTATTTAAAATCATTTAATAAAACTACCTTACTTATATCGCTTAAATAACGTTTACCGAACTCATTTCAGGGCGCTTAATTAACCTCATCTTTAGCTCGTAAATAGAATTTTAATTACTTTTTACCTCTAAGCATATCCATGTCTCCTTTTATTTTGAATTTATTATATTTTGTAAAAAAGTTTTTCGAATAACACGACGAAATAAAAAATGATAATTAGAAAATATCAACCATTTTCAGAATTATTAAAACATTTTTCATTCGTAATTAAAATTAATATTTCATTTTAAAAATATATTTGATTTATTAAACTACGCCTAAAGTACAAAAATGTATCCATTCGCCAGTAATTCTTTATAATATATTAAATAAACCTCGCATAAATTTATATTTTTTAAAAACTTAGTACTTTATTAAATAAAACTTTTATAAACTAGAAAGACTTAGAGGATTATAGGGCATCTTTAGCCATTTTATAATAAAATCAATAATAAAATGTTTATTTTAAAAAAGTTCTTACAATATACTTATTATCTTTTTGAGACATCAAAAATATTTTTTATTTGGGTACAAATGATAAAAGATTGTCATGCTAAAGTAAGATTCAGCCTGTAAAATATTTATATGCCTACATAAATTTATATTTTTCAAATTTTCCAAAATAAAAAACGTACTTTTATTCGAATAACACAACAAAATAGAGTAATAATCAGAAAATATAAACCATTTTTGCAAGAATTATTAAAATATTTTTTATCTATAATTAATTATTATAGTAATGTTTAAATAATAGAAAAAATTTTAAGATATTTTTTGGTTTATTAAATCGCCACAAAAGTACAAAATGTATACAATAACATGGAAGTTACTTTATCATATATTAAATATGCCTACATAAATTTATATTTTTCAAATTTTTGCATTATAAAACTAGAAAGACTTAGAGGATTATAGGGTAGCTCTTTACCATTTTAATAAAAATCAAATAATAAAATGTTTAGGCTTAAAAGTTTTACAATATACCTATTATCTTTTTTGAGACATAAAAATGTTTTTATTTTTGTACAAACAAACAAAATATATTTTTCTAGGGCTCCCTCTTACGGTAAATGACATAAGAACCGTTACATATGTAAAGTTTTTAATATTGCATGCATCTAGTTTAGGCTACAGAATGATAGATGGCAGTGCAGCAGTGACCAACATGAAACATTTAACAGACCTAAAGATATAAAAGTTACTAAATATGTAACAATCATAATCTTACTTTTATATGTCAATCATTATCATTATCATTAAAAATATATTTTTGTACACAAATGATAAAAGATTCACATATAAAAGTAAGATTATGATCTTTTATCATTTGTACCCAAATAAAAAATATTTTTGATTTCTCAAAAAGATAATAAGTATATTGTAAAAACTTTTTTTTTAAAATAAACATTTGGCATCAAGGCGTAGTAGTATTGCCAGGGGTAGGATAAGTGAATCACCAATGGTGACTCAGCCGGAGACCACAAAGGTCGATGAAAGCCCCTAACCTCTACCTACCCAAGACCGTCAGTACGTGTCGTAAGACACACCCTGCAAGAGGTGATGCTGCTCAATGCAAAAGACTGCGGATCTAGGGGACTTAACCCCGAACAAAAATGCCCAAATCCCCTAGTGTTACGTGACCCGTGCTAGGGGAGGGAAGGGACAACGGGACCTCTTGGGGTGTGGGCACCCCCTTGCAGTAAGGAGCCTCGCCAAAGCTAAGGTGTAAGGCAACGTGCTGAGGGCTGGATGGCCGCAGGGCGTAACATGCGGTCTTTAACGTTCCCCTTGGGATAACAGGCGACCTCCCATTGTATTTAGCCTTACCCACACAATCTGGCGCTGTATGGGCGGACCTAGTTCCGGACTACTCGTGGGAATTATATGGATACACCTATAAAACCTAAAGGCTCTCCGCAAGGAGAGATCGCTATGCCAGGCTCTCAAGTGGGGACTGACGTGTCGGGCTCCTCGAAAGAGGGGACCTCACAAGGACCCACAAAGGGGACAGGCAATACCGCTTCCGGGACTCGCAAGAGTAACAGAAGCGGCGCAGCTAAGGCTAGAGCCAGGAGGCTCAGGCTCAAGGCACAGTCCATGGGCCCGGGCTCTGGCGAAGGCCAAACGCCTGCTCCGGCGCAGGGGGGGGGGCCAAGGATCTGGGACGAAACGTAACAGATCGGAGGGAAGCACCCCTGAGTCGAAGGGGGCAAGGACGCTGGCAAAGAGGCCCAAGGCTTCCGGAGTAAAATCGGGAGGCCAGGGGACTGCTTCGTACAGCGCCGCAACGTCTGCTGGTCTCGGGGTGACCATCGTGCCGGATGCTTATCCGGACGCGGTGATCACGGAAGAGCAGAGTAAAGGCATCATGGGGAAACTAAACGCCCACATTGATCTAATGGGAGGAGATCGATTCCCACAGTTTGAGCAGTTTCGCTGGTCGTCGCAGGGAACCATCACGGTTAAATGCGGAGACCAGTGGACGTTGGACTGGCTGGAGGGAGTCATCTCCTCGATCAGACCATGGGAAGGGGCATCACTGCGCGTGCAGCGGTACATTCCCAGGGCAATTAAGATGGTTGCAGCTGTCCAAGGTCTCCCAGACGACACCCCCACCATCCTTAAGCGACTCAACCGACAGAATCCTGGACTTAGGACAAATCTGTGGAGGACGTATCACCGAAAAGAGGAGAAGAACAGGGTTCTCCTGGTTTTTGGAGTTGACGAGGCTTCAGCCGAGGTCTTGCAACGGCAAAAACTTAAAGCGTTCGCAGGGGTCTCCGTCGTCACTTTCATGACGAAGGCAAAGGCTCCAGCAGCGCCGGAGAAAAAGACGGCTCCAGCCGAGGAGGGTAGTAGCAATACTCCCTTATCGGAAGGAACGTCTACGCCCGAATCAGATCCGACAGCGACAGTGGACGAGGAGGTGGCCGAGCTCATGGCTCAGGTGGATGTAGAGGATACACCACCAGGGACAAGGGCTGGACCATCTGTAACCTAGAAATCAGGTCCTATATCCATCCTCCACCATGGATAAAGAGACCTCATTTCTACAGAGCAATTTGCAACATAGCAAAGGGGCGATTTCCTTAATAGATCGTCACATAGCTATGGGGCAGACACATATATATCTCCTACAGAAACCTTGGTCATACAAGGGTCGCGTAAGGGGCCTAGGTAGATGGGAAAGATCTCTCTTCTACAAGAGGGACGACCAACTAAATCCAAGGGCTTGTATCTACATCGACAGACGGATCGAGTCCTCACTAATAGCTAATTTCTGTTCTAGGGACTTAGTAGCGGTGAAACTATGCCTTAAGGACAGACCAGGACAGAGCACATCCTTGGTGGTATGCTCGGCCTATCTGCCCTATGACTCGACAGACGATCCTCCAACACAGGAGCTCATCGATTTAGTGGAATACTGCAGCACATTGGGCCTCCCGCTGATCATCGGATGCGATGCCAACGCACACCATACGGTGTGGGGAAGCACCGACACGAATCGGAGAGGGCTCAGCCTCTTAGAGTATCTACATACTACCGATCTGGAAATCCTAAACCACGGCACTACACCGACCTTTGTCACGTCACGAAGACAAGAGGTGATAGACTTGACATTGGGCTCCCTCTCCCTGGCCCCGATGACAAGAAATTGGAAGGTGTCTGAAGAGCCATCCCTGTCAGATCACAGACACATTCTCTTTAGCTTAGACCTAACTCACGATGCTGGGCTTAGTAGGTTCAGTAACCCCCGGAACACTAACTGGGACCAGTATGTTGAGATGCTAAAGACTAAGCTAGTGGACTCTTCCATGACGTGCCGCAGCTTTCGGCAAGTGGAGGAAACAGCCGAATTTGTACGGGAGGCAATCATCACATCGTACGAACGAAGCTGCCAGCTTCGGGTCTATCGAGGAAAAAAGAAAACCCCTTGGTGGAACTTTGACCTCGATATAGCTCGCAAGGAAACCCGCAGGCTCTTTAACAGGGCCATGGGGTCTAAATCGCCTGCGGATTGGGACAGCCACAAGCAGTCTCAGCGCAGGTACAAAGATCTCATAAGAAGGTCTAAGAGGGAATCGTGGAGGACGTTCTGCGGTAACGTAGACGAGCTTCCAGCAGCCGCCAGGCTTCAAAAGATTCTCTCAAAGGATCCGGGACGAGAGCTGGGGACATTAAGGCTTCCCTCCGGTGACTATAGCACCACCCCGGGGGAGGCACTTAAATGGCTCCTGGAAACTCACTTTCCAGGCTCAAAAATCCTGCAAACTGTTGAACCACCAAGGCGGGCTCCACCAGCGGGCATAAGACCGACTGACTGGAAGTTAGCTGCAAAGGTAGTGACAGAAAGCTCCATAAAGTGGGCCATCCACTCATTTGGATCTTTTAAAAGCGCGGGACCAGATGGCATCTTTCCGGCTCTCTTACAAAAGGGACTAGATCCACTGACACCGCACTTGATACACCTCTTCAGAGCCTGCCTGGCACGAGGCTACGTGCCGCAATCCTGGCGAAAGGTTCGAGTGGTGTTCATCCCCAAGCCAGGACGTTGTAACTACGATACGGCAAAGGACTACAGACCCATCAGTCTATCCTCGTTTCTTTTAAAAACTATGGAGAAACTGGTGGACATATTTATTAGGGACGGGGCACTAAAAAGAATTCCCATGCATCCCAATCAACAGGACAGCCATGTCGACGGAGACCGCTCTTCACAGCCTTGTGACAATACTAGAGAGAGGGACTCGTCCTAAAGAGATGGCTCTGGGCACGTTTCTAGATATTGAAGGAGCTTTCAACAACACCTCCTTCGAGTCGATAAATAGAGCTGCAGAAGGCTTTGGCATAGAGAATACCATTGTCAAATGGATCCGTGTCATGCTCGAAAGCAGGATCATTACAAGCTCGATTGGAACTACGGAGATCAGCTCAACCGTAGCCAGAGGCTGCCCGCAAGGAGGAGTACTATCGCCCTTGCTGTGGTGCCTAGTGCTGGATGGGCTACTTCGTATCCTAAACGAGGAAGGCATATACACTCAAGGCTACGCGGACGACCTCGTCATCGTCGTAGCCGGAAGGGTACCAAACACTATTAAAGAGATCATGCAAAGAGCTCTTAATAAGGTCGAAAGGTGGTGCAACGATCACGGACTATCCGTCAATCCGGATAAGACAGAAGTAGTACCATTCACCAACCGAAGAAACATTAACCTTGAGGGGCTCACGCTCTTTGGATCAAGACTGACCCCATCCAAATCAGTCAAGTATCTAGGAGTCATCATTGACTCCAGGCTGACAGTCAAGCAGCACTCCGGGCTCTTCACTCGGAAAGGGTTAACTCGAGACTTACACTGGACTGCATAAAAACCCTTGAACTACTCAGTGTGCTCAACAAGGTTAACCTTATCTGGGTACCGGGTCATCGAGGCATCAGAGGCAACGAGGAAGCAGACCAGCTGGCTCGTGAGGGCAGCAACACGGCCTTCTTGGGGCCAGAACCTGTCATAGGGGTCGCCTCATGTCTGGTAAAAACCAAAATCAGGAACTGGACTAACGACCAGTTCCAGAAAAAAGATACTTCGAACCAGAGGAAATAATGCATGCCCGACCAGAGCGGGTCTGCGGTTTTCTTAAAAGCTGCGGGCTCGTAAGGTAAGGCAGAGCTTCACCAAAAGGGGGTTTGCACAATGGGCCGTATGTGTGCCTAAGTGCTGCCTGCAAAGGCTCCCCTTCAAATCAATCAATCAAAATAAACATTTTATTATTGATTTTTATTATAAAATGGCTAGAGATGGCCTATAATCCTCTAAGTCTTTCTAGTTTTATAGTTTTATTTAATAAAAATGCTAAAATTTGAAAAATATAAATTTATGTAGGCATATTTAAAGTAACTTACATGTTATTGTATACATTTTGTACTTTTGTGGCGATTTAATAAACCAAAAAATATCTTAAAAATTATTCTATTATTTAAAAATTACTTTAATAATTAATTATAGATAAAAAATGTTTCAATAATTCTTGCAAAAATGGTTTATATTTTCTGATTTTCTGACTCTATTTTGTTGTGTTATTCAAATAAAAATACGTTTTTTATTTTGGAAAATTTGAAAAATATAAATTTATGTAGGCATATAAATAGGCTGAATCTTACTTTAGCATGACAATTTTTATTATTTGTACCCAAATAAAAAATATTTTTGATGTCTCCAAAAGATAATAAGTACTTTTAAGAACTTTTTTAAAATAAATTTTATTATTGATTTTATTATAAAATGACCAGAGATTCTAGTTTATAAAAGTTTTATTTAATAAAGTACTAAGTTTTTAAAAAAAAAATTTATTTCGTCGTGTTATTCGAAAAAACTTTTTTACAAAATATAATAAATTCAAAATGAAAGGAGACATGGATATGTTTAGAGGTAAAAAGTAATTAAAATTCTATTTACGAGCTAAAGATGAGATTAACCAATAATTAAGCGCCATGAAATAAGTTCGGTAAACGTTATTTAAACGATATAAGTAAGGTAGTTTTATTAAATGATTTTAAATAAATTTATGTATAAATACTTTAAGATTGTACGTACAATAATCATTAAAAGTCTGTTTATTCAAGAAAACAAGATGAGCAGTGATTTAATTATGTGTGTGAATTTGTTGAGAAAAAAACTCATAAGAAAAGGTTTGTTTATAATAACCGGATGGACTCAAAAAATACCGTTAATTTTAAGCACTGTATTACGAATATATGCTGTGATACAGAAATAAAGGCAGAAAATAATTTTTTAAAAGAGGCAAACTCGATTTATTCTGAGTTTTATGAAGAGGGATCTCCATTTAAAAGAACGACTACAAAAATTAATATGAAGTTGCAATTAACTTCAAAAACACTGGAAATGGATATTCACGACCGATGTGTTAAACTTCAACGGGAATTATTGACACCCTTCGAGGAGTTATTACATGGATGTCCGAGTAAATTACAATTTATTAAAATTGTAAATAATACATTAAAACAATTTAATGATATATGTACGCTTAGGCATTGGTACAGGGCTAAAGGAAAAATGCTGAAAAAAATGTACAAATTTAATAAAAATAAAAGGGTATAAGTTTAACTATGTTTTATTTTTAATAAAAATGCTGTTATCTGTTAGTAGGTACATTATATTTTTATTTTTACGTACCTATATCAACAATTTAAAATAATTTTATTTTAATCAATATTGATATACGTGGGTACTAGGTATACCTAGTATATAATTTGTATTTATCTATAATAATCATTTTTATATTTTACATTTTAAAAAATTTTCAAAATTTTAATACAATTTCAAGAAGATTTTTAAAATGTTTAATGATTCTTACAAACACTTGACATATTTTTAAGCAAAAATACAAACTTAAAAACATTTTTCAAAAATTCTTTATTCATATAAAATAAGGAAGTTACAAAATACATATAGTATGGTATAGTATAGTATAGTATATTATAAGGTAAGTATAATATTTAAATTTCTTTACAAATGGAAAAAAGTTACTTTATGTTATGGATTATTATAGTAGATATATATTATTCATTGTTTAAATTCTTCCCAATTTAATCCAAATAATTTTTGTTTTGTTTGTTACCTCTTTTTAATAGGTAATTTTCGTTTTGTTTGTTTTCTCTTTTTAATAATCCCACTGGAAAAAATAATATTTCTACAATGTTACTGAACGTTACATTTGTTAGATGTAATGTTACAAAACTCCTTGTGGCAATGTTGCAGGAACATTGCAACAAAGCCTTATGACCGGCTCAGGAACATTACATTTATAAATAAAATGTTGCTTAAATGTATTAATTGCAATGTTACTAAATGTTATTTTTGTTAATGTAAGGTTCCTGCAACATTACATTTGTTAGGTGTAATGTTACAAAAATCCTTGTGGCAATGTTGCAGGAACATTGTAACAAAGCCTTATGGTTCAGGAACATTACATTTACAAATAAAATGTTGCTTAAATGTATTAATTGCAATGTTACTAAATGTTATTTTTGTTAATGAAAGGTTTCTGCAACATAACAGGAACATTGCAATTAAATTAATATGAATTATTATAATAATAATTAATTATAATTATACACTGCGCGTCAAAATTAAAGCATAATAAGCAAAAAAATTCTAACTCTAAAACGCCTTTACCAATATTTATGAAATTTTGTATAAGAATACTTAAACTTATATGTCAGTTTACGTGTTCGAGGGTTTTACGAGAAAATATTTTTAAAGCCCTTTTATTTAATATTAAAAAAAACGCTCGAAAAAAACTTTTGAAGGGTATTTTTTTAAGTAAATAAAAAATATGCTGTTTAAGACCGTATTTTTGTTAGTATACCCTGAAAATTTTGTACAAATCAAACGAACAATAACGAAGATTTTTGATTATTTGTGGTCATTTTTACCGACTTTGAAGCGCTGTATCTTCGTTACTGTTCGTTTGATTTCTACAAAATTTTCAAGGTTTACTAACATAAATACGGTCTTTAACAGCATATTTTTTTATTTACTTAAAAAAATCCCTATAAAAGTTTTTTTCGAGCGTTTTTTTTTTATATTAAATAAAAGGGCTTTAAGGATTTTTTTCGAAAAACCCTTGAAAACGTAAAATGAGATATAAGTTAAAGTATTTTTATACAAAAATTTATAAAGATTGGTAAAGGGGTTTTAGAGTCACTTTAGTAGGCAACCAATATTGCAAAGACTGAAATGCCTTCCCATCTCGCCACCAAGCCGAGCTCGAAGCGCGTCTCCCGAATGGTATGGTCCAATGACTAATGCACCATACCCACCAACACTGACAGACAGACTGTTTCGAGTCGAAACTTTCGACCTGTTTGGTCTCATCAGTGTCAGGCATCAAGCTCGACACTGTTCACTTATAAAGATATAAATGACCAAGACAGCGGCGAGATGCATCGGCAAGTCAGTCTGTAAACAACATTGCAAAAATTATCTTAATGCAATATTTCGGATGAAACATAGTCCAAAACTAAAGTTATAATTATAAATGTAATATTATAGTTACAATGTTCCAAAAATCTTGCAAATTAAATGTTTATATTGTTTATATAAAGCAACATTTCAAAAATTATCTTAATGTAATATTTAGGATTGCATTGCCCAAAACTTATCAATGTAATATTATAATTGCAATGTTTCAAAAATCTTGCAAATTAAATGTTTATATTGTATAAAGTAACATTCCAAAAATTATATTAATGTATTATTTCGGATGAAACATTGCCCAAAACTATAATAATAGTAATATTAAAATTTACAATGTTTCAAAAATATTCCCAAACATTCCAAAATAAATGTTTCTATTGTATATTTAAAGTAAAGTTGCAAACATTTTTCATTTGAAACTTGTGTTAATATTTCAATTGAAACATTGAAAAAAAGTTATGTCTGCAATATTATAATTGTAATGTTTAAAAACTTGTATGCAACATTTTATACTAAATGTTACAAATATAACATTGTAAAAACTTTCCATGTGAACCTTTAAATAATGTTTCAAATTTAAGGTTGTTGGAAATTATTATATGTAATATTTCAAATGAAACATTTCATTTATGTTAATGCAAGTAGCACAGGAAATATTTTATTTGTAAAGTCGGCGAACATTGCAGCAATATTTTGTAAGGTTTCTTTCCCAGTGGGATTTGTGTCGATTTTAAAAATGTATGGTCTTTAAAAGTTAAAGGACTACTGAAATAGTCCTAGGATTCACCTGAAGTGTTTGAGGGGTGGCATAATCATTAACAATATCAATAATATGATTGATTATTTACGCGAATTAATCTATTCTTATTCCTAGTTGCTATTTTTTGTATATGTTGTAAAAGTAGAGATGCTTTTTCTGCATGTTTTTAGGTACTGTTTCTATAATATCGTCAAACGAGTAAACCTTCACTTTTAATTGAATACGTTTTTTTCCTGTTCATTCTCTTCTTAAAGTATTGGTATACTAATAAGTTATCTATCATTATTGGAAAAAATTCAGGAACAGGTAGAAATTTTTTGATACTTTAACCATTTTTTCATAATCATTTATTTTTTGGTTTAAAACTTTTTTTGCATTTTCATGTCAGACATTTGAAAGTTTTTGTGGTATAATTTCTAACGAATCTTGTATTTTTAAAATGATTCCGGATTTATTAAGAACATTTTTTAGCATAATCCATTTTCAATCAAGAACTTTTTTCTTTTCTTACAGTTAGTTACTTTTTTAAATATTTTTAATATGTTTTAATATGATGTAAGTTTTTTCAAGTGCATTGATACTAATGAATATAGTACTTTAAAAACTCTATTTATATTTTTCTATGCAATAAATGTTAGAAAGCTTTCCATTGGTTAGATTATTTTTATTGATTTTTATCAGGACCCTTTTGTTCTTATATCTGTAGACCATGGAAATGTGACTAAATGTTTTTTCATGTTTAAGTCGCAACAAAAATAAAACGTTAGTGATATAATATTTCTAAAACTCTTAAAATAGGTAATAATAAAATAGGTACATGCAATTTAACATTTTTTATTATTCATAAACTCATATTATAAAATTTATTCCAATTATACAAAAAGTAGACATTTTACAGAGCACAGTTCCTGTTGTTATACAATTGTATTTTACAATGATACGATTTAAAGGCATCACGCATCACCTATTACCCAACTACTTTATTGTTTACATACTTTTTTAGCCATGTTTTATTTTGCATCCCCTTCACCATCACAGGTGTTGTAGGGGAAGACTCTATGTAAAAAGATAGAAATTGTGTCAATCCTTCGAATGGAATGCTATTTTTGTTCTTTCTATTGGGGTATTTTGAAACACCACAACAATCTTCAGATCCCCAAAGATCATCATCAATAGAGTGGCTGTACTGTTCTTCTTCTTCTTCTTCTTTTTCTTTATATGCACACTATTCCAATCCGTGAACATTATTTTGTAGATATAAAATTTGATCTTTTAACTTAGACTTTAGAGAGTCCAAAGCAAATGGGCATCTTACAAACCTGTGCACAACTTCCTTGGTTTCATTATTAAAAATTGCAATTTCCTTCGCCCAGAACGGTAAACTATGTTTATTGTCTTCAAATCCTTATACATCTACTAAAAGCATGGTACTTGTTTTTGTATTGTTATTCATTTGAAACTACTTTGTATGTTTTTAAATGCAAGTACACGACTGATTATGGTAGTTTTATAAATGCTATTTATACTTTAATATATCAATTAGTAAATTTATTGGTATGTTTAATCTTTTCTAAAATTATTTTGTTATACCCACTTATAAGAAAAAGTGAAAAAGTTAAAAAGAATGTTACAATTAACCAGACTTGGTAATTTTATTCCACTTAAAATATAGAAGTTGATTAATCTACTGTTTAAATGCGTTTTCTAATGTTAATGGACATTCCAATGACATTTCTGTGGGTAAAAGGCATAAGGGGATAAGTCAAAAAAAGCAATTTTTTGGTAGAGACTTAAACGTGTTCGCATTAATTCAGGAAATATATTTATGGTTAGCGAACATACCCTTTTGCTAGCATATGACATGTGCTGGCAAAAGGATATATCCGCTAACCATAAATGTATTTCCTAAATTAATGCGAACACGTTTAAGGCACTACTAAAAAATTGATTTTTTTGACTTATCCCCTTATGCCTTTTACCCACAGATTTATCGGAAAAGAAATATGCAATTAAAAGTAGTGCATTTTAAAACAAAATGACAAAATGCAGAAACTTTCGTAGGTTTTGTTGATCATTTTTATGGTCATTTATTTTTGAAATTAAAATTTTCTGCATATGTACAAATTTGCACTTGTTTGTGGTGTCATTTTTGTCGAGACTTGTACTTTTGAAAATGATTCCGGATTTATTAAAAATATTTTTTCATAATATTTTCTCAATATGTTTTTATAGTTTTTCAAGTGCATAGACACACATGAATATAGTAGCTTTACAACTCTGTTTATATTTTCTATATTCTTTTTATTGGTTAGATTATTGTTATTGATTATAAAATTAAGGTAAGTTTGAATAAATAAGGTTTATTAAAGTCTTTTTATATTTTAAATCACATATTAATTTCAAATGTTAAACTGACAATTCGTTAAATCCTAAAATTCATTATATTTTCTCACTAAATATAACTCGTGGTATGATTAATTATCGATGATATTAACTCAATGAAACCGAAGCAGCACATTTCACTCGTCCTGCGGACTCGTGAAATCTGCAGCTCGGTTTCAATTCGAAAATATCATCGATGATAATCATACCACTTGTTATATTATGGGTGAAAATACAACTACTCCCACCTTACCTTTTATTAAAGCTCCCTCTAGATCCCCACTCAGTCGCGTTGTGATTGTTTTAGAGATAACGTAATTATTTGGTGTGAAATCTACAGCCGTTCTGTTTGGTGTACAGAATACATATATTTTTTTAGGAATAGGGTACCAGTTCAAGATTCAAAACATCTTACGGAAAATGAACTTGAGGCTATGGCTAGCGCTTTATTCGACGAAGAAAGTAAAGAAGAAGTTGGAGGAGAATCAGATACGTCAGAAGAAGAAAAAGCTATAAATGAGAGTGACCATAATACAGATTCGGAAGAAGAGCTTAATGATACAGAACAGGAAAATTCAGAACAAGAACTGAATAAGATGTCGATAAGGAAAATGAGAATAGTGAAAACAGTGAATAAGACAGAGAAGAATATTTTGTGGCTATAAATAAGAAAATAACAATGCTGTGGAAAAAATATCCAATTGTAAGTAAATTTAGAACAAATAAAAAACAAATCGCAAAAATATTTCCTGGACCTAAGCAATGTGCACTAGGTATTACTGATGAAAAAAGTGCTTTTTTAAATTTTTTGATGACAAAATTGAAAATATTGTTCAATGTAAAAACTTACAGATAGCAAGATTGCGAGTAAATTATCACCGGCCAAGAGATGTAAACAGTTGATGGACCTGGATCAGAGATATTTAGAGCTTGCATGAGTTATAATCGGTTTATATTTTTTCTAACCGCTATTCGAGTAACTGATAAACTTACTGCTATCCGATTTGTTCTTGACAGTTTTATAGACAACTGCAAAAATAATTATAATTTGGGAGAACAAGTAACAATTGATGAAATGTTGATACCTTTTAGGGGTAGATGTAGATTTATTCAATACATTCCAAACAAACCCGCAAAATACGGATAAAAGCATTTGTGTTATGTAACTCAAAAACATTGTATGTTAGCAACTTAGAGGTGTATTCAAATACACCAACTGATATTACTCATCGTTTGCTTCAGCCGTGGAAAGGCAAAAACCGAAATTTAACATAATAATTGTTAGACAAAAGAGCTTTTGGATGATCAGTTTACTATTGTTGGAACACTAAAAAAAAATAAAAAAGAGCTGCCGCCAGAGAGCACAGGGTTCGTCCATCTTTGGATTTCAAAAAGACGCGACCATTGTAAGAATTCCCAAAAAAAGGCTGTAGTTTTGCTTTCTACAATGCACACTGATGCTGCGATCCTGTAACTAATAAGCCAGACATTATAATGGACTGTAATTGTTGTAAAGGACACTAGTCGAATTTGGCAAAAACGTGATATAAATTGATTTACTTAGCCTTTGTATGTAAAAATTAAATTTTTATTTATAATTTGCCTAAACTAACCTTTTAAATGTTTTAAATTTATTTTGAGAGTGCACTGAAGTATACAGGGTCAGGCGCGTACGCAGGATTGTGTCCTGGGGGGGGCAAAGCCTGGTAACTTAACTAATAAGACATATTATTTTTTATTTTTACATTTTATATAGCAACAAAAAATAAAACAAATAAACTCCTAACACAGCAAAAAGTTAACATTTTTGTTTTATGCAAAATAATTTGGTATAAAACATTTGCCACTTTTCCTCATGTCTTAAACTAAATAAAAATAAATATTGAAAAAATTTCAAATACTGTCAATCCTTCCACAGAAATTGTTATAAAGGGTGGACCATTTATTGGTTTGTTTTTAAAAACGCTATAAAATGAGTCTAAATCAATATTTTAAGAACATTTTTTTTTTGTGAAGGTTTAAGTCTCCGATTTAAGAATTAAAAACAATTTCATTCAAGTGACTTCCTCTGCTGGCCCTACAGTAAGCCATCCTGCGTGTCCAATTTTGAAGCACTTTTTCCATGATTTCGCGCCTATATCGCCAATAACAGTTTCAATGTTATGTTTTAAAGCTGGAATTGTCTCTGAATTGTCCGCATAACATCTGTCCTTAACGAAACCCCACAGAAAAAAATCTAACGGCATCAAATCACAACTCCGTGCATGCCAATTGATATCTTCAAAACGGCTGATTATTCGGTTGTTAAATTTGGTGCGCAAGAGATCGATTGTCAGTCGGCTTGTATGGCATGTGGCCCCATCTTGTTGAAACCAAAGATCGTCTACATTCATGGCGTCGATTTGAGGCCATAAAAAGTTGGTCAACATGGCTCTGTAACAGTCGTTATTCCGTACCCCAAATCCGGCAATTCTGCTTGTTTACATAGCCCCCGAGATGGAAATGAACTTCGTCTGAAAAAATGATTTTTCGACCAAAACTGACGTCATTGTTGAACTGGTCTGTGGCTCACACAGCGAACTGATATCGAAGCAGATGGACATTTGCTTTTAACTCCTGAGTCATCTGGATCTTGTAGGCGAATAATCCTACGTCTTTGTGCAGTATTCTCCTCAGAATAATGGCCAGTTGCTCCGATCTGCGTCGAGTTGAGAAAGATGGATTTTGTACCACACTACGGGACAGAGCCTCAATATTCTCAGGCGTACGCACTGTTCGAGCTCAGGGACCTTTTCTGTTATCTAATAGCAAGCCTGTCTCACGAACTTTCTTCACCAATTTCACTATAGCAGTTCCCCTTGGCGCTCTTTCACGACCCATAATTATTTTCAAAATTCGCACGGTTTCAGCCACACAGCACTGAATTTTCAATATTTCGAACCGCTCCTCAAGCAAAAACATGATTGTTTCGTGCCGCGGAATGTCAGAATGACAAGCTGTCAAAATTTAAAACAAATCGGTGCATCGAGTGTTGCCATGAGCAATGTTTTAAAAACAAACCAATTAATGGCTCACCCTTTATTAGGATGAACATATATAAAAGAGCCAGCCCATTAATCCTTTCTTCTCTTATAGTATTCCTAAGATAAGTATTAAGCAATTTTAGTGCAGAAAAGCTTCTCTCAGCTGTTGCAGTGCTTACCGGAAATGTGCAGAATATTTTCAGAAGTTCTGATATGTTTGGGTATATATTAGGGTGATTTATTTCCGCAAAGTTTTTGTTTTCTTCGGTGCTCAAGCAAAATATTAATCTGCATATAGAAAAAAAAATTCTCAACAAGTTTGAGCTCTTAATAAAAATTTTAAGTACTTACTATTTAAATTTAAAGTTTTACCGTTTAAAATGCATGTAAAAAATATATTTTTTTTTTTCAAATTTCTAATGCTTACCCACCTTTGACAATATTGCAAATCGGTTTAATACACCTTATGGGGAATTTCACGCTATTTAAAATTGCTTTTGAGTTTTTTTGTAAATCGCATTGGTTCACCAGTAGGAGTCGTCAAAGGACAGTTTTTGAAAAAAATCGTTATTTTTTATTTTTTCGAGCAAATCGCCAAAAGTAGTGAGAAAAAAGGGCTGAATCATAAAAAAACCAATATTTAATGAATTTACAGCCATTTTTATAACTGAAAACCTAAGAAATTGATAATTACCAACTCATAATGTTATTTAGATTGATTTTTTCTATTTATTATCATTATATTTCCCTACACTACACTTCCCTTTTAAACGGTAAAACTTTAAATTTAAATAGTAAGTGCTTAAAATTAATATTAAGAGCTTCAAACTTAGTAAGAATGTTTTTTCCTATATGCAGATTAATATTTTGCTTGAGCACCGAAAAAAAACAAAAACTTTGCGGAAATGAATCACCCTAGTATATATACCCAAATTTTTTAAAATTGAATGCGTTTGATGGATACTTATCAACTTTTTGCAGATATTCCCACCATAATTCAAGTTCTGCTCTCAAAACTGCATGATAATTGTACTCCAGATCTTGATTATATAATGTAGTCAATGGAAAAAATTTAGAAATTTGCAGTGCGAATGATGACAACAAATCTTTATGTTTAATAAATCTGCTTTTTAATTGTGTTAGGACACTGTCCAAGAACGGGTTAAATATATTGTGCTATATTTGTATGATCCTGAGCATACATGTAATTAATATAAATAAAATATTTTTTGATGGGTTGTATTAATTAGTTATATTTATCTAATTATAGATTATACAACATATAATTATCAAAATAGCTACATCTTTAAATATTTTTTATCTACTATAGTAATAATGAATTTAGTAACAATGAGATAAAATTTTTAGTTTTTTTAATTCGGCATTGTAAGGACACCGCGTTTCATCTGGGGGGTGCAATTGCCCCCATTGCCCCCCTGCGTACGCGCCGGTACAGGGTAACACAAACCAGAGTTAGAAAAAAATCTTTATTTCAAATTCAAGTTAGTTTTAATTGATAAAACGTCGATATAAAATAAATGTATCTAAAGTAGAGAACATACATAGTGTCTCTACTATCTAAGAACTTAATAAACGAGTTGCATACTATACTTTTTTTTTATTTTTTATTTTTAATGTGCCTTTAGCAGGCACCAGGCCCAATTACAGAAGTACACAATGACAAACACAAATACACAGCCATACCCCTGGTGGGATTCGAACCCACGACCTCTCGGCTTGTAGTCCGCAGTCAAGTCAAGTCAAAGTCAAATCAAGTTTATTAAAAAATAATATCACAGAATCAATCATAGATACAGTAGCTACAGAGTAGCAATATGTTTACAATACTAGTTATAATATAATACAATGTATATATCTTCAGCATTGCAGCGCTACAACCAATCCTAGCGCGGCATCTTGGTTGTTGACGTTGTTTGTCACCTCCATTACCACTGTATCCATTCACCATTGATCCAGAGTTCAGCCGTTTCTTTCGCTGCGCGATTTAGAGGCTCTCACTGTGTGCGACCGTAGTGAGAATTTCGAGGTTAATGTGTTTTTAATTTATAGCTCAAAGATTTTAAAAGTTAGCCCAGGAAAAATTCCAAAAACCTGGTAAGGCAATTAATATAATTTATAAGGCTTTACCTGATATACGTCAGGTAGCGATAGGCTGGGGACTTATATGAATGCCCAGTATCGCCGCCACAACTTTACGCATATAAAGGTGACGCGAGTCGGTCAGCACACCTTTAAGAAGTAAAAGTTTAATTACTGGACAAATTAAGTTTGGGGAGAGTAATTATTGTACTTTTTTTTAATATTTATTAATTTTTGAGATTTTTTTCTTTTTTTTGATTTTTGTGAAACCTGACGACGACGTGTCGTGTATTGGCGCCCAGAGTGAGCAGGGGGCTACGGGTGATTACGGTCTGTCGCGTTAGGAAGCGACAGCCGATTTTCCGCGCTCTTAAATATTCCCTATGGTTGCTAAATGCGCCTAGGGGTATGAAAAATTGGCAAAGTGCCATATATTAGGCGATGTTTGTACAAAATGTCGTCCGCATGCCTCAAGCTAGTTATGTCACGCGTTAGTGGGTGTCTGTCCAGTTTAAGTGTATAAAAGTTGTTTGCCAGCCGCTTGATGTGGTCATGGATCAGCTCAATGCCCGTCAATTCGTGTAGACTGTCCTGGGACGCATATCTGCCGCTGTTGGTCACATAGCGTAGCGCCTTATTTTGTAGACGCTGCAACGTAAGCAGTTGCGTTGCAGAGGCAGAACACCAGACAGGACAGCCATAGGTTATGACGGGCCTGATTGTGGTTTTATACATTATGATTTTGTTTTCCATAGAGAGTGGACTATTTCTGCTCAAGAGCGGGTATATAGCCTTGATGGCAGTGTAGACCTTCTCTCTAATGGACTTGACATGAGGGGCAAATGTCAAGCGGCTTTCAAACAGAATGCCTAAGTATTTAGCAGCAGGCGCAGGCGGTATTAAGGTATCGTTCAGAACAATCAAAGAAAATATTCGATTGTTTGTAAACTTAACCGAAAAGTTAACTAGCCCCGTCTTTGCGTGATTCAAGTTAATTTTCCATTTTTGGAAATACTTCAGCAAGACGTTAAAGTAAATTTTAATTTATGAGACAGCTACCTGCGAGTGGAAGGATGATGCGTACACTGCAGTGTCATCAGCAAATAATTTTGGCATGTTCAGAGCGTGGCATGTCAGCTGTATACCAGGTATACAACTTAGGGGCAAGGACCGTGCCCTGGGGGACATCTGCTCTAGTGTGGTTGACATTGTCCGGTTCACCCTAACCTGAAATGTGCGATCGGTTAGGAATGCCGCGATGAGCTTGGTTGCTTGGTTCGGGACATTTAAGCCTATGAACTTGTCTATCATTCCGTCCAGCCAAACCGTGTCGAATACCTTTTCGACATCGAGCAGGGCCTTAACGGTGTTCCTGCCACCGTTAAAGGCCTGCTTAACGTCATGGGCAATTCGCACGGCTTGATGGACGGTACTTAAACCAGGTCTAAAGCCGAACTGCTCTAAGGGGGTGATGTGCCGTTCTCTGTCAATCACATTTGGCATTTTGAGTATTACGCGTTCGGCAACCTTTGACAGGTTACTTACTAACGATATAGGCCTTTAACTAGCCGGTTTGGATAGGTCCTTGCCGAGCTTGGGTATGGGTATGACTATGGCGTGTTTCCATGCCTTAGGGAAATATGCGGTTCTCAAACAAGCGTTGATAATATATATTAGCTGCACCATCGCTTTCCTCGGCAGGTTTTTAATTATGATGTAGTCAATACCATCTGCGCCTGGTGCCTTGTTGTTTACAAGTTTGCATGCAATGTTTTTGATGACGGTGGGCGTTGTCAAGAACTTGTTATCAAAATCATTTAGAGCGTTAGCGTTGCGCTTGAAGTCTTGCGCCAGGTTCACAATAGCGGCTTGCTCAGCTGAGAGATTGTTGGTGTCAGTCTGCGTTGTGTTGAAGTGTGTAGCGCGTTAGCGTTGCGCTTGAAGTCTTGCGCCAGGTTCACAATAGCGGCTTGCTCAGCTGAGAGATTGTTGGTGTCAGTCTGCGTTGTGTTGAAGTGTGTAGCGTGTTACCAGTTATTAGTGTTGGGAAATAATCACTTTTGGGTTTGATTTTGCGTGCTAATTTCCAGAGGCTATTATCCGAGGCTTTTAGATTGCGCAGCGTGTTACCCCAGACCCGGTCACGATATTCCTGGAGATCATGCTTGATTTCCGTTCTGAGCCGGTTATATTGCATGTTGTGTTCGTCTCTTCGATGGACATCGAAGAGGCGCTTAAATTTATTTTTGTCATTGATTTTAGTTATGATCTCGACAGGAATATCGTCAATGGGTCTTTTGACTTTCATAATTTTGGTTGTCTTACTGCGCGCAAGGGTGATAACGCTTGTGAACCTGGCAACTTCTTCATCGATGTCAGCAGGTGTGTTTATTTGATTGTTTATAATAAGGTTACTATTGATTATGTCCCGCATTATGTTAGCATAAATATAAAGCGGCCTAGGTGGCGGCGGTGGATCGACTTTAGTCTGTATGACAAATATGACAGGAACATTGTCTGAATCTAGCTCGTGTATCGTTATTGGGTCATTCGCTAAGGTAACGTCTTTGTATATGGCAAAGTCTAGCGTAGATGGCGTCTGTCTGTTCGTCGGGTAGTGCGTCAGCTCACCCGGGTAGGCGATTAGGCATCGCTATTTGCGATATAATCATTGACCCTGCGGCCGTTCTCATTGGTCCTGTTGCAGTGCCAGACGGGGCTGGTTGCGTTAAGGTCGCCGATGAGTAGGCATTTATTAGAGAAAAGTAAAGAGTCTAGGTGAGAAAAATTATTGACTGGTGAATTGTACGCTGAAATGATATTGATATTGTTGACTTTTATAATTACATGTTCGATTGATGAATTTACGTTATTTAATTTAGTGTGAGGAATGTTGTTATTAATTAGAATGGCAACACCACCACTGCGGTTTGCGCCTGGGCGGTCTTGCCGATAAACTTGAAAGTTTTTGATCTTGAACTTGTGTGAAGGACCAAGAAAGGTGTCATTAATTACCATTATATCTACTTGGTGAGCGGTCAAAAAGTGTATGAGTCCAGTCGTTTTGTTGCGCAGGGAATTTGCATTCCACTGCATTATAGTCAGGTATTGTCTTGAGGCTGCGAATTATAAGTTGTACTTGCCTATTGTTTTAGAAAAAGAGTTGAAAGCCATAAGCTTTCCTATTGGATCTTGGATGTTTTTGAGTATCTCATTTAGGTCGCGCACAGCTTGGAGCATTCCTTGCAGGTTGATTAGCTGATTTAGTCGGCCGAACTCTGCAATTAAGGCGTTAAACTGGGCATGATCGTTATTTATAGACTTATCTTTGGTGTTGGGCCAAGATGCCGCGCTAGGTGGGGCTGCTTGGCTAGGTTGCGTGGTCGTTGTGGCTGCGGCGACTTTGTCTGCTCTGGCTGCCCAGTAGTTCTGCTCAGGTGGCGGTGCGTCTGTATACTTGGAGGTGTTGGTGTTGGGCTTTGGTTTGCCCTTCTCCATGGCGTCTACGCGGTAGATGTATACATCGCATTGGATTGAGTTTGACTTGTGGGCACCCTCGCATTTGGCGCACTTCATCCTCTCATCAGCGCCAAGGATGCAGTCTTTGGTCCAGTGGTTTGCCGCGAACTTCAGCTGTGCTAACTACTATTATTATCTTAAAATGATTTAAATCAAATATTTGTATAGAGCGCCATCTATAAAACAATAGGGGAATCTGTGTTAGGTACCGTCAAATGTCAAATTTTTCTGTGTTATAAAGGGTTATAAATCGAAATATTTTCGTTAAAAATTGATTTTCTCAGTGAAAGTAAAGAAAACGTTTTATGAGCACTTCACGGAGTCCGAGCTCGAATTTAAGTTATACCTATCCAGTTTACTTTCGGCGAAATTAAATGTACAATGTTCATATAAACTTTGCAAATAATGGCGCTGAGAAACTATTTAATGCTTTTGTATTTTTGTATTGCGATAATAAAATAATTTTCACATTTAGTATTATTTTACAAGAAGGGCACTTTATTTTAACGATTGTATGACATTTGACAAACTGTCAACTAACTTAAAGCTAACTTCAGCCCGTGACTAAAAACCTGTTGCTAACTTCAGCCCGTGACTAAAACGCCATAAAGACAATGTGTATTTAAAAGGTCACTTAGTGAAACATGTACGATAATGGACGTTTTAAAGGTGGGAGTAGAAAAAAAAATATTGTCGCTGTGATAAAATGCGTAACTATGGAATACTGGCATTTTATTGGTTCTAATACTAATGAATTGTTTCGTCAGGCTGATATTTTATCAATAGAATAAATTCGGTTTAAAATGTTAACAAATAAGGTGTAAAACATCCTTTCTTAAATTCTATTTATTTTGGGGGGGGGGGTATTTTGGGGTAACGTTTTATAACTCATATCATATAAGAAGATATTGTAGAATACAAAAAAAAATATGATTAGCTTGAAATATGGTGAAATCATTAACAAAATGCTTTAAGAATTTTAGTATTTAAAATATTTTTAAAACAAAATGACAACAACTCATATAATGTCTTGTAATTTTCTCACAGTAGAAACGTTATCAAAGATTTTTGGTATATAATAAGAACATACCTGTGTGGTCTTTCTTCATAATATTTCTTGTTATATTTCTTTAAAATACAATAATTACGAACATATAAAGTCAAACCATGGTATTGTGGTTTATAAAAACGCAATACAAACGTCAAAAATAGTGCAACTTTGACGTTTAAGAAAACAAAGAAAACACCATGATGTTTGGAAAAATCATGGCTAACTTGATCATTGGTGTGTTATTGAATATGAAAATTTCAATAAATAGCACGTTTTTGCCAAATTCGACCAGTGTGCGTCGATACTGTGGAGAAGTTGTGTGGCATTTAGTTTTATTTTTTCAATTGGTGAATACACGGAAAAAAAGCTATTCTATATTAAAGATTAATCATCTCGGTCCAAGTATATGTTCATCTCACCATTCCGCAAGTATAGCTAATTTTCATTCAAGGATTGATTTATTCTTATTTGTAATATAAATTAATACTTATTTAAAGAATATAGTGGGTTGAATGCAAGAACTAACCTATACTTATTTGGATATAAATTCAATGTTAGTTGCAAGGGTAAACTCACATTGTTTTAAATGTAAGCAATACTTTTTTTAAACAGAACACCCTGAAATAAAATATAAACTATGCTTAATTTAAGAATAAGTATTTTTTCATACACATTTTATAATTCTTGGATTTACAATATTTACTTTTGGATTAAATATAAGGTATCTTTTATGTAAGTTAAGCAATAATTGTTTCAAATATTATCTATTTTTTTTAACATTTGCTTGACTTTAAATAAAGTTTAGGATATAATGACCATGTTTATTTCAAAAGGTAAGAGTGGATTATTCTTTCTCTTTTTCTGACAGAGAGAAAAAGAGATAGGATAATCCACTCTTAATACTGAAATAAACGTAATCACCTGAGAGAAATGATATTGGTGTATGGCATTATCTTAATTATGTTACCTACCTATATATATGTAAAGAAAGTACATTGTACTTCTTTTTTAATTATTAATTAAGTGTAGATTAAGAGTGCACTGTTTAAATAAAGCAGGGAAAAGTTAACTGTCAGAAATTGTCAGAAACTAAACTATCGTTTTAGTTATTGTAGAAATTGATTAAAAAGTAATTAGGGAAATTGCATAGCGAATAATGGACATTTAATGTCGTTTCTCTTTTTACAGGTAATATTTGTAACTTGTGTTTATAATTTGTAAATAATAAAATCAAAACTCTTTTTACAGGAGAAACTCAAATTTGTTATTATTCCTATCTTTGAACTAATCTACAATAAAAATTAAAGTATATTATAAAACGACATTATCGTTCTTTCAACTATGGATAAGCTAAGATTTGATTTTGCTCTAAAAGCGGCAGAAGATGGTAAAAGCAATAAAATGTTTCTTACCTTAATTGGAACTCAGTGTGACAAATAATTTTATAATTCCTGTAGAATACCAAACTATGGATTTACATAATTTACTGGGAAAAACACAAGCCTATAGTAGGGTTAAAAATACACTAAAAAAGGCATAAAAAAGACAAGTATGGATTACTTTAAATGATGATTTAAAAAAGATCTATTTAGATGAAGAGGAAAATTTACTGTTTGGTGACTATTATTTGGAAGAGGTAGAGAAAGAAAGAATCCAAGAAGATAAAAATACTGAGGCCACTGAAGATTCCATGGCTAAATTACTAGAAAAATTGATGAACCAGCAGCAAAATTATGAATGTCAAAATTTACAAAAAGTTTCAGAAAGATTTATACTAGAAAAGTTTTCAACAAAAAGTTCAAATGCACAGCAATATTTCAACTTTATTGCCTAATTTTGTTGATATTTTTGTTATTTTTTTCTTTTTTTTTTTTGTTATTTCGAAGTTAACGAATTGTACTTTAATTTTGACTTATATTCAAATTATATTACCTTATACGCATGTTGATTGTAATTGATTAAGCACGACACGATTTCCATGAGAAATCAGGTGCACTTATTAATTTAATAAAATTTTTTGTAAAACCATTGTAAACATGAAGATGAATAAATTTGAATTTGAATGGATACAACAATTTCAGAGTGAATGTCAACGCTTCGAAATAACTTAAGATAAAAAAATAATTGAAATTTTAAAACTATTTCTGGAAAAATCCTGCTTAGACTGGTATAGTAGCATGATGATTAAATTGACTATAAATTCAGATTGGAATAAATGGAAAAAAATATTTATTGAAACTTATGCAAATAAAGGTTGGAGCCAGATAAGATATGCACTGGCATTTAGATATTAAGCAGGATCACCTTTGGAATATGCTGTAAAAAAAGAAAGACTTTTGCTAGAGGAAAGAAAAACTATTGACACTGGTACACTCATAGATCTCATTGCTGCAGGTTTGCCAAACTTTATCGCAGATAAAATTGACAGATTCACTTCAAGAAACTGAAGAACTGTTCAATGAAATAGGAAAATTGGAGCATTTAACTGAGAGAAAAAGGATTGGTGAGAAAAAAATGATATACAAGATAGAGAACAAAAATAAAAAAACCCTTGTAAAATTTGTGAAAAGAATAACAGAGGTATACCAGAAGATTTATGTTGGTTTAAGCTAAGGGATAATAAAGAAAAAAATAAAAAAATAGAATTTGTTAACAATTCAGAGTTAGAGAATGTGTTAATGAAAGAGAATCCAAAAAACTAGATTTGACACCATTGATAAAAGTCAAAGTATTGCTCAATGACACTCTTGAAGTAAATGGTATTTATGATTCAGGTTCAAATGTATCCTTAATAAATTCAAGATTAGTAAAAATGAAAAAAGAATGGATAATCAATACTAAAAACACAAATTTAAAAACAATCAATGGTGTCAGAAAAGTAGATGGATTAATTACTATAAAAACAAAAATCTTTGATATTGAAAACATTATGAATGTTTTTGTTATAAATAGTGAATATTTTAATCATGATTTCCTAATTGGTTTAGACTGCATAAAAAAATTTAAATTATGTCAAGATGAAAGATTAGAAATAAAACAAAGGATAAATCAAAATAGACTTGATGAAGATTTATTAAAAAAATGGATATTATGAAAATATTTACAATATATATATATAAAATAATAATAAATATAAAATAAATAAAAATTTAAAAAAAGAAAATTGTACAATAAACTTCAATGAGCATATAGATGAAACTAATTTCAAAATGTTTATAAATCATTTAGAATGTAATAAAAAAAAGGTGATTGATAAACTTATAGAAGAAAATAAAATGACATTTGCAAAAGACAAATACGATGTAGGAACAGTAAAAAACTATGAAGATCATATTGATTTATTAATAGAAAAATTTCCCAGTAAAAGACCATACAGATGTACAATTGAAGATAAAAAAGAAATAGAACAACAAATTGCAAAACTATTGGAAAGACAAATGATTGAAGAATCGTATAGTCCATTTGCTGCTCCAGTAACTTTGGCATACAAACGAGAAGAAAACAAAAATTCGCGACTATGCATAGATTTTCGTGATTTAAATAAAATCGTGGTTCCTCAATCACAGCCATTTCCTTTAATAGAAGACCTTCTGGAAAAAACTAGAGACTGTAAATACTTTTCTTTGTTAGATATAAATTCAGCATTTTGGTCAATACCTTTGAAAATAGAAGACAGGAAAAAAAGAAGGATTTGTTACTCAGGAAGGCCATTTTCAATGGACTTGTTTACCGTTTGGTTTGAAAACGTCACCAGCAATTTTCCAGAGAATATTGAGCAACATTATTAGGAAAAATAATTTATCAGAATTTACAGTGAACTATATTGATGATATATTAGTATTTTCAAAAACATTTGATGAACATGTAAAACACCTGTCACAATTACTAGAAGCAATTAAAAATGAAGGGTTCAGGCTGAAGTTTTTTTGTCAGAAGAAAAAAGCTGTAACCTCAACTCGAGGGCTATGGCGAACGGCAGCTTTTCAGCGGAGAGATAGGTCGATGGGCAAATGTTGTTTCTCAATACTTACGTGTTTTTACTAAAATAAATCCAAAATTGGGCGCCAGTGTCTTATTATGGCCAGTTGTTAAAATCCAAGTAAGTCAGACACAATCTTACTAAAGACTAAGGGTTGTTATTAAAAGTCAAGTTTATAAAAAAATAAATCAGTTATATTTGTTTCACCGATGTTGAAATGATCACTTTTTATGTAATAATAAATGTTTGATCTGTAATTTTGGTGCACCCTTATATGGCCATATATGGTTTACAAAAACCAAAGTCTGATGGACTAAATTAACTGACAAAATATTGCCGATGATACAAAAAATATATACTTAAAATAACTATGATGAACGCAACTCAAAAGTACACAAACTATAAGGAGTGTAGTGCACGTGAACATTAATATTCAAAATTGGTACGACCTGTTCGTAGTTGGGGCCCTGGTAGATTGTGTCTTCGAATGGGTTGGCTTCTGATGTTGAAGTCTCCTACCATGTCAGATTATACAGGATGGCTTTTAAATAACGTAAGAACTTGCCATTATTCAAAACAAGTTCAGGGTAAAAAACCATTTCTTTACAACAAATCTGACATAAAAAGTCTTACAAAAAACTCCAACATAAAAACCCTAAAAAAAATATGGTATGATGCCCAAGCATCTAAAAAACTATTAACCGCCTAACTTACCCTTGTTTAAAGGAGTTTTAATAACTATACAACGTCAGGACTGGATAAAGACCAAAAATGAGGGAATAACACAACCCTAAAATGGAGAACCTCGTGGATAAAACATTTAATTTCAGCAACAGGAAAATTGTCTTGGTCGGAATTATACAATTAGATTGAGAGATTTACCACGTATTTTTGGAAATTTTCCATAATTTAAGCACAAACTTAACCAAATCGAAAAGGAAAACGTAAACCTTATTAAGTGCGTAGAAGATTATTTAAACAAAAAAAACACAATGTTGCCTATGTTAACAAACATTTTTAAAAACAATTCCCAAAAAGTCCACCAGAACCCAAGCCTCAAACATAAATACTCCCTTAGTAAACCCTAGTAACATACCCAAAAACCCAAATACGTACCCCCCTCAACGCAATCATTTGGAAAATTCCCTCCACTGACACTAAATTGTCAATAACGGCAAACCAGCCACCAAAATGAATATATTAATTATAATTATCCTTATAACTACATACAACCAACCTCACACGGAAGTGTTTGTGTTGCATACTATCAAATTACAGTTTTTGAATAAAATTAAAAGAAATGGCTTAACCCTTTCGCTCCTGTTGGGACGACTATATCCCAGAGAATTTTTATAAATTCCTATAACGGGTTATTTATACTTAAAACGTTTCGGGCTGGGACATATCAGTTACTTATGGTCTTAAGAGAAAATTGTGCAATGCGGCAACGTTGGCAGTTAATCGGCAAGCGATTGTAGCACGCGGTATTAGTCTGTGTACATGTAGTACGGCGTCCATGTCGGTATTTTTTTACGTTTTTAGTAGTTTATTTCAATAGTTTGGTGCTGTTTTGCAGAAGGTCGGTAAATCAAGGTTTATAAGTATCTATAAAAAACTCTACTAAGAAAATTTAATTACATAGGGTTTTTTATCGTTGTTTATTACTGGGATACATATGTCCCAACAGGTATTTATACTGGGACACATGTGTTCTATTAGGCTAGTACTCACCCATGAACTTTTCTTTATTACAGCATGAGTGCCAGAAAAAAAGCCCTTACACACGACGAGTTGGATCATTTAGCTGAAAACCTAGATACAATAAGTAGTGAGGAATGTTCAGAGAGATCCGAGCCATATAGTAGTGACGACAGCCTGCATGACCGAAATTATTCCCCAGCTTCAGGGTCAGAAGAGAGTGATAGTAATTCTTCTGATGACGAGGACGAAGACCAGTCACAAAATGGTGATGCATCGGCGGACATACCAAGTTCTGATGTTGAAGACACTATTGGGGAAGATCCACCGCTGGATGACAATAGCATCTTGTGGTTTGCTAATATCGATAATTTTGTTCCTAGGAAAGTTATACCACCTGAAGTAAGAACTATTATTCAGTGTGATCTAAATCGTGGCAGTACTGAATTAGATTGTTTCCTAAAGGTCTTTCCAAAAAGTCTCTTTCTTTATATAGCCCATTGCACAAATCAAAGATTAGAGATCCTTGAAAAATCTTCAAGAAAACTATTCAAAGAACCAACGCCAAAGAAATCATGCTGGTGACCGGTGTATGCTTGATTATGCACTATAACAGAGTTCCAACATTTTCCATGTATTGGTCAAATAATTCGTCTCTTGGTAACGAAGCAATAAAAAACGCTATATCTAGGGATAGATGCCAGTTACTTTTATCGAAGCTGTATTTCAATGAACCTGAAAAACCAGATGGGGCATCAAAAACCTACTATATGGACGAAGTTATATCCTGTTTGAAAAAAACATTTTTCCAAGTAAGAAGTGATTCTACGTTTCAGTGCATCGACGAATCAATGGCAAAATTTAAAGGTAGGTCGGCTCTAAAACAATACATGCCACTAAAGCCCATAAAGCGTGGAATTAAAATATGGACAAGATGTGATTCATTGACGGGCTATGTTTATGACCTAAATATTTACAGTGGCAAGGAAAATGAACCTGCTGAAGGAACTCTCGGTGAACGCGTAGTAAAAAAGCTGACTTCCTCTATTCGTCAAACAGAAAACGTTGTTCTCTGTTTTGACAGATTTTTTTACATCAGTCAAACTAATGAATGACATTGAGTGTGCAGCAGTGGGGACCTGCATGAAAGGTCGCAAAGATGTGCCGAAGTTTGAAGGAAAACTAGTAAGAGGAGAATCCCAATTAAGATGCAGTAATCAGGGTACAGTAGCTTTTAGGTGGCAAGATACCAAAGACTTTATTTTGATCTCCAACAATAATATAACAGTTTCCACAGTACCTAGAAAAATGAAAGATGGGTCAAGTTTACACATACTTTGTCCTGAAGCAATACAATTTTACAACAAGTACATGGGTGGCGTGGACCATGCCGACAAAATGACTTCTTTATATGACATTAACAGAAAATCTGCAAAATGGTGGCGAAAGGTTTACTACAAATCACTTATGATGGCGGTCCATAACTCTTTTATCTTATTCAAAGAATCGAATTCTAAACTGCCTTCCTCTTATTCAATACCTTGTCAAACTAGCTGAATCCCTCGTAGCGTATGGTAGAACTGGTGTCAAACGAAAAAGGACCAGAAAAGTTGGCAGACACTCACGAGCATCGATGGATAAAAGTAATGTTGGTGATCATTTACCTGAGACAGGGCCTACAAGAAGAAGATGCTATCGTTGCCTCAAAGAAAAATTGAAAAAAGAACCAAACTTTTGTGCCGAATGTGTAATTTACCATTGTGCCTAGATTGTTTTACTTCATATCATACATAATGTAAAATACTATAGGGACAATTTTGTCCCAACAAAAAGTACTGCTGGGACATCAGTGTCCCATGATTTTTTTCCAAAACCGTTTGAAATAAAAAAAATTTCATTTATCTTTTTTTTTCCAAGTTCCTTTTACATAGGTACACCAAATTTAAAAAAAAAAAAAGAAAAAATCAAATCCGGATTGAAAGGGTTAAAAAGGCCGTCAATGCTATTCATGTGTCAGTAAAAGGAATTCCAATAAAACTAATAGATTTTTTTGGAAAAAGGCATTTAAAGAACTAAACAATTATCCTTGTTAAAATTATACTTAACAATTAGTAAAACTTAAATTAAAACACTTAACCGTGTACATCCATACCGTTCTAGATGTAAAAAACTATTAAAATAAAATAAATGAGTAACTGTCAAAATGACGGTTACAAAGCGTAGAATTTATAAAAAGAATACATGAACATTACTGCCATATTGGCATACAACAAATGAAGAATAAAATTAGTCCTTATTATAAAGGGTGTCCAAATTTGACCTTCCGATTTAAATTGACAGCCATATCTAGTAATCTTCATTGACAGTTTTTCTGTAGTGACATATGTCAAATAAAAACTTTGCGGTTAGTAGTTTCTTGGTCAACATGGAGCAACTGTCCATCGAAGAACGCGTTTTTATTTTAAAAACTTATTACCAAAATGGAGAAAGTTTTGCTGAAACTGCAAGAAGATGTCGTACGCATTTCGGAAGAAATTTAGCACCTTCTGTTAAAGTTATTGAGAATTTTATTAAGAAATTTCAACAGACTGGGTCAGTAGAAGTTAACAGGAGTAGTGGTTACATTCGAGGTGTCCGATCAGAAGAAAACATTGCTGCGGTAAGGGCTAATATTGGTGAAAGCCCGAAAATGTCAGTTCGAAAACGTTCACAGCAAGTCAACATTAAAAGATCAAGTCTGCATAACATTTTAAAGAAAGACCTTCATTTAAAAGCTTATAAGGTACAGTTGACTCAAGAGTTAAAACCAAACGATCATTTAGCACGTCGAATATTTGTTAATTGGGCCTTAGAAAAAAGGCAAGAAAATAACGATTTTTTCCAAAACATTATCTTTAGCGACGAAGCTCATTTCGAAATTGGTGGATTCGTAAACAAACAGAATTGCAGAATATGGGGCGAGGAAAATCCAAGAGTAATACTGAAAAAAGGACTGCATCCTGTAAAAGTGACTGTATGGTGTGGTTTTTGGTCAGGTGGCGTTATTGGTCCTTATTTTTTCCAGAATGAAGCTGGTAATGCAATTACTGTGAATGGAGCTCGATACAGGGCAATGATAAGAGACTATTTGTGGAACGAATTAGAAAATATGGATGTCCAGAACATGTGGTTCCAGCAAGATGGTGCCACTTGCCATACATCGGATGAAACATTGAATCTTTTGAGGGAGAGATTTGGCAATAGAATAATTTCTCGAAAAGCTGAATTTAATTGGCCGCCTAGGTCGTGCGACCTCACACCTTTAGATTATTTCTTGTGGCGCTTTTTGAAGGAAAGAGTTTATGCTAACAATCCTCAAACACCTGAACAGTTTCGAGTTAACATTATTCAACAAATTTTAGAAATTGAACAGAATATCTGCGAAAAGGTTATCGAACATTTTGGAAAAAGAATGTTAGCATGCCAAAGAAGTAGAGGGGGTCACTTGCCGGATATCATTTTTCATTATTAACCGCAACATTTAAACTTAAAAATAAAATCATAAAATAATAATATATCAATAGTTTTTTGTTTTTTATTATTAAATTAAATCGGAAGGTCAAATTTGGACACCCTTTACAAGCAAAAATCTAATACTTAAGATAAAGAAAATATGTCAAAATTACATAACATGCAAAAAAAATAAGACTAGAGGACAAGAAAAGTATGGCTTGTTATCTCATTTAGGACCGGCTGAAGAACCATTTGAAATCATTTCAATGGACACAATTGGAGGATTTGGTGGAACAAGATCAACAAAAAGATATCTGCATTTACTAGTTGATCACTTTACGAGATACGCCTGGATATTAACATCAAAAACTCAAAGTGCCAATGATTTTATTAATTTAGTGGAAAAAGCTACAAGACATAATAAAATCGGTATGGCACTATCAGATCAATACCCAGGTATAAACTCGAAAGAGTTTAAAAAGTATTTAGAAGGGAAAAATATTCCTATAGTATTTACTGCAGTAGATTCACCCTTCTCGAATGGTCTCAACGAAAGATTGAACCAAACACTGGTTAATAGGATAAGATGTAAAATTAATGAAAAAGGAGAAAAAAAAAGCATGGACAACCATCGCTCAGGAGTGCACAAACAGGTACAATGAAACAGAACATACGGTTACTGGTTTCACACCTAAATATTTGCTTGAAGGGGAGGACACAACTTTATTACCAGATGAATTAAAAAAAAACACAAAGTGATCTTCGAAGTGATCGAAAAATTGCTCTTCAAAATACTATAAAATCACATAATTACAACAAGAAAATTTTTGATAAAAACAGAAAATGTTTTAGTTTTAATGTAGATGACATGGTTTTTTTAGAAAACGGAAATAAATTAAACAGGAAAAAACTAGATGAGTTGAGAATTGGCTCTTATAGGATTTTAGAAAAAATATCAAACTCTATATTTAAAGTAGACACCGGACACAAAAAACTAGAATCAAATTTATTTCACCAAACAAAACTAATTCCGGCTCCCATCACAATAAATGAATAATAAGAAGACAGATTGGTGAACTCCCCAGGGAGTGAGATGTAAAGAAAATACATTGTACTTCTTTTTTAATTATTAATTAAGTGTAGATTAAGAGTGCACTGTTTAAATAAAGCAGGGAAAAGTTAACTGTCAGAAATTGTCAGAAACTAAACTTTCGTTTTAGTTATTGTAGAAATTGATTAAAAAGTAATTAGGGAAATTGCATAGTGAATAATGGACATTTAATGTCGTTTCTGTTTTTACAGGTAATATTTGTAACTTGTGTTTATAATTTGTAAATAATAAAATCAAAACTCTTTTTACGAAAGAAACTCAAATTTGTTATTATTCCTACACTCTTAGAAAAGACCTGGTATTTGTAACTAACTTATTATCGTTGGGGTAAAACTGTTGCAGAAACTAAAATTTTTTGTTTTTTGTAATCAGTACCTTTATATATGTAACTGCTTGCATCATTACCTGAAAAGATTTAGTTTTGTTGTTGAGTATTATTTACTGCAAAAAGGCGATTAAGATATTTTAACTGAAACTTTGTGTTGGCTAGAAATATTGACAACATTATCTCAAAAAAATCATTTCGGCGGTAAAATGTTTTTGTTGGACTAAATATTTAAGTAACATTCTCAACTGACCGAAATTAGTCCGTGGAACTAACGGTTCGGTTGTATAAACTATGCGTCACCTTTCACACAGCTAAGACACCAGCGGTGTGAAACAAAGTGTCAGTTGGGGATGTTGTCTCTGTAGGTTAATGCAACTGCAAACTTTGTGCATTTCGCGCGCGATTTGTCCAGCCCGGCGCGTGCTTTACTTTTAACCTGTAAACAAACGGTGTTGCACGGCGTCCAGAATTCGGTGGTGTTTGTTCTTTTGTATTTGTGTATCAGCTCGTGTATAGTGTATATTTTAGGTAAGAAACTAGATTATTACAATTTGTCATTTGCCCCTGTAAATTCAGTGGCGACATACTTTTTAACTATTCATATAGGTATATAAGAATATATTCTTATGTGTTGGTTACTTATAGATATCTCGAACAAATAATATGGATGAGCGGACTGTTGTAGCAGATTTATTAGGAACATGGGGTTTACCTGAATTGGTTCCAGTTTTTAAAGGTTAGGTATTATTATTGCACTCCTTTAATTACACTATTGTAGTTTTGGGGCCCGAAAAAAAAATACATAAATGTGAAAATGCCATTCCGACTGAAAATGGCCTCCTGAATCCAATGGTGCCCACCAAAAGTCTCCATCACGTCGGAATTTCGAGAATTTTTTTGTTTTGTTACAGCTCAAGTCGCATTTTTGATATAGGGCCTATATTAGAGGCACTCACACTCAAAATTTATCGAATGCTTACCCCTGTTATCATGCAAATATGTTATGTTGTACCTAAGAATCATTGTTAAGTTGTTAAACATCACGGTTTACTGAAGAAGTATAGTCAACTTTCATCTTAATTAATAATTAATTAATTATACCAAATAATCGTTTTTGTTTTATTGTTAAAATACTTATAAATGTTTTCTAAGAGTAATTATTAATTTTTGTTATAATGTTTAAACCAAAATTTGGTGTTTTCAGTTATATTGTTATTTTTTAATTTATAATAAATATTTACAAAACGAACGGGCATGAATTTTCTTTCTCTATTTTTTATAATATTTACAAAAAAAGTGTTATATTTACTAAGCAGGTATGTACTGTGGAATAATACCAATTTGTTGTTGCTACTAACGCAAGCATTTAATATTAAATAACTTAGTTACAGTGCAAAACAAATTTATATTATATCAACTATTAAATTCTTTAAATGTACCTTTTTTCATGTAATTTCAATTAAAAAATAAATTCCTGCATGATACAATGTTTGTTGCGATAAATAGCAAGTGCAGTTGTTACAACTTAGACGCTGCTAAAATGACAGACTAATGTGATTGCATTAAATATCAATTATTTGTATGAAAAAAAAAACTAATTTCGATGCACTTAAACTTGTTGGTTGGAGCTACCAATATTGGCTGTTCCGACAACAAACTGTAAAAACAAATTTGTATTGGTTCCCACAACATATTTTTTTGTTGTGCCTATTTTCACTAATAAAATTGGTTCTGGGAACTAAATTTTCATTGCAAATACCAGGTCTTTTCTAAGAGTGTATCTTTGAACTAATCTACAATAAAAATTAAAGAATATTATATATACATATGTATATATATATATATATATATATATATATATATATATATATGGGGTATTCCATACCAAATCGACCACTTTTGAACCCGACCCCTTTAGATTTTGCTGAAACTTTTCCATCCTTTTCTACCCTTTGAAAAACATTTTTGAAAATTTTTTCAATTTTTTTTGTCCAACCTCAAAAAAGTTATGAATTTTTAAAAAAAATGGCTTTTTTATTTTCAAATAGCCATAACTTTTTTAGAAATTGACTTTTGGGTACCTTTTTTTTTAATTTTTGTTTTTGAATGAACTTTTCAAAAAAATACACGAAAAAATACACGAAAAAAATTTAACATGATCAATTATATAAAATAATCGTTTTTTTTTAGTAAAATCGTCATTTTTTCGAAGTTCGCCATTTTTTCTTTTTGTTTTTTTTTCTCAAAAAAAAACTTCAATTAATTTGACAACTATCCCCGCTAATCCCGGAGTGGGCCGATTTTTTTTTAATTTTTTTTTATTTATTTAAAAAAAAAATGTCGAATTTTCTTTGACAATTTTTTTTTAAATAAATAAAAAAAATACAAAAAAAAATCGGCCCACTCCGGGATCAGCGGGGATAGTTGTCAAATTAATTGAAGTTTTTTTTGAGAAAAAAAAAACAAAAAGAAAAAATGGCGAACTTCGAAAAAATGACGATTTTACTAAAAAAAAACGATTATTTTATATAATTGATCATGTTAAATTTTTTTCGTGTATTTTTTCGTGTATTTTTTTGAAAAGTTCATTCAAAAACAAAAATTAAAAAAAAAGGTACCCAAAAGTCAATTTCTAAAAAAGTTATGGCTATTTGAAAATAAAAAAGCCATTTTTTTTAAAAATTCATAACTTTTTTGAGGTTGGACAAAAAAATTTGAAAAAATTTTCAAAAATGTTTTTCAAAGGGTAGAAAAGGATGGAAAAGTTTCAGCAAAATCTAAAGGGGTCGGGTTCAAAAGTGGTCGATTTGGTATGGAATACCCCATATATATGTTTATATATATATATATATATATATATATTTTTTGTTTTAAAATTATGAAAGAACTGCTTGATAAGTGGAATTTAAAAGAATTAACCATCAAATTTATGGGTAAGTAATAATTATTACATCTAATGCACAACCCACACAACGTCTGTTCTTTAGCTTAAAAATTTAAACCAAAATCGGTGCAGTTGTGCGCACCTACGTCATCAAACACTTGCCGGCATCTTGTCGCGGGTAATTTAAAATCCCCGAAATAGAAGTTTGATACCGGCCGTTATCTTACCGCGGGTAGTTTAAATTACCCGAAATTATAGTTATTATATTATTATTATTTATATATTATAGTTTGTTTCTTCATAGGTTCTATGGTTTGTTAAAGAAATATGTGGAACAAAATATAACCTCTAATCTGTCAAAATTAAGGCAAATAAGGCACAACATCAAATAAAGCACAAAATTTAACCAAATCAAAATCTACACGCTTAAAACGTAAACAAACAATATGGCGGCAAGTATTTGGTAATTTTCAGTCTGCGCGAACTGCTAAAGAACAGACCTTGTTGTGTGGGTTGTGCATTACATGTAATAATTATTACTTACCCATAAATTTGATGGTTAATTCTTTTAAATTCCACTTATCAAGCAGTTCTTCCATAATTTTAAAACAAATATTATACGAAACACTCAACCAAATAGTAACAAACAATGCTTGCCGGGCTGACGCAATTCTTTGGGTTGACGCTGCAGCGCGCTGTGTAAAACGGACACGTTCGGGAGTGGGGAATATTTTTAGGAATAGGTCAGTCGTACCAATATTAACTATTCTTAGAATAAATATAAGTATATTTATATCCAGTATAGTTTTATCCCTTTAAGAATAGAATGGGCTTGAAGGGAATTTTCTAAAATTTAGTCTAATCGATTGTTAATCTTAAAATAAGAATAAGATTATTTCATCTAAAGCCTTTCTTAACATTTAACAAGCAAGAATAAGATCTGCTTGTTTTAAAAAAGATTTTTATTTAGTTTAACGTTAGTTTTAGTCTTGAAAATATTAGGTCAACCATCTTATTTCAACTGTACTTAATTTTAAGTTAAGAAAAAATCTTTTTAATTTAAGGATTGGTTTATTCTTATAACAAGATTATTCGTAGTCCAAGCAAATTATACTTAAATCAAGTGAATTTTCTTAAGAATAAAGGTATTCTTACATTTAGAAATCTTTTTTTCCGTGTATAGCGGTTATAAATAATCAATATTTATACAACGCCATACACATCGAGAATAGCCACAAATACAGAAGTGCTTTTCTAAAAGAATTGGCGATGTCTTTGATGAAGCCGCACCTTTCAGAAAGAGCTACCCTTAGGATTCCTAAGTTAGGAACTTACCTTCGGATATCCAACGTTTCCTAACCAAGTACAAACCACCTCAAGAAGAGCATGAAGAAAAACCACAAGCAAAAATTCGAGGAAGGTGTTTTTGTTGTGGAAGACAGTAAAATAGGGTAACAACAATTTCATGCTATACATGTCACACATCGGTATGCAAGGAACATGCAATTAGTAAAATTTCTTGTCCGGAGTGCAATAAAATTGGCAATGATGAGGATGCTAGCGAGTAGTTTTTTTTGTTTGATATTTTCCAGTTTAGTTTTTTCATAAATTTAATTTATTTCTATTTTAATACATTTATACCCAATAATGTTTTATTAAATAAAAGTTTATATAACAACTCCAGCATTTTTTTTGAAAACATGTATTTTTGTCTGATTTTTAAGCATTTTTGGTAATGGTTTACAAAATACACCACGCGATGTTATATTTTAGGGCGCGAGTAGTTAAAGGTTAAAAAAATTATATACAGAGTCGTTAACATTAGCCACTAGAATTAGTTGTTAGTTCCGATCAATCAGGCTGATTATATATAATAAAACCACTAATTCTACTGGTTAAAGTTAACGACTTATGGTAGTGATTAGCCTTAATATCTAATTAATTTTATTTAAATAAATTTAAAAAAAAATACATTTTTGAATTATTTTATTTTTTATTATGGCCGGGAAATTCAGAACGGCTCTAATATTGAAATTAATTTATAACACAACCAACCGAAAGTTTATTATTTAAATACATATGTTCGCATTAATATTAAAAATTTAGGATTATATTATTCTTAATTTTGCTGATACGGCACTGGTTGTTTGCTTCTCAGCATTGCCGAGGTATCTGAAAAATAAAGCTGGTCTCTTTCGTTTCAGCTACTGCTATAATGATTACAACAAAGACAACCGTTTATATTACCAGCTGCAAATAAAGAGGAGAAGAATAAGAAGGAAAGAGAAAAACAGCCAAGAAAACTGTACAAAAGAACCTGTTCATTTTTGTACGACAAAAAAAGCCTAAACAATTTTATAGCAGTTAGTAACTGCCAGGTACCACGGGTTAATTTAATTGTCTCTAACTATAAAACAACACAAAAATGCGAAATACGATATTTATAAAAAATTTATAAACTTTGGTTTAGCACCTCCCTTTTAATTAGTTTACACCTTCATATGTAAAAATCATATACTTTTGTTGATGGTTCAATTATTGCATTTTATCATTTCATCATAATATGATAATTATTAAAATACGAATATGTTATTGTTTATTTAACCAGTCAACAAAATAAGCCAAATACAATTTTTACAAAAGTATTCACAACAGGGTCTCTTATAAGTCAGGGTCCTCCTAGAGATTATTTATAAATTGATATAATTATAAAGAATTAAGGATCAAATTAAGGAATGAACAACTATAAAATGCATTTGTTATCTACACTTAAACATTATTATTAACAAAACAAAATATTGAATAAATCCCGAGCCGCCAAACCTAATATGACGATTTCACGATATATGGCTTTTTAGCTTGGTAATTAAATTAATTAATTTTAAATATAAGGGTCTATTGGTAAATTTTATAATAAAATAATTAATACAGTTATTACCAAATACCGGATTTTAGGCCCTTAAAAATTGGAAATTAGGACACATAAATAGGCAATAAAAACCTACATTTTAGTCCGAAAGTGCCTAAAATAGGCCTCAACCGCCTAAAATAGGCGATATGAAATAAAAACAACACAATTAAACACAGTGGCGTAGCTAGGCGTAGGCGAAGTGGGCCCTCGCCCACGGCCTCGCACTTAAAGGGGCCTCGCGAGGCCTCTTGAAATGCGATGCCATCAGACTTCAAATCCCCGTTTATTTTTAAATTAAATAAAAACCTAAAAAATATGTAAATTTAAGATCCTTATATACTAATAATTAATTAATCAATTTTAATCGATTAAAATCACAGAAATAGTGATTACAATGGATATTTTAATACGCCACCTATTAGGACAAATACCAAGTTGTGGCCTACAACTTGTAAGTAATGTAGATATCACATTTCGCGATTTAAATAACTGTCATGTAATTTGCTGTATGTGTTTTAGAACATTTATGATTGTTCCTTAATTATTATTTAAGTTTAGTTATGTAAGTAAAGTAGAATTAAACAGTTAATCGAATAGTGTGTGTATCATTTGCCGAATAAAAAAGCCTCATTTGTTTGATTTAATAATTTGTCCCGCTTTTCATAAATCCAATCTGTTATTAATAATGCAATTTTCTTTAAATTTGGGTGGTGATTGTATGCTGAAGAAATGAAATATTTTATTTATCATTGACGTAGGTACGGTTTTAGTGGGTCGATTTTTCGGCAAAAGGATATTAGGGCTTATTTTAGATAAATTTTTTAATCATATTGAGATTGAGCATCCCCAAAAACCCCTTAATCCATATTCTTAAAATCTTAAAGAAATTTTATTTGCTGAATATAATTAAAAAAGTTTTTACCCCCTAACACCGTACGCCAATGATAAATAAAAAAATTTACTATGGAAAATATTAATTACACTTAATTAAGTGTCTCCAACATATAATCACCACCCAAATTTAAAGAAAATCGCATTATTAATAACTGAGATATAAGGGTGGAATTATGAAAAGCGCGACACACTGTATACAGGGTGTTTCAGAATAAGATGCTGAACCTTAAGGGTGTGAATCCTTAGTTGATTTTAAGAAAAAAGTTCAAATAAACCTATGACCTAAACCTCTTAATTTTTAAGTTACAGGGTGTTAAAGTTTTAAGAAAAAAATCGGTTTTTTATCATAACTTTAATAACTTCCTAGATATTTTTATAAAATTTTGCACACGTCTTCTAATCATTAACAGTAAGTTTTTGATTTAAAAGATTTTTTATTTTTTTTACCAGTGGCGTCCGTACAGGATGTGGTCTAGATATATTTGGAAAAATATTATGCACGCCACTGCTATTTTTCAAAATAAAAATTATTTTTTAAATCCACATTTATTTTAGGGCAAATTTGATTTCTTGGCCATTTTTCGTACGACTAACGGTTTTCGCATTAAATGCTTTGCATTTTTTTCATCGGGGGCCTCGCTGATGCGACTTTGCCCACGTCTATATTAGTCCACGCTACGCCACTGATTAAACATAACATTTATTCAGGTCCTATCAATAAAAATAAAACAAAAAATACATATTTATCTCTTAATATAAAATACATAATAAAAATAATAACACAAACTCTTGCAAACAATTGGCCGTATGAATAAAGAATATATATATATATATATATATATATATATATAATATATATATATATATATATAATATATATATATATATATTAGGGTGTGCCAAAAAAACTCGAAATAGTTTTTTTCTTGCTCTCCACCCAAAATATCGTAGAATATGTCCGAACAAATATTCTGTTAAAAGCGGAGCTCATAATTTCAATTTTAAGAGGTCCCTCATCGAATCTGAAGTTTTGCCGCTTAAATAGCACAGAAAACTGACCTTTTTACCTTATTTATTCTTGCAACCTAGGAAGAAATTTTTTTTTCATAAAATCCATGACCAAATCTTACAAAGCATTAAACTTGGACGAAAAAATCTTATTAAGCCGAATTTCTATTTTCATTATTTGATTTTTTACAGAGCTTTAAATTTAAAATTTTACGTTTTTTGCCTTTTTCAGCTAAACTATTGAAGTTAGACGAAAAAGTCAAATGGCAATTTTTTAGCTTGTCTGATGGACCACAAAAAAGTTTTAGGCGAATTTTTTATATCGTCAATATTTTAAAAGTTACAGGCGTATAAAGTCATCATTTTTGTATTATTAACTTTAAATTTAAAGCTATGTAAAAAATTAAATAATGAAAATAGAAATTCGGCTTAATAAGATTTTTTTCTCCAAATTTAATGCTTTGTAAGAATTAGTCATGGATTTTATAAAAAAAAAAATCTTCCTAGGTTGCAAGAATAAATAAGGTAAAAAAGTCAGTTTTCTGTGTTATTTAAGCGGCAAAACTTCAGATTCGATGAGGGACCTCTTAAAATTGAAATTATGAGCTCCGCTTTTAACAGAATATTTGTTCGGACATATTCTACGATATTTTGGGTGGAGAGCAAGAAAAAAAAAATATCGAGTTTTTTTGGCACACCCTAATATATATATATATATAGGGTGTTTCATTTTTCCAAAGATGTGATTTTCATACGACTTTGCTTACGCCCCGAGTCTCAGTAATGAAAAAGATATATATGCCAAATTTTAAGAAGATTGGATAATATTTAGGGGTGGCACACATTGACCACTTTTATCTCATACTAGTGAAATTTAGGTATCCGGAATTTTGTTGGAAAGGAATTTGTTTGAACCAGTTTTATTTTATTTGCAAGGTTATTTAATTTAAGATCATTTAATTTGTAAGGTAAAATACAACATTTCATTTTATTTGTAAGGTAAAATATTAATTATTATTGTAATTAGTTACAGTAACGAGTGTTAACAACAATAACCGATTGAAGATAAATATTTTAATATCTTCATTATTTTAATATAAAGTACAGTGCTTTAGGTATTTTTTGTTGTATAAGGTAAAAATGATATAATTGGTTTTATTTTACACTTTTGTTTTAAAAAAATATAACTGCATATTAAACTACCTACTTAAATTTCATAGTTCATTTGTCCTTTTTTCATACCGTACCATAATACGTTCAAAAACGATAATTTTGGTACAATAATTTCACTTTCAAAATCGGGCAACACAGCAGCAGGGAAAATATGGAAAATAAAATTGTAAATAAATTTTTCGACGCGGACGACAATAATTGTATTGTATTGTATTATACCTACTAGGAAATATTTTGATTAATATAATATTAATAATATTTCATCAATATTAAATAAAATAATTATTCTCAGCTGTTTAGAAAACACAAACTTAATTACGGAATACAACCTTTATTTGTTATAATATTAATTTGTTATAACTAATATTATTTTTGTTATACAAAATGAATAAAGGAAAAAAGCAGTGATTCAAAGCCAAAGGCGGCAGATCTTAAATGTCTCGCAGCGTCTCAGCGCTATAAGATATTAATATCACTCTACTAATTAAAGGAATGAGAATAAAGATTTGGCAACGCCGATTTAACAAGAGAGAGTTAGGTATAGCGTGAACTGCAGGCACAACAGTTTGTTAAATATTTGTAGCGACAACAGCGCCAGCGGTATATACCCGAACTAAAGGAAAGTTTTGTAGGTACAGTAGAAACCGTCAATATATGAACGTGACTCATCGGGTGCCGAACATATCTCAGACATGCTAGCAGTAATGTTTTACTTGTCTTGTACATTCGATGCAGCGGTAAATGTAGTCACACGTAGGTTTTTAAGCATCCGGTCTAAAATGCGCCATCTGTGATGTGATCTCACTTTACACTGCCTAGGTGTTCGACAAAGATGGACATATGACGCTTGTGTCCTAGCTTGTTACTTAATTTTGTTGGAAGTCAGTAGAGTTCGTGTTTTAGGCATTTTATTTTATTTTATTACATAGTTAGGCAACCAACTCTACACTGAAAAAAATTATTACATTTAAATGTAATGTTACAGGATTATTACCACATAAATTCCTAATTTTTACGACAAATTGTAAAATTACCTTTATTTTCGTCTAATTTTTATATATTTCAAGTAAATAAACATTTTTGTTTGTAAAATTACTAATGTATTAATTATTGATACAACAAGTAAATTTAACGAACTAAATGTAAATATACTTTATTAGTCTTAATATTACAGGTTTAAATGTTTTTTAACATTCGGAGTGTAGTAAAAATCGCAAAATTACATTTCATATGTAACCGAAGAAGAAGCCTATTGGCTGGGAAGTCGCGCATGACTGCCGACGCATTTGTGTTTATATGTCATATGATCTTTGTTTTTGCATATCGTGTTTTGCTGTGTGTTTACAGATTAATAATCGTTTTAAACGTTATAGTGGCAGTGGTTTTTATTGCAATTGTTATTGCACCTTTTTTGGACTTCATTGCAATTGTTATTGTACGTTTTTTGGACTTTAAATAAACGGTGAGTGTTTACGGATTAATAATCGTTTTAAACGTTGTAGTGGCAGTGGTTTTTATTGCAATTGTCATTGCACATTTTTTGGACTTTATTGCAATTGTTATTGCACGTTTTTTGGATTAAAACGGTAAATACAAAGATTAATTAATTATTAAAATTTAACTTTAAAAGCAAATATATGAGTCACGTTCATATATTGACGGTTTCTACTGTATATATGGCACGCACTGACTTCCAACCTAAAATTTGAAATCACGCTTTTTTCGACCTCTATATGACATTGCGCTAAAAAAAAATGCACTTTTCGTAGTCATATCGTTATATATGAAGTCACAACGTCTAGTGAGTATCTATTTTGGAAGTCACTTGGTACTATTTATCAATATATATATGGGCAGATCCATTACTTTTCGACAAAAGTGTGCGGGGGTAAATCACCGATTTGGCTGCCGATTTTTTTCTCGAAAGTAGGTCATATAAGGAGACGATCCTGAAAATTTGAGCTCGATATAGGTAATTCCGGTTGCAAGAGAATTTTTTGAAATATAAAAAAGTCGATTTTTTAGTCATTTTCAAAAATTCGTATCTCAGCTCTTATTTAACTTAGAGATTTGATCAAGACGGTATTTTTTCTCTGTTATCCCTCTATTTTCAAGAAAAAAATAGGTTTTAAGTTTAAACTCAAATTCGGCTAAGCTGTAAGCCTCCAAATAAAACACTGCTTAAGATAAATTTTGCCAATTTTTAAAGTGCTCTCAAATTCACAGTTTTTGAAGCAGTGGAATAAATGACAGATGATATTTTTCGTTAAGGTATACTCTGTTGGAATTTACCCATTTTTTACTTGATTGCTTCGATTTCTCTAATGTATGGCCACTCAAAGACAATTGATTTTTGAAAAATCGCTGTTTTCAGATACCTACAACTTTTTTCTATCGATCCGAAATCCTTTGATAATTTCAGGGATTATACTTTATTCTATCCCCAAACAACCCATCAAAACTTTTCCTTGGGTATTGAAGTGGTTTCCGAGCTATGAATTTTTAAAAATGTAAAATTTTCAATATAATATGACATTTTTGGTAGTTTTATTATCAGTTAAATTCGTAATAAATTAATTGATATCTGTCGGTAAGCATTAAATTAATTATCATTATAGGCTGGCTGCACATTATGAACAAGGTCTAATGGATTATTGACTAAAGTATTACTAATAATTCAATTAACTGATAATAAAACTACTAAAAATGTCATATTATATTGAAAATTTGACATTTTTAAAAATTCATAGCTCGGAAACCACTTCAATACCCAAGGAAAAGTTTTGATGGGTTGTTTGGGGATAGAATAAAGTATAATCCCTGAAATTATCAAAGGATTTCGGATCGATAGAAAAAAGTTGTAGGTATCTGAAAAAAGCGATTTTTCAAAAATCAGTTGTTTTTGAGTGGCCATACAGAGAGAAATAGAAGCAATCAAGTAAAAAATGGGTAAATTCAAACAGAGTATACCTTAACGAAAAATATTATCTGTCATTTATCCCACTGCTTCAAAAACTGTAGATTTGAGAGCACTTTAAAAATTGATAAAAATTTTCTTAAGCAGTGTTTTATTTGGAGGCTTGCAGCTTGAGTTTAAACTTAAAACCTATTTTTTTCTGGAAAATAAAGGGATAACAGAGAAAAATACCATCTTGATCAAATCTCTAAGTTAAATAGGAGCTGAGATATGAATTTTTGAAAATGACTAAAAAATCGTCTTTTTTTATATTTCAAAAAATTCTCTTGCAGCCGGAATTACCCATATCGAGCTCAAATTTTCAGGATCGTCTCCTTATATGACTTACTTTCGAGAAAAATGAACAAGGTCTAATAGATTATTGACTAAAGTATTACTAATAATTCATTTAACTGATAATAAAACTACCAAAAATGTCATATTATATTGAAAATTTTACATTTTTAAAAATTCATAGCTCGGAAACCACTTCAATACCCAAAGAAAAGTTTTGATGGTTTGTTTGGGAATAGAATAAAGTATAATCCCTGAAATTTTCAAAGGATTTCGGATCGATAGAAAAAAGTTGTAGGTATCTGAAAACATTGATTTTTCAAAAATCAATTGTCTTTGAGTGGCCATACATTAGAGAAATCGAAGCAATCAAGTAAAAAATGGGTAAATTCCAACAGAGTATACCTTAACGAAAAATATCATCTGTCATTTATTCCACTGCTTCAAAAACTGTAGATTTGAGAGCACTTTAAAAATTGGCAAAATTTATCTTAAGCAGTGTTTTATTTGGAGGCGTACAGCTTAGCCGGATTTGAGTTTAAACTTAAAATCTATTTTTTTCTTGAAAAAAGAGGGATAACAGAGAAAAATGCCGTCTTGATCAAATCTCTAAGTTAAATAGGAGCTGAGATACGAATTTTTGAAAATGACTAAAAAATCGACTTTTTTTATATTTCAAAAAATTTTCTTGCAGCCGGAATTACCTATATCAAGCTCAAATTTTCAGGATCGTCTCCTTATATGACCTACTTTCAAGAAAAAAATCAGCAGCCAAATCGGTTACCCCCGCACACTTTTGTCGAAAAGTAATGGATCTGCCCATATATATATATATATATATATATATTGCTTGCCAAATTTCAAGAAGATTGGATAATATTTAGAGGTGGCACACTTTGAACAGTTTTTTAAAGGTAGTCAAAAATACGATTTTTCAATGTTAAATACTTTTATTGGGAAAACTAGAAATCAAAAAAATAAAATAATATTAAAACTAGAAAGTAGTGTGTTAGGCAAAACATTAATCAACTTTGAACGATGCAATCCCTTCTTTTGTTCGCTTAGTGACGACTTGTCTGTGATGCTCGACTACTCTCAATAGGAATTGTTTTTGTTCCTCGTTCCTGACAGATTCGTTAAATTTTTTTATCAGAGCAATTCCTCTTTCTGCGGTATCATTGACCACCTTAAGAGCATTCACATGGCTTCTTAGAGAATCAGTGCAGTATTCTGTCACGTCGTTGATCCCAAACATTTCAAAGAATGTTTTTGTTTTAATAGTAACAAAATGGCTCAGGTCTTTTCCTTCAAAAACTAGGTTTTTACTCTCTAATCGTTTCATTTCCTTTTTCTTTGCAGGTTTGGTTTCTAAATTTTTAGTCATATTTTCCTTAACAGGATGAGTAATACGTTCGTCAAAAAAAGCTAATCCTACGTCTGTTTCCGACAGATACCAAAGGTGTCTCTTAGCAACTGTGAGAGCACTTTTTCTGACGTTTGCGTCTGGGTAAGTACTCAGAAGCTGTAGCATATCCAAATCATTTTTTGGAGCCCATCGACTTACAATTGCCTCGTGCCAAAAGCGAACATATATGAGGCTGACAAAATGTGCAACCTGTTTTATTCCTTTCAATTCTCGTTGAGTCCCGAAACCGGGCCTCGCATTGAAAGTGTGTGTATATACGGTTATTATACTTGACCTGACCCCCCTGGACCCAACTGACAATTTTGTTTCGGGACTCACAAATGATGTGTATATCACCTCTTATACGGTTTTTAGTTCATTCAAATACGAAGTAGGGGTCGCTGCAATAGTTCTGTATATAACTCGCGTAGAATTGCGAGGTTCCCGTATATACGTTAAATTTAAAAAGTGGTTGTCGGCTCCGAGTCCCTTACATATGACAACAGCGCTTTTTATTAAAGCACATAACAATCGTCTTTTTAAAGCATTATTATAATAATTAGCTACTGGGGAACGGCAATTTAACAAACAGATACATTTTCATTTTATACATATTTTGGCACTAAGTTTCGCGCTCTATGGATTGATGTACACGTAGACCACAGGATATGTTCTTGATAACAATTATCTTATCCAAAGTTTTGGTAATATGGTATTATTTGTCTAGTAAAAAAGTAAATGTGTCCTGGGTATTTTCCCTTTCTTTTTTATACTGCACTATTTAATATACAAATAATGTAATAAACTGCTCGTCATAAAAATCGACGCACCTAGTTTTTTAGAAAATATTTGAAAGCTCGTTATTAGAAAATTACTTAATCAATTTTGAAAATCTTTGGAAATTCTGAATAGCTGATTCTTTGACTCTCATGTCTAATTTTGCGAATACGGCCCAAAGCCATTTGTAACATTTGTTTCGAATGATTCATCCTGACGTTTGATCAGCACTGTGCACCATGTAACAAAATTTGTTATTTTTTTTTATTTACATGGTTGGATACTCACAGATAAAATCCAAAATTAGTATCCTATAATATTTACAAACAATTATCAATTTACATATAAATTTAAAAAAAAGAACAATAATATACAATATTTACATTTTTACAGACAATCTTTTTTTAAGTTGTTTTTTAAGAAGTGTTTGAACAAATATCAAAATTATTATTTAATAAATTATAATTTCTTATCATTCGATTAATTGGAGAATTATAGCCTAAGTTTGTCCTACTTGAGTTGGTAATAAAGAGATGAGTTTGTCTTGTTGGTTTAGATGGTATATTAAAATTTATTTGCGAGAGGAGTTGTGGGCAGAATTAAGAATTTTATGCAAAAACATCAAATCGGCGATGTTTTTTCTTTCTTTTAATGTAATTAAATTTAGATCGCGCATAAATGTGTCAAAATCATCAATATCATAAACAGCATACAATTTAAAATAAGTACTCCTTCAATTCTCTGCAAGTATGTAGCATAATACGGATTCCAAACAACAGATGCAAAATTCAGTTTACTATATATAAAGGCGTAGTATATAATCTTTATGCTGTCTATCAGGGATGTTGCGAATATTCGCATCCGCATCCGCAAATGCGGAGCTTCCGCATAGATTTGGACATCTGCATCCGCATCCGCAATAATCAATGCGGATGTTCATGCGGATGCGAATGTTATACAAGGCCACAAGAAAGAAATTGGGCGGGGCCGGCGAATAGCGCGTGCCGTTCGCAGTGCGCACGTGATCATTTGTTTCTTGTAAATAAATCATTACGTGTTTGTTTTCGCCGTGGATTACTTATCGTATACTACAGGGATGTTGCGAATATTCGCATCCGCATCCGCAAATGCGGAGCTTCCGCATAGATTTGGACATCTGCATCCGCATCCGCGGATGTGAGCCTTCAAAAATCCGCATCCGCATTCACATCCGCGGATGTGAAAAAATCGGCATCCGCAACATCCCTGCTGTCTATGTTTCGTAATATTTTTGAGGTTCTTATTAAAAAACCAAGTAACTTATTACATTTGTTTACCATATTTTCAATATGAAGGTTAAATGAAAGTTTAGAGTCAAGTAATAGGCCTAAATCTTTAATTGTTGATACGCGAGTAAGGTTTGAATTTTTTATTTTATAAGTGAAGTCTATGATATTGATATTTTTTGTGAATGTGATAAAAGAACATTTGTCAAGGTTTAAAAAGAGTTTGTTGTTCCCACAAAAATAGCAAAATCTATCCAGATCCTCCTGCAGCTTTTTAGAGTCCTCCAGGCAATGTATTTGTGCAAATATCTTCAAATCATCAGCATATAACAGATACTGGCAGTTTTGAAAACATTCCGAGACATTATTAATGTAAATCAAAAATAACAAGGGCCCTAAATGAGACCCTTGTGGCACTCCAGATGTTGAGTAATATTGAAAGAATTCAAATCCGTTCGTCAGAACTGCCTGCGTTCTACATGATAAATATGAAGATATCCACGATAACAATTTTTCATGAATACCGATCCCAGCTACTCTCTTGATTAAAATATTATGGTTTACTTTATCAAAAGCCTTACTAAAATCGGTATACACAGAGTCTATTTGGATTCGTTTGTCAAGGGATTTTAACAAATATTCTATAACTATAATTACTTATAAGTATCAGACAAGGTTGGATTCCACAGATCTTTTTGAGAAAAATCCATGTTGCTCCATTATTATTTTGTTTTTTAATTTGTAAAAAATTATGTCATAGACAACACTTTCAAAGATTTTGCTTAAAACATTGAGTTTGGAGATAGGTCTATAATTCTGAACGTTGCATCTATCGCCACTTTTATATATTGGAACGACATGTACTCTTTTCCAAAGTTCAGGAAATTGACACATTGACAGTGATTTATTATACAAAATAGTAAGTGGTTTATACAGACCTATAGCACACTTTTTGATAAAGAAAGAAGGAACATCGTCCGGTTACGCTTATCTAATTCTTCTAGTTTTTTAAGAAATTCCTCCTCAGTAAGAACAATATTAGACAATACACAACTATTCAACGGTTTACAGTATTTTGAATTTTTTTGTTCAAAGACACTACAGAAAAAATTTGAAAACATATTTGAAATGTCCGCGCCTTAAAAAGCTTTGTTATCGTCGTAAAACAATTAACTCGGTGTACCTGAAGTATTTTTTATTGAAGATAACTTCCAAAAACTTTTAACATTTTTTTGGATATCCTGCTCCACGAACTGAACGTGATTATTGAAGTCTTTTTTAATTAATTCTTTGGTTAGTTTTCTTATTTTTTTAAAGTTATGTAGATCTGATAGTTTATGATACAATTTACATTTTTTATGCAACTTATTTTTTTCTTGAATTTTGGCAATTGTGCTTTGTGATAAATAATTTGGAAAGTTTTTTTTGCTTTTTTTAAAGGAGTGTTTCGTTGATAATTTTTAAAAGTGTTTCATAAATAAGATCTAAAGCTTCATTAACGCTTAATTTGACATTTAAGCACAAATTCCAATCTAGAATATTTAGTCTTGACAGTATAATCTCATAATTAGATTTAAAATAATTAAGAAATTTTTTGTTACACTTATTTAAAGGCCTAACTCTAAGACAATGTATGTATAATATATAATATGCACAACACAGACATAAAAAATGAAGTAATTGTAAGAAAACGTTTTAACAAGTTTACCCAGGACCTTAAAAAAGCACGTTGTATTGTTTTAGGCGGGAATATAATTGACTTGTCAACATTGTTAACTTGACAACGTTGCATGGACTCGCATGTACACCGATAATGCCATTTATATACATTGGGCCTCGCATGTTCATTAGATATAATAGAGGGACTCACATATACGTTGCAAATTTGTATATCTTAATTTTTGAAAAATTTTTCCCCTCAAGCAGGGTTGTTATTAAATATTATTAGGGACATTCTAAAAATTCAAAATCCATACTCTAAAAATTGTTCCCTGCGGCGGGCCTCGGGTGGCCTTTTGTTACTGGATACGTATATATATATATATATATATATATATATATATATATATATATGTATATATATATATATATATATATATATATATATATATATATATATATATATATATATATATATATATACATTTGTACGACCGCTTATACGGACCCAAAACGCTATAGAGTACCGACTTTCCAGACCAAAATCGACGTTTTCAGACCCGGCTTCGGGTTCGACAACGTTTAGCTATACAGTTGTGTTCAGAAGGGAAAGAGGGGTTAAAGGAAACAAAAATTGGGAGGGCTTGAAAAATCGGTAAAACATTTTTTTTTATATGGAATTAGTTCACGCTTATTCCGCGTAGAGGGCAGGACTGTTATACACAAACCAGACTTATACACGATTATATGAAGACCATACGGTGCTGACGTTTACGGTCCCGAAATTTGGCAACTGTGTATTAATTTATACTTAAAATCATTTTAAAAATAGATTTATGGATTTAAATGTAATAAAGTTCGACAATTAACTCTCCGTTGGTGCGCGGGCTACAACGGTATTTCCAGCCATTTTAAATAGTTGTAACTTTGTTAATAATAGTCAAATGCACACTTTTTTCAGTACATCTGAGCGATTTTATTAAAATAAATGCAGTTATTCTAAACCCATAGTTTTAATGACAATAATTATTATAATTAATAATAATCAAATTAATAGTTAAATAATAATTCTAATAAAAGTTATAACAAAAAAAAAAATGGTACCTTGGTATTGCACCGAGTGTAAAAATGTAATTTTCTTGAGAGACTAACTTTCTTGTTTTTATATATTTTTTCAAATTTTAAAGTTTACTTTAAATAATTATGTAGGTTTTATAAGTATTTATCATATCATGAAAATTGTATTGTTTAACATATACCTAGATCTTGTTTTTAGGGAATTGTATGTCCAAACTTACAAAATAAACCTTAAAAAATGTTATATTTTTATTATTTTTACTTTTCACTATTTATACTTAAACCCGTAACATAGTAATATGTAATGTATTAAGAATACACCAATAAAGATACTTCATTATAAGTTTTAAAAAAATAAAAATTGCATTTTCATGCATGGTGCAAACTGATACTACCTATAAATCACCAAGTTTTCGCTTTGTGAACATGTCTAATTTTTAGTGACTATTACTGTTTTTTTTATATTTTTCATTTCCATTTTCATTTTCATGAATAATTATAATTATATAATCTATAATCATAATCTATGTTTTATGTTATCATATTAAATTTTTATTGTTTAACTTATATGTATTATATATTTTTATTTTATTTACTGCTAACAAAATACGTATATGAAAAAAATATGTAACAAATTATTATTAATTAAGGACGTAGCAAATGTTCCATGTGGAGGTGAGAAATTCAGACTTTTTAGAAGATTTTGCCGACTACAGCAGCAATGTTTAAGATTGGGGAAGAATTATACTTAGTGCAAATAGTTTTTTGAAAGCCGCGGCATTAGCTGGAGCTAATTCACGTATATTTAACAATCTTTAACTAAATAATTTTCGGAATCATCTAAAATGACGTTCCCATTCATTGGAAATATTGAAATATAATATATTATATATTATCGGAGCTCGAAAAATGCAGACTCCGAAAAACTTACACCCTCCACGCTACGTCCCTGCATTTATTTATTAATAACAATAAATTTTATTAAAACCCAAGTTTTATCTTGAAATTAAATTTGTTTGGGGAAAATGTTATTTTTAAATTACACCATTTGGGTATATTTTTTTAATGTGGCGTAATTTGTGTGTAAATATACGAATAAAATGAAACATTAAAAAATAAATTAGGAGTGGACTTTATCGTGATGACCAATGTTTACTTCTGCCCTGGTCAGAATGACAAGAAAAATTTTGTAATTTATTATTATGTACCTACATAAATTTAATAGAACAAATTAAATTCATATTTACTAAAAAATCGCTAAATTACACAGAAGAAACATAAAAACTAAAGTAATATGAGACCAAATTTTATTATGTACCTACATTAATTTTTCTGCAATAAATTTAATTTAATAAAAACAATTTTTTTAATTAAATAATTTATAAAATATCAAAATAAATTAGTCTATTTTATTGGTATAAAAAAATAAAAAAAATGTAAAATTTGTATTTTTACTTATTCCAATTTTAAATATGTAGTTCTTGAAAAATACCCAATACACAATTTTAAAAAAATTGCATATTATTGACATTACTTAAGTTTTCCCTATCTAATGGTAGGTAGATCCTAACAACGGGAATATTAAACACATTATTTACGTTGTTAGGCATTAGTGATTGGCTGATTTCAATATTTACTGTGGTTTAAACCAATAGGGTTTTAAATTGGAAAAAAGTGAGTTTGGAACTTTCTATCAGATGTCAGATTTTTTTATATATACGAGGGGCTACTATAATGATCATTAAAATCGGAAGAAATTGGCGTTATAATAAGTTGTGTTATTAAAGAACATTACTTAATTGGAGTAGAAAAAACATAGTATTACACTCGAGATAATGCGCATTAACTCTCGTTTTAAAAAAAAATATTAACTATTATGATTATGGAAACATAAAATATGGTTAATTATTTAGTATGATATGATTATAATAACTAAATATAGAAAAAATATTATTTGCTAAATTCACTCCCTTATAAAATTAAAGAATTCAACTAATCCCTTCAAAGAGCAACACGTAACTGTCCCTTCAAATAACAAAACCCAACTATCTTAAAAAATACTCTCTTCCCTAATTTTTATGTTTATTTTATCAAAGCCAAACAGGCCTATCGATATATAGTTCATTTGGAACGTCAAAACCTCATCTCTCTACCGATATGGCTCAGACATCCGTGCGGTATTGGTAAGTCACCCTAGTGCATCATGGGATGCTTAAAGACATCAACACGTAGGTCTACACAGCGCCTTTACAGTGATTTACAAATATCATTCAAACAGTCAAACGTACTATACCCTATTTTTATTACGTGTTGACAAAGACTCTAACTCTGGAATGCTTAGGTTAAATATGGCCCTAATAAATTATATAATATAAACAGAATGGGTCCAAATATTAAGTTACTAATGCACACTTGATACAATTTTAAGTTAAATATTTAGAACTAGTCTCATATTTCGTAAAGCCTTAAAATAATAAATTAAGAAATGTTAAAAATTAACTGCCCCGTATATCGTACCATTACACTCTTCTGATTAAATAAAAATGGTAGGTACATTTTAAAATAATTATATTTAATTTTATATATTTAATATATTTTTATTTCCGTCAATTACATAAAACAAAATATAAAACCGCTGCCAATGAAATTAATATTTTTACACTAATGTGGCGGTTTCAAAGTAGTAATTCCTCTCCGCCACATTGATGTTAAATAGTTAATTTATTGACAGCAGCTTTATATTTTGTTTTCTGTAATTGGGTGAACGTTTGACGAAAATAAAATTATATTAAATATAATAATTATAGTAAATATTATGGTAAGGAATAATAATAACATGAAAAGTTACAGTACATTTGGCAATAGTAAATTTAATAAAACTACATTATTAAGATTTATAATAGTTTTAGATTTTTAAATAGGTAGGTGGGTAGTGAAAATAAAAATACAAAAATAAAAATTAAATTTTGCTTTCTTTTATTAAAAAATTTAAGGTTAACCAAAAACTTTTGTGAAAAACAAAACAATAGAAAAAATTCCACTATTCTATACTATTCTCAAATATAAAATAATACTAACAAAAATAAAAACAGTTTTTTTATAATCAATAAAGATATTTATTATTATTTTTATTATTATTATTATTATTATAAAAAAACTAAAATATAAAATAATACTAACAAAAATAAAAACAGTATTTTTAGTATTAATTATTTCTATAACAGTTATAAACAAACGTTTTAATTTTCAGCCAATCTTTACCCAAAAAGGATCCTTGATGACGCTCAAGTAAATGAAGACATTCTTGCTTTTTAGGAGCGATTTTATTTTTAATATGTTTTTGAAAATATTCCTTTACAATTTTTTTTTCATTGTCTGACCAACGCACTCGGTTCCTATTTTTTGTTACTAAAAAAATTATTAGGTAAAGTGTAATTATAATTAATTAATTATTAAACCTACCTTTTAAATCTTTAGTTTTACTCTTTTTTACTACTTCATTAGTTACATCTTCTTCGTCCGAATAAGATGAAATTCTGGAATTTTGATTTCTTGTTTTTTTATCTTAACACTGTCCAATACACGATCTGCCAAGCTTTTTTCTTCTTCATCTTCTTCTTCTTCAATATCTGTTTCACTTTCAGAACAATAAACATTTGTGTCTAATTCAATTTCATTTAGGCTTTTTCCTTTAAATTCTTTTCCTCTGCCCTTTTCAAGCAGGAGCAAAACCTTTGCTACTTTTGCAGTTTGATAAATGTCTTGGGGCAATCTAAAATAAATTATTTTATATTAAAAGCCATAATTTTAAACTAAACAGCATACCTATAAAATTCAAGATGTGTTTTTTTGGTGTGTCCCATAAAAGTCGCTATTTGTTCCATTTCATCATCTTTCATGCTCATTAATTGAAGGGTTGTAGCAATATGTTTTCTAAATTTTGTTGAGGTCAACAAAGAAGGTTGTTTGGCATCACATTTTTTTGCAAGTTTTCTTAATGCATATGCTCCATTTATCCATCTATTTTCTGAATCGGAATTGGCGAAGAGGTATGGGTTAGATTCTGGTACCAAATTATATTTTTTTCTAGTTTTTAACATACAATCAATGTATTGTTGAAGACGATTTGAAAACAGAATTGGAATAGGTTTAAAACCTTTTCCGCCTGAAATTACTCTTTTAAATCTTTTACTGATTAATTTTTCCACCTGTGTTAGAGAGTCCATAAATGATTCCTGATTAACAGTACTAACATCCACCTTATAAGTTTCTATCCTAAGATATTGAATCTCACCTACTCGTTTTCGATTAAACATTAAAGTTTCAACTAAGACACATTCAGATAAAGTTTTAAAGTTTAAAAGTATATTAACATTTTGATTTAGGTTATTAAAAGATTTCGCAGCTAAATTTCCAACATATGAAATTAGTAACTGTATGTCACTATTTAATGGCAATTCCACAGGTTTCTCCCAATGTTTTTCCTTTAAATTTTTAAGAGCCAAACTTGATAATTCATTGCACCAATGACCTTCAATTAATTTCTTCAAGTCTTTAATTTCTTCTTTTTTTTTATCCCGATCTGTCCAATCTATATTATGCATTTTTCTATTTTCTAAAACTATTTTAAGTCCAATATTACACAAGATTTTTAAATTTATTCCCATATGAAGAACAAGAGATGGCGATTTAAAACATTTTTCGTTAGCATCGTAACCGCTTATTTGTTTTGTTGCATTAATTAAAGTTTGAAACATCTCAGGTTTTAGAACATCAAATAATCCAACAAAATGTTCTGTTTCTCGCAAAGAAATAAGCAACCTTCCCATTTCCCTCATTTTATTTGAAACAACATTTATTATTTGCTTTCTTTTATGTTTATTTAATATTGATTCTCCATATAAACATATTAATGCATCATTTTTAGCCACATAACTAATATTATCTGGGCGCATTATACCAAAAACCTCGTCTTTTATGCGAGATTTTTTTAAAAATTCCTCATTTTTTGAATTAACTAAAGCCATAAAGGTTTGAGATTTTGATAAACAACGTTTTCCCACATGTTTTTCGTCTTTTGGTTTATTTTTGCAAATTTTAACATGCTTGTGTAAAAGTTTTTTGCTATAATGACCAAGGCAATAAGTACAGACAAAATATGTTACATCTGGATCATTTGATGTCCTAACTGGATGAAGGACATTTTTTTCGGTTTTTAAATAAAAATATCCTTGCTTACGCAATGACTGAATAAGACATTTTCGTTGTTTGCTTCCAGCTTTTAAACTCTGAATTAATTTAACTTGTTTTGTGATGCCTAAAAAGATGTCTAGTAAAATGTGTTATTACATCATGAAAACAAAGCGGACAAATTGTAGGCCTTTCTCTCGCACCTATTTTTTTGTGTAATATGGCTTATTATCCTACAAAAAATTAATTAAATAAAAAACACTTACTACTTTTTCTACTTGCCAGTTCTGAAATATTTGTTACATTTGATGATGAAACATTATCATCATGATTATCTAAAATTTAAATTTCCTAAAAAGAAAAGTTTATTTTTTTGTAAGAATCAGATACCTATACTATTAAATACCTCACATACTGAAATTGTTTCACTACTATTAGAATCAGATATTGAAGGTTCATATTCAGATTCTGAATCTTCAATAATTTCATCATCGGATAAGTCTGACATAATTTCCTCCATTGTACCGGCAATCATTTCCTGGTAAGAATTTAATGTGGAGGAGGCAATAGACATTAAATTTTCATATTCTTCATCTAGCACTAAAGCAATTTATTTTAATAAAATTATGCATTGATTATTACTTAATGTTTTTGGTTAAAAATTAAAATTAATAAAAATGCATTAAGGTAGGTATTGTATTAATTTAGTTAAAATGTTAAAATAAATTGATATTTTAACATTTTCAATCATTTTAATTAATCATTTATGATAAGAAATAAAAATAAATACAATAACTTGACAAAAAATTGGTATATTTAAAAAAAAACAATTTATACGAGCCCTAACCTAAAACTATTCGAACACTTCATAGTTTATACAGAAATATTTTTCGTAAATTATTAGAAGTTATAAAAAATTCAGCTTATTTTAGCATTTACCCCTAGAAGCAATTTTTATTTTTAAAAAGTTTACCTTTAATTTTTTGGCTTTTAAAAAAAGGCTAACTTTTTTCTATGAGTAAAAGAAGTTATAAATGAACCCATTAAAAAGAGCATAAAATATTATAAAAAACCCTGAAAATTTGGTAAAAATTGTATAAATAATAAGAAAGTTATATCATCCTAAAGTGTTGCAAAATCACCCGTTTCCTTAAAAAATTGCAAAAATTCTTTAAAAATAGCATTTTTAAATTAAAATTAATTTTTTATAACTAATTTAATTTTTATCAAATTTTTAGGGTTTGTATAATATTTTATACTCTTTTTAATGTGTCCATTTATAACTTTTTTTACTCATACAAAAAAAAGTTAAAATGTTTGCCTTTTTTAAAAGCCTAAAATAGAAGGTAAACTTTTAAAAAATAAAAATCGCTTCGAGGGGTATATGCTAAAATGAGCTGAATTTTTCATAACTTCTAATAATTTTGAGATAGTATTCACGAAAAATCTTTTTGTATAAATTATAAAGTGTCCGAACATTTTTGGGTTACGGCTCGTATTATTTAAGAATAAATTATTTAAATATTTAAAAAATTATATCAAAAATTGTTTATTTTTTATTTTTGGACAAAATTTTACCTTTATCTTGTTTTTTTTCTTTGCACATACTTGGACCAGGCTCATTTAAAATGTCATTAACTATTTCATGTGTTATCGTTTCTTCTTTTAAAATAAAAAGTAAAAATTCAGATTAAAAATTAAAATAAGGTATGCAGTTAATAATTACCTGCACATGTTATAGAAATTTCTTCCGAATTTTTAATACTGCTTTCAGTTTTTTTTGGCATCTAATAAAATAATAAAATTTATAAGCTATAAGTAAAATAATAAAAATAAAAAAATTTACTCACCCAATTGTTTCTCACAGGCCAGTTTAATCATTAAAGCTGCGCGTTTGGACATTTTTAAAACTTTAAACTAACACTTGTTTCATTTATTTATATAATTATTGTTTTAAAATTTCAGTTAATTTACAATAATTTAAATTTAAATTGGACCTTAAAAACCCAAAAACAAATAAAGGTTTTTTAGGCACAAACTTTTTTAGTTGTTTTATATCTCAATGAATAAAATCCAAAGATATTTTTTAAATGCAATACATTATTTTTGATAATCAGCGAATTTCAAAAGGATCGATTTTGGATGTATTTAATATGCAAAGTATAAACAAAATATACGAAGAAGTGAGTAATTTGCAAATTTATTATGAGAATTGATATATATCTTTGAGTGCAGTGTTGCCGAATTTAGGGCTTCCCTTCAAACTAAAGATATAGATGGCTCGTAAAGTCGACAAAATATATCTTATATTTTATAAGTGTATATACAGAAAACAACCGCGACCTCTGGTTTATTCTTAATTGAACTAAAACTAGTATGTTTTAAGGTAAAAGTCAGTTTTATAGCGCCAAAACGAAAATCTAGCATTTGCTTTAAAAACTAAGGCCCTTCCCAAATACAACGGATATACACGTAACTTTTTACGAAGCCCGAAGGCGGGCTTCGTAAGTGCAAGTCGGGCTTGGTATGCACCGCAGAGTTTGGTATTTTTGGCTTCCTATGGGCGGTTAATGAGTATATATATATATATATATATATATATATTAGGGTGATTCATTTCCGCAAAGTTTTTGTTTTTTTTCGGTGCTCAAGCAAAATATTAATCTACCTATAGAAAAAAAAAATTTCACCAAGGTATAGCTCTTAATATCAATTTTAAGTACTTGCAGTTTAAATTTAAAGTTTTCCCATTTAAAATGCATGTAAAAAAAATGTTTTTTTTTTCAAATTTCTAATGCTTACCCACCTTTGTCAATATTGCAAATCGGTTTAATACACCTTATGGGGAATTTCACGCTCTTTAAAATTGCTTTTGAGTTTTTTTTGTAACTCGCATTGGTTCACCAGTAGGAGTCGTCAAAGGACAGTTTTTGAAAAAAATCTTTTTTTTTTATTTTTTCGAGCAAATTGCCAAAAGTAGTGAGAAAAAAGGGCCGATTCATAAAAAAAAAGTTATCCAACCAATATTTAATGAATTTAATGCCATTTTTATAACTGAAGGTTATGTAACATATTTCAAATTTCGCTTCAAAATATTAAATAATCTTCATTTATATTTTTTTGCTATTTTTTTATGAATTTATCTGTTGTTTTCATATTCATTATAAGTGAGAAATTAATAATTTTAAAAAACTTCTTAGTATAGGGAAATATAATGATAATAAATAGAAAAAATCAATCTAAATAACTTTGCGGAAATGAATCACCCTAATATATATATATATATATATATATATATATATCTATATATATATATATATATATATATATATATATATATACCTTAATATTTATCAAAATTACTATTTAAAAACCATACTTATCAATTTTAATAACTTGTACGTTATGTACAAAAATAGTAATAAAACAACTAGGTTTAAAAGTATTGTACTGCCAAAAGTCAAGCTTGCTGTTGGTAAAAAAACTAGTCTCTACAATGGTATAAAAATCTTCAACATGTTACCTAATAACATCAAAGTAGTAAATATCCCAAAAAACAAATTTACTTTTAAGTTTAAACAAATGTTAAAAGACTGGATTACCAAAAACTGTACCAATAATTCATTGTTAACTTAATAGTATTAAATGTTGGAATTATAAACTGTTTTCGCAATGATAATGAAAATATTATATATTATTTTAGTTTTAGTTTAGTTTTAAGATCCTAGTTTTTAAGTTATGTACCGGACCTATGTACAGGTAATTTTATTACCTCCAATAGGCAGAAATTATTTTCTGTACACGTGTATCTGGATGTTAAAATAAATAAAATAAATATATATTGGAATAAGCAGGCGACGCTGAACAAAAAATATAAACAACAAATACAAACAAAAGCACGATACGTTGATTCCAACGGTTGTCAAACGAATACTTCCACACAAGTATGTGTTGTCAAAGTTGGCTTTAGCCATCTATTGTCTTTAAAGAAAAACTATTTACCACCTGTAAATTGTGGAGAGCTATTTAATTATGCCATAGATTGCGACAAATTATATTAGGTAGTAAAAACTGTTAAAAAGTCTGAATTTACCATATCATACCATATCATCATATTCCTGCCAAAAGTCACTAACTGATATTTTTAAAAATCTTAAAAGCTATTGTTTATATAAATATATTTGCATTTAAGACTTCCATACCTTAAAGATATATATTAAGCATATATGGTAAATTTGGATATATAAACAATAGCGTTTAAGATTTTCCAAAATGTCAGTTAGTGAGTTTTGGCAGGAATATGACGATATAATATATTATGTAATACATATATGAAAATCCTATGAAAAAAAGTAAATACTAATTTTTAACCATTATTTTACATACTTAATATTATCCATAATTATTTATAATAAATATTTAGATAGCAAGAACATAATTACTTTTTTATTAGGTTTTCACTAGTTTTGAATACAAAACTATTGAAAACCTAATAAAAAAGTAATTATAATTTGTGGTTCTCGTACTCGCCAAGGGCGTCTAGGCGAAATAAGAGCATGAAAGCAGGGTCTAATTAAAAATAATTTACTTTTCCGCAATGAAAAATATATTTTTTACTTAAAAATTAAAAGAGCCTATTGTAGGCTCATAAAAATGTCTTTTTAGGACAATAAATCAAAATTTCGTCATTTTAGGCTTTTAGGCCAAAACAAAGGAGTGTCAAACGCTTTATTTTTTTTAGGTTTAGAATTAATTTCATGGTCCCAAACAAATGCCTAAAATATAAACAAAAAGGCATTTTGCCTAAAATCCGGTTCTTGGTTATTATAGACCAGATGCCAGGAATCTTCAACTTTATAACTCCTTAACAATTTTCAGTGCAATTTTGTTCTGAAAATTTTAGTGTAATTGTACCAAAATTTTTAATATCAGTTATAAAATTCACCAAGTGTACTCTCTTAAGATGAAATAGTCAAAATTCTACTATTTTAACTTATAAAATAGTCGTTTTCACTTTTAAATGCATATAGGTTCCATGGTTAAATGACCCATAAAAACAAACAAAGATGCAAAAAGTTTAGCTCAAAACAGCAACACAAAAAATATATTCAACTTTAAAATATTATGAGCAATATTTATAGACAAATAAAATAGATTTTTATTAAAGTGACTGATGGCCAATTTGGTTACGACATACGCATGACAAGCTTGACAACCGAAAGATCAGAGTTTTTTAAATTTAAATCTACTAATTTGACTATTCCATTCAGTAGAATTTGACTAATTATTAGTGACTGCTTTTTCGTAATGATAATTAGTCAAATATGACTTATAATTAGTTATTTTTGACTAATTCATTTTAAGAGAGTATGTATTATACATATATCATTTATAAGCTTAGGAAACCAGCTTTTATTTAACCTGGAAATATTTTTTTAAATATTTACTTAATTAAAATTTAAATTAATCTATTAATTATATTCCAATCTTTAATAACTAAAAAAGTTTAAAATTATTGAAATGTTTTATTATAGGCATGAAAAAATTGTTTACTTTAATATGGCACCATATTAAAGTAAACAATTTAGACGTCTAAAAAAATAATGAGATTTATAGTTTTTTTGTTATAATTTATTTAAAATCGACAAACTTTATAGCACAGAGAGTAAATGCGTGTCGAAAGTAGCAACTTTCCGCACGCTTGTAAAAAAATATTTTTTACAAATGGAAACTGATTAAGTAATTGCGAGATTCCCTTGCTTGTAGGTTAAATATTGTATATAACACGCTCGGAAAGTGTATTTTCTGCACTCGCCTGATGACCAAACTCCAAATAAATTTTAATTATTTTCCCATATGGAGATATGTTTAATTTTTCTTTTGGATTTTGAATTTTTACTTAGAATTCCTAATTTCATATATTATTTAAAACTCAACAATTTTTGTGATCCTAACAGATTTCTAAAAACATAATCCTTTCTTGTCAGGCAATACTTTAAAAAGTTATAGATACATGGAACAAAACAATGGAACATTTGTATGTTAATGTATTTAATTATTTTAATGATTTTCTCTTCAGTCGCATGTGGAAAAAGCACTTTGCGCACTAGTTAGGTAAATAAATACTTTTCTATCGGTTTTTTTAAGTAAATATATATTTAGTAATTTAGAGAAAAAGGACACGTGGTGTACCTACCTCTTTCTGGAGGATGAATGCAGTATTAATGTTAATATGCGGTTTGTAGCAGGTGATATTCTTGGTCTATAATCAGCCATCAGTCTCGATATGTCTGCCGAAAAAGAAACAAAACTGATCAGCAGCACTTACTAAACACACCATTACTGCATCCAGTGATGCCAGGTCTCCCGTTTTAGCGGTAGATATACCGTTTTTGGAAACAATCTCCCGTTCTACCGCTATTGAAAAACATCTCCCGCTTTTCTTACTTCTTTAAATAAATAAAATTCACAAATTCTCCTTCGTATTATACAATTTATATGAACCAAAAGTAAAATATGGGTTGCCTAAACCAAATATTGATATGACACAATTAGTTGGTTCTACCATTCACAGATGTCAGTGTCTCACTCACGGGGTATTTCAGCCAACCAAATTTGTAGTACGCGAATATTCAAATTTGATTGGATGAAATTATTTTCCTTAGAAAAAGAAGTTAGTAACAATTAACAGTTTTGTTTGTTTTTTGTTTATCATATTTTGTTTTATTTTGACAAATTCAATATATTTTTTTGGTTACGTAAGTATTAAAATTATTAAAATAGAGAAAACCATGGTATTAAAAAAAATTAAAAACTACCGTTTTTTATTCGAATCTCCCGCTTTTTTTTTAACTAAATCTGCCGCTTTAAAAAAAAACGACCTGGCATCACTGACTGCATCTGCCATCGAGAACAGTGACCGAACTAAATGACTGTTTATAGTTATCATGTTATTAAAAAAACCAATTTTATTCTTTAATATAATATGGTTCTGATATAAACAGTTAAACATAATATATTATATTATTATTTTAACAAAATAGAAATCATACGATGGGCAAGGTCACACTAAGCTTTTTAAAATTTTCTGTTTTTTTCTGCTGGATTTTTTAATAAAACATTTATAATAATAAATTGAACATAAAATGTTTTTATGCAAATTTTTCGAACTTGTCAGAAAAAAATCGAAAAGCTTTGTAAACATATTTTTTAAGTATAAAAACTCATATTGATCAGCTTCACAACTAACATGACATTAATATTTAATAGTGTATCTTACATAAAACAAAACAAATTTTAAAGAAATATATAACAATGATTTTAGAGCATAATATAGTGAGTGATAAATATTTTATGTAAACTGACGTGTAAGTCACTTTTAATATCATTTTATCTTTTAATATTTTATCTTTATTTACATAATTATTTGTTAACCTAAAATTTTAGAAATAAGTAAAATCAAATGTATTAATTGTCCCCTGAAGATGGCATAAGCCGAAACCGGTCGGGAACTTAAAATAAAAATAAAAGAGAAGTGCATCATTACTAAACCTCTATAATACCACTACTGCTAAAATGGAAAATAAAAATAAAATTCAAAAAATAAGAATAATTCATATTTTTGTTTTTTGCTATTTATGTTATATTAAAAATTCCTTATCAACTTTTAAGCAGTATTTTTAGACGTCTATAAATTAAACTTAATTTTTTTCGTAACTTGACACTAAAGTAATTTATTAATTAATTATGGACACATAATAAATTATTATCGGCTAGTAATTGTTGTTAGTGTTAGTGATTGGCCAATTTTATTTGAGCACCGTGATTTGAACCAATCATAAAATTTGACTTCGGTCAGACATTCCTAATCTCAATATTCACTTTCGATAATAACTATTGAACGTTCTATGTATCGTTTGACAAATAAAATTGTATTTAAATTCTTATTACTTACTATTTGACTCAGAAGGTCTTTTTATGCTTAACTCAATTGAAGGCCTTCGTTACGCGTTGGCCTTTAAACTTTGAGCTCACTTTTGAGCCTAAATAACTATTACTAAACAGTTTTTAGTATAGCATGATATGCAAGCCTACCGTAAAATTGGCTGATTTTGGCATTTTTTCAGTATTTGTTTATAGTGCGTGGATTTTCAATTAAAATTTTAATATTGTTTATTTTGTTATTTTTTACACTATAGTGAATATAAAAATTATTAATAGGATGAGTTGATATTTTTAGTTTTGTGGCCAAGGTCGCGTATTCACTAGTTTATCTTGGCCAAACCAACTTTGCCTTCTGAATTTGGCCACACACCTTTTTTTAAGTGTACTTTTGAATATTGACAATATTTAAGATTTGGTTTGCTTGAAGTACTAACGACCTAAAAATGATCTCTCTATGCTGCTATACTGTAAACAGTTACAAACCCAGTTTACGGTATACATTTATACATGGTACTATAAAATTATTACTTGTCATATCTTTATTTATAGGTAGAATAGGTGCCTTTTTAGGTCGCGCTACTCGACAATAGTACCTTTTATAACCTTATCTAACTTTATTTTTATCTGCAGACAAAACAATAGACAATGAGGATTATACACACAAAGTAAATTAAAGTTGAAATCTAACAATTATAACGAATATACGGTTTTCGGGGTGATACGTACGCGTAAGCATCTTTACCGTTTTAATTTCATCCCGTCGAGAGTTGGCACATTTCCGCCTTTTTGGATCTTAGAGGAGGGCAAAACCGCTATTTTTAAGTAGCAGTTAAAACAGTTATGGCTTTTTTTAAGTAGCAGCTATCAAATAGCTGCTTAAAAGAAGCAGTTTATCCCAAAGAAGGTTTCTTGCGCATGTTTCATTTTAAAACGGCTATTTGGGTTCGCTCTAGCGCTATAGTAGCGAATCGCTTCTGCTTGGCTTACAAACGTCTAGGGAGAGGTCACAGGGATCTTTACTAGCAAACAATTGCGATCTTTTGCAATGATTGGAAATTATAATGTTGTTAATAATGATTTTCTATGCTAGGATTAGGTTTAAAAAATTAAAAATAGCTTAGATATGAATAAATTTTAGTATTAAAAATCCGAGTTTAAAAATTAAAAATCCAAATTTTACACAAAAGCATAAATAAAATCAAGTTATTTATTTCGTGTTTGAATAAAGTTGTCAGAGTGATAACATTGGAAGAAAAATAATAAAATATTAAATAAGGTGTGGTCAAATTTGTTTACTCGGCTGCAAATTAAAAATCATTTTTATTTAAATTGTATAACATATTATTAATTAGTCTCCAATGCTGTAACTTTACCTCCGTTAGTAAAATCCCGACTGACTGAAACGCGGCGCGACACGAGGCATCGCCGCATCACACAGCAGTGGCGCTGTCCAAGGCCGAGTCAAGTTGCAGCTTTTTGATATAGCGGAATTAGAAACAGCGATATCGATTACTGTGCGCAGACAATATGTTAAATGCGATCACAATCGGCGGAGTTAGGTTATGTTGTTGGTAGCAGCTTTTTTTAAAACCGGGTAACAGTGATAGCTGCTTTAGCAAAATAACTGTTAAAAAATAGCAGCCTTCGCAAAAGCAACCCACCTCTACTTTATCTCCACCTTAATTTGAGACCGTGGCTATGTTTGGTGATTGTTTGTACTCAAATGAACTAATACATCCTTATTGGTCTGCGGACATATAACAATTATTGGGTAAAATGTTGTTTATTATAAATTTGATTTAAGAAATAGATAAAGAGAAGAAGAAGCTGCAATCACACTTTAGCTAATCTATGGCTAATCAGTTGTCCAAAACAAACCAAAGCAGTGGCAGAAAGCAAACCATTCAGTTGACACCACAATCCAATCCGCTACAGTCCAACTTCTTTGACAATTCCAACTTCTTTGACAATTCTGCAGAGAAAAAAGATGTTTTAATTCAAACAAGAATGTTTGTTTAATTTTATTTATTACATTTAAAAAAATATAAATTTAATTCAAAAACATTTCTTTAAAAAGAATAATTGTCTTTATTTAAAAGGAAAAAGCAAATTTATTAAAATAGTTATTTGTATACCAAGGCCGCGAAAACGCTCTTTAGAGTACCGAGGGAAAAATTGCCGCCGAGGCCGCTTGCGGCCGAGGCAAGACAATCTCGAGGACTCTAAAGGGTTTCGAGGCTGTGGTATACACAATATTTTTTGGGCAAGTACCTACAAGTTTTATTGCTACATTGGAAACTTTAATAATTATTATAATATATTATGTGACAGATAATAAATTAAAAATAATTCAAAAATCTAGAATGGTTTCCATGGAAATGGCAAACAATTAAATGAGACATAATATTTTACAGTAAAAGTTGTGTCAATAAATATACCTATAACTGACATTTACTTTAACGGCCGTCGCTATGACAACGGCCGCGAAATATCATTTCGCGGCCGCTACAGCGTCCGCGAAATGTTACTTCGCGTACGGTTGCCCAAAATATATATTTAAAACAAAGTACCTGACTTTTATTTCAAAATTGCACTTATTCTGTTTAAATAAAAGTTGACTTTCTTAAATTATAAAAACAATTTACTTGTTTTAAAAAATTAAAAAGTTTAAATTAAACAACAAATATTATTTTTTTAAAAACATGGTTTAATTTTAAAATATAATTTTGATTTAATTCAAAAAAATTAATTATTTAAAATAAACAAATTATTATTTAATTTAAACAAATTATTATTTAAATACAAAAAAATTGTAATTTGATTTAAAGCAGAGGTTTATTTAAACTTTTTTGCTCACGTCGAAGTAGCATGACTTGCATCCTATTGGTTTCTGTAAATCAGGCGACTGCAGACACCCAATGGGCTTTCCATTTTGTATGTACGTGATTTTAGAGACTCCAATTTAGAGCAGGGTGTTGAGAAGTGTTGTGTGGCATTATAATAAAATAATAAATAATTTTATATTATTTTATACTATGGAGGACCTTTTAAAGGAATGGGGTCTTGAGAAATTTATTCCTGTTTTTAAAGGTAAGTAATTTAAATAATTACTTGGAATTTATCATTATTATTTTCGGACCCTGGTGGATTTATGCAGCACACATTAACATTAAGCTAAAATTAACATAAGTATTTTTTAAGATAGTTAAGTATTTGTATATTTTAGGGTTTCCTATATGTATTTATAAGACTTTTATGCAATAAAGATTAGTGTTTATTCATAAAAAATTTAATTTATTTTTACTCCCCAATATACCAATATATGGTTACTAGATTAGATGAAAAAAAAAACATTATTAATTAAAAAAATATATCTTTTAATCTGAATAAATAATTTTTATTAATTCAAATATAATAATTATTTAATTTAAATAAATAAATCTAAATTAAATTAATTAATTCTTCTTAAATTTAAATTAAAATTTATTAATTTAAAAAAAATATCTCTTAATCCAAATAAATTATTTATAAATTGTTTTTAACACAAATATTATAGGTATTTAACTTAAATAAATTAATTTTAAATGAAATAAATTATCTGTTGTACGTAAATAAAAACATTTTTTTAATTTAAAAAAATACATGTTTGTTACTTGGTTTAATTTCATACAAACTAATAATATTTGTTTGCGTTGAATAAATTAATTTTAAATTAAACAAATTAAAACAAATAAATATTTTTTTACATTCAAAAGAACATTTATTTGGGTATATCGAAATAAATAATTTATTTGATATACATAAAATTTATTTAATTCAAATAATCTTTTTTCTCTGTTGGTCTGGTCGCGACAGCCAGCTTCACCACCCTTATAAGTTACTTTACTATTTTCATTGTAAATAAATAACGTACTTCTAATAATACACGTGTTTAAATTCACGAATAAAATACCACGCAGATTTTAGGGGAACAGTTATTATCATGAGCTGCAAATAAAGAGGAGAAAAAGCTGCAAAGAAAGAGCAAAACAGCCAAGAAAACTGTACACATGAACCTGTTAATTTTTGCACGACAAATAAGAAGCCTAAACAATTTTATCTACTCCTACATTGACGAGTTGTGACTTTATGGCATTTTAGTCACGGGCTGAAGTTAATAACAGTGGCTTTTCGGCATTTTAGTCACGGGCTGAAGTTAGCTTTATTATACATTGCGAAAAAGTGAGGTTAAATTTTTAATGTCAAATTTTATGAAATAAAATTGTCTTTAAATTCTTATTTCTGTTCGTCGTAGATAAAGTATAGTATGCAACTCGTTTTATAAACTTCTCTAGACACTCGTTTTTATTAAACACTCGCTCGCAAGCTTCGCTCGTGCCTAATAAAACTCGTAACTAAAATGGCGTTTATAAAACTTGATACATAATATACTATTATAATTATAGGAGTTAGTAACTGCCAGTTACCATGGGTTAATTTAATTTTCTCTAACGATAAAACAATATAAAAATTCAAAATGCGATATTTATAAACATTTTATAAACTTTGGTCTCACCTCCTTTTTAATTGGTTAACACCTTCATATATAAAAATCATAAACTATTGCCGCTGCTTCAATTATCATTATTGTTAAAATACGAAATTTTGTTGAAATTAATAATATAAATAAAAAAGCAATTACATTTTTTTCTTCTAAACCTACAAATAAACAAATGTTTTCTTTTCTGATGTCTACTGTTTATATAAATATATTTATTATAACTGTTTATCTAAATATATTTATTTCCTATTAAAAACAAACTGTTTCCAAATTCTTTGATAATAAACAAGTATTGGATTTCACGGCTGCCCACAATGTCCTCAAATGAAGCAAGTAGTCGCTGGCGAAGTGCTCAACGGCGTTGACGATTGCGGCGCGAGACAGAGGCGGGGCGTTTGACCTCACTCTCTTAGCAAACCCGATATGGATATGAAAATAACAATTTACTTACAAAAAGAGACCGGACGGCGACAACAGACGGCATACACAACACACACTTGCAGGTATCGCACCAAGAAAGTATTATTATACTTATTTGCAATATAAACTAATGTTTTACGGTATTGTATTTCTAAAAATATACTAATAATAATACTAATTTTTGGAAATGGCCAAAAATCTATTCAAGATTTTAATGTTAGTAAGTATTGTATTTTAATTTATTTAGTGATTTTCTATTAAAATTTTGTAAAAATTTGAGAAAATGATTTTAATTTTATTTGTATTTTATCTTTTGTCCAGAACTCAAAAAGTGTTTCAATTTGCTGCTGGTTGTGTTTTATGTACAAAAATTCACAAGTACTATAAAAATTAAATCCAAATTAATTTCTGGAAAAAAAGTGGTGTAACCCTATAATACTAACCTTAAACTTACTACACAGGAATACTAACCATTCTTAAAAACCAGTTTTTAAAAACATTACGACAAAAATATAACAAAGTTTTTGTATTGAAAAAATGAGAACATATTTTAAAGTTCTTCATTGTTAAAAATGAAACATAACATTAGAAAAATTAAATTAGTTTTCTTTTCTGAATACTATGTAGGTCTTCTATCTTCGCGAAGATATAAAACGGTAGCAATTTTCCGATTCGCTTCCGCTGTCCAATTTTTCGCCCGGAAAAGTTTCTCCCATTCTTTTTCGGTTAAAGGTCATATGTTCCTAATTATAATTATAATATATATATATATATATAAATATATATATATATATATATATATATAAACGGTCATTGTGCAGCCCATTCTATATACAAGCTATACTCTGTGTAGCCCGAAATGACTTTGTGTGGCCCACTCCCGGGCTGAACAACGTTTGACGTTATTTCAACGCTAATCGATTAATCACGGTGTTGGGAACCCCAGGTTAAATTTTTGGCAGTTATTAACAACGACCGGTTTAGCCATAGTTACATACAGAATAGTTCATTGAATTTAACTGTAGGTGGCGCGCTGTAGTAAGTGTATCTAGAATAGGAATCCTAGATATCTTACGGTTCCTGTGTAGCCCTAAATCCGGCAACACTGCAAACACAAATTTTTCGTAGGAAGATATTATTTAATATCAAGCAGTGAGCAGTTTTAACGCTGCCGCGCGCTGTAAGTTCGATACCGCGACTTAGTAAGAGATTTATTCGAATACTTTTAATTGTTTTTATTACTTAATGTATTATAGAATGTGCACAATGAGCTTTATTTTTTATTAAAAATTCTTTTTAAAAATATAAAAGGCAAAAAACATTAATTGTAAAAATTATTCAAAAGCTTTTACTGGTAGAACATACATACTTTATTAAGTTGTAATAAGCGGTTTAAATTTAATCACTTAATCAGACTTTATAACTTTTTTAGTTGAATGTTTTAAAAATAGAAATATTAAAATATTTGACTAAAATTGGGCATATTTTTAATTAGAAATAATCCATAAGGTACACACTCCAATAATCCAAAATTTGAAGATAATTTTTTTTTATTATGTGAATCAAATTTTTTTTTTATTATGTGAATCAAATTTCAACACAAAGACTTTATATGTTTTTTTAGGAATTTAAAAAATTAGCTAAACATGTCTAATTTGAAATATCTTTCGGAAAACATTACTTTATTGTGTTTTATTTAATATATTAGGCCTGTTAGAAGCAAATTAATTTGTAAAATAAAAATAAATAAAATTAATAAAATAAATTAAGATTTCATCGTATTTTATTATTTTAATGTGCTTGTTTTAAAAATAGCCAAAATATTGCGATTAGTCCTCAATCGGGTAAATTTTTAATCAAAAACATCTCAGAGGGATATACTAAAAATTCAAAATTTTGCGATTTGTCCAAAATCGAGCTTTTTTAATCTGAAATATTTCAAAAGGTACTAACTTAAAATCTAACATTTTCAGAAAACATTTTTTTCATTTTGTTGTAAAAAGTAATTTAAATTTCAATGAAATTATTTCATCAGTAGCACTTTATTAGTTTTTTCTATTTTCTTATAAACAAAATATTAATAAAATATAATAATAACATAACTATTATAATAAAAGCTTTTTGTTTAAAGCCAGTATTATTATTTTTTAAAAAACGCAGATTTTTGACAAAATTAATTAAAAATAATAAAAATTATTCCATCCTATCTTTTAAGTTTAAAACCAAATTTTTTTATATAAAGTTTAATTAAATCATATCAATTTAGGATTTTTATATTCCCACTTTAATGGGTGTGAAATTTCACGAGGGAATTTTAAAAACCAAACAGCATAACATAATTAATTTGTGCTGCATAAATCTACTAAATAATTTTGTTTTACTCAATGTAGCCAATTATAAGTTAAGGGTCCCTAGAATTTGCCAACTAAATACTATACCCAAATTCCGAATAAAAACATTTAATTGCACTAATTAAATAAATAAAATCTGACATCTGTCAAATGTTTAACCTAAGTTTTTATCAATTTTAAATGTTATTATAGTCGCCTTCTTCCAATTTAAACCCCGATTGGTTCAAATCACAGTGAATATTGAAATCGGCCAATAACTGATGCCTAACAACGTGAATAATGAGTTTATTATTTACGTTGTTAGGCAGGAAATTTAAAATGTTTAACAATATTCACGAAAAAAACCCGAAATTACTGTACATTTATTTAGTTATACCTACTCTGCAGGAATAATGACAAATTTTAATTGTATTAATTATTAAAAGTAGTTTTTTTTATAATATCCTAATTTTTGATAAATTTTGTAAAATTTATTTGTTATTTGGTTATATTTGTAATGTGACAAACTTTCTTAAATAAAAAACCAGGACATAACATGCCCCCATCGCCCTTCCAAAAAATAAACAAAACTTATTTATTCGATGTTTTTATATGAATGGAATTTTTTTCGTAATTCCAAGTTAAAAGTGGATTGCATACTTTTTTGGGATTTGAGGTCGACATGGTATAGTCAAAATAATTTATGTTAGAAGTCTGCTAAAAATATACAAATGGTGATTATAATATTTAAATTTAATTTAATAAGGGGCAAATAAAATTTAATTGGGTAATCCTACATACCAGTAATTATTAGTATTTATTCCCAATACAAAAAATGTTTTTGAAAAATAAAATGTAAAAACATTGTTTTAAAATAAGTAACAAAATGTAAAAACATTGTTTTAAAATAAGTACCAAAATGTAAAAACATTGTTTTAAAATAAGTAACAAAATGTAAAATCATTGTTTTAAAATAAGTACCAAAATGTAAAAACATTGTTTTAAAATAAGTAGGGAAGTAGATAAAAATGGCAAAACCAGGACAAAACCAGTAAAAATTTGAAACCAGGACACATTAGCAAAAAGTTTGCGAAGCTTTTCATCTGCGGCAGTGCCCGCCAAAGAAACTACGTGGTGTAGTATTAATAGATAGGTACTACATAAGTAAAGGCAAAATATGTATTTTTAAAGTGTAGGTATCATTTTTAATACAAAATTTATTATCAAATATAATTTATAGTATTATTTTTGTAATTTTTTTTTGTTTTAATAAATATTACATGGACCAGTTGCGGACTAAGGGGGGACGGCGGTCCGCTCCGGGCCCCCGATCCAGAAGGGCCCCCAAGTCTGAAGTAGTCTTTCTCAGTCCAATAACACAGTAGTAACATCAAAAAGACACAAAAAATCGCCGGTACACGTAAACTTAATTATTGGGCGTAGAATCCAGTGGTGTAATCAGTTTTTTAAAGTTAGCTCGTTTTCTTAAGATATTTAATATTTAAGTTTTTGTAACTTTTTGGTTCATTATTTGTGTACAATTTGAGAAATGCCAAAAAGACACAAAAAAACGCCGGGACATGTAAACCTAATTTTTGGGTGTAGAATTCAGTGGTGTAATCCGTTTTTTAAAATTAGGTCGCTTTCTCAAGATATTTAAAATTTTGTGTTTAAATATTTTTTTTATTTGTTATTTTGCTATATATGTATATATATATATATATATATATATTTTAAGACACCATAATCCCTCTTAAAATATCTTTATTTATTTTATTTATTTATAATTAACATTTTTGGCCAATTCCAATTTTAAAATCTATTAAAATTTATTTATTTCTAAAAAATTATTATTTATCAATAATAAACTTTTTTGTCAGTTAGTAGTATAAAATATTAAAATTAATTTATATTTAAAAAAATAAAAAAACTACTTAAATAACAAGTTGTAAAGAATGTAAAAAATGTTTAATTGTATGCCTCTTTGAAGATTGACCAACAAAAATCAGCAAGCATCGAGTCGAATTTTTTGCCAGAAAACCGATCTTTAAATGTCATAATGGTTTGATGAAATCGTTCACCAGCTTCATCGGATTCGGTTGAAAGTTGTTTTTCATAAAAATCAAAATGAGCATGCAAAATTTGTAGCTACATATTTATACTTACTTAACCACAAAACTATGTAGCAAAGAATTATTTCAATTGTAAAAACTAAAAACAACATTTATACAGGCTGTACTTAGTTTATTTACTAGTAAATGAAATTTTCAAATTTTATTAAATTCGAATATTTCCCACTAATACCAGACAATAAAATTTACTAAAACAAATTTAATTACAAAAAAAAGAAATATGCGAAAAATCTAATAAAATTACAAAAATATGAATATTATCGGCTTAAACACGAATGTTATTAATTTAAGAGACAAAAATTCATGAATTAAAAATAAATATAGACATTTTAAAACGGGTTATGCTATATTTTTCTTTAAAAATATAGCAAAATGGTGAAACAAAAAACTTAAATAATTAATATCTTGAGAAAACGAGCTAACTTTAAAAAACTGATTACACCACTGAATTCTACACCCAAAAATTAGGTTCGTGTCCCGGCGTTTTTATGTGTCTTTTCAAAAGTTTGAAATTTACCTACAGTGTAATTGAGCCGGCGATTTTTTTTTAGAAAAAAAAAAACGGAAAAATTGGGAAATTTTTAGAAAATTTTTAATTTTAACATAACTTTCGTTTAATTTAACACTTTGATTTATAAAATTATAATTTTGTAATTTGGAATTGGATATTTTTAATGGACCCGTTTTTGCAAAGTAGACCCAACCGACAGTATATTAAACGTTTACGTTTATTTTCTTAAACAAATTTAATTTAGTTCAATGTTTAGTTATATTTTTTTTGTAAGGATATTAAAATAATATTAAATTGTTGATTGCTACTTTTTTTTAAATGTTTCCAAAACCCTAGTATAAATATAAATATTTTAGGACCCAGCTACACAGAAAGAAAAACTGTACGTAAAATTAATAAACTGCTGTCGTCAATTTTTTGTACATTAATATTATGTATTGGTGATTATAATGCTTTTTCATCATAGATTAATAACTAAGTACATTGAAACCATAAACTAGTCAACATCAAAAATAATTATTTCCTTCATCAATATAATAATAAAAAGTTATTGAATTAACTATTGACGATCATTAAACGATGTTCTTTATCTTTAAAACAATAAATATTTCGTCATAGATCCATGAACAGCAAAACATAAATAATAATAAACTGTCTTCATTGTCCCAACGGTCACTAAACATTGATTTTACGAACTTAACCATTAACTTCTTAAAACGCGCCAAAATTAATGCTACCGTACGCACAACGGGACGCACAACGGGATGCACAACGTTGAACGTACGAAGAATAATACGAAAATAGGCATTAAATGCAAATTTATGTCGCGTGATCGCCGCGTGGCAACAAAACAGGTGGATAGCGCTGTTCTTATTGGACAATTCGTACGCGTTGGCTTGGTGAAAACCGGCAACGTTGCGGGCTAAACAAGAACCGTCTGCTTGGTTTTTACATACACGAGGGATGAATAACCTACTATATATATATATCTTATGGGCTTTAAAACGTACCATAAATAAAGAGATCATTAAATTAACTTATATATTTACCCCTCTTGGTATTTCCTAAATTAAATTATGTTAACAAACACTTAGCAAAGATATATACTCGTCTAACCACGTTAGAAATGGTGGGTAGCGGAGCGCCCCAATAGTATCTCGGGCTAAACAACATACCAATTATACGTATATATATATATATATATATATATATATAATTATAATATATATATATAATAATAACCATTCGTAAAATTAACGATAACAAAATTAATTGTGTTTTTGAATTTTGAAGTTTGTGGTTGTTTAGTGCGGTGGGTTGTATTTTTTAGGAATGGTTAGTAGTGATAAAAATAGGAGTTTTTTACTTAAATACTGAAATATAACTTGTTTTAGTCACAGAATCAATAATGTTAAATAATTATTATATAATTTAGAGTTGGTGGTTTAATTTAAAATGCAAAAATAACTGGTTACCAAGGTAAAAATATGTACAAAATCATATTATAATTATATATACACTGTATATATTATACAGAATTTACAAAAGTATCGTAGACTATGAAGACAAGGGTTCTTTCATAGCCTTTAATCAGGACAGGCAAATGTTCCAGGGCTTTTCACAGGTAACTGGCAGGCACGGGCGTGGTTTTTAGTCCTACAGAGAGACATAGCAGATTTGCAATTGGACTCTAGGGGAAAAATACATATTGTTAGGTTCAGAGCTGGGCGGTACTTAAGTACAAGTACTTGAAAAAGTACTTAGAGTACATTTTAGGGTACTTTGTACTTGATACTTAAGTACTTCTTTGTATATGTACTTGGTACTTGTACTTGTAACATTCTGCTAAGAGTACTCAGTACTTGTGACTAAAATATAAGTACATTTTTACAAGTACTTTATACAAGTTGAGACCTGTCTCCGCCTCCAGCTAAGTAGGTACGTAAAAGGTTTTCCGCGCCACAAATTGTGGCCCACAATACGTGTTGTTTATGAGTATGCTCGTATGGTCAATCAAAATACTTAATAAAATTTATAAATAAATATACCTACCTATATATATATATATATGGGTACACCGACAAAGGCCTATTATAATTTGCTGTCGCCGAGAGTTGAGAGCGGAAAATGAGCATTTCATTTTGATTTTGCATGTTGACGACAATAATTTTCGAGCATATTATTTGAACATTGTTTAGTTTAGATTATTTTTTGACGTTTCTAAAAACCAATAGAAACTTTTAGTTTCAGTCATGTGTGTATATTTTAGCTAATCAAAACATTATTATAATGAAAATAATGCTACATGCATTATTTCCGCGACAACACCATGGCATCTGTCATTAAAATAAATTCTGTCATTTAGAGACTGTCAGTATACTAAAGTAATAAATAAAATGAGCAGCTAAAGGTTTAGCTCTACATCGGAAGAAAAAATAAACAAACAAAATTTGTTTATTTAATTAATATGCAAATAAAGAAAAATTTAAAACCCCTAAATCAGTTATATTAGTAAATTCTATAATAAATGTCAAAGAAAAAAAATCTTTTGAATACCTACCTATCACTCAAGAGATCAATAAATTAGAAAATAATTCTACAGATATTTCTCAAACTTGTTGTCATAAGGCAATAGATAACAAGTTTTCGAAATATCTGTCAAATTATTTTTAATTTATTTTCACTCTCTTGTGATATTACTGTTGAATATTTTACCATTTCTTTATTTCCCTATGTTTGTTCAAGCGAATTTGATTAAAATAAAAGAACAATAGAATTTGTATATTTCTAAGATAATTTATTTCACATAATTATAACTACTTACGTTTACGTTTCAAAACTTTGGTATTTCCAAAGCTTCACTATTACCAAGTCTTGGTACCAGCGAGTCTTGTCTTGTTGACATGTACTCTTAAAATACAATTATAAAGTACTGAGTACTGTACTTGCAGTACTGTACTTAAAGTACTTTGAAATTTGTATAGTACTTGGTACTTTGTACTTCTTCAGGAATTATACAAAGTACTTTGTACTCGGTACTTAAGTACATTTTACTTGTACTTGGCCCAGCTCTGGTTAGGTTATGTTTTATGCATACAGGATTTACAGTTTAATTAACTCTGTTATTAAAGCTTAATATTATACGGCGTAAAGCCCTGACATATTAAAAACAGGTTAACTTACTGTTAATAATCCACTCAGAGTTCTCTGTGATTTAGTGTTGGTTTTCGGGCTCACAATTGGTAACACCATTTGGAATTGAGCCACCAGACGACTGATTGTCCATTGAAAAATGCAGCGGTTTTAAAGACGAAATTCTGATGACAGGCTTGATGAAAAATAATTGAGGCCTCGTGAAAAAATCCGTCACACGGGCCGTGTGCAACAAGTGTTGTCAACTGTCAAAGCGCCATCTGTTGGAGTTCCGTCTTACTGCAGGTTTCTGGTAGTCCAACTCTTTCCTTTACGTCGGGTAGTTAGAAAAATCATTTCATAGATGTCATAATGCGTAACGTTACAAAAGTTATCGATTCTGATCAAATAATCGGGGTCAAATTCTCGACCAGATCTGAAATTTTAACAGCAGGGTTAAGTGAAATTAGTATCTATGTTTAAATATTTAAATGATCTTTAAATGCGCTTATTTCCCCCCCTTTTCCCCCTGCCGGCGCCGGTGGTGACAACTATCCAGAACTCTACGTTTCACTTAAGAAATTTTGTTAACGTACAAGCAGAGGCGAAATTAAACATTTTCTGCCTCTAAGCTAAACTAAATTGCCGCCTATACTGATAAAAAAGTTTGGTATTTTCAAACAAATCGTCCCTAAATTCACAGTGGCGAATCAGAAGATTTGTGTTATGCAAAAAAATATTTTCTGGAATAAACTTTTAATAAACGTTTATTCCACCAAATTGCTTTTTTTTCATAACACAAATGTTCTTTTTTGTATAACACAAATCTTCAAATAAGCAAAAAAACGATTTTCTGGAATAATCATTTATTCCAGAAAATAGCAAATGTTCAGATACGCAAGTTAGGGACTAAATATGTATATATACATATCGATGCCTGTTAAGTTGTCACTTCCGTAGTATAAACAAGACCTCCTGACTTTCACATGAACGAAGGGGGATACAAGCATTTTGAAACTATATATAGGTGAAGGGAAACCTACATAATCCGAATCTCTAGAGAGGGGAAAGAATTTTGCAAATATTTATCTGCGTACCATGGCCGCTACTTAGTGACTTCCATCATTTATAGACACAATAGCATCGTTAACACTTCCGATAGGGTTACCAGATTTTTTAGTCTAAAAATAGATTTAGTCTAGTTATCTCTCTCCCTTGCTCATGTGGTCCTTTTTAATTATAAACGCTTTAAGGAAATATTCACAATAACCACAAACGCGGTACCGTATGGTAGCGCTGTCTCTCTCGTTTCGTGTGACGTCATTAGGCAGTTGATTACTCGTTCCAATGTAATTTAATGTAATTTTGGGGCGCGCGTTCATTTTTATTAAATTTACAATCATGAAAATCAATGAAAATTGTTTTACGAGGTAGGTAGTATTTCTAAAAATTTGTCCATAAGTCATTGTGTCAATTTTTTAAATTATATATGCTGATGCAGGTTTAAAGGCAGATAAGCGTAAAAAAATGATCATCGATTTTATTTTATTGTTAAAAATAATAAAAGTTTCTCATGTTTTTTTTTAGATATTTAAATCAAAAAGGTTAATATCATCAATAATATCAATATTATAAATACCTACAATGTGCTTTGTGTGTTTTAACTAAAAAAATTGTAAAAATGAAAAATCAATATTATAAGCAAACTACTAAAAATTATAACCTTATAAAGATATTATCACTTTTTTTAAATAGTTATCTTTTATTTAAGCTATTGTTTTTGAATTACATTGTGCAACACAAAAAATTAACTGGGATCAAATCTGAAAAAATCGAATCTAGGCAACCCCCAAAACAAATCCTTTAAGGGGTTTTACCAGTTTAGCTCGAATAATGGAGATATATAAAAGCCCCTAGAAGAACTTAAAAAATATGAATTTTATAGAAAAATGCTCGGACACGTCGATTTTTATTTTATATGACGCAATTTTCAGTTGATTTTGAAATTTTTATTTTTTCACAGATTCACCCCCAGCCACCCCACTATTTTTTTAAAGCAAACCGACCCTTTGTTATACCTTAAATAACAGGTAATGTACTCTCTAAAAATGAATTAGTCAAAAGTAACTAATTTAATAGTTAACCATGGAATACCTTGGTATCCCAAAATTTAACAGCCAATTCTTATGTAAAATTTTCTCCTGAATCCGAGAAGTTAAAAAAATGGAACAGTTTTTGAGATATAGTCAATTTTCCATTTAATATGGAATTGACTATATCTCAAAAACTGTTCTACTTTTTTAAATTTTGACGGGATTTTCTGATCTCCATTATTCGAGCTAAACTAGCAAAACCCCAATAAAGATTATTTTTGGGGGTTGCATAGATTCGATTTTTCCACATTTCATCCCAGTTCAAATTGTAAGGTCAAAATTTGTCGCACAGTGTTATCGAACTTTGTTTTTACGTAAACCTTTTTATCCAAGTTATTTATAGGCGGATTAAGAAAAATAATTTTTTTTGTAATTTAAAAATTTAATTAAAAATTTAAAAATTACATCAACCGATGAAAATAAAATCGCCAATGAAAAATATTTATTTGAATAAAAGTGTCAGACTCGATAATTATATTCTATAAGATCCTTAACTTTTATTATGTTGTCCACTTTGAGTAGAAACAAACACCCTGTATATTGTATTATTAATTCTATAAAAAGTAAAAATTGTAACATTTTATACGAGAAAAAAAAAATTAAAAATTATTTATAACTTTTTAAAATTCCTAAAATTTTGACATTTTCTTCTTTAGTACCTAATTAAACATAATATCATTAAAAAATGCACTAGCAAGTGTAATAACCTCGCCTATGACAAACCTGCGCCAGGCTGACTAAATTTGGCTCCAATAGTATACCGTGTTTGTGTGTATCGTGGAAATATTCTGTTTTGTGCCAGAATTAGTAACCTTTAAAAAATCGAGATGTTGAAAGTGTCACTTTTTTACACTATAAAAACTATATATACTTAACAATTATCTGTGTCAGACATACTTAAACCTACTACCAGATTTACGATTAAAATTTTGGCAGCTATTAGGTCACTCTAGTTTAGGGTTAGGCTTCTCTTCTTCTAATTTAGTATCAGAATCTACATCTAAATATAATTTGATAAATCGTATTTAAAAAAATATTAAGTTAATCCTTCATTAAAAAAGTTTGTTAAAATACAGTAGTAAATATATTTATTGGAAAAACCAAAAGGCTATCGACCAAAGTCTTTCTGCATATGTTAAAATACATTTATTTAAAATATTTTTAATATTACCATTCCTGCCTATTGTATACAATTATATAGGGATCCCGTCTGGTCTAGTTGACCAAATTTTTAGGTTGATTTTTTTGTGAACAATTTCACAGAGTAAATTAACACGTTATAGAATTGGTTTAATATATGATTTTTTTTAACAAATAACCGATATAGGCGGGTAGACGAGCAGACGTGCTTTTGCTGTAGTGTAGTTTATAGAAAATGTGCGAAATTAGTGCAAAGATTTACCTGGAAAAGAAAAATCAGTGTACCTGTTACAACATACCTGGAAATCTAACCCCAGGCCAATAATCATTTCATGTAAAGAACAAACGATTCTAACCAAATGTTAGAAAAGAAAAGAAAATTTAAATACAATTTCTACCATTAAGACAACTATCTATCGATAGTGCTCGACCTCTACACTGAAGAGACGACTTTTGCACAGTGGGGCAAACAATTGCTCAAAACAGTTTTCGAATTTCAGCAGACTACAAATCAGCAAGGATAGGTCCTAGTAGTACTAACCAATTTGACGCAAAATTCGCTACTCGTAGTACAATGCCCTAAAGGTATAATAAACCCTCAGCGACTTATTGGACACTAGCCCCTGTAGCTACAGTGAAGAAGGGGTGGGATAAATAAAATCAAAAATACCTAGGCGCCACTTAATTTTTAAGATCCAATAAGGTAATGGTACTAACAAACTAAGAAACCTCATACAATAAATTGGGTCGGCAACGTACTACTAAAGTACTTAATGTTAACAAAAATACTAAACAGGAAACACCGCAAAGAAAACGAATAAAATAAGCACTAACCAGATTTAAACACGTAACAATTTATTGCGTAAACACCCCGAGTTTTGAATTCTTAATTTGTTAAATTAAAACAGTTGAACTTTTTAATTAATTTATTTTTAACAATGTATTCACAACAACAATTAAAAGAGAAGTGCCGGTATAATGTGTAGTTCCGTGCGAGGTAAGCTTGGTTGCCTAGTCAGCAGACGCAACTCCTCCCTCCTTAGCTCGAAAAGCGGATTCCGAATTTTTGAGGGTAGGTCTCCGATTGATCTAAATTGCCAGTGATAAATTTAACGGTTGAACCAAGGGCATTGATTAAACCTCGTTTTGGTCAATTTCGTAACAATTTATTAAGTGAATTTTTTATATTTTGAAGGGCGAGGTCGTGAAGGGCATTAAATAAATAATAAATTTTATGGTGCAGGCAGTGGGACAGAGGGGCCACCAGTAGCAGAATCCTGCAACAAGGTGTTACTGTTACAACTTTTTAAATACTTTTTATCGGTTTCTGTGGTTCTTTCATGTGTTCTACCAATTAGTTTATTATTTTGTTGCTCCATAACAACGAGGGGAGAAAATGGGGCAATTGCTTTATTTCTATTTTTATTTTTATAATATACAATAAGGGGGGTATCTGAACTGATTTGGGTTGAATAATCTAAAGGTACATCGTTTCTGGTTTTATTACATTTTTCTAGTCGATTGATTGCTTTTTCTCGAGTTTTTCCATAAACGTGATCAAAAAAAGGTAAAAGTTCTTTCTTTCGCTTTTCGACAAAATCTTCATAAATAGGCGTGTCGGTATTTAGTTCTATAAGTTTTTCGTAGGGACCATATAATAGCGTAAAAGGGGCAAAATTAGTACTTGAATGTATTGATTGATTATATATTGTGACAGCGGCGATAACGTGATCATCTAGGGAGTCTCGCGGGTTAACTTCGTGGAGGATGTTTAGTTTTTCGATAAGGGTACTATGAAAGCGTTCGATGGGGGAGTTTGAGTTTCGGACGGTAGTAATATGGTGATCTATTTTATGTAAATTTAAATATTGTTTAAACGTGTGGCTCGTAAATTCTCTGCCTGAATCTGTTGTAATTTTTTCCGGATAATTGTGGTGAGAGCAATAATGCCTTAATTTACGAATTATTTCAAAACTAATTCGATCATTTAACATATAACATTGTGCTTACTTACTGAATTGATCTAAAATTGTTAAAAAGATTTACTTTTATAAAAGAAAACATCAATGTGTAAATTTTGAAAAGATTTATGTGATAATAGCGGGCCTTGAAATGGGTACTTTGGGGGTCTACGTTCGTATTTGTTTTTTAAGCATACGATACAAGCATTTATAAATTTTGTAATATCGATTTTTAAATTAGCCCAATAATAAATTTGGGATAATTGCGAATACGTTTCATTTATGCCGTTATGATTTCTATTATGATATTGCTCGATTATTTTTTCCTTGTCCTCAACTTTGCAAATGTCTTTTAAATAGGTAGAACAAAGTATAATTTTAAGCCAATTTGTAAAAAAATTTCCAAGTGTTTCCTCAATAAGGGGGCGTAACAAATTGGGTTCATGTAAATACAGATAATAGGTTTGTGAAGGGTCAATAAGTTCTTTAAATTGGGAGAGGATTTGTTCGGAAATATTGTTATTATCTTGTAATGCGATGCTTATAACTCGACGGTCTCTAAATTTGATTTTAAGGGAGTTTTGTTCTGAATGGCCAGTAGCAATAAAAATTTGGTTCTCAAAATAATTAATTGGTTTGTTAGTTATTGAAAGTTCAAAGGAAATATTGTCTGCTTGGGAATGAACAGTGCTTTTTTCAAGAAATTCTTCAAGATCAGCTGGGTCGGGGTTTTCTTCGATATTTGGGAAGATCGAATGTATCATTTACATTGATCTCGATTCTAGACAAGGCATCTGCAACAACATTGACTTTACCTTTTTTATATACTATTGTGTAATCGTACTCTTGGTACTTGGGGTTTTTAATTTTGAGAGCCAAATTAAGGGGTTGTGATCCGTTTCAATTTTGAATGTGCGGCCAAATAAATAGTGACGAAAATGTTGCACAGAGTCCACAATAGCAAGAAGTTCCTTTTCTGTTGTAGAATAATTTCTTTCAGCAGAATTGAGGGTGCGTGAGTGATAGGCAATTGGAAGTCCTTTTTGGGAGAGCACAGAACCAAGGCAAACGTTGGAGGCGTCAGTCGTTAAGGTAAAAGTCTCTTGTAAATCCGGATATTGTAAAATAGGGGAGTTGGATAATGCTTCTTTGCATTTATTAAATGCTGATACGTATTGTTCGTTGTAAATGTCAATTTTTTCATTTTTTCGCGTACATTTGTTAATTGGGTATGTCAATTTTGCAAAATCAGATATGAACCTACGGTAATATCCGATAAGTCCCAAAAAGGATTTAATTTCTTTAACAGTTTTAGGAATAGGGAAATTTTGGATGTCTTTAATTTTATTGGGGTTTGGTTCCAGTCCATTTTCTGTTACGATATGACCTAAAAATTCTACCCGTTTTGTTAAAAACTCTGACTTGTCAAGCTGTACTTTAAGATTTGCTTTATTTAATGCCGAATATATTAGTTTTAAATCATGAATGTGGTCTTGGAGTGATTTTGAAAAAATAATTACATCGTCCATGTAAACAAAACATTTTTGATATAAATAAGGCCTTAAAACTTCGTCCATCATACGTTGAAATGAAGCAGGGGCATTGCGTAAGCCAAAGGGCATGCGAACGTATTCGTAGTGTCCTTGGTTGACAGTAAAGGCGGTTATAGGGATTGATTTTTATCTGATGAAATCCTTGGGCAAGATCAAGGCATGTAAAATATTTACAACGTCCTAGATTTTCTAAGATTTCATCGACTCTGGGAAGCGGGTATTTGTCTTCAATTGTGTTCTCATTTAATTTTCTGTAATCAATCACCATTCTAAATTTTTTGACACCTGAGGCATCTGGTTTTTTTGGTACAATCTACACAGGGGCACTATATGGACTGGTTGAAGGACGAATAATTTTTTGGTCTAAAAGTTTCCGAATTTGTTTAGAGATCTTAGAACGCATAAGCGGAGGGTGCCTAAACGAACGAGTAAAAATTGGGTTTTCATCTTTTGTCGCTATATGATGGGTAGTAGTGACTGAAGATGACAGGGGTGTCGATTCGTTTTAAAAAATATTTTTATATCGCTGACAAAGATTAATAATTGCTTTTCTTTCTTCGGAATTTAGATGGGAAAGACGTAATTTTTTGACATCGTCGTGAAGTCGTTATTGTAAATCGGAAAACTCGTTTCTATGTTAAATAAGTTCAAGGGGTAAGCGGAGATTTGTTTTATGGCATTTTCTGTATATAGAATTGTTATAAATCCGTCTTGACTAAATGAATAGAAGAGGGTAAATTTCTTTATTGTGAATCGAAACGTTGGGGACGAAAACATCGCCATCGGGACAATTAACTGCAATTTTAGTATGTTCTGGAGAAAAATAACGGAATTTTATTGAAATATTATTAATATTTAAAGTGTGTGTTCGATAATCAATTTTTGCGTACAAATTTTAAAGATCGCTTGAACCAATTAGCGCATCAAATCTGTCATGCCAGGGAATTATATGAAATTTAAAGCAGTAATTGATTCCGAATTCTGAAAAAATTGGATACTGCAAATTTTTATTATTGGTAAATGATTTATTAAGTGACTGCACAGTAAACTCTTTTTGAAAAAAGTAATTTAAATTAAAATAAGACGCCGCTTTTGGGGTTATTATTGAATTAGTGGCTCCTGTATCTATTAAAATTTTGAGATTAAAAAGTGAAAGAGTAATGAAAGGCAATCGAGGTAAATTTGCAATATTATTTAAGTTTATGTAGCATTCGGGTTCAAATTGACGTCGTAAAACTTTTCACACGGCAAATAATTAGCATCAGCATTATCTAGATGAGAATAAACTTGGTCGGTAGGTAAACGGGGATCGAAATCGGACGTCGCGGACATATCAGGTGCGCTTCCGTTCACAGTGTCGTCTTCGGGGCAATAACTCTGGGAATCAAATTCGGTACTTTCGATGTTATACGCGTTATGCCTAAAGTTTTGAGGGTTTTTAATGGTTTTAGTTGACATTGGAGTCGGATTGTAACTTTGATTTGAATATTTGGCGGTTTGGGTTGACATCGGAGACTGCTTATAAAAATGTTGTGTATTTGGCAAATTTTTGCTTGAAGATGGGTCGAAAAATTGTTTATATATTGGTTGCGATTTATGAGGAAAAGATTTGTTAAAATTACCAAAGGGTTTTGTGTTATTAAAATTTGATCGTTGTGGTTCGGGGTGACTGACTTGATTAAAATGTTGTGGGGGATAGTTGAAAAATCTTGGTGACGGAGAATTTAAAACTAATTGGGGTGTTTTGATTTTATCAGATTTGGTGTTGCGTATAGCTCTACCAAAAGATTCTTCGTTTTCGAGCTCAGAACATCGCGAAAGACATTCTTCTAGTGATTTACAATTGCTGTATTTTAACAAATCGCGGTAGGGTTGTGAAAGACCAACTTTAAATGTCAACAGTGCTTTTTGCTGAAAAAGTTCTGTTTTTATTTTAACGATATTTGCGCGCTGTTTTGAATGGAGACAAGATCGATAAGGTCATTTAATTTCTTGTCCAGGCGCAAATAATAATCGGTATAATTTTCATTAAAATTTTGAATGCATGTCGTTACGAATATTTTGCCAAGTTTGAAAAAAATTTGGAATAAAATTGTCGAGTTTATTGGCTGTTATAAATGATTTTGGTGGTCCGCGAATTTTGCTTAAAACATAGAGGTTAAATAAATGCAATTGAATGTTTGAGCACATTTCAAAAGTGCCTTGAAAAAGATCAATAATTTTGTCCACAGAAATTATGAAATCGCTGAGAGATGCTTCACCATCGCCATAAATAGGTATTACTTTACAAAATTGTTCAAGTTGCTTATCAGTTATTTTAGGAATTTCTGGAACCGTCATATTTACTTTGTTGATTTTAATTTGGGGATTAGTTATAGTTGTATTTTCTAATAATATAATAAGTTGTTCTATTTCTGGATCACTTAATTCCGAAACCGAAATTTTGTTTAGATTTGTTGGCATAAAAATTAATAAAGGCAAAAAATAATACTTAAAATAAATGAAAATAAATTAGGAAATAATAAAAGGGATGCAAAAGGAACTACTGAACGACTTACTTGATTAATTTTAATGCGTTGTTCATCTCCAATTGGCTCGGGGGACGAAAGGACGAAATTCAGGAGATTTCGAAGTTGTCCAATGAATCTTCAATGGGTCCTTTGGCAGGTTGAAGACGGGTGACTTTCTTCTTTGATGTTTATGAGTCCGGCTTCACCATAAATTGTAGAAACAAACCAAAAATTCTAATGATTTTTGTTGATGAGAATCCTGGTTCACAGCGCCAGTTTTGAATTCTTAATTTGTTAAATTAAAACAGTTGAACTTTTTAATTAATTTATTTTTAACAATGTATTCACAACAACAATTAAAAGAGAAGTGCCGGTATAATGTGTAGTTCTGTGCGAGGTAAGCTTGGTTGCCTAGTCAGAAGACGTAACTCCCGAGTAAACCCTGTATCTAACAAAACAAAATATAATATTTTTGTAGCTAACTGCAAGTGTTAAATTCTTCAAACACTCTGTATAAGAAAATTACACATAAAAATTATAACCAAAATTAATGTCTATCAGAACACCCTGTATATAAACCGCAAAATAATATTTATAATAATTTATCACACGTTCTACCATAAATATATCTATATAACTAGAATAAAAAAAGTTGTTATTCAAGTATAAACGCGTATAGCAGGTAAATAAATATACAAATAAACGATTGTGAATAGCTATTTTCGCTCAGCATGCATGCGTAACCGAAATGTACAAATATTTTCGTTGGACAACTTCCGTGACTGGAACAACGCTTATCTCTGAAAACAAGTGAAATAACCCAATTATTGAGATTTGACAGTAGTACGCGTAATATTATGATTATAATAAAGAGCCAGAACTCGCCAACTATTGAAACTCAAACTTAAGCATAAACTGCTAATCAAAATGGGGTTATTTCTTTTAGTCAAACACTTGTAAGTAGAATTTATTAATAATTACAACATATCCTATAAAATAATTAAAGTAAGGTTATAAAACAATAATCGTTCTTTTAACTATGTATCAGTCTGATTTTTAAGTAATTAATTTATAGGGTAACTGGTAAACTAGTACATAAATACCTGGCCACTATCCTTACATAAATATTGTCTTGTTAATAGATTAAACCTGATTGTACCGAAGATCTTCCTAGTTATGGCAGAAACGCAGTGGAAATATGTAGGCAAAAGCACTGGACGCTCTTCCAGTTTCTTGATACAGGTATGCAGTAACAACAAAACTTGGAGTTCAAAAGGAAAGTACGGAACACTACAATTTTAAAACCATGTACCAAAATAAAACACGAAGAATTCCAATCAAAAATACAAATAAATACGTAGCATATAAAAACCCTTCAGTGACAACGAAGGGTTATTCTAAATAAATACAATTTTTGTAGGCTCGTTGGATTATTGGCAGCAAAGAGTGATTTTCTATCCCAAAAAAAATTGGCTGAATTTCTTGATAACCAAAAGAACTATTACAAAGTACCAGAAATCACTTGTTAAACCATTCATCTAATTTCCCCAGAAGGATGGATAATTTTACCACAAATATTTAAAGATGAAAGTTTTCGTAAATCAAACCCCTAAACTTAACTACTTCTGAACCGGAAATCGAGTGAGTGTCACCGCAATTAAAGTGGCTCTCCTTTTTTTTAAGAAAAGTTTTTGGCGCATTATTTAAACTGCCAATGATAACACTTGAAGGAATACACTGTGAAAATCTAACAGAACCAATGGAGAATTCAATTTATTTAAATTACCGATCTTAAAATTAAATATAGTACAATAAAATAACACTTTCATTAATTTATTATTAAGAAATAAATAAATAAATAAAATGCTAATCCCCTTTACTTACCAAGTTACCAACCGAACAGCTGATCAAAGTCACTATCTTGACGGTAAAAGTAAACATTACATTAAAGAGGCAAAAAATATCTAAATTTCACTGAAAATATGGTATGAAGAGGTACGAATTATGCAAGACTTTCTTAAAACACAGACCTATTAAAGAAACGTATACAAAATAAAGACAATTTAATACAAAAATCCTAAAAATTTAAGGTAGGCGAAATTTGCACGTTACAAACTCCACCCCAACCTCCAGAAAATTTTCCCAAAATTTTCACAAAACCTAAAACAAAAAAAAATAAGACAAGTGACACATTAAATTTCCAAGACCTTAAGTAACATCTGACTCATTTGGGACTGAACGTAAATCTTTAGCATTCCATACTCCCCGCTTTTTATTATTTTCCTCTCTTAATTCGTAGGTACATGGAGATACTATTTTATGGATAAAGAATGGACCAACAAATTTAGGAGAAAGTTTCGCACTGACATAATTTGCTGCATTGGAGAGGATATAGTTTTTACGCAATACTTGTTGACCAACGGAATATCTAACCGGCCTACGACGTAGGTCATAGCTACACTTATTCTTATCAGTGGCACGGTCAAGCCGTCTCCTAATGTCAGCATACACTTCACGAAGACCTTCATGCCTAATCTTGACATCGAATTTGGATCTATCCACCTCAACTGATCCAGGTCCTTCATCAGACTTGCCATAATCATTTCCACGCAAGCACATTTGTCTCCCAAAGTTTATGAAATAAGGAGTCTGATTGGTCGCCTCCGAAACCAAAGTCCTTAGAGCACATCCAATTTTAGGTAAATGTTTGCACCAATTACAATGATTATCACCCACATAGCAACGTAACATATTACATAGCGTCTTATTAACCCGTTCAGTCGGATTACTCTGGGGATGATACAACGCCGTGTATGAGATACGAACTCCATAGTTCTTCATCAGATCCTGAAATAATCTACTCTCTATACAACAAACCATCCTGCATTCTCCAGAGAGGGAACTTTTTTGGAGTCTTAGACACACTATTCAACATTTTTACATACCACTTATCTTTACCAACATCCTCAGGAGAAATATCTACCAGATCAACGATTGGGACAGATCGACTGAGCGCATCTGGGACCAAATGGTCTTTACCTTTGCGGTGCACTATGTCGAAATCGAACTGTTGGAGTCGTAAAGCCCAACGAGTTAATCTACAACTGGGATTCTTCAAATTATTTAACCACACCAGCGAGTAGTGATCGGTAACCACCGTGAAGGGAGAGGCCTCGATATATGGCCTTAATTTCTCCACAGCCCACACTACAGAAAGACACTTACGTTCTGTTGTAGAGTAAAATCTCTCTGCTTTGCTCAATGATCTCGAAAGGTACGCAATCACTCGTTCACCATCTGTATAGACCTGGGATAAAACAGCTCCAATCCCAAAAGCAGATGCATCAGTTTGGACGCAGAAAGGCAAGTCAAAATTGGGTACAGACAAAATGGGGGCAGTTACTAATTTTTCCTTGATGAGTTGGAAGGCATTCTCCTGTTCCTTTCCCCACAAAAACTTATTTTTCCTACGCAACAAATCATCATCGCCCACATTTCTAGGGGTAGGAATCTTCATTGTAGCGCTTACTTTTTCTGGGTCGACATGTAGCCCATTTTGATCCACGTCAAAGCCCAAATAATTTAACTTAGGGCGACAAAACTGACATTTCTCTTTATTCAAGGTCAACCCTGCAGCCTTCAACCTTTTCAAAACTTTCTTAAGGAGTGCCATGTGTTTTTCAAATGTGGGTGCTATAATAATGATATCATCAAGGTAAACGAATACAAAAGGTTCCAACTCAGGTCCCAATACCTTATCAATAAAACGCTGGAATGTGGGAGGCGCGTTATGAAGCCTATACAGCATCCTAATAAATTGAAAAAGACCACGATTAGGCACAGTAAAAGCAGTTAGAGGGCGAGCACTATCCAGCATCAGTTGCCAGTAAGCAGATTTAAGATCCAGGGAAGTTAGGTACCTAGCATCTCTAAGTTTGTCTAGGATTGAGGAAATATGTGGCAGTGGATAAGCATCGCGTTTAGTAACCTTGTTCAGTTTCCGGAAATCAATACAGAAACGATAGCTTCCGTCCTTTTTTCGCACCATGACGACCGGACTACTCCAAGGGCTATTAGACGGCCCTATAATACCCTTCTCCAACATCGCATCCAACTCCTTATCCATATATTTTTGTACTTGTGGCGATACAGGATAGTATCTTTGCTTGATAGGTTCAGCATCAGTTTCAATTTTATGCCTCACCACATCTGTACAACCTAACTTGTCCATTCCCTCAAATGCTTGCTGAACGATCTCCTCTAAAATATCCAACTTTTCCTGCGACAAGGAATTCTTATCCTGAATAATTTCGTCTACCCTAATACCGTCATCCTTACAAAAAACCCAAGCATTCGATCTTAAATTTGGTACAATTCCCATCAGACTCCAAAAATCTATTCCTAAAATCAACGTATGAGGCAACTCCGGCACCACCAAAATATCAATCATCTTCTCTTCACCTTCTAAATTAACCAAAGTCCTCCAAACACCCAAACTTTTACATCTGTTCCCATTCGCGACAGACACAACAGTTTGACGACGTACATCTAATTGTTCACCAATAAAGTCCCTCATCAATTGCCAACCTGGCCCGCCTAAAATGGTTCTACTGGCTCCTGAGTCCAAAAGGCCCAATATTTTCTTACCAAAAATAAACACAGACAAATAAGGACGTTCATTCTTACCAACATGCTCAAGCACAAAATTTAACAACACGGGAAGTTTCTGATCTGGGAGCCCAGGAGAATCTTTGGAGCTGTCTAATGCAAAACTATCAACGCTCTTAACAGAAGAGCGTCGCTGCGCGTTTCCCTGGTTCGAATTGGCACAAGGGCAAGTCCTCACCGTAAACCCATTTCGTTTACATTTATAGCAATGTATTTTCCGAGGCTCTACACAACCTACAGCTCTATGTCCCGGCTTATTACAGTTAAAACACACAACACTATTAGCAACTTGACCAGACCTGACAGGAACTTCCCTAACTTCAGCGACTTCTACTGGCGAGTAAGCATAAGCCAAATCAGGTTCCAGTGTGTTTACACGTCTAGTAGGGGGATCAAAAGACTCAGCCGCTGAGTGACGAGCTTCTAACCGGCGACACAAAGTACGAAGCTGCGACAATGACGTGACATCAACAAGTCCTAAGACGATTAAACAACGCAGACATATTTGACAAATATATACCTATACTTTCCTCAGCACCTTGTGTTCTGTGTTTAATTTCGTCAAAGAGCTTCTTGTCGTAATGGAGTTCTCTAACTCAGACCAATTGCTACAACTCCTTCTGGCATCCCTAAACCAAACCAGCGCTTTCTCAGCAAACAAATCTATGCTGGACTCACACCGCATTTCAGAGGACACATGCCTAGCAAGTTGCAACTCTTCAACCCTTTCTAAAAATGCATTCACCGACATAACTTTCTTTCCTCCGGTAAAAACTAATCCCCACTGGCGAACTGGACCAGGTCTCACTACAGTACTCAGATGCATACTAGCTGTGGTCACATTCCCCTCCGCTTCTTCGTGAAGGTCATCATCACTAGCTGGATCATCTTCATCTTCCAACACACTTATTTCAGGAATCGCTCGTTGCCTGGCAGTATAGCAATCAGTCTTGTCATCCAGCGCCTTAAAAAGTCCTTTAAGACGGGTAATGTAATCTGTCTTCTCATCTTCATGACCAGTAGCAACCATACGATCTGCTCTTCCTATTGTGTGAGAAAGCTTGGTCTCCAGTTTTAAATACTCATTACTTTTAGGACCCGCATCAAAATTTTTTAATAGTTCATAAATAACAGTAATATTTGCATCAAATGCGGCAGAATCCTGTTCATAGGTGTAGGGATAGGGTGGCACAACAAGCTGTCTATCCCTCTCAGCTTTAAATGTTCTATACAAGCGAGTACGCAACTCCTCACAAGTTCCTGTAGTTGATTTTTCCCTAATATTCAACTTATAGATAGATAGATAGATAGATATATTTAGATAGATATATTTATTTACATTCAAAATTTACAAGGCGTGTCAACAAAACAGTATATAAAAACATAATTAAAATACAATACTATAAAATGTACAAGAGACATATGAATAAAAAACGCAATAAATTAGTTCACTAACTACACAAGTTTAAAAATTAAAGATAAAAAATTAATATAAATAAGGTAACAATACATACATTAGAAATTTAAAAATTCATCTATTGAATAAAAAACATTTTGGATTAAGAATTTTTTTACAGTCTTTTTAAAAAGTGTTTTGTCCATCTTTCTAATCTCTTCTGGAAGCTTATTTAATAGTTGCATTCCCAAATATACAAAATTGTTCTGAGACTTCTGCAAACGACATTTAGGTAGAACCATTTTGTCTCTATTTCTTGTTTCATAATTGTGAATTTGTGCGTGTGTTAAGTAGTTGGTCTGATTTTGGTGTATGTAGCACAGACAGGTAAGTATGTAGCAGCTTGGAATGGTAAGTATTTTAAAGATTGTAAATAGTTCTCTACAGCTTGTTGTTGGCGGTGCTCCAATTATGGCTCTAATAGCCCTTTTTTGTAGTAGAAATATTCTGGATGATTCCGAACTTGAACCCCAGAGCATGATGCCATATGTGGAGATACTATGAAAATGTGCAAAATAGGTAAGTATTGCGGCATTTTTGTTCAATATAAAACTTATTCTTCTAATTGAATAAATGGCTGATGTTAGTACCTTTGAAAGGTGATCTATATGTTGAATCCATGTCATTGTACTATCCATATAGAACCCTAGCAAATGAATATTTTCAGGTAGTGTAGGTTTTTTTAGTGAAAATACAAGTGTTTGAGTTTTTTCTTTATTTAGTTTTAATCCGTTTGACTCAAACCAATCTTGTGCATTGTTTATTGCTTCAATGGACTTTTGTTTTAGCCTTATTGTATTGTCGGAACTATTTATAAAAGTGGTATCATCAGCATAAATGCATGATTTTGAAGTATTTACATTTGCTGTCAGATCGTTTGTATATAGGATAAACAAAATTTGTCCTAAGATAGATCCTTATGGTACTCCCATGTTTATTAATTCTTCTTTGGTTTGTCTATCTTTCCACTCAACTACTTGTCTTCGGTTTTTTAGGTAAGACGAAAGTATATCATGTGCTTGACCTCTGATTCCATAGAAATATAGTTTGTCGAGCAATATTTGGTGGTTTACACAATCAAATGCTTTACTTAAATCCAAGCATGCTACTTCTGTATCCTGTTTATCTTCAAATTTTCTATAATTGTTTCAATGACTTCTATCATAGCAGATACTGTCGATTTGTTTTTTTGGAAGCCGTGTTGAGATGGCACTATGATTTTCTTTTTTTCAATAAATTTCACGATCCTAACTTTTAATAACCACTCAAATTTTTTTATATCATCTCATCCTGGACTAACCGATTAACTGATATTCTACGCGGCATCTTGGAAATTTAACACACACCAACCAGAAAACTAGAGAACACAACAGCCAACCATACAAGAAAATTCAAAAATCAGTAGTCTAATTTTTCTAAAGCTAAAGCCCTACAACTCTAAAACACTATATTCAACCAATAGCCCTAACTTAAGAAAATTACAAAACCGACTTGCACACGGTGGCCCTATATGGACACAAAAAACAACAAGAAAACAACTGACATGAATTGTAGTTGCAGTGCTAAAAAGGTATATCTGTCGTTAAATATAAGTTTCCTGCAAAAAAAAATAATTTTTTTCTAGGACCTCAAGCCCATGTGGGCCCCACGTCGGGCGCCAAAAATTTGTGACGCAAAATTCGCTACTCGTAGTACGATGCCCTAAAGGTATAATAAACCCTCAGCGACTTATTGGACCCTAGCCCCTGTAGCTACAGTGAAGAAGGACCCTTAAGGGGTGGGATAAATAAAATCAAAAATACCTAAGCGCCACTTAGTTTTTAAGATCCAATAAGGTAATGGTACTAACAAACTAAGAAACCTCATACAACAAATTGGGTCGGCAACGTACTACTAAAGTACTGAATGTTTGATGTTAACAAAAATACTAAACAGGAAACACCTCAAAGGAAACGAATAAAATAAGCACTAACCAGATTTAAACACGTAACAATTTATTGCGTAAACACCCCGGGTAAACCCTTTATCTAACAAAACAAATTATAATATTTTTGTAGCTAACTGCAAGTGTTAAATTCTACAAACACTCTGTATAAGAAAATTACACATAAAAATTATAACCAAAATTAATGTCTATCAGTACACCCTGTATATAAACCCGCAAAATAATATTTATAATAATTTATCATACGTTCTACCATAAATATATCTATATAACTAGAATAAAAAAAGTTGTTATTCAGGTGAGTATAAGCGCGTACAGCAGGTAAATAAATATACAAATAAACGATCGTGAATAGCTATTTTCGCTCAGCATGCATGCGTAACCGAAAATGTACAAATATTTTCGTTGGACAACTTCCGTGACTGGAACAACGCTTATCTCTGAAAACAAGTGAAATAACCCAATTATTGAGATTTGACAGTAGTACGCGTAATATTATGATTATAATAAAGAGCCAGAACTCGCCAACTATTAAAACTTAAACTTGCATAAACTGCTAATCAAAATGGGGTTATTTCTTTTAGTCAAACACTTGTAAGTAGAATTTATTAATAATTACAACATATCCTATAAAATAATTAAAGTAAGGTTATAAAACAATAATCGTTATTTTAACTATGTATCAGTCTGATTTTTAACTAATTAATTTATAGGGTAACTGGTAAACTAGTACATAAATACCTGGCCACTATCCTTACATAAATATTGTCTTGTTACTAGATTAAACCTGATTGTACCGAAGATCTTCCTAGTTATGGCAGAAACGCAGTGGAAATATGTAGGCAAAAGCACTGGACGCTCTTCCAGTTTCTTGATACAGGTACGCAGTAACAACAAAACTTGGAGTTCAAAAGGACAGTACGGAACACTACAATTTTAAAACCATGTACCAAAATAAAACACGAAGAATTCCAATAATCAAAAATGCAAATAAATACCTAGCATATAATAGTATATTCTGTAACAAGTTTGGAATACAGCATATTCCGCTCGAGTGAAGAGTTTGTCACACGAGCCGAAGGCGAGTTTGACGGTTTCACGAGAGCGGAATATGCAATTCCAAACGTGTTTCAGACTATAATTTTTCTACGTTTCCAAAAAATACCATAGATAAATAATTTAATTAAGAAAGTGAGGTTGGATCGGTATAAAATTTGTTAGATATTAAAAACAGAGATGTCGTCAAGAGTGTTTATTCTGTCATCCGATGATAGAATATTTCATTCTGTAACACTTTACGGAATATATGTCATTCCATAGATAAAAGTGATATTAGAAAGGTCAAATTCCGTAATAGGAGAAGAAAGAAACCCTTTAGTGACAACGATAAATAAATACAATTCTTGTACGCTCGTTGGATTATTGGCAGCAAAGAGTGATTTTCTATCCCAAAAAAAATTGGCTAGATTTCTTGATAACCAAAATAACTATTACAAAGTACCAGAAATCGCTTGTAAAACCATTCATCTAATTTCTCCAGAAGGATGGGTAATTTTACCACAAATATTTAAAGATGAAAGTTTTCGTAAATCAAACCCCTAAGCTTAACCAACCACTTCTGAACCGGAAATCGAGTGCGTGTCACTGCAATTAAAGTGGCTCTCCTTTTTTTAAGAAAATTTTTTGGCGCATTATTTAAACTGCCAATGATAACACTTGAAGGAATACACTGTGAAAATCCAACAAAACCAATGGATAATTCAATTTATTTAAATTACCGATCTTAAAATTAAATATAGTACAATAAAATAACACTTTCATTAATTTATTATTAAGAAATAAATAAATAAATAAAATGCTAATCCCCTTTACTTTATTTTGAATATTTAAAATCACGTTGGACTACTGCAAGTTACCAACCGAACAGCTGATCAAAGTCACTATCTTGACAGTAAAAGTAAACATTACATTAAAGAGGCAAAAAATATCTAAGTTTCACTGAAAATATGGTATGAAGAGGTACGAATTATGCAAGACTTTCTTAAAACACAGACCTACCTATTAAAGAAACGTATACAAAATAAAGACAATTTAATACAAAAATCCTAAAAAATTAGGGTAGGCGAAATTTGCACGTTACACCAATCAAACCTCATTTATGAACTCCAAATGAATGAGAGCATTACTAAATCCCTGGTTAAGGGGGGTTCCAGATTGTACTTGGCCCAGCCTGGCGACAAAATTTCGGGAGTAGACTTAACCTTCGATACTGTCATTCACGTCCTCCTAGGCGAGATTTACCAACCGGAGTGAAAATTCAGTTCCACCAAACACAGGTGCAGTGGCGGGATACTGAAAGTGGGTAAAATAACCCTGGGGTATCAATGTAAGGCGATGCCGGTGGGGCCTGCCATACGTTTCTTATACTAATACTTGTACAAAAAACATCTCACCCCGTTTGCACAGCTCACACAACTTGATTTTATTCAACCGTCATTAAAAAAAAAACGTTTGGAAGACCTAATTAAAAAATAATAATTTCTGAAAAACTTCGTTGATTTTGATGGATTTTTATTGGGAATTACACCACCTAATATATTAATAACCCCTTTGAACAGAAAGGGGAAATGTTCTTAACTTCAAAAAGTACTTATCTGTCAATATTAATGAACACTTGATAATTTGTAATAAAATGTAGAAAAGGTAAAAGTGCTAACATGCCCCATTTTGTCTATACTAACAACTATCCCTAAGTTGTAATTTTTGAATTGAATCTTGAACCTTGCTATAACCAAAAAGGTTTGTTTGCATTTTTATTCCAATATTATATTTAGCCAAGAAGCTTTAAAAATGACAACTAAACAACTAAAAATAGTCTAACTCGTCGACGTCTGCTAAACTTAAACCCGAAGTTTTGACCCCCTTTAAAATGTTGCCAACTAGCCCCCCTCACCCCTAAATTTCGTTTTTCGCATGCTTACTTAGGTTGTACGCAAATAGCGTTAACATATTTCTGGGGGTGAATTTACACACAAAATATGAATACAACTTTTTGTAAACATGGCTTCGTAGGGCCGCTACGACCTTTTAAATATATTACCCAAAAATTGGTTTTTATTGATTATTAATTGGAGTTAATTTGTGGCCGTTTAAAATTTTATTTTGAAGACAAAATAATAAAAAATTTCAAACAGGTTTACAAAACAAAACTACTGTTGGGTTAAAGTTGTAGGACCGCATATAGAAAACATTGTTTAAAGACAATTTTTTTTCATAACTGTGTCGAGACGTTATTATGCACCGACGCACACTGGGGCAGCGGATGCCGAAACGTGGAAACAATTCCAAATTCAAATTTTAATAATTTGCGAAACAAATCAATCAAAAGTCAAGTAAATTTATCTCTTTATTAAATCACATTAGCCTTAAAACAAATAACACACGTTGTCGGTCAAAAGACGCTTGTCAAAATACGTTACGCAAATTGTTTTGTTATTGAGCGTTTCTCTTAAAAAAAACTGCGTTACTTAACTGTGTTTATAAGGTGAAAACTGAAATAAAAAGATTAAGAAAAATGGCTAACTATAAATTCGGTAAGTAGTTTATTTTTTAGTATAACTTAAATATTCCTACTATTTCGTTACCTGTAGAAGTACATTAATTTTAAGATGCTGCCTGACTTAAGGTTAAGTTTTATTATGCCATATTACAATAAAGTTTTTATAGAGGCTTATTAATTGTCATTTATATTAAAATATCCAATTGAAATCTTTATTTTCCGTATAACGCCAAAATATTTTTTTAAAGTTTCTTTGTTTAAAAAAAATGACAATATTTCTAATGTGTGTGAATACCTATTTTTTAATTTCTTTTCAGAAAATAAAATGGCTTACATAGAAATAAGCCGCAATGATCTTTGGAAAAAAATTCGAGAATGCCCTTCTGTAAAAAAACAACAGAAAACATAGCTACATTAAAGAATATGTCAAAGGAATAATCAATTGTTCAATCATAGGTTAAAGCCCAAGTTTAACAGAGAAATAGTTAAACATAAATTTGCCCAGATGAGAATATTTCGGAAATATCTCTTCCTGTATGTAACTTTTTTGCATATCCAGAAATTCTGGAGTTTTTTTTTAGAAATTAATAGAAAATGGCTTGAGGATAACATTAAGTTTAAAAAATATATTAATAACCAACAAAAATGTGGTCGTCCCCTCTTGGATTTTTCGGCTACGAAGTAAGCGTAAAAAAACTGCGGATTTAAGACAAAAAATGCCAGGGGAAGCTATCTTCTATGCAGCTCAGATGGAATTAAGAAAATCAGGTAATATTCGCAAGCTTCTAAATTAGTACATAAGCTAATCACATCTAGTCCTAACAGAGCATCAAAGTACATAAGCGCTTTGGAAAATACCAATAAATTTAAAAAAATAATGTTAACTCCAGAAAAAGCACTCTCAGTGTTAGTTGAAGGAGGCTTTATAATAATAATAATAATAATAATAATAATAATAATAATAATAATAATAATAATAATAATAATAATAATATTAATAATAATAATAATAATAATAATAATAATAATAATAATAATATTTTATTGATCCAAAAGACAATTAATTATTGTAGGACAGGTCAGACTATTTACATATATATATATATATATATATATATATATATATACATATTAGGGTGGTCCTTAATAAGGTTATTTTCAAATTTCTTTGCTCCCAGGGGCTCAAATACTAAATATTAACTCTAAGATAGTGCGCATTCCAATCTAAGTTTCCTATGGAAATAACATAGGAAAAATTACTTTTGTTGTTTATAATTTTATAACTTGGGAACGAATAAATTAAAAATTATAAATCATACATATTTTTATAGAGAATTTAACGCTCTACAAAAAAGGTCTCTTATAATTTTTCCATTAGTCTATTGGTTTAAAAGTTATTCAACGCCAAAGTTTAATTTTCATATTATTATTAATATTATCAAGGCTTTTTTATGAGGCGCCGTTTGTGTCAAAATTAAAAGTGCTAAATAAACTTATTTTGCGAGTTGATATTAAGAGCTCAAATTTTCAGGGAATTTTTTTTTATTAATTTGGAAGCATTTGAGCCTCTGGGAGCAAAGAAATTTGAAAATAACCTTGTTAAGGACCACCCTAATATATATATATATATATATATATATATATAGTACACACAGTTAGCTTAAAAAGTACGTTTACATATAATGTGTAAAATAAAAGAACGTACGTACTTACTATTAACAAACAATAATATAAAAAACAAGTTACAATTGGAATAATTATTTTAAAATTTCTTTTAGGTCATAAAAGCATTTTTTTATTAACATTTCTTTTAAAGGTAATTTAAATGTATTAAAGCTTTTAGCATCTTTTATGTGTTGTGGAATATTATTATAATAATAATAATAATAATAGGCTTTATTTCAGAAGACATATACATGTGTAGAAAACGTCAAGGTAAATTTGAAATAGACAAACATAAAACATAAGAAATTACAAAATGGTTCATAATGTACATAAATAAATTTTAACAACTTTAGCTAGATTATAAGAAATTCATTCAAGCTATAAAAACATTTGGACAACAAATATGACTTCAAAAGTGTTTTAAAAATGTGAACTGATTTTGAGTTTTTAATTTCCAAAGGAAGTCTATTAAATATATGTATTCCTAAACTGTTTCCCATATATTTTTATGCCAGAGAAGAATGGTGATTTTTCAAATAATTTTAAATTATGTTTTGGAATACTGAGCATATTAGCATTTCTTGTACTGTACTGTCCGTTCAGGCTAAGTTGAGCGGTCTTAGGAATGTCAAGCCGTCCATCATCTCTATGTTTAGGCACAATTAAATACATGTATTTTGGTAGCCCTCTGTACGAACAAACGGCAAGCTGCGGTACTGATAAATCATCTTCTTGTCACCAAAATCTCGCGACGATTCGATATTTAATTTAATCAACGGCCATATGATCCCCCGCCAAAGCGCTCAACTTAGCCTGAACGGACTGTAATTATGGCAGCTGCCATTTATTCGTAAAGATGACAGATTTTTTCTAACATATATTGCTGTAAAATATATATAAATATATATATATATAAATCTACCATTGTACCGAGAAACTTGACGTTTTTTGAAAGTTTTAGATTAAGGACGTTTGAAATATCTACGATTCTCTTGGCGGAGAAATAAATATATTCTGTTTTGCCCATGTTAACCATAAGGCGGTTTTTGGCACACCAATTCCTAAAACTTACTAAGACTTGGTCAGCTAGTAACCCAAGTTTTGCCACGTCAGTTTCTGAGACCACTATTGATGTGTCGTCAGCATACAAAGTTATATTTCCTTGTACAAACCGTGGAAGTTCATTGACATAGAGTGAAAACAATAGTGGACCCAATACCGATCCTTGGGGAACCCCAATATCACTGGGATAAAGAGCAGACTTAGCTTCCTCTATTTTTACAAACATCTGCCTGTCAGCAAGATATGATTTCAACCATGTTAGGGGAGCCCCCCTAAAACCCAGCCTGTACAATTTATCCACCAGGAATGTAGTATCTATGGTATCAAAAGCACGGCTAAGGTCAAAGAAAACCCCAAGAACATGGTTTCCCCCATCCAGCCGATCATAGACATGTTGTAGGAACTGTATGCTGGCAGTTTCGGTAGAACGATTGGGTCGAAACCCATGTTGTGTATCTGTTAATATTTTATACCTATCAAGAAATAACATCATTTTACTGGTAAAGATTTTCTCAAATATCTTTGATATAGAACTAAGTATTGAAATCGACATACCGATTTCAAGATTTTAGCTGTAATTCCATCTGAACCACAAGAGTTGGTTGATTTTAAATTACTTATAGCTTTTATTACATCCTGAGGTAGGACACTATCAATAAAAAATGTGTTACAGTGCATCACATCATAGGTACACACCTGAGACAACCCATCTGGGAAATGTTTATCAAGCTCAATTTTTGATATTGTTGAAAAATAGTTTGCAAAAGATTCTGCAATAGATTGTGGATCTTTTAGTATAATGTTATTATCAAGAATATTAATTTTTGGTTTTGGTTTATTTTTACTTAACTTGGTGTTTACAATTTTCCAATATTCTTTCGGCTTATTTTGCGATTGTAAGATTATTTTAAGGCATAAGGCACCAATATGATATAATTAGAGAAAATGATAGAGACCGATTTCCATCATACAAAATTGTACAAGAAGCGAAGAAAGGGTGTTATCCAGCAAAAATAGAAATTTCATCTACAAGGGCGGAAGTATGCCTACAGGATTTATTAAACCATACCTCGGAAAGAATATTAACTTTGCAAAAGGATATTTTATATAAATTTGATTACTATGAGCTAAGCAATTTATTTTTAATTTGTAAATATGGCTTCGATGGAAGTTCGGGGCAAAGAGAATATAAGCAGAAATTCGAAAATCCGGGGGAATCAGACGCAAGTGCATTTGTTACATGGTTAGTACCACTTAAACTAGTTAATAAAGATCCATCGAACAGTGACCCAAAACAAATTATATGGCACAATCCCTGTCCGTCCTCCCCGCGTTACTGTAGGTCAATAAGACTTCAATTTATAAGTTTATAAGTTTTCTTAATATGCTTTTACTATTTGTAACTAAAAGAATTTAAAATTACCCAACTACTATGTTTTGTTTGCTTACATGATTTGTACACCAAATATTTAAAAATTCTCATGAATTTTTGTTTAAATATTTTAGTTGTAAGGACTAGATAATAATGACCTTTAAAAATTATTAATAAATATAAATTTTTTTCACTCAAGTTGACATACTTTGACATAATAAAACATTTTGATCAATGTTATTTGTAAAAAAGAAAAACTTTGGTTTAAAAAAGCATTGTAACTTAAATTATAATAAAAATAAGCAAATGAAAAATGTTTCATTACGCATAGTCATCACTAAGTTAAGGGGAAATATTTTTATTATTTATTTTTGCTATATTTATGACAAATACACTATTTGAATAGCAAAAGTTTATTTAAAATTTGTTATAGGAATTTGTTCCACGTTTCGGTATCCCCTGCCCCACTGTGCGACGCGTCGGTGCATAATCCCCCTCTAAAAGGACTTGAAAAAATTTGATTTGGGAAAATTACGTAAAACAATTTTGTATTTAAATGTTATTAAGCTTTTAGTTGTCTTTTAACGACGAATAATATTAGAAAAAAAATTGATGCAGTATGTTCTTTATATTTTATTTATTATTTATAGACGAACACCCTGTTTCGAAAATAACTTTCTAATTTTTAATTCCACCCTGTATTTTTTTGCATTTTTAGACATTTTAAGGACATACTTTGCAAATATATTTGTGAAAATTGTATTAGGTAACTAGTTAACTATCATTTATTTTAGTAAACTAAAGATTAAACAATTTTTTTTTCAAATGTAGTTTATAAAAATTATTAATATTTATCTTATCAATAACAAATTGTTACCAACTCGAAGCTTATTTAATAGTTAAAAAACTATAACATAAGATATTACTTGGATATTTTTAACTTTTAGAATCTGTCTAATTCTATGTATTTTTCAAATGACCTATATCCTATAGATTTTTCTTTATCCGAAAATTATCGAAATTTGGGACATATTGACACTAAACTTATATTTAAATTAAAAATATAATTAATATATTGGGAGTTAATTAAAATAAAAATTATTAATACGCGCAAAGACAAAAACGCGAATATTTTTTTACTGCTAGGTTTAAGTATGGGACATATCGTCCCAATTATCACAGAGCGTATCTTAAATTTAACAATTTTAGAAAGCATTTTAAATATTGAAAGCTAATTTAAACTATTTTTTAGAAATAAAATGTCCTACTAGGTATTACATTATGTGTACTACCTGGTAGCACTTTTTTTTTAATCGGGAAAATTCGGTTGTCAAAAGAACTTGCATAAATAAGAAGTGTTCCCACAGGGTGTTAAACTTAATAATAAAATGATGGTCCCGTCACAGGTTTTTTATAAGTTTGATGTTATGTATATTCAGATTAAACAATTAAAATGCAACTTTATTGCCCTTTGCATTTTTCTCTATCATGCTTAATTTTCAAGAAAAAAATTAAATTCGATTATTTGTTCGTAAGCATAATTTTTTTAGCAAATAAACGAATTTAATTTTTTTCTTGAAAATTAAACAATATTAAGAAAAAATTTGTATTTTTAATTGCTTAATTAAAAATAATATTAAACAGTAGTGTACCAAAATTTTATTTTTAAATACCTGGGATGCTTCAGCGCCGCCTCTGGATTTACTAAATAAAATTTAAAAGTTTTATTAAACCCGACTAAAAAGTTTTTTAAATTAAAAAAAAATATTCCTTTAATAATTTACCATCTTGTATCTCGAAAACTAAGCTTTAAAACAAAGAAGTTTTTTGTAATATTTGCAATCAATTATTATTTTAAATTTGACGAAAATTTGTTTTATTATAATTAAACAAATTTTCTTAATTAATATTTAATAATTATTATCTTAAAAAAGGGCGAATAATCCAAAAATGCAAAAAATACGGGGTGTTTTTATTAAAAATAACAAAGTATGTTTTAGAGAATAAGCTAGATGAGAGCAATGCGGGACTGTAATCGCATATATAATTTTACACAACACAAACAAAACTTTAAATTATCACCTTTCATTAATTCTAAAAAGAAAAGTAGGTATAGTTGTCACGGCGAATTCTTTACATTACGTCATCAATTTAAAATTTCAAAAACCTGTTTTTTTGACATACGTCCTGCATACATCCCACATACGTATAAAAAGAAACCAGCAAATTGTAATGTATGTCTGTCTTTCTGGCTTGCTTTACAAATTAACGACGCAATGTAAAACATTCGCCGAGACGACTATACCTATTATATTTGTGTGATTATTTTTTATCATTTTCTAAAAACCAATCAAATCTTTGAATTTTAGTCATGGATTTATGTTTTAGCCAATCAAAGCATTATTAAATTAGGAATAATCTATCAATATTGTCGGGAAAATAATAAAGTATTTTTTGACATTTGTTGTTGAGGCAACTGGTTTTTAAAAATCTTTATTTTCTGTTGTAATCTGCCAAATTTGCTTTAATTTCAGGAATTGATTATATGGTTTTATTTTTACGTAATTTAATCGCTGGTTTGCTAGAAATGTGTAAAATTAAGAAATGTGTAAAGAAATATACTTGTACATTAGGGTGTCCGATATTTACCAACTTTTTTATTTATTTATTTATTTTTAGTTTATGACCTAACAAAATTATCAGACTCATATAAGCCCTTAATATTCATATTAAACCTTGCCACAAAGACGATACATTTTCCATTTAAATTACAGGGGGTTTCGGCACGTTTTACATTTATTTTTTTTCTCCCGATCAAGTTAATATACAGCAATAGAAGACATATTTTTATAAGAAATTAAACGCTTTACAAAAAAGCACTCTTTTGATTTTTCTGATAAATTCACTGGTTTAAAAGTTATTTAAGGTTAAAGTTAAACCCCTCCCGCGAAAATCTTTACTGCGCCCCCTGATTTCACATATTTTTATATTGAAAATAAAACTGTAAGAAATATCGAATCTGCGTTCAGGATGTATCATGTATTATAGTTATTACATAACGCTTTTGTCTGATTAATTGTATTTACGTTTAAGTGGAATTCATTCTGTTACGCACTCCAGGCGAGTTCGGTCGTGGTTTATTATAAATTGTTTTTCTATAATTTAAGTTAGTTTTGAATAAATACCTATTAATTAAAGTGTTTGAGTATTTTGTTAATATCTCCTTCAGTGCAGCGGCGGGATAAAGAACTTTTACAAATCCGAAGTAAGCGATTGTGGCTGTGTGGCTGTGTGGCTGTTTTTCTTGTATACGTGAAAAGTGGAACCATAACGAAATGGGACGCCACTCAAAACGAAGTAGAAGTAGCGAAGAGTCAAGACGCTATCGAAGCCGTAGCAGGACTACTCGTTACGTAAGTGATCGTCAACGTGATCGTTCATTGCATACTAGTGGACAACGACAATCTGAAGCAAGAACTCCACCACTAGTTACAGTTCCGAGCAAAGTGACTCAACCTAAGCGATCAGAAGCTGATAGAATTGCTGAACTGGAAAGTCTAGTTCATAAATTGATAAATCCTGAAACGAAAGGGCAACACGATTACGTAAGACGAGATACAAATCGTTATGCCGGTCGTTCAGACTGTATACCAGAATTTTCGCCGGAAAATCCAAGTTTAACCGCAACAAGGTGGCTAGATAAGATCGAACAACTTTCTTTTATCAATGGATGGGACGAGTTGGCTAAAATTTACCACATGCAAAATCGGCTAACAGGACTTGCCAGAGCGTGGTATGATGGCCTTACGTCATACGATTATTCATGGAGCGAATGGAAACAGAAAATTTTGTCAACTTTTCCGGACCATCACGACTTCGCCAATACTTTGAAGAAAATGATTGCTCGTAAAAAACTACCGAACGAAACATGGCATCAGTATTACTTTGATAAAATGCAATTAATTAGAGCGTCCAAAATCGAAGGCAAAGATGCTGTATCGTGCCTTATTGATGGTATTGATAACATAACAACGCAAAGGCTGGACGTTATGACGGCCCTGAAGCCTTATATGTGGAATATTTATCAACTTTGGCTCCAGATACTGAAAAGACGCATATATATAGTGGCAAAGGGATTCCACAAAGATCAAAATCACCAAGCGAACGTCATGGTAAATTTTCAAAGAGATTTCACCCTTATCATCAAGAAAAATCAAAGTTAAGGTGCTTTAATTGTCGCGAGGTAGGTCATGTGGCAGGCCACTGTTCGAAACCAAAGAAAGAGTGCACTAAATGTAAGCGTTTGGGACATTTGGCAGCGGATTGTAGACGTAGTACCACCCTTACCACTGGTGCCGTTTTTTCAAGCACAGAGAAATTAAATAGCCACCAAAGTAATTACTTTGCAGATTGTTTGGTAAATGGCATTCAAACGAAAGCTTACGTTGACTCCGGCTGTGCTGGTGTTTTAGTTAGGGAAAAAGAAGCCAAAACATGGGGCTTAAAGATAATACCAGTAAATGTACGTATACAAGGGTACGGCGATGGTTTTACTAGAGCTTTGGGAAAATGTAATATTCACTTGCAAATAGACTTGGCAAAAGTAGATGTCGAAGCGTTAGTTATTGGTACTATCACACAAAATATTCCTGTGATTGTCGGACAGCCAGTTATCAATTCAAAGGGCACATCTATGATAGTGCACAAGATTGATAAATAGTGAAGAGGAATCAGCAACAATTTCCAAGGCGATTGCGCAGCTACCAGAAAAAAAAGTGGTTCTTTGGGCCAAGGAGGCAACAGTGATACCACCAAACCATGTTGGGCACATCATGGTGTCATGTGGGAAAAACAATTACCAAGGAGAATTGTACATTGAAAGACAATGCAGACCGAAGCCAGGATTGGAACATTTTGTCCCTGGTTGTATAACAACTTCTGAAAATGGAACCGTTCCTATTTGCAATTTAAGTAACCAGGTGTTGACAATAAAACGAAATCAAGTTGTAGCCAGAGCATATCCATGTCAAGAAGAACCTGAACCTGAAGTATTGGTGTTTTGCATGCCAATCTTAGTAATGCAAGAAAACTATTTTGCATGAGTGACATTGATTCCCAAGTTGATGCATGTTTAAGTATCGAAGACAAACAAACGTTGTTGTCATTGTTAAACGAATATCGCGACTGCTTCGCAGAAAGTACCCGCGAGCTAGGAAGGGTGAAAGGCACCGAAATGTCGATAAAGTTAGTCGACGAAAGTCCGGTGACTTATCGTCCTTATCGATTAGCAGTCTCGGAGCGCGAAAAGGTCCGCGATATTGTAAATGATTTGATGGAAAACGAGATTATAAGAGACTCCGAGTCACCATATGCGAGCCCTATTCTACTAGTTAAGAAGAAAAATGGAGATGTTAGAATGTGTGTAGATTATCGTGCCTTAAATTCGAAGACAGTCAAGGACAAATATCCCTTGCCAAGAATTGACGATCATTTGGAGAAACTAAAAGGGGCTCGATTTTTCACGGGACTGGATTTAGCATCGGGGTATCATCAAATTCCCATGTCTAAGGATTCTATCGCGAAGACTGCTTTCGTAACACCTGACGGGCACTATGAATATCTCCGTATGCCTTTTGGTTTAGTATGTGCACCATCTGTATTTCAAAGGACTATTAACGCTGCGTTAGGCTCATTAAGATTTTCAAAGGCTTTAGCGTATATGGACGATGTACTTATCCCATCGAAGGATATAACGGTAGGACTTGAAGCTTTAAGGGATGTTCTCGATGCCTTTAGGAAGGCGAATCTTACTTTGCGTCTTGCAAAGTGTTATTTTTTTAAACCTCAGATAGAATACCTGGGTCATGAAATTGATGCCGAAGGCATTAGACCAGGATCAACGAAAATAACAGCGGTAGAAAAATTTCCGGTACCGAAAAGTGTTCGAGAGGTTCGACAATTCCTAGGTCTGTCGAGTTATTTCCGTAAATATGTGAAGGATTTCGCCAACATAGCACGACCATTAACTTTTCTAACGAAAAAAGAGGTAGAGTTTTCTTGGGGAGAACCACAGCAAAGAGCTTTCGAAATTCTGAAAGAAAAACTAATAAGCAGACCAGTACTCGCTCTGTATGATCCTGCAGCATCTACCGAGTTACATACTGATGCATCTAAATTTGGTTTAGGTGGAATCCTACTACAAAGACAAAAAGATGACACATTAAGACCAGTATTGTATTATAGCAGACAAACAAGTAAAGATGAGCAACGCTATCATTCGTATGAGTTGGAGACGTTGGCGGTTGTCTGTTCTATTAAACAGTTTAGAGTTTACTTGTTAGGAATACCCTTTAAAGTAGTTACGGATTGTAATGCCCTACGAACTACACTCTCTAAGCGAGATCTCATTCCACGTATAGGAAGATGGTGGTTAAGTATCCTAGAGTTCGATTTCACTATTGAATACCGACCCGGAACAAAGATGGCGCATGTTGATGCCCTAAGCCGGAACGCTTTAAAAGTGTCTAACGAAATTGTCGAAAATATTAATATCAACACGGTGAATCTAAGTGATTCAGACTGGGTACTAGCTGCTCAGATAAAAGATGAAAGGTTAAAGTACCTAAATGAAGTTCTGTCACGTAAGCCTGTTGACAAATAAGAACGAGAAATTCATAAAGACTATGAATTAAAGAAGAATTGTGTGTATCGAAAGACTGGAAATGGTCCAAAGTGGGTGGTACCACGGGCAGCTAGAAGATCAGTTACGATGCATCACCACGATGGCAAAGGCCATTTTGGACTAGAAAAGACTCTAGCTTCCATAAGTGATTTTTACTGGTTCTCTGGCATGCGACGTTATGTTCAGAAATACATTTCGAATTGTTTGGGTTGTATGTATAATAAGGAGCCTGCGGGAAAGAAACCTGGCTTATTACATTCAATCGAGAAGGTTACGAAACCTATGGATACGATCCATGTTGACCACTTAGGCCCATTCGTTAAAAGCAAGAAGAAGAACAGTTACTTGATCGTTGCTGTAGACGCTTTTACCAAGTTCACGTTTATGAAAGCTGTACAAAATACTAAAGTAGTATCAGTTATAAGATTCTTGGAAGATATACTTGAAACGTTCGGAGTACCAAGACGTATCATATGTGATCGTGGATCAGCTTTTACGAGCAAAGCATTCACTAAGTTCACAAACGATCTCGGAATAAAAGTTATTCTTACGGCATCAGCCACACCACGTGCAAATGGACAGGTTGAAAGATACAAACGCACGATTTTGTCCGCATTATCCGCTACGTTCACGGAAGAAGACAGTTGGGATGAAGCCATACGAGTAGTCAGATGGGGAATTAATTCCACAATTAATAAGTCTACTGGCAAAAGTCCATACGAATTGTTCTTCGGATATAAAGCTCGTGGCATGAGCGATGCATTTTTAAGTAATTCCGTTAGTTGCAACGAGCAACCGGTTGATATTGAAGCAGCTCGGGAAATTGCCGATGCAAATATACGTAAGTCTCAAGAATATCAAAAAAATAAGTACGATTCACGGCGATGTAAACCTATCATTTACGAAGTAGGGCAACAGGTTCTATTGCGAAAAGACATTGTGTCAAACGATGGACGCAGTAAAAAGTTATTACCCAAATATAGTGGGCCTTATCTTATAACAAAAGTGTTAGAACATGACAGATACGTTGTCGAAGACCTACCAGGCTCTCAAAGATCTCAAAGAAAATATACTGGAGTCCACGCTGTGGACAAGTTAAAACCGTATCGCACAGATTTAAGTGATGACGATGATGATCAAGGGAGCATCGACTCTCAAGCGTCAAATGTGGATGCTTAACGAGGGAATCAATGGGTAATGAGAAGGTTAAAAGTTAATTCTGTTTTTTGCCTTTAGGTAACTACCCCACAATGAGAAACCCTCGAGGACGCGGGTACAGTAGCGTGGACGACTGTAAGAAATATCGAATCTGCGTTCAGGATGTATCATGTATTATAGTTATTACATAACGCTTTTGTCTGATTAATTGTATTTACGTTTAAGTGGAATTCATTCTGTTACGCACTCCAGGCGAGTTCGGTCGTGGTTTATTATAAATTGTTTTTCTATAATTTAAGTTAGTTTTGAATAAATACCTATTAATTAAAGTGTTTGAGTGTTTTGTTAATATCTCCTTCAAAACATATTATTTTAATTTATTATTATTTATTAAAAAAAATATTTGTAAACGAAAAATACAACTTTTTTACAAAATGCGAAAGAATATTTTTTTTAAATAAGGTAAATTTTATACAGTCATTCTTATTATTTTAACATATACATATATTTAATTTTCTATTTTGTTGAACGTTTTAAATAATAAAAATTCTATAAATAAAAATAAAAAAAAATTATAATATAATTTTTGATTTTTTTTAAATAAAAATTATTCATTAAATAAAATTTTTCAAAAACTATACATTTAGCTGTTATTGAAGCCGTGATCTGAAAACACGCCGAGACACGGGTATCATTTTTTAAGTCTATTTTCAAAATCTGTAATCTTGAGAAAATAATTTAAATTTTGTCATACTACTAAAATAATAGAAAAATAATATCATATTTTTATAACATACAAAGATAACTAGCAATCTAAGCAATCTTAGAATGTTTCCATAATTTTTAAGCGTCGTTTTTGTTTTGCAGATAATACAATGGAAATAAGTTTTTTAATGTTTTGGGGCAAGTATAGGCCGGGCCCCCACAAGGCTAGGGCCCCCCGCGGTGGCGGGCGTTCGCGGTACTGTCGCTACGCCACTGTTCTCTCTTCTAATCTGTCGCAAAATTTGCTTTACATTAATTTCAGAAATTAATTGATGATTTTATTTTTATGTCATTTCATAGCTGGTTTGCCAGAACGGTTGCACCCAAAAATGGGTAAAATTGATAATTTTATAAAGACATATTAGTAATATTAAGAGTAAATGATAATTGAACGGGCAAGAGAATGATAATTTTTTTATAATAAAGGGCAAACAAAATTGTTATTGCAATACCAAATTTATTTTAATTTATAATCGCAATATTGTTTTTTTTCTACTTTAATAAAAAAAAATTACTTTACCCCTTGAATAAGATCACATGTCTCAATATGCAGGCCCTGTATAATAATGTAAATTAAATTTAAAAAACTCGTTATGCCAAAATTATTATTGTCACAATTTATATTCGGGAAAAAACAGCAATCACATGAAATGTGTAAAAATGGATTTTTTGTTTTGTACACCCAAAAATGAACTTTATGTAAATATTGTAATTGTTCCGTACTGACACGGTTTACAAATTTATTTTCAAGGAAAGTAACGTAGTTTTATATATTTTACAAATTTATTTTAGAATAATTATCTAAATTATCGTGTTAAAGGCAAAAAGTTTTGCAAAAGTGGTAAAAAGGGACACTTAGGTAAAGGAATTACAGGTTTTCCGAACTTTGCCTAAAAATCTGGCGTCCAGATGATTCAAGAAACGATGGTCCAGGTACACGAATTGAGTAAAGGGAAGCAAAAAACAGGCAGAAAGTTTTTGGAAGTGTTAGCGAACAGATCGTTTCTTGTAAATTTTTGCTACAACGAAATTTATTGCAAAGTTCTATTTAAATTATTGTTACGACTGTTTGTGCATTCTCCAAGGTTAGTTTTTAATTTAGAATATTTAAAACGAAAAGTAAAATAAATGTGATGACAATAAATATTTTATTCGAAACATCTGACTTATTATTTCGACAAAGGACTTCCTAAAGCGAGCAATATTTTAGTAAAACACTAACTTTCAAACAAAGGTATTATATATCTGTATAGTGTCAGAACGCATATATACTTAAAAAATATATAAGGTGCCATTAATTCACATTAAGCGCCAAAAATATTGGGTGCGGGAACGTCAATGTAGTTTCTGGTGTCACTTGGTACTTTTACGCGTATATATATATATATATATATATATATATAGCTTTCATCTACTACGAAGTCCACTAAATATTACAGGCAAAGCGAAGCCTGGGTTAAGAGGCAAGGGGTTTCGGTATTTTATTTTAATATTTAGAGATTATATAAAAATCTACCGGTCACTGCATAAGCTCAAAGACGGCTGGCGGTTGTTAAGAAGCCCGGCGGTGTTGCCGTCACTTATGCTGTGATAAAAGCGTTTATGAAATACGGAATTTGATCTGCTGTTGCAGATGTTCATAGGTAATGCATGGCAATAGGAGAAATATAAAATATGTACCAATCAGTTATGTTTTTTTGCAAACAAACATGTTAAAATGCTCTATTACATTAAAATAATAAAACAATGTAATAATAATTATAGTAATAATATGCGTAACAATTACGCCAGTTATTTACTAAGGTCATATTTTGATTTTCTGCTTAGTCAGTCCTCCAAAGGATATCGTTGACTTTTGGGACACCCTGTATAATATATATTATATTTATATTAGACTGTTTCAAAAAAATCAACTAATTTTTTTTTCTTATTAATATTGAAAATATTGTTTGAAATGACGAAAAAAAAATCCTGTGAAAGTTTGAGCTCTTAATATTAATATTAAGAGGTGCCGCATCGAAAATTTCAATTTCCCATTTGATTAACATGGGAAAAATTTTTTTTCTAACTTTGGAATTTATTAACTCTTTAACAAGTCATCGGACTAGTTGAGTCAGAACATGTTTTCGTAGAGAATTGAACGCTCTACAAAAAAAGTCTCTTACAATTTTTTGATATATTTACTTTTTCAAAAGATATTTAACGCTAAAGATGGATTAATTTAAAATTTTTACATTTTTCCAATTTTCCGACGCCACCATCAACTTTATGAGAAAATTGAATAGGACTTTTTTTGTAGAATATTAATAATTAATAATATCTTTATTAGCCAGAATGCTATACAGAAAACATATAATAGTATAAATAAATGAAAAACATAAAATAACACAGAAAATAAATAAAATCATATAAACTTAAGACAATACGTATACATTATGACAATTTAAAATATATTATCACTATAGTGATAATATATGAGATCTAATACAATTTTTAAAAGTTGTGATATCACTACATTGTTGTATATCCGGGGGTAGCTTATTAAATTCAAGCATACCCTTGTACATAGTAAAGTTTGACATTTGTACTGTTTTACATCTATCAAGTTGGAAATGGTTTATATTACGAGTATTATAATTGTGGACATTACGCACATATTTAATATTATCGGACAAGTAATCAGGTACTAAATTGTTTTTAACCTTAAAAATAAATAACATAACATCAACATATATTTTTTGTTTCACAGACAAAATATTCAAGACATTTATCATGGTTTGTATAGGCGTATAACGATTCACATTTAAAATTACTCTCATAGCTCTATTCTGTATAATTTGTATTTCATTAACTATATACCTGGGTAAATTATATAAAAGGGTTGAACAAAATGAAATATGTGGTAGTGCTATACTTTTATAAAGTAGTAGTTTTGTGTATAAGGACAGATTTTTACCTATTCTAGTTATAAAAAATACTTTTTTGCTTAACTTGTTCATTACATAGCTTGCATGTTTGTGAAAATTTAATTGTTCATCAAGGATCACTCCGAGATATTTAATTTCTTTTACACATTCTAATTTGACATTATTAACACTTATATTTAAAAAATTAAAATCAACATTTACAGTCTTATATCTACTCCCAAATACACAGAATTTAGTTTTTGACACATTTAAACATAAACTATTGCTATTTAGCCACTCACATAGCAATTTTAAATCGTTGTTTATTAGTTCACTCATTACATTTAAATTGTTCCCTTCTATGTATAGCATAGTATCATCTGCGAACATTTTTATTTTGCTGGATTTAACTATTTTTGCCATGTCGTTTATATACAATATAAATAAAATTGGCCCAAGCACAGTTCCTTGCGGTACTCCATATTTAACAGGTTTACAACTTGAATACATACTTCCATATTTAACTTTTTGTTTTCTATTATGAAGGTAGGATTTGAACCATTCCAGTACCTTTCCACTTAGTCCCATTTTTTTCAATTTTAGTAATAGCAAATTTTTATCTATTGTCTCAAAAGCTCTTTTGAAGTCTAAAAATACTGCCAACACAAAGTTCCCACAATCTATCGCTTTTAAAAATTCATTACAAATATGTACAACCACTGACTCACATGAATAACCTCTTCGAAACCCAGATTGGTTTGATACTAACACATTATTTTCGACACAATATTTTAATAGTTGCTCCTTAACCACAGATTCTAACAGTTTCTCATATATTGGTACTGTGTTAATCGGTCGAAATTCACAGCTTTTTTTAGTATTGGACACTTTTTGTACTGGTATTATCACAGATGTTTTCCAATTTTTCGGAACTTCTCCGTATGATAATGACGAGTTGATTACATCCAACAATCTATTTCCAACTACATTAAACACATCTTTCAGTACATTCGTTGATATGCCATCCTCACCACCATTAACATTTTTCATGCCTTTTACTATATTTTTTAAATCACATAATCCAATAGCCTTAAACTCAGAAAAATAGCCGTAGAAACGAACACTGTCCAACAAAGCTTCGTCAAAAACTGTATTTATTGAAGCAACAATATCTTCAACGCTATTTATAAAATATGAGTTAAACTCTTCTACAATAGATGTTGGGTTATTTATCCATTTATTATTAAACAATATTTCATCGGGACAACTCTTTTCTGAACATGGTAGCAAAGTTTTTAATGTTTTCCACATCTCTTTGGGCTGATGTTTATACGTATCAATTTTATCCAAGTAAAACTTGTCTTTTTGTTTCTTTATTTGCTTTACTATACTGTTCCTAAGAATTATATAGTCCCTCCAAATTTCACCATCTCCAGTAAGTGATGCTCTTTTATATGTTGTATCTCTTTGTTGTATCATGTTCTTTATTTCATCATTCATCCATTCCTTATTCTGGTACTTTTTTTTTATTTTGACTTTTATAATTGGGCACATATTGTCTAATACGTTTGTAATGCTTGCAATGAAATTTTCTGCCAATGCACTTACATCTGAGGTGGTATTGTTCCATTCGACATCTAACAACATTTCTTGTAACCTTTCGCTGCTGTAATTTTTCATGCGTCTGCACGACAGTGTCATGTCTTCATTAATATTATCAACAGAGTTTGGCAATGAAATACTAAGAATATAATGGTCACTTATTCTTGGGGTAGTATGAACGGTGTGTATAAGATTATGATTATTGGTAAGGATGTAATCAATTAAGGTTGCACTTGATTGTGTTACTCTTGTTGGCACTTCCACAAGTTGTTTAAAACCATGCCTATATGATTTCTTTAATTTTATTTCCATAAAAAGTTGATTGCATTAAGTTATAATTAAAGTCTCCAACAATAGTGTTAATGGCTTCAAAAGTGCTAACAGTTTCCAGGTATCCATGAAAGTAGTCCAAAAATAAGGCATCTTCCCTTTGCGGTGGATGGTAAATAACAGTTATTAAATATTTTTGACCATATATTTTAATTTCTATTGAAAGCAACCATAAATAATTTGGAAAATAGTGTACAGTTTTGACTTTATATTTAAGGCTATTGTGTACAAACATCATAACTCCCCCTGTTCTACAATTATCTGTGCAGCATTTTTCCAGGTTATAATTATCAATTTTTAATTCCGTTGATTCAACATGAGTCGTAACATGGGTCTCTGAGAGCAAAAGAATAATTGGCCTTATTTGGGAAACGAAATAGACAATTTGGTCCTTATTGTTGAGAAATCCTCTACAGTTAAAATAAACAATACTGCTTTTTAACTTTGGTTCTTCTAATTGCTATTTCACGAATTTGTTTTTTTGTAATTCTTCATATCTTTTATATGTTGTACAGGTATCTTTGTTCCATGCTTCATGGTCAGTTTCTAATTTCAATCCATACTTAACATTTGACTGTTCACAATTTATACATTTGGTAATATTACTAGTGCAGTTTTTTTTATCATGATCTCCACCACATTTTTGACAAATTTGCTCACTTTTTTCCTGACAATCATTAGCGATGTGTCCATATCTCCAACATTTGTAACATTGAATAACTCCATAATCATTGAACAAACGGCAACGGCTCCATCCTAGATTAACTCGTTCTTTCTTAATCAATATATCATAAGTATTTGTATCTAACTCAAGTATTATATTAAATTTGTGGTTAATAATCTTAGTTCTGCGTAATACTTTTATGTTACTTTCTTCATTTAAATCGTTTTGTCTAATTATTTTTTTAGATATAGTTTCATCATCTTCCTGATTCAATTCACCATTAATATTAACAATTTTAATTCGGTTTTCGAGAGTTTTAGGCTTAGTAACATTATAATTATCCCCTAACTTGTTCTGAATCGTATTTTGGATGTTTTCAATTTTATTGTCTTTTCCACAATTTATTAATAAACCACCATTTTTTACTCCTCTTCCCATAGAAACTCCACTACCTAATTCAACTGGGTCTACTTTTTGTCTAAGTTCTTTTCGAATTTCATTTGCATCTTGGTTATGTTTGTGCTTTACTACTAATACATTACTACCAGCAGCGTTCGCGTATGATTTATTATTTTTCAGGTTTCCATCATATATATTTTTATTTAATTTTAACTGCCTTACTTCTTCTTTTAGTTCTCTATTTTCTACTACAAGTAGCTCAATTTTCTCATTCATTTTGTTTGTGTTTTTGACCAACTGATTTAGCATTGAATATATATTATCTATAAAATCATCATCTTGATCTGCTCGACTTCTTTTTCTGGCACGACCAGGTTCACATTTTGTTTCAGGTTCACCTCCACAATTTTTACATTTCCATGATGCTTTTTTATGAAATCCCCTCATATCCATTATGTTCTCACATTTACCATGATAATATTGTTTACAATGAGTACATTGTATAACAGCTTTAATTTCATCAAATAAAATTTTACATTTAAAGCATTTTAATTCATCCGGTTCTTCTATTTTATCATTTGACGCCATCTTACTCAAACAAGGGCTGCAATTGACTTGCAGCCCGAAAACTTATTTACGTTTATTTTGCTTCTCTATTTCTAAATTACCTTTTTTTAAACTTTTTAAACTGATTTTTTTCTTCAAATGATTCTTTGGCACTATAAATGGATCAGTATATCACTTTTCACAATTTAAATTCCTACTATTACAGTAAAATCATCAAACTTTAGTATAACAAAATTTTTACGGCTGCACATCTATACCATATCAATATTCAATTTTCTATAACTTATTTATAAAACAATTTTGATATTTTTTACAGATCGTAAGTTATTTGCAAATATTGACCTGTTTGCACACCTAACATTGTATAATACTTATCTACGATAGACCTTTATTTTATGTACATATCTTTTACTTATGATTTTGTATATATATATATTGTATATATTTATATGAACGAATAAACAAGTTTAAGTTATTTTTGGCATTTAAATTAAACCACAAAATCTGAACTGATTCTCGACCCTATTTCTCCACTGTAAAGTTACTCGAGGTAGGTATTCTCTCTGTCGAAGAACTAGAGAGACCCTATAGTACGTACTTAAGGCCATTACCAGCCTAGGTACGACACAATTTAAATATTTTTTATTTTTTTCTACCCGGTAAGTAAAAATGTACGATTTAGTAATTAATTAAATTATTTTTTTATTTGAACTTGTAGAATTTAATAAGTTTGGCAATTAATCCCAGTTTAATTTGCATTCTTAGTTTTAGTAATTCTATTCAATACCTTAATTTAAAACTTTAGCCAATTTCTTTTATTAGGATTATGATTTTTTTTAAATTGACGATGAGTAGTATTTTTTTATTATAAAATTAAATTTTAAAGTTATCGTGAAATAAGCTAAAATAGTTTTAAGGTTTTTGTAAAATTATAGAAAATAAACATAAGAAAATATTAAATGTTGGTGAACTTGTGTTACCTAAAAACGTATCTAAAAAAAGAATTATTTCACAGTAAAATAACAAATTTTTTTCTAGTAATAAACTACTAATAGATAAATATTATTTTAATTTCATAACCTATAATATTTATTAAATTTTAAAAATTTTAATCTAAGAATAAAATAAAAATGATTGCCAACTAAATTCCCAAATTTGCGACATTGTTTTAATCCCTTAAATTTGCATGAGTTCAAACAAAAAAATGAACCTACTTTTGTTCAACGAAAATATTTAAATATTTTTTTTATTTCTTACAGGTTATCTACGAAAATGTAAAGTTTATGACACATTATATTAAAATAATTAAATATTTTTTCCTTTTTAAAATTTAGTATTTTTATGAAAAAAATACCCAAAAATATTTTAGTACCGAGAATCAAACCCAAGCCCACTAAATAAGAACTAGGTGGGCACTGGGTATAAAGACACCGAATATTTAAAAAATCATATCTCCCATAAAAAATAACCCCCACCAAAATTTAGGTAAGTGTAGAAAAAGTGTTCTTCTTTATATACAGAAAAATATAAAAAATAAAAAGGGGTGTTTTTAAAATAAATATTTTAATGAAAAATTATTAAAATTTAAAAAATATAATAATTAAAAAGTATAATCTGTTTTCTTTAAAATAAGATTTCGACCAACCAGGTCAATTAGGACCCAATATATAAGCAAAACAATATACCTATGACCTGAAAAGTTCCAAAAATGATACACCCCATAAAATCCACAATTTTTATAATTTTTTCAAACTTTAGCAGTCAGGTCCATTTGGGCCCATTTGAAGCCCATACAGCGATTTTCGTCAAAATCAGAGGGGGTGAGGCTCAAAACCTGCCTGATCTAACGTGGAATCACCCATATACTTTTTTAGTATTGCCGTTATTTTTTCAATTTTTATTTTAATTCGTTTTGTAACCAAAAAATTAAAAAAACACCAACAGTTTTTTTATACTAACTTCAGTAGGTCAGTTTTGTTTTGCTTTTAAGTAGGTAATTTCAACTGTTACGAATCATACCAAATGTTATATTAATTTTGCGTTAAATTTTACAAAAACTTGTTAATTAACTTTAAAATATTTCAGTGGGCGTAAACGTTTATTATACATAGTTAATGGATTTTTTTCTGTATATTATTTAATATTCATTGCACGTCCCTAAAAATATTTTTTTTAATACGAACTCGAATACGTTTTGCCGTTTGGCCGCGTTCGGCAAATAGCACGTATGAAATTCGGCATGTAGACTGTGCATGTCTGCCTGGCCAAATGTTGGCTCTGTTTACTCGGCCAATTGTCGGCTAATTATAGTTGGCCGAATGCGGGCCACTATTTCCTGGCTATTCAAAAAAAGCCTACAGACGTCCAGGATATATTCTATAAGTCAGTCCTGAAATCCTCTGAATGACAAGATACTCTTTTAGCACACTTGATTAGCTAGCCATTATTCGTTACTGAGTAGATCACCACTCTTAACAATTATTGTCCACCTGTGCCATTACAGCTGGACAATAATTATTTAGAGTGGTGATCTACTCAGTAACGAATAATGGCTAGCTAATCAAGTGTGATAAAAGAGTATCTTGCCAGTCAGAGGATTTCAGGACTGACCTATAGAATATACCGCCGACTGTGGACTAATGGTTAGTGCTGCTGACTACAAGCCGAGAGGTCGTGGGTTCGAACCAGGGTTATGGCTGTTTATTTGTGTTTGCCCTATTGTATATTAGTCCTTCGAAGGGGACTAACCCGCTCAAGCCATTCAGTTGGCTTCCTGCAGTAAATAAGGGTGGACAGCCATTCCACGCTATTCGGGAATTTTTGTAGCGTCCGTTACAATCAAAAATTGTGAGTAAAACTACCGTAATTATTATGCTTATAAGTTTAAGCCTAATTATTACAAGCATAATAAACATGTTTGCAATATTTACTATTGTAATTATTTAATTTAATTACGGTAGCTTTTAATCACAATTTTTGATTGTAACGGACGCTACAAAAATTGTGGAACTAAAAGAGCACTTTTGTAAACTTTTGTTAACTTTTGTGCCATTACAGACTCACACATCCAACTTAATATTAGGCCATCCCTAATTATAGTTAGTTCGCGTGTGTAAGCAGCCGTGATATGTATCGCTACACATATGTGTAGTTCAGTGCTTATGTGTAGTTCAGTGCTTACGCCGCGGCAGGCCGTATTTCGGCCGAGTTCGGTTAGTAGGTGGCCAAATGGTAACAGGGTTAAAATAATGCGGGCCCTAAGGGGCCGGGTGTAGGCAAGTTGAACCGCCGGTCATCTGCCTATGCCGAGCGGTGGCCGACTGTTTGTTGCTTACTGGAATTCTTTTGGTATTGATTCTGAATTTAGTTTTTAAAATAAAAAGTAATTTATTTGATAAAAAATGAGAAAAAATTTTTTAAATGCAGGTTTAAAAAATGTATATGATTATACCTCATCGGAAGAATCTGATTCTTATAAAACAGATGGAAGCGAAGATCTAGCGAAAATAGTCGTGAATATGTATGTAGTTTTATTTTAACTCTGCTGCCTTAATTTTATAACAACTGCAGAAGGAGTAAAAAAGCCCCTATTCACAATTTGAAGAAAAAGTATGGAATTTTTCCAACAAAATTGAAAAAATTGATGATGAAGCCATGGAGAAAAATCGCGAGGTAATTAAAGAAAATTCGTTATTATTTTAATATAATATGTGTTACTTCTTGCTCAACTTTTTACTTTTATAATATGTGTTAATAAACCTTTTGCTATGTACTAAAAATATATTTTATTTTATTTATTATATAAAACATTTTCATATAAAATAATCCCATGTTGCTATAGTCATTAACTTAATGAACATATAAGTTATAATTTAATAATAATTGTTAAATCTGGTGTGAGTAAACGAAAAAAGTTTAAATTTGATTTATATTAATTGTACATACCCTCAGTCTTTCTACTACTTAATTTTTTTGGTTTATATTGTATTTTCTGTAACTAATCTTAAAGTTAATGGCGTAAGAACGTAGCCACGGCTCTGTGTGCGATTATTTTGCCGGGCCCAAATAATAGTATATTAATTCTAATATATAATATATTAATAGTATTATATTATAATAATAGTATTTATGTATCAAGTTTGATAAACGCCATTTTAGTCACGAATTCAATTTAGGCACGAGCGAGCTTGCGAGCGAGTGCTTAATTAAATGAGTGCCTTAGAAAAGTTTATAAACGAGTTGCATACTATACTTTAATATTTTCTAAAAAATAATTTAAATTAAATACTTGTATAAAGCTACATCTATACGAAAATAAAGTAACCATCCCAATAAACATATTTGACGTAATTTTTAACATTAAAATTGCCCGTTATTATTTTAATTAAACCTAACAATTATTGATACTTTAAAATAATAAAATAACTTTAAAATATGTTTATGTTAAGAACATATTTTATCCTTTGCTTTTTTATTACTATAGTTGCAAAATATTATTACAATGTATTAAAAATTCTTACACGCAAAATGTTAAAGGTGCAAAAAGTGACAGCTGTATTTATTGAAATTCCCGTTAGAATTTTTAACTTGAGAATCTACCGGCGTTAAATCATAAATTTTTCTTTGTAAATCAAAATGTATCCCTAACAATCAATATAGAAGCAGTTTTTCACCACAAAAGAGAACAGAATGTTTTATGGGCACTGTAAGCAAATTTTTTAACGCTTTATCAGTTAAATCTAGTTAACTAAACTACTACGGCAAAATTAAAAAGTCATATAATCTTTTCAAATATTGGCGTCAAGAAACTACCCAGTAAGCACCAAACACTCGGCAAACAGTCGGCCTTCGCTCGGCATAGGCGGCTTGCCCCAGCCGGCCCGCTTACGGCCCGCGTTATGTTACTCCTGTACCGTTTAGCCATGTTCTAACCGAAGTCGGCCAGAATACGGCATGCCGCTGCAAAATCCTTTGGCTTGCCCTAGCCTGGAATACGGCCTGCCGCGGCATAAGCGATACATCTCACAGCTGCTTACGCACGCGAGTTAACTATAAATAGCGATTGGTTGCAATATTTAGTTGGAAGTGTGCGTCCGTAATGGCATAGCTGAACATTAATTGTCCCCGTCTCCATCCTCATCTGCCCAGTAAAGAATAATGTCTAGCTAATCGAGTGTATTAAAAAGTTATCTTGCCATGGGTTGTGAAATTGACCGGTTAAATTGTTTTTTTTTAAATTGATCAGTCAACTGACCAAAATAAAATTAAATAAAACAATACATTATTGTTTTGCTGCGATATTATAAAATAATATTGTATAATATTTTAATTTTAGATTGTTAATTTATTTTATCTATTTTGCGTTTAAAATGACTTCATTATAACACCGCTTTCGGTGCTGTAATGAAATACTTTATCCCACCCAAAGTTTTGATTTTATAGGGTGGCTATACTTTAAACAGCATAATATTTTTCATAATGGTTATAATATTTTTATGATTTTTTCTAGTACTTACGGGACTTTTCTGGCAATCAAAGAAAATCCTTTTTTTCTTCTTTAACATTAAAAGCCGCTTATTGTAAATAAGTAAATTAAGGACGGCATGACGAACATTAACTGTCAAACCAATTACTGTGATACCAATTATTTAAAGTAAAATTCGACCAAATTAAATTTAAAGTATAAAATTAATTTTTTATAGAATTTTTGCAAAATTGATAAAATAGCATAAAGAATTCATGTCATAAGACCTTTTGTCGCACTCGTTCATTACAAAACTCGCTCCTTCGTCGCTGGTTTTATAAATTGTCCGCGTGCGACAAAATGACGTCTTATGACATTAGTTCTTTAATATACCTACTATTAAGAATTGTGTTTTTGTTTTATAATTACAGAAGCGTAGAAGGACCACTTTTGTTTTTTAAATATGCGTTACGACTTTTAACTCGGAATTCCGACTTATAACTCGGAATTTCGACTTATAACTCGGAATTCTCACTTATAACTCGGAATTCCGACTTATAACTCGGAATTCTGACATATTTCTATAATAGACAGAATTCCGAGTTATAAGTGAGAATTCCAAATTATAAGCGAAAATTCCGAGTTATAAGTCGTAACGTATATTTAAAAAAGAAGTGTGGCCCTTCTACGCTTCCGTATATAATAGATTTTTTCCAAATTTAACTTAAGCCAGCCCGTGGGTGAAATGCTATTTCCCCACTAGTGAAAGAAGTAAAATTTTGCCCACCAATAAAAGTTAGGAAATGAAATACCTACGTGTTCTATAATTAACATATAGAAAATTCATTATTTTCCGCATCTTCAGTAGGACCACAACTTTCTTTCGTGTATTGAATACAATTTATTTATTACCCTTAATCGTTTAGTTTGTCGAAGGTTTACCAAATTTTAAGTTTTTAGTTTATCAATTTAAAGTTCAGTGCAAGTCTGTTACTTGGAAAAATCTAAAAATAAAACTAAATGTTTTTTTAACCTCAATTTTTAAATTAAAAAATAAAGCTGAAAATTTTTAATGAAAAATTGGTAATTTAATTGCAATATAATAAAAAAATTAAAATTTGTAAATTAAAATAAAAAAAATGTAATTATACGAACGAGCACTTCCACATTAATTACCCTTGAATTAATAATTAATTATTAGTTAAGTGTTTAGTTAGTTTTATAGTGCGGTTAGCATAAATGGTTTCGTTAATGGACTTAAAAGTGGCAGACCTTAAGCGGAAGCTAGAAAAAAGGGAATGTGATCCAACTGGAAAAAAGAATGTGTTGCAGCAGCGACTTCGAGAAGCGTTGGAACAGGAAGGTGAAAATCCAGATACGTATTTATTTGAAGGTTCGTATGATATGCATTTATTGTTGCAAAATTTGAAAGGTGATTTGAAACAGAACATTCTGGAAAATTCTAGCGATTTACAACAGAAAATGCTAGAAAATTCTAACGATTTGAAAGTCGATTTACAACAAAAGATTCTGGAAAATTCCAACGACTTACAACAGAAAATGTTAGAAAATGTCAACGATTTAAATGACGATTTGCAACAGAAAATGGTGGAAAATTCTAGCGATTTGAAAATCGATTTACAACAGAAGATTTTGGAAAATTCCAACGACTTACAACATAGCATTCTGGAAAATTCAAACGAGTTACAACAGAAAATGCTAGAAAATTCTAATGATTTGAAAGTCGATTTACAACAGAAAATGCTGGAAAATTCTAGCGAAATGCAGCAGAAAATTCTAAAAATTTAAAAGAATATTTGGAACAGAAGATTCTAGATAGAACAGAAGATTCTAGATAATGTCCAAGAATTGAAAGAGAAAATGGGGCAGAAATTTGACAAGGTAAGGATGGAATTGAATGACGTAAGGATGGAATTGGATGATAAATTAAAAGTCAAAATAAAAGAAATAAATAGTAAATTTACAGCTGTTAATTTACCAATGATAATGGCGGAACAAGGAGCAGTGCCGGAGGGGAGCCGAGTTAGGATGAAACCACATCAGTTTGATGGAAAAACTTCTTGGACCAACTGCATCCGTCAGTTTGAGGCAGCAGCAAAAGCAAATGGCTGGCTACCTAAAGAAAAAGCTACAGCATTGACTCTTGCTTTACGCGGAGATGCAACCGATATCTTGCAAACACTTTCTCCCAACGAACAAGAAGATTACGAAGCGTTGGTTAAACATCTGGAATTGCGATATGGCCAGACACATTTGGAACATGTCTACCATTCCCAACTTAGGAACCGCTGCCAGAAATCAAACGAGACTTTACAAGAATTCGAGGCTGATATTTCACGCTTGGTTCGGCTAGCATATCCAGCTACTCCAACGACCGTTATGGAACGATAAGCGGTTCAAGCCTTTTTGAATGGACTTCGGGACAACAAGACAGGCTCTGACGTTGGCTTGTCCGAGGCAGAGCTGCAGGAGCCAGCATAGAATTAGGAGAGTCGGGGAAGAAAAAGAGGAGGAACCCAGTATAATCGAAGAAATCAGGCGAGTTCTTAAAGAGAATCTACCAGAAAAAAAGGAAATCCGGTGTTGGAGATGTGGTAAGCTCGGACATAAACGAAGTCGTTGCAGAAAAAGCCAGGAGGCGCTGACTTCATCTCAGTCGGAAAACTAGATAGGGTCGAGGAAAAGGGGCCACCGTCGACCTGTAACCAGCATGCCCCAGAGGATATCGAACGTGTCCCATCTCTTTTACATCAATCCAGTAGTGTTTTTGTGGATGGATTTATTAACGGAAAATTGCATATGCTGCTGCTGGATACAGGTGCGACGAAGACAATTATTAGGCCAGATATTCTCGAAACGTCCAAGATCAAATCTACCAATCGGCGACTACGTACTGCAACAGGAGAAACCGCTACTGTTCTTGGAGAAGTGGACATCTCGATGGTCATTGGAAACACGAAATTTAAACATCGAGCATTAGTAGCAGATATTGAAGATGAAGTTATTGTAGGCATGGACATTATGAACTCTATAAGATTTGAACTGAACTTTAAGCAAGGAATATTGAGGGTAAATGGAGAGGAAGTTGTGTTGCATCGATCTAAAGAGAATAATATTCGTGTAATTCTAACAGAAGATGCTTTGATACCGGAACACAGCGAGATGATATTGAAGACTTTCATGGATTGTAAATCAGAAGGTGGAAGTATAATGCTTCTGGAGCCGAGAATTGATGACAAAGAAGTCGGTCGAGGAATTGTAGTAGGGAAGACTTTAATACGTGTCGGAAAAGAAGTGCCTGTAAGAGTATTGCTCTGTAAACTTGAAGAAAGGAATCATTTTGGGAAACTGTTCTTCGGTTTTCTCGATTATTATAGGCATTCGTGAGTCTGCAGTCCCGGCCAAGAAAGTTCGCAATGAAATGACGAATCTTCTGTCGACTTCTTTAAAGGATTTGAAACCCAATGAAAGGATAAAACTGAGAGAGCTGATTCACAATTATCCAAATGTCTTTGACGACGGACAAGAATTGTCCAGCATAAAATTAACACCGGTGATTCACAGCCCATTCGACAGTCGGCAAGAAGGCTACCACTTGCCAAGCGAGAGGAACCTGATAAAATTGTGCAATAAATGGAGAAGGAAGGGGTGATCGAACCATCTAACAGCCCATGGTCTTCCCCAGTGGTGTTAGTTAAGAAAAAGGATGGATCAACTCGATTTTGCGTCGATTTTCGTCAGCTGAACAACGTGACGAAGAAGGACAGCTACCCTCTACCTAGGATCGATGACACCCTGGACACAATGGCTGGATAACAGATATTTTCAACTTTAGATTTAAAGAGCGGTTACTGGCAGGTTGAAATGGCACCAGAATATAGAGAGAAGACGGCGTTTACCGTGGGCGCAGGACTGTGGCAGTTTACTGTCATGCCGTTTGGACTATGTTATGCCCCTGCAACTTTTGAAAGGCTCATGGAAATGGTTTTGAAGGGACTATCCTGGAAGACATGCTTGGTGTACCTTGACGACATCATTGTGGTTGGGAAATCATTTGAGGACCATATGAGAAACCTGAAGGAAGTCTTTCAGCGCTTAAGAAGTTCTGGATTGAAGCTTAGCCCAAAGAAATGTCACTTGTTCCAGAGGAAAGTGCAGTATCTGGGCCATGTTGTTTCAAGTCAAGGAGTAGCAGTGGACAAACCGAACGTGAAGACAGTGCGGGAATGGCCAGTACCGAAAAACAAACATGACTTTCTTGGATTATGCACCTACTACCGTCGGTACGTACCAGGATTCGCAAAGGTTGCTAAGCCTTTGACACGTTTAACAGAGGGAGAAAGACGATTCCAATGGGACGACGAATGCCAGGAAGCCTTTAAGAACCTGAAAAACGCGTTGACCAGCTCACAAGTCCTAAGTTATCCTCCTCTGGATGGTGAATTTATTTTGGACACGGACGCTGTTTCAAAGCTGTTCGAAGCTGTTTTGTCGCAGATTCAAAAAGGAAAAGAGAAAGTTATTGAATACTTCAGTAAAACTCTAGCGAAATTACTGTGTAACTCGACGCGAGCTTTTGGCAGTAGTAAAATCAGTCGAACACTTTTACAAGTATCTGTATGGAAGAAAATTCTTGCTAAGAACGGATCATGCTGCCCTAAAATGGCTTTTGCAATTCAAGAATCCTGAAGGACAGGTAGCAAGATGGATTGAGAGAATACAGGAGTTCGACTTTGACACAGAACATCGGGCTGGGACCATCCATAGAAATGCTGACGCCTTGTCAAGAAGACCGTGCCCGGAAGACTGTAAACATTGTCTCAGGGCAGAAGAAAAGGATGTGTTTGTTCGCAGGACGTGGATGATCATTGGCAATCCGCTGAGGTTCAACAAGACCAGGAAAGGGACCCGGATTTGAAGCTTATCATCGATTGGAAGAAGAACGACCGTAAACCAACGTGGCCCAATATTCGCCGAATGTGAAATCGTACTGGGCCCAATGGAATTCCATTAAGTGACGGGCTTCTAAAGCGCGTTCTGGAGATGCCAGAAGGGGGGGAAGACCGGAAGCAGATAATAATCCCCAGAAACAGGATACCAGAAGTGCTGCAGGAAATCCATGATGGAAATACTGGAGGACATCTTGAGCTGACCAGGACGCTCGGAAGACTTGGGGAACGGTTTTATTGGGTCAACAGCCAACGAGATGTGAAGGAATGGTGCAAGAAGTGCGCCGTTTGCGCGGCAAGCAATGGACCCCAGAAGCGCCCAAAAGCCCCAATGCGGCAGTACAATGTGGGCAGCCCATTTGAGAGAATTGCAATCGACGTGGCGGGTCCATTTCCGGAAACAGAATCAGGAAATAAATAAATCATCGTTCTAATGGACTACTTTAGCAAGTGGGCGGAAGCGTACGCCTTGCCAAACCAGGAAGCTGCCACAGTAGCCGATGCCCTTATTAAGGAGTGGATTTGTCGTTTTGGTGTGCCAATGGAGATGCATTCAGACCAAGGCAGGAACTTAGAATCTATATTGTTCCAGAATGTCTGTAAGATTCTTAACATTCGGAAGACGAGGACGACTGCATTACATCCGCAGTCTGATGGAATGGTAGAACGAATGAATCGAACGATAAACCGGTACCTGTTTAAGGTAGTCTCTGATCACCAAAGAGACTGGGACCGCTTCCTCCATCTGTTCCTGTTGGCGTTCCGTTCTTCTATCCACGATACAACCAGCCAGACACCCGCTAGCATTGTTATGGGACGTGAACTTCGTCTACCTTGTGACCTGAGGTTTGGTTGCCTACCAGGGGAAGATATTGCTGGAGAAGATTATGTCAGCAATTTACGTAGGAAAATGAGCGATATTCATAACCGAGTTCGTTTAAACATCCAGAGTGCCAGTAATAGAATGAAAGAGGCATACGACATCAAGGCGGAAAATGGAGGATTTCAACCTGGACACCTAGTTTGGTTATACAACCCTCAGCGCCGTCGTGGTTATTCACCGAAGCTGCAGACTTCCTTGGAGGGACCTTACGAAGTCATGGATCGAATAAATGACATCATCTACAGGATCAGGAAACAACCAAGAGGAAAGCCGAAAGTGATCTATTTCAACCGATTGGCTCCTTACGCTGGAAACAATGCTCAAATAGACGATGTTAGAGTAAGGAGGGTTAATCCGCTGGAAGACGAGTTGCCTTTTCAAGACTTCATGTATTTATATTCGAGCGGTAAAAAAGCTCGGTATGGTGTCACTCGAGAAGAACAAAAAGATCTGTTCACGGTTTCGGTCGATTACTCCTTGGCTCACTGTGTTGCAGAAGACCTTAGGATGTCCAGGGGAATAGCGGTTGTATTTAAAAATAAGTTTGGACGGGTCGACGATCTGCGAAGGCAGAATCCCAAAGTTGGAGAGGTGCTTGAAATTGTAAATAATGAGAAGATAGGCGACAGAAGTATTTTCTATCTGGTAACGAAGCAGCTCTCCCATCAGAAGCCAAACTACCGTGACGTATGGAATGCCTTAAATAAATTAAGGGATACCCTTTTGTCCAAGGACATCATGAACCTGGCGATACCGAAAATTGCTTGTGGAGTTGACGGTTTAGACTGGAGAATAATAATAATTATTATTATTATTAATTATTAGAAGTATGGTTGAGGTTATCTTCAGATTTAGTGGCATAAAAATTCTTGTCTGTTGCCACAACACTAAAAGAACAACAGGAAGAAAGACCGTAGACTGCTACTTCTATAGGACGTCACAATGCAAGTTTGGATCTCTATGCAAATATCGCCATGGAGCTGTGGACCATTTTCGGGACGAAAATATTTTAAGACGGGGGCAATGTAGCGAGTACGGCTCTGGATATCGAAATGATGACTCATCGCCGATGAGTCATCGCCGGTGAGTCATCGCTGGTGAGTCATCGCTGGTGAGTCAGCGCTCGAATAATCGAGAGTGTGGAGCTCGCTGGAATGTTCCAGAAGACGTAGGCGCTGAATATATAAGGAACGACGCATTATGGAGAGTCAGTCAAGTTTTGGTACTCGCGACGAACTAAATAAATATACGTGCAAATAAATAGACTCTACTACAGTAGTGATCTATAATTAATTATTAGTTAGTTTTATAGGGTTTTAAGTGTAATTAAGTTATAAAATAAATAGTTTAGATCGTTAATAAACCTGTGCGTGTTTTAATTCACACTACGAACAGTTAAAAACGTTACATTATTCTTTTTTTTAATATCTAAAAAACATGAGAACTTTTATTATTTCTAAAATAGTAAAATTAACAAAAAAATCGATGATCATTTTTTTACGATTATAAGCGTACAAAAATGATCATCGTTTTTCTGCCTTTAAATTAGCATCTGCATATATAATATAATTTTCTCTTACAATCAGTTTTAATAAATCGGCCGTCATAATTATAAATTTCATAAAACTCGAACGCGCGCCCCAAAATTATAATATAATTACATTTGAACGAGTGAACTGTCTCTAGCATGACGCCACACGGAGCGAGAGAGACAGCGCTACCATTAGCAACAGCAAACCCTGTTTGTTTGTATCTGACTTTAATTAAAATATTAGAATCATAGGCGAGACGTTGCCAAATTGTGCGACGCCACAACATACAGTATTTAAAAACACGTATATTGGAAAACGTATACTATCGCAACGCCCTCATCGTCAAATTGGTTGAACTAAATATACACATTTTTTCCATTTTAAGTATGTTGCTGCACAGTTTTTATTTCCAAATTTTTCTAAATATTTAAAGAAAGCAGGGTTGGACAGTAAATTCTACACAGATCTGTATTAACAAGAATCTTAGAAAGTGCTGGGATCGACTAAATTTTAAGAAATAAGCGCTTGGGTCGTCGACGCAATAAGAATAGGGATTTTATAAATGTATGGACGCAGCAATGATAGAATTTTGTATATATATATATATATATTAGGGTGGTCCTTAATAAGGTTATTTTCAAATTTCTTTGCTCCCAGGAACTCAAATGCTTCCAAATTAATTAAAAAAAAATCCCTAAAAATTTGAGCTCTTAATATTAACTCTAAGATAGTGCGCATTCCAATCTAAGTTTCCTATGGAAATAACATAGGAAAAATTACTTTTGTTGTTTATAATTTTATAACTTGGGAACGAATGAATTAAAAATTATAAATCATACATATTTTTATAGAGAATTTAACGCTATACAAAAAAGGTCTCCTATAATTTTTCCATTAGTTTATTTGTTTAAAAGTTATTCAACGTCAAAGTTTAATTTTCATATTATTATTAATATTATCAAGGATTTTTATGAGGCGCCGTTTGTGTCAAAATTAAAAGTGGTAGGTAAATAAACTTATTTTGTTTTATAAATAATTAATTATATGCTTTACCAAATAATTTTTTTATAAATTTTTTTTTATGTAAAAAATTTTATAAAATTTTTTTTATAAAATAGTTTTTTTATAATTTTTTTTTTGTAAAAAATTTTATAAAATAATTTTTTTTTTAAATAATGTTTTTATAAAATAATTCTTTTTTATAAAATTATTTTTTTATAAAATAATTTTCTGCGAATCAAAAATTATTTTATAAAAGACGACGGGCGCATTTATAAATTAATTTTTACTGCAGCAATCTCTATTTGTTTGTAGACACTCGAGTAAACCCGAGTAAACCCGAACGCCCCTCCCCAGATACAATTTTATGACGGACTGGGCTTTTGTTTGACGCAATTTGGGGAAACGATTGAAAATAATAATTTATTATTATTCATTAATTCATTAATTTTTTTTATCTACATTTATTTTGATTTTTAGTTTTTAACAAGAATTCTTTATGTTTAAACGTTTTTTATAAGAAAGCACTTGTTAAAAACTAAAATAAATAAATAAAATAATTCTCTTGAAAACAAATTAAAATAAATAAATCAATTCTCTTAAAACAAAACTAAAAATCAAAAAAAAATAATTTTATAAAAAAGAATTATTTTATAAAAAAATAATTTTATAAAATTTTTTACAAAAAAAAATTAAAAAAAAAATATTTTAATAAAAAATAATTTTATAAAAAAAATATTTGGTAAAGCATATAATTAATTATTTATAAAACAAAATAAGTTTCTTTAGCACTTTTAATTTTGACACAAACGGCGCCTCATATAAAAGCCTTGATAATATTAATAATAATATGAAAATTAAACTTTGGCGTTGAATAACTTTTAAACCAATAGACTAATGGAAAAATTATAAGAAACCTTTTTTGTAGAGCGTTAAATTCTCTATAAAAATATGTATAATTTATAATTTTTAATTTATTCGTTCTCAAGTTATAAAATTATAAACAACAAAAGTAATTTTTCCCATGTTATTTCCATAGGAAACTAAGATTGGAATGCGCACTATCTTAGAGTTAATATTAAGAGCTCAAATTTTCAGGGAATTTTTTTTTTATCAATTTGGAAGTATTTGAGCCCCTGGGAGCAAAGAAATTTAAAAATAACCTTATTAAGGACCACCCTAATATATATACAGTATGTCTCAGTATCTTGGAATCATATGGAAAACTTTTTTATTATTAATTTTAGGAAAAAAAGTTATTCCTCATAAAAAGTTCTGCATGGTGTAAAACTTAAAATGCAACCCACAAATATTAATTTTTTTTAGTCGTATACGGGGTATGTCAAAAAATATGAATTTGGCGCAAGAGTAAAGTACCTTTATATTTGACAATATCGAAAATTGTTATAAAGAAAAGTTAATCAGAACTAAAAACTACGTTTAAATATGCAATTTAATACACTTACATTAAAAAATTAGGTTTTGTTAATTTTTACTAATCTTTCTTTTTTAAATGAACATTTATCTGTTATGATTAGAAAAAACATGAAAACCTTAAGTTAAGTCTAGCAGGCCAAAAATTATTAGAATATCAACAAATCATTTGTTTATCAGTACATCCTAGATTACATGTTACAGTTAAATTTGCATTGATATTGTAGACAAAAAAGAAAAAATATTTTTTTTAATGTAAATGGATGTAATTGCATATTTGAACGTAGTTTTTAGTTCTGATTAACTTTTCTTTATAACAATTTTCGATATTGTCAAATATAAAGGTACCTCCGGGGTGATTTCGGACGATTTTTGAGTATTTTTTCAAATAGCAGCTACAATTTTTATTAAAAAAATTTCAAAAAAAAAACTAACATACTTAGGCCTCCTCTCTATCCATTCCATACAAGAAAAAACTATATTTTTATGTCCTAATGTTTTTTTTTTATATATAAATTGTGTCCGAATTCACCCCTATGTGTGGGGTGAATTTGGACGCCCATTGTTTATACCTTATAATCAAATTGTGACATACGCTGAGGTGAATTCGGACAAAAAAATTAAAAAAAAATAAGTTTCACACATTTTTTGAGTATTTCGCACAATTTTTGGGCATGAGAAAATCACAATAATTTGAAACATATATATTTATAAACATTTGACAAATAATAAACAAAACTCATTAGTTAATTAAAAATATATATTTTCATAAATAAATAAAAAAAAACAAATATTCCCAGACTGCAATGAAGGTTCGAAAATATTCCAGGAATATTCCCTATCGTCTAGGAATAATCCGCTTCATTCTAGGAATATTCATTGGGAATATTCCTAGAATGATCCTCTAAAACTTCCAAGCATCATCTAGGAACATTCCCAGTGAATATTCATTAGTTTAGTTGCAATACCTCTCACCGTTGCTTACGCACGCTTGATAACTATATATACCGATAGGTTAATAATATCAGTTGGAGATGTGCGTCTGTGATGGCACAGCTAAACAATGATTAGAGTGGGACTGATCTACTCAGTAACTCAATAATGCCTATACTTAAGTTCCTGGGTATAAGAGGCAATAAGGGCGGGGAATAATCCCCAAATTGTATCAAGGAATATTCCCCTAACAATCCTTGAGTCTTCTGCAGGCAGATATATGGAATATTCTTTTTATGATGCCTGGGTTAATCAAAAAGCGGACATTTGATTATGCCAGGAATATTCCTGGGAATATTCTGGGACGATTGGAATATTCCTGGGAATATTTCTGGCATGTGCAGGGAATGTGATTTTGCGGTCTGGGTTCTAACATATAAATAATAAAAAACATATTCTTAAACTAAAATAATATATCTTCACATATTTACGAGGCATGGCTGTCCGAGTTCACCCCACCTAAGAACACATTTTTAAATTAATCCCCTAGACAAAAAAACCAAGGTCAAAAGTCACAAAGTTTTTATGCTAAATTATTGTACATGCAACACTTTTTAACAATAGATTAAAAATGCAAAGCAAAATGTTTCTCAATTCTCTCCACATAAGTTTCTTTTCGTTATTTTAAAAAAAGGCAAAACATCCAGGAAAATTAGGAGCCATGAAATAAATACTAACCTTAAGTTTACTCTTTATACACTTTACACACTAAAACTACATGTATTGTTGGTCGTATCTAAATGTCAACTGACTTAAAAATCTAGAATATACTAGCGATTCTAGAATATACTAGCGTTCGAATACACTGCGTCCGAATTCGCCCCTACTATCCGAGTTCACCCCGTATGACGGTACTTTAATATTAAGCCAAATTCATATTTTTTGACATACCCCGTATACGACTAAAAAAAATTAATATTTGTGGGTTGCATTTTAAGTTTTACACTATGCAGAACTTTTTATGAAGAATAACTTTTTTTCCTAAAATTAATAATAAAAAAGTTTTTTATATGATTCCAAGATACTGAGACTTACTGTATATATATATATATATATATATATATATATATTGTATTGTAATGGGTCCGTAAAAATACCCCATTATAAATTTATTATAATAATAATAATACATGCTTATAATAGTTATTTACGTGTCAAGCTTTGTAAATGAATCTTTACGGGCGAGGTTGAAGTTTGGGGGGTGAGCAACGCAAGAGCAAACCCCATAATCCAGTGAGCCCCGTAAAGATTAATTGCAAAGCGTGACACGTACAAACTTTTATTTGCACCTTTAAAAAACGATTTTCAAATTTAAAATTGTTATTAATATGTCAAATGTGACATTTCATTTCATAAATTGCTTTTCTACAAGCCTGTAAAACTTTACAGGTCTCTTATACAAGCCCCTAAAATATTACAGGTCTGTTTACTTGGATACATAAACAACAAAATTAACATATAAAATGTAATTTACTAAGAAGGTGGAAATAAATATATTTTATTTTTAATTTTAAAATATGATTATCGATGGCTTAGGTGCAAAATGTCGTAACCTACAAAAATGTACAAAAGTGGATTGTAATACCTATTTATCTGGTTGCCTACTCTGCATATTCTGACAAATTGTTGTAAGCCACAGGCGCCTGGAAATATCCTTTAACGCGCTAAAACAATATGTCGTATGATCATGGCTCGTGGATTGACTTATGAAATGTCGTAAGCCACAGTCAAACCATTGCCTTGTGTGTGGAAGGTTCTTGGTCTGCGTTGATTAGTGCTTTAAGGTAAGCAATATTGTGCAAAAAACTTCCAATTAAGTAAAGAGTGACGCTTTTCTGTTCTGATTTTTACATTTCTCCATAATATATTATAAGTAAATTCGAAATTGGCTTAAAATATTAAAGAAACCGTGTTAGTGGGATAAGACGTTTTGTAGTTTTCCACTTATTACTTGTTTATGAGTGTTACGACATTCAAAATAATTTTAAAGATTAGTTTTAGTTTTTGGAAAAATGTGTTTTTACAATAATTATTAAGGTATTAACTAATATAAAAGATAATTAATATTTAAATGATTTTAATTATCTTGCTCTGTTTGTTTTGTTGCTGTTGTTGGGTCAAACTCTAATAAAATCGTTTAACTTAAGAAGTATTCTATTTATGATTTTAGAATGTCCAGTCTTACTGCCAGAATATTGGCGCTAGCAGCTTCTACCAGTAGCAAAAACGATAGGAAAGTTAATAATATTTTAAATAGTTGTGATGTTGAAGTAAGTCAAAATTTAAATGGTAAAACCAATCCAGTTTCGGTGTATCTGATACTATGTTTTAATGAACCTGTTGATTCTCATATTTTTTATGATATTCCCGTGGTGTTTGAGAATATTAACATCACAGACAACACTATAGAATACATGATAATCAATGATCCTAATATAAGATCAAGCGATAGTGAGAGAGATAAGATTGAACAGTTGGAAGAATTATTTCCCCTCCAGGTAAAATTGCAACACTAAAAAAACGCGAAACACAAAAATTTAAAATTATTATTGAAATTTCAGGAAAATATTATAAAAAATCAGGTTGTAGAAAACGACAACGATATGCCCACTAGGGTGGGCCGAAAAACATACATTTTGGAAATTCAATTTAAAACTTTGGAAAAACTTGTCACTTGGCATATTTATGCTTCTGGTAAAAGGAAAAAAAAAAACAAAAACTCCTTCTTGCGCCCCAACCCCTTCAAAAAAAATATTTTTTTTTTTTTTAATTTTGAATCTTGTTGAAAACCTTGCTTATGGTTCTTAAACGTCGTCATTAAAATGTTATTAAGATTAAAAGTGCCCTTCTTGCGCCCCAAAACTATTAAGCATTTTGCCTTATATGTATACTACGAACAATAAAACTATACATTGTTTTAGTTAATTAACCATAAAAAACACTATAGTTAAACCATTATATCAATAAATCAACAATTTTATTTAACAACCTAGCTTTATTACAAGTTAAAATATCTGTAATTTATAATTTCATTAACAAATGGCGGCACCAGTAAAAATTCTGTAATTTTTGTAATTATAACGGTTTTTCTTAACCTCTAAACAATAGTAACGTTTCAGGTTGTGATCAACAGTGATTAAGAATTTATTCTCTTATTTATCGTGAAAGCTTATAAACTATTAGTGATAAACTATAACCTATTAGTGATAAACTTATAATATGGCCACAAGGGCTAAAAGTACTTGCCCTTTATTTGGTGCACCAAAGGAGTTTTGTGTGAATGTGCTTCCAACTTATGAAGACGTTATAAGACAATATAATCTGATCCGACAGGCAAAGTCAGAGAAGAAAAAAGGCCCGCAAGTTCCTGTGTCAGTTATTTCCAAGGAAGTTGCAGAAAAGGTAATTCAACTCTGGATAGAAGCTTCGTTACCTACTATAAGTTACAATGGCGTTATAAGCAAGATTTCCTAAAGGATCAGAGAACGTTAAGGAATATGAGAATTGAAACCATAGATCCTAAAATAAGCGAACTATTTACAAAAAAACAAGCCAGGCAAGTAAAAGATAAAACTTCGCTTCAACAGCCGTCAACGTCAACAAGCAAGAGGGAAACAAATGTATCCTCTATCCACATTTGATGATGATGATGAGTCTGAGACAATGGAAAATGTGGTAAAACCGTCCGATCTCCATAATAATCATGCAATTTCTACAGAACCATCTGCTGATAGTGATAGAATGGATAAAAAATATAAGCTTCAAATGAGACTTGATTTCAAATCTTTGCCATCGGTGTGCGACAGATATGGAGTTTCTGATAGGGCTGCTGCGGCCATTGCTTTAGCCGTTTTAGAGGATGTAGGATTAATTAATAAAGGCGATACCTCTAAAGTAGTAGATAAAAATAAAGTTAGAAGATCACGACAGAAAATACGGACCGAACTTCAAGCTAATGACGATTTTCAGAATAAGCCTTTGAAAGGACTTTATTTTGATGGCAGGAAGGATAATACGTGGCGACAAGAAAAAGTATGAGACAAAAAATATAGAAAAACTGTTAAAGAAGAACACCTTTCACTACTCCAAGAGCCCGAATCAGTGTACATCGGACATATTGTTACCGCCTCAGGGACAGCAATTAATTTGTGTGATGCCATACGTTTTTTTTTTGAAACTAAACAAATTGACCAGGAGGAGCTATTAGTTATCGGGTGCGATGGAACCATAGTCAATACAGGCTTGAAAGGAGGTGTGATTCGATTGTTGGAAGAGGCTTTAAAAAGACCCTTGCATTGGTTTGTATGCCAACTGCACAGTAATGAGCTCCCTCTTCGTCATTTGTTGCAAGATTTGGATGGACAAACAACAGGCCCACACTCGCATAAGGGTTGAATCGGAAAAAGTTTAGAGACATGTCACCAACTCAAGATAGTATCATTTAAAGCTATTGACAACGACATTCCCGAAATTGACGATACAAAGGAGCTTAGCACAGACCAAAAATACTTAAATGAAATTTGCAATGCCATAAAAACCGGACACTGCACAAACGAATTACCTAATCGCGAGCCAGGTCGCCTAAATCATGCCAGATGGCTTACTACAGCCAACAGAATCTTACGGTTGTACGTTGGAACTAACAAACCATCAGAGGACTTAAAAGCAATTGTCAAATTTGTAATGAAGGTTTATGCTCCTCTCTGGTTTGCTATTAAATATTCGCCGTTATGCAAAAATGGTGCAAAGCATGTTTTTAAGTCTCGATGGCGACGAAAAAGCAGCCCACCAATGGAACTGCGCGCACTTTTCCATTGGGTGGTACTCCTTCGGGAGTATCCTATGCGCCCCAATCCAAGGTGTGCAGTGTACTGTGCCGAGGGATGCATGGCACCGGGGATGCGGTGTCTCTAACGGTCCCTGCAGGATACCGGGCGACCTCCTGCAGTAGCCATCGAGGCTCTTGAGTCTCGGTGGCAAGCCTAGCCCAGGCAAGAGGGAGCTTGGTGTGGTCTACCTGAACCTCAATTACTCGTAGGATTTATATGGATAAACCAAATAAAAACCAACGGCAGGGGCCAGTACCCGCCGAGAAAGCACCTAAACCAACTTAGTCGGTGGAAACATTGAGTGAGGTGGGTGTGGACGAGCCTTCTGGCGTTCGCAAGAACCAGGAAGGTGAAAGCAACCTTATGCAGATGCATAAGATGAAGCTTGCTGAGGGGGGAAGGGACGGGCCTGACCTGCCCTCCTCTCCCCAGCAAAACATTCCTCATACTGAGGAAACGGAGTTGTCGGTAACTCAGGCGGGGCCTGTACCTGCTGGGTCCGATCCGATACCTTCGACTTCGACAGTCATGTCGATGGAGGTGGTGGAGGAAGGCGACTCTGTTAACTCAGATGGTTTGAAGGGCAGCGGAGCTCAAAAGCGAAAGCAGGCCTGGAAAACATATATGAGGGAGAAGGAGGAGGCTGAAAGGAAGGGGCTTCCCCCTCCTAACCCTCCTCCAAAGAGGAAGAATGGTTCCAAGAGGAAGAAGGAGAAGAAGGCCGTGGCTGAGGCTAGTACTCGCCTGGCTGACGCTCCGGAAGCCTCTGGAAGCCAAACTACGGCCAAGAGGAAGATGGAGACTAACGTATCCGACCCCTCGGTGAAGCCGGCCACCAAAAAGGTACGGCAGGGGCCTAACCCCGTCGGACAGCGAGGACCGGCATTTGCAGCTCTTGCTTCGAGCCTTCCAAAGGTGTTAGTCACTGTTGGGGAGACTCTTGGCGAGAAGCTGCCTATGTCGGTCTTCGAAGAAATCAAGGGCTGTGTCCTGAACCAAATCCTGGAATTAACGGGAGAGGAAGTGATCCCGAAGTTCAAGGATACGGTCCTACAACATGGGAAGGTGATCTTCGTTTGCGAGGACGAGGACACTGAAAAGTGGCTTCGAGAGGTGGTACCGTCGTTGAAGCTCTCTGATGGAACTCAGGTGCGGCTTGTACGCCCAGAGGAACTCACTAAGAGAGTTAAAATGACACTTAAGGTGCCGCCCCCGAAACTGGAGCCAGCAAAGGCGCTGAGACTCATCAGCCTGCAAAACAGTGGCCTTGAGACGAAGAACTGGATCGTCCACAAGGCTGAGAACCCAGAGGGGAACTCTACCCTACTGGTTCTCGGGGTGGACGTGAATTCGGCCAACGTACTCAAGGCCAGGAACTACAGGGTACATCTGGGTACGGGACAGGCGACTTTCAAAGTCGTCTAGAAAAACCAGTTGGACCCTGAGGGAGGAGTGGGAGGATTATTTCAATGGCTATGTTTATGTGTAAAGCCGAAATCTTTCAGCTAAACTTACATCATAGCAAAAGCGCCTCGGCTATTATGGCCAAGTGCATGTCTATGATGCGAACACTTCCTGCCTTCGGGTTGGTGCAAGAGCCATGGCAATACAAGGGCCTCATCCGAGGTCTTGGTGCGGCTGGGTCTGTTCATGCATGTGGAGAAGAACCCAGGGCTTGTGTGATTGTAAGGGGCGCGAATGCAGCCTTTTTACAAGAATTTTCCACAAGAGACCTGGCTGTTGTCAAGCTTGCTAAAAGTGGAACTGATGGGCAGGGTGGCAGGCAGATTGTTTTGGCATCTGCCTATTTCGCCCATGATAGGGAGACCCCCAGAAGAGGTGAGAAAACTGGTAAGGTTCTGTAAAGAGAAAGGCTTTGATCTGCTGGTTGGGTGTGACGCCAACGCCCACAGCCGGGTGTGGGGGTCCACTGATACCAACCAGAGGGGAGAAGAGCTACTTGACTACTTACTAGAGGCAAACTTAGATATTCTAAACGAGGGCGATGAACCAACGTTTGTCACGGTTAACAGAAGGGAGGTTCTAGATCTCACCTTATGTAACCCACATCTGTCAAAGAGGGTCGGGTCTTGGAGAGTCTCCACAGAACCCACCCTGTCAGACCACAGACTCATAAGATTAACTCTGCAAGGAGTGGAATCTAGAGCAGTGTGGTGTAGGAATCCAAAGAACAAAGACTGGTCGATGTTTAATGAAGAACTCCGATCACGGTTCGTGGGCTTTAGGGGTAGATATGGCAGTCCCGTAGATCTAGACCGTTGTGAACGTGAGATCAGAACGGCGATCACGGCTGCTTACGAGAAAAGCTGTCCGCTAAAGAAGGTGCACACCGAGCGGCGTAAGCTTAGGTGGAGCAAAGAGCTTTCGGATAGAAGGCAGCTGACACGCAAGCTCTTCAATAGGGCTAAAAAAGTTAACACGATGGCAGCTTGGGAAGCACATCGAGAAAGCCAGAGTATCTATAATCATCTGATTAAGGATGCTCGAAGAGAATCGTGGAGAGACATGTGCTCACAAACAAGCACCATGTCAGACACGGCAAAGCTAGCTAAGGTTTTAGCTGGCACGCGGGGTGAGGACCTTAGATTCCTTAAAAAGGATGATGGAGGGTATACTCAGACACCGGTAGAAACGCTTAGGCTGCTGATGAAGAGCAACTACCCGGACTTTTCGGAGGGACCTGTGGCGGGGAACTATACCCGCCGGGTAAGCTCGGAAAGGTGTTGGGGACTGGCAGCCAAAGTGGTTGATGCGAGGAAGGTTAAGGCTGCTGTGGAATCTTTTGAGCTCTACAAATCGCCTGGTCCCGACGGCATCTACCCGGTTGTCCTAAGAGAGAGCCTGGAGGTGGCGTTGGGTGCGCTGGTGGGGCTCTTTAGAGGGTGCATAGCGGTCGGACACACCCCGGAAGAATGGCGTATTTATCCCAAAAGGAGGCAAAAAGGGTTATACAAGTGTAAAGGACTTCAGACCAATAAGTCTTACGTCCTTTCTCCTGAAAACTCTAGAGAAACTGATCGACAGGTTTCTGAGTGGGTCCTTTGAAAGGCTTGCCCTTTCACAAGGAACAACACAAGGAACAACACGCTTATCAGAAGGGTACTTTTATCGGTTTGCAACTACATAGAAGAGCAACTGGAATGGAAGGGCGTTTGCATAGGCGCCTTTCTAGACATTGAGGGGGCGTTTAATCGCACCTCAAAAAACGCCATACGGCGAGGTGCAGAGGAACATGGAGTGCCCGAGGACATTATCAAATGGATAATGTCAGCACTATCGGGTAGAATTCTCAGCACTAGCTGGCAAGGTCAACAATTGGAAGGCAATGTGTCAGAAGGATGTCCGCAGGGCGGAGTTTTATCCCCACTACTGTGGTGCTTGGTTGTAGACAGCTTGTTAAAGCTGCTAAACAAAGACGGCATACGGGCTATTGGTTATGCAGATGACATTTGTCTCCTGGTCAGAGGCCCACATGAGGAAACACTTAGGGACCTAATCCAAGGGGCTCTTAAAAAGGTACTGAGGTGGTGTGCTGAGAAGGGACTTAGTATACAGGTTTGCGAGGAAATACAAACTCAAAAAACTGGCAAACGTTACGATCGGTCAGCTGCAGATTCCCTTTTCTGAAGAGACCAAATATCTGGGAGTCATCCTAGATAGAAAGCTCTTATGGGGGAAACACTTGCAGGATAAATGCCAAAAGGCAATGATCACCTTCTGGCAGTGTAGAGGGGCCATGGGAGCGAAGTGGGGCCTTGGTCCACAGCAGATGATGTGGATCTACCAGGCAATCATTGTTCCCAGGCTTGTTTATGCAGCACCGGTCTGGTGGAAGCGTACTTTGCTAAAGACCGCTCGCGGAATGCTGGACAAGGTACAAGCAGCTTTTCTCAGAGCTATATGCGCTGTGAGAAGAAGCACCCCGAGCGCAGTGTTAAGAGTCTTACTAGACGTTCCGTCGCTGACTTTGGAAAGCAAGGCTGCGGCGATGCGAGCGGCTTACAGACTTCACTGTGTGGGTGAATGGAGAGATAGCTTCATACATCTGAAGCTTCAGAGAAGCTGTCCTAAGGAAATATGGAATATGCCGCAGGACAGGATAAAAACCCAGCTAGCTGAAGGGGTGTGTTTCAAGGTACATATCCCCAGTAGAGAGCAGTGGGAGCAAGGCTTTGGCCCAAAACATGGAAGCATTTGGTTCACAGATGGGTCAAAGACGAAGGAAGGAGTGGGAGCCGGGTTCTGTGGTCAAAAGTCGGTGGACAGCTTTGTCTACAGACTTGACAGACACAACACGGTCTTCCAGGCGGAAGTTCTCGCCATAAAAGAATGCGCGAGGGTTCTGTCTGAACGAGGTACAGGTAAAAGCCTTGGTTAATGAGTCTTTCTCATCCAAGCTGATAGAGGAAACCATCCTGGCACTCCAGCGAGTCGCTAGAGGGAATCGGCTCAACCTTGCCTGGATTCCAGGTCATGCCGGATGGAAAGGCAACGAAAGAGCCGATAGATTAGCAAAGGAGGGCACCACTCTATGTGGTCCTCAAGAGAAGGTAGTGGGCATGCCGTTCAGGGAGGGCGTAAACCTCATTAAAGCATGGACAAAGCGCCAACAGGCGAGAGAGTGGCAGCAAAGCCCGGGATGCAACACAGGCAAGACCCTTATGGGCAGCGGTGTAGAAACCTGGTCGGTAGAGCTCCTGAAGCTGAGCAGACCAAAAATAAGGGCTGTTGTGGAAATCGTTTCCGGCCACAACAATCTGAACAAGCACAGATACGTGATAGGAAAGTCGACATCTCCACGATGTGAAAGATGCGAGGAGGAGATTGAAGACTCCCAGCACTTTTTGTGCAAATGTGTAGCACTAGCGAGGACCAGATTCGCGGTGTTTGGGCAGACGGAGATCCATCCGGAGCAGGTTAGGGAGCTAAGTGTGGGACAGATATTAGACTTCTGCAAAGAAGGACAATATCTTTGGCAGCCCTAAGGTAATGCGGGGGGGATAGAGTACAAGAATCTCATCGGCTAGGTGCTCTGAACTGTGCGTGCATAGCCCCTTGAGAGTACATAATAATAATAATAATGTTTTTAAAACTATGACAGCTACTACGTATCTACCTCAAAAATTGAAAAAAATAGTAGAACCTGTCATCCAAAGAAACGCATACTTCGCTAATCCTGAAAATATATTGTTATGTATGATTTCTGATAAGCGACGACATGTTAGGGAATTGGGCATAAGAAGAATAATTAAAGCCAGGAACAATCCTTTGGAGGGTATAAGACGGTTCGAAATACCAAAACTTAACTTTGAAGCGACAGATTATATTGAAATTATTGACTGGACTACACGTAACGTTACCGAACCACCACTAACCAAATACATGTCAACTAAAGAATTGCTTACAGTTATTACTGAGGGTATAGACATTCCAGATTTCCCATGTCATACCCAAAATGTTGAACGATGCATAAAAATGGTCACCGAGGCTTCTTCGTCAGTAATTGAAGAAGAAGCTAGGGATGGCTTTATAAGGGCTAAGATTGAGTCTAGGAAACGGATGCCAAAATTTCAATCGAAACAGGACTACGTGACAAGGGATCATTGAACATTAAAAGGTTTAGTGGGTGGGTTGGGAACTCGAAGTGCAGCCACCTCCACGTGGTGAGTTCTGGGTTGTTTTTAAAAAATATATAAAAATAAGCTAAGAGCTGCACAGAATAAGTGGTTTAAAAAGTTGAAGCTTAGTGGGTCACAAAGAAAACTTTTACCTCGTCCATGAAATTATAACGATGACACTTTGGGACTACGAGTAAGGTTTTGACAAAGTTTCCAAAAATATTAAGGGGGTTGGGGCGCAAGAAGTAATTTTTGTTTTTTTTCCTTTTACCAGTTTATTTATGTTTATGTAAGATCTCTCGTGAGTTATAAGGAAAAGGAGCGCTGTTATGTTCAAGGCGAGTCTAGAAGAAAAGGGACTTTTGTTTATCATTTACAAAATGATAAATATAAAGTGTGAAAAAAAATTTATCTTAGTACCTTGGGAATTAAAGAAAGATCAGTTAGGGAATGGGTAAAAAGTCCAACAATACCTGGGATGCCTAAATCTATAGAAGTAAAACGAAAACGGACACATCAACAGCTGATGAATAAAGAAAGTAAAAATCTGATGATACAGTTCATTAACACTATACCTAAATTACCCTCGCATTATTGCAGAATTGATACTAAGAAACTATACTTAGAGGAAAAACAAAACTGAGGTTTATAATTTATATAAAGAGCACTGCGAACTGCAACAAAGTCAGCCTCTTTCAATTTGCAGCTTCATGGATGCATTGAGCGAAATGAATATCTCTATTCATCAACCAAAAAAAGATCAATGTGATCTTTGCTGTGCTTACAAGGTGGGAAATGTTACAGAAGAGCAATACAAAAACCATATAGAAAAAAAAGAACAGGCCAGGAAAGAGAAGAGCAAAGATAAAGAAGCCGCCAAAAGGAAAGAATGTTATGTGTTCACAACGGACGTGCAGGCAGTGAAACTTTGCCCAATGCTCTATGCCAGCAAGCTATATGTCAGAAGCAAGCTTCAAATTCATAATTTTTCAATTTATAACTTAACCACTCATCACTGTGCAAACTATTGCTGGAATAAAACAGAATGTGAACTTGTTTCTTCAATTTTTACCACCTGTATAATAAAACATCTAGAGAAATTTTGCACCGACAAAATAAAGACAATAATTCTTTATTCCGACGGGTGTGGCTATCAGAATATGAATGCTGTTCTAGCCAATGCACTTCTGAATTTGGCAATGGAGCAAGGTGTGACCATTTTCCAAGTTTCTGGAAAAGGGACACACCCAGGTGGAGGTGGACCCCGCGCACGCATTGATTGAAAGAGAGTTGAAAGGAAGAGAAATTCATCTTCCAAGTCAATATCCAATATTAATTAGAGGAGCAAGAAAGCTTCCTTTACCTTTTGAAGCACACTCATGACTATTTCATCAAATACGATGTCAAAGAAAGTTTACGCTATCAGTCTATTCGCCCTGGCAAAAAGAAGGATGATCCCACAGGGATCGATTTAAGGTGCTTGATGTATTCACCAGATGGAATTATTTACTATAAAACTGACTATAATCAAGAAAATTATATTCCATTGCCAACAAGACCAAACAATTTAGCAACACCTCTCATGAAATGCCCATTATATAAGCAGAGAATTCCAATAACTAAGCAAAAATACAATCATCTACAGGAACTGACTCAAGTTTTGTCACAAGAAGTTAAAAAGTTTTATGTCGATATTCCGTTCTGTGACAAGAAAAAAGATTGAATAGTATATTTTATATTGTGTTATAACAGATTTAAGGTTCAATAATGTTTCAGTTACTTAACAAGTATTTTTTACTAATAAAATAATAATTATTTTTATTTACAATCAATGCTTCATTTACCTCTTTGTATTATCCAAAATGTCGTATTCCACCAACAACTTCGGAACAAAATGTTTTACCCCACGAAAATTTTCAAATGAAAGAAAAAACAAACTCATTCCGAGTTACAGAAATGTATGCTTAGTAAAAAAAAACCTAAAAATCAAATAATGGGGCTAACTCACGTTTTGATAAAAATAAAATGTTTTTTGTTGCTCCTCTAAAAAATAGCCACGGGGTCTTACGACGTTTTGCACTTAAGCCATCGTTATGTTATAAAATTTTAGTTTAAGGCAATCAAAAACACAATTTAGGTAGAAAATTTGCCAAGCCAACAAGAGAGGTAAAAAAGAAAAATGCGCTGGATTGGAGAAAGCGGACATATGGTGAGCAGATGGCTTGGAAAGGCTACCCCGAGGTAAAATGAAGAGGGCGATTGAAAACTAAAAATTAAGGAGAAGCATTTTGAACTAGGTACCGTACAGATCGTTTTCTTTGATAAAATTGTTAAACCAAATTATTGTTCTAAAATCATTGTTAAAAGTGTGTATTCTACAAGGTAAGTTCTAAATATTTAATCTATCTAAATGTGTAGTAAAATTAACTAAACGTAATATTATGCATAATTAAATTATTAATATTATTCTTGTTATTATGATTATTGCTATGATGAGGATATTTATTCTTCACTATTACGTTTAGCTGGATTTTACATTATTTTTTGCCCTTTTCTTTTAGCTATTACCACACCTATTTTCGCTTTTACTGTATTCACTATAATTTTAATAATTTGTTATGGTTAATGCTTCTACTGCTCAAATGTAACATTGTAACTTTTTGTGATTAACCCAACATTTTGTACCTTTTCTATAACGTGATTAAACATTGTTTTATGATCAGTCTAAATTTATTGATGTATTGCAAAATGACTCGGTGCTTAAACAGGAGTTCTAACCGTTTACGTTAAACTTTATATAGTATATTTTGTTTGTGAGGGATTTTCTCCCGTAAGGGGAACAGGTTGTCCTAGGTTCTCTAGAGCCACATCGCTTTTGCTCGACCTTACAACTAAATTAGGCGAGTTGCCTCCAGTGCGGACCTCGTTACCTACTGGGCCTAGCCCGGTTAACTAACACCAAATTCTTCAGTTTTAAATCTTTGTTGAATGCAGTATATTAATTTGGGTGTATTTTAAAGAACAATGCCTGACCGCGTATTCATTTGCTACTTTATAGCCGACCAGGGTTTTTTCAAAGGCTCTTTTTCCCTAGCCGAACCCTCTTTTGTTTAAGTTAACGTAAATTAAATTGGGGTAAACTAAACCACTGTATTTTATTTATTATAAGCCTAGTTCTTCCACGTATCATTCTTAAAGCAATGTATATCAATTTTTCATAAAACTTGTTTTAAACGAACCTGGTGTAAGGAGAAATATTTACATTTTATATATGTAATGATGGTTTTCCGGGATATGCTCCGTGCTGTCGGTTTTTGGTTCTTAAAAGAACCGTATGTCTGAAGAATTTTCGGCACAATCTCATGTACCATCTTCACCTTTATCTGCTGGGCTGCTGTTGCTGCTTTGCTGCGAGTTAGACGTGGAGTGAGCTCCGTTGCGCTGATCGTTGTTTATATCTCCTTTTAGCTTTCCGCGTCATTAACCGTGTGTCACCCCTCTGTCGATGAGGGTTGTCGATTAGTTGCCGTGGCGGGGTTCCACAATAATAAAGTAATGAGGACGCCAAGTATTTTTAATTAAAACGATATACAAAGTATCCTAGGCGAAAAATACTAAAGCCTAGGATAGTTAGGGTGCAGTGACATCAACTAATTCAGTCAACACAATCAACGCTAACGGCGTACCCTAGTTAAGGCAATGGTAGCAAAGCAAAATAACTATTGCGCACAGGGCCGAGTCAACCCAGGGTGCAAAGGGTGCACTGCACCTGGCAACTATCAAGGGGCGGCATTTTAGAAAATATTTGTACAGATTTTTACAAAAAATTAAGTAGGTTAAAAAATTAATTAAACAAAATAAATACATATCAAATGCGTAATGTAATAAGTTATTACTAATAACAGTCAAAATCCCAAACATCAGATGTTTATTTATTCTTTGTAAAATACCACTTACACCGCGGCGCGTGTGGAAGGGCGATGCTGCGGCAGCCAAATTAAAATCAAAGGCGGCCGCGCTAGAATTTTTTGTATGCATGTACAAAAAATAGTCTTGGATTTTAACATAAAAGTCAATTTTTTTTTAACTTTTGGGTGCTTTACATGTTGTGAATGATTGTTTTTTACGTTAGCTGAATAAAAACACAAACTTTGATTTTTTTGCCGGTGCTTATTTTTAATTCGGTAAATTGCTTTTTAACATTTATTAATTTTTTAGTTAAAATATTTATTTTTTATAGATGTCTCATAAGCGTAAACGTTTATTCGGTTTACAATACCGAAAATTAAAAATGAAAAAAAGCGAGGAAGTAAAACTCAGTTCTTAAAGAAAAATGTTCAAGATATACCATCCACTTCCACTTGTAGCGATCGGGATAGTGTTTGTGATGACCAGATACAACATTTCGGATTGGCAAATCGAACAGAAAATCCACCAACCGAAATTGGGGTAGACGGTAAACTTTTTAATATTGTAATTGATTCTGATCCAAGTGCATGGTCTACACCTTTATCTGAGAAAATAAGGTTAATGCTAGTAGAAAAGGCTAACCTACTAAATAAGAAAACAACTTATCCCAAAGACGCTAGCACTAGAAGTTTTTGAAATAAATATTTTTTAAAAACTTTACCAAATGGTGAATCCGTTCAACGCACTTGGTTAACATATTCTAAATTCCCATGTAAGTTATTTGGGAATGCATCTAGTTCTTTGGGGCTAGATGGATTTCGAGATTGGCAATATTTATCGCGAACCTTAAGCCGACATGAAAGTTCTAATGATCATATTAAATGTGGCAACAAAATGATTCAATTACAAACTTCATTAAAGTGTGGATCAACAATAGATTATTTACAGGAAAAACTAATTAACAGTGAACAGAAAAGATGGTGTTCTGTTTTAGAAAGAATTATATCGGGTGTTAAATTTTTAGCTAAGCAAAACCTAGCTTTTAGGGGTAGTTTTAGTAAATTATTTTGTAATGATAATGGTAACTTTTTGCTTCTTATGAAAGCGGTTTCTAAATTTAATTTAATTATAGCCGAACATATTCAAATAATTTAAACAAGCGAAAATTATATGCCTCATTATTTGGGAGAAAAAATTCAAAATCAAATAATCACAATATTTTTTCTGCCCACGATCCCTATCCGCGGACCAAATTTTTCCGGTGTCGAATAGGCCCAAGTCCACTTTTTTTCGATTTTTCCGTCAAATTTGGCACGTTCCGTTGTCTTCGCTTAACTTTCGAACGAGCGGAGATTTTTCGGCCAAACTCGAGGAAAAGGTGCTTCGGGACAAGAAATTATCATCAACGGCAATCGCTTTCTTCTTTCTATGTACGGAGCTCCTAAAAAACTACCTGCTTTAATAAGTATCGATATGCATGTTTCGTTAAAAATTCTAAAAGTAAAAAACAAGTTCAATTAGCTTGTCTTCCTCCAACCTCAGTTGCTGCTCATCAACATCTTTTTCGGGTATATTACCAAGTTCAAGTGTGGCTTGGTTATCAGCTATACCCTACAGGCTGGGGTTGGAAGTTGGTCAACAACACATTAGAACCAGCTCAAACTTTACTCCCACCTGCGCCGGAAAAACTGCAGAACACAATTTTTTGCAAAAAGGGATGCAGTGCTAAATGTGGTTGCAAAAAAGTCGGACTGTTTTGTTCTCTGGCATGTACGAATTGTCAAGGCCGGTCATGCTCTAATGTTGAATCACCAACAGTGGAGGATTCATTTGATCATTTGATATATGTCCACGGATAGAGTTCGGAAGAAGAAAAACTTTTTTATTTGTGGGTTTAGAAAAAAAAGTCACTCTTTATAAAAACGTCTGCTTGTGTTGAAACTACAATTTCGAATACCAAATTTACGATTACTATACTGGGTTAGCTAGAAACAACATTTTTATTTTTTTGGATTTCGATTTTTTTCGAAATTTTATGAAAATATTTTCAAAACCGTGATTTATTACACCAATTGTGCAAAAAAGTCTAATAAACATTTTTCTTAAAGTGGTTAATTTCAAATCTACTATTATAATAATAAAATATCAAGTACCTGTTCTAATTAAATGAAATGTTTTAGTTTCTTTGCATCTTTTAAATTGTTGATAGTTGTGTCATAATTTTGATAGTTGTTTCATAATTTTCTCAAAATTTGCATAATAGTGAAATTAGAAAATGCTAACGTTAGAACAAAGGGTAAATTTTCACTTTAGCGACTTTTCCAAAAAACAGCAGGAAAGTTGCCAAAATGCCAAAAATATGTTTGGAGGGATGTAAAAGTGCATAAACAATCGGCGCAGGGTGAAAAAGTTGTATAATTATCGCGTAATTAATAAAAAAAGGGGTGAGAATTGAAGTGACTTACCGTAATTTTCTGTGAAAAAGAACACGTATCTAATAGACGTAGAATTTAAAAGTGGAAGTGATAAAGCGGGAATTATGAAAAACAACGTCATAAATTGCAATTTTTAAAATCAGGTAATTTGAGGTTATGACGATTATCTGTCATCTTGGTTATGCAGGTACACTAAAATGGGCAAAACCAACCAACCCAAACTTAACAACCCAACCCAACCGACCCCGCCCCATTGGGCCCCCCGCCCCATTGAGCAATAGAGGTATAATATATCTAAGGGCAGGCTGGATTGTGAACCTGCATAACCTCAAATTACCTGATTTTAAAAATTGCATTTTCCGCAATTTATGACGTTGTTTTTTATAATTCAAGCTTTTTCACTTCACTTTCAAATTCTACGTCTATTAGATACGTGTTTTTGGCTCGCTGCATGTTCTTTTTTACAGAAAATCACGGTAAGTCACTTCAATTATCAGCCCCTTTTTTTATTAATTAGGCGATAATTATACAACTTTTTCACCCTGTGCCGATTGTTTATGCACTTTTACATCCCTCCACACCTATTTTTTGCATTTTGGCAACCCTCATGCCGTTTTTCGGAAAAGTCGCTAAAGTGTAAATTTAATGAACAAAGAATTTATATTGTGCGAAGTTATGGTTTAGGACATAATAAAAGCTATATTGCAGTTCTTCGAGAATTCCATGAAATATGGCCTGATGGTCCACTCACGGACAAGGGTTTAAAAAAAATTGTAATAAAATTCATGAGAACTGGTAGTGTTTTAAATAAAACAAGGGAGAAAAAAAGTATGAAAAAATGATGCTGTAACTGTAATGACAATGGATTCAGTTAGAAATGTTTCCAAACTGTCTTTAAGAAAAAGATCTTCTCAAATTGGTAATGTGAGTAGTAGTAGTAGCAAAAATATTAAAATTTAATAAAATTCGTCCGTACAAACCTAAATTTAATCATTTTCTGGAAGAAAATGACGACATGAAGCGTTTGGATTTTTGTTTGTTGTTAGGGGAACATATCCTTAGACAAAGAAGTTTTGTTAATAATATTATTTTCTCGGACGAGGCAACTTTTACCACAAACGGGGTGGTTAGTTCGCAAAACTGTCACTTTTGGAGCCGCGACAATCCTAATTTTCGTATCCGCTCTAGAAGACAGTATTCACACAAAGTTAACGTGTGGTGTGCTATTTGTTACAATGGAATCATTGGACCATATTTTATTGAAAACAATTTAAATCAACACACTTATTTGCATCTTCTGAAAAAAATTTTTTATGATCATTTGCAAGATATACCTTTAGCTGATCGAATCCCAGGGTTATTTTACCCCCTTTCCGTTCTCCTGCGTATGCCGCCAAATCACAGCATTACCTGTGTTTGTTGGATCCGAAGTTTTTACGCCGGCTGGTAGATCCACCCTAGGAGGTCGTGGATGACAGTGTCTATGGTTAAGGCCGCTCCACGGATTTTTGTCAGCCGGGTCGGGCCATACGTCCAGTTTAGGAAGGGTTTTAGGAGGACACAACTGACCCAAAACTAAGTACAATCCGGAATCCTCCTCAACCAGGGCTTTAGTAATAACCCCATTCAGTTGAGATTAGTATGCTGCTAGAGCCTTTCCTTGAAGGTGTACTTCCTGTTCGTCGCTGTCCGAGTCGGATTTCGGTTCCTGATAGCCGCTTTAGAATTGTTTGCCCCCCTTTGCGATATTGAGTCTTATCTTCAGAACCGAAGTGTTGCCGACCGCACCCCGCCGTAATTAGTGCCCTCTGACTATGTGGAAATTCAGCCCTTCATGCCGAGAATCGACTTCATAAGCAGCTGTTTTTCCCGCCTTTGTTTGACCTACTGAAATTGTCAATACCCTCGAATTATTTTTTTCCCACTGTGCGTGATCCCCATTCACTTGGGTTTGGGTCCATCTTTGCGCCTCACTGTGCGGTGCGGCTTTTTATTTACGCTTGAAACGGTTTTTACCTAATTTATGGTCCCCTTAATGTCTTAGTAATCTATAGATGTTTATTTATTTAAGATGGTTTTTTTTGCCTAATGTTTATCGTAACTTGAGTGATTAATGGCTTCTTATGCGCCCTTGTGTTTATAGTTTTTTTGACTATGTTTCATTTTTGAATGAGAATCATGGAAATTGTTTTACCTGGAGAATTACCTGAAGAAATATTGTTAGTTAAAGGTTGCGTCTTTCGTATTAACTAGTATTAATATTATTGGGTTTTATATGGTCATGCAATTTTGGTAGCTACTTATCTAATTTATGCAGACTTGGACTTCGGGATAATTGCCAGGCAGGTGTCCTGAAATTGATCCTTATCGCATGCCGCCCGCACGTGTGGTAGCCCAGGAAATTTTCATTGGAACTGATCGTCTCTCTCACACCTTTTAACCAGGTCAAACACTTGAGGACTTAATCCAGGAGGAGGTACCACACACAATTTGCACTCTTTTGCACTTGGGACAGTTATCACGTGTAGAATCGATATTGATTTTTTTTGTTATTTTACAGCGTTAACCGGGGTCCTCCCGCACTTTTCGCACTTGTTGCACTTTTTGCACTTGTTGTTTATTTATTTATTTATTTATTACCGATTACCGATATTTCCGGATACTTAGATTCGCTTTTGGTACTTTACTACGTTTGCTTAGGAGGGATCTCGTTAACTATCGTAGAGCGTCCTACCACTTCAAGAATCAAGACCCAACGATTTTAATATTTTATAATTTATGATTTAGAAATACTTAACATGTAAAAATAAAAATACAAATAAGAAATAAGTAGTTTTCTTACAACAAAGTCGTTATTCGGCCAGATATAAAATTATATTCTAAGTGGGAAAGCAAAAATAGTTGTCTGTTCTTATGTAAATTTATTTTAAACGAAATCCAAAAAAAAATGTTGTTTCTGGCTAACCCTGTATAGTAATCGTAAATTTGGTATTCGAAATTGTAGTTTCAACACAAGCAGACGTTTTTATAAAGAGTGACTTTTTTTTCTAAACCCACAAATAAAAAAGTTTTTCCTCTCCGAACTCTATCCGTGGACATACTGTATATAATATAATAATAATATAATAATAATATAATAATTTTATAATAATTTTATGCTCTACAAGAATCCGCGACGTAAAAAATTTTATCTCAAACGGTTCAAAAGTTATAGTCTTTTTAATGAAAAAAGATTTTTTTACGTGTCAATTTCAATGGAAAACTTGCTCACCGACACCTTTTAAAATTGAGCAAAAAATTTTGCCTTGCAGGGAAATTTTTTGCTCGGTATGTAGGTTTATTTTAACCTATAAATCCGATAGGTTAGTTTTTTTGGCTCACCCTAATATGTATATATACTATATATACATATTAGGGTGAGCCAAAAAAACTAACCTATCGGATTTATAGGTTAAAATAAACCTACATACCGAGCAAAAAATTTCCCTGCAAGGCAAAATTTTTTGCTCAATTTTAAAAGGTGTCGGTGAGCAAGTTTTCCATTGAAATTGACACGTAAAAAAATCTTTTTTCATTAAAAAGACTATAACTTTTGAACCGTTTGAGATAAAATTTTTTACGTCGCGGATTCTTGTAGAGCATAAAATTTCCCAAAGAATCTATACCAGGATTATTTTTCTTAATTCAAAAATTCGTATGTTTGAAAGCTTTGAAAAGTGTAAAAAATCACTAAAACTGCAGTTTTAGTGATTTTTTACACTTTTCAAAGCTTTCAAACATACGAATTTTTGAATTAAAAAAAATCCCGGAAAAGCATGAATAGTATTTATATATGTATATATTAAGGTGTTTAAAATAAGGCAATATTTTTCTTTTTTTAAATTCATGTGAAATTCTTGTCACTTATGCTAAAAAGAATTCTGTCAAAATTTGACCTCTTAATATTCATTTTAAAAGGTTTTAAATAGTTTTTTAAGATTTATTTTGCCTGCATACTATGTAGAACTTTTTTTTTGATAAACAATCACTGGTTCTTTTTTAGCATTAAATTATCTACAAAAAATCCAGTCCAGTCTGTAGTATTAATTTTAAAAGGTCCATCATCGAATTTAACATTTTCCCATTGATTTAACAAGGAAAAATAGTTTTTTTTTAGATTTATTTCGCCTGCATGCTATGTACAACTTTTTTTTTATAAACATATTCATTAAATTGTCTACAAAAAATCTTATAGAATCCAGTCTGTAGATTCAATTGTATTTTATTAACGTTGAAACGTATAAATTCTAAATAAATGATATTTTTACATTTAGCGGATAAACTACTAATCGTAGAAAAAAATTATGCAAATTTTGAAGATCTTTTAATGTTCTACAAATTCGTTTTAAACATTTTTTTTTTCACCTACAGTGTCTAAAATCATATTTTCATGATTATGCAAAATATATTATTATAATATTTACTGTAGGAAAAAAGTTGCAGAAAACCCGAAGCACTATAACAATAACGTACCAAGATTCTTCAACACACTCAATTAATCGCTGAATTTAAGCTAAAATAGCTTAACTTTTATGATATTCTTAATTTCATGATCCAGCTTTTGACTGAAAATAAAATTTTATACTTCGCTTAAAACAGTTTTGAAATACTGAAAATAAATAAAATAAATAAAGTTTTTATTGCATATTCAGTACAATACAGAACATATAATACAAAATATACAAAAGGCCATCGACCGGGGTCCTTCAGCCTGGAAAATATTTTCTTAAAAGAACCGTATGTCTGAGGACGTTTCGGTACAATCTTATGTACCTTTTTCAGGTCTTATTTGCTGGGCTGCTGTTGCTGCCCTGCTGCGAGTTAGACGTTCACACAAGACCGATTCTGGTCTGGTATTAAAAAAGCACATTTCTCCATCTGTCCTCATCCCATTCTAAATGTTCGTTGGCTCATTTCAGTCGGTTTCCCTTGTGTTCTAACGTGAGTTTTGGGACATACAGCGGTCTTTTCGTGAATAAATTTGCTACATGTAACCTATTCCTTATCGTTTGATCACAAATGAATGTTGAGAGCATGCTGGAAGTCTCTTCTAATGACTGGGGCAGTCGCAGTGCGGTTTCTCCTGGCAGTTAATGTTATAAAACGGTCTTGAACATCGGTGGTAATTCTGGGCCTTCCACTTTTCCGACGATCACGGACTGAGTTTGTCTCTCGAAACTTTTTTACAATTCTAGAAACATCACTCTGATTAACTCCAACCCGAGCAGCTACGTTAGCCTGTGGGATCACAAATTTTAATAACACCAATATCGACAAATCAAGCACCCAAAATGAAGCAATAATAAAAAAAAACGGCAAAAAAAATCAGGTTTTAATCGACAAACAAAATTGTGTACAAAAAATTCATATAAGAAAAGCTCAGTGGCGTTCTAGATAATATGCAAAATATTTTTGAGTGTGTATATATATATATATATATATATATATATGAACATATATAGTAATATATTATTTATATTATGTATCCTGGATCAATGTATTTTGGATCCAAAATAAATAATAATATATCACATAATACCTATATGACTAATAGTCATTGACTATTTATGTTCATATATTACAAATATAAACGTTCAAATTAATACCAATACATATAAGTTTGTATGACCAAGTATGTTCTTACCGTGGCGGCGCGTGGTTTAATACTTTGGGGGTGCACAACTTCAGAATAATAGAGAGTGCTGCAGCTCGCTGGCAAACCGTTGGAAGCAAAAAGAAAATTTAATTGCCAGAGTTTGAGGATCCCGTCATTTCAATAATTTGTAAAACAAAATAATCGAATCCAAATACGAATTGCACTAATTTCATGTGCACGCGAGCCAGTGTCGCGGAAAACAAAGAGCGCGGGAGGTATAGGTTCCACCAATTAGATTTAATATTTACATGAGCAGTGAAGGATGGGAAGGAAAGATTACTTCCCTCGCTCAGCTGACAACATAAAAGTTTTATGTATTATTATTAAAATGTTTAGCATTTACGCTGCATAAGAAATTCTTCGATCATTTTATATCTCCTATTTTCTGCTCTTTGACGTATTTTTTTGAAATTATTATTTTACAGAAAGAATGATAAAATTATTTAAAGAATGATAAAATTTCAAAAGTTTGTTTATAAATCTGGGAGTGCACATGCACATGTGCACTTATTAAGGAAGCGCCACTGGTTTTTACATGTTATAATTATATACAACCATATACCGTATTTTCATTTTTCCTGCATTCTGTTTTTAAGAGTGGGAGAATAATTTTTAAGAGTGGGAGACGCCCAAGAGACGGGTTTCGCAATTGAATTGTCAACCCTACCGAATTTTCGGTAGATCTACCGATTTCTGAAAAATTCTACCGATCTACCTATTGACATCAATATTCTACCGAAAATCTAAATCTTGCAATTATTAAAAAAAAACGTTTTTACCGACATCATTTGTACAATAGTCGTACTACGACGGTATCGCAGATTTCCATTATACAATAATAGCATTGATTAATACTTCTTCACTCAACGATAATAGTAATACTATACTATTACAGTATATTCTGTAACAAGTTGGGAATATGGCATATTCCGCTCGAGTGAAAAGTTTGTAACACAAGCCGAAGGCGAGTTTGACGGTTTCACAAATGTGTTTCAGACTATAATTTTTTTAAGTTTCCAAAAAATACCATAAAAAATAATTTAATTGGGAGAAAGTGAGGTTGGATCGGTTTTTAGATAATAAAGAAAGAGTAATTATTCCGTCACCCCATGATAAAATATTTCATTCTGTAACCCCTTAAGGGATATAATATATTATATTATAAGATTGGTAAAGTACAGAAAATTCAACTTTCTGCAAAATTTATCAGCGTTTGTTCTTTTGATTTATGTATATTATTAATTTTTTTGTATTTGTACTTTTTACAATTTTATTATTTTTTGTTACATTTCTCTTAATATACAAGGTGGGCCAATGGAAAGTTTCCACCCCGGTTTTCTCAGGTGTTTCTCAGGTGTGAAAAAAAAAGAAAAAACGCTCGCACCCGTCGATTTCTGATTTGAGGGGGACAATTAATTTTTATATTTTCAACCCCTTAACTTTAACCCCTAAGCGTGGGTGATAGTTACCCCCAAAATTTAAATAGGAAAGGGGGGTCGAGTGATACTTCATTTTAAAGGTATTTTTGCCCTGATTATACCCTTCAAGTTTGAACTTGCTGCTAGCATCCCCGTTGATATGACAGCTTGTTAAAATCTTGGAAATATATCACGTTTTATTATAATAAAAATTATAAGTAAAAACAATACTTACCTTCCTTAATAAAAATATCTACTAATTAAAGTTTTATTATTATTAATAAAAAGTTATTTACATGATATTTATTTAATAAACTGTTCAAAATGTCCTCCATTAACATTCATGCAATAATAAAATCGATTCTCTACCTCTTCTCTAACATTCTGCAACATATCGGTAGTTATCCTTTGACACTCTTCAGTTATTCGTTCTTGTAGAACTTGAAGAGAAGCTGGCTGTGTTTTATAAATTTTAGACTTCAAATGGACCCATAGAAAGAAGTCCAGAGGTGAAAGATCAGGGGACCTTGCAGGCCACTCAATAGGTCCTCTTCGGCCAATCCAATGGTCTCTAAAATTTTCATTTAGAAATTGCTGAACGGGTGCTGCATAATGCGGTGGGGCTACATCTTGTTGAAAAAACATATAATTTTGCGACAAGTTATTATCTTCAGCAATAACTTCCCTTATTCTAGGAACAATATTTTCTTCAAGTAAAGTCAGATACATAGCCCCAGTCAAATTGCCTTGTAAAAAGAATGGTCCAATTATGTTATTGCCTAGAGTACCTGCCCAGACATTTAATTTTTCAGGATTTTGAGTATGAGACTCTCTAAATAAATGTGGATTTGAATCGCTCCAGTATCGACAATTATGTCGATTGACTAATCCATGTAAAAAAAAAGGAGCATTCATCTGAAAAGCAGACATTATAAATTGTAATCGTCAATCATAATCATCCTCATTAAGTTCGTGAAGCAATTGTATCTTGTAGGGGTAAAATTTGTGAACCTTCAAAATTCTCCTTACGCTTGATCGTGATATGCCGGAAACTTCGCCTAGTACTTAAGGTGTTATCCATTGCAATGTGCCCTATGACTGCGATTTGCATACCTTCATTCCTAACGACACGAATCGGATTATCTTTTTTGTTCTCCACTGTTCCAGTTTCCAAAAACTTTACCATCAGTTTCCTAATATAAGTATGAGAGACATTTTTGTCCTGATGTCTTACATTAAATAGTCGTGCTGTTTGTCTTGCACAGTCATTGTTTTTGAAATAAGTATAAACTAATTCAACTCGCTCGGCTATAGTGTATACTAGGGTGTTTCATTTAAAACGAAATTTTTTTTTTCTTGCTGACACATGAAAATTTTGTTTTTTAGGTTGAAAAAAAAATTCTCTGAAAATTTGAGCCCATAATTTTGATTCTAAGTACTTCCTTTTTAATTATGGAGTTTTTCCATATAAAAAGCATGTCTTTTTAATCATTTTTACTTTAAATTTCTAAATGTTGGCCGGGTTTTGAATTATAATTTTTATCACCATAATTTTCTGCATAGTATTCACGGTTTTTGAAAGGCCCTGCATCAATTTTGTTTTTGATTTATTTACGTTGATTGTATTAGCTCCAAAAGTCGTTTTTTCACTTTATTTCACATATTTTTGAGAAAATCGAGCGAATGACTGGTTTTACCGAAAAAGTTTAAATAAAAAAGTTGTAGAAAGTTTAATTTTTGACAAAAAAGGTTCTTACGTTTATATCACTAAAGTGCTTTGTTTAAGAGATATAAGCAATATATAGTTGTTGAATCAAATTACATACATGTATACATAAATACATAAATTTCAATAAAACCAATTTTTCTTTGTTTTTGGTTATTGAATTGCTCTTAATCTCATTCCTTCTCTCAAAAGTATCGCTTTTACTCTTACTAAAATAATAGCCAATTTTTAAGATTTTAACAAGCTGTCATATCAATGGGGATGATAGCAGCGAGTTTAAACTTGGAGGGTATAATCAGGGCAAAAATACCTTCAAAAAGAAGAATCACTCGATCCCCTTTTCCCATTCAAATTTTGGGGGTAACTTTCACCCACGCTCAGGGGTTGAAGTTAAGGGGTTGAAAATATAAAAACAAATTGTCCCCCTCAAATCAGAAATCGATGGATGCGAGCGTTTTTCATTTTTTTTCTTAACACCTGAGAAAACCGGGTGGAAACTTTCCATTGGCCCACCCTGTATATTCAATTTATGTTAACATTATTATGTTATTATCAAAGACCGGATTTTAGGCCGTTAAAAATTGGAAATTAGGACACATAAATAGGCAATAAAAACCTACATTTTAGGCCAATTTAGGCCGTATGTGCCTAAAATAGGCCTCAACCGCCTAAAATAGGCGATATGAAATAAAAACAACACGATTGAACATAAAATTTATTCAGATACCATCAAAAAAATAAATCAAAAAATATATCTCTCTTAATATAAAATACATAATAAAAATAATAACACAAACTCTAGCAAACAATATTGCCATATGGGCCATGTGAATAAGTACTGTATAAATAAAGAAAAGAAAAACCTTATACTCGTAAAATTTAAAGCAAATCTTTCAATATGAAAAAAAGATAAAAGTAAAATATCTTACTTAAAATGATAAGTAAATTCATTCACTATTACATTACTATTAATGAAAACCTAATTTTGTTTTACTGTGTATACCATATGTACTATAGTACAGGGTTCTATATTATATTTGTTAATACAATAAAAAAACATTGTAAAATTTGCAAAATTAATTGGTTAAATCAACAAACTCAATTAACAAATATATTATATTACATACATTTTGCTAAAACAACAATTTAAATTGATAATTTTTCTTTTTATCAAAGTAACGGGTGATTAATTTTTTTTTAATTCTAAATAAAATGCATAAAATGGAATTGGATGGCGAAATCTTTATTATGACCTAAAAGAACAATCTTTGACATTTGTTTTTAAATAATTTCACTTAAATGCTGGCCGCGACTACGGCGTACGTGGTCCATTCAGAAGGTCCAATTTTCGATCACTCTTTCTAGCATTGCGACCGGTATCTGCCCAATTACGCGAGTAATGTTGGCTTCTGAATCATAGCTGGATTATCGACGAAGACTTTTGATTTAACAAAACGGAGCTAAGGCACACACAGGGCGCGAAACAATAGCTTTATTGAGAAATTATTACTCGGGTAATTTGGCAGATACCGGTCGCAATGCTAGACAGAGTGATCAAAAATTTGACCTTCCGAATGGACCACGCTGTACGCAGTCAGCATTTAAATGAAATTATTAAAAAAAAAAAAATGTCAAAGATCGTTCTTTCAGGTCATAATAAAGATTCCGCCATCCAATTCCATTTTATGCGTTTTATTAAAAATTAAAAAAAATGTCTAAATGAATCACCCATATATTTTGCAAATTTAAAAAAATTGATTATATATTAAATAAAATTAAATAATTGAATTGTATATTAACCAACGTAATTTAATATCTGAAATGCAAAATATTTTACTATATTTGTCCAGCTCCTGCAACCACCCTGAAAGTACCGCTCTGTCGCAATGTCCTTGGTGACTCATCGCCGATGAGTCATCGCTCGAGAAATCGAGAGCGGTGTGGAGCTTACTGTAAATTTCGAGGAGGTGCTTACGTGAAGTGGGTCACGTAGGCACTAAATATATAAGGCACAGTGGAGCATCGAGTAGTTAGTCAAGCTTTGGTACTCGCGACAAAATAAAATAAATATACTTGCAAATAAATAGACTCTTGTACAGTAGTGATATATAAATAATAGGTAGTTAAGTGATTAGTTAGTTTTATAGTTTCTTAGGGCCGTAAGCAGAAACGCTGATTTATTTATATCAACTGATTTAGTATATCAGTGAATATAGGTTTTTGCACGACATGGCAACGCAGTATTTTTCTTTAAAAACTGTGGTTTTATAAAATAAATTGAGTAATTATCATTAAACGTTTATATTTTTCCTAAAAAAGTCGATTTCTATAAATTGACATTTTAAATTAGACCAAACAATTAAAATTTTATCAAGATATATTTGACATTTGTGACATTTGCTTTTAACCATAGAAAATAATTTCGCTAATATAAGTCATGGTTTACTTGATTTGTCTTTTGGCCAATAAAATCATCTAAAATGTAAATCGGTTGATATAATTTACATCAGTCGTTAACGACTGATTTAAAATATGGATAAAAATAGACATTATTTTTGTTTATAAATATATAGGTATGAAAAAATAAATTTAGAAGGTAAACATATCTATAACAAAGATATAATTAAAAAATAACATTTTTTTAAAGATAAAATTATTAGGTAGGTACCATGTTAATTATATCAAATATCTTTGCTATTTTTTGTCTTATTGAAAAGCTGAATGTTTGAAATCAATTGATTTATAACTTTCTGTGGGTTCATTGTAAAATAATTACCCCTTACATTAAACTTGGGTGAAAATATTTATTGGTTAAATGTTTACAATGTTGTAATACCTACATAATTAAAAAAAATACTATTTAATAAATAATAAGGATTATAAAATAAAACCAAAATTGTGTATAAAAATATTTGTCTTATTTTTTAAATATTTTTGAAGAATTTTAAATCTTAGACCATGTACAACTTATTTTTTGCATTTAAATTTTTTAATTAATTAATAAAAAATTTTATTAATTTATAGAATTTTTGTAATTAATTAATAGAAACAGTAGGTTTTGGGTAAAGGGTTTAACAAGGTAGAGGGGACTTTTTTTCTGAGGGCCCAGAAATATACTATTAAACATAAAGTAAAATGAAATTAAGGGGCAACAACAGGGGTATTTCAGATTGAATATATATATTATAATATTATTAAAAGTTTTTGCCCTTAATACAAGTTTAAAAGGCATTTTATAAGAAAATGAAAAATACACCCTGTAGGTAAAAACAATTGTTTTTGCCCGAAAGCAAAAACAGGCACAGTGTTGTAATATTTATTTGACAAATAATTAAAAATATGATCTGAAACAATATTTTTAATTTTTAAATAAAATACACAGGGTAACAAAATTTGTGTACCTATATTTTATAATATTCAAAATTATTTAAAGCAAGGGTGTAGCCAGGATTTTGTTCATGGGGGCAGCCCATTTTTTGATTAAAAAAGTTTATTCTGAACCCATAATTTATGTATATCAAGCATTAACTAATTATCTAATTAACTAATTATCCTCTAGAGTTTGTTTCTTACTTTTTATTATATTTTTGTCACAAATTTTGAATAATTTTTTCTTCCCGATGCCTTCGGCATCATTGTATTTATTTTTTTAAACTGTAACTATACACATTACGACATCTATGAGACGATTTTTCTAACTACCCGACGTCAAGGAAAGAGTTGGACTACCAGAAACCTGCAGTTAGACGGAACTCTAACAGATGGCGCTTGGACAGTTGTCAACCGCATATGTATTGTCAACACTTGTTGCACACGGCCCGTGTGACGGATTTATTTCACACGGCCCCAATTGTTTTTCATCAAGCCTGTCATCAGAATTTCGTCTATAAAACGTCTGCATTTTTCAATGTACAATCAGTCGTCTGGTGGCTCAACTCCAAATGGTGTTACCAATTGTGAGCCCGAAAACCAACACTAAATCACAGAGAACTCTCAGTGGAATATTAACAGTAAGTTAACCTGTTTTTAATATGTCAGGGCTTTACGCCGTATAATATTAAGCTTTAATAACAGAGTTAATTAAACTTTAAATCCTGTATGCATAAAACATAACCTAACAATATGTATTTTTCCAGTCCAATTGCAAATCTGCCCTGTCTCTCTGTAGGAAAGAAAACCACGCCCGTGCCTGCCAGTTGCCTGTGAAAAGCCCTGGAACATTTGCCTGTCCTGATTGAAGACTATGAAAGAACCTTTGTGTTCACAGTCTACGATACTTTTGTAAATACTGTATATATAATTCTAATATAATTTTGTACATACTTTTACCTTGGTAAATAAACCAGTTTAAGTTACTTTTGCATTTTAAATCAAACCACCAACCCTAACTGATTCTTATAAACCCTACTTTCTCCACTGAATAAAAGCAACCCAAGGTAGGTATTCCTCTATATCTGGAGAGTCAACTGAAGAGGAAAAGTTTATAATAACCTACCTGATAGTATAAAAAATACCAAAGGTAACTCTTATAAAAAAATGTGCAAGAACTATATACTACAGCAACCCAGGCAGTTCACGGATAATCAAATTGATCTTAAAAATACATATTAAATTACTTCAATTTTGCATATTTTAAATTGTCCAAAACAAGTCAGTTGGCGTTATTCAATTATTTAATAAATTGTTCAAGTTTTTATGTCAAATGCCTTTTATTTTATGTTTTAAATAATTACTAACCCTTATACATAACTTACTAACACTTATTATAATTGTTATTTACATATATTTCTAGTATTGTCCAAAATTGTACAAGTTTTTTATGCCAAATGCCTTTTATTTTATGTTTTAAATAATTACTAACCCTTATACATAACTTACTAACACTTATTATAATTGTTATTTACATATATTTCTATTTCTATACACGCACAAATGTTTAATTACATTTAAGTGTTTTAGCATATTTATTGATTTTAATGTAACTTGCAATCTATGTTATTTTTACTATTAATCAATAAATATTATTATTATTATTATTATTATTACCTTGGTGGAGTACTTAAGGCCATAACCAGCCTAGGTACGACACAAAACATTTGCCTAAATGCCTAAAAATAGGTAAAAGATCTCTCTGTCTAGGAGATAGATATGATTTTAAAAGTTGGTAGTTTCCTACAAATCTTACTTTTAAAAGTTAGTAGATCTGAATTTATTTTTTGATGGATAAAAATATTTTAAGTATTTTCATAAAAAAAAACAATAATAAAGCAAAATTACAGATTACCAATATTCAAAATAAGAATAGAAAAAAGTCAAAAATTGAAGAACGAATTATGATAATTGTCAAATTATAAATTTGCACTTTTATCGTCAAATTAATTAATTAAATATTTATAATATGGAATTATTAAATTACGATATGGTAGACCAAATCGTAATTTAATAGTGCCTATTTATAATTAAAGGGATTAGAAGCAAAAGGGTACAAGTGCATCTTTTCAATTCTTTAAAAGAATACATATTTTGATTGAATAATGTATCAGTAGGTGTAGGTTGCTTAGCACCTTTATTGTTAAATGTAATAGATAATAGATAATAGACAGCGTTACAGTAACGCGCTATATACTCTATGAAATTTGGTAAATGTTCAAAGATGGAAAAGTATAAAAAAAACTCAACGAAATTTAATTTAAAAACTTAAAAAGTTGGTACATTTTTCTTGCAAAGTAGTAGATTTGAGCAAGACACTAAACGTAGGTAGATCTACCGAACAGTTATTTAAAATTTGCTATGTTGCCAAATTGGTTCAAACTTAAATCGGTGCATATGCGTAAATCAGTTGATATAAATAAATCAACGTTTCTGCATACGGCCCTTAGTGTTTTAATTGTAATTAAAATTAATCGTTTAGTTCGTTAATAAACCAGGGCGAGTTTTTATTCACACTGTCTAACCAATAAAAACGTTACAGTTGGTGTCAGGTGTGAGGCTAGTGTGAAACTTCGCAAAAAATGGTTGCGTTAATCGATTTAAGAGTGGCGGACGTTAAGCAGGAGCAGGATGAAAGGACATGTAAAACAACTAGAAAAAAGAATATGTTGCAGCAGCGAGAAGCGTTGGAACAGGAGGGTGAGAACCCAGATACGTACTTATTTGAAGGCCCGTGTGACATGCGTTTAATGTTGCTAAATTTAAACAGAAAATGATGGAAAATTCTAAAGATCTGAAAGCCGATTTGCAACAGAAAATGCTCGAAAATTCTAAAGATTTGAAAGTCGATTTATAACAGAAGATTCTGGAAAATTTCAACGATTTAAAGCACGATTTGTGCCAGAAAATGCAGGAAAATTTTAGCGTTTCACAACAGAAAATTCTGGAAGATTTTAAAAATTTAAAAGAATATTCGGAAGGAAAGATTCTAGAAAATGATAATGAATTAGAAGAGAAAGTGTGACAGAAATTTGACGACGTAAGGATGGAATTAAATGAGAAATTTGAAGTCAAATTAAAGAAATAAATAGTAAACTGACATCTGTGAATCTACCCATGATGCTGGCGAAACCAGGAATAGTGCCGGATGAGACCACCTCAGTTCGATAGAAAAACTTCTTAGACCAATTACATCCGTCAGTTTGAGGCAGCAGCAAAATCAAATGGCCGGCTACCAGAAGAAAAGGCTACATTAACTATGGCTTTACACGGAGATGCTACGGACATCTTGCAGACACTTTCTCACAACGAACAAGAAGATTACGAAGCGTTAGTGAAACATTTGGAACTGTGATATGGCCAGACACACCTGGAACATGTTTACCATTCCCAACTGAAGAATCTCTGCCAAAAATCAAACGAGTCTCTGCAAGAATTCGAGGCTGATATTGCACGCTTGATCCGGCTAGCATATGTTATGGAATAAATAAGCCTTTTTGGATGGACTTCGAGACAACGAAACAAGACAGGCTCTAACACTAGCTCGTCTGAGCCAACTGGTTGATGCATTGGCTCAAGCTTTGCAATTCGAGGCGGCAAAGCAGAGCTGCAGGAGCCCGCCTAGAATAAGGAGAGTCGAGGAAGAGAAAAAGGAGGAACCCAGTATAGCTGAAGCAATCAGATGAGTTCTTGAAGAGAATCGACCAGAGAAGAAGGAAATCCGGGGTTGGAGATGTGAAAAGCTAGGACATATACAAAGTCGTTGCAGGGGAAGCCAGGTGGCGCTAACCTCAGTCAGAAAACTAGATAGGGCTAAAGAAAAGTATGTGTATATTCGCAGGACTACAATCGTGGATAATAATTGGCAATCTGCTGAGGTTTAACAATACCCGAATTTGAAGCTCATCATCGATTGAAAAAAAACTACCGTCTACCAACGTGGCAGGAAGTCGCCCAATATTCGCCAAATGTGAAATCGTACTAGGCCCAATGGAATTCCATCATCTTAAGTGACGGACTTCTAAAGCGCGTTCTGGAGACTATAGTAGGGGGGAAGAACGGAAGCAGATAATAATCCTCAGAAACAGGATACCAGAAGTGCTGCAGGAAATCCATGATGGAGGACATCTTGGGGTGACGAGGACGTTTGGAAGACTTAGGGAACGGTTTATTGGCTCAACTTCCAACGGGATGTGAAGGAATGGTGCAAGAAGTTCGCCATTTCCGCGGCAAGAAATGGACCCCAGAAGCGACCAAAAGCTACAATGCGAAAGTACAATGTGGGCAGCTCATTTGAGAGAATTGAAATCGACGTGGCGGGTACATTTCCGAAAACAGGTCTGGAGTCTGGAAATAAATAAATTACATCGTTATAATGGACTACTTCAGTAAGTGGGCGGAAGCGTACGCCTTGCCAGACCAGGAAGCTGCCCTTATTAATAAGCGGATTTGTCATTATCAATATTGTTTCAGAATTTCTGTAAGTTTCTTAACATTCAGAAGACGAGGACGACCGCAGTCGAACGAATTAATCGAACGATAAACCAGTAGCTGTCGAAGGTAGGTTGTGATCATCAAAGGCACTGGGATCGCTTTCTTCATCTGTTCATGTTGGGGTACCGTAATTCTATCCAGGATACAACCGGCCAAACGCTCGCTAGGATTGTTATGGGACGTGAACTTCGTCTACCTTGTGACCTGAGGTATAATAATTTCTCCATTTTTAGTATAAATTATCTCTACTTAATTTAGTCCAACCACGGGATTTTAACTCTTCTCATTGGCATATCTACACCTTTTTCGCTAAAAAAAATCTGCTTTCTTATTTCCAGAGATTTCCACATTTCCAGGAATCTAGCAAAGAATCCCTACACAATTTTCCATGGCCAAATCGTGAAATATTTCCCTAATGCCTATAACAAGATTATTTAGTGTAGTATTTTTCTTGGAATACGAGACGCCACTCATCGAATCGGAGAAGATGACGAATTTTTTGATTTTTCTCTACAAACAAATATAAGCTGCTTTAAAAATGGCCCATAGTTCAGCGGTGAAGATTGAAGCTGCTTTGTCTATATTGCTCGAGAAATTAATTTGGAGATTTTCATTGTAAACCCCATAAGATGATGACACTGAGGGAACCACTGAACCATCAGTTAAAATATGAGTAAAATCGGGCCATTTTTCCCAGTCACCTCCTTAAAGATGGAAGAATTATTAAACGGTTTCAGGCGTGGATCCCTGGGTATTCCTAAATCAAAACAATGGGAAATTTTGAAATTAGATTTAAAGTTTATTTTTCACAAAAATGCGACAGCGAACGTCTGCTAGATTATTCATGGCCAAAACCACATCGTTTTTTTCTGCAGAGGCACCACGAGCATTTATGCTCGTCCTTAGAATCTCGATGTGGTAAATAATTGGATTATTTTAAATAGAATTTTTTTTTAATAAAAAATGATCAGTTAAAAAATGTTTGCGGAAACGCAAAGGGGGTTCACATGCCTCAATCTGTAGAGCGTTTGTAGGAGATGATCTCATTGCTCCTAGGCAGACGCGAAGGGCTTGGAATTAAATTTTATTGAACCTTGACTCGTTTTTGAATGTAAAATAGTTTATTAATATTAAGCCGTAGTCAATTCTGCTCCTAATTAATGCTAAATAAATGTACAAAAGGGTTTTGGGGTCTGACACCAGTTAGACTCTTTAAGATATTTAAATATTTTGTGCATTTTGAACTCGTATCTAAGACACGTGCATTCTACAGTAATTTTGAATCCAAAATTATTCCAAGGAATTTATTGGTATTGGCACTAGATATAGGAGGACCCTGAAGGGAAATGCTATTGAATAGAGGAATTCTAATGGCAAAAATCATATATCTACACTTATCAGGGTTAAAACTAAGACCTCTTTCTGAAATCCAAGAGTATACTGACTCAATTGCACGAGACAAACGATATTCCAGCAAATTTTGATCCTTATGTGTGGAAAAAAGGACAATATCATCCGCGTAATGGATAAATCTTACTCCGATAAGCAGAGCATCTTCAATTTTTCTGACATAAACATTGAATAGAACGGGACTAAGCACGGACCCTGAGGAAGGCCCAAACGTGATAAACGAGAAATTTCCACATCAGAATGACGCATGATGAAATGATTTTCTTGAATTAAATTAAAAAATTATCGATGCTAAAACCTGAGGAATGCCCATTTCCATTAAATCATTATAAAGGATATCCGGCAAAACCCTATCGTATGCAAACTTAATGTCGAGGAACAATGCTCTGGTTGCAGATATTTGCATAAATCCAGTTTGAATTGCGAATCATTGTTATTTATCGTTAGCACGATGAAACCGGGACAAAATGAAGGAGCAAGATTATCAATGAATTAATTCCTCCTTCCAAAGTTCGTTATTAGCAGTGAAGGTATTTTTTCTGAAAGAACCCGTTTTAAACCTTTTAATGTTGTTACAAACTTCTGTGATATCAAAGTTTCTATTAAGGCTCTCTGCAAAAGTTTGAAAGGCTAAACGTTTCTTTTCCCTAAATTTCCTCCTAGTGACCGCACATACTTTTTTATATGCAATGAAAGATTCTCTGGAACCCGTAGAATTTTAATGCACGTAGAGCATTTTCACGATTCCTAATACACTTCTTGCACTCTTCGTCGCACCAGGAGGACACTTTATAAAATCTAATCAGACTCTTCATTGGGACAGCCCTATCCGTTGCCTGCAATAGCGAAATAATGAAGTTTTCATAATTGATCGGCCCTGATCGAAAAAATTGAGTGCAGACCTCAATAAACAATTTGCCTTTTTAAAATTTCTCTTAGGAAATGTGCGAGGAGGAGTAGTCTGCAGGCTGACCGGCACATAATTGTAGTTAACTGAAATTGGAAAATGATCACTGCTATATGTATTAGTCATCGTTTTAGAGTTGCAAAGGAAAGCAATATTAGGTGAGCAAATTGCCATGTCGATTACACTTCTACTTCTAAGAAATAGGAGAGTTGGTTGACAGTCGTTAAAAATGACTAAATTGTTATTAATAATGTACTCAAAAAGAACTCTACCATTAGTATTTGAAAAAAATTTACCCCAGCTAATATGATTGAAATTACAATCTCCAACCAAGATATATTTATTACCCAGAAACGAACAAAAATTATACCAAAACCTTTCAGTGGCTTTAAATAGCGGAGCTAATAAAAACAGTCGTTAATTTTGATAGCCACCGCTTGAACCTCGTATTTTCATTAGGAGAAACCGAGTTGTTAATCCTAGGAACTTTTTTAGAAGCCTCGAAAAATTTAAGTTTGTAATTAGCAATAATTTCTTTAATAGATTTTTGTCTTAGAAACTCTGGACACTTTCTATATTTGAAAGGAGTCCCTTTTTCAGTGGAGGAATGAGCATCACCACAAAATTTACATTTAATCTCACAGGAAATATGAGAATCTTTAGTCTCTTTCTTGTCCCCACATTTATCACACGATTCAAACCCTTTGCACTGAGAAATGGTATGTCCATAGTGTAAACAACGAAAGCATTGAATAACCGGTTCTATATATATATGGAAGTCAAATGTGTCAAATAGGCCCATACGTTCCGGGATGTATTTACCCCTGATAGAAAATATGACCATAGAAGTTTTTACAATATTGATACCACCGTATTTTGAACGTTCTTTTCTTTTAATCCTTATTACCGCTAGGATATCCCTTTTGGCATTCATAGCCGCTAAGTTTTTCTTAATTTCTTCTTCAGTGAAATCTACATCAACGTTTCTGGTAAGACCTTTTGTTGAGAGATTTCTAGTAAGACCTGTTTGATATTGTTCAAAAAAATTTCGTTATCCAAGAATTGATTGGCAAATTCAAAAGTTTAAAAATAGATTGCAGATCTGTTTTTACCTCTTTTTGCAACCCGGATAATATTTCGCAATTTATCAGTAAACAAAGACTTACCCAATTTCTGATGATTTAAAATGGATGAATCCATTGATTGTACATTAATAACAAATGGTCCCGGATCATATATACCGTATCTAATTTTATTATACATTTTATTCAATTCAACATAACGTTTCGCTTTTTCACGCTCTGTATTTTCATCAAAGGAATGCGTCTATTGTTTGACAGACAATTGCGGTGTATTAGCAGCAGAAGTATCTCCGAGCGAAAGGAGACCCTCAACAGCATTAATCAAATTATTATCTACCATTTTAACATCTAAATAATTTTTAGCCTTTGGCTGAGAACCATCCGGTGGTCAAATGTAATAAAGCAAGCGGCAAAATGATATGCTCCTATTAAAACAAAGGAAAAATTAACACTCACAGTTGGGAATGCAGCCAAGCTCAAAAAATTCCGAAATTCGTTATGGTCAATGCTAAGGTCAATCGTATACACAACCGTTCACACCGTTCACGCGACGTCGGAATCAGGCCTATCCAAAACATTACTGTCAATTTTAATAGTTACATCACTAACTTTAGTTAAGTTATATTTACTACCTTAAAACATATATTTACATTTACTTTTATTTACACATAGATTGTTATCACAGAGCCATTTAAAAATACTATCAAGATCACAATTTGGTTTATCACACATTTCCTTAATATTTGTACCATATATATATAAATCAGCAAAAAGTTTAACTTGACAATGTTTAATATATTTTGTAATGTCATTTATATACAATATAAAGAGTAAAGTACCTAATACTGTTCCTTGTGGGACTCCATGAGTTGGTAATTAACTAGAAAACGTATTATTAATTTTGACTTTTGATATCTTTCTGTAAGGTAAGAATTCATCCAACTTAAAGCTTTATCCCCTATACCTTATTTTTCCAACTAAATATTTGATTTTTTATAGCATACACCATCTAATTATTTTACCTGGTCCTGAAAAAAAAAACTAAAATCCTTTCAGAGACGCAAAAAAAAACGATTAATTTAAATATGTGGTTTACATTTAGACCACCGCCCATCTATCATCTTATGAGCAGTGGTTTCCATTTATCCACCATGATAAATTTAAAAAAAAAACAGTTGGATTTTCAAAATAATCATTAAAATAACTTAAGACATCCAAAATAGGTAGGTCTTACCAAAAAAAAAAAACAATTAATGGATTCTGCCCTATAAAGGTGTTGATCACTTCCAAATATCTATTACTACTTTAATGGAGTCCTTTAATATTTTTGTTGAAATTCCATCTTCAGATTCCTTTTTATTTCGCATTCCCATAACGACCTTATCAAGCTCTTGTATATGAATAGTTTTAATTTATCGTTAACTAATTGTGAGTTTCCTGATAAGTGGAAAAAGAGTTTTGTGATTCCATTATTTAAAAATGGTGACAAAAGTGATATTGGGAACTATAGACCAATATAAAAAATTTTACAAATTTCCAAAATAATGGAGAAAATTATAACAACAAAAATAACCCCTCTATTTAGAAATATTTTAGTTGATGAACAACACGGATTTAGTGAAGGAAGGTCTACTTTAACAAACCTTTTAGTGTATGAGCAAGACTTGTTGGATGCCTTAGAGAATCGAAGCCAAATCGAATAGATGCTGTCTACAAGGATGTCATATTTCCCCACTATTATTTAATTTATTTATTAATGATATTGGGAGTGGTATTAAAAATTGTAAGTTTTTGTTGTTTGCCGATGACTTAAAATTATATAAAAATATTAAATCTTTTAACGATTGCTGTGATATACAATCAGATCTAAACCAACTACAATTATGGTGTGAAAAAAATTGTATGAGCTTAAATATTAATAAATGTAAAAGTATTAGTTTTTATAGAATTAAAAGCCTTATATCATTTCCGTACTCTATAAATAATATTAATTTAGATAAAGTCAACTATATAAAAGATTTGGGTGTTTATTTCGATTGTAAGGTAACATTTGATTACCACATTAATTTTATTGTAAATAAGTCTTTAAAAATGTTGAGATTTTTAAAACGTACTCTTAAAAATTTTAATAATGTCGAATGTTTAAAAAATGTATATATGTCATTCGTCCGTAGTATTTTGGAGTACTGTTGTGTTGTTTGGTCACCTTTTTATTTTAATTATAATATAAAACTCGAAAGAGTTCAAAATAAATTTTTACGATTTTGTGCTTACAAACTAAATATTGAATGTACTTATTCTTTGGATTTGGTTAGAAGTATTATAAATTTAGATTTACTAAGTAAAAGGAGAAAAAATTTTGGTATTGTATTTCTTTATAAACTACTAAACAATTGTATAAATTGCCCAGACCTTTTGATGCAGATAAATTTTCATGTGCCAATAAGAAATACCAGGCAAGCAAATTTATTTTACATTAAAAATCATAAGACCCGATATGGCCAATATATGCCAATCTGTAGAATTTGCTCTGATGTTAATAAATTAGATTTAGATTTTTTTAATTGTTCTCTTGTGGTGTTTAAAAACAAGATAAATAATTTGTAACTTGTTGTAAAAATTTTAAATGGTATATCCATCAATAAAGCTATTATTATTATTATATTATATTTGTTCAGTTTAGTATGCGTTATGTAAATACTTTTTTTTTCAAGCGGCCATGATATACAACCTTATATGCCTGTATAGAGATAGTTGAAGTGCGTCTTTTTCATTAGCGGCAGACAAAAAACTCAAAAAAGCCTAGGGATAGAAGTAAATCCATAGGTGTCTCAATAGACGTCAAATAATAAAATTAATTTAGAATTTCATACAAAGCAATCACGTTGTATTAATTATATTAATTATAATCGCACGGAATATTTAGTGATTATTTATTAAATTTTAATTGAAAGAAATAAAGAACAACTAGTTTATTAGTATAATATTATGATGATAGACGAGTTGCCAATGTCGGAACTCCAAACAAATGTCAGTACGTCAAAATTTATTCAAGCGCAGCATTTTGACAGAGCAGGGTTTATTTTTAGTTTAGGCTTTGTTATCTATGGTTTGGGATATTTATCGGCATTGTAAGTAAGGGTTATAAGTTTTTTTAGTTTTTATCAATAATTTCTAATGCTTTTAGCCAAAATTTTATACCACATGAGTTAAGAGTAAATAAAATAATTCCATTGCTTATCCTATTTATATTACGCCCTTGAAAAAAAAATTGTATATGTTATTTGGAGTAGAAGCTCTTTTTGTGCTTCGTACAGTTGCCTGCCTCAGCTACGCTTCGGCCGTCAATCTCTGTACTCACCACAAAAAGAGTCGCTTCTACTCCTTATGACATAATCTACTATTGTTTTTCTTTTCCTAATAAAATTGTAAGTTAATTCCTTATGTAACCCAATCGCTGTTTATATTTGTAAACACTGATTTTTGTAGGCCTCATTTTTTTCTTTTATTTTACCTAAGATCGTGTTGTTTATCCACTTATTTAATGTATATTTTTCATTTACTGAATATTGTTCAATTGGACACATGTAATTTAAAATAACAATTGTCGATTCTATTAATGACTTGCATAAACAATTTAGATTTGTACTGGTGTTGTCCCATTTAATATGTCTTATTTGTTGTTGAAAATCATTTTTATTATAATGTTTATAATAACGTTTTGTTATTTTTTGTTTAAGTACTTCACAATTCTTCTTTTCGTGGTTAATAGTTGTAATGGTCATTTATTGTGGGGGTTAAATGCACTGTATGATCAATAAATTTTTCTTTAGAAATTAAAAAATCAAGTGTTTTACTCTTCACAGTTATTCTTGTATATTCATTATTATTTTAATACAATGCATATTGATAAAAAAGTCTTTTTATTGTAATTTTTTTTAGTCTTCCTTAAGTAAATGTTAAAGTCTCCAAGTATAAACAAGTTCCTCAATTATATCATTCATGTATTGTATAAAACTAGCATGGTTTGAATTTGGTGTATGGTACAATGCATTTATTAAATATCTTTGTTGTTTTCTTTATTTATGTTTTTTGATCTGTTATATTGTATCCAGTTCTAATATTATTTGTATGGCAAATTTCAAATATATAATCTTTGCTTAACTTTTTTATTTTGTTTGTAAGTTCTTGTAATGTTTTATTCTGGTTTGTTATTACTTTTTCTTGGTTGTTTAACTTTATTACACAATTATCAATTGAATTTTTTAACTCTATAATAATTGTTACTTTTTTTACCTTTACAATCTTTACATCAAAACACAATATTATCATCGCTCAAAATACTTTTAAACAGAGTTTCCTTTAACTTTATACATTTATAATGGTATATGGACTCACATATGATGCACATAACCAATTTACTGTCAGTTTTATCACCCTTTGCACATTTTAGACTCCAAAAAGAGCATGTAAATAAACAAAAATCCAATATGGTTTCCAAGTTGTTAACTTGGGAAAAACAATCTATCAGTAATTCTTCCTAATTTAATTAGTAATATGTTAATTTATGATTTTGAAACACTATAGATAAATTTTAATCATCTATTTTACCCAATTTGCATAAATAATAACTAACTTTTTATTGTTTAGCCATCATAATTATCACTTAATTTCACTTTATTTTTTCTAAATTTAAGGGGCCTATTCCCTTTCGCTAAACAGGTATGTGCATGAACTACATATGTTTCGTAACATATGAGCCTATTCCCTTTCAATTATTTCGTCTATAGACGCATGCGCTCGAAGAATTTCTTAAACATCCATGTTTATAAACCTCATCGGTGTTAAAATGGCTATTCCGTTTCCAAAATTCGATGTTTGGTGAACCTACATGATGTTTGAAAATATATGTTTACGAACGCATGCCTGAGAGGTGCTGTTAGACAATATTTGAGGTTTTTTATCTTGCATTAATCATAAATTGCGGCGATGTTTGGTACCGTATACAGTACAGTATCATTATCAAGCATAGTAATTATGGATTAATTACTTTTTCATTATTAATACCTAATTAATTGTAATTATAAATGATAAATAATTATTTATAAATGAGAAAATGACAAATCCTATAAGGTTTCACACCAAACAAATAGAAATATATTTTTTGGTAATTTTAAAAATATGTTTATGATTATTTTTTTAATTATTAAAATGTATTTCCTAATTATAATACCAGAATACAAATTTTGCTTTACTGATTTTTAGTTATATCTAAAGTTAGGTCTGATACTTTAAAAGTAGTTATTGTAGATTGTTAATATTATTAGGTACCTAATTATTAATTAGTAATTCATTTTTGTTTAACATATATGAAGACAGGATTGATAATTTTGTAATAAAAAATAATACAATAAACTTAAAATACGTAAAATAAATATTTATTTCAAGAACTAAAACCATTTAATACAATTTTTAAACAAAATAACATAAATAGTTTTTTTAGAGAATTTTTTTTAGGGAATTCATGTTTGGACCTGGCAATAATAATGGTATTAACTAAGGGCCGGCCCTATACGTTGTATTAGTAGTCGGGTATTATGTAAATAAATGAAGCTTTGGTCTCAGGGTCTCTTTCGATAAAAGTAAATAAAGCTTATGATTTGTAACAATTGTTTTGCTGTCACAGAATACATTCAAACCTAATAAAAAACTAGTAATCACAGTCTCTGCTATTTAACTTCATGTTATTGATGGTTAAGTGTAATGTTTGAACTAATATATAATTAGTCAAAACATTTTTATAAAAACCCGTTCTAAAAGTATATAAAGTTAGAGAAAGTATTTAAAATACTTTAAAGTATCTAAGACTTTTTAAAAATACAATATACAAATATTTTCAGTATGAATCTGTAAAGTACCTAGGCTGGTTGTGGCCTTAAGTACTCCACCAAAGTTCAGTGGAGAAAAAAGGGTTTATAAGAATCAGTAAGGGTTGGTGGTTTAATTTAAAATGCAAGAATAACTTAAACTGGTTTATTTACCAAGGCAAAAATATGTACAAAGTCATATTATAATTATATATATACAAAGGTTCTTTCATAGCCTTCAATCAGGACAGGCAAATGTTCCAGGGCTTTTCACAGGCAACTTGCAGGCACGGGCGTGGTTTTCAGTCCTACAGAGAGACAGAGCAGATTTGCAATTGGACTCTAGGGGAAAAACACATATTGTTAGGTTATGTTTTATGCATACAGGATTTACAGTTTAATTAACTCTGTTATTAAAGTTTAATATTATACGGCATAAAGCCCTGACATATTAAAAACAGGTTAACTTACTGTTAATATTCCACTGAGAGTTCTCTGTGATTTAGTGTTGGTTTTCGGGCTCACAATTGGTAACACCATTTGGAGTTGAGCCACCAGACGACTGATTGTCCATTGAAAAATGCAGCGGTTTTATAGACGAAATTCTGATGACAGGCTTGATAAAAAACAATTGGGGCCGTGTGAAATAAATCCGTCACACGGGCCGTGTGCAACAAGTGTTGACAACACATATGCGGTTGACAACTGTCAAAGCGCCATCTGCTAGAGTTCCGTCTAACTGCAGGTTTTTGGTAGTCCAACTCTTTCCTTGTAACGATGAAATTAAAATCAGAACAATAATATAAAAAAATTAAATTTAAGTTATTTTAAAGCAAAGTTTTTAAAATGAATATGTGAAAATGATTATTGAAAATAATAAGAATTATATAGGTAATAGAATGGACGATTAAGAACAACTACTTAAAAAATTAATATGGTTTTGACGGTACCAGTTATAAAACTGTTTTGTTAAACTATGATGCAGTGTTATACTTAATAAATAAATAAATAATTGTTAAAAAATATTAAAATACAAACTGCAGTGTGTATTCTTAAACAATTATTGTTGCACTGTACTAATGTTTAGGAAAGAAGTAAGCAAACAGTACGGGCTAAATTTTGTAAAATTTAATTTACGATTATTAAAAAAATAATAAAAATTAAAATTTGACAACGGAAAATCACACGATTTGTGGGTGGAAATAAGTAATGCGTTAGGAGTTAGTAACAATGAAATTAAGAGAAGAATAATAATTGTTTACGAATATTGAAACACACACTGCACTGATGTATGCAGACTTTTGATGTTGCAGGTACACAATGATATTATTATTATTTATTATTATTATTTATTTATTTTATTTTATTTATTTTAAAATTTTTAAATGTGCTTTCAGTCACGGGTTCAATTACAGGAATACACAGACAAACACAAATAAACATCCAGGTAGAATTTGAACCCATCTCGACTTGTAGTCCGCAGCGTTGACTACTACACCACCTAGGGCGATTATGACTGAAAAAGAGTTTTCTTGGTGCAGACAGAATGTTTATGGTAATTTTGTTTTTGTTCATATTTCCATAAACATAACAAAATGTTGATCCGTGTTATATTGGTGAAGAATTACTTAATAATAATAAAATGTAAAGTACTCAACACTTTAAGCCTTTAATAATCTCTTTTTATTCTTAGCTGCAGTTGTTAATATATTTCAGCTATAATAAAAAAGGGGTTATAAAAGTCCGGGATGCCATAATATTAATTTTAATTAAAAATAATAATAATTGTTAATACTAAAAGTATTGAGTTCTTTAACTTTTATTATTATTAAATAATTTTACACCAAAATAACACACCCCTTATTAAAATTTTTGACATTTATTTAAAATAATATTATAACGTATGTAACAAAAGTTTTGAGACACATTTTCTAACTATGCTTTATCTACTGGTAAAGCAGGTCTTTATAAACAAAGATGTTTGCCTAAATTGTTAAGATTAATAAACAATCATCACAATAATGATAAAATTATGATCTGACCTGATTTAACTTCTTGCCACTATGCCAGGGAAACTAGAGAATGGTTACAAGCCAATAATGTTCCATTTGTACCCTGACAAGATAATCCACCTAATCCCCACCTAATCCCCAAGCACGACCCATTGAAGAATTTTGGGGCTTAGTACTATAAATTATAGAAGGCAGACAACGAATAACAACTAAGAAGAAGAATTTTCCAACATTCGGGAAATCGATGTTTCCACCATCCAACACTTATCAACCACTTAGAACAAAATGTTTTTATTGTTAAGAATTTATTTCTCGACCGCCGACAGCAGTTGGCAATGAGCTCGACGAAAAAAGTGAAATTAACGATGTTAATATAAATTGTAAACATTGTAAAAGAATCGTAGTAAGAGATAAAGTGCTGTATACTAAGTGCAAAGGTAATTTTCACCCTGGCTGTATCAAATTAGCAAATAAAGGTGGTGACTGTCAACACGAACCCGAACCTCAGGAAGACTTTAATAAGGCTATCGTTAAAATGGAGCTAAAATACCAAAGATCGCTCATTGAAGAACTGGTAAGCAAAAATAATATATTACAAGAAAATAATCAGCTGCTTAAAGATAAAATTGTTTTATTAAAAGAGAAAATTAAAAATCACGATAAACAAATTGTTAGCAAAAAACAATCAGTAACAAAAAATGCAGGAATCGTTGTTGAAGCAAATTCAAAGGTTAAAAATGAAGGCAAAAATCTACCTCTACCACAAGTTAGTAATCACTCTAATTTAAAGATGTCACCACTCACAGAAAAACAACAACATTTGGAACATACCATTGATAAAAAAGATAAACAAAGTGTAAACAAATCAGAGGAAACAAAAAATGTAAATACTGTAGAAACCTCAGCTGATAAAGAACAATGGACAACTGTAGTAAAGAAGAAAGGTAAACATCTTGATAAAACACAAAGAGTTAGCTGTAGCCAAAACTAATAATATTACATGGATATTTATATCAGGATTTGCAACGACAACAACTGAAGAAAATATTACAAGTTATCTAGAAAACCACAAAATCGTAAAAACTGTATGTGAAAAAATTAACTTAAAACAAAATAAATACAAAAGTGCCTTTAAAGTTGGAGTTCAAAAAAATGATGTTGAAAGTATTTTAAATCCGGAGCTCTGGCCAGAAGGAATAAGTGTAAATTAAGAGTGAAATTTTTCGAATATTTCACTTAAATGTGCAATCTCTAAGAAATAAAATCAAAGAAATTGATCTATTTTTAGTAGACAAAAATTATAACAGCCTATGCTTCTGTGAACACTGGTTGACGGAGGCAGAGTGTAAAGCACTATATATTAATAGTTATTTGCATGCTTCCTCTTTCGCCAGAGGTGTTTCTAGAGGAGGCGGTGTTGTTATATTAACAAATCCCAATCTTAGATTTACAGCTTTAGACCAAATAAATATTCTGTCAATAGAAAAAATATTTGAAATTAGCGCTATAAAGGTAGATCATTTTTCACAACAATTTTGTATTCTTAATGTATATAGATCCCCTTCAGGATGCTTTAATTTATTTTTAATTAATCTAGAATACGTCCTTCTGACACTAAAAAACATTATTTTAGTTGGAGATTTTAATGTAAATTTTTTATCAAATGACAAAAATGGTCCACTTTTAATAAACCAACTTCAAACCTTTGGGTTTAAACAAATGATCTATGATCTAACAAGATTTAATAACTGTATTGATAATGTGTTTATGAATTTTCAAAAGGAGTCTAAAGCTTGTACAATAAATACCTGTTTATCAGATCATATGGGTCAATTATTAAGTCTTAATATAAGTATAAATACTTGTAACACAAAACCAATACCAAAAACATTGAGACAAATTAATGAAAAGGGTAAGTTTCTGTTTTTTTAAGAAATTGAGAAGTTGAGCTTCAATTATGTTAATTATAATAGTGTTAGTGCTGAAGCCAAGTTTTCTATGTTTGCTGATGATGTTTTTAGTGCTTTTAATATATACTTTCCGGAGAAAAAAATCCTTATAAAGTCCAATCAAAATAATAATAATAATAAGAAAAATAAGTGGTTTACTACAGAAATAAAAAATATGAGAGAGCATCTACACTTTCTAGATGAAATATATAAACGGACACTAAGCAAGGAATTATTACAACAAAAAAATATTTTTAGAAGTACATATAGAAAAACAATTAATAATGCAAAAAAAGTTTATAATGATAGAATAATTAAGAACTCTGGAAACTCTTTCAGGAGCATGTGGAACATTATTAATAAAAGCAGACATGAACAAAAAGCAGAAGTTTCCTGTACTATAAATGCAGAGAAGTTTAATTTGTTTTTTGTAAATATAGCAAAAGATTTAATAAAAGACATTAATGTCAACCAGCAAGCATGCAATCTTTTTGAAAATTTTGAATACGTATCAGTACCAAATACAGACTTTAACTTTTCTCAGGTCTCCTTTGTTGAAGGTATGGATTCTATCAAAGGACTAAAAAATAGTAATAGTAAAGACCTATATGGGTTTAATAGAAATCTTTTAAAATCCATAAAATATCTCATTCCAATGACAAAATTAATTAATGCTTGTTTTAAGGAGGGTACATTTCCTAGCGTGATGAAGGAGGCTCTGGTAGTGCCCATACACAAGAAAGGCGAGGTGAATAATAAAAATAACTACAGACCAATATCTCAACTACCGATATTTTTTATATTAAAGGTGTATGGCTTCGAGAATCTCACTGCATTTTGAATCACATTTAATATTTTCACAGTGTCAACATGGGTTTAGAAAGAAACACAGTACTACTTCAGGTATACTTGATTTAACATCAAGTATACTGGAAGCTTTTAAAAAACTTGAATATAACTACACAATATTCTGTGATTTAAGTAAAGCCTTTGACTGCGTCTCTCATGGCTTGCTTATACAAAAGCTAATTAAATATAAGTTCTCTGAAAGTGCTTTGAAACTTATTGATTCCTATCTCACCGATAGAGGCCAGGTATGTCGGGTAAATGGAGTAACGTCTTCAAGGAGAATAGGGCTCCGTACTTGACCCCCTAATATTTTTAATTTTTATTAATAACTTACCATACCATCAAGCAAGGATAAGTCATGTTCTCTTTGCGGACGATACAACAATCTCGGTGAGGCACAGAGATTTAGAGGCTCTTAAGAGACAGGCCAATGAGATTCAGTCAAGGGCCAAAAACTGTTTCCTGAGCAATAACTTACTGTTAAATGAGGATAAAACAAACGTAGTTGTATTCTCGTTGAGAGAGCATGATATTGGTCTTCGGAGTGCAGTGAGATTCTTGGGAGTTCATATAGATCCTAAATTAAAGTGGAATACCCATATCAATAAAATATGCAAAAAGCTTTCCACAAATATATTTCTAATTAGAAATTTAAATGTTTCAACCAACGTTTTAATAACTGGATATTACGGATTATGTCACTCGATAATGTCATATGCTATATTGATATGGGGTAATGCAGCAGAAGCTCATAAAGTATTCTCGCTTCAAAGAAAAGTTATTAGGATCATCGCTGGACTTGAGTATCGCGATGACTGTAGAGGGGCCTTCAGGGAACTGGGAATATTGACCTTCCCAAGTATTTACATTCTGCAAAATCTTTTATATATTAAAAATAACTTAAGATTGTATAATTCCCATATAACACAACATAATCACAATACTAGAAACAAAGGTGAACTAATACCAAAATTTAGTAGACTTCGAAGAAGTGAAAGGACTCCCGATTTTATGGGCATTAAATTTTATAATAAATTACCTAATAAAATAAAGGAACTACCCCTTAATTCTTTTAAACAAAAAGTAGTCTCCATTCTTAAAAATAATGTTTTTTACGACTCTAATGAGTTTTTTAATTTTAATTTTAATTTTAATGTTTGATTTTTTTTTCTTATTATTTTAAATTTAATTTTGAATTTTATCTTAAACATATTCAATATTTATCAGCAATATTTTTTTTAAAGTGTTTTGTTAGTGTTTTTATTATATTTAACATGAATAATTAAAATTATTTAATTATTGTATGAATTAACATACTCCACTGTGTATTTAACGATGTAAACCTATTAGGTAATAGCAGAAATAAAATTATTATTATTATTATTAAGTAAACCTTAAAATTTTAATAAATGTTGGTATTTTTAATTTTTGTCATAAAACTTTTGTTACATACGTTATGCAAAAATTATAGCTAATTAAACAAGTAACAAAACATATTAGTATAGCGTACTTTTTTGCCTTAATTTTGGATAAACTATTCTGGAATTCTTAATATCTACTTTTATTGGTCCTAAGCCATGGAGTCTTATCTTCAACCTGCGCTAAGATAATTTCGTAATTAGAGAAAAACATTGTAATTTGCTAAAAATTAACAATTATTGTCATGAAATATATCTTTCTCGAGTTTAGGCCGTCGATTGGTTAAATTTGGTCCGCGCCAAAAGAAGACAGTGCTGCCAGCTCTATCATGTGTTTATCGTCACTTAATTATTAATATGAGTATGAGTATGAGTATGAGTATAAGAGACGTACAATAGGCATCTGTTTCCTTGCGCCGATTTTCTTTCGCCACCAGCAACGGCACGGCTTCATCCGTGTTTTCTGGGTGCGAATGTCCATTGCGACCCGTATTTAGGGCTCAAGAGAAAAATGTCAATAGCCATTCCTGGGTTCTCGAGCCGAGCCGAGGTAGGACGGGAGGGATATACATTTTGGTGTTAGGGGACGATTACGCCGACTCAAATGTAAGTACGACGCGGTATCCCCCTAGACCAGGCAGTATTACTCCAAACATTTGGGATTACTGTATGGAGTTCGCTGAGTTTGGATTTTAAGTATCTGTTTGTTTTGGTCTCGTTTTGTTTAAAGTTTATTTTGTTGGGTCCGTTCTCTTAAATTAATGGGTTTATTCCCTTACACATGTGTTGATGACAGATTTATTGTCCTACTTAGCTTTCGTGTAAATTACCGTAGGATGGGGCGGTTTTGTTTTTTTTGTTATATGTCTTTATTTTTGGTGTTTGCTTACTATTGTCTTACTGATGTTACTATTGTTACTGATGCACTTTGCTTACTTTATGTTTTTTTTTCTAGAGTTTAAGCAAATTTGCACTTAAGTGCCTAATTTAAGTTTTAAGGTAACTGTCGTGTCCAATGTTGCTAATTATGTGTTAGGTCATGCAGATGTTTAAGGTTACTTATCCATTATGCAGATGGCCCATTCTTCCCTTGTTTGTCTCATGAAAATCGTCCAGTTGATAGGTGTGACAGGTCTCTACTCACTAGAGATGTTACACTATATTTTATTTGCACTTAATTATTTGTGGGTTTTTAGCTTTTATGTTGTAAGAGGTCGCTAAGCGAGATGTCTTGCTGTGTCCAGTATTAGTACGTGACTTAATTTTTAATATAATTAATTTATTAATTATTAATATAATTAATTTATTAATTAATTTTTTTAATTTTTTTTTCAAAGCAAATTTAATTTTTAATTAGGTTATTTGTCCTATCACTCCATTATATTTAATTTTGCCACATATGTTTTTATATTTTATTTAAAGGTTTGGGTAGGTAGATACTATCTACTAGATAGGTAGAGACGCTCAGGTTGCCATGTTAAGGCCGGTACTGATTTAAGTAAAACAATGGTGATACTTGGCGTTTACCATCTTTATGTGCATTTGGGTATAATATTTTGTTCTTTTACGTATTAGGTTGCAAAAAATAATTATAAAAGTAATTTTATATACAGCAATTAATAGTCGTTTTTTTGCGTCACTATAACCCTTAACAAGTACGCGCATGTGCATTGAGTGCTCTGTTTTTATTAAAACCTCTATAACTTTTTGTCGTTTTCTTGGAATTGAATGCCCTTTCCATGTAACCTATGACTGATATGTCTACCATGCACTGTCGATGACATATTCAGTTTAAACTACTAATTTCGAAGTTATGGACATGCTGCTTGAGATTTATTTAAAAATACTTCACTAATACGTAACTAAATTTCAATTTTTTCAATGTAAAATAATTTTAAATCAATAAATATGGAATTCGAAACATAATCATTGTTTTAGAGTATACATTTTTATAAGAATACACAAATAAAAATAAACTCCTGATTTCTCCTTTTCTGGGTAAAATAATAATAATAATAATTTTTTTGTTTCTTTTATCTTTTGTTGTTTGCTTTTTATTTTGTTTTTAATGAATATTGTGTTTAAATATAAATTATGTTTATTCATCCGACAATAGTCAAAAGTAATATGAAAATAAAAAACATTTTCAATATAGCCATTTTGAGGGAGCGGTGCATTCAGTGCAGCGTGCGATTACTTATGTTACAAAAATTGGCGCGAGTAGTTAATAGATAACACCACCATAAAACCATCTCGTCAAGCTAGTACAACAAGGTTAAAAGTATTTTTTCTATTAATTAGGGTCTCTACTATTAATTTCTTTGGGATTCCATTAAAATTTAAAAAATCACCTTAAAATAGCAATAATTAACGTATAATAATAATAATAATAATAATAATAATATTTATTTATTGCCCAACAGTGTACACCATAAAAGGACTTTCAAATAACAGTAATAATGTAAACATAAAATGTAACAAATACGATTGTAAAATATTATGACATATTAATAGAAAATATAATAAAATATATAGAATTGTATATATAAAAAAATTAAAGGGTTGACAATACAGATATTTACAGAAACACTAGGATATACAGTTTATTAAAAAGCTTAGAGAAGAACAATTAATATCAAAGAAAATTGTTATACTATTAAAAATACTAGTAATTACAAAAATTGGAGATTTTTTAAGAATATTTGTCCGAGAAAATGGGTTTCTAAATGTTACGTTATGTCGGCCATTTAAACGAGGTACATTAAAACACAATTTACGCAATAAATGCATGCAATTAATCTGATCGTGTAGCAGTTCATACAAAAAGGTTATTGAGATATTTGGATAAAAATTAAATGTTCTAAAATTAAGAAACTTTAGGTATTTGCGCTGAATATTTTCAAGGTTTTTTATATGATATGTGTATATTGGAGACCACACCACGCTGGCATACTCAAATTAACAACGGACTAATGAGTAAAATAATACGTTAACTGATGGACTAGATTTAATTTAAATTTTTAATTTATCTAGTAAAATAAAATTGTTTATTTGGTCAAAAGATTTTGAAAATCTGTGTAAATGACATCTAATTGACCATTACTATCGATTATTTCACTGGCATCTTGTGTAAATGATACCAAGTTACTTTTAGTACCTTTTGTTATAAAACCATGTTGAAAAGGAGATAGAATATTTTGTATTTGATCATAAAGTTTTGTATACATTATTGTTTCAAAGATTTTGGCAAAATTGCACAAAATTGAGATTGGGCGGTAATTTTCAACCTGCGACTTATCACCTCGTTTTAACACTGGTATAATTTTGGAAATTTTCCACTTGTCTGGAAATATTCCAGATTTTAAAATTTTATTAAAAATAATTAAAACGGGAGTAGCTAGAGCACCAGAACAATCCCTTACAAAAAAACTTATATTATCAAACCCAGATGTCATTTTATTTTTTAACTTTTTTATTGCACTGTATACGTCTGATACCTCGATAGTAAATAACAGAATATTAGTATTACTAAATAAAAACTTAAAATTATTTAGAGGGACCGAATCTATATAAACACTTCTAAAAAAGTTCGCAAAAGTATCGACTATTTCTTTGGGTTTATCATATTCAATATTTTTAAAGCTAGGTAACTATTCCCGGAATTTGAGAATCTCATTTTTTGGAATTCACAAATGACCAAAAAGACGAGGGATCGTTTTGTATAAGAGTCAGATATTTAATTTTTAATCAACAGACGCAGTTCCTTAAATAGTGATAAGAATATTTGTTTACGTGTTTTCTTATATTTTTTGTGGTAATATAGTTTTTTGTTTATTTTGTGAATTATAGTTTTATTAAACCATGGTGAATAGGTTTGTTTATTATAAATATATGTTTTAATTGGTAGGTACATAATTATCAAATAAACTGTTAAGTTGTAACCGTCATTTTGACAGTTACCCATTGATTTTATTTTATTAGTTTTTGTACATCTAGAACAGTATAGATGTGAACTGTTAAGTGGTTTACTTTTAGTTTGACTAATTGTTAAGTATATTTATAATAAGGATATTTGTTTAGTTGCCTCTTTCCAAAAGAATTTAATTAGTTTTATTGATATTTCTTTTACCGACACGGATGGCGCGTCGTTTGGAATGTTGACGGTGTTTAGTTTTATTTTTGGGCGTGTGTTTTTTGATTTATTACATTGTTTTGATAGTAGGCAACCCAGAACACTCTTATAACTTTTATAACTATAACTGGCAACACCGTGTTTTTTTTTGTTTAAATAATCTTCTACGCACTTAACAAGTTTTACGTTTGCCTTTTATGATTTGGTCGTTAAAGATTTTAGATGAGATTTAAGTTTGTGCTTAAATTATGGAAAATTTCCAAAAATACGTGGTAAATCTCTCAATCTAATTGTATAATTCCGACCAAGACACTTTTCGTTTGGTACGATGAGCTCAGGGTGGTTGTTGAATCCAATATATTTTTTGTTGACCTAGTCTCCATGCGGTCGTGACGTTATTGGTTAAAAAACTCCTTAGAACAAGGGTAAGTCTGGAAGACTGTAGTTGCTGAATGCTGAGGCATCTTTATGTTATTTTAGGGTTTTTAAGTACGGATTTTAAGTACGGATTTTAAGTAAAGATGTTAAAGTCCTTCCTGTACAATTTTACATCGGGAAAAATCTTTCAACCAGGTTCTATGGGAGGTAACTTGACTGTTTTGGCGTCAAAACCAACTTTTGAGTCAATCGGAGAACCTCTACGTAGGATTCCTATTTCTCCAGGATCCACCAGAGCTCAAGCTAATCAGGTCGTACCCACTTTTAAGTTATAGTAATGTTTTAAGAAACATAGTGTTCCCACACGCCGTTAAACTTTTGTGTATTTTTAAATTTATGAAATTTTAACTTGGTCTTCAACCTTTATTTATCGTAACTCAAGTTTTTATTTATATTACCAGTAATTTTTTTTTATGTTAAAGTTAGTCATATCGAATTTGGTTCTTTGTAAACCATATATGGCCATATAAGGGTGCACCAATAACATAATTAAATGTCATAATAATCATAATCATTTTCAAATGAAATTACCTTAACAACGGTGATAACCAAATTTTATTATACTTAATAATTTTTAAACTTGACTTTTTTTTAATTGCCCTTATGCCCATTAAGTTTGTGTCTGGCTTATGGAGACTTTACCAACTGGCCCAAATGAGACACTGGCGCCCATTTTTATTTTTTGTTTTCTTTTGGAATTACGCACGTAAGTATTGAGGAACAACATTAGCCCATCGACCCATCTCACCACTGTAAAGCTGCCGTTAGCCATAGCCCTCGAGTTGAGGTTACAAAGTTTTGTATACAATGATTCACATAAACTATTGATGTCCTCATGAGACTCTAAATATAACCAGTCAATTTGCCAAAGGCTGTTATACAAAAGTGGAAGATTTGCTTTTTTGAAGTTGTATATTTTAGATTCAGTAATATTAGTAAAACATGCATTATATAATTTTATATCTACGGTTATTGGCAATAAAGTATGATAATCATCAATTTTTACAAAAGATCATTGCTCTAATTCTACTTAACAGTTACAATTTTAAAAAACAAGATCTAAGCATTTACCAAATCGATTATGGATATTCAGGCCAATTCACCAACATGAGTCGTTAACGTTAACCACTAGCATTAGTGGTTATCGTTATATTTAATCGGCCTGATTGGTCGGATCGGCCGATAACCACTGATTCTATTGGCTAACGTTAACGACTTATGTTAGTGAATTGGCCTGATTATTAAATTGTGTTAAATTAAGAAAAGCCGGAAAATTATTTAAATGCAGTGACTTGCCATTTAATTCATTTGAGTGTGAAAATAGAGGGACATTGAATTCAATTCAAAATAAGAAGACTAATAAATTAAATCAAAAATCACTTACATTTTATTCAAATACAAAATTATAACACAATAAGAGAAAATATTAAAAACAGTCGCAAAACAGTGCCTTAAGGCACTGTTTTGCGACTCTATAGTAGAGTTTTTAATATTTTCTCTTATTGTGTTATAATTTTGTATTTGAATAAAATGTAAGTGATTTTTGATTTAATTTATTAGTCTTCTTATTTTGATGTATAAAATATGAATGAATAGCAAAATTATTGTGTTAAAATTCCAACCCTACCACATTTACCTGTAGAAGGGGCGCACCTGCGCGATATTACAAATAAAGAACTTATATAATATTACCTAAGAAACTAAACAGGCACCAAGAATGACTATGTATGACTGTAAATAGATTCAAGGTATGTCAATTGTTGAAAAAAATGTCAAAGTCATGCACAGTCATTCTTGGTGGAATATAAATAACAAGAAAAATTACCAGCTTACAGAAACATCAACTTTACATCCTACTATATCTACTACACTGTTAACACTCTCAATACATTCCAAGTTAATTCTTTTTATATTAAATTTATTTTTTATTGCAATTAAAACATCTCCTCCTCTTACCATCTTTGTTATTCTTTATGTCTTGATTCAGTCTGCTTTATATTATTTTATAATAGTCGTTTTGTCTTTTGGTTTTATTCTTACTTATAGATACATGTTTAAAGCATGTCTTTAATTTTATGTGAGTTTTTTTAAAACTTTTATTACATCATATTTAGATGATAAGGTTACTTTTAATGGACCCTTTTGATTTGGTTATATTTGGTTATAAGTGACGGTTGATTTTTAATTTTTACTTCTGGAGCAATGTATGATATTACTAGGTTATAAATTGACGATCCTGTCTATCTTTATTTATATTACTATCTAATATATTAAATAATATTAAATTGCAGCGTTTTTTTCTTGCAGTTATTTCAGCAATAAGACCTTCAACAATATCTTCATCAACAACTGCATTGGTTTTAATTTAACTTCTTTACATCTTCTTGAAGCGACATGATTGTGGCCTTTAGTGAGTTTAGATCCTTACAATATTCTTTACAAGAGGCACATGACCAATTAACTCCTTTAATAGACTTAAAAGATCTTATTTCTGCGTTGCTTAATTTAACAACATACACACACTGGGCTGGGCATTATTGACCGGGAAATTGGGTAAGACGTGGCAACACAGCAGAGATTATAACGTATACACAGAGAAAAATTTTCACATAACTGGTAGTTGGTTATTTGTTAGCTTCGTAAACTGATGTGAAATTACATAGATTGTGTAACTTAAACATATCTATGTTTTTTTACATAAAATATGTGATTTATGTTTACACAAAATTTGTAAATAATTCATACTTGTTTAAAATGTACATGACAGATGTAATTTATATTTACACGTTTGTGTAAATTTAATACATATATAATGTATTTTACTTACATGCATGTAATATGTAATTTTTTTTATATTATGTAATTGTATTCTATAGAATCATACTACAAAATATTGGGTTTATTTTTTGCAATTAAATAAATTCAATATTTTGTGCTAAAACTCTAATACTAAAACTGCAGTTTCAGTATTAGAGTTTTAGTACAAAATATTGAATTTATTTAATTGCAGAAGTTAAATAAACCCAAAATTTTGTAATATTACCTATATACAGGTATTTAAAAAAAAATAAAACTGTATATATACACAAAAAATAGACAATTTTAATTTAGAAGCAAACTTTTTAAGCGTAGTACATTTTTATTGTTTTTATTAAGAGAATTACGCATTTTTTTGTTAATTTTTAAATAATATAAATAAGTTAAAAATAGTATGATTATTATACGGTTTAGGCAATTTTTTAAGTTTAAATACTACACTTTAAAAGATAACTTTTAAATTGGTAGAATGAAGGGACATCTATTTCCAAATAAAATAAAATTGTTAGTTAAAAATAATTGTATATTTAAAACAATAATAAATAAACATTTTTTAAATACATATATATATATATATATAACAAATATATATAACAAATACATATAAATATATATAAAAAATAATAGAAATTAGGATTTATTTTAATAATATAATATCTAAAATCTAACCTATTATTATTTGTTCTAATAACTAATATTTATTCAATAAAAAATAATTGGATCTGAAAAAAATGTAAAATTAGCCTATAATAAAATATTTCTTTAAACTAAAATTATTGCTTAAACTAGATATTAATTTGTAAACACGTGCATTTTTACCACTTGACATCAAAGCACCAAATATTTTGTTTTTACCGGATAGATGTTTAATATACTAATATTGGAACTTATTTAAATAAAATAGTATAACTTATGAATAGGCAATTCTTTAAATAAAATTAAGTAAAATATATCAATTAATAATGGGAAAATCTCATTTTATTGATGGCATCCTAGTTTCTTCTTTTATGCTCCTTACTTATAATTAATATACTTACCAAATAATACGAAAAACAACTATAAACACTACAGGACGCGTCCTAACTCGGCCAACAAAATGTTCGTTTCGTTTTCATAATGGTTTGCCGCATCGCGTGACTTAATGCTCAAATCCTATTGGTTGATATTTACTTGAAATGTGTAAAGGTTACCTATAATATGTAATATTTAATATTTTTATGTAGAATTTACTTTTTAATGTAAATTTTACATAATACTTTTAAAATTTTATAAAATTCACATTATATGTTATGTACTTTTATAAGAATATGTAAATTTACATTTTTTATCTAATTTCACACATATATCTTCTTAAAAACACAAAAATATGTACTTTTACCAAAAATTTGTAATTTTTTACAACTTCAGTTAGTGTGAAACTTGTGTAAAATTACATACATTTTTCTCAGTGTAGTTCACGATTTAAGAAAAAAACGTTTTGTTAACAATATGGATATAACTATAGGTTTTGAAAGTTTTTCATTTACATACCCACTTAAGTCCTGACAACACACACTCTAACAAAATTTTAAATCACGTTAATTCAGCAAAAACTTATTTTAGAGAACATCAAACGTTCGTCCGGTGTTGCACGATTTATTTACGTTTATAAACCTTAAAGACTGTCTAAATCTAGCCTATAGTTAAAGAAAGATATCTTTTTATATGGTACAAGAAGTGTTTAATAAATTTAAAAGGGTAAAAGCATAGAAAATACATATAAATAGAAAAAAGTTTTTTACTTAAAAAACTTTCAAATTATTTACGCAAACGACTAATAAAAAAACAAAATAATTAAAATCAACTCTTGAATAAATAATACAAATACGTAATGAAAAAATTTTAACATAAAAAATTAGCGATATAGCCAGGTCAACAGTGAATTTAGTAAATAAAATATAAAAATAAGCTATGTTTAAAAAAAATCCAATCGAACTTTTCGAGCCCCTATAGACCCGCCTCAAACGCCCCTATAGGATAAATTAGTTTCGCTAAACATTTAATGTTACTGAATTTACTAAAATAAATAAATATAATAAACTACAATTAAAGCTTTGTCCAAAATTTGTAAATATTAAGATATTCTGCCATGTGATATGATATAATACGATATGGCGTATTTGAACAAGAAAAAAATGGGCTTAATATGAAATTATGCCCATTTAAATTTAAATAGAACGTTATGGAATCATTAACAATTTAACACTCATTTTCTCAAAGCTTTAAAGTTATATGACTTGGCCTATTTTTTCCTATACCCTTGTTACTGTCAATTTCGTCAAATATTTAAAAAAAAATTGGAATTTAATAAAATATCACTTAAATGGGTATGATGAGAACCTATTGGCAACATTGTAAAAGACGACACCGAAAGGTCGAACCCCCGCCTCTCCGACCGCATTCCAACCAGTGTTGCCAACAGCACACAGTTTACACATTTATCAGTAATACGCCACACACTCGGCTCCGGTTTAATCGTGAGATCGGGAGGGGAGACAAAGGTTAATCCCGTTTATACTATTCTGATGTACATATTGAATGGATTTGGAGATCCGTATACCAAAAATAATGGTGGGTTGGACATAAACATAAAATATAAACCGGATTAAATGCAAAGATATATTTGCAAATGTATTTTAACAGTTTTTAGGTATTGGTATGCGAAAAAAAGTTAAATCGTCCCACTATGCCCCTGTACCCTAAAACAACTGTGTCTTTAAACCTTTATGTCAAATTAATAGTTTTATTAATGTTCATTTACAATTTATAGAAACATTAAAACAGAGATTTTAATAAAGAAAATTATTGTAAATATAATAAATCTTATATTTATTAATGTACGGTTAGGTTCCAGTTAGTTTATTACACAGATAACAATAATAATTATTGTTCTCACAATAATCAATATAGAAATTATCTGTCCGATTAACTAACTGAAACTTAGAGCCGGTTTTTTAATATCTGCATATATTTAAGAAGCCTAAAAATTGACACAATTTTTGTATGCACAGAGACTTGTCAAAAAAAGTTGGTAAATGATTATGTGTGCTTTTACGTTATTAACTCCATGGAATTAAAAAAAAACATAACATTTATTCAAAAAATGGCTTTAAAATGACTACATATTATAGACATTTTGTGGAGCAACTTTTTTTCTGAATTTTTAAAATGTTTTAAAAAATATATTTTGGAATGTTTTTCGTAAATTTTATGCTGCTTCTCAATTCAAATTTAAAATTTCATTTCCTGTGGGTAAAAAATTTATTTATTTATTTATAGGTCCATTTAAAAAAAATTGCAAATTTAACACATTTATTTTTATTGCCCACAAAATTTCATTTTTGTGGGTTTTATATACAATTAAAAATCTTTTTATCGAAGAAAATATATTGATTCCGTTTAAAACCGAACAATTATGAAAAATTTGTATGTGTATAGTATGTACACCGTATACATATGAGCAAGGACCGGATTTTTAGGCAAAATGCCTTTTTGTTTCTATTTTAGGCATTTGTTTGGGACCTTGAAATTAATTCTAAACTTAAAAAAATAAAGCGTTTGACACCACTTTGTTTTTGCCTTAAAGCCTAAAATGGCGAAATTTTGATTTATTGTCCTAAAAGGACATTTTTATGAGCCTAAAATAGGCTGTTTTTAGTAAAACATATATTTTTCATTGCGGAAAAGGAAATTATTTTTAATTAGACCCTGCTTTCATGCTCTTAATATGCCTAGACGCCCTTGGCGAGTACGAGAACCACAAATTATAATTAATTTTTTATTAGGTTTTCACTAGTTTTGTATACAAAACTAGTGAAAACCTAATAAAAAAAAGTAATTGTGTTTTTGCTATATAAATATTTATTATAAATAATTATGGATAATATTAAGTTTGTAAAATAATGGTTGAAAATTATTATTTAGGTAACTTTTTTTCATAGGTTTTACTGTAATTTAAATATATGTATTACATAATTCCTGCCAAAAGTCACTAACTGACATTTTTGAAAATCTTAAACGCTATTGTTTATATATCCAAATTTACGATATATACTAAATATATATTTTTAATGTCTAAATTGCAAATTAATTTGCTTAAAGATATATGGTAAATTTGGACAATAGCTTTTAGGATTTTAAAAAATATTAGTTTAGTGACTTTTGGCAGGAATATGATGATATGGTATGATTCAGACTTTTAAACAGTTTTAAGTAATATAATTTGTCGCCATCTATGGCATAATTAAATAACTCTCCACAATTTACAGGTGGTAAATAATATAAAGACATAATATGGCTAAAGCCAACTTTGACAACACATACTTGTGTGGAAGTATATGTTTGACAACCGTTGGAATCAACGTATCGTGCTTTTGTTTGTATTTGTTTATATATTTTATTCAGCGTCGCTTGTTTATTTCATATACATATATATATATATTGGTGTTTGGTAAGCAGTGACTTCCGATAGGTTGACGTGGCGCCCTGACCTCCGGTATTACCAGTTATTTTAAACGTATATATTAGGGTGCATTTGAAAGAAGGTCTACAATTCGGTTATCAAAAGAGGGGAAGCATTTTGTGAAGAATTAAAATGTATATATTTGGAAGCAACTAATATACGAAATCACTTCCGCATATATATGAAAGAGTTACGGTCACGTCGTACTAACTTCCAGCAGTGTTGCCAGATATCAGAAGTTAGATTTACAACTATATTTTGTTAACTTGCGGAAAGAAATCAATAATTTAAATTAAAACCTAATACCTATTTAGGGAGAAACGTACAAAAAAGTATTTTTATTATAAAAATAACTAGTTTTGTTACTTACGTAAAGAAAATTATTTTATTACAAATTATCAAGTGTTCATTAATATTGACAGTTACGTATTTTTTGAAGTTAAGAACATTTTCCCTTTCTGATCAAAGGGGTTATTAATATTCTAGGTCAGGGATGGCGAACCTATGGCACGCGTGCCATGAGTGGCACGTTTTAAATTTTTTTGGGCACGTTTTGAGAACAAAATTTGTTCATCTTAAGCTAATTTTTAAGTTTAATAATTTGCGTATTTTATTCCAATTAAAACATAACTTATAACTAAACTCCGTAAAATTTAATGTCTATGTTAGCCTTGTAATCATAAGCGACAAATTTTACAATTTTTAATGAATATCGCTAGAATTTTATCTAGGTGTTAAATAGAAACAACGATAAAACTTCTTTGTTTGTAAAGCTTTAATTTATAATCTTGAATGTTTTATTAAAAAGTTTAACGTAAGAATAAGCTAGATTTTGATACCATATAGACTTAAATATCTTGAACAATAATGGTTTTAAAAAGAACCATGAATTTTAAAACAAAATGGGTTATAGAACCTTTTTAGTAATTTAATGCTCCAAATAAAATAATTCTATTTACAATTTTTATGAACATCTATTTTTAAGTATGCATCTATGTTAGATTTTGATACTATGTGAAAAATTAAAATCTCAACACCCAAAGTATTACTCATCATTCAAAGTTGCAGTGGACGAACAAAATGCACCAAAGATAAATGATCCTAACATTTGGCCTAAAGGTACTAAAATAAATCGGTTTTTTCTTGCAAGAAAACCAAGAGAAGCTGCCAAGTAAAAGTTTTTTAAATATATTCCACCTAAACATATGTTCGATCAGAAATAAATTAAATGAAGTAGAAGCATTTCTAATGGATAGAGATCAATACGATATTATCTGTTTGTCAGAACATTTTTTAAATAAAATAGAAATAAGTTCATTCACTCTTCATGGATACAAAATAGCATCATCTTTTGCAAGATCTCTTCATGGACATGGAGGAACCATGATCCTGGTCAAGAACGAAATTAGCTTTAGTGAAAATATTGAGTTGATAAATTTAAGTGCCGAAATGGATTGTGAAATTAGTGCAATTGAAATTTTAAAGTTAGGTTTTATTATTATAACTGTATACAGACCACCAAAAGGTGATTTTAATATTTTTTTATCAATTGTGAATCTGCTCTGTGATAAAATATTTAATTTTAACAAAAAAGTAGTTATAAATGGGGATTTTAATATTAATTTTAATCAAAAATACTCTAAATCAAATGATTTTTTGGATGTCATAAAATCATATGGTTTTAAACAAATGATCTTTGAAAATACTCGTTTTAACTCCTGTATAGACAATATATTTTTAAATTTTAGTGATATTTTAAATTGTGAGTCCAATGTTTTTAATCCGGCTTTGTCCGATCATTGTGCTATTAATGTTTCAATAGACATAAGTAAATTGTTAACTAAAAATATTGATAAGACTGAGTATACTTGTGTTAGACCAATTTCTTATATAGGCACATTTAATATGTATCAAATGCTGCAAAATGAGGGATGGGCTTTTTTAAACTCTAAAATGGGTATAGATGATAAGTTTAACTATTTTTTAAATACAGTTTTATGTTACAGAAATGTGGCTTTTCCAGTCATTAAAAAGCGTTGTGTTTCAGGAAGCAAAAACAAAATTTCATGGTTTAGTAAGGATATTAAAAATATGCGGGAACAACTAAAACTACTAAATGAGCTGTACTCCAATTTTAAAACACAAAATTTGTCTGATCAACTCAAAAAATATAAAATCAAATACAAAAAAGCCATTACTCAAGCAAAATTTAAAGCAAATTCCAAATATATAGCAAATTCAAGTAACAAAATAAAAGCGGCATGGAATATTATTAACTCAAACAGAAAGGGTATATTCACTGCTGGAGATACAGGTATTCATGCAGATAGTTTTAATAATTTCTTTGTAGAGGTTCCCACAAATATAATAGATGAACTAGAGGCTCCAAGAGTTCATTTTGAGGATTTTCTCAAAAACATAAGGGTCCCTCCTCTACTGAGTTTTCACTTTAGAGAATTCTCCATGATAGGGGTTAGAGATGCGGTAAACAACTTGAAAAACAAAAGCAGTCAGGACATATACGAACTTAATATAAAATTAATAAAATCGGTTATAGATGTTATCATAACTCCACTAACAAAACTTTTTAACCAATGTATAAAAGAGGGAGTGTATCCTGACTGTTTTAAAATTTCCAAAGTGATACCAGTTTATAAAAAAGGTTGCACTAAGGAGATAGGCAATTACAGACCCATAGCACTCATCCCAATATTATCTAAAATTTTTGAATCATTGCTTAAATGTCAACTCTATGAATATTTTGAATATAACCAGTTATTTAGCACTCATCAATTTGGATTTCGAACAAATAAATCTACTGTTCTAGCAGTTACAGAACTCTGTGAGGCAGTGGTGGAGGGTTTTGAGGAGGGCATGCATGTAGGCTCTACATTCTGTGATCTCTCCAAGGCCTTCGACTGTGTCTCGCATGAAATTTTAATTGAAAAACTAAAATATTATGGGGTGAGTGATGTGGGTCTGAAATTGATGTCCAGCTACCTCACCAATAGGAGGCAGGTAACTTTCTATGGTGGAGAGTTTTCTGAAGTGAAGGCAAATCGTTATGGAGTTCCTCAGGGATCTATTTTGGGGCCCCTACTATTTATTATCTACATAAATGACATAAGGACAGCTTTGCCAACTGGTAAGCTAGTTTTATATGCAGATGACACAACTCTTATTAATATACATAATGACCAAAGTCAGCTTGAGGCCTGCATGAGTGCCTCTATCTCCAGTATTGAAGAGTGGTTTTCCTCAATGCGCTTAAGTCTCAATAAAACCAAGACAATAAATATGATATTCTCCTTAAGAAAATATGATAATGAGGATTATCCCAGAAATGTCAATTTCTTAGGAATACATCTAGATCCAACATTAAAGTTTGAAAATCATGTAAATGTAATCTCAGATAAATTGAGTAGGGCAATTTTTGTGTTGAAAAAATTGGTAATTGCAGTAGATACAAACGTTTTAATTACGGCCTATCATGCACTTTTCCAAAGTGTATGTGTATACGGTATATTTGTATGGGGTCAGTCGGCGCATGCAAAACGAATTTTCTCCTTACAAAGAAGGGCGATAAGAATTATTTCAAAGCTTAAATTTAGGGATGATGTAAAGCACCAATTCAGTATCCTAAATATAATGACAGTACCTTCAAGGTATATATACGAATGTATCTTGTTTGCAAAAAACAATCTGCCTTTATATAATTCGGGGATGAACATCCATAACCATAACACAAGGGGAAAAACCGACCTACGAATAAATTCACTAGCAAAATCAAAAACCTCAAAATCGTACTACTCTCAGGCCTTTTATAATAAGCTTCCTGAACACATCAGGCAAATGAACGGAAATGCTTTTAAATGTTGCATAAAGAGACTTCTTACTGAAAAAGCCTATTACTCTTTTGAAGAGTATTTAAATGCTGTGATATAGTGCTACCTCCTAAATTAAATCAATATAGTTGTTTTTTCTTTTTATCTAGTTACTGTAAATTTTGTATCCATATAAATGTTATTTATTTTCTTTCTTGAATGACGTGTGTAAAATTGTACTTCCTTTTAAAAACACTAATAAAGATTATTATTATTATTATTATTATTATTATTATTATTATTATTATTATTATTATTATTATTATTATTATTATTATTTCTTCTAAATCGTACGGTACAGATATGATCTAATAAAAAAAACGAGACTAAATTTATTTCTTAAAATATAACAATTAATTAAAAAAATTCTAAATAATGATTTACTTTTTTTATAATGTTTTTGTATACTTTTATCTTCATAACACTTATAAAAATTTACATGTGGCACGTTACATTTTGAATTTTTTTTTAAAGTTTTTTGGCACGGGCCGAAAAACGTAAAAAAAAATATTTGAGATATTTATTTTTGGGTAGTAATAAAAAGTTGTTAAAAGTAATTGATTAGAAAAAAATGTAGCGTACTAGCCTATTATTTAAGGGTCCCCGGGGGCCCAAAATATGTTTTTTGTATGTTTTGACTGGGGTGGGAACAAAAAGTTACCTTATGTTAACAGTAATTCTAGAAAAAAAAAATGAGCGTACTAACCCAATATTTAAGGGTGCCCCGGAGGCCCAAAATATTGTTTTTTTATATTTTAATTGGGGTAACCACAAAAGTTACCTTATGTTAACAGTAATTCTAGAAAAAAAAATGAGCGTACTAGCCCAAAATTTAAGGGTGCCCCGGAGGCCCAAAATATATATTTTTTTCATATTTTAATTGGGGTAACCACAAAAAGTAACAGTATGTTTAGAAAAAAATAGCCATTCTAGCCCAATATTTAAGGGTGCCCTGGGGGCCCAAATTTTTTTATTTATATTTTAATTGAGATGGCAACAAAAAGTTACCCCATATATTATTGCATAGAAAAACCAAATGTCTGTATCAGTCTAATAGTTTTTTTTATTATTTTATTAAGACGCCTTTTGATAAAAACAATTAGCAACTCTTAGCTTGATTTTATTAAATTTAAAAAAGATTATGCGTTACTCTAAATTAATTAACACAGCCACTTACGAAATAAATAAAGTCTTAAAAGAAGTAAATGCTTCAGTTAAAAAAAGAAGTAAAGACTTCAGTTAAATGCCAAAAAAAGTCTTGTAATAAATATTGGTACAGTATACATGATAAATAAATCAAAACAATATAATTTTAATACCATACATATATTTTTTTTTTAGTTTTTTTTTATTATTATTATTAATTAATTGGATAGTTGCTCCTAGAGTGCCACCCGCTCCCTCCCACCCAGTTTTTTTTAATATTACATAATATTGAGACTTGTTGTCATATAGGCCGGTAAAGATGTCCGCGCATCTATATAACCATTTCTTGCTACCTCACAGCAAATTTTTAATGCAGCTTCTGTTACAAGCTTTACACACTTGTCCACCGCTTGCGTTTGAAAGGGTAACTTGTCGAACCTTATATAGAAGTCGTCTGCATGACTTATAAATATTTTTAGTTCTTTTATTTTAAAAAACATTTCCAAATTTATAAACATTTTTAACCCTAAACCGCCAAATTTTTGACATCAAATTCTAATATCGGACATTTTTTTTGTAAACATATTGTTAACATAAGGTAACTTTTTGTGGCTACCCCAATTAAAATATAAAAAAAAATGTTGGGCCCCCGAGGCACCCCTAAATATTGGGCTAGTACGCTAATTTTTTTTTACAATTATTGTCAACATAATGCAACTTTTTATTGCCACCCCAAACAAAATATAAAAAAATAATATTTTGGGCCCCCAGGGGGACCCTTAAAAATTGGGCTAGTACGCTAAATTTTTTTTTACAAACTACTTTTGGCATAAGGAAACTTTTTTTGGTACCCCTAAATTGAATTCAAAAAGTAATTTTTTTGGCCCACCCTAACGCACACTAAAAAAGGTTCATCACTGTTCTAGGTGGTGTAATTCCCAATAAAAATCCATGAAAATCAACGAAGTTTTTCAGAAATTATTATTTTTTAATTGGGTCCTCCAAAGGTTTTTTTAGTGACGGTTGAATAAAATGTCCAAGTTGTGTGAGTTGGGGAAACGGGGTGAGATGTTTTTTTGTACGAGTATTAGTATAAGGAACGTATGGCAGGCCCCACCGGCAACGTCGATTCGATTTTTTTATTGATCGAAAGTAGAAAAAATGATTTTTACAGCCTAGGCTGTAAATAACGTAACCTGTTTGAATCATTTTTAAGTGACTAGGTCATAATCACTCACTTTAGTTACAGTAACGAGTGTTAACAACAATAACCGATTGAAGATAAATATTTTAATATCTTCATTATTTTAATATAAAGTACAGTGCTTTAGGTATTTTTTGTTGTATAAGGTAAAAATTATATAATTGGTTTTATTTTACACTTTTCTTTAAAAAAAATATAACTGCATATTAAACTACCTACTTAAATTTCATAGTTCATTTGTCCTTTTTCCATACCGTACCATAATACGTTCAAAAAAGATAATTTTGGTACAATAATTTCACATTCAAAATCGGGCAACACAGCAGCAGGGAAAATATGGAAAATAAAATTGTAAATAAATTTTTCGACGCGGACGACAATAATTGTATTATACCTTCTAGGAAATATTTTGATTAATATAATATTAATAATATTTCATCAATATTAAATAAAATAATTATTCTCAGCTGTTTAGAAAATACAAACTTAATTACGGAATACAACCTTTATTTGTTATAATATTAATTTGTTATAACTAATATTATTTTTGTTATACAAAATGAATAAAGGAAAAAAGCAGTGATTCAAAGCCAAAGGCGGCAGATCTTAAATGTCTCGCAGCGTCTCAGCGCTATGAGATATTAATATCACTCTACTAATTAAAGGAATGAGAATAAAGATTTGGCAACGCCGATTTAACAAGAGAGAGTTAGGTATAGCGTGAACTGCAGGCACAACAAAGATAGTTATATTGTCATGCCCACGCGGAAGTCAAATCGTACAGTTTGTTAAATATTTGTAGCGACAACAGCGCCAGCGGTATATACCCGAACTAAAGGAAGGTTTTGTAGGTATATATGGCACGCACTGACTTCCAACCTAAAATTTGAAATAACGCTTTTTTCGACCCCTATATGACATTGCGCTAAAAAAAATGCACTTTTCGTAGTGACTTCCGAAATCGGAAGTCACATCGTTATATATGAAGTCACAACGTCTTGTGAGTATCTATTTTGGAAGTCACTTGGTACTATTTATCAATATATATACATATATACATATATATATATATATACATGTATACAAAATTCTATCATTGCTGCGTCCATACATTTATAAAATCCCTATTCTTATTGCGTCAACGACCTTACTGCATCAGTATATCTGACGCACTATGTCAAGCGCTTATTTCTTAAAATTTACTTCATCCCAGCACTTTCTAAGATTCTTGCTAATACAGATCTGTGTAGAATTTAATGCCCAATTTTTGTGTCTAAAAATTTTTTATGTCCGACCCTGCGTTTTTTAAATATTTAGAAAAATTTGAACACAAAAAATGTGCAGCAACATACTAAAAATGGAAAAAATGTGTATATTTAGTTCAACCCATTTGACGATGAGGGCGTTGCGATAATATACGTTTTTCAATATACGTGTTTTTAAATACTGTATGTTGTTGCGTCGCACAATTTGGCAACGTCTCGCCTATGATTTTAATATTTGAATTAAACTCACGATACTGTTGCGAATGGTTACCATTCAATGGTAGCGCTGTCTCTCTCGCACCGTGTGACGTCACGCTAGAGACAGTTGTTCTTTCGTTTAAATGTAATCATATTATAATCTTGGGGCGCGCGTCGAGTTTTATGAAATTTACAATTATGACGGTCGATTTATTAAAACTGATTGTAAGATAAAATTGTTTTCTACATAAGTAATTGTGACAATGTATTTTTTAAATTATATATGCAGATGCAGATTTAAAGGCAGAAAAACGATTCTCATTTTTTACGCTTATAATCGTAAAAAAATGATCATCGTTTTTCTGTTAATTTTACTATTTTAAAAATAATAAAAGTTTTTCATGTTTTTAGATAGGTACTTAAAAAAAAAGGTTAATATCAATGTAAATAACTACAATGTGTTTTATGTTATTACACTGAAAAAAATAAGCTGTTGAAACAACAAAAAAATATTAATTCAACTCTTTATGCACTTTAAATACAAGCAATGGTTTTTGCACGTTTACTTAACCATCTAAAAATGTCAAATTGTATTGTTTAATTGAACAACAAATAACAGTCAAATGAACAAAATAAGAATATTTGTTCTAATCTGCTAATTTGGTTAATTTAACATTCTTAGGGTGTTCAGGTAAATTTCTTGAAATGTCCAGGTAACCTTTTTAGCATATTCACTTAACACCAATAAAATGTTAAATTAACATTCTGAAAATGTAAAATTCTTTAAAGGTTGGTATCCAAAACAAAATTATGGAAATAATATATTATTATATATAAATAGAAAGAATTGAACCTTCACCTCGCCCAGAGTTTTTGTTTCGAGCGTGTTCCACCCATGATACATCTTTGTATCATGTGTTCCACCTACTTCAAATACCGACAGACTGTTTCGCTCTGTATTGAGGGTCTTAACAGTGTCGGGCAATATGGTGTAGTGAAAGTTCTACTGTGGAACACACCTTAAACAAACAGATATCTCATCTTATATACACCTAATCGTAAGCTAACTAAGGCGAGATGTAAGAAAACGTCATTGTCTAATGACGTGGCGTGAGTGTTCGAAGCGCCATTCTCGGCAATTTTATGAATGCAAATTTTACATTTTAAATTTTAAAGTAACATTTTAAATTTGTTAAATGAACAAATTTAAAGTTTTGGATTAAAGAGCAACTAAACGTTAATTTAATAGTTTTTTTAGGTAATCCTAAAAATTTCAGTAGTTGATTCAACAAATTCCAGCTATTAAATCAAAGTACGATAAACATTTTAATTCAAAATATTAGTTTATGTTAAATTAATATTTAAACTGTCAAATGAACAAATAAACTTTGACAAACTCTGACTTTTGCTTTAACACGAAAATATAGATTAATCCAATAGGTTTTTTGTTGAAACAACATTTTTAAAAATGACATTTAGGCAAATGTTAACTCAACTACATTATTTTTTTCGGTGTAACAGGTAATTCAAAAAAATTTTAAAAAAGTAAAACATCAATGTTATAAATACAGGGTGTTTCTACTAAAAATTGACAATCTAAATTAGGCTTTCTAATAAATATTTTTCAATAATTGAAATTATTGAGCTTTTGTTTTTGAATTATCAAACTTTGTTTTGAAGTAAAAGTTTTTATGTAAGTTATTTATGGGCGGACTAAAAAAAAATTAGTTTTTAGTAAATTTTGACATTTTTTCTTTAGTATCTTTAGTAGATTTATTACAGTTTTTACACAAAATAACAAAAACACAATACAAATTTGAATGTCTTATAATAATAATAATTATTATAATTTTAATTATTGTAATAATAATAATATTACATCATATTATAATAATAACATTACTAAACAAAATTAAACATAATAATATCATTAAACAATGCAGTAGCAAGTTAAATAAGTAGTTTCGAAACTCGAATGTTGAGCGGTCTATGGAATGTCACCCCGTCCATTATCTCTATGTTCAGGCATAATTAAATACATGTAAATCTTAAAATTAAATAATACCACACAATGTTAGTTAAAAAAAATTGTCTTAATTTTAAAAACATTCAATCCCCCGGGGGCGTGGCAAAAATTATTTTTAAAAATTAAAAAAAAACAGCTTATACAAATACCCTTCTCACAACTTTTTTTTAACTAATAATAATATAAGTGAGATTTCCAAAAATAATTATTTCAGCCCAGCCTACCGAATTTCTAATTTTTGCCGCGCCCCCGGGGGATTGAATGTTTTTAAAAAAATTTAAGGTATTAACTCACTTGTAACACAAAAAAAATCTTGTTAATAAATTTTAATTTTAAGCCCCTCCCCAAAGCTTTTAAAGTTCTAATATGCAGTGTGGTGGTATAAATATTTTTTCTTACTACCTCGACTCAAAATACGTTGTTTCGTCCCCGATTCCAAGGCAGAAAGTTTACGTTTCTTGCATTGGTCAAGCTATACGCGCACACTCTAATAGCGGGAGTAAAAAATTTTTAGTCGTGTGCTTAACATTCAAATTTTGTACTGCCAACATGAGAAACACAAAAATATGACAGTTTTAAACCATAATTTTGCAATTATAACAACAAATAAACAATTTATGTTTTTACTTTTTTACTTTTTATGTTGTTTTAAGTGTTTAATGGTACTTTTATTTGTTATAAAGTAGTAATTTGTTAATTAAAATACAACCTTTTATTTTTACTGTATTGGCACCGCTGAATTACCATGACAACGCTACAGTTTGATTGATTTTGAATGTAAATGTCAGAATTAAATTAAACGACAGATTTTAATTTTGACACAAGTTTTTTTATATACATTTAATTTTTTCCCGTATTTTCTGCCGGGTAGCAAGAAAAATAGTATACACTACAGGAATCTCACACTTTCTGCCCTTGTAGTGTAATATACTATTTTTGTGTGTCTTAAGTAAGTTAATACCTAATAGTTTTTTAATATGCCATATTCAAAATTTATTTAAAAATTTTGAAAAAAACAGCTTATTTGTGTACCCTTCTTACAATGACAATGAACCCTCAAAAAAATAAAAGTTCCCGGGAATTTTTTGAATTTAGTGATTTTTTTATGTGCACGGAAATTTTTGTACTAAAATTGTACACCTTTTTGTGGCCTAGTTTACACAATAGATTTGGTCAATAAGTAGGGAATTAACTTGGAAATTAGTAAAATTAGGGTAATTAGTAGGGAATTAGTGGAATTACTAGGTATTTTTTAAATTAAAATGGAATTATAATATATAAGGGGAATTAGTAAGGAAATAGAGGAATTAGTAGCAATCCTGGGAATTTGTGTACACATTTTCTTTTGCGGTTTACCCCGAGGGGTAAACCGCAGGAGAATTTTGGTGTACAGTAAGGAATTAGAGGAATTTGTGGAAAATTAAAGGAATTAGTGGGGAATTTGGGGAATTACTCGGTAAATTAGTAAGCAAATAGTGGAATTAGTGGGGAATCAGAAAGAAATTAGAAGAAAATTGATGTCTCGTTTAGCACTTGAATATAAAGAAAAAACAAAAAAAACCCGGAAGTTACAGACTACTCCATTCTTTGCCAGTTCCAGATTGGGAGTAGTACCACTGCAGCATTGAAAAAAATGAAGAATGTTGTGTACAGCACACCACCCATATTTTAACAAAAATTAGTACTCGTTTCCTAAAACCAGGAATACATCTGCCAATTGGGAAATTCACTGTCTTCTCTGGTCATCTCAGGGAATTAATTTTAAAGTTTCCAAAAGACAAACATCTCCTGACAGATTCGGATCTCAAAAGTGAAGACAAGATGAATTTTGCATCCGCAGAAAAATGTGCAGTTTGATAGTAATTGAACGACTAAATAAGGAAATTCTACAAATTAAATAGAGCGTGGCGAATCTCAAGCTAATGTACTACATCGAATCGTCGTTCTTAAATTCCAGCACTGTGTTGCATACTAGATTATATCGCATCTGGTATGTTGTATTTTTTACTAGAATCTGGAAAGCCTGGATTAAAGAACAAAAAGAATATAAAATAACAGACAACTTTTTGACCAGTAATTGTAACCTTTGTATCGAAACGCCCTTGCTTTGATTAAACTAATACTGAAGCTTAACAGCGGTGAGTTAAAACCAGATATGTTCATCACCGGCATTTTTGGTAGCCAAGCATGTGAATCCTTATTTCGGGCTGCCAGATCCATGACTTTTACGTATTCAACAATAATACATTTTAGTATAGGATATGCTGAACCGAATTAAGAGAGTTAAGACAACTGATACCATAAACAATCTGAGGGGGACTTTTACATTTCCAAGGGAAGACAAAAGATTAAAAACCAGACTAATAAAAGAAAATTTACCACGTGAAGAAGAAATTTTAAATTTGGATATCAAATCTACAGTTAAAAAAGCTCTACAAAATGTCATAGAGGACATGAAACATCTTGGAATTAATGAAAAAGAAAACGATTGGAAATATATGCAGGTAGGTACCGATAACCGTTAATAAGACGGAAACAAAATATTGCAATTACACAGGATAATGAAGACGCCGACGAAGACAACGCTAAAATTGTCGAAAACCCCGAAGAAAATTGGCAAAAACAAATATTAGTAATGAGGACGATAAAGTTATGGATGAAGTTATGGACTTAATTTCGAACGAGATTTCTAATGAAGATAGCGAATGTGATACTTTGGAAACGAGTTTTATAAGTTTAAAAGACTTTTCTAAAAAAGTGCACAGTGAATCGGAAAAACCGTACCTATATAATATTATATATTCAATTATTAAAAAATCATCGTACTGCTGGCTTTTAGATCAGTCCGACGGTAGAGTAAGTACTGGCCGATTTAAAAGATTTATAGGCAGTACAAGGAAAACACCGAAGAAAACACCTTGCAAAAATTCCAAGTCGACCTTGACTATAAACAGAAGCTATGCATGGATCAAGCTAGTAGCTAGTAGCACAAGCACTGTATCCTCCTCCGACTCTATCGTGATGGAACTCGACGACTCCGATGATTTGGAGGAGTTTTCAGATGAGATCTTGTCGTATAAATCAGAAAATGTATCGAAATTTGCCGGACTCGAGTTACACTTAGAAAACTATTATGCGGTTTTCTATGACCAATCGTGAGCTTTGCTGCACGAGCGAGGCGAATGTAGAATACACTATTTAGAAATGGCCGCCTTTCACCACGAAATATGTACACTATTTTTTATGACAAAATGAAAATTCGACTTTCGCTGCCCTTTAAGAGAGAAAAATTGTTAATATTTAAGTTAATTCATAAACAAAAATATACCAAACTAAAGACAATAATTGGCTTAATTAATAATATTAATTATTAAAGAACTTATGTTAAGCAAAAGTCGAATTTATGCTGCTAGTGTCATGAAAAAGCATTGATTAATATAATACTTTTCTTTACGATTTTTCAAATGTGCTTAATAAAAGTGTTGCTGGGTAAAAAAGTTTTGCTAACCAGAAAACGTATACTTTTCTTTACTATTTCTCTTAGTAAAGTAAGTATGCTATTTTTCATTAAGAATACGAACAAATATAGCCTTAAAAAATATACCCTTCAAAAAGAATAACTATAATATTAATGGTAATTATTTATGTTAAAATGTATAGCAAGAAAAAAATAGAAACTAAAACCTTGAAGGTTTAAAAAATAATAGGGATATTTAAAATTTAATATAAAATTAATTAAAACTTTTTAAACCTCACATTTCTAATACAGACATTATTTTATAAACATGCAAAATATCAATATTAAAAATTACATAGAAGAAAAATCACATGTTAAAAATTCATTTATATCTTATTAAAGTTGACTCGCTAAATACCGTATTTCTAGGAGACGCAATAAGGTCGCGAAATGTAATGACGCAATATTGTATTACGGATATATATATATATATATATACATATACATAAATATACATCCTTAGTACAATATTGCGTCATTATAATTTGGCAACACTGTAGGACGCAATAAAGTCTGTACAAGCCATATAAAATTTAAAATGAAATATACACGTGACGCAATATTATATCAAGATTAAAATGAGTTGATAATGTAGTGACTTTTGAAAAAAAAGTGTATATCTTATTTTTTAAGATAAAAAAAATCTGACCAGATTTTTGGAATCAGCAAAAAAAAGTACGCCAATATACTCTTCTATATTTTCGCTAAATACCGTATTTCTAGTAGACGCAATAAGGTCGCGAATTGTAATGACGCAATATTGTATTAGGGATGTATATATATATATATATATATATATATATATATACATATATATGTATATATATTAGGGTGGGCCGAAAATTAAAAAAAATCGAAAATCAAAATTTAATAGTGCGAAAAAGTTGTGTATGGTTATAAGAAGTAAAATACTCTTATAACTTTTCAAAATAAAAATAAGTCCTGCGGTTCCGCAAAGGGCCTAAAGTTAAAATTTTTTTAATAAAATTGATTAAACCCCTAGTTTTTTAGAAAAATGCAAAAAATATCAAAAAGGGATATTTTTATAATTTACATTTTTTTCGGTGCACAGCTCTTAGTTTACTTTAAAATACTTCAAAGCAATCCAAGACTCACCACGAGGAGGTGGCTGCGCTTCGATTTTTAGCTCCAAAAACTGAAGCGGCAGCCTCAGTAACAATTTTTACACATCTCTCCACACTTTGGGTGTGACAAGGAAACTTTATTATATTAATATCGGTCTCACCTAAAATACACGACTGCAGAACTTCATCTGGAACACTGCGTAAAATAGGCGGCTCAGCTATTTTGCATTCATGCCATTTAATCATGTCAATATAATCTTTTGAGTAAAAGTTTACTTTTGGAATTCTGAATTCTCTAATTATATTATTATTCCTCTCATTTCTGGATTTAATCAAACGTCTAACTCCAAGTTCTTTAATGTGTTTTCGATTATCGGCAATCATTGCTAGAAGAATGCTTTCAGGATGTGCAAAAAATGCATTTCGCTGTATTACAGGATCGATAATATTTCGGATTTTTTTTTGGAAGATACCTGGAATAGTGTATCATTTCCCACAGATGGACTGCTCCTTGTGTACAACATGACCTGGTTTTTATTTTAAACCGTATCTTAGCATACACCTTGACTACGAATTCAGCGAGGATTTTAAGTTCTGCGGAAGGGCTTTTTGTACCTACGTAGAGACGTAGTATTTTATTGGCAGCTGTTACCCACCTACTGTGGGATAATTTTCCTGGATGTTTATGTGCAAGGTCTTCTGAACAAAAACCAGAGATAACTGCCTTACAAATTTGTAGTAAATATTTCTGATCTAAACTTAAATCTTCTATGTCGATATTCCCGAACTCTGAAAAATCTGTTGCAATAGCTTGAAAAGCAGCAACTGGAAGTTGTTCACATTTTTCCAAACCCTTTCCAATAGGCCCTGAATATGTGTTGGGGCCTGTTGTAACCCCATCTAGTTGACTAAATAAATGACGGAGTGGTAGTTCATTAGCATGTAGTAAACAAGGAAACCACTGCAAAGACCTATGAAGTTTTCTCTCTAGTATTTTTATTATACCTCCTTTATGACCTGTATTTACAACGGTCCCGTCACATCCCACAGCAACTAACTCTTCGGTTGATACATTTGATTGATCTAAATGATCAAGTATACTTTGAGCAATATCCCTTGCTGAGCCAGAGTTAGGAGTAATGTGGCAAAGGTAAGATGATCCTGGTTCTTGCACCAAAGAAATATGCTCCTCTACAATTGTCTTCTGGTGAAATCTATTACCTATTTTTTCTTGCACTAGGGTCTTGTCTTTACGCCCATCGAAGTAAAGACCAACCAAAGATATACTGTTAGCCTGTTGTTGGAGTAAATGCCTGACTTAACTTCTTTCTCTTCTTAGTTTATTCTTATCAATTGCTTGTGATATATTTTCTGAATTAATAATACCAATGTCTTCTAAAACAAAACTGGCTATAGCAGCAGCAGCTCGGTCTGATACACGGTATCGATCTGACGTTTTCGCTAATGATGGTAAAGCTACTCTCATTTGTTATGACGATGTTGATTTTATATTATCTAAGTGATCTAGAATTTTATGTTGTGAAGAAGTACCAGGCTCAGGTTGTAAGGCAGTCGATGAGACTTGTAGATTTTTTATTACAGGGTCGGCGGTTACAGCGGCATGTAAGCGTGCATCCTCTAAAGTTTTTCTTGCTATTTTTTGCAATATTTTTTTAGAAAAAAGTATGTCAACGGACCCTATGACCATTTTTCTGTTTTTTCTTTGATCTGATAAGAAAGATTGAATGGCACTTTTTGCTTTTTATCGCAAATACAATGGGCAAAATCACATTTACATGCAGCTATATCGAACAGTTGCTTACTATCCTCCTCAAATTACTTTTATAGCTTGGTACATTTTTTCTTTGTTTGTAAGATTTCATTAATGACTGGTATTTATCATGGTAACTTCGAATTTTTTGTTCAACTCGGGTTTTGCTTACCGTTGGTATAGATGACCTCTCCCATATCTGAATTATTGTTTTCAGAAATTATTTTTACCGAGGGATCCGACCGTGTATTGCTTTTAATTTCATTTCTAATCCAAAAATAATGCAACATCGCATCCTTAAATGTTGGTAGAACAATGCAAGTCATTTCTTTTGGATCACCAAATAATGGACAACGAATAGAAGCACGAGTAGAAACACTAACTGACTTGGACATTTTATAAAGAATATTTTAGATTATATTCTTTTTAAAATAAACACAATAAAAATAAACAATATTTGAATAATCACCGTAAAATTAATAGCCAAAGTAAGAACGAACTTTCTATTTTGTTTATGGCAAAGAATAGAACAATCAGCTGATCATTTTCGACAGGGTTGCCGTATTGTGATTAAAATCTTTAAAATCAAACCTGCAAAATATGCAATTTTTAAGAAAAATATCGAAAAGGATTATTTATTTAAGTTAAATAGTTTAACAGTGCACAGTGTGCAATGTAAAAAATTTAAATTAATAAAATAACCCTTTTTGATATTTTGTGCATTTTTCTTAAAAACTAGGGGTTTAATGAAAAAAATATTTATGACAAAAAATATGTATATTATATAGACATACAATTTTTGTAAAATACTTTTTTTTAGAGGATCAGAGGTTTTCGAGTTAGTTTGAAAAAACCTAATATATTAAAATTTTTTCAACTTTAGACCACTTGCGGAACCGCAGGACTAATTTTGATTTTAAAAAGTCATAAGAGTATTTTATTTCTTATAACCATACACAACTTTTTCGCGCTATTAATATTTTATTTTCGATTTTTTTAGTTTTTGGCCCACCCTAATATATACATATAAAACCGAGTGGGCTTCGTTTATACTGTAGAATGTAACGTTTCGGGCTTGGTAATGTATGATTGCATATCTATATAAATATATATATATATATATATTATATATATATATATATATATGCAAGTGCAAAAATTATATATATATATATATATATATATATATATGCAAGTGCAAAAATTCAGGGTATTGAAAAGTATTCATATGTTTATGTAGGGCATATCAAAGGAAAAGTTACTGAAGAAACGATGTTGGATTATCTTAAGGAGCAATGGCCTGAAGTTGGTTTTCAAGTTAAAACATTAGAAAATAAAGGAAACAGCAGCAGTTTTAAAGTAAGTAATTGAAGAATAAAGAAATACTATTTAAATCTGAAAAATGGCCTCAGGGAGTAATAGTCAAGGAATACAAATTTTTTTGAAAGCCAGCAGAAAATTAGTTATCCTAAAATAATCCATTATAATATTTAAGGGTTACAAAACAAAATAGACAGCTTAAATTATATACTACAAAAACAAAATATTGAGTTTTTATGCATAAGTGAACATTGGCTAAATGAATCTGAAATTAAACTGGTAAAATTACACAACTTTACATTAGTGAACTATTCAGATCAATTAATACCATAAATGACTGTCATCTTTTGCTAGACGATCTGAGTGGTGGATGCGTGGTGTGTAGGCTTTTATTAAATATAAAGAAATGTAATGGTATGACATTTTCAAGAAAAATCAACAGCATAACATTTCAGTATGCAATTGGTTCGGAAAAAGTTGAAAGAGTGGATACAATGCGGGATTTGGGTGTTCTGTTTAATGGTAAACTTTCATTTGTTCAACACATTAACAATACAGTTGCATCTGCAAATAGAATGTTGGGGTTTGTGATTAGAAACTCTAAACACTTTACTAATATTCACGCTATAAAATGATTATTTTTTGCATTTGTTCGAAGTAAATTTGAGTATGCATGTGTTATTTGGTCACCATTTTACTTTGTTCATATTGATAATATTGAAAGAGTTCAAAAGATATTTTGTAAATACTTGTTTTGATTATGAAACTGCACTTTTTTACCTTAATATGGAAAGTCTTGGAATGCGTCGTCGAAATGCAGGATTAATTTATTTATATAAGCTAATTAATGGGTTAATATTGGACCCTGAACAACTAATAAAAATCAATATTCACGTGCCTAGAGTAAATGCAAGATTTTGTCCAACTTTTTATTTAAATGCTTATACAAACAACCAGCACATGCATGCTCCATTGACATCGATGTGTAGAACTTATAACCAAATTTTGAATAATTGTGATATTTTTAACCAAAATTTAAATTCATTTGTTCGAATTATTCGCTCATTATCCTAAGTTGTTTTATTTATGGTATTTTGTCCTAATTAGCTATTTTAAATTTATCAACATATAACTGTAATTTGTCACTGTAACCTAAATAATTTATATCCTTTATATGGACTGTTGTCTGTTAGATTAATTAATTAAAGTATTATTATTATTATTATTATTATTTTTCACGAAATCAGTTTTCCAGGGGAGGTGTGTGCATCTTTGCAAATAATTTGAATGTTTCTTGTAAGCCATATAACTGTAAATCTATAGAAAAAAGTTTTGAAATAGCAGCAATTCAGTGTTCCTTAAAAAGTGTATCTTTTCCTGTTTTTATTGTATGTATTTATAGAACTCCAGACATTGATTTTAGTATATTTATAGATAATTTAGAAAAATATTAAAAAAAACAAGCATATTTTATAATATGTGGATTACAATATAAATTTTCTTAAAAATTCACAGGCAAAAAATGTATTGGTAGACTTAATGTTAGAATATAATTTTAAATATAAAGTTAACGTTCCAACACGTATAACGCCTTTCAGCCAAACTTGTGTAGACAATGTTTTTACAAATTTGGATATGCAAAATATTTTTGTAGAGGATACATTTTTATCTGATCACACATATCAAATAAACTGCGCACCACTCAATGTGTCGCGACCAAAAATTTCGTCTTTTTTCAAAACGACATAACTTTTATATTTCTTAAACGATTTTATTTTGGTTTGTGATGTCTGCTAGCCCCATTCTCTGGAAATTTATGCTATAGATATGAAGCTCACGGTTCTTCAAGTAAATTTACTACAGGGTGATATGTAAAACAGTGAAAAATTTCAATAACTTCTTCCAAGCCCCGTTTGTAAAATAAATATTTTTTTCTCGTTTTTACTTTGAAATAATGAAGTATTATGTCTTACCTTGAAACTTTTTTCAAATTTTTCGAATTGGAATCTTAGCAAAAATATGATTTTTTTTCAATAGAGTACATTTGATGCTTTTTGTAGGCAATACACTCAGCCTTTTTAAGAACAAAAAGATAAGATGGTGAAATATTGTTCCTTGAATAATTCTGAACAAGCGACAAGCAACAAACTTCCATTATTTTCAGAGGAACCTAAGCAAAGACCACTTTTTCAAAATGACATTTTGGTGAAAATTTTCGAAAACTAAACCTGAACCGATTTACGTTCGTGACATGTTTTCTTCATAATTTTGACCTGATTGTGATTCAGTTGTCAAATTTAGGTTTCAGATAAAACCAAAATCACCAAGAATCAAAATTCGAAAACAATTCCTGGCTGTTAAATGTCTCAATAAAATCTGATTGCTAGATTGTACTGTTTTTTACTGTGTTTTGCATCTTTAGTACGTTATTATCATGTTACTGAATGATCAAATCAAGGATCAAAGGATGAAAATTAAATGCCAATAATTTGGTGTTGGTGGACGACAATGCCCGTCCGCATCGCGCTAATATCGTAAATGAGTATTTAAGGGACCATGATATTGAGAGAATGCATTGGCCACCTTTGTCTCCGGATATGAATCCTATTGAGCATGTGTGGAGCAGGATGAAACTGAAGATGAAAGAGAGGAAAGGACGCTTGGAAAATTTGAATGAATTGGTAAATTCGATTCAGGAAGAATCGGAAGCCATACCCCAGGAACTTCTAAGGAACTTGGTCTAGGGAATGCCCAGGAGGGTTAACGAATTATTACGGGTTAGGGGAGGGCCAACGAAATATTGAAAGTTATTATTGTTATTGTTTGTTACATTTTTCTGTTGAATGTTGTAGTTTTTATTATGTTTATATCTTCGCATAAAATTTTCAAAAATGAACAAACAAATTTTGTATTTAACTTTATTACCAATTAGGTAGGTACTCATCAGTAATAAGTTATCACTAGTGCGCAATATAAATGTAATTTATGTAACATTATCCTTACCACTCAAACAAATTGCAGTAATTTTTCCCAAAAAATGAATCCCCAAATGGCATTGGCAAATGCATGTTATTGAGACATTTAACAGCCGGGAATTGTTTTCGAATTTTGATTCTTGGTGATTTTGGTTTTATCTAAAACTTAAGTTTTACAACTGAATCACATCAGGAGGTCAAAATTGTAAAGCAAACATGTCACGAACGTAAATATCGGTTCAGGTTTAGTTTTCGCAAATTTTCTCCAAAATGTCACTTTGAAAAAGTGGTCTTTGCTTAGGTTCCTTTGAAATTAATAGAAGTTTGTTGCTTGTCGCTTGTTCAGAATTATTCAAGGAACAATCTTTTACCATCTTATCTTTTTTTTATCTTAAAAAGGCTGAGTGTATTGCTTACAAAAATGCATCAAATGTACTCTTTTGAAAAAAAAATCATATTTTTGTTGCTAAGATTCCATTTCGAAAAATTTGAAAAACGTTTCAAGGTAAGACATAATACTTCATTATTTCAAAGTAAAAACGAGAAAAAAATATTTTTGTTACAAACGGGGCTTGGATGAAGTTATTGAAATTTTTCACCGTTTTACATATCACCCTGTAGGAAATTTACTTGAAGAACCGTGAGCTTTATTTCTATAGCATGAATTTCCAAAGAATGGGGCTAGCAGACATCATAAACCAAAATAAAATCGTTCACGAAACAAAAAAGTTATGTCGTTTTGAAAAAGGACGAAATTATTGTTCGCGTCACATTGACTGGTGCGCAGTTTATATGAACTTAACCTTGCAACAATAAAATCTGCTATACATGATGTTGTTACTTGTAGGGATTATTCCCAAGAAAATATTGATACGTTTTTAAACTCTTTAAACCCTGAAAATTGGCATGAAGTATATAATGAAAATAATTTTTTTGTCATCATACTATTTGTGTTTTCCTTTAGTTGAAAAGGTATACATATATAAACATAAAAGGTATATATATATAAACATAAACCTAAACAGTGGTTTACAAAGGATTTAAAGGAAATGTATACCTTATTATGTGAAATAGATAAAATATCTAAAACAATTAATAACTTACAATACACTGTGCGTTATAAAAATTTAAAAAAAAATGTATAATGATGAAATAAACTTAGTAAAAAAGAAATTTAATGACAAAAAACTAATTAATTCAAATAATATTAGTAAAGAAAGCTGGAAATTTATAAATAACGAAACCAAATATTAAAACAATTTAAAAATATCCGAAATAAAATTCAATAACAGAATAGTAAGTAATTTTAAAGAAATTAGCAATATATTAAATAACACTTTTTTAAATATCTTTAAAAACCATAATGCTCCAAATATTACGGTAAACTCAACCACTTACTACTTTTTTAGATCATTTTATCTAAACCCGGTGACTTCTTAAAAATGGTAAGAACAATAATTGTTATAAATGGGTATACATTTTGAACATTTAAGTGCAGACGGATACTCACCATTCATAAATGATTCGTTGACCAAATATGCTAAGGGTTCTTTTGAAATTTCAAAATTTTTATCATTTACGTCATCAATACCAGGTGTACATTTTTTACTAGTTTTAATAATTATTATTAAAACTAGTAAAAAATGTACACCTGGTATTGATAACGTAAATGATAAAATTTTTGAAATTTCAAAAGAACCCTTAGCATATTTGGTCAACGAATCACTTATGAATGGTGAGTACCCGTCTGCACTTAAATGTTCAAAATGTATACCCATTTATAAAAATAAAGGAAGCAAATCTGATCCTCTAAATTACAGACCTGTGAGTCTTCAAAACCAGTTTAGTAAAATAATAGATACATTGTATTACAATCGTTTATAGCATTTTTTAGAATCTAACAAACTACTTTTTGAATTTCAAAATGGCTTTAGGAAAAATAAGTCCACTAACACAGCAATCAAAAGTGCTTTGCATTTTATTTTTAAAAGTTTAAATGAAATACAGCATGTTGTTGAACTGTTTTATTACCTTAGTCGAGCATTTGATACTATAAATCACAAATTATTATTAAATAAACTTGAACGTATAGGAGTCAGAGGAGTTACAAATAAATGAATAGAATCAACCTTATTATTCAAAATAATAATATTTCAAACTTATGCTCCGAAGCCTCTTTAAAATCTAACTTGTTCAATAAATGGTGTGACGAAAATGGTCTAACTATTAATAAAAACAAAACATTTTATATGCGATTTTTACCAACAAATGTTTCTCCAGATTACGATTTATTTATTCCAATTTTGAGTAAGTCAATTGAATCTGAAAAGCATAAAGTTTTTGGGTATTTACTTGGCAGGCTTTTGTATTTTGGAGTAGTACAGGCCCATCTTGTCTATGGAATTATATTTTGGGGTAACTCAAGTTATTTCAATAAAGTTTATATAACGCAAAAGAAGATCCTTAGGTGCATGAACAAGAAAAGCCCAAAACATATTCTTGTAAACCTCTGTTTAGGAAATACAAAAGTTTAACTCTTCCCTGTTTGTACATATTAAGTTTAGTTTTATTCATTTTTGAAAATAAAAAGATATTTTAACACATGGTAACATACATAGTTACTCAAAAAGAAGCCAAAATCAGTTAGTTTTGCCATTTTATAGGCTCTCTGTATGTCAAACGTCTTTTATTTATATGGGAATTAAATGTTATAATAAAGTCAGCGCCTTAGCAACAACCCAACGGGCCCGGGTTCCAGGCTATACCCACGGGCCTCTAGGTGTTTTTTTTTTGTACTAATTAATTTTTTTTTTCTACTCCCACCTTTAAAACGCCCTATATCGTACATGTTTCCATGACACTAAGTGACCTTTTAAATACACATTGACAAGTTGTGGATTTACGGCGCTTTAGTCACGGGCTGAAGTTAGTTGACAGTTGTCAAATGTCATACAATCGTTAAAATAAAGTGCCTTTCTTGTAAAATAATACTAAATGTGAAAATTATTTTATTATCTCAATTCAAAAATACAAAAATATTAAATAGTTTCTCAACGCCAATATTTGAAAAGTTTATATGAACATTGTACTGACCTTTTAATTTCGCCGGCAGTAAAGTATAACTTAAATTCGGGCACGGAATCTACTGTAAAGTCCTCATAAAACATTTCCTTTACTTTCACTGTGAAATACATTTCGATTTTTAACCTTTATAATTGTGTTTATAAAATCTAAAAATGTGACATTTGACAGTTTCCCCTGTTGTTTCATAGAAAAACATTTTTGAAAAACCATTAATTGATAGGGAAGTCAAAAATATCATCTTCATATATTTCACGAATGTTTTCCGCCATTTGGTATACTTCTGTATCAGTAGAATTTAACAGAACTTCTGTTTCCAAAATACTGAAGTTAGTGGCTATTTAAATAAACAGTCATACCCCTGGTGGGATTCGAACCCACGACCTCTCGGCTTGTAGTCCGCAGCAAATCAACTCAACTCAAATCAAATCAAAAATATTTATTTATGTTATTGTAAAATATAATAAATTGTAAAAGTAATTTCAAGTATATAAAGGTGTATAAATAAAATGAACAAAACAAATGTGCCTGGCACGTAATGTTCATCATAAAGGAGGCCACTATATATACGTTGTAACGCAATATAGCAAACCCCTGGCCGATGTTTTGGCCTACCTGAAACCATAATACAATTTGAAATTGTCTCGCAGCTCGCCATTCCCTTCGCTCATCCGATACAGGGGCAATATTGTTTAGATGTTTTATGTGTAAAAAATTAGAGACTGTCAGCGCTAACTACTACACCACCGAGGGCTAAGTATCGGCTAAAAGTATCTTCAGCAGTTTAAAGAGTCAAGTCATTTGCAACTTCATCAAAAAAACGTTTACGAATACGTTTTTGGCAAAGTTCTGGAATTATACCCCATTTACTTGATGTAATATCGGCCTCTTTTTTATATATAAAAAATCATTCCGAAGTTTGCTTATGTCATTTAACACATTTTTTAAAAGTTTACTAGATTTTTGGATATCTTGCTACTGATTTCGTCGATTTAAAATGTTAGATTGTAAAATAATCAAAAACACTGTTTCAAAGTCCTCTAATGTACTTTAAAATCCTTTCGATTTGTCTATTTCAGCCTTATTATTGGATGTTAAAATAATTTTTGACAAGGCCTTAAGAACATGAAGATACCTAAAACGTAGGGCTTTATTGCATCATTGCGTGAAGACCAACGGGTTGTTGATAGTTTTTTAAGTTTTAATTTTGACTCGCTTTTACATGATTCAAGCAAAAATTATTATTATTATTATTATTATTATTGGTGGTCTTTTACTATTTACTATAGTAAGCCTTAAGCCATTATTATAAATAAATGCCCTGTAAATGTTGAAATATATTTTTTAAAAATTAATCCAAATATTTGAAAAAAAATTGTTATTCCAATCGCTGGCCGTGGGCCCCTTGAGCTTGCGGGCCTGGTTCCACCGAACCCACGGAACCATTGTAGCTACGGCACTGAATAAAGTTATGTCTATTGTGCCTTGTTGTAAATGTTCAAAAATGTTAAAATGCAGATTGCAGGCTTTGTTTTTAGAAAAAGTATATTATTCTGTGGAAGAGTTTCTTATTGATAATTTTTAATTAACTTTTTAATGTTTAATAAATTTAGTAGTAGGTACATAGTTTTAAACATAATTTCTTTATTTTGTAATTTTTTTTGTTGACTAGTCCAATATGTTTTATGGAAATAAATGCTGTAAAACTCTGTGATCAATAAATATTATTATTATTATTATTATTATTATTAGGTATTATATACACACCCACACATATTAAAAGTATTGAGTTACCCTGTATATTGCCAATAAATATTAATTTTGTTAAGTTTAATTTAGCCAATAATATTTACTTGAATTAAAAACTAATATAATAATTTTAACAGGTTTAAACAAAACATAAAGATTTAATTAAAATAAATACAAGTAAACTCATTATTATTTGTTTTAAGTTTATAATATTCTTTCGTATATATAGCCATGCACACATTTAATGAAAATTCTGGTTATTTAATGTAAATGATTATTTTTTGTGTGTATATTCAAAGCCTTGAATGGTAGTCCGTTCTTAGATAAACACCCAAGCATATTAAATTGATATTAATATTTAATTTAATTTAGCTGCGTAATAAAACAGCACAAAGCATTTAATTATCACCCATAATATAATAAGTGGTATGATTATCATCGATGATATTTTCGAATTGAAACCGAGCTGCTTCGGTTTCAATAAGTAAATATCATCGATAATTAATCATACTACGAGTTATATTTAGTAAGAAAATATAATGAATTTTAGGATTTAACGAATTTTCAGTTTGACATTCGAAATTAAAATGTGGTTTAAAATATAAAGAGACTTTAATAAACCTTATTTATTCAAACTTACCTTAATTTTATTATCGTTTACACCAACCCATCGATCTTTTAGAGTTTATAATTTATTATTTTAATCCTTTAATAAACACAGTATTTAAATGTCAACAAATGTCAAATAAAAAAAAGTGACAAAATCCTTAGCAACGTGTAAACAAGGTGATAAAAAATATTGTCGCTGTGATAAAATGCGTAAGTTTTATTGTTTCTAATTATAATGAATTGTATTGTCAAAACTATGAAAATAGAAATTGCGTTTCTCCATCCTGGTAATTTTTTATATAAAAAGGCACGCCGTATATTTCTTTTCATCTGATTCTTTTACTGTGCGCGTGTCGCTTTATATACATGTATATTGTTATTAAATAATGAGTGAGTTAACTGGCAGAGAAGGGTAAGTTATTCCATTTGTTCAAGCCAAGAATCATTATGTATACATATTTTAGCCGCATATAGGGCTGTATGCGTTGCCTAAGTATTCCGTGTTGCTGTGGAAGATTTTTAGAAAGAAGGTAATAAAAATGCCATTTTTATTTTAAGTTTTTATTAATTTTTGTTCTTTTAAGAACATAGCATAACGCGGGAGAGGTCAGATTCCCCTCCTGAAATAAAGTAATACACATACATTCTTCTTAAAGGGTGTTTTTTTAGAGGTATGGATCAAATTACCTTGTAAAGACTTACACCTGAACAGCGTTTACAAATCGTGAAAATGTATTTACAAAATATGCGTTCTGTGCGCCAAACTTATAGGGCACTTCGCCCAATTTACGGTGCGCATAATCGTCCATCTGAGCAGCTTATACACAATACTATGGATCGATTTATGTCTATGGATAATATTCACCCAACACGATCTCATACTGTGTGTACCGAAGAAGCTATCGCCGCTGTAGAGGTGAGTGTGGTCGAGGACCTAAATTTCTCAATTCGACGCCGTTCTCAACAACTCGGCCTCTGCCCGTCGACTACGTGGAATATTTTGAGAAAAAATCCAACTGGTGCAGGAATTAAAACCAATGGACCATCGTTTGAGGCGTACGTACGGGGAATGGACTGAAAATCAACTGAAAGTTGAACCACATTTTACCCTCAAATCATTTTCAGTGATGAGGCTCATTTTTGGCTTAATGGATATGTTAACAAACAAAATTGTTGTTTTTGGGGTGAGCACAATCCCCATGAGACTCTCGAGACCTCATTACATGCAGAAAAAGTCACTGTTTGGTGGTTATTGACGAAATAAGGCCAGCAATGTGATGTTTTAAGACTTTACCACTCTTTCGATGATTTCATCACTTTGTAACTATGATGTTTGGTTGAAGCTGAATTTTATCTATGTTGATGATTTCACAATATTTAGAGTTTCTTTTAATAGGATTTCTTGACGTAATAAAATCCTCATTATTTGTTGTTTTGAGACTTTACCACTCTTTCGATAATTTCATCACTTTGTAACCAGTTAGTTAATGGACACAAAATCGGCTTGCTATATAAAATCGACTTTCTTCGTAATTTATATGTACAATATCTTTATGGTATCATGCTGGTTTTTAACGTGGTATTTTTAAAGTAGCCCTCAGAGGAAGGTTTTCAAACGTAGAACACTTTAAAACATTTGAGATCGCTCCTTCTACAAATATATTAATTCGTTTAAAGTTGTCTTAAACTGCTTTGAACCAAGGAACTCCTTATCGTACATTTTGCTTTTATGGTAAATAAATATGCACTTTTTTCTTAATAAAGTTTTTTCTCCTTCACTTCCTTTTCATTTATAACTCTTCTTATACAACTCTCGACTTGTTTGATTTTTTTTTGCTATAGTTGATTTATATCGTCCGTTAAGAGTATTATGAGGGTCGTCGCGTAGCTGGTCTTTGCGCTGATACTTAAAGCACGTGGGGCACCCGTGCCAGTAGCAGCCGTGAAACTCGAAAACCTGATTATCACTGCATCCGTCCACCTTAACTCCGTGCATTATGGTTTCTTTACCGTTTCCCGCCGTCCAGAAAAATATATGTGTTCAGGAATATTTAACAAGTATTAATAGTACAATTGTTGCAAATTGTTGTGACGTTAATTGTTGTGATTTAAACTGGCTTGATGAACCATAAATGATGTTGTAAATTGAATCCTCGACGGATCACAAATTATTGATGACTGTGCAATTTACTCACTTAATTAAAATAACACAACTTTATTAACTATGTACATTACAAAATGTTGCCCAAAGATCTGCTGATCCTAGAGCAAACATGTTAATCTTACGACTGCTTAATGTTGACTCTTAAAATATGCGAAAGAAGTGAAAGTTATACTCCCTTTAATCAAGTGGCTGTTGCACCGTAGGCAAAGTTATGCCCGCCATTAGGGTTGTCAGCCAATCAAGGATGGACATTATTTGTAACATTATAATGTCATCCTAGGACTAAAATAAATAGGTATACAATTGATCATAAAAAATAATACTACTTAACTATAATATTAACAGGTATTAAATTGATCATAAACCGGCCACCTTGAAAGCTTTGAGGCTTTCAAATAAGCCCTGTGCACTATGAAATAAAAACATATCTACTTATGAATGAAAGTAAAAAATTAAAACAAACAACTTATTATCTATTGCTACAATTACGGTTATAAATGATATATTGACTAAATAATTACAGTAAGTACAGTTGTTGTAATTGTCATGACAAAAATAGCGAAATGATTGTTTTGATTTAACTTCACTGATGTTTGCTATTTAATTCATTTTCCGTCGGTAATAAACACACTTTATTAACTGATCTTTTTGGGCCATTTTCGCAATGGCGCATTATCCTCTTTAAGGATCACTAAATCACCAATTCGCATATTGTCCTTGATAAACTGCCATTTGTTGCGAACTTGAAGTTGAGATAAATATTCTCGCGACCATCGCTGCCAAAAAGGTTGGATTATCTGCTGTTGACGTTGAAATCTGTTCATTCGACTTTCATTAATATCGGTGACATCTTCCTCAAGTAGTGCTGCCAATGACTCACCAATAAGGAAGTGACCAGGGGTTAATGGCGAAAAGTCGGAAGGATCGTTGGAAATAGCGGTCAAGGGACGGGGATTTAAGCACGCTTCTATTTGGACAAGTACAGTGTAAAGTTCTTCAAACGTTAAAAACAAATTGCCAAGAATTTTATTTAACTAATTTAACACTTGATTCCCAAAGTCCACCCATATGGGGTGCCTTAGCAGGTATAAAATGCCATTGAATATTGTCTTGTTGTAAATGTGAAATTATTTTCTTGTGATTATTTTGAGTCGCTAAAAAAATGAAAACTGCCTTTAATTTATTATTTGCACCCACAAAATTTGTACCGTTATCCGAAAAAATGTCAGAGGGCTTTCCTCTACGTGCAACAAATCGCTTGAGGGCATTAATAAATGAATCAGTTGACAAATCCTTTACTAATTCGATATGAATCGCCTTTGTTGTAAAACATATAAAGAGACAAATATAGGCTTTAAAAATTTTGGGTTTTCTTGCTGCACTGTCTTTGATGCAGAGCGGACCAACATAATCAATGCCGCACTTTTAAAACCGCCTTGCAATTGTGACACGACTTACAGGTAAATTTCCCATTAATTGACTCATTGGGACCGGCTTAGTGTGATAGCATGTAATGCATTTTCTTAAAATTATTTTGACGGCTTGTTTGCCCGTGATCGGCCAATATTTTAATCGCATAATTGCTAATAATGATTATGAACCCAGATGTAAATTGGTTAAATGATAATCTTGAATTTCTGTTATTTTGTGTTTTGGTGGAAGTATTACTGGGTGTTTTTAATTAAAGGGAATTACTGCATTTTGTCTACCTCCCACCCTTAGTATTTCAACTTGATCTAAAAATAGTGTTAATTGCAAAAGCTTACTATGGCGCGATAATGGCTTTTTTTGTTTTAATGAACAAATCTCTTCCGCAAATTCTTGCTGTTGGTGGTACCAATCTGTAATCCTAGTTAATTCATTTATTTGAGTAACCCGATTAGCAACGAATGTTTTTAAATAGCATGGTTGAATTTTTAACCATGCCAATACAATTGTTGAATCTGTCCAACATGTGTCGTACCTAGGCTGGTAATGGCCTTAAGTACGCACTATAGGGTCTCTTTAGTTCTTCGACAGAGAGAATACCTACCTCGAGTAACTTTACAGTGGAGAAATAGGGTTTGAGAATCACTTCAGGTTTTGTGGTTTAATTTAAATGCCAAAAATAACTTAAACTTGTTTATTCGTTCAAATAAATATATACAATATATACAAAATCATAAGTAAAGGATATAAATTACGTTACGATAGTGCCCGAAAGAGTTTTTAAAAACAATTTATTTTTATTTAACAATAACTTTTGTTTTGGAATGAAATATAATTTAATTAAAATACGTTTATTGAATGATAGCTAATTACAGACTGAGAAATTATAATGATTAATTTAGTAAGGTAAAAATGGTGACAACTGAGTTAGCGAAATAAATGAGGTTGTGCATGATGTCCTTATAAGGAGTGACTCCGTCACGTAACTTCTCCCTCCTCAAAATGAAGCACCCCCCGGAAGATTGACTCTCGTGGTTGGAACTGGGTTGAGTTTTTCTTCTTCTTCTTCTTTTCTTTCATTATCTGCTTTGGTTCTATTGTTCTTTCTTCTCTTTGTAATTTTTATGGCAAGATATATTAGGTAGATTGCTATCGTAACATACAGGATAATTGTCATGATGCTGGGTGTGACAATATTGAATGTTGAATGCTGGTGTTGATCAGTTGTTGTGAAAACATTTTCTGGGATTTCTTTTAGTTTTAGCGTTTTCAATTTAACTTGGAGATTTTGGATCTGCTTTTCTTCTATTGCGAGGTTGATGTTATTTAGTAAAGTGGGGCTGCCAAAAGTGGTTTCTTCAAATAGTAGTTCTTTACCTCTGAAGATGATTTTACAATTTCCTTGTTCTATAAGGTAGACTCCGGTTAATGATTTGACTTGGTTTTCTTTTTGACATCTTAAACTTATTTTTTCATTGAAGGGAAAAACTGCCAGGTATTGGTTTATTTCTGGGATTGTTTCCAAATGATTTTCTGTTATTTCCAGTTTGATATAGGAGCAGGAGTTGATGCTTTCCCGAAGGACAATATTTTCTTTACAAGTGATGTTGTGGTTTGTAGACAGGTGCTTCGCGCATTGATATTTTATACCTTTTTTACATACGTCATTCAATGGAATAAGATTGTTGTTTTCTTTTGATTTAAGTACGTATTGAGCTTTTGGGATAATAGTGACAAATTTATTTTCGAACAAAGTTGGAATAGGAATAATATGAAAAAGTTCAAAATCAGTTTCATAATCAATAGGAAGGGAAAGGAAAAATGTGATTCTACCAGGTTCTGTTCTACAATTAACTTCTACAATATCCTCAAACTCCAAAATATTTTCAAATTTTACTTCTATCGGGAGTTGCTTTTTATAATTGTTTTCAATTTTTTGTATTTCAGCAAAAAGATCTCTACCTGTTAAAATACTAGGGTGTAATACTTTTAATTTGGAAAATGTTAATGAAGTTTCCACGTCTTTTAAAATATTTAGTATAGTGGTATACAGGGTGTTTCATAATATATGCGCAGGACTTCAGGATGTGATAACTTATCCAAAAAGATGAAAAAAGTCGCTATTAACTTACCCTCTAAAATGCACAATTTTCGAGATACAGGGTGTTGAAATTTTAGAAAAAAATTCGTTTTTTTCGAATATCTCCGGAACCGTTTATCGTACAAAAAACAGCTTTTTTAAGCATTTTCTACTCAAAATAAGCTATGTTTTGTGCCAGAAAAAAAAATTTTTTCCTCATAATTGGTGGAGATTTTGAAGGGGTAGCGGGTGTTTTTCTCCTCAACTTCTACGCCCCTGAAAAATGTACGGTTTTGAGAGGCCCATTCGAACCGCCAATGTTTTCTACACAGAAAAGGTACTCTTGGTCATAAGCTCTAAAGTTGACCGTTTTCGAGAAAAATCAACTTTTATGTTTAAAAACATGGTCAATTTAAAAAAAAATATTTTTTTTTTACTAATTAAACAAAATTTATTTTAACGTTAGAACAAGTAACAACACCAAACCATAATTGCAAAATAAAAAATGATTCAAAAGTTGTCTTTGCTAAATTCTCCAAACCGTAAAGGTAACGTAATTTCGAACATTTCAGCATTTGTGTAAAAAATCATTTTTTATTTTTTTTTTAATTTTGCAATTATCGTTTGGTTTTGTTACTTTTTTTAACGTTAAAATAAATTTTGTTTAATTAGTAATAAATTTTTTTTTTTTTTAAATTGAACATGTTTTTAAATATAAAAGTTGATTTTTCTCGAAAACGGTCAACTTTAGAGCTTATGACCAAGAGTACCTTTTCTGTGTAGAAAATATTGGCGGTTCGAATGGGCCTCTCAAAACCGTACTTTTTTCAGGGGCGTAGAAGTTAAGGAGAAAAACACCCGCTACCCCTTCAAAATCTCCACCAATTATGAGTAAAAAAAATTTTTTTCTGGCACAAAACATAGCTTATTATGAGTAGAAAATGCTTACAAAAGCTGTTTTTTGTACGACAAACGGTTCCAGAGATAATCGAAAAAAACGATTTTTTTTCTAAAATTTCAACACCCTGTATCTCGAAAATTGTGCATTTTAGAGGGTAAGTTAATAGCGACTTTTTTCATCTTTTTGGATGAGCTATCACATCCTGAAGTCCTGCGCATATATTATGAAACACCCTGTATATAAGTAAAATTTGGTTATGCAAATCTTGTGCAAACAAGATAAAAATTTGATTTTGTATTTGTTCATTTACAAATTTATTTAATTGTATAATTTTATCTTTTAAAGTATTTTCATTGTGTTGGACGTCTTGAAGAGTGTCATTAAAATTTTTTATTATTTTATGATTAATTGACAGTTTTACTTGCGATTTGATATTTGAGGTATCCTGCTGTATGTCTGCTAATATTTTTGAAAATTTTTCGCCATCGTTATTATCTAAGTTACCGGTTATTCCCTTAATTACCGTACCAAAACCGTTAATAAGCCCTCTTCTATTTCTATAACTACTTTTATCAAAACTTAAATCTATTTGTTTAATTTTTTGTTTAATTTTATTTTGTGTAAACTTTATTATTTTATCGTAATTTTCTAATTCCCTATTATACATGGATTTATTATGACTAATTAAACTTAACCTATCATATTGTAAATTTAAATTGTTATATTGTTCGTAAAGGGGTTCTAAATTATAATAGTGTACAAAGGTATGCTCGGAACGTTGAAGTTTCGCCGCTCCCAACCTTATAGGTAGTATGCCCAAATTTTTTGTTATGTTGAAGATGTCTGCTGCTCGGACGAACGTGAGCAACCTGCAAATACTAGATTTTGCTGTTTATTTTTATCTGTTTCTTGGACGTTTGATATTTGACAGATGAATTTTATCAATAGTGTTAAAATGAGTTGGGTCGATGTTGGCTGTTTTTAAGTTTCGATTAATGAATTTTAATGTTTCTGGTTTATATTTATTTTTTGTTTTTGACTGTTTTTGCTTATTTTTTACAAACACCTTTTTAGGAATTACTTTTGGAATATCTTCCCCATTTTTATTTGCTTTATTTATAACTTTTACCTTTGATTTAATTGCCTTTTCGTTTATACTTTTATAGAGTAACTGAGTTTTTTCTTTATGATTAAAAATATAATTATTTAAAAGTTGTTTTTCTAGTTCTAGGTTAAATGGTGAGTCTGTGCCTAAGTGTCCCGTTATTATTTCTGATGATTTTAATTTAGTTGACGTGTGTATAGTATTATTATATGCTAAAACAGCGTAGTTAACTTTTATTTCAATGGGTTCTTTTTTAAAGGTGTCTTGGTTGTTTAGTAATCTGATATGTTCTATTAATGTAGAGTGGTAACGCTCAATTGGGGAATTTGATTCGGGATGTTGAGAACTTATAAAATGAATTTTGATTTTTTGAAGTTGCAAAAGCTCTTTTAACATGCCGTTGTTAAACTCACTACCATTGTCCGAGATAATTTGTTCCGGAATTGCGTGGTGTGTAAAATATTTAATCAGATTATTTATAACTTCTATACTGGAAGCTGAGTTAAGTTTATATGCTTGGCTATATTTAGAAAAAGTGTCTATTATTGTTAGAAATTTACATTTTTCAAGGGAAATACTATCCATGTGTAGTATTTGAAATGGCCTTGTAGCCGTAGGTGTTATATTAAATTTCAGGTTCAATGGGTTTCTATCATACTTGGTAAGTTGACAGATTTCGCAATTATTTATATAATTTTGGATTGTATTTCTTTGGTTTGGAAAATAGTAGTGTTCTTTAATTCGTTTTTCTGTTTCCTCTATGCCGCGGTGGTTTGTTTTTCCCTCGTGATAATTAATAATTGTTTGCCTGATTTCGTCTTCACCTATAACGTCTGTAAGATATTTTGTACATCTTATTAAATTAATTTGTGAATTTTTAAAAAATGTTTGCAATACACAGCAAAATTTTTCGTAAATTGGGTCTTCGAAGTAGACATAATACTTAATTTTTGGCGCGATATAGTCTTTAATTAACTTAATCACGTCCTGTTCAAAATTATTTTTTGAAAGTTGTACTAACAGTCTTTGTTTTGTTCTATATAAAATTATTCTGGATGGCTCCGCAGGTGCATACTCGACAAGAGAAATTATTATTTGGTTTTTTCCGTAATTTACTGGACATGATACTATGGGTATACTTACAATAGGGTTTCCGGAATTAAAGTGCATTGTGTTTAGGTCACTGTCTTCCGTTTGTTTTGTCGGTTCAACGTCTTGACTACGTTCTTTGTCATCAATGTCGTTGGTTTCTACAATTACAGATGTGTTGTCCGAATCTTTAACCGCGGAAAAGCTGTCGTTGAATTTTTGCATGTAGTGCATTAAAGGTTCGTTGACGGTATTTCCGGTATCAGGTTTGTTTTGGCTGTTATTTAACTCTTCACAAAAATCATCTATGAAAGAGGAAATTGCGTTTTTTGATTCTTTATGGTCAGTAATATTTAAATTAGGACAGGGTTCAATATCATATATAAATATTTTAATATTTGTGTTTTGAAAAATAAGTTTTATTAAGTTAAATATTATATTCCAATTTAATTTATCTAATCCTGAGACAATTTTTGGCATCGCCACTGAGTAATTTTTAAAATTTAAACAGAGTCTTTTTAGGGTAAGTAGGGCACTTATAATTGAAAAGTATGTGGGTTTGTCCTTAATTGATCTTTTTGTAATAAGATAATAAATGTTTCTTTTAGGATGATTAAGATATGCTACCTCACCTACTGGTTTATTTTGTGACTTTAGGGTATTTATGCAATTAAATTTTTCTTTGAATTTACGAGCAATTCCTTTATTCATACTTAGACATTGCGATACACAGTGTGCAAGTGATGTCTCATCTTGACAATTAAATAGATCGTCATAAACTATTTTAACATTTGAGTTGGTTATTTGGAGATTGTTATAGAGTATTTCGTTAAGGGTTTTATTTTGTTTCACTGCGTTTTCTAGTTCGATTAAGTTAATTTCGTGTTTAGGTATGTTTTGGTTGTCTCTAATGTAGTCCGAATCTTTGTTGTCTTGTATAGTATTGTCTTTAAGGACTTGTGCGTAACTCAAATTATTTGTCGTCTTATTTTTGTTAGTGGTTTCCTTATATAGGTTTTCTGGAGTATTTTTATTATTATCCGTTAAGTCTGAGGGTATTCTTGATAATGCGTCTGCGTTAGAATTTAAGATACCTTTTTTATAAACTATTTCATAATCGTATTGTCCCAAATATAGGCGCCACCTACTTAATTTAGAGTTTGGTTCCTTCATTGATATTAACCCTTGTAATGGTTTATGGTCTGAAACAATTTTGAACTTTTTTCCGTAAAGATAAGGTCTAAAGTATTTGACTGCCCAGATAATCGCTAAAAATTCCTTATGAGTCGTGCTATGGTTTATTTCTGGGTCGTTAAGTGTTCGACTTGCATAAGCAATTGGTAAATCACAGCCGATTTTACCTTGGGAAAGTACAGCACCCAGTGCATAGTTAGAGGCATCCGTCGTCAATATAAAAGGTTGAGTAAAGTCAGGGTTTTGAAGGATTGGTTCGTTAATTAAAAGGTTTTTGCAGTGGTTAAAGCAATTTTTGTACTCGATGTTGTTAACATCTATTTTATTATTTTTCTTTAAACAGTTTGTCATGGGTTTAGTTAACTTAGCAAAATCCTTAATAAACTTCCTATAATATCCTAATAAACCTAGAAAAGCTTTAATTTGTTTGGTTGTTTTTGGTATGGGGTAGTTTTGGATAGCTCTAATTTTTTCAGGATTAGGTTTAACGCCGTGTGGTGTTACAACATGACCTAGAAATGCGACTTCCCTTTTGAAAAATTCACACTTATCGATTTGTAATTTTAAGTTCGCAGAACGTAATCTATTAAAAATTTCTTTTAGGCTAAGTATGTGTTCCTGTAACCCTGTGCTAAAACATATTATATCATCAGGATATACACAACAATTTTTATTTAAAATACCGCGAAGAAGGTTATCCATAATTCTCTGGAATGTGGCTGGGGCGTTTTTGAGCCCGAATGGCATACGAAGAAATTCGTAGTGACCGTTTTCTGTGCTGAAAGCGGTTTTCTGAATATCTGTTTGTGCCATTTCAATTTGGTGGTAGCCACTGGCAAGGTCGAGGGTACTGAAATACATACATCGCCCTAATTTGTCAAGCAAATCCGTTATGTTTGGTAACGGATATCGATCATCGATAGTTTTTTCATTCAACTTTCGATAGTCGATAACTATGCGCCATTTGCGTTGGCCAGAAGAGTCTGCTTTCTTTGGCACAACCCAAATAGGTGAACTCCACGGACTATATGAAGGCCTTATAATTTTTTGTTCTAACATTTTTTTAATTTGTTTTTCCACCTCCTGTTTATGGATTTGTGGAAACCGATAAGATTTTGCATAAACAGGAATTTCGTCTTTAGTAATTATTTTGTGTTTAATTTTACTTGAAAAACTTAAGGGTTTATTTTCAGTATGAAAAATGTCAGAATATTCGCGTAACAATTTTTCTATTACACTTTTTTCTTCATCGTTCATGTGGTTAATTTTTATTTTCGATAGATCAATTGTTGTATCACCACAATAAACGTTTATGTTATTAAAATTTGTTGCTTTTTGTTCCCTAAATTCATTAAACAATTTAACATGAATTGGACTAATTTTAGCAGGAATGTCTTTATTTGTAGGGTTAACAACACTACAATAAGTAGTAAAATTTTTTACAGTAGCTACACTTTCTGGGATTTCCAAATCGCCAGATTTCATGTAGGGTATAATGACGTCTCCGTCTTTAACATTTTTAACAATTATTTTTATTATTTGTTCGGTTCTAGCTGGGACTACTATAGGCCCAGGCCCACTAGACAGTTTTAAATAGTGAATTTTAATTCTACAGTTCGGTGTGATTAATACGTCGTTTTGTAGATCAATCACCGCGTTAATTTTCTTTAAATTGTCTAACCCTAATAAACAATCAAAGTCTTTATGGAAATTAAATAAATGAAATTTTAAATTTATATTATTTTTAAATAATGCTCCACAAGGAATCTCTGTACTGTACTTTTCCAAGGAGGTACCGTGTGCGCTTGATATAAGGAAAGGGTTGTATTTTATGTTTTTTGAAAATAACCTATTTGCAATATCTGGTTTAACAAATGATTTTGTGCTTCCATTGTCTATCAAAATTTTTAAATTTAACTTTGTCAAACTCATTATTTGTATTCTTCCGAGGCTCAATTTCCTAAAAAATCCGCGCCGTCGTCAATTTTTTCGCTTTCGCTTGGGAAATCAACGTGTGGATCGCTATGCAAATTAAACAGTTCCTCTATTTGAACATTTGGGGAAGATCTGTTTTGATTATTAAAATTATTAGTTGTAAAATTTTGCCTACCCTGTGACATATTAGTATTACGTGTAGAGATACTCATAGGGGTTGGTTTGGGCACTCTTACGTTGGGATTTGGATTAAAAACGTCATTTCTATAACTTGGACCCGGTTGGTTTTGATAATTGTTGTTATTATTAAAGTTATTTCTATTACTAAAATTGTTACTAGTATTATTTGATTGGGTGTTCATATTTCTTGGTTTTGGTTGATAATTATGGGGATAATTCGTTAAGGGTAATGGTTTTGGGAAAATTTGGTGCTGTTTGTGCATTTGCAAATTTCCTTTATAGTTGTTAAATTTCGATTTAGGTTGCGAAATATGATTTTTACTATTTTGATTATTTATTTCTAACTGAAAATCGTTAGTTAGCATATTAAGTGCGGTATTTAAATCTGCAGGGTTTTTGGTACGCATAAGTGAACCTATAGGTTCGCGAAAACCTCTTAAAAGAACACGCAGAGCGTATTTTCCTTAATATGCTGTTAAAACTGCAGTTTCGTTTGCATTTTCAAGATGGATAGTTGTAAGCAATTTGTAAATTAAGTAAAGTAAGAATATTATTATAAAAATCGAAAACTGATTCTCTAAATCCTTGTTTCAGTTCGGTCATTTCGATACCTAAACTAAAAACATCTCTTTTATCGCTATATGTATTATGTAGAGCAGTTTTTAGTTCTGCCCAATTGGTAATTAAACAAGATGAAATTTTGATAGCGGCATCGCCTGTTACTTTTGCTAAAATACTAGACATTAAATATTCATTTTGAAAATCTGTTGGGTCTTGGGCATTATAGAATTTTGTGACTATTTTTTCACAAATTTCAATAAAACGTGGTAGAAGTTCGGATTCTCCGGAAAATTCTGGGATCATTTTAAGGTATTCGGGTTTAAGGACGTTAGCCATGTTTGGGTTAGGGGTATTTGTTTCGGAAATATTTAAATTAGCAAGATTAATGTCAGGGGTTTGATTTAAAATATTTTCAATAATGGTGTCGTCTAAATCGACGCTGCTATCTGTTTCGGAACTTGAGTCTGATTTGGGGTCGTTAGGGAACAATCTATATTCATTAAATGACATAAGTACTTACAGGCAAATTATCGTTGCTGGTACCGTCTGCATCTGTGATGTCCTCTCACTTGCGACGGGTGTGGTGATGGTTTCTTGTGTCTGCTCACTTGAAATTTCACCTGGTTCAATCACCAATTAATCGTAGGGACGATAACAATTTCTTGCCAAATTGTCTTGGTGAAACTCCGACTGCGCCAATTACGTTACGATAGTGCCCGAAAGAGTTTTTAAAAACAATTTATTTTTATTTAACAATAACTTTTGTTTTGGAATGAAATATAATTTAATTAAAATACGTTTATTGAATGATAGCTAAATACAGACTGAGAAATTATAATGATTAATTTAGTAAGGTAAAAATGCTGACAACTGAGTTAGCGAAATAAATGAGGTTGTGCATGATGTCCTTATAAGGAGTGACTTCGTCACGTAACTTATATACATAAAATAAAGGTCAATCGTAGATAAGTATTATACAATTTTATGTGTGCGAACAGGTCAATATTTCGTTCTTGATACCCCAAAAGGCAACAGGCAGGTACAGGCTCCGATTTCCTCCACAGAAGAAGAAATATTAAATGCAAAATGTATAAGTGAGGTTATGTTCACTTGGATGTTAAATGGAGATAGATTATTAATGACAGGACGGGTGGCAAGATTTTTAAATAGGTTAAATACGGCATAAAAGCCCAGCATAAAAGCCACAGGTTAACCTACTGTTTTATATCACCAGGAAATAATCCTTATGCATTCAAGTCTCGGTATCGGTTCTTTCATCCAGTATTAAGACCAGTCGGAATTTGAGCCACCAGAAGACTGATTTTAATGATGTCTAAATCTGCCTTTTATAGCTAAAACTTGCACCTAGAAATACTCTAAAAACGACATCACGGCCGTTATGCTCCACTAAATGTCAAAATTCGTAGTTTTAATACATGGTACGGCATCTGTTGGCTGGTGGATGTACTACCTCTTGCCGGTGACAGAAAACTGCGGTTAATTACTAATGGTTCATTACAAACAATACTGCCTTGAGATATTTATTGTTAATGCGGATTTTATTTGTTGTACCAATTTGGAAAGTAATAACGCGCCACACAAGTCCAATTGTGGAATGGTTATTTTCTTTAGTGGAGCTACCTTTGATTTAGCGCAAATTAATTTAGTTGTGTAATTTGACAGATGATCGTTTATTGAACGTAAATATGCGCAACAACCGTAACCCGTTTCGCTTGCGTCGCAAAACACGTGTAGTTTCACAATTGTTGGGTTATCGCATATAAAGTGACGAGAAATTGCAATATTGGAAATTAGTGGTAGCTGACTAACATAATTTAGCCATGTTGATATAAATTCCAAAGGTACCTTATCATTCCAATCGACCTTCAGCTGCCATAACTTTTGCATAAAAACCTTTGCCTTTATAGTGATTGGGCTTAACAACCCTAACGGATCAAATATCCTTGAGACAATAGAAAAAATTTTGCGTTTTGTTAAATTAGTTTGGTATTCTGTGGATTGACAGATAAAAGAATAATGAATAGTGTCTGAATGCGCGTTCCAAAATAAACCTAATGTACAGCGGTGTCGTTTGCGTAATTTTTTTTAAATAAATCTGTTGGCTCGGTGTCGCTTGACCCTAAGTTTACCTGTGAAATATTACAAGCCCATTTGCATAAGTCAAATCCATAATTTTCTAGCAATAACGTCAACTCGGTTTTTAGTTGTATTCTTTCCTTTACAGTGTTGGCACCTGTTAAAGGTCATCAACATAAAAATCGCGTATGATCGTATTACATGCTGCAGGATAATTATTGGCGTTTTGATAGGCAATTTCGTGGAGACGCCGTATATCTAAAAATAGTGCACATGCCGTGCCATATGTTACTGTCTTTAAATTAAAGACTTAAATTGATTCTGCGTTGTTTTCTCGCCCTAATATATTTTGATATTTTAGATCCTCTTGATTAATTAAAATCTGCCTGTACATTTTTTTGATGTCGGCGGCCAGTACATATTTGTGCGATCGAAACCTCAGCACAATATCAAAGAGATTTTCTTGGATCGTAGGCCCGACGCAAAGGCACTCATTTAATGAAACTCCCTGTTCGGGTTTAGCCGATGCGTCAAAAACCACCCGAATTTGTTTGTCTTTATACACCGCGTGATGTGGTAAGAAATATTTTGGCCTATTATGGACTTATCGATTCCCATATGGTCGAGGTTAATATATTCGTGTATAAATTCAAATTATGCAATTTTTAAATTGTAATTTTAGTGAAAGTGATATTCCAAGGATTTTAAACGTTTTCGGCGATTGTTTCGGTTTTTCCCAATTTGTGCATGCAATCTTTAAACGGTAGCCGTACGACGAAATGACCTTTGTCATCCCGGATCGTAGTGGCCTTAAAATAATTTTCGAAATATTGTTCTTCACGCGAAAATCTTTTTTGCGACGGGAGTTCCTCTAACTGCCAAAATTTGGATAATTGATCATTTACTTATAGCGCAGATATGGTTTTTAGCTGGTGCGATCTTTGGATGAAATAGCCCTGAAATTATCCATCCCAATTTAGTTTTTTGTAAAATGGGATGCCCTTTGCCGAGGGTCTTTGTCTTTGGTTCCAATAAATGATAAAATATACCTGCCCTAAAAGAATATCAATAGGTCCCGCCTGGTTAAAAGTTGGGTCGGCTAATAAAATATCTCTTTTTATATGCAGATTATCAATTGGAAATGAAACTATTGGAATCTAATTGGTAATATTGGGTAAAATTAAAAATTGTAATCTAATTTCAAAAGTGTTATGTCTTGAATTAAGTACCGCTTCTGTACGGTAATTTACTTGTGTCACCCTTTGATTTATACCTGCAATGGATAATTCATATGTTTCCCAGGGCAATTGCAATTTTTTGGCTAGCCTTTGTGTTATTAAATTGTTTTGACTAACTGAATCCAATAAAGCTTTACATTTGTGAACGTTTCCAAATCGATCATAAATATTGACGACAGCTGTTGATAATAAGACGATACTCGAATCATTGAAATAACTAGGCGCCACCCGGTCCTGCTTTACCGAGTCCCTCGGTATATGGGTCATGGTTTCCCGGCCACACTGAGTGATATTAGACACATTGCCTGTAAAAGTTTTCCCTAATGAAGTGGTTAAATGGTTAGAATTACACTGAAAGAAATGCATTGCTCCTTATTACTCAAAAATAGTAATGATTACAAATATTATATATTAAAATGGCGACAGCGAAAACTTTTGCTACTACAATATTTATATTTTGCTAGAAGGTTTATGCAGTCTGCACAAATATTTATTTGTAGGTGGAACAATTACGTTGCCCTGAAATAGTAAGACATATTTGTATTGGTAACAAAAAATAACTTGTGATAGCCAATGCTTATTTGTAGGCAGAGCAAAGAAATTTGTTCGAAGTAGCAGCAGTATTTGTTCTGTGTTGATATCATTATTTGTCTTGGCAGCAAGCATTTTCTTATTACAACAAATCATTATTTGTACATAGTGCAATTAAGTTTGCCCGAAATGGTAAAAAGTATTTGTATTGGTAGCCAAAAAGTATTTTTTATAACAAATGCTCATATGTAGGCATAGCAAAGAAATTTGTGTTAGCAGCAGAAAATTATATACTATTTGCTGCAGTAGGAAACATATGGGTAGGGGAGGGTAAAAATAATTTAATACTCTTTACAAATGTAGAAAAATATATTATAATAACTAGGTACATTTAAATTCAACCAAACTTCAAATACGATTCGATTTCGTCCAGAGAAGGTCCAACAATTACAGGTGTTGGTTGGAGGGACAGTCCAAATGACTTTAGTTTTTGCACTTTGCTTTCCAACACGTCGTTCAATTCACCAGTTATCTAGAACGAAAGACAAAAAAATACTTTAATACACATAAAATTTACTGGATTAAATTCGGTAACTACGGTTAAACATGTGATGTTTGACTACAATTAGGAAGACTCGTTTTTGCAGAAACAATTTCCTATAAAGTGAAATGGACTTTCGCAAAAAATTTACATTTCATAAACACTTATACCTAGGTAATAAGATAAAATAAAAGCTACCAACCCATACCTTTATGTGAATAATAAATCCTTCTTCCACTTCAGTCTTTGACGGCCGCCAACACTGTGATCGCTTGCGTTTTAAAGTGTGTGTAGACAATAAATGTGACAAAATAAATAAAATCCTTGTGGTTATTACTTCTATTAAAAAGAAAAAACTTCAATTATGTTTCAATACAAAGTAAAATTGCCTATCTTGTATTATATTTTCATCACCGAGTCCACTTATTTTACTTAAGATGTATCCGGATTTTAGCTTTTATGTCTACTACAAACTTGCACATTAAATATAAGAACAATACAATACTTACGTTTAAAAATATCCACATATTTAGAGAATCCCCATGGATCGTAACTAATGTAAAGGTATACAAATTGCTACGCAATCTTCACACGAACAAATCTCAAATGATTTTGACTCTGAAAATGGCCTAGTGGTGGCCATATGGAAAGTCTGGTAATCTTCGGGTATATGTTTTGCCTTTTTTAAATTTATATTTTTGCTGGTAAAAATTTTTGATAATTACTTTGTTAGTTATTTTTTTGCGTATGTGTTGAAATATCATTAAAACATAGTTTAATACACAAATATAAATTTAATGTAAATTTTACATGTGTACATGAACAAGTGAACAAACTTAATGCTGGGTTTTTACAAATGTGTCGAGGTCTCATGCAGCCTTATCTTAGGTAAAAGTGGGGTTTTATTGCCCTTCTTAAAAATATCAATACCTACTCTTAGATGAAAACCAGATGTGGTCATGTGCATGAAAAGCTTTTAAAATAAAAATAAAAAATATTTGGGTTTAACATTTATTTTAACCATTAACATACTTATTTTTTTATTAAATATTTAAAAGACATTAATTTTTTTAATAATTTTTTAAGATGTTATAAATAAATTATTTTTAAGTATAACATAGACATGCATAATGTATATAATGTATAATGTATAATGTATATTATACATGCGTCACGTATTTTTATTAAAACAACCAATAAATACTTAATTTATAATTATTTCTTCTTGTATTTACATATTACCTTGTTAGGTGGGTACTTAATTAAATATAATTCAAAAAAATTAAATACTTTGCAACCAACTATGTACAGGGTGATCCCCTATAATGTCACCCCCCTTTAACTTTTTTATTTTAAGTGTCCCAAAAAATTTACTAAAAATACTTTTTTTCTACGTATAAAGAAAAATGGAAAATTGATTTATATACAGGGAAAACCAAAAAGTTTATTTTTTTTCAATGGATCACCCTATATATGAATTTATTTTTCGATTCCTTGTAAAATTCTGAGCATAATTCATATAACAAACCATATACCTAAACTCAACCGTTTCTGAAATATTCGCATTCGAAATGTTATCATTAAATGTTTTTTTTAAACTGTTAGAAATCAAGAAGCCTCAATATACCAAAATTTTTATTGAAAATAAATTACTATAGTGACATTATGTCAATGTGTCTTGTTAGACAAACTATTTGAACTTATTATCTTAAAAATAATTTAAATATTTCAGAAACGGTTGAATTTAGGTATATGGTATGTTACATGAAATATGCTTAGAATTTTAGGGTGATCCATTGAAAAAAAATAAACTTTTTGTTTTTCCCTGTATACTGATCAATTTTCCAATTTTCTTTATACGTAGAAAAAAAGTATTTTTTAGTAGGTACCTACATAACCACACTTTTAAATTTTTTGGGACACTTAAAATAAAAAAGTTAAAGGTGAGCGACATTATAGGGGATCACCCTGTACATTACTTTATTTTGTATTATCAATACAAAAGTATGTTCTGTTAACACAATCTTCAACTAACGCACATTTGTTACGCCAGCAAATATCAGTTTGCTATAAGCAAAATGCTGTTTGCACAGAAAGTAAAGATTTTGTCCGTAAAGCAAAACATAAAGAGTTCATATGCTTACTACTACAAGCATTTTGACATTTGTTGTAAGCGCATAACTTTACCGTTTGTTTGTAATGTCCACAAATATAATACTCTTTCCAACACATTGCTTTCAGCATATTGTTTTTTGCTACCAAAACCTATGCATTTCTTTCAGTGTAGAGGGATTAGAATGATCTTCCGAGAATTGTGTGAAGGTTCGGTTATCGTTATTGACGCTGCTACTATTTTTCGAGGGAAAATGTAAGAGGGTGTTATGTTTAAGCCACTTTGCTTGCATTGTCCAAAAATGCAAGCGTTTGAATTGTGACCTGCTTTCAGGCAATTAACACATCGATTAGCCCCTTTAATGACTTTATGACGTTCCAAAGGACATAAATATAAAAAATCTTGACAATGGTAAATGGGATGAATTTGCTTGCTAGTTGTAAAATTACCTATCTTAAAATTTGGGATTACGCCTAATTAACTTAGGATGATTGTGGAAAAAATAGGAAGATTCAGAGGTGAATCTAAATTAGTATTATCCAAAATTATTACCAAAGGCAAAGTTTTATTAAAAAATCTCTTGTTTAAGCTAGAGGAATTGGCTAGTGAATAAAAATTTAATGACGTCCGATTAAAAATTAACGATATGTGCACAATAAATAAATTTAAAGAAATAGGACGATATACTAAAGAAAACAAAGGTAATTTTATATGACAAGCCAAAATTAATAACCAACAGAGAAGATAAAAGATAAAAAAGGATAGAAAGAATTTTAAAAAGTAGTAAGGTTTACCTGGTACCCGATAACTTTAAAACGCTGAAATTAAATATTGGACGCAATACAAGGAAAGGGAGGTAGCGTCCAAAAATGATTTTTCAGATTATCATTTTTTTAATTAAAGGGGTAAACGATCTTTCAAAAGGTCCAGACGGAATTGACATGGTTAGTTATTATTTTTTGAAGTCGAGCTTCACTACACAAACGCCCATGCCGCGGCATGCCATCCGAACTTCAATCGCCTTATGTAAAATTTGATTTTTGGATGCTAGTTTTTTCGTATCGCGTCACATATGCAATGTGTCTAATGTCGGCTAACTGATTCACACCTTGACGACGTGTTTACAGTAGCATGTAGCCGGATTTAACTAAAATTGTCAAAAGTTGTCCCTATTTCAACAATCAAGATGTCATTAATTTTAAAATAAATTATAACGTTTAAATGTTGAGTTTTATTGTAATATAGGTCGTTGCGGCCCGCCTGAGGTAGCATTCATACATATTTGGCCCAAAAAAAAAAGTTTGAGTAAGGCTGGTATAGATGGTAGAAGTCTTATTCTTAAGTGATAATATTACCATATTATTAAATACCTACGCTTCTTTTCGTAAAAAAAGAATTGCTAAACCTCATGCGCCGTGGATAACTGACACAGTAAAAGCAATGATTAAAGATAGTGCTTTAGCTAAATTTAAAAAATCAAAAAATATTATTACTGACTGAAATTATAGTTTGGCTACGCATTTTGTTTCGAGTGTGCTTCGGTCCAACAAGGCTACCCGACACTGATGAGGCCCAAAAGTCCGAAACAGGCTGTCTGTCGGTGCCTGGTTCGAAGCACATTCGAAATAAAAGCACAGTGAGCGAGGTGATTGGCATTTTCACATATTGATAGGCACTACTACTTTAGTAGGAAAACCATGCTTATATTGTAACGTTTTTAACTGTTCGTAGTGTGAATTAAAACACGCACTGGTTAATTAACGAACTTAATTATTTATTTAATAACTTAACTACACTTAAAACACTATAAAACTAACTAAACACTTAACTACTAATTATTTATATATCACTACTGTTCAAGAGTCTATTTATTTGCACTTATATTTATTTATTTCGACGCGAGTACTAAAACTTAACTGACTGCTTTATGCTGCTCCGTTCCTTATACATTCAGCGCCTATATCTTCTGGAACATTCCAGCGAGCTCCACACTCTCGATTGTTCGAGCGCTGACTCACCAGCGATGACTCACCGGCGATGACTCATCGGCGATGACTCATCACTTCGATATCCAGAGCGGTACTCGCTACATTGCCCCCGTCTTAAAACATTTTCGTCCCGAAAATGGTCCTCAGCTCCATGGCGATATTTGCATAGAGATCCAAACTTGCATTGTGACGTCCCCCTTTTAGGGTTGTGGCAACAGACAAGAATGGGTATGCCACTAAATCTGAAGATAACTTCCACCATACTTCTAATTATTCTCCAGTCTAAACCGTCAAGTCCACAAGCAATCTTCGGTATCGCCAGGTTCATGATGTCCCTGGACAAAAGGGTATCCCTTAATTTATTTAAAGCATTCCATACGTCACGGTAGTTTGGCTTCTGATGGGAGAGCTGCTTCGTTACCAGATAGAAAATACTTATGTTGCCTATCTGCTCATTATTCAATTTCAAGCACCTCTCCAACTTTGGGATTCTGCCTTCGTAGATCGTCGACCCGTCCAAACTTGTTTTTAAAGACAACCGCTATTCCCTTGGACATCCTAAGGTCTTCCGCAACACAGTGAGCCAAGGAGTAATCGGCCGAAACCGTGAACAGATCTTGTTGTTCTTCTCGAGTGACACCATAGCGAGCTTTTTTACCGCTCGAATATAAATACATGAAGTCTTCAAAAGGCAAGTCGTCTTCCGGCGGATTAACTCTCCTTACTGTAGCATCGTCTATTTGATCATTGTTTCCAGCGTAAGGGGCCAATCGGTTGAAATGGATCACTTTCGGCTTTCCTCTTGGTTGTTTCCTGATCCTGTAGATGATGTCATTTATTCGATTCATGACTTCGTATGGTCCTTCCCAAGAAGTCTGCAGCTTCGGTGAATAACCACGACGGCGCTGAGGGTTGTATAACCAAACTAGGTCTCCATGTTGAAATCCTCCATTTTCCGCCTTGATGTCATATGCCTCTTTCATTCTATCACTGGCACTCTGGATGTTTAAACGAACTCGGCTGTGAATGTCGCTTATTTTCCTAATTGCTAATGTAATCTTCTCCAGCAATATCTTCCCCTGGTAGGCAACCAAACCTCAGGTCACAAGGTAAACGAAGTTCAAGTCCCATAACAATGCTAGCGGGTGTCTGACCGGTTGTATCGTGGATAGAAGAACGGTACGCCAACAGGAACAGATGGAAGAAGCGATCCCAGTCTCTTTGGTGATCAGAGACTACCTTCGAAAGGTACCTGTTTATCGTTCGATTCATTCGTTCCACCATTCCATCAGACTGCGGATGTAATGCGGTGGTCCTCGTCTTCCAAATGTTAAGAATCTTACACACATACTGGAACAATATAGATTCAAAGTTCCTGCCTTGGTCTGAATGTATTTCCATTGGGACACCAAAACGACAAATCCACTCCTTAATAAGGGCATCGGCCACTGTGGCAGCTTCCTGGTTTGGCAAGGCGTACGCTTCCGCCCACTTGCTAAAGTAGTCCATTACAACGATGATGTATTTATTTCCAGATTCTGTTTCCGGAAATGGATCCGCCACGTCGATTGCAATTCTCTCAAATGGGCTGCCCACATTGTATTGTCGCATTGGGGCGTTTGGGTGCTTCTGGGGTCCATTGCTTGCCGCGCAAACGGCGCACTTCTTGCACCATTCCTTCACATCTCGTTGGCTGTTGACCCAATAAAACCGTTCCCTAAGTCTTCCGAGCGTCCTGGTCACCCCAAGATGTCCTCCATCTTATTATCTGCATCCGGTCTTCCCCCCCTTCTGGCATCTCCAGAACGCGCTTTAGAAGCCCGTCACTTAAGGTGATGGAATTCAATTGGGCCCAGTACGATTTCACATTAGGCGAATATTGGGCGACTTCCTGCCACGTTGGTTTACGGTCGTTCTTCTTCCAATCGATGATAAGCTTCAAATCCGAGTCCCTTTCTTGGTCTTGTTGAACCTCAGCGGTTTGCCAATGATCATCCACGATTGTAGTCCTGCGAACAAACACATCCTTTTCTTCGGCCCTGAGACAATGTTTACAGTCTTCCGGGCACGGTCTTCTCGATAAGGCGTCAGCATTTCCATGGATGGTCCCAGCCCGATATTCTGTGTCAAAGTCGAACTGCTGTAGTTTTTCAATCCATCTTGCTACCTGTCCTTCAGGATTCTTGAATTGCAAAAGCCATTTAAGGGGAGCGTGATCCGTTCTTAGCAAGAATTTTCTTCCATACAGATACTTGTAAAAGTGTTCGACTGCTTTTACCACTGCCAACAGCTCGCGTCGAGTAACACAGTAATTTCGCTCTGGTTTAGATAGAGTTTTACTGAAGTATCCAATAATTTTCTCTTTTCCTTCTTGAATCTGCGACAAAACAGCTCCCAGGCCCACATTGCTGGCATCCGTGTCCAAAATAAATTCACCATCCGGAAGAGGATAACTTAGGACTGGTGAGCTGGTCAACGCGTTTTTCAATTTCTTAAATGCTTCCTGGCATTCGTCGTCCCAACAACCTTAGCAACATTTGCGAATCCTGGTACGTACCGACGGTAGTAGGTGCATAATCCAAGAAAACTTCTTAAGTCATGTTTGTTCTTCGGTATTGGCCATTCCCGCACCGTCTTCACCTTCTGTTTGTCCACTGCCACTCCTTGACTCGAAACTACATGGCCCACTTCCCTCTGGAACAAGTGACATTTCTTCGGCCTTAGCTTCAGGCCGGAACTTCTTAAGCGCTGAAAGACTTCCTTCAGGTTCTTCATATGGTCTTCAAATGATTTCCCAACCACAATGATGTCGTCAAGGTACACCAAGCAAGTCTTTCAGGATATTCCCTTCAAAACCATTTCCATGAGCCTTTCGAAAGTTGCAGGGGCATTACATAGTCCAAACGGCATGACAGTAAACTGCCACAGTCCTGCACCCACAGTAAACGCCGTCTTCTCTCTATCTTCTGGTGCCATTTCAACTTGCCAATAACCGCTCTTTAAATCCAAAGTTGAAAATATCTGCGATCCAGCCAATGTGTCCAGGGTGTCATCGATCCTAGGTAGAGGGTAGCTGTCCTTCGTCACGTTGTTCAGCTGACGAAAATCGACGCAAAATCGAGTTGATCCATCCTTTTTCTTAACTAACACCAATGGGGAAGACCATGGGCTGTTGGATGGTTCGATCACCCCTTCCTTCTCCATTTCTTGCACAATTTTATCAGCTTCCTCTCGCTTGGCAAGTGGTAGCCTTCTTGCCGACTGTCGAATGGGCTGTGCATCATCGGTGTTAATTTTATGCTGGACAATCTTGTCCTACCATTCTTTCCTTGTCCGTCGTCAAAGACATCCTGATAATTGTGAATCAGCTCTTTCAGCTCTATCCTTTCATTGGGTTTCAAATCCTTTGAAGAAGTCGACAGAAGATTCGTCAATTCATTGCTAACCATTAACATTCAATACTCTTACAGGCACTTCTTTTCCGATGCGTATTAAAGTCTTCCCTACTACAATTCCTCGACCGACCTCTTTGTCATCAATTCTCGGCTCCAGAAGCATTATACTTCCATCTTCTGATTTACAATCCAAGAAAGCCTTCAATATCATCTCGCTGTTTTCCGGTATCAAAGCATCTTCTGTTAGCATTACACGAATATTCTTTTTTTTAGATCGATGCAACACGACTTCCTCTCCATTTACTCTCAATATTCCTTGCTTAAAGTTCAGTTCAAATCCTATTGAGTTCATAATGTCCATGCCTATAATAACTTTATCTTCAATATCTGCAACTAATGCTCGATGTTTAAATTTCCTATGACCATCGTGATGTCCACTTCTCCACGAACAGTAGCGGTTTCTCCTGTTGCAGTACGTAGTCGCCGATTAGTAGATTTGATCTTGGACATTTCGACAATATCTGGCCTAATAATTGTCTTCGTCGCACCTGTATCCAGCAGCAGCACATGTAATTTTCCATTAATTAAACCATCCACAAAAACTCTGCTGGACTGGTGTAAAAGAGATGCGACACGTTCGATATCCTCTGGGACATGCTGGTTACAGGTCGACGGTAGCCCCTTTTCCGACTGAGATGAAGTCGGCGCTTCCTGGCTTTTTCTGCAACGACTTCGTATATGTCCGAGCTTTCCACATCTCTAACACCGGATTTCCTTCTTTTCTGGTAGATTCTCTTTAAAAACTCGCCTGATTCATCGACTCTTATTCTAGGCTGGCTCCTGCAGCTCTGCTTTGCCGCCTCGAATTCCAAAGCTCGAGCCAATGCATCAACCAGTTGGCTCGGACGAGCCAGTGTTAGAGCCTGTCTTGTGCTAATCGTTCCATAACGGTTGTTGGAGTAGCTGGATAGGCTAGCCGGACCAAGCGTGCAATATCAGCCTCAAATTCTTGTAAAGTCTCATTTGATTTCTGGCAGCGGTTCTTTAGTTGGGAATGGTAGACATGTTCCAGATGTGTCTGACCATATCGCAGTTCCAGGTGTTTCACCAAGGCTTCGTAATCTTCTTGTTCGTTTGGAGAAAGTGTCTGCAAGATGTCCGTTGCATCTCCGCGTAAAGTAAGAGTTAATGCTGTAGCCTTCTCCTCTGGTGCCCAGCCATTTGCTTTTGCAGCTGCCTCAAACTGACGGATGTAATTTGTCCAAGAAGATTTTCCATCGAAATGAGGTGGTTTCATCCGTACTCGGCTTCCCTCCGGCACTGCTCCTGGTTCCGTCAGCATCATAGGTAAATTTACAGTTTCAGTTTACTATTTATTTCTCTAATTTGGACCTCCAATTTCTCGTTCAATTTTTCTTCTCTCATATCCAATTCCTTTCTTACCTCGTCAACTTTCTGTCCTACTTTCTCTTCTAATTCATTAGCATTTTCTAGAATATTCTGTTCCAAATATTCTCTTAAATTTTTGGAATTTTCTAGCATTTTCTGTTGAAAATCGTTGGAATTTTCCAGCATTTTCTGTTGCAAATCATCCTTTAAATCGTTGACATATTCCAGAATCTTTTGTTGTAAATCGACTTTTAAATGGCTAGAATTTTCGAACATTTTCTGTTGCAACTCGTTGGAATTTTCTAGAATATTCTGTTTCAAATCAGCTTTTAAATTGTTAGAATTCTCTAACTCTAACTCTAACTCTCGTTCGCTGTGTTTTCACCGCTGTTCTGTGGCAATTCTTGCTATAAGAGCGGCAGGTGCATTTTGTTTCGAGTGTGCTTCGGTCCAACAAGGCTACCCGACACTGATGAGGACCAAAAGTCCGAAACAGGCTGTCTGTCGGTGCCTGGTTCGAAGCACATTCGAAATAAAAGCACAGTGAGCGAGGTGATTGGCATTTTCACATATTGATAGGCACTACTACTTTAGTAGGAAAACCATGCTGATATCAAACATAAAATTATTCCTACATTTAGATAAATATAAAATTATTCCTACAAATCAAACCGGCATTGGACCAGGCTTTATCTGTAATACGGCTTTATTAAATGTTACTGATGATATATTTCGTGCCCTTAACAGCGGAAAAATTACTATATTGGTTTCTCAAGAAATGCGTGTAAATTACTCATAAATTATTTGCTTAATAGATACCAAGCAGTTAGTAATAATGCATCCCTATCAGAATTCCTAAAAATTCGAAGCGGCGTTCCTCAAGGCTCCATGCTTGCCCCTTTACTTTTTATTATTTACACCTTTAACTTTTCACAGGATTTTATCTCCTTTTTCCAACACTATTACGCAGATGATACTCAACTCTACATCTATTTTTATAATGATGAGTTATCACAGGTTTATTTAGCCATAAACTTTGAAATTTAAAAATTCATTGAATATACCAAGAGCCACTGCCTACATTTAAATGCAAAAAAGACAACTGCGATATCATTCGGAAATAAAAGCCAAATTAATTTATTTAAAAATAGTATTTTTAAAATCCATTAGCCCACGGCTCCCAGACGTTCGTTAAATTATAAAGGCTGAAATTTGTTTTCTGTATGTCTACTATACAGGTATAAACGAACGCTGACTATGGAGCTTGAGTGGCTTCGGCAGGTAACAGGTAGTAAAGGTGAGTAAAATTGGGTCTCAAATTTGTTATAGTATAAAGCTCAGTTTTTATATATTTTATTTGCAATATTGTTAGAAAGTACCACGTTTATCGCCGGACACCTAGTACAGTAGCAACCCCCTCCCAGGCACTCCTAAAGTATAATTATTTATAATAAAACTTTTGTCATAGTATAATAGCTGGGCTTTATATATGTTATTTTGACAACTATAAAATGATGTTTCCTCTGTCGCCGGACAGTTTTGATGGTTCCCCTATCTAGCTAGGCACATTTAAAGTCACTCTAGGCGTGAGCGCGAGTTACATGTATACTAGGGTGGCCCATCTGTATATGGGTTAGGGTGGTCCTTAACAAGGTTATTTTCAAATTTCTTTGCTCCCAGAGGCTCAAATGCTTCCAAATTAATAAAAAAAAATTCCCTGAAAATTTGAGCTCTTAATATTAACTCTAAGATAGTGCGCATTCCAATCTAAGTTTCCTATGGAAATAACATAGGAAAAATTACTTTTGTTGTTTATAATTTTATAACTTGGGAACGAATAAATTAAAAATTATAATCATTCATATTTTTATAGAGAATTTAACGCTGTACAAAAAAGGTCTCGTATAATTTTTCCATTAGTCCATTTGTTTAAAAGTTATTTAACGTCAAAGTTTAATTTTCATATTATTATTAATATTATCAAGGCTTTTTTATGAGGCGCCGTTTGTGTCAAAATTAAAAGTGCTAAATAAACTTATTTTGTTTTATAAATAATTAATTATATGCTTTACCAAATAATTTTTTTATAAATTTTTTTTTTTGTAAAAAATTTTATAAAATAATTTTTTTATAAAATTATTTTTTTATAAAATAATTTTTTTTTTAAATAATTTTTTTATAAAATAATTCTTTTTTATAAAATTATTTTTTTATAAAATAATTTTCAATTCGAATCAAAAATTATTTAATAAAAGACGACGGGCGCATTTATAAATTAATTTTTACTGCAGCCATCTGTATTTGTTTGTAGACACTCGAGTAAACGATTGAAAATAATAATTTATTATTTTTATTCATTAATTTATTAATTTTTTTATCTACATTTATTTTGATTTTTAGTTTTTAACAAGAATTCTTTATGTTTAAACGTTTTTTATAAAAAAGCACGTGTTAAAAACTAAAATAAATAAATAAAATAATTCTCTTGAAAATAAATTAAAATAAATAAATCAATTCTCTTAAAACAAAACTAAAAATCAAAAAAAATAATTTTATAAAAAAGAATTATTTTATAAAAAAATAATTTTTTAAAAAAATAATTTTTAAAAAAAATATTTTTAAAAAAAATTATTTTATAAAAAAATTATTTTATAAAAAAATAATTTTATAAAAAAATAATTTTATAAAAAAATTATTTTATAAAATTTTTTAGAAAAAAAAAATTAAAATTTTTTTTTATAAAAAAATAATTTTATAAAAAAATTATTTTATAAAATTTTTTAGAAAAAAAAAATTAAAATTTTTTTTTATAAAAAAATAATTTTTTAAAAAAATTATTTGGTAAAGCATATAATTAATTATAATTATAATTATAAAACAAAATAAGTTTATTTAGCACTTTTAATTTTGACACAAACGGCGCCTCATAAAAAAGCCTTGATAATATTAATAATAATATGAAAATTAAACTTTGGCGTTGAATAACTTTTAAACCAATAGACTAATGGAAAAATTATAAGAGACCTTTTTTGTAGAGCGTTAAATTCTCTATAAAAATATGAATGATTATAATTTTTAATTTATTCGTTCCCAAGTTATAAAATTATAAACAACAAAAGTAATTTTTCCTATGTTATTTCCATAGGAAACTTAGATTGGAATGCGCACTATCTTAGAGTTAATATTAAGAGCTCAAATTTTCAGGGAATTTTTTTTTATCAATTTGGAAGTATTTGAGCCCCTGGGAGCAAAGAAATTTGAAAATAACCTTATTAAGGACCACCCTAATATGGGTAGACAAAATTTTGAAGGTTTTTACCGCGCCACCCTGTGAAAATGTTCTTTTATGTTAAAAAATAAATCCACCAAAAATTCAACTCAATCCGACAAGAGGAACACGTGCCGCAAGTCGGTCAAAATAATGCGGGGAATATTGGTGTCAGAATGTTTTGTTACCTGTAATTAAAATATTTATTTTGTAACCTTACAAATGTTCGGTTACAGTTTTTGAGTTTAAAAGAATATTTATGATTTGTTTATACCGGCTACCTTGCAGTGGGGACCGTAAGTTCCAGTAGTATTGTCACATTTATTAAGGATACCTATTTTTATTTTCTATTTGCGTTCATGTTTAGTATGTGATATCTTGGCTACGTTTGGCACAATGCGTTATGGTATAATACTGTTAAGGGAGCCTGATTAGGTTATTTTAGTTGTATCAGTTTTATTATTTGATAAGTTCATTTTAGTGTTGTCCTTTAAGGTCATAAAGATCTAAAATTAAGTTAGGTTATATTAATATTATATTTTTGTTTTATTATAAACAGTTGCTTACTTGATTTTTGGTAATTTTATCATTTTTGTCGAATAACATGGGAATACTGAAATAATGGTGGGTATGCAGTTGGTCTCGTTGTTATTTTCCAAATTGGCTGTCAATAGGTGGTAATAACCATAGCACCGGATAGGTGACTGAGTAAATTGAATGAATATCTTGTTTATTTTTGGATTTATGAATATAATTAGAATCATTAATATTATTTGTCTTTTAATCACACTCACTCATGCGTTGGAACAGACCTTAACAAATATGAGTTGGAGTTGGCAACACTGCTTCCTGTAGAGAGAAGGTCTCGGAGAAGCGTGGTGAACGAGGAGCGATTGACAGATCGGATTTGTGTAACGATCTCGCTCAGTTTATTAATGTTTTATCGTAAAACCTAGTTACATTTGTTAAGCAAATATCATCGTGAGTTTTGGTTGTTCTCTACCCTGGTTTAAAGACGGGTTTGGGGTTGTTGTGAATTCACGTGCAACATGGTGAGTGTGGTTTAATTTTTAATCTTTAATTTACTAAGTCATCCTGTTTCGTAGATGTGTTCCATGGCGTTATAAATGCGTTTCACCTATTTCATCGGCCTTAAGGCTACATAGTTTGTTGTTTTTTTTAACATTTTCAACATTTTAAGAAAGAAACCGGAGAAATCCGTAAGTATTGACAGCCTAGGTGGTAGCGAGACTAATTTGCATATTAATCCATTAGGGTTTCTTTGGGGTGCTCCTTGTCAGGCCTTTGAAGGTTTAAAGACCAGTTATTACCATCATCGGGTCAGACCAACAATATCATGCTGTCCAGGCTTAAAGGCCATGCAATAAGGTGGAAACCCCCATGCGAACAACTATAATGCTGAACAGGTGCCAGATAACACTCCAGGGATGGATCCAGGTTTAATTTTTCTTTAGTTATTTTAAAAGGTTTTAAGTATTTTATAAAAGTCTGCGGATTGGTAAATTATAATTATAAATGTAGAGATACTAGTATTTTATGTGTGAACAAATAGCTATTTGGGTTTTAATTTTTAAAAACATTTAAATATAAAATTATTAACATTTTAAACTAGGATATTCCTACAAACATTTAAATATCAATACATATTAAAATTGAGTAAGTAACTGAATATTGAGTTTAACTTCTTGCCTACAACCAAAAGTTAATTTCAGCTCTGTAACGTTGTAGTGGCGCCCTACAAAATAGTAAGTATGGAAAATCACAACTTCACAACCTAGCTCCCAGACACTAGAGCTGCCGGCGCTGTATCTCCAACCCCAAGTTGGTTATAATTTCTAAACGGGTCACTTCTTAGAATAAAGATATACCAGGTATATTATACCTCACCCTTTACAGGTAGTTGTTTTCCCTCTGATAATAATTTCGTACATATGTTAGTAAGCAACAGACCTCCTTAAATAATAAATTAGATTTGTCTGTGTATTTTCTTTGTAAAATTAAAAAATAAACGTGATAATGTCTGAGATTCGAAATCTGCGGAAAGATTGTGTGGTGTACTTAATCGGACATTATACACCCCAAATTGTTGGTAATAAATTGCCTTCTAATAAACAAGTTTTGCATGTTTTATTATTTAACATTCGTAAAGTGAAACTAAGTTCACGTGAAAGTGCCGCGCTAACTATTAAAGAAGCTTTTATATTTTGGAACAAAGCTCGCATACCAATACGAAAAGAAAGTCACTGTATTGGAAAACTTTACGCCGAGTGGAGAGCGTTACAAAAATCAGCTCAGAGAAAGGATGAAAGTGCAAAACAAAAAGAACAAATATTTGTGGAAAAGATGGACGATTTATTTGATATATCCCATGCAGACGCCCTTGAGCTAATAACAATTGAAGAGGACAAACAGTTTTTAATCAGTCAAAAGCGAAAAGGCCGTCCGGGGTTTATGTATAAGAGCCTGGTCCATCACAACCAAAAAGAAGAAAATTTTACGGAAAAAAAACATTTTAACAGCAAAAATAATAGCTGAATTTGATGTCTTTAGGTTAAGCGATAGATATGGAGTTCGTATTTAGTAATAATATAAATTTCATTTTTAACGCCATTTTGAATTGTGACGTCAATTTTGTAGAGATAAGGATATATTTGAATTAATAATATAAATTTCATTTTTAACGCCATTTTGAATTGCTGACGTCAGATATTTATTATTTTCCAGCCAAAATGTGACCTAAAAAGTATTATTCAGTCTTAATATTATCGTACAGTAATAATGATTAGTGCAAAGGAAATTGAAATAGCAATCCAAAATATTGATAAATTTTTGGAAAAAATGTAGTAAAGAAGGTGAAGAAAAATTTGAAAATAAATATCCTACTCAACAAGAAATATTTCGAGAATTTTTGAAAAAGGAAAAAATTAAAAAATGGGTTAGTCAAAAAGAATGGAGCAGCATCTTAATGCTAAAATTGTAAATAACCAGTATGGTAAACATTTTGAGACGTGCCCCTGGTCAAATTCTGATGAAGGTCCAGATAAATGTCCATGTTGTATGGTTTCATTTTATGTGGAAGAAGCTAATGAGGTGTTAAATAAGTTACCAAAAATTACGTGCTGTTGTAAAATTAATTGAATAAACTTTTATATATATTCCTTAACAAAACTATTTGAGTTCAGTAGTACCTAAAATGCGTTGCGTTCAACAACCCGAAAAACTACCTATAAATAATTTAGATTTATTTGAAACCAATTCTGATGCTAGTAAACATGGTAATTTACTACCAAATTCCTTTAGAGCAATTTTTGTGGTCCTAGTGGGTGTGGTAAAACAAATGCTTTATTAAGTTTAATATTAAATCCTAATGGAGCTAAATTTGAAAATATTTACGTTTATTCAAAATCTCTTTTCCAACCAAAATATTAATTATTACAAAATGTTTTAAGCAAAGTAAAAGGTGTGGGGTATTTTCCATATAAAGATAATGATGAAATAATTGAACCTATGAAAGCTCGAAACAATTCAATTTTCATATTTGATGATGTAGCTTGTGATAAACAAAATAAAATACGCGAATACTATTCAATGGGTAGACATAAAAATATAGACGCTGCATACTTATGTCAAACATATTCAAAAATACCAAAACAATTAATACGTGATAATTATAATATTATTGTGCTATTTAGACAGGATGATATGAATTTAAAACATGTATTTGATGAAAATGTCTCACCTGATATGCCTTATGATCAGTTTAAGAAAATATGCTCAGAATGTTGGAATGAAAATTATGGTTGTTTAGCTATTATAAAAGATTTTCGTTTAAACAATGGACGTTATCGAAAGGTATTTGATAAATATATAAATATGTAGCTAATGTCACACTTACACCACACCATAATCATGCAACACACAAAGGAAAATTAAACTTTTTAAAGTTTTAATTAAAATGATCGGCCTTAATATTTTTTTAAGTTGAGTAATAATGATAGACTTTGAGCTGTTATTAATATTTTTTGCTAAGTAACCTTATAATGTTGGTAGAACCGCTGAAAATACTGTCACAAAAACCGATAGAAAAACTGCAAAAACTGCTATAAATACTGCAAAACTGTCGCAAGAACTGATAAAAAACTGCAAAACTATTACATAAACCGATAGAAAAACTGCAAAAAACTGCTAGAAAAACTGCAAAACTGCTATAAATACTGCAAAACTATTACAAAAACTACAGGCTGTTTGGTAATTATAAAAGACTTCCGTTTAAACAATGGGCGTTATCGAAAGGGGTTTGATAAATATATAAATATGTAAAACAACTATATTTAGTAGGGTGTCCGTTATTTACCAAGTTGGCTATTTTCACTTGGGTATCGTCAAAATCGTTTGTTTATGATCTGAAAACAATTCTAAAAAAAAAAAAAAAAAATTATCATGCCGTCTAACCCTGCCTAAAAGACGATACTTTTCCCATTTAAATGGGATTTTGCACTTTTTAGTAAATAATTTTTATCTGGCTGTTCATACTCTTCAACTTACCAAAAATGCTTGATTTTGTTTCTATTATGATTCCTTCAGATGGAGAAATTTTTGTATTGGCGAAAAAAATTTATTACAATAGTTTTGAAAAGATTAAAATTCATTTTTATTGGTTTTTCTGATTATTTTGCTTAATCTACTCACTAATTAATATTTATTCTGTATTTCATGTAAAATATTTCATTTTAAACTCTCAATAACTATACAGAGCATAAATATAAGTTTTAAGACACAAATCATCATTTATTTTATTTTAAATATTGTTTTTAAGATAAAAAAAATATGAAAATTTTAATTTTTTTTTAAATTATTTTTTAGCTGACAATTAGTATTTTATCTGAGTACTTTAAATTAAATAATTATAAGTTGAATATAGGTTAATCATTGAACTTTTAGTTTTTTCGTCAGACATTCTTTAGTTGCACTTGGAAATTCATTTTTATACTCTTTTATTACTTGAAGAAGATACTGTTTTTGATTCTTATCTTTAGCTAACACATTAATGTATTCTTGAGTCAATTGTACAGCTCTCTCAGCTATATCATTTGTAACTTTTATATTCTTAGCAATTTCCAATCCTTTCAAATAATCATCATTTTCATGCCACGCCTGCAGTTCTAAAAAGCTCTCATTGATATTAAACCTTTTAAAAAAGTTCAGAGTACGAGAATTTACAAAGTAATCAATTTCTTTAGTTTGTAAATTTTTAATATCATTATCATTGTTGATAAAATATTTTTTGGGACAACCAAATTTATAAGCCATATTCAAGTTCAATGGGGGTCGGTTGGGTTGTGTTGTTGAGTTTGGGTTGGTTTGGTTTTATGACGTAATTACGTTACGTAGTTACGTTACGTAGTTAACTAACGTGCCCTTAACATGTATACAGGTACAATTTATTATTATATTATTGTTGTGCCGCCAATTTTAAATTAAGCGGCACGGCAGTGATGACGTTTTTTATCTATTACGTCACTAGCGTGCCCGTAAAAATAAATTGCGGGCACTCTAACGTGCACCTAGTCACTTCGATTTAGTAGAGATATTGATCGATTTTTTTCACTTCTAATTCACAACTTTAATAATTTCAGCTTTACCATTAAAAATTTATTATTTGTAACATGAATTAAAAAATTCATGTTCACTATTCAGTACGAAAATATTATTTTTGAACAAACCACAATGACCAGAATAAACAATAAGTAGAAAATGAGTTGTTTACTTTTTATTTTGTTCAGCGACTGTCCACTAGAGGGTCACGTGTCCAATATATCTGGGTTTTTTATTTTTTTTGTGTTGGTAACAACTGTATTACTGGACTTAATTCAAACGGTGACTTTTTTATGTAATATAATATAAAAATTTTACATGAAATACAGAATAAATATTAATTAGTGAGTAGATTAAGCAAAATAATCAGAAAAACCAATAAAAATGAATTTTAACCTTTTAACTATTGTAATAAATTTTTTTCGCCAATACAAAAATTTCTCCATCTGATGGGATCATAATAAAAACAAAATCAAGCATTTTTGGTAAGTTAAAGAGTATGAACAGCCAGATAAAAATTATTTACTAAAAAGTGCAAAATCCCCATGTTATTTAAATGGGAAAAGTATCGTCTTTTAGGCAGGGTTAGACGGCATGATAATTTTTTTTTTTTTTTTAGAATTGTTTTCAGGTCATAAACAAACGATTTTGACGATACCCAAGTGAAAATAGCCAACTTGGTAAATAACGGACACCCTAATATTTAGTATCATTAGTAATCATGGCACCAACCACTGTCAATGTAACTGGAAAAATTAATGAACTCTCTCACAATATTAGAAAAAAATATTTAGCTCTTAAATTGGGGAAAGCTGAAAATGATGCTACATTAGATAAAATTTTTAGACCAATCATAAAGCCTCTTAAAAAAATGGCATATGATACGGATTTTGTAAAAAAAGAAGCTGAAGAAGAAGATTTATTACAGCCAGCAAAAAAATTATCCTATAAAATATAAAGCTATTTATAAAATACTTGAATCATCCCCCAGAAAAGATATTCAAGCCCCAGATAAATCATTAAATATCTCAAGCATACGTTTTCCTGAAAATGACACCACTAATGAAAATAATCCAAATGATTTTTATAAAAGCGAATATGACCCCAATAAAACATCCCACCCCACATTTTCTAGAAATAAAACTATTTATGAACATGATCCAAATGATTTTTATAATAATGAATTAAGCTTAAGTAGAACACTCGACAACGAATCAATCATTCTATAGCAGAATATTTGGATTTTTTCAATGAATTACCTAGAAATTTTGTTGAAGGACATATGAGAGATACTAGCAATAAATATGATCATACTTATATTCACCACGACTTAGAGACAGGCAAGATCAAATTTGGGGATTCAATTGTGGAGTTTAAAGGTCCTGATTTTTTTGTAAATAATCATTTTTTAAGGGGTCCCCAGGACTGTACGAATTAATGTTTAAACAAAATCCTAAGAATTACATGACTTCAGATTTTAAAACATTTGGTAAACTTGTTATGCTTACAAACGCACATAAAAGAAATTTTGATCCCAACGAACAAACCATGGGGCATAGAGGGCTCAAATATAAAAACATTATTAAGCCTCTTTTAGAGCAAATGAAACAGCAAGATATAGATAAACAAAAAGAACATAGTCGTAAACTTAAAGTTGTTAGAGCATCACAGCAGCAGACAGAAATAGGTAAAGAACATACTGAAAAAATTGGGTTTGGCAGAGCATCTCCCACCTTGGTAACATACAATGAAAAACCAATAGAGTACATTTATTGGGATGACGTAAATGAATTGGTTGAAAGATTAAAGTTATTAGTAGCCTCCAAGCAAGCTGGCAACACATCAAATGATAATGAAATTACAGCAATTATTAATGAGCTGAAAGAAGCAGGTGTTATATATTAAATCTCTTAACCATTCTAATCAAAATTCATTATTGTCAAAATTACAGTATGGTAACAATGTACTAAAATATACCCCCGATGGTAATATGGATAGAAAACCTAAAAATATGTAATGTGAAATCACCAACTTTAAATGCAGATGCTACTATTATGGGTTATGTTGATCAAATATATGCAAATTTTTTTTCTGATACAATAAAATCACTTAGTAAATTTGAACAAGAGACATTAGAAGCACTCAAGCAATCGGATGCAAAAATAAAAAAGGAAATTGAAAACCTCGATAGTAAAAAACAAGATAAATTAAAAATTAATTTAAATAAAGAACTAGCTATTTTAACGGAAAATACCGATGAGTTAAAAAAGTTTAAAGAGCAAATTAAAGAACTTAATAAACAAAAAAACAATAATTTTCAATGATTTAAATTCTTTAAAGCATATTTCAAGATCGCAGTGTTGTCGCTAAGCTACAAAGAATTATTTGAATTTTTAATAAGTTTTCCGGAAAAAAACCTAGATACCAAGTTTTGTCGAATTCAAACAAAAATATTGACCCTCACTGGTTACAGTAGCTTATCACCTGAAGCACGAACAATTTTAAATACATTTAATGACTTGGATCGGCAAATTAAATTCCTTCAACAGACGCAAGATGTGAACTTAAAGGATATAAAACAGCAGCAAACAGCAAAAATTTTAGATTTTAAAAAGCAAATCGAAGAACTTAATACAGCTTTAAAGTCTCTGGATACAAACGTGGATAAATTATTTGAGGACGTCTAAAAAAACAAATCCGCAATCAATGATGTGGAAAAAAATGTATTAAAAGTGATTACAGTGGCTGCTGGTGCTAGTACTCACTCTTCCACCACACCATAATCATGAAACACACCAAGGAAAAATTAAACTTGTTAATGAACTTCATAGGCCTATAAGAACGTCGAAAAACAATTATTAAGGGCATTGATGACCTTTGGCAATCAGACTTAGGGCAGATGGACATGTATGCATCAAATAATAAAAATTTTAAATACATATTGATTGTTATTAACTGTTTTTCAAAATATTTATGGGCTACACCATTAAAAAATAAATCTGGGGAAGAAGTTACAAAAGCTTTTAATTTAATATTGAAAGAAAGATGTCCACAAAACTTACAGACTGATCAGGGCAAGGAATTTTTTAATAGTAAGTTTAATGAACTTATGCAAAAATATTCAATAAGTGACTATAATACATTTAATTGTAAAAAAGCTGCAATCGCCGAGCGTGTTATAAGAACTGTAAAAGAACGCCTATTTAAATACTTTAGTTTAAATGGGTCATATAAATGGGTTGATATATTGCCACAAATTGTTTCAAATTATACTAATACAAAACATAGAACAATTAATATGAAACCAATTGATGTTTGTAAAAAAATTAAAAAAAAGTTTTAAAGTTTGCATTTACACATTTAAAATTAGCAACCAAACCTAAAAAGTTCTTCATCGGCGATATAGTAGGAATAAGTAAAGCAAAACATGTTTTTGATAAAGGATACACCCCCAGTTGGACTACAGAATTGTTTAAAATTGTAAAAGTAAAAATTACAAACCCAGCCACATATATTTTGGAGGATTTATTATTAGTGGAGCATTTTATGAGGATGAGTTGCAAAAAACAATGCAGCCTGATATTTACCTGGTGGAAAAAGTTGTACATAAACGTGGTAACAAAGTCTTTGTGAAATGGTTGGGCTTCGATGATTCACATAATAGTTATATTAATAAAACAGAATCTTTTTGATCACCCCACTCTTTTCCAGTTTCTCACCACAAAATCAAAATTTAATTTAGTTTAAAAAGTAAAGCAGTGCACACATAAAATGGGTAGTAGTGCAGATTCCGATTTTGAAGGTTATGATTCCAATCTAAATGCTTTGATTATTAGATATGAAGAAGCTATTAAAGCTGAAAAACGATTAATTTACACAACGACTTATGATTTCCAATTATTCTCGCTGGAATGTGGGCTTAGTGGTGCAAGGGATTTTTTGCCAACAGTAAGAATGGTTAACAAAGTTACTGGCGAACATCTCTCTTTTATATATGGTGAATAATAATAATAACGTTCATTGTAAAAAAATTACTTAACCCTTTATATGGCAGAGTACAATAAATGTTATTTTTAATTTTTTTTTGTTTAGACCCACCTATTTTGGATGTCTTAAGTTATTTTAATGATTATTTTGAAAATCCAACTGTTTTTTTTAAATTTATTATGGTGGATTAAATGGAAACCACTGCCCATAAGATGATAGATGGGCGGTGGTCTAAATGCGAACCACATATTTAATTTAATCGTATTTTTTGCGTTTCTGAAAGGATTTTAGTTTTTTTTTCAGGAACAGGTAAAATAATTACATGGTGTAGGTATGCTGTAAAAAATTAAATATTTACAAATTGTTCACTGAAAACTGTGTCATTATCCTTATTTGGATACGCCCCGGTTTTAGTAAATTTCAATTTGTCAAAGTTTCTTCATTAATTGATTCTACCCACTCTTGTGTTTGTGACTATGTTACAGTGGCAAATTTTTATTTTCACTGGTCAATTTTCAAAAATGACCTACTACTGGTAGTTTTCTCTGAATCTGACGAGTAATCGCGATACTGAGTCATCTGAAAGAACATCTGCATCAGAGTCACTTTCACCCTCAAATCTATTCAAGATTTGTTTCCTGAAATGTATACTGGATGTTCGCTCACTACGATTACGTAGGCTGGATCGTGCTGAAGTATTGGCAGAAGTTACTTGTAAACATGAAGATGTACTTGGTGAATTTAGAAGAAAAGTACTTGGCGACTCTTGATTAGAGGAACTTGGTGTAACTAATGCTCGTCGCTAATCCATAGCCTGATCTTTGGTTATACCAACGACTAGATAAAATAGTTTACTTGAATCCAATTTTTCAAAAAAAAAACAAAAAATACTGGTTTTTATAGGCATGGATTCAATAGTCTCACGGTATGTGAGCTTCATAGAGGTTATGTTCTAAAACGATCTAAAAATTTCGTTAGCGCTAACCTATTTTCCAAGTACTAGTATCACAAGTTGTAAAGCATTCAATTACCTTTTGAATTATATGTGTTGTCAGGTAAAAAAACATGCTTATGCTCGCTAGCAGCAACAATTACTGCAAATGTTACTTTTTCACAATTTTGTGTGAACAGGCAATGGTTAACATAGAAACCACATTGGTTCTAACAGGTGCCAAATTTAAATTGTGGCCAATATGATACCAACTGCACATTATGAGTTCATTTATTTGTACTTTGGTCGAAGTTTGGGTTTTCTCTCATTTCTAAGTAACCTGTAATGTATGTGGTTAACATAGAGACCATTAACATATAAAGGGTTAACACAAATGGTAGAGGTTCTCACTGAGATCTTTCACCTCGCCAGTGACTTAATTAAGTAAAATATTTAACAAAAATATGTGAACAATCAAAACAAAAGGTACAAAAAAAAAGTCTATCATAAACAAATCCCCAAGATCAAAGACATGTATGATGTTTATATATAAAAGAGAAAATATATATATATATATTCTACTACAATAACATAAATACAATATATGTACGAAAATAAGTACCCATAAAAGAACAATAAAAAAAAGGAAAGAAAAAAAAACTAATCCATTTCTCGTATCCGGGTTTTAATAACATTTTTAAAGGTATAAGTTGGCAGTGATAAATAATTATAAAACATATTAAGTAATTTTGGGGCCATATAAGCAAAAGTGCCTTGAAATTTATTGGTGCGATGTTGTGGTATGTTAAATGTGTTACTTCTTAAATTATGAATGCTCAACCTTAAATTTATTTCTTGTAAAATATATTCTGGACTATTATTCTTTAATATTTTGTGTAAGAAGACACCATATAAAACTGTTGATCGTTTGTCAATTTTTAATTCATTATTCATGTATGGTGTTACGTGTTCTCTAAATGTATGCAATAAAAATATCTCATAGCTGAGTTTTTGTAACGTATATTTAAGTTCTTGCGTTAAAAAATATTAGTACACAGAGTTGCAATACTCAATATTTGGATATATTAAACTTTTAATCAATTTTAGTTTTGTACTTGGATTTGGAATGGGTTGGTGTAATTGAATCACTCCAAAAACTTCTGGATGCACATCGCACTGATGAAATTCAGCTTTGGAGGAACATGAAAATTGGATTAAATATTGATGGCAATAATAAAAATTTTAAAATATCAGATGATTGTACCATTTTGTATTTTATGCCAAATTATGTTTTTGAAATTCTTGAATTAGAAAAGTTAATTTTAAAAAAACTTGATCTATGACATAATCTATTAAAAAGCACATATGAAGCGATGAAAACTGAACTTCGTTTTTATCCTCCATCCCTTCATGCTGTGCTAGACGTTCTGTCATCCCATGGGCGCCGGAAGGAATTCGTCTAGGGGGGGGGCCTTAAAGTTTTTTACAATTTTGATAGATGTTATTTATAATCAAGTTGTACTGTAGAAGTTCACATTAAACTTAAGTCAAATAAAATATCATTTTTATATGTATATTTACATTTAATATATGTATATTTATATTTAAATCTAAATCCATAAATCCACACCATAAACTGGATCTAAATCTTCAATCATAAATCCATTACGTTATCTGGATTTAAATCATAAATCCTAAATCCACTTGCAAAAAAGGATTTAAATCCTAAATCCATAAATAAATCCTCTATTTTTTTAATATTTATTTCATTAATTTTTCAAGAACAGTTTCCGGATTATTTCACTTTTTAAGTTTTATTTAAGCTAAAACCCCTTGGATTCCAAATCAAAATTGATATGAACCTTATTGCACGTATATAAGATTCGAAGATCGAAGATCTTTGGAATATGAACATAATGACCCGGAAAACAATCGGGATTTCCTGGTGAAGTCATGATGATATCACAACGTGATTTTTTTTATCACGCTGTGATATCCTGAGTGCATACACATGCTTCATCACAGTGATATCATGTAGAACTCACGGTGTGATATTTTCAAAATTTGCGCATGCGTATTAGACCTGCGAACTGCGAATTTAAAACCTACCCGGACAACCTTCGTGATATTCATACGAACATCACGTCGCGATTTTCACAAATTTTATTCATACTGATATCATACGGAAGTCACCGCATAATAAATGAAAATCATACGAACGTCACGTCGTGATTTTCACAAATTTTGTTCATACGGACATCATCCGGATGTCACTGCGTGAGAAATGAAAATCATGTCGTGATTTTTTATGCTAACGGTGTTTGGATAATCATTTTTGCGCCACGTTCGTACACTAAGAGAAAAATTATGTTGAATCAACAGTTTTTGCGGTTAAATACATTTAATATTTTCTTGGATTTAAATTAACTACATATAATTAATTTAAATCCAAGAAAATATTGAATGTTAAACTGTTGATTCAATTGTTAACATACTTTTTCTTTCAATGTACGAATGTGTCGCAAAAATGAATATCCAAACTCCGATGGCATAAAAAATTATGTCGTAATTTTTTATGCCATCGGTGTTTGGATATTTATTTTTGCGCCACATTCGTACATTGAGAGAAAAAGTATACCTACATATATATTGAATCAACAGTTTTTGTAGTTAAATACATTCAATATTTTCTTGGATTTAAATTAACTATAATATAGTTAATTTAAATCCAAGAAAATATTTAATGTTTTTAACCGGAAAAACTGTTGATTCAACATAATTCTTCTCTTAGTGTACGAACGTGGCGCAAAAATGATTATCCAAACACCGTTGGCATCAAAAATCACGACATGATTTTTTAGGCCATCGGTCAATCGCAAACAGCGATGGCATAAAAATCACGACATGATTTTCATTTTTCACGCAGTGACATCCGGATGATGTCCGTTTGAATAAAATTTGTGAAAATCACGACGTGACGTTCGTATGATTTTCATGTATCACGCGGTGACTTCCATATGATATCAGTAATAATAAAACTTGTGAAAATCACGACATGATGTTCGTATGAATATCACGAATGTTGTCCGGGGATCTGTGGCTTCTGGTTTCTTCGCCATAGGATTATGAACGAAATCAGTAAACTGTGCTTCTGATTTCTTTGAACAGCCAGCCATTTCATTCATTTTACAACTTTAACAACACTAGTGCTCATTAAGACGGCACAAATCTAAGTTAAATTATCTAAGATAACAAATCTAATTTATCTAAAAAATAATGAACAAATGATAACGATCAGCACTTACCGTCAAATTATGGAGTACCGGAATTTCTGAGTATGAATTTCCAGGGGGGGGCGGGCCCCCCCTGCCCCTATGTAGCGGCGCCCATGTGTCATCCCTATGTTCTTGCGGTACTAGTGTAGAAAGTTATTGTTTTTTAGAATGCTTATACTATTTAGATATGAAAATGTCAAATGATTTAGAAAAATATACTGATTTTTAAATTTACCCTTGAGTTTTAATGATGATTGTTGTCAATAAAAACACAATAATTTAAAATAAACAAAATATATTTATTAATATTATAAATAATTATTACATAATATTAGTAATCTTGAAGTGCCCATGAGGTAACGTATCCTTTGAATTTGATAATAAATGCCTTTTATCATCATATAAACCAATTTTACTCTGTTCAATACTAAACACATTGCGATAGTCATTAAATGTGAGGTTTTCAACAACAGAATATTTAACCCACTTTGATTTTTTTATACATTTATTATTAATAACTTTATATGTATACATTTTTGAGCGCAATCCCACGAAATGTGTCATGATTAGGCCATTCAGTTCATCCTTCATTAGACCAGGAATTTTTTTATTTAACAAAGGGATATTTAACTCATTATCTTTGGGATAATCACTGGTATCAAACAAGTGAATATCCTTATGGATAATTTCATTATATACATCATCACATGATATTTCATAAATGAGACTATCCGTATCTGTATACAATAATTTTACATTTTGATTTTTTAGCATATAGTCGTAATGAAAGCTAAAAACGCATGTTTTTGAAATATCCAATATTGCCATGCCTATATATAAAGGTTTATTAAAGTATAAATCTGTTTTATTAAACTCAATAGCCATAAGGTTTTCGTGAGAAATGGTTCGATTATTGAAATTTGGACTTGCAATTAAGTTTTTGGCTCCAAATCTACCCTCCCGTTTTTTTTACTAATTTAACAATTCGGTGCTTTCGAATATTTTCCATGGTCTTGCCAAAAATAGCGTTTATCATTAGTTTAAATAAGTTTTTTTCGAACTCAATTTTAGAATTTTGTCGCAAATTTGTATTCAAATCAATATATGCTTTGAGCCAAGGTGATTGATTGAATTTTAATACCCGATGAATTTTACTTAAAACAAGTCCATGTTTCAGGGCCTGCTTTAAATTTCTATAGTGAATTATGTATTTTGATTTGTTATTTAAAGTTGTCATAAGTTTTGGTAATTTTGAATTTGGTGGTTTTTGATGTTCGGGGCCGAGGGGTAAGTCTCTGTGTAAATCGTGTAAATACTGTGGATACTCCAAATCCACCTCTAACAAATATCCCACAGGTGATTCATCTAAAACTTCCAAAACATCTAATGTGGGATTGTCAATCCATTCAAATCCTCCATAGGGTAGGTATTGGGACATAGCCCAACCATAGAGGTTATTGACATCCAGGTAGAGTAAATAATTTGATGGTTTGGAACCATCAAATGCATCACCCATATATTTGTTATTAGCCTCCGCATACCGATTGCAACATTGACTCACCCCACCGCGAATACCTTGCTCAATGAATAACAGCATATCTACAGATTGTATGGTATCGAGCCTACAATTTGTATATTTTAGCATGCAGTCACACGTATATCCAGGTAATGTATAATAATGAGCAGGATCTAGTTGATATGTTTTAAGACAACTTTCACGAAATTGTTCAAAAACATCAGCTAACAGTAAAATATCCGTTTTTAAATATAAATCTGAATACTCCCCCAAATCTTTAATATCAAAAACATTCCACACCTTAAGGGCATGCAAATAATCATCAGCACTAATTTTAGAATCATTTAATTTATTGTAAAAGTTTTCTTTAGGTGGCAATTTAGTGCAATTTTATTTTTCCTCGGAATCAATTAAATCATCTGGAAACACCCCCTTGCGTTCTAATAATTTAATTTTTTCATTTGGTAAATTTTTGAATTCGCTGTTTAGAATTGGATATTCGGATAAATAGGATGATAACTTATCTAGAGAAGAACCATAAACCGAAATGAATCTATAAATCAAAATTGAATTTTTGTATCTTTATCAAACAACGTAAAAGAAATATATTTTTCCTTATTTATTGGTAATAATGTCATTTTACCATATTTTGCAATATCTTTAAATACAAAATGACTATCGTATCCCGAAAAATTGTGAAAAACTATTGGTACTACAAATTTTTTATTATAATTTAAATTACATACCTACTTGATGTGCAAACCCCCTAAATTTTGAACTAAAGTGGCAATGATCTCGAACTATTATATCACCCTGTTTAAATTTTCTTTCACAAATATGACATGATTCTGTATGGTCTTTTAAATTTATATGCTCTCTTAAAGGTTGAATATTAAGCATTTTTGAATTTATAAATTTAGATGCTTTTTCTATTTCTTTTGAAAACCACTCCATGCAATCTAAACCACGATAACTTTTAAAATAGGATAAGTTATCATCATAGCTACATTTAAAATAATACCCCACACTAAAGGCTTTATGTTCTTTATATTTAAAAGACTTTGTAAAATTATCATCATTAACTGGTGCAAGAATTGATTCCATATCAGCGTAAAGAATAAACGGTGCTGGAATTTTATTTTTAAAGTTTTTAAACCCTATTGATTTTTCCTCCGGAAAAGATATTTTACAATTATTTAACTTAATACAATATTCTTCATGCTCATTTAATTTAATTTGGCTAGAAAAATAATTTAGACAACGATCACAAATAAATATTTTACCCTTATGTCTGGATTGCTGATCTGCAAGTAATCTGGGTAAATCCTTAATTCACACACAATGAAATTTAATTTCGCAATCCTCCTCATTATCATCATCTTTTGGATTGGAGTCCCACTCTTTGGGAAAGTATTTATTTTGAATTAATAATAAATTTACATGTTTATCTAGTTTGTACAGTTTTAAAATAGGAACCGACATATGTTACAATATATTCCAAAGTGTAAACGTTAATCGAGATTTTATTTATTTTTTCAAATTTTGTCATGGGAAAGTTGATTTGTAAAATTTAACACATCCCTAAAATCTTTATAAGATGTTGTTCTATCCGGATGCTTTGTACGATGAACAGGGTTATTGGCCGATAAAACTGACCATTCGAAACATTTATCATCATTATAGTTTTTAACATTTACGCAAGCGTGTTTTGTTTCAATTTATTTAGGTAGTCTAATAAACGATGACCCGTTACCCATTTCAACTTTATTTATATTGATTTCTAAACTTAAAACTTTTTATAATGCCCACCCAGAGTCTTTTTCAGCAAATTCCTCCACTTTATTTAAAATTTTATCAATTACATTTTCATTAAACCAATTTTTAAAATTTGTACCCACATCTATAGTTGCATTTTTTGTATTAAAATACTTAACGTCAACAACTTCCTCATTATTTATATTAAGTTTTAAAAATTCCCCTCCAAAACATGTGTTGACTTTAATTAAAGGAAACTTTTTTAAAATATTTTTCACCCTAGACCTGAATAAAAAAATGCATCATTTAAAACTGTAAGGGGGTCTAAATGTTTAATATTAACTATGATTCAAGTGCGAACACGAGACTGAAAGGCTGTTGTTAAATCCTCCCATTTAATTCTACCACTACGTTTATTTTTTAACCCTCCACCCACATGTTTTAAATTATTTATAAGTACATTATAACGTTTTAAGTGTCCAATTGTTGTAATTAAATGTGTTTTTGCGCCAATTGATTCTGATTTTTTCATAAAATTTAAGCATATTCTAATATTTTTTTTAATCAAATTTAACCAAATATTAGCCGTATTTTGGGAACAATTTTCAGTTAATAAATTAAAGGCATTTTTTATCAAATTCAATGAATTGGTACTTACCCTAGACACTTCAGATTCTGACATTTTTTAAATTTCGCGGATCTCGATTTGGGGTATTGGCTTGTAGTTGTTTGCGAACTTCTTTTGACCCAGGTAGACTAAACCAAATTTTCCACCATTAAGGTTCTCCAAATTCTTTTTCACCACTTCAGTTAGACAGGAACACCTTATACTCCTCGAATTCAGCCAAAGGTATATCACCAAATTTGCTTTTTACGATGTTGATTGATTTTAAGGGATATAGCTCCCCCTCAACCAATTCTTGAATCCTACGAACTTCTTTTTCAGTCACGACTGCCACAGCATTAACTTCAGTTAAAAATGACATACTATAAGTAAAAAGGTATAAATAATAGTAAATAAATAACTTACTTTGTATGGTTATATGAAGTATCACACCCAAAAATAGTTTTAGTTGATTAACTTGTTAAACTTGTACTGATGTTATTTGCGATTTTACACACCTTTTATATAAATAAAGTACGTCATAGGATGTTGATAAGAAGTAAAGCAGTAACCGCAAACAGGATCTGAAATATTTAAGTACGTCACATCGAATGTTCTAGAACTTTGTTGGTTAAAAATAACAGGATGTTGCTAAAGATAGAATCTGAGGTTTCCGTTAATTAAAATATTTTTTTCTAGAACTTTGGTGGTTAAAAACAACAGGATGTTGATAAGAAGTAAAGCAGTAACCGGATCTGAGGTTTTCTGTTAATTAAAATATTTGTTTGTTTGTGGATTTGCATGCGCGTTTTCGTAGTTTGATAGATAAAAATTTATTATATAAAGAAAATAATAATTGTGAATGCATCAATCTGCTTTAACATGTCAGAAGATTATAGTGAATATACCAATAGGTACACGCCTCCAACAAATCCTAAGGCTTACTTTAGGGAAAAGTAAGTTATATTTTTTTATATTATTTATCTTAATTATTTATACCTTTTTCTTTTAGCAATATAGCTCCACCTCCGCATTTAGATATTAAGTGGGGGTTAAGGGAGTGTGAGGAATGTAAAAATATTTTTTGTTTTTGTGAAAACGGTAATACACACAAAATTAAATTAATTTTCATCTTTACAATTTTTCTTTTTAGAACCCAATCGTCCCCCATCTCGGTGACTTAGACTTAGTATCACCAGATTCGGTGATAAACTTGGTATCACCGGATTTACAGTGCGATTCATCGATAGGATCCTCGTTAGAGTCATCTTCGCTACCCCTACCAATATTAACATCATCGCAAGAATTAAATTCTCTACCCCCATAGGGGGTAGCAGATTTATTTGATGATGCTCGGGGATCTGCAGCATCACCACCAGCATTAATACCGCCAACATGGGTGCTGCAGAATTGTCAACCGCCCCCAGCAAAACAAGGTCGTTATGTTTACATTAATAAAAATTGTAAAGATAATAATTTATTTATAATAAAAAATAAATAATATAAGGCGACTATAATTCCTAATTAAAAGTGTAAAAAATGATTAGTTGTTAAGTTAATATCATTGAATAAACATGTTTTCAGTAGCCAATTTTTTATTACTATCTACATTTATAAATAATACTTTATATGTAAATTTTCCCAAAAACGCTCAGGATTGTTATGTGGCATTTAATGTTGATAATCCAATGGTAAAGACTCAATGGCCAAATGATTGGAATCCAATGGATGCAGCTCCTGGTACATTCAAGATTCAAGTTAATGCCTCAGCAATTGGCTCTATATTACATTATAAATTAAAATATATTTTATCAGCAGATGGCGGAAAGACTAGAACCCTTTTTGAAATAAATAGTTTAAATAGTGTAATAACTAATTTAACCAATTTATCAACCACTACAGGATCGGGGGTGGCCTCTTCGAATTCAACAACATTTTCCACAAAAATATTTATAGAATTTATATCTCTGTTAATAGTAGGAATTCTTTTACTATTTATGGATTTTTATACTTTTTAGGTTATGTATTTAATAAATGTAAAAATATGTAATAAATATATTATGTAACTTACCTTTGAGTTTTATTCTAATTTTATGATATACATAAAAACAATATAATTTTTTATTTATTTATTATAATATTATTTTATTTAAAGCACATAATTTTTTTTTTTAATTAGTAATGTCAAGCGAATTCTTCCTCAGATCCTCGGAAATGCTCATAGCAGCAAAAGCCTTACACAGTTCATACATTTAAATGTCTTCTTTTAATGCTTGCAATTCTTTATAAAATTTTATTTTTCTTTGAGCAAATTCTTTACAATCCATGATTATGGGGTAGATAACTTTGAAGCCAATTATGTAATACTAAGGCATGTGTTGTACTACACCTACCGCTTCTAAAATGATCCAAACACATGAGGGGTTTGTTTTTAAACATAGGTTCTTCCCAAAGGTTTAATGTTTCAACGTTTATAATTTATATATTTGGTAATAACTACTCACAGACTGTTTTTAAATATTTATAATTTTGATTTCCTTTTGTGTAAACAGTATCGTATTCAGGCAATAATTCCATTAAAATGTTGTTAATCTGATTAAAATTCACATATCCACTTGAATATCGTAGACCATGAATTTTTTCTTCAAAGCAAACTTGTTTTTTATTTTTTCGCGATAACAGGTTAAATTCTACCAAAGGTTTTAAGAGATAATGATTTGTTTGCAATCCATTGGTAACCGTAACTTCTTTTGGATGAAAAAACCATTTTTCGTTAGAGAATAAATTAAATCCCTGAATATTTATAGACACAACCTTCATCTTAGACAGAATAATTTAAACTAAACAGCATTATGATAAACTACGAACTATTTCACTGAGTGGAAGATGCTTCATAATAACGTCATGTATAATAACACAATATGCTTTTGTGTTATCGGGAAAGCCTTTTTTCGCCTCAATATCAACTTTGATGTCAACTGTACTCGATTTTAAGGATTCATTTCTTCTGGAACAATCAATTACAAAAAGGGCGTGGTTCTTAAATTGTTTATAATCAAGTAGAGAGTGTTTTGATATTGTTAAATCATTTTTAAAACTTGAATAAAATTGTGTATAATTGTGATGGGCCTCGATAAAATTATTTTTTTTTAAATTAGGGTCCATGCGTTCTATAGAAAAATATTCGCCATTGAGGATAACACGTATATCAGATATATCAATGTTGTCAAAATATGAGGGATCTTTTGTATCATTACCTCTTCTATTGGTATGAAAAGCTAAAATTATATAGCGTGGACTTTCCAATGCAGTGCCCGTTTATCTGACCATATTTCCTTAGTGGCATCTTTAGTTAATTGGGGTAGCTCATGGGATTCGCACTTTCTAAATGGAATTACTATAGGTCTGTCTAATTTTATTGATTCCAACAACTGAAGCTTTAATAAATCATTGGGTGTAATAACTTGTACTTTTAACAAGATATTTTCAACGGTTAATTTAGCCTTTGTGGTGCCAGCAGCAGCAGCCGCAGTTTTTTCTGTTATAATTTGACAATCAGAGTCATTTCGAGCTCTTACAAGACGTATAGTTTGTTTACCAAATTGGGCTAGCTGATAATCATTAAATATACCAAATAAATGATGTAATGGTATACGTATATTAAAAGTTGAAATTTTGGCTATTGTTGAGACTATTGGTTGAGCTGGGTAATTCCACCCTGCAATGCCTAAATGGTTTGAATCATCGTAATTAAGTTAGTCCTTAATTGTGCTCACAATAAGAAATTCGGTCAAACAAAAAAACTCCAAAATTATTTACTAGGGCTGCCACGCCATCCCCTTTAGTTATTTCCAATTTACTATCTATTAATAGAGCTGCATCGTGCATAAGCAACCAGGAATCTCTTTGATGTATTGAAATTTCTATATCATCACTATTATTAAAAGATTTAACATAGGGGTAATAAGTTCTGTAGTCAACCTTTTGAATTGTTTCACTAAACTGTGGTTTTCGATAGATGTCGAAGATTTGGTCTAATGATGACATTATATCCTAATGATTGTAGAAAAAGTCTATTTGAATAAGTTAAGTTGTTTGAACTAGGCAAGCGTTTGCTGTCAACTGATTTCAAATTGCTTGTGCTGGGATTTTTATAATAATTGTTAAATATTAAACCCATTATGATAATTTTTTTAATTCCAAACGAACTATAACTTCCTCTCCACAAAAATTAACTGGCTTAAAATCTTGGTTTAAAATTACCAAAGTAATATTAGATATTTCCTGTTTATTTATTATTGGTAAATATATAAGGTTTCGGGGAATTTCGTTGATTGTATAGCCTGGATCAACGTCTACTGAAAATTCGTAAATTGTGTGTGTTGGAAGATATATTACAATCGATGTGAATGGTTCGAACTTTTATTATATTAACTGGGAGATCCGCTTCGTGTTTTTTACCAGGCGTTAAAGTACGCTTAGAAAATCCTAAAATTTTCCCTATACCATCTGCTTGTGTAAAATCTATTTCCAACGTATTGCTTTGAATTTCACACTTTAAAGTATTATTATTTGGTTTAAGTGAAAAATATTTATCATAATCTTCCTTTTTAACGGTGCCAGGAATAATTTGTTGTCTTAGGTAAGTTTCTATATCTAATATTTCATAAGTACCAGTAGGTATTATTATTTTCTTATCCACATTCGCGTCTTTATAATAAAATTTATTTTCACCTTCAATATTAGGGATACTGTTATAGGAAAAAAACCCTATTAATGCTATACCGTAGTCAAAATCTGAATTAAGTTGTATTGGATTTGTAAAATCGATACTTAAAACATAATTATTACTTTTTAATGTAAATAGCCGGGACATTATCTTTAAACAACGGTTAATAATAGACTAATCATATTTTCTTATCTCATTTATTTTTATAAAGAAACCACAAACATAAATGGCCACAATTAATTTTTTAAAGTTTTGAAAACGATCATTATTATAATTAATTTTAACATTTTTTTCTAAATAATTTACTAATTCTTTTGGTGGTTTAAGACCACCAAAACTATCAAAATAAATAACAGAATTGTTTCTTTTAGTATAAGCTACCCAATTTGTACCCAAATTTTTCGAAATGTCCAAATTTAGGATTGCAGATTCATTTTTATTTTTTATTTTTGGTAAAGCGTCTCGCATAAAAACCCCTCTAAAATAGGGTATTTTAAGCTTTTGTGCATATTTTACCAATTCAGAATCATATAGGGCTCTATTGGGTAGCTTTATTGATAGTTTTTTTGTTTTAAAAAAATACGATATCCTCCCTTGACATTCCTTTTTAAATATAATCCAGAGCCTTTTTTCCCAATTTCCTCCATAGCCCTATTATGTCGACCTAATTCTTCAAGTTTCTTTTTAGCATTTTTTGTGTCTATCACCATTTTGGCTACAGCGCTTGCGCCTCCAGCCAATGATCCTATGGCCCCCAAAGCTCCTAATAATGGTAAAAGGGGTAAAAATCCTTCTTGTTTGTCGGATTCAAATGGAATTATCCTAGGCACCTTAATATTTTTACGACCCCCGGCTTTCTTTATAATCACCCGAGCTGCTTTAAGTGCCGTTGCGGCAGATTTTTTAAGTGAATTTTGATTGGATATATCTAAATCTTGAACATGTTTTTTAATTTTATCAACCAAACTACGTTTAAATGAGATTGGTTTTTGAGTTTTTCGAATACCCATTCCAAGTTTTCTTTTAACCTTCATTCCAGTTGTTACTAACCAAGCTGCTGCTTTCTCCCCCAATTTAGATTTCACTCTTTGCCAAGCTTTATTTTCCAAAATCCAATCTGCCTTATGCCTTTCCGCCAAACTTTTATTTTCTGAATAAGCAATATCGTGATCTTTACATGCAGCGTCTAAGGGGTTTATACCAGTATCACCCCTTTGAATTCTCTTATCTAATTTAGTACCTGGCCCACAAAATTGGAAAGAGGGTACGTGAAGCTCAAAGGGTAGGTTGTTAATTACCGAATTTAATAAACCACTACCTTTATGCCTAAAAGTCAACATTGAAATGATTTTTTTTATTAAAGTTAAGCTTTTATAATTATCAATTAAAGTATGTTGAAACGGTTGTTAATATGTTTTTTAATTGATTTAAAATTGTACCGATCGGTACACAAAAATATTAAAAAATGTTGTGATTGGATCGGTTGGTCCAAGGAATAACGTCCTCTTGGTTCTTTCTGAGGGCTGCAGGTTGAGTGAGGTTCGGATTGGGCAGGCAGAATAGTGCTACATATGTAGCGAATTGTTCACATTAAGGTAGGGAACGCGAATTTAACTGTTTTTGTTCAACACTATTAACTAACTTATCTAATATTGTCTGTATTTGCACTAATTAAAGTGTTCAAAGGTTTTCACGGTGAAACGTACCGAATTTTCACACTTAAAAAGTTGAATACCACGCGCACTACTTGGCATTCATCAAGTTCGGGCAATAGCCATTGGGCCATTGAAAATTTCTTTTTGATAAACGGCGTAACTTCACCGGATTGTTTTTCTCCGTAAAATTTCGAAATTAAACGCGCTACACGCGCGTCGTTTGCGTATTTCGCGAGAAATAATGTTTGGAAACTGCTCCAGGAAACATCTTGGGATTTGTACCATTCGAAATGGGCACCTTCAGTTCCTTTGATTTGGCCCACGGTTGTTTCGACCCAGTCGAACTCGGAAATGTGCCTTTTCAGTAAGGCTGTCTTCATCTTGGACAAAAATCTGTGAGGATTTTCGGTTTCCCAACCAGAAAATGTCGGGTAGTTGGTGCGTTCAATCGGAATTTCTCGCATCGAACGTGCGAACTCCTTCAGGAAGTCAGCCATCCCATTGGCCGTGGATCCGGAAGGTTTGGACTCCAACAACTCCTTTGTTGCTGTTAAAGTCCCTGCTCGGGCGCCATGTTGTGATTGGATCGGTTGGTCCAAGGAATGACGTCCTCTTGGTTCTTCCTGAGGGCTGCAGGTTGACTGAGGTTCGGATTGGGCAGGCAGAATAGTGCTACATGCACCTGAAGTGTTGAAAGAAACCCTAGCAGCGCGCTGCAGCGTTGTTATGCAGGGTTGTTCCAGACTGGGCTTCTTGTAGAACCAGGGGTACATGAAGGTCCATCTGGTAACGTGGAACGTGCGTGGGCACGTCGGCAACGGTGTCCATGGCAGCAGTTCCAACCAATTCTAAATGTTTATTGACTTTGGAAATCAAATCGAAGTCTTCGAAGACGGTGTCCACAGTCCACGCTATTTTGGAAGCTGAGCGTGTAATGGGCATATCATTGACCTTGTTGACTTTGTTGACGGTGTGTTTCCATCAAATCCTCGATCACATCCCCATTGGCGTTGACGATAACATTTCTTACAATTCGGTAAATTGGACGGCGGGCTTTCAGTTGGAACTTGAACGAACGTTTTTCTTATCGTATAGCATTGCTTACCAGAAGTTTACCTCTTCTTTTATTTAAATTCGATCTTTCGAATTTTAATTCAAAATAAATTCAATCACTTGAATTTACAAGTTTTTTAGTTCTACGAACTGTTTTTAAATATCAAAAATAACTTAACTACGAATCTTTCGAAGTTTAATTCAAAATAAATTCAATCAGTTGAATTTTTCGTTTTACGAACGGGTTTTAAATATCAAACATAAATTTAACAACGAATCTTTCGAAGTTTAATTCAAAATAAATTCAATCACTTGAATTTTAATTCAAACAGTAATTAATTCCCGAAGGAAATTAATTTTAAAAGGCAAACAATAAAAACAATATTTCAAGTCAAAAATAAGTTACCAGTTGGTTTATCGATATGGCACATCGAGTAGAGTCAAAGCTGGAAGTCGCTTTGAGCTCGTAAATTGATCTGATTTTAATGCAGCAGGCATTACTATTTATATTAAATCGGAAGGATTTTGAAACCAATAATAATCGATAATTCATTTCATTACCTTATTTGGTCACGAAAACCGTGTTTCTAGATCAAAATAGAAGCTTTGGAATTTCGTATGACCAAATAAGGGCATTTGGTAAATGTAAAATTTTAGTAAAACCAATAGAAAGCGTTTTGACATTTGATTGACTGGAAACAAAAGTTTCTTGAAATTTGTAATGGCCAATAGAAAACGTTTCTTTTTCGTAAAATTTCCTGCGTTTTGATTGGTTGAAAACAGAGCTTCTCGATAAAAAATTAATTTTAATAAAAAAGGTCGGACGGAAGACTGAACACCTAATTGTGAGAAAAAGGCCTCTGGAGGGATTAGAAATAGACTTGTTAGGACAAGTCGGATGACGTCAGCAATTCAAAATGGCGTCAAAAATGAAATTTATATTAATAATTCAAATATATCCTTATCTCTAAAAAATTGACGTCACAATTCAAAATGGCGTTAAAAATAAAATTTATATTATTAATAATAAATCCTTATCTCCAAATAGCGGATGCCAGGTGACCAAACCACTGTTAAGTCACGCCCACCCCCTTATCACTAGTTTCCGTTCCCTTATCTCTAGTTCGAAATTTTTGTATCGCTTATCTAAAGGTGGCGCCACCTTCGGAAAACAGCACTACCAACCCAACGCGTTACGTCACATGTCTGGGTCACTTCCGGCGCAGTCCCCGCTTTGCATCTCTACTCACTGGGATAGAAAACTCCTTCCTTCTTTGACGGGGATGGAGAATGTAGACAGACTTGCTATACTAGTTACTAGTGGAGAAGTGGAGCAGTTGCTTGGAGTGCCTCCTTTGCAGAATTCAACCCGTAAAGAACAATCCTTGTCAGTTTATGAAACTCTAATTGATTAGAACACCACGGCCTCTAATCTAGGGTATTTAAATGGTGCAGCTTCAATACTTCAACAACAATTAGAAAGAGACATTTTATTCTTTCCTTGTCGACATCATATTTTCGAAATAGAAAGTGTATTTGATGAAAAAATGCCCTCTTCATTTGGCCCTGATGTTGCTTTATCTAAACGTTTTAAAGAATATTGGCCTAAAATAGACCAAACTAATTTTAAAACTGGTTTTTAAGTCGAGATGATTAAGAATATTTTGCAGCCTAGAAAATCTGAAATTGTCGATTTTATAAATACATTCCTACACTCCCGAGATGATTATAAAGAATATTTATTACTTTCCAAATTGTTTGAACATTACGAAACGAAGTGGACTGTATGTAATTGGTAAAATGAGGAGTCTGTGTACTTACGATTTTTGATGTTGTTCTTGCTGGGTAGCTACCCTATTCTCATGATGGTATGCAGCACACAGACTGGGATGGGTTTTATTTTAGGTAAAACTCCACGAACACGACAAATTAAACATTCTAATTATTCCTAAAAAGAACGAACTATTTTAATTATTACGACGATCCTAACTTTCTGCGATATTCTTTTCTAATCCCCGCTTTAAAAACAAAAAAAACCGTAAAAAACTTAAACCAATTGCCAACTTATAAGCAATTTAAATTAAATTGTTAAGCGCGATATTTAAATTAAATAAAATTAAGAAACTGTAGTTTCTAAAAATAAACCCAAAATAATTTATAATAAAACAAAACAACAAATACTTAAAATTTCCCGCCGCTATAAAATAACTAGGGAACCCGTTATTTTATCCCAAAATAATAAATAATAAATAAAACTAACTAGTTAATTGGCATGGACACAATTTTACTAAAGGACGCTTCAAAGTCCCGTTATTTGTGCGTACTTCAGCAAAACGAATAACATTGTCTTTGCCAGGAAAAACTTTAGTAACACGGCCAAGAGACCATTTCAAAGGAGGAAGTATCTCGTTCTTTATTATAACCAAGGAACCAACATTTAAATTGACTGGGGAATCCGTATTCCACTTATAACGTTGTTGCAGATTATTAAGATACTCTAAACTCCACCTTATCGAAAAGTCCGATACCATGCGTTGAATCAACTGAAAGCGTGACAGACAATTTAATTTTAAGTGAGAATAATCGTTATCTGGAACAGCATTCAAAGGTTCCATAACTAAAAAATGCGAAGGAGTCAATGGTGAAAAATCGTTGGGGTCGCTACTGAGAGGACACAATAGTCGTGAATTTAGAATGGCCTCGATCTGTTCCAAAAGTGTGTTTAATAGGTTAAAATTTGATCTCCAATTACCCGTTTTAAGTGAGATTTAATTTGTTTAACCGCACTTTCAAATAAGCCGCCAGTATGGCTTGCACTGGGCACGTTAAAATCCCACCTAATTGACATTGATTTCGCTGATTTTTTTCATTATTTCGCGGAGTTGCCTTGCAGCACCGACAAAATTTGTGCTGCAATCGGTAAATATTTTTGCAATTGCTCCTCTACGGCCTACAACCGACGCAAAGCGGCTAATAAGGCTTCGCTAGTGAGGTCCGAAACGAGCTCAATGTGCAGAGCTTTAGTAGCTGCGCACACAAAAACGCAAATATAAGCCTTTTGAGTTTTTGAACCTCTATATCTACCAATGGAAATATTGTATGGGCCAGCAAAATCACAGCCCACGTGACTAAAACATTTCAATTGGTTTTTGCTAAGGTTTTTGAAAAAGTTGTAAAAATTAGGTTGGATAAGTACATCAGGAAATACAGTTTAATATCACCATCGCAATTTGGGTTCCGAACAAATAAATCTACCCAAGACGCAATCAAGTTGTTGACTGAAAATATTTACAGTAGCTTGGATGAGGGAAGTCCATCCATGTGCATATTCCTGGACTTAGCAAAAGCCTTCGATACAGTCTGTCACCAATTACTATTGAAAATTTTATATAACTTGGGCATAAGGGGAACTCCTTATGAACTTTTTAAAAGTTATTTAAGTGACAGACTACAATGTGTCAAAATTAAAGATTCTCTTAGTGATTTTAAGAAGATTAAGTATGGAGTCCCTCAAGGAACCGTACTGGGGCCAATTTTGTTTACTCTATATATGGATGGACTTTTTTCAGTTCCAACTGCTGCTAAGGTCGTTAGTTTTGCCGACGATACCGCTCTATTTTACAAAGCAAAGAACTGGGAAATCCTAAAAAATATAGTGGAGAATGACTTTGTCAATGTTAAAAATTGGTTTGATGGTATGCTTTTGTCGATCAACTTTGGCAAGACATGTTACATACCATTTACGTGTCATAACTACAATCTTCCAACATATAACGAATTAAAAATTATAGGATCAGATCTTACAATTAAACAAGATAGTTCAATTAGATATCTAGGTATTGTAATTGACCCTCATCTAAAATGGGATAAACACATCCAATTCGTCCTAAAAAAAATTCGAACTACAATGTTCAAATTTAAATATCTTAAAAACATACTTACCTTTAAAGACTTAAAAGTTTTATACAGTGCCCTTGTTGAAAGCCATTTGTCTTACGGAATTATTGCATGGGGAGGTGTCTTAGATGTACATTTGCTTCCACTCCAACAGTCACAAAAAAGAATTCTAAAAATAATGCTTGGTAAAGACTTAATGTACCCATCTAAATTAATTTTTAGTGAAGCACAGACACAAGTATAAGAAAATTATATTGTTTTAATTTAGGTCAAAATTATTTCAAAGTAAAAAACTCCTTACCTGTATTAGATCACTCTTATGAAACTCGCCGTATTAATAAGTATGTGTTGCCAAAAATGAAAAAATTGATAGGTCAGAGATCTGCAAATTTCTTAGGTCCAAAATTTTTAAATCACGTTCCAAATAGCATAACAATTAACACAAACTTTAAGTAATTTAAAAAAAACTATTATATTAGACTTTTGTATGTATTGTATTGTATTATATTTTTATTTATACTACATATATTGAAATTCTTAAAGGTACATTTAGATACTTACTCTAATATATTATTATTATGTATATATTTTACTAGTTTTAAATTTAATCTCTCTCCAGACTTGCTTAAGGAGATTTTGTTTATTTACATATGTATGTTCTCTTTTCCCTCCTATTGTATCTCATTATTTTCGTAAATAAACTATTATTATTATTATTATTATTATTATTATTATTATTATTATTATTATTATTATTATTATTATTAACGCAAAAACTTGGAAGATTTCCCATTAAAGGTTGAATGGGTATTGGGTTAACGCTAAAACATTTCACACATTTTGAAGTGAAGCTTCTTATAACTCTTTTAGAAGCTAAGATTCAAAATTTCTGTCGATTTGTCGATTGAAGCGTTTGTGTCCCAGGGTGTAAATATTTTAAATGGTAATATTCTATTAAAAGATAAGTTAAACGGTGTTTTTGTGGTAACAGTGCAGGATGCTTTGCGTCAAAACCTAAATTAGAATTTACTAAACGTCCCCCCACACGTAAAATACCGCCTTTAATAAAAGGACAAAGTTTACGAATTTGTTTGTTATAAGGTATTTTATTTTTAATGTTTGATATTTCTTCCGCAAATACACTATTTTGTACATGCTTAACGATTAATAACAGTTAATTGTGAAATTCAAGTAAGTTTATGTTACTTTTTATTTTATCTTTTGTTTTCTTTGTATTATTTATAAATTTACGAATGTAAAAAACTATTCTATAGAATCGTTATAACGATTTTAGAAAGTGACGAAAATAAAGAGTCAATTATATTTGGCTCATTTGAATCCGACAACAATACAACCTTCTTAATTTCTTCAGTGGCAGGACCAATTTCAATTTTCGAGATGGGCCATGAGTTTTTTGGTAATTTAAGAAAATATGGGCCATTCCACCACTGTTCACACTGGGCCAGTTCCTTTGTAAATAATCCACGTGTACCGATATCTGCACTGTTATGTTCAGAGTTCAAATGATGCTAATATTCGGGTGCGATTCTGTCTTGTATAATTGAAACTCTATTTGCGACAAAGGTAGTGAGTTTATAAGGCAAAGTTCGTATCCAAGACAAAGCGACCGAACTATCTGTCCAAGCATAAATATTAGAAAACGAAATAGTATTTTTTAAAAGACCCATAACATATGTTATTAATTTTGAAAGTAATAACATTGCAAGTATCTCGAGCCGAGCTAACGAAACGGTTTTAATCGGCGCAACTTTAGACTTTGCGATTATAAGTGAGGTTTCAAAGGTTTTCTCAGTTATTAATTTCCGAAAATATACCACACTACAATAACCCATCGTACTATCGTCTGAGAAACCATGTATTTCTACAACATCTTTTTTACTTATATTTAAATAACGAGGTAAACGAATTTCTGAGATTTTTTTTAATCATTTTTAAATTGTAACCATTTTTCTACGACATCTTTTGGTGGGGTGGCGTCCCATTCTAAACCTAACGACCATAAATGCTGCATCAAATATTTGGCCCAAATTGTTATTGGAGAAATGAAACCTAACGGATCATAATATTTACTTAAATCCGAAAGAATTGTGCGCTTTGTACAATTTTCACTCATCGGCGTACATTTATATAAAAATTCGTCATTAAATGCATTATACTGCAGTTATTTGGGTCTTTTGAGGCGACATTATCTATAACATCTTGACAATTACTGCTCCATTTATGTATTTGAAACCCACCGCTATTTAACATTGAAATAAGCTCCCATTGAGCTTTTAAGGCTTCATCAACCGAATTAAATCCACCAAAAAAAATCATCTACATAAGTATTTTCTTTAATAATTTTGGCAGCTAAAGGATATTTATGCTTTTCATCTTCCGCTAATTTTAAAAGTGTTCTAATTGCTAACCACGGTGTATGCGCCACAGGTTGGTTTGAATATGTAGATTTTTTTGATTTGTTTGCAAGTCTATTTATTAATATAAATTTAGTCGGCTATGGTTGCTATATACATATATATATAAAAATAATAATAGAAAAGTCATAAAAATATATACATCAAAATAATAATAAAAATCTAATAAAATATAATATTAATAATTTATTATATTTATATAATTCAATATAATTTTAATAATAAATTATATATATATGATGTAAAATAAAACTTAACATAAATAATAAAGTTAAAGAAGCATAAGAAATAAAGAGATAAGGAATAGATAACAAAGAAGACAAGAAATTAGATAAAGGAGCAGAAGAAGGAAATTAGAAGAAGGAACAGAACAAGGAAACTAGAAGAAAGAAAATAATAAATTATAACTGACAATTATTGTAAATATTGGCAAATAAAACGACTTGTAAGTATAATCTTAAAAGCTATTTATTTAAACTAACCTGTGGTGTAAATACACACCATATTTTGGTCTATATCGAACCGGATTTAAATTTAACTTTATACAGTCCACTAAATTTAATTTATTTAAAATTTCATTAAATTTCATTTAATTTTAAATTTAATTTAAAATGTCATTAAAATTCATAAATGCCAAAAAAGAGGCTATATTTAATTTAATTCTCAATTTGAATGAAAATGCAAAAAAGGTTTCAAAGGCTGACACCAGAAAAACTCAGGAATTTTTGACAAACACAATAAATTTGGATAATTTATATGAACAATACAAAAAATTAAATGATGAAGCAAATAATTTAGAAATTAAAAATAATAAAGATTATAAACCTGAATTTGATGAATGGATCACCTTTGAAAACATGTTTTGTCAAATTAAAGATATTAGGGAAACTGTGTTGGAAAATCGAAAAGTTTTACCACAAGCATCAACAAATGAGGATTTAAGTGTTTTAATAAAATTACCTCCAATTGAAATGCCGAATTTTGATGGTAAACCTGAAAATTGGCCCTTATTTTTTGAAGCATTTAAAACAAATATACACTTTAATACAAAATTAAATAACTCGCAAAAAATTCAATATTTAGTAGGAAAATTAAGTGGTAAGGCACTCACTATTTTATAAGGAATTCTTCCTAATGAAGAAAATTCTGGGATTCGTTAGTAAAAAAGTATCAAGATAAGAGAGCGCTAGGAACATTTTATTTAAATAATATATTTGAAATTAAGATTGCGTCTAATAATGCCAATCAACTTAATAATTTTATAGAACGCTTTTCTTCTTCTTTAAGTGCATTAAAACAATTTAATATTACTGACCTTTCGGATTTCATATTTCTTCATTTGGCACTAAATAAATTAGATCCACAAATTATACAATTGTTTGAAAATTCAGTAAGTAATTCAGAAATTCCATTATGTAAAGATTTAATTGAGTATATTCGTCAACAGGTCTAAATTTTAGAACTTACAAATTCACATTCAAGTCTGAAACATAATACACTCACTAATTCTTCCTTAAAAAAATAAACACTCAATTGTACAATCCCATTCTTTTTTAATAACAGATGTCAAGCCATTAAATTGTATAATTTGTAATAAAAATGATCATTCAAATATTTACGAATGTTAAGTATTTAAAAATATGTCACCTAAGGTTAGATTTGATAAGGTTAAAGAATTAAGATATTGTATTGTTTACGGTTAAATCATACTAGCACTAAATGTAAATCAAATTTATATTGTAAAATATGTAAGAAACGTCATCATTCATTATTACACTTTGAAACACATAAAACTGAATCCCCTACTATGCAAAATAATATAGCTTCATCTTCTACTTTTAAACCTTTAACTCAATCTATTACTATGCATTCACAAGCTTCTTTAAATACAAACACTACTGTATTATTATCAACAGCGCAAGTATACGCGTTAGGTGATAATGGGAATAAAACCATAATTAGATGTCTTATTGATAGTGCATTTACGCTTCTTGAAAAACAATCCACTCGAAGTAATTTATCCTATGCTTTAAATAAATTCTTTTCCTCTTCAAGCTTCGTACAGTCGATATCGTGAAGAATTTCTCGAATAATATTTTCGACGAAATGTTTCTTCTTTTTTGATTTATAAAGAGTAAGTTAAATTAAATTTCTTCTTTCATTTGTTACAATAAATGTTCTTTTATACAGTTCTTTACCGAATTAAACTTAGCAAGATAGATTACTTGAGTGATTCAAACCTCTGAGTCTGGAGGGTAAGTAGAGCAAGTTTAAGCTTACGTATATTATATTACTTGAAATTTCACTAGTTTTTCCAATGGGGATATAAATGTTCACTTGAAACCCACGCCACGTGCCATTCCTTCAAGGGCCACGTGCAATTCCATCAAGGGCCACGTGCCATTCCATCAAAGGCCGCGCTGTATTTAACCAGAACCAGCCAGGAGGACGCGTGTGGTAACGTACCCATTGGAAGTCTTAAATGCTTTAGTAATCTACTTGACTATATATATTTTTGTACACCAAGTTAGGCCCCATCAGGGTCTATCCTTGTTTCACTTTTTATATCGTTTTAATATCCTTAAATACCTATATTTTGTTCTGAGTTAGGCCCCTTCAGGACCTACACTCATTTTACTTGATATCTAACATTTATTGCATAATGGCAATAATTTTACATATATTTTTGTTTTGAGTTAGGCCCCTTCAGGACGTACACTCACGTTACTTGATTTGATATTATATATATATTTTTTTTCATATGAAAAAACACGTTTAATGTAAACGTACAGTTTTTATGGCCATAAATATTGAACGGTTAATGATTTTGTGCAAAGGTGAATATCTTATTTTGGTTTATATCTATTGAATATTTGTTTACATAAATAAGTATCTTATTTTGATTTGTATCTATTGAATATTGCATAAATAAATATCTTATTTTGGTTTATATCTGTTGAACTCATATAATGTATGATTGGAACCTCTTATAATATATGCGAAGTAATTCTTAATTTTTCTTTAATTTAAACAACCAAACCCATCCAAACCCTAGACACTAGGTAAACTCTTAATTTGGATGGTTGGCGCCCATAACTTCCAACCTCAGCAAATGTAAGTATAATTTCGGTGTAAACCCCCTATTGCTCGCATTTCCGAAAACGACTCACCCTCGTACTGAGCCCGGGATATACACATATAAAAAAAAGGAGCAATCAAGCTGCTACAGTATTAAAAGTCAAAAAGCTTATATCTGTTTATTTATTTGTTTTTCAACTAAAGCAATACATATTGAATTAGCTTCAGATCTTAGTTCTGATATATTTTTAGAAGCTTTTAAACGATTTATTGCAAGAAGGTTTCCTGTTTCATGTTTATATTCAGATAATGCGACAAATTTTATAGGAGCTAAGAGACGTTTGAATGAAATTTATAATTTTTTATATGCAAATGAAACTAAACAATCCTTTCAAAAAGAATTTAATATTAGAAAAATAGAGTGGAAAATGATTCCTCCTTCGGCACCTTATTTTGGAGGTATTTGGGAGGCAAATTTAAAGAGTATTAAAACGCATTTATATACACTGAGAGAACGAAATATTTGTTAATAACGAGGCACGTTAACTATTAACATATCGTTGAGTTGGATATGGCGAAAGAAATATTAATTTGGGTCTAAGAACTGGTTAAGTTGAATTAAAGAAGCTCATAACGTATTAGCAAATGTAGATATATTAACTGTTAATATATCGAAATTCCATTTTGTAAAAAACTACGGCAACGTCACATGCTTGCGCATATTGCATTTAAAATTATGTTGACAAATGTTAAAACGTTTTATTCGAATTTAGGTATATTAACTGTTAATATATCACAGTTCTAAGACAATTTTATCCTTTATTTGTCTGAAACACAGTCACCGGACGATGTTTTAATAATTAGTATATAATTTGTTCACGATTAAGAAATTTTTTAATAGTTAACAAATATTTTAAAAAAATCGCAACTGTTTTGATTTCTTAATATTAAATATTACGTTTTCTCAGTGTAGAGTTATTGGTAAACAGTTATTATCTTATGAAGAGTTAAATACAATATTAATTCAGATAGAATGTTTAATAAATTCTAGACCACTTTGTTTATTAACTGAGGAACCTCATCCAGAGATTCTTACACCTGCGCATTTTTTAATGTCAACGCCCCTTCAGTTTCTACCATTTCTGTTAAATTCTGATCAAACTTTAATGGGAAGGAAAATGTTATTAGATAATTTAATTAGATCTTATTGGAAAAAATGGCATTTGGAATATTTACATACGTTACAATTAAGACAAAAATGGAATACATCTAATAATCCCATAAATATAGGAACAATTGTTTTGATAAAACAGGATGATGTGCCTCCACTTTATTGGCGATTGGGAGTTATAGAACAAGTTTATCCTGGAAAGGATGGGGTTATTAGAGTAGCACTAGTACGTTCCAAAAATGGGATTTTTAAGCGACCGGTGGTGAAGCTTTGCCCTATTCCAGCACAGTGAGTCTTGCATATTTAATTTTAACATTAATTTATTTTATTCAAATATTAATTTAAAATATTGTGAAATTTACATTTCAAAGCCACAGGTTGGTTTGAATATGTAGATTTTTTTTATTTGTTGTCAAGTCTATTTGTTAATATAAATTTAGTCGGCTATGGTTGCTATATACATATATATATATATTAGGGTGATTCATTTCCGCAAAGTTTTTGTTTTTTTTCGATGCTCAAGCAAAATATTAATCTACCTATAGAAAAAAAAAATTTCACCAAGGTAGAGCTGTTAATATCAATTTTAAGTACTTGCAGTTTAAATTTAAAGTTTTCCCATTTAAAATGCATGTAAAAAAAATGTTTTTTTTTTCAAATTTCTAATGCTTACCCACCTTTGACAATATTGCAAATCGGTTTAATACACCTTATGGGGAATTTCACGCTCTTTAAAATTGCTTTTGAGTTTTTTTTTGTAACTCGCATTGGTTCACCAGTAGGAGTCGTCAAAGGACAGTTTTTGAAAAAAAATCTTTTTTTTTTTATTTTTTCGAGTAAATTGCCAAAAGTAGTGATAAAAAAGGGCTGATTCATAAAAAAAAAGTTATCCAACCAATATTTAATGAATTTACTGCCATTTTTATAACTGAAAACGTAAGAAATTGATAAATACCAACCTATAATGTTATTTAGATTGATTTTTTCTATTTATTATCATTATATTTCCCTCGCTCATAATGAATATGAAAACAACACATACAATGTATGTAACAACACATACAATGTATGTATGTATGTATGTATGTATGTCATACATATTTCAAATTTCGCTTCAAAAAATTAAATAATCTTCATTTATATTTTTTTGCTATTTTTTTATGAATTTATCTGTTGTTTTCATATTCATTATAAGTGAGAAATTAATAATTTTAAAAAACTTCTTAGTGTAGGGAAATATAATGATAATAAATAGAAAAAATCAATCTAAATAACATTATGAGTTGGTAATTATCAATTTCTTACGTTTTCAGTTATAAAAATGGCTGTAAATTCATTAAATATTGGTTGGATAACTTTTTTTATGATTCAGCCCTTTTTTCTCCCTACTTTTTGCGGTTTGTTAGAAAAAATTAAAAAAAAACGATTTTTTTCAATAACTGTCCTTTGACGACTCCTACTGGTGAACCAATGCGAGTTACAAAAAAAAACTCAAAAGCAATTTTAAAGAGCGTGAAATTCCCCATAAGGTGTATTAAACCGATTTGCAATATTGTCAAAGGTGGGTAAGCATTAGAAATTTGAAAAAAAAAATATTTTTTACATGCATTTTAAACGGTAAAACTTTAAATAGTAAGTACTTAAAATTTATATTAAGAGCTCAAACTTGTTGAGAATTTTTTTTTCTATATGCAGATTAATATTTTGCTTGGGCACCGAAGAAAACAAAAACTTTTCTCCCTACTTTTTGCGGTTTGTTAAAAAAAAATTTAAAAAAAAAACGATTTCTTTCATAACTGTCCTTTGACGACTCCTACTGGTGAACCAATGCGAGTTACAAAAAAAACCTCAAAAGCAATTTTAAAGAGCGTGGAATTCCCCATAAGGTGTATTAAACCGATTTGCAATATTGTCAAAGGTGGATAAGCATTAGAAATTTGAAAAAAAAACATTTTTTTACATGCATTTTAAATGGGAAAACTTTAAATTTAAACTGCAAGTACTTAAAATTGATATTAAGAGCTCAAACTTGTTGAGAATTTTTTTTTCTATATGCAGATTAATATTTTGCTTGAGCACCGAAGAAAACAAAAACTTTTCTCCCTACTTTTTGCGGTTTGTTAAAAAAAATTTAAAAAAAAACGATTTTTTTCAAAAACTGTCCTTTGACTACTGGTGAACCAATGCGAGTTACAAAAAAAAACCTCAAAAGCAATTTTAAAGAGCGTGGAATTCCCCATAAGGTGTATTAAACCGATTTGCAATATTGTCAACGGTGGATAAGCATTAGAAATTTGAAAAAAAAAACATTTTTTTTACATGCATTTTAAATGGGAAAACTTTAAATTTAAACTGCAAGTACTTAAAATTGATATTAAGAGCTCAAACTTGTTGAGAATTTTTTTTTCTATATGCAGATTAATATTTTGCTTGAGCACCGAAGAAAACAAAAACTTTGCGGAAATGAATCACCCTAATATATATATATAAAAATAATAATAAAAAAGTCATAAAAATATATATATCAAAATAATAACAATAAAAATATAATAAAAATCTAATAAAATATAATATTAATAATTTATTATATTTATATAATTCAATATAATTTTAATAATAAATTATATATATATATATGATATAAAATAAAACTAAACATAAATAATAAAGTTAAAGAAGCATAAGAAATAAAGAGATAAGGAATAGATAACAAACAAGACAAGAAATAAAAGAAAATAAAGAAGTTAGAAAAAAGGAGCAAAATAAAGAAATTAGATAAAGGAGCAGAATAAGGAAATTAGAAAAAGGAACAGAAGAAGGAAACTAGAAGAAGGAAAATAATAAATTAGAACTGACAATTATTGTAAATATTGGCAAATAAAACGACTTGTAAGTATAATCTTAAAAGCTATTTATTTAAACTAACCTGTGGTGTAAATACACACCACACGGTGAAGAGTTAGTACCGAAAATAACACGATTTTAAATAAATTCTTTAACTGGAGAAGAAGGCTCAAAGCGCCATATTATTTTTTTAAATGCTGTATGTGGCTCATGTAGGAATATTCTAGGAAACATCTGTTTTACGTCTGCCGAAAAAATAATAGGATACATTCGAAGTCGCATAAGAATAGCCACTAAGTCTTGTTGTAATTTTGCACCCGGATACAAACAATCGTTTAAGGATTTCCCGTTTAGATCTTTTGCGGAAGAATCAAAAACTATTTTAGTACTAGCTGCACCAGGTCGTAAAACGCAAAAGTGGCTTAAATAATACGACAAACAGTCTTCCTTATTTCCCGACTTAACTTCTGATATGTACCCTTTATCTAAATACTCTTGCATAAAATTGTTATATGAAGTTCCTTATCCCGTGAAAGTCTACGTTCAAGAGATAATAAACGACAAAAGGCTATATCGCGAATTCCAACAAAATTTAAATTTCCTGATTCTTTAAACGGTAGGGCAACTGTGTAACTACCACTCTTGTTACGAAAAACTGTACTTGTGTATAAATTTTCAGATTTTATATCTTCTGGCGAATTTTGTTTAATTTCCGGTACGTTTTCTAATTCCCAAAATTTTTTCCGAAGTTTTGAAAAATACATGAGAATTGTTTGACGGAAAATTTATTTTTCCCATAATTACCCAAATGCTGTAGGCTGCCCTTGACCGCCGACAATGTGATCTGACTTTAAAATCTGACTATAAATTTCGGCACCTATTAACATATCGATCTCCCCCGGTAGATTAAAGTTGGGTCCGCTAATTTTAAGTTCGTAATATGCGAAAATTTTTCGTACGAAAAATGCCTTGATGGCATGACGGATGAGATACGAGGTAATACGATAACATCTATTTCAAATCTAGGGTATTCAGACTCCCTAGGAACTATAACACAGCTAGTTTGCCCATTAGGTGTGATAGCTTGCAACTGATTAATATCGAAAATTTGATTAGTACAATGCGTACGTTTTAATCCTAAACGGTTACAACATTTTTGAGTCATAATGCAAGAAGTACTTGCCGAGTCTCTAACAGTTTAATAGTTTCCCCAACTATCGAGAACACGAACGAGAACAGTAGACAATAATACTGTAAAATTACTATAAACTGTTAGGGAAGTATCATTTTTATTTATATTGACCGCATCGCTTGACCAGCTGGGTATAGGTACGCTGCTTGATGTCGCGCGCTGAGTCGCCAAGCTACCAGAATTATTACCCGCAAGATGCGCCGAGTGCGTTTCTTTACTATCGAAATGTAAAAATGTATTATGACGCCCTCCGCACCGCGAGCAATTTTTATGCGAAGGGCATGACTGAACGTTGTGATCGCAACGAAGACAGCGAATACAGAGCCGATGAGTTTTTTTTTGTAACTCGCATTGGTTCACCAGTAGGAGTCGTCAAAGGACAGTTTTTGAAAAAAAAATCTTTTTTTTTTTATTTTTTCGAGTAAATTGCCAAAAGTAGTGATAAAAAAGGGCTGATTCATAAAAAAAAAGTTATCCAACCAATATTTAATGAATTTACTGCCATTTTTATAACTGAAAACGTAAGAAATTGATAAATACCAACCTATAATGTTATTTAGATTGATTTTTTCTATTTATTATCATTATATTTCCCTCGCTCATAATGAATATGAAAACAACACATACAATGTATGTAACAACACATACAATGTATGTATGTATGTATGTATGTATGTCATACATATTTCAAATTTCGCTTCAAAAAATTAAATAATCTTCATTTATATTTTTTTGCTATTTTTTTATGAATTTATCTGTTGTTTTCATATTCATTATAAGTGAGAAATTAATAATTTTAAAAAACTTCTTAGTGTAGGGAAATATAATGATAATAAATAGAAAAAATCAATCTAAATAACATTATGAGTTGGTAATTATCAATTTCTTACGTTTTCAGTTATAAAAATGGCTGTAAATTCATTAAATATTGGTTGGATAACTTTTTTTATGATTCAGCCCTTTTTTCTCCCTACTTTTTGCGGTTTGTTAGAAAAAATTAAAAAAAAACGATTTTTTTCAATAACTGTCCTTTGACGACTCCTACTGGTGAACCAATGCGAGTTACAAAAAAAAACTCAAAAGCAATTTTAAAGAGCGTGAAATTCCCCATAAGGTGTATTAAACCGATTTGCAATATTGTCAAAGGTGGGTAAGCATTAGAAATTTGAAAAAAAAAATATTTTTTACATGCATTTTAAACGGTAAAACTTTAAATAGTAAGTACTTAAAATTTATATTAAGAGCTCAAACTTGTTGAGAATTTTTTTTTCTATATGCAGATTAATATTTTGCTTGGGCACCGAAGAAAACAAAAACTTTTCTCCCTACTTTTTGCGGTTTGTTAAAAAAAAATTTAAAAAAAAAACGATTTCTTTCATAACTGTCCTTTGACGACTCCTACTGGTGAACCAATGCGAGTTACAAAAAAAACCTCAAAAGCAATTTTAAAGAGCGTGGAATTCCCCATAAGGTGTATTAAACCGATTTGCAATATTGTCAAAGGTGGATAAGCATTAGAAATTTGAAAAAAAAACATTTTTTTACATGCATTTTAAATGGGAAAACTTTAAATTTAAACTGCAAGTACTTAAAATTGATATTAAGAGCTCAAACTTGTTGAGAATTTTTTTTTCTATATGCAGATTAATATTTTGCTTGAGCACCGAAGAAAACAAAAACTTTTCTCCCTACTTTTTGCGGTTTGTTAAAAAAAATTTAAAAAAAAACGATTTTTTTCAAAAACTGTCCTTTGACTACTGGTGAACCAATGCGAGTTACAAAAAAAACCTCAAAAGCAATTTTAAAGAGCGTGGAATTCCCCATAAGGTGTATTAAACCGATTTGCAATATTGTCAACGGTGGATAAGCATTAGAAATTTGAAAAAAAAAACATTTTTTTTACATGCATTTTAAATGGGAAAACTTTAAATTTAAACTGCAAGTACTTAAAATTGATATTAAGAGCTCAAACTTGTTGAGAATTTTTTTTTCTATATGCAGATTAATATTTTGCTTGAGCACCGAAGAAAACAAAAACTTTGCGGAAATGAATCACCCTAATATATATATATAAAAATAATAATAAAAAAGTCATAAAAATATATATATCAAAATAATAACAATAAAAATATAATAAAAATCTAATAAAATATAATATTAATAATTTATTATATTTATATAATTCAATATAATTTTAATAATAAATTATATATATATATATGATATAAAATAAAACTAAACATAAATAATAAAGTTAAAGAAGCATAAGAAATAAAGAGATAAGGAATAGATAACAAACAAGACAAGAAATAAAAGAAAATAAAGAAGTTAGAAAAAAGGAGCAAAATAAAGAAATTAGATAAAGGAGCAGAATAAGGAAATTAGAAAAAGGAACAGAAGAAGGAAACTAGAAGAAGGAAAATAATAAATTAGAACTGACAATTATTGTAAATATTGGCAAATAAAACGACTTGTAAGTATAATCTTAAAAGCTATTTATTTAAACTAACCTGTGGTGTAAATACACACCACACGGTGAAGAGTTAGTACCGAAAATAACACGATTTTAAATAAATTCTTTAACTGGAGAAGAAGGCTCAAAGCGCCATATTATTTTTTTAAATGCTGTATGTGGCTCATGTAGGAATATTCTAGGAAACATCTGTTTTACGTCTGCCGAAAAAATAATAGGATACATTCGAAGTCGCATAAGAATAGCCACTAAGTCTTGTTGTAATTTTGCACCCGGATACAAACAATCGTTTAAGGATTTCCCGTTTAGATCTTTTGCGGAAGAATCAAAAACTATTTTAGTACTAGCTGCACCAGGTCGTAAAACGCAAAAGTGGCTTAAATAATACGACAAACAGTCTTCCTTATTTCCCGACTTAACTTCTGATATGTACCCTTTATCTAAATACTCTTGCATAAAATTGTTATATGAAGTTCCTTATCCCGTGAAAGTCTACGTTCAAGAGATAATAAACGACAAAAGGCTATATCGCGAATTCCAACAAAATTTAAATTTCCTGATTCTTTAAACGGTAGGGCAACTGTGTAACTACCACTCTTGTTACGAAAAACTGTACTTGTGTATAAATTTTCAGATTTTATATCTTCTGGCGAATTTTGTTTAATTTCCGGTACGTTTTCTAATTCCCAAAATTTTTTCCGAAGTTTTGAAAAATACATGAGAATTGTTTGACGGAAAATTTATTTTTCCCATAATTACCCAAATGCTGTAGGCTGCCCTTGACCGCCGACAATGTGATCTGACTTTAAAATCTGACTATAAATTTCGGCACCTATTAACATATCGATCTCCCCCGGTAGATTAAAGTTGGGTCCGCTAATTTTAAGTTCGTAATATGCGAAAATTTTTCGTACGAAAAATGCCTTGATGGCATGACGGATGAGATACGAGGTAATACGATAACATCTATTTCAAATCTAGGGTATTCAGACTCCCTAGGAACTATAACACAGCTAGTTTGCCCATTAGGTGTGATAGCTTGCAACTGATTAATATCGAAAATTTGATTAGTACAATGCGTACGTTTTAATCCTAAACGGTTACAACATTTTTGAGTCATAATGCAAGAAGTACTTGCCGAGTCTCTAACAGTTTAATAGTTTCCCCAACTATCGAGAACACGAACGAGAACAGTAGACAATAATACTGTAAAATTACTATAAACTGTTAGGGAAGTATCATTTTTATTTATATTGACCGCATCGCTTGACCAGCTGGGTATAGGTACGCTGCTTGATGTCGCGCGCTGAGTCGCCAAGCTACCAGAATTATTACCCGCAAGATGCGCCGAGTGCGTTTCTTTACTATCGAAATGTAAAAATGTATTATGACGCCCTCCGCACCGCGAGCAATTTTTATGCGAAGGGCATGACTGAACGTTGTGATCGCAACGAAGACAGCGAATACAGAGCCGATGTAACTTAATTAAGTTATATCTGTTTTTAGGAGATTTAGATAAAAACTCACAACATTCTGTTATAGAATGTTGATTTTTGCACAAAACGCAGTTTTCAAATTTATTTAAATTGCGATCATTAGTTAGAAATGATTTTTCAACTGTAGAAAAATAATTATTATTTGAACGAGAATTTGGTCTTTAAAAACTACTATGATTAATTATTAAACGAGGTAGTTTGTTTTCTGTAGAATAGGTTTTTACCGATTCTAATGCTTTTGCTTGACCAGTAAGAAAATCAGTTAAATTTACTCAATGTCACTAATTTTTTTCTCAAATTGGGTACGAGTGTTGTTATCGAGTTTGTGTAACAAAATTGTAAACAACAAAAAATCCCAGTTTTCAACGTTAAATTTTAATGTTTTCAATGCGCTTAAGTTTTCCGAAAATGTATCCAATACTTTGCGAATACCGGAAGCCGATTCTAAATTAAGTGTTTGGCAGGTAAGAATTTCATTTACGTGAATAGATTACTTTAATTTCAAAATACATCTCATCAACTTTAGAAGCAGCTTTTTTATATTCAACAACCTTTTGAGAACTTTTCGCAGCGTCAAGCAACAACTGATGAAGTAATACTCAATTTTTCCAAAACGAAATTTGAAGGAATCATAATATTTTTTATCAGATTTAGCACTTCTTGCATATTCATAAAGCGCTACCAAACGATCAAATGCACCATCCCGCTTAGCAGTTAACAATTCAATTTCTCCTTTGCCAGGCATTTTAAACTATATTTTCTACGAAAAAGGTGAAGTTTAAAATATAAAATAAAATACTTCTAAAGTATTTAATCAAAGTAAAATTTAAATAAACAGCTGATCGATTCAACAACAAAGTTGAAAGGTCAACAAAGTATTTGCTCGTGAGAAATTATATTACAATAAATACCCTTCTCTTTAATCTAAGGGTAAGAGCGAGATACCATATATTTTAATAAAATGGTTAATTGTGACAAGGTGTTTAAAATCGAATGTTTTTTGCCGAAGTACAAAAAAAAACGCACACTTGCAAGCTAACTTGAACAACGGAATAAACTAACGCGCGAAATTTAAACAGAAAATTTTTTAAAACTCGAAAATATACTTTTACCCGAAGATTTCAAAACGCCAAAAGGGCCGTGGATCCGGCTCGAAGGACCATTAATGTTTGAAAATTACGAAACGAAGTGGACTGTATGTAATTGGTAAAATGAGGAATCTGTCTACTTACGATTTTCGATGTTGTTCGTGCTGGGTAGCTACCCTGTTCTCATGATGGTATGCAGCACACAGACTGGGATGGGTTTTATTTTAGGTAAAACTTCACGAACACGACAAATTAAACATTCTAATTATTCTTAAAACGGACGAACTATTTTAATTATTACGACGATCCGAACTCTCTGCGATATTATTTTCTAATCCCCGCTTTAAAAACAAAAACACCCGTAAAAAAAACTTCAACCAATTGCCAACTTATAAACAATTTAAATTAAATTGTTAAGCGCGATATTTAAATTAAATAAAATTAAAAAACTGTAGTTTCTAAAAATAAACCCAAAATAATTTATAATAAAACAAAACAACGAATACTTAACACAAATTGTTTTTTGAAGAACAACCGTCAAACCTGACATTTTATCGTCTGGAGCATTTCATCACGCACGCTGGATGTCTAAAGCCATTTATTGCTTAAAAATATTTTTCTTTCAAGATCAATTTAAACTTACACAAAAAGAAAAATCAGCTATTAATGACATATGCCTGTTTCTAGTTTATATAAAAGCCTGGTTTACAGCCCCTTCGGCAAAAAAGGCCCCAAGTCACGATTTTCAATTTTGTAAAGAATTAATAAAATATAAAAACATAGACTCCAGTATATCTAAAGCTGCATGTGGAAAAATGAAAAACCATTTGTGGTTTTTAAATCCTCAAAATGTTTCCTTATCATTTTTCGATGAAAATATTTCGATTGATATTAAAAAGGTAATGGTAAGGGCTCTAAATAGGCCAGCGTTTCATGAAGAGGGAATCAAACGGATAATAGTAGGGGAATTAGATCAAATAAAAAATAAAGAAATTTGCGACTTTATATCCGTTAGTTCTCAATTTTTTTTTCAAAAATTAAATTTTCCTACAGAATTTTTGGAAAGCAACTTGGAATAAAAACGAAAGTTACAGCAAGTGTTGTAAAATAATCAACAATCTTAAAGTAGTAAATGATACAGCTGAGAGATGTATCAAGCTAATTAATGATAATAACAAAATATTAACAAAGGACGAAAAGCAAAAGCAATTTTTACTTCAAGTTGTAAAGGATTATAAAACACGCTTTCTTGATGTTAAAAAAGAGACAATGTTGCAGGATTTAAACTAGTTTTAAACTTGTAAATTAGATATTTTGTAAAATGAATTAATGTACATTTTTGTTCAGTTATTTTTTTTTTTAAATATCACAAATGTTACTTTAAATTTTATTTAAAAATCCAATTTTACTTAGAAAGTTAAGAACTTGTTCAATATGAATTGAATTAAATTCAAGCATTTCTTTTAGTTGGACGTTGAACATACTATGGATTACTCTTTTAAGAGGGACATTCAACAAGAATGAGTCTCACCAAAAGTACTTCACCACAGCCTTCACAGGTAGGTACCTCAGCACCTTCCAGGAGGTAACATTTGGTAAGATTGGTGTGACCCAACCTTAACCTTGTTATAACAACTTGTTGCTTACGGCTCAACGTAGATGTTTTGCAACCACTTACCAAGTCGGCTATATTATTTAAAAAAGTATCCTTTTGTGCTGATTCCTCACTCCATTTCGCTATAATCCTATTTTTAATATTCTTTGTAACCTGAGTCTTTTCTAATTTTAGGTGTTAAAGATCGTCCAGATATTCAGTAGTCCGGGTGGATTATTGGGAAAAATGAAAAGTCGCCGACCGGCATCTTTAGGTGCAATTTATCACCCATCAGTCTGGCCTTGGAAATAGATGACGTGTACTTAGGATTTCTCCAGGGTACGACGTCATTAATAAGATAAGAGTGGACAAAGTTGGCAATTCCCAATTTTCTGCACTTGGCAAGAGCAATCTTCTGTTTTCTCAAGACATAATACCAGATTCTACTTGAAGACTATGATTGGGTGTTGTCGGAAAAGCTTCTACACCATATCGTATTTCCGCATTGTGTAACACATAAGTGGTTGTAATGTGGACTTTGAAGCGGACCCATATACAACAGACCCGTAGTCCAGCTTGATTTAAACAAGGTAAGTAAAGAATCTCTATGTGCTCCCCATTTAGAATGGGCAAGACACTTGATTAATTTAAGGGCTTTAAAAACTTTTTTCTTTAAATAGTCCATATGCTTTTTCCAGGCAAGACGTTCATTCCAAATGAGCCCAAGGTATTTTAATTCTTCCAATTAAAGGGGTTTCCCTTTAGAGTTAGGAATGGACGGTAATGGGGAGTCCTCAAGTGGCAAAAATGCATAGATTTTGATTTGGAGGGGGAGAACTTGAAACCTCTATATTCGCCCGCTCGTACAATCTGATCTATTGCCCAGCGTTGCCAATAGTTCTTAATAAAATTCCTGGCAAAAAATATCATCATTACTGGCAATTCCTGGCAACGTGAATGCTTATGATTGATTCCAAGAATTTTTAATTTTTACAATCTTTAGGTTTCTAGCAAAATTGCTTATTTCAACAAACAAAAAAATTTTATTTTTTTTTTATTCACACCAAATGATTTATGCAATACCTATATAAACTGCTCGTCATAAAAAACGACGCACCTAGTTTTTTGAAAAATATTTGAAAGCTCGTTATTGGAAAATTACTTAATCGATTTTGAAAATCTTTGAAAATTCTGAATAGCTGATTCTTTGACTCTTATCTCTAATTTTGGGAATACGATATTTTGCACATAGCATTATATTACAGGGTGTTAAACGAAGAGATGCATTTTTTTCGAAATTTCAAGTTATTCCCATTCATAGGGCAGTTGACTTTGATAGTCAAAATACCCCTCCCTGATATAAGTTGGGTAATCCCTCGGAACGTTTTCGAGATTTTGTGGATATCTTGGCTAACTACGATTATATGCCAATTATTTAAAAATTGTCCTTATTCCCCAGTTTAGTCCAAAAAATGAGCAATAGTGGATTCTTCGACTTAAGTCTAATTTTGGGAATGCGATATTGTGTACAGGGTGGTCCACGTAAGGTGACCCATATACTTATCTCAGAAACTACTGGAGTCACAAAAAATGTGTAAAGAACAAATATTCACGAAGTAAAAAATATTTTTAAAATATTATATTTTCATTTATACAGGGTGTTCGGTTTTCCTTGGGACGATACCAACTTTCTTATTTTCAATGAAACACCCTGTATTTTTTTGCATTTTTGGATTCTTCCCACTCTTTTAGGTATACTTTGTAAATATATTAAATAAGAAAATGTTAATACTTTTTGAGTAAAATTAAGAATTATTAAAATTTCTCTAAATGTAGACACTCGCTAAAAGTTAAAAATATCCAACTAAAAGTTATTATTTTTTTTATTATGTAGTATCCATCTCTTTAATAATAAGTAAGCTATAAGTTAATTATTATATTTTTAGGAAAATATCATACAGGGTGTTTTCTATGTCCCGTTAAAAATAGCGATTTTAAAAGTTTAAAATCTTGTTTTTATCCAATGGAACACCCTATATATTTTTGCATAATTGGATAGAATAAGTAATTACCTTTCATTTTATATATATATGTCCTATACCTAAACCTAACAGAAAAAAAAATATTCGCATTTTTCACAATTAGTAGCTTTTTTCCAATTACCTTAGTTAAATTTTCATTATTCAAAGAAAACACCATGTATAATATTTTCCAAAAAATAAATTAATTAACTTATAGCTTACTTATTATTAAAGGGATGGATACTACATACTATAAAAAATAATAACTTTTAGTGGATTATTTTTAACTTTTAGCGAATGTCTACATTTAGAGAAATTTTAATAAATCTTAATTTTACTCAAAAAGTATTAACATTTTCTTAATTAATATATTTACAAAGTATACCTAAAAGAGTGTGTAGAATCCAAAAATGCAAAAAAATATAGGGAGTTCCATTGAAAATAAGAAAGTTGGTATCGTCCCAAGGAAAACCGAACACCCTGTATAAATGAAAATATAATATTATAAAATTATTTTTTACTTCGTGAATATTTGTTTCTTACAAATTTTTTGTTACTCCAGTAGTTTCTGAGATAAGTATATGGGTCACCTTACGTGGATCACCTAAAAAAAATATTCGCATTTTACAAAATTAGTAGCTTTGCGCGTATGGTAATTATTATAGTAATATATATTTATATATAAAAGCATTTTTATTTGTTGTTATTGAAATTTATTTATTTGAATAATGAAAATTTCACTAAGGTAATTGGAAAAACGCTACTAATTGTGAAAAATACGAATATTTTTTTTTCTGTTAGGTTTAGGTATAGGACATATATATATAAAATGAAAGGTAATTACTTATTCTATCCAATTATGCAAAAATATATAGGGTGTTCCATTGAAGAAAAACAAGATTTTAAACTTTTAAAATCGCTATTTTCAACGGGACATAGAAAACACCCTGTATGATATTTTCCAAAAAATATAATAATTAACTTATAGCTTACTTATTATTAAAGGGATGGATACTACATACTATAAAAAATAATAACTTTTAGTGGATTATTTTTAACTTTTAGCGAATGTCTACATTTAGAGAAATTTTAATAAATCTTAATTTTACTCAAAAAGTATTAACATTTTCTTAATTAATATATTTACAAAGTATACCTAAAAGAGTGGGTAGAATCCAAAAATGCAAAAAAATACAGGGTGTTCCATTGAAAATAAGAAAGTTGGTATCGTCCCAAGGAAAACCGAACACCCTGTATAAATGAAAATATAATATTTTAAAAATATTTTTTACTTCGTGAATATTTGTTTTTTACAAACTTTTTGTGACTCCAGTAGTTTCTGAGATAAGTATATGGGTCACCTTACGTGGACCACCCTGTACATGACATTATACTACAGGGTGTTAAAAAAAGAGATGTTTTTTTCCAAAATTCCAAATCCCCATTCACAGGGCAGTTGTGCTTGATAGTCGTAATACCCCTCCCTAGTAACAGTTAGGTAATCCCTCGGGACGTTTTCAAGATTTTGTGGATATCATGGCTAACTACGATTATATGGCAATTTTTCAAAAATTGTCGTTATTCTCCATTTTAGTCCAAAAAATGAGCAATAGTTGATTCTTTGACTCTTATGTCTAATTTTGGGAATACGATATTGTGCACTTAGCTACATACTACAGGGTGTTAAAAAAAAGAGATGTTTTTTTTTTCAAAATTCCAAATCCCCATTCACAGGGTAGTTGAGCTTGATAGTCGTAATACACCTCCCTAATAACAGTTACTTAATCCCTCGGGACGTTTTCGAGATTTTGGGGATATCTTGGCTAACTACGATTATATGGCAATTTTTTGAAAATTGTCGTTATTCTCCATTTTAGTCCAAATAATGAGCAATAGTTAATTCTTTGACCCTTATGTCTAAGTTTGTGCACATAGCATGCTACTACAGGGTGTTAATAAAAGGGATGTTTTTTTTCCAAAATTTCAAATCCCCATTCACAGGGCAGTTACGCTTGATAGTCCTAATACCCCTCCCTAATAACAGTTAGATAATCCCTCGGATCGTTTTCGAAATTTTGTGGATATCTTGGCTAACTACGATTATATGGCAATTTTTCGAAAATTCACGTTATTCTCCTCACAAAAATGAGCAAACTACGGAAGGTATCTATTAGTTATCAACACAGAGTTTTAAGGTAGGTAACGTGCTTTCAGTTTATGTACGTTGCGTGATTAATTAAATCTGAAATTTTTTACACGAAAGCAATTTTTTTTGGTGAAATTCAAAATAAAAACGCAAACCAAACAGCATTATTCTCGTAAACTTATGCAGGCTATATTCATGCAATTTTCTACAAACGGTTGACCATGAAAGTTTAAAAAATATGGTGCATATCTGGTTTTGACTTTCATCGCTTCAATTATTGTTGTCATTTTTTTCGTCGAATATGAAAATATTTTTCAAACAGCCAAACACATTAAAAAAATAAAATGACGGATGTAAGGTATGCAAAGTGAAATTAAACTGACGTTAGCAATACATTAAAACAAGATTTAAAGTTTTAGAAAATTCTTTTGATCTTAATTTACTATAAACAAAATTAAAAGAACAAATAAAATAAATAAATCAACAAATTTTATAATCTTCACATACAACATTATTAAAATGCAGAATAGATAGGTTTTAATCTCATGAACTAACTACAATAAGTGCGTAAATAAAGAAAAACATTCATTTACGCGAATCAACAATTTTAATATTTTCTTGGCCCACCGCCGACACGTATAACGTCCGCTACCCTACTTGGCATACTATTGACCAAGTCTGCAATAAATGCTTGGGGAATAGCCTCCCATTCAAATTTTACTGCATTTACCAAATCGTTCAAATTATTTAATACATACTCACCAGCATTCATCCTAAGTTTCATTTTACTCCATACATGCTCTATTACATTCATATCGGGAGATCTAGCAGGCCAATCCATTCGTTCGATGTTATTCTCCCTCAAAACTTCTTGAACGACTCTGGCCCTTTGCGGACGAGCATTATCATCTACCAGTATAAAGTCATTCCCGAAGTTTTGAGCGAAAGGAATAATAATCTCATTCACACACATATCTCTATATCTATTCGCATTCATACTTTCATACATAAATTGAAAGCCCCTTACCTACCTTAAAACTCTGTGTTGATAACTAATAGATACCTTCCGTAGTTTGCTCATTTTTGTGACTTAAGAGGAAAATAACGTGAATTTTCGAAAAATTACTGAATCGATTTTGAAAATCTTTGGAAATTCTAAATAGCTGATTCTTTGACTCTTATGTCAAATTTTGGGAATACGATATTTTGCACATACCATTATACTACAGGGTGTTAAACGAAGAGATGTATTTTTTCCGAAATTTCAAGTTATTCCCATTCATAGGGCAGTTGACTTTGGTAGTCGTAATACCCCTCCCTAATATAAGTAAGGTAATCCCTCGGAACGTTTTCGAGATTTTGTGAATATCGCGGCTTACTAGGATTATATGCCAATTTATCGAAAATTGTCGTTATTTCCTAGTTTAGTCCAAAAAATGGGCAATAGTGGATTCTTTGACTTTTATGTCTAATTTTGGAAATACGATATTGTGCACAATATTTTTATTTTATTTTAAACGAACAATGCGGGGTTTATATTATGCAAAAAAATGAGGAAAAAAATAATGTTAGAGTAAATAAATAAAACAAAACCAAAGGAAATTTATTTGTCCTAAATTAAGACAAAAATAATTACAGTTCTTCAGGACATTCTCGAACCATATAGCCCCACAAATTCTCTATTAAAGAGAAATAATAAAACCAATGTAATTACCTGATGACTAACTTAAAATTTACCGCGACGCGCGCAAGGCACCTCGACCTACGGCGACCTTGCACTGAACGAGTACTCCACTTGATTTGTTTTGCCGGTGAAGCGTTCGCCGGTTGTTTTCTATACGAAGTAATTAAACAAAACGCTTTCTGTTGAGGCTTTGCCGTAACTGCAGGTAAGTTGCAATTTATTAATTAATTAATATATTCTATTGCTACCCAGTATTTTACTTAGTAATATTTATTTGTTGAATTGGCCACGTGTGGGTTTTGCTAACCTCAATTATTTTTTTAGTTTCCTAATTCTCCAGGATCCACCTGAGCTCAAGCTAATCAGGTCGTAACCACTTTTAAGTTATAGTAATGTTTCAGGAAACACAGTGTTCACTACACGCCGTTTAACTTTTGTGTATTTTTAAATTAAGGAAATTTTAACTTGCTCTTCAACCTTTATTTATCGTAACTAAAGTTTTATTTATATTACCAGTAAAGTTTTGCTCATGTTAAATTTAGTCATATCGAATTTGGTTCTTTGTAAACCATATATGGCCATATAAGGGTGCACCAATAACATAATTAAATGTCCTAATAATCATTTTTAAATGAAAAACTTGACGACTTTATTTGTTTGCAGGGAACCTTGAGGGAAATGCCAGATAATTTTGAAGCTCGTGTGGTATTCGGGGGATTATTTTTTTTGACAGTTATTATTGTACCTTCCTTATAGTCTTCTCCATCCATTTTCTTCATATTGTAAGCGTAATCTTTCATAATGTTTGCCAATTGCGCTTCACTCATTTCAGCACTCAATGTGTATTCCCTCTCAGTACAAAAAGTAGTAAATTGGTTCCAAACTGTTTTTTTTGACTTCTCCGTATTAATGGGAACATTTCCTTTGACTTTTTTATCGATGGTGGACAGAGAACAAACTCCAAATCGACTCATTTTCATGCAAAATCTCCAATTTTCACAATTGAATTCAACCTGTCAGTTTGACGTGTAATTAATTTGACTTTTTTATATATAGCAACTACCAGAGAAAATTTTCAAAAAATTATCGCTGTAATTCGCTGTAGGTTCCCTCAACAACAATGCCTCAACAATGTCCCAACAATACAGAGAACTGTCAAAAAAATAATCATATATAATACCACAAGAGCTTCAAAATTATCGGGTATTTTTCCCGATAGGTTCGTTGCAAACAAATGAAGGAGTCAAGTTTTTCAGGTTAAAAAATCACGAGCGCGAAGCGCGAGTGATTTTTCCTGAAAAACTTGACGACTTTATTTGTTTGCAGGGAACCTTGAGGGAAATGCCAGATAATTTTGAAGCTCGTGTGGTATTCGGGGGATTATTTTTTTTGACAGTTATTATTGTACCTTCCTTATAGTCTTCTCCATCCATTTTCTTCATATTGTAAGCGTAATCTTTCATAATGTTTGCCAATTGCGCTTCACTCGTTTCAGCACTCAATGTGTATTCCCTCTCAGCACAAAAAGTAGTAAATTGGTTCCAAACTGTTTTTTTTGACTTCTCCGTATTAATGGGAACATTTCCTTTGACTTTTTTATCGATGGTGGACAGAGAACAAACTCCAAATCGACTCATTTTCATGCAAAATCTCCAATTTTCACAATTGAATTCAACCTGTCAGTTTGACGTGTAATTAATTTGACTTTTTTATATATAGCAACTACCAG